>CM075810.1:9878918-11218918 GCA_037975025.1 Excoecaria agallocha
AGTGAAAAATGAAGTTTAGAGTGAAAAGGGGCCTAATTGAAAGAAAATAAAAAATTTAGGGATAAATTGGTAAGTTTTCCAATAACAAGTTTATTGAGTAAAAATGGAAAAGTATTGAATAAAAGGGTAAAAATGGTAAAAATTAGTGAATAATAGCCTAAAAATGAACTTTTGAAAGTTTGAAGGACTACAATGTAATTTGATATGAAAATATTAAAATGAAGACTAACTGGTAATTTGTATGCCAATTAATATATTTAGAGTGAAAATAAATGAACTAGTGATAAAATCGCAATTAAAGAATAAAAATGGTAGTTCTATAATTAATTGAAAAATTAAGGACTAAATTGAAAATTTGCCATAGTAGTGATAATTAATAGTGTAAATGATAAATGGAATGATAATTGCATTTTTTTGACTTAATAAAAAAATTTGCATGTATAATGCAATTGTGCATGTTTGGAAACTTATTTGATTTATAGTCACTACTTGAACACATTTAATGCTTAATATATAGTATTTACTGCGTGTAGGTTCTGAAGAGTAATTAGAGCATAGTATACAATGGAGCAATTTTTGAAGAAAAAGAGTCTGTTAGAAATATTTTGTGTTTTGGCATGTATATGTAATGCCCCTAATTATACCCTAGAAGAAATTTTAATCAATTAATGGTGTATTTAGAATTCGACTGTACATGTAATGGATGCCACTGTAAGTGGGAACTTAATAGGGATTACTTCCTAAGGCAAGGGTCAATTGTCTTTTCACAATTGGACCCTATGTGTTTAAAATTGAAAAAATGTGTAGTTGAGGGCTTAATTGAAAAGAGAAAGAATGAGTTTTGGGGTAAAAATAAGAAATAAAGGAAATAGGAGGAGTGAAGTGAAAATTGGAAAGTAGAAAAAGAAGTGACCAATAGGACAAAGACAAGTATCCTAATTTAGAAATCTCATGAGAATTCATTAGAAAGGAAGAGCAAATCAAGGTATAAAAGGGATAGGTGGCCGGCCATGAGAGGGGGTTTCAAAACATAGAAATTTATACTGCTTCCCTTAAGTTTTCTCTTTAGAAAAATATGGTGTTCAAGGTAGCTCAATGAGTGTAGAGAGAAATTAGGGTTAAGCCCTAAAAAGGTAAGAATACTCTCCATTTTCTACTCCTTATTTTCATTTAATTGTGAAAGCTTGAATTGATATGAGAAATAAATATTTGCTTGTGAAATCTTATGTGTGGAGGAGAAGAAGAAGCTAATAAGAGAGAGAAAGAGGGAATAGAAAGGAAGAAAGAGGAGGTAGCACAAACAAGGTATGGGAACTTTTCAAGATGTGTTTGTGTATGTGTTTGATTTTGGATGTTTGAGACATGCTTGTGATGTTCTTAGATGTGCTGTAGCTGAAAATTAAGCTTGATATAATGTGGAAACCGAATTGTGCATGTAGCCTTTGAAAATTCGAAATTCTACCTAAGGCTCATTTGACCAGTTTGTACTATTTTGATGATATCTTGAGCTACAATAATTAAAATTGAGAAATTATTATTGAAAGTGAAACTAGACTCATGTATCTTCATTTTATATGAAGAACTCAAAATCTGAATCGATTTTCATAATAGTGAAATTTTATCTTGAACCCTATTTGTGACTACTCCCCTATCATTGGGAGCAGTCTGTGGTTTTATGGAATATATGGAGATTTATAGGTATGATTTGAGTGATTCTTAATGTTTTGAAAACTAAAGACATAGGACTATAACTTTGTAGAAGGACACTTTTACTAAAAATGTTTAATGGGTCAAAAATGGCATAGAAAGTAAGACTGGAATTCTATCTTTGAACAGAATAGACCTCATGGTTACTAGATTTTAGCTAATGACCATGAAGTAGTCCAGCTTTCAGTCCAGAATGTAAGTAGAACCTATCTCACGATCATCAGATTTACCTAATGACCGTAGCCCCTTCTCGTGACCCAAGGTCATGGTTACCAGCTTATAGGTAATAATCGTGAGGTAGTTTGGCCTTAGTACAAGAACCTAAATGTAACCTAAGATCATGATTACCAGATTTTAATGCTGACCGTGACCCTCCCATGACTCAATATGAATATGAATTTAAGACTCCAATGGGGACTAAGCATACCTAATTCTTTTCTAAGCCTTGTAAGCCATCCTAAATATAATGTATATAGTAATATACAACATTAGCCATGTGAAATGTATAAGGAATACAAGGTAAAGTCTATAGTATTTGATACATGAAAATGTTTATTTGAATAGGATTATATTGTAATGATTATAAACATGTGATTTTTAGCTATGACTTGACAGTTAAAGAACGACTCTGTATTATTTGAGTTAACATATTATATGAGAAATTGTCTATTATGAATCAAATGACCTATGGATATGATCATTTGTCTGCACATAGAACTTGGTGGTGGATAGATAAGCATGCCTATAGGATTACAGTCGCTGCTGCTATAGTCTGACCCCATTTGGGTCTATAGTATGTCCCATTGGGACCATAATTCTGATCCCGTTTGGGTCCATAGATTTAATACTTTTAGGTATTTGTATGTTTGATACCTATGGGTATCCACAACACCCGTTATCCACACCCATAAGACTTTAGCAGGCATTTCATAGAATAAAATGAATAGTTTATATTGATGATAAAGAATTGATTAGTCATTATGATTTATCATTATGCATAAATGGTACAAGAATGAAGGTGACATATGGATTGATGTTAAGTAGAAATATAATATTTTTATGATTTTACTATTTAATTTTATATTTATATGATATTCGGATGATCAAAATATTTAATATGTATTATTCATCCAATTGGACAGTGCATATTGCTCACTAAATTACCTCCTATTAATTGCATTGCAAAAAATATTATTACAATATTCGATGAAATTAGTTAACTTAGTTTGAACTCTATAGGCTGATATATGCCATGCATATCAAACTCTGAAGAAGGGTGGATGGAAAGACGAGAACATCATTGTTTTCATGTACGATGACATTGCATTCCACGAAGATAATCCCATGCCTGGCATTATTATCAACAATCCCAGTGGCAATAATGTTTACGATGGAGTTCCCAAGGTTTTTAATTTTTCTTAGTTTACATTATATATTAGAGAGTGAGGCTTATAGAACAATGTTAATTCAGTGTGTACTATCGATTGAAAGAATAATATAGATAATATGAATTAATCATTTGATCGAATGGTGCATACATGCAGACACTAATTGGATGGTACATACACTAAATCATTTCATTTTATAGAATTATTGTTGATAAAAAAATTGAATATTTTGGTTTCAGGATTACACAGGAGATAATTGAACTACTCACAATTTATGTGTAGCAATTGAGGGGAATAAAACAACTCTAATAGGAGGCAGTGGGAAGGTGGTGTATAGCGGTCCCGACGACCATATTTTTATATTTCATAATTTATACTGATTGATAACATAACCTAGTTATCAGTTCGGATTGAAGATCTCAAGTAGCTAGGTAACTTGCTAAGTTCTAATTATCCCCATACCGACTAGTGATTCAAGTATACCAAACTGTAAAGCCTATCCACAGTCTGGCTAGAAACCAAAGGCATAATTACCATCAAAAGGAAGCAGTTATCTTTCACCCACGTCTCTCCTGAGAATCGGGGAAGAGAAGTTAGTGGCTCAAAGAAAGGGAACTTTCTCCCACTACCTCCTAAAAATACGTCGATCATGTCTATAAAAGGAGGGAAAATAGGTATGTAAAGCTCTTTGGACTCATTTTTTAGAGAAAATACACCTTTTATGGCAAGAACTCTAACTTGATTGTCGGAGGCTCCCTAGTCGAAAATGTTAGTGTAAGCCCTAGCCCTAATGCATTGTAATAAAATACTTTAATTAATAAAATGAGGCATTTGTTTTATCCATTGTATTTCTGTGCATATCAATTGATAGAACTATCCAAGAATGTTGTTTCGGTTTAAGTTATCATGTGTGAGGCACATGGTTGTAAAGCCTTGAAACAAATGAGACATCATTCTAAATATCCCTAGTCAGTCATTGTTATGGGAATAACAATGAATTAAGACTAGTATGCTCTCTCTGATATTATGAGTTCTGTCTTACGGATCATTAAGACAAAAGTGTCAATCAGAGATCATAGATACATGTTAAAGAACATGGTATCTGGATTCGATCCGCTCATGAGAACACTACATGGTACAAGTCATAAGTGTTTCTCATATGCAAGTTTTGTATCGGAGTTCTTAGACCTAAAATCTCTATGAAACTCTATATGAATTAATGTGTGCTTTGACATACACCTAACGTGCTCGTAACAGAGTGACAAGTACGGGTATGATTGGGTATGCATTAATTCATGTTAGAGAGCATGAGAGAAGTGAAGGGATTACCCCTCTCGATAAGAGAGAAAATATCACCGGCCACTTGATCAGTGAAATGAGAAGTGTATGGCCATACCGAGATGAAATAATAAGTAATCATTATTTATCTAAGAGTTCAGTGTCATTGGAATATCAAGAAAGAAATTAAAATATATAAGGATGACTAGTTTCATACCTTATATTAATTTTGATATTTATGGGTAAGGGACTATGCAAAATTACATTAGGTCACTAAATGCCATATGCATTTTCATTTAATTTGGAATGCTATAATATCTTGCTAGAGAATATATATAGCCTTTGAATTAATTCATTAATTCATTGCCAACATTAAATGGACCTATAGGATCGCACACAAAGCATTGGGTTTAAAATATTTAAATAAAGTATTGGGCATTAATTTGGGCTTTTAATTAAAGTCAAATTAATGTATGTAATGGGCATCATAAATGCTATTGGACCTTGGCCCATGAGAGAGAAAAATTCAGCCCACAAGGTTTAATTTCAATTAATTAATTATCTTGTATTAATTAAGTTAATTAAGTATTAAAGCCTAAAAGAATTTAAATTAAATTAAATCATTTAAATAATATAAAGAGTGACTGAAATTCCAAGATGAAAATCAAGGAATTTTGGCACATTCTCATTATCTTTATTAAGTGATTTTATTTAATTAAATGTCTTGTGTTTTATTTCAAATTTGAATTTTAAATTCAAAGGAGTTTAAATCAATATATATTACTTATTTTAGGAAGTGATTGAGATTGAATTAATTATCTTGAGATAGTAAAGTTCAAATCAAACACTTGCCAAAAGATAAGGATATATATAAAAGAAATAAAACCCTAAGGAGACCTAAGAGAAAAAAAAAACGTGAAACCCTTTTTCTAGGTCTTGGCGTGAATTCTTCTCTCTCTCATAATATTCTTTTGGCCAATTTTCATAAGGAGAAAGGATTGTTCCTCATTCTCTTGTGATCTTGGGTAGTAATAGCAACCTAAGAGAAGTACAAAATCAAATTTTGTAGCTTCAAACCATAGCCATTACACAATACATTAAAAGAGAGCTAGCAACCTCTATTTTAAGCCGTCGGTGCAATTGTGTGTGTGAGAATAGAGGGAGTGGCGTAAAAGGTTGTTCCTTAGCATTGGTGATCAAGATCTAAGGTGGATAAAGTCATATCAGTTGCTGGTCATCACCAAACTCAAGTTTTAAAAGGCATCCAAAGTTGTAAGTTTTAAAACCCTAAAATTGCATGTTTCAATTCTTGTCATGGAATTGTTTGGCATGTATGATCGTTTTTTGTTATTTTTCCGCTGCATGATTGCCATGTTCATACCATGTCATATTCCATAAGTGGTATCAGAGCCTAAACATGCTTATTTTAGTTCTTTATATGCATGAAAAAATTAATTAAAAATCGTCATTATGAAAACATGCAAAGCTGAAATTTTTTATTTTGAGTTTTTTTGCATTGTTTTGGTGTAAAAACGATTTTAATTGATTAGATAGGTATTATAATTAATATGACAAGTTAATATACTGTCCTAAGATGTTCTAGGAGCTATTAATGGTCAGATTTAATTGCTAATACCTGTTGGTACATGTTAATATTAAAACTAGGTGTATTTTGGCATGTTAATTGTTAGTTTAACAACTAGTTTTCAATATTAAATGTAAAAACTATTTTGGAATGTTTGTAAGTGATATTTAAAGATTTATTATCAGGTCTAGACATATTTTAAATTTGGTTTTAATTCTGGTCCATGATAATTTAATTGATTAATTTTAAAATCACTTAAAACTATGACTAGTTTGTGTTTGTTACATGTTTAATCAACATTGTTTGTTTTGTTTTCATTAAAATGGTAAAAACACATTTAGATCAGATTGGTATAGAATATTAAATCAATATTTATGGAATTATTTAAATTATTAAATGACTCATAAAATTGATTTAAATGTTTGTGCATTTTATGGCATTACATAAGCATTAAACAACTAGTTTTTGTTGTTTGTTTGTTTTTGCATGAATGCCGTGTACTATATATGTGTTCTTCATGATTTTATATTTTTAACTCATGTTAGCACATATTATATGTACTTTTAATATTTATGGGCTGTATGACATAAAATTAAAAATGGCAAAATTGGAAATTATACTAGAGTTGATTTATGGCACAAATTTAACTAGTTTGTGTTTTGGGCTTTTAAGAGAACTTATTCAATAAGAGGATTTAGTCCATTGGGCTTCGGCCCAGGCCCACCACGAGGTCATCTCTTAAAGGTTCAAGTACACAATTTCCATTAATGGGCTTGACTAAATTAATTAAAATTGGACTTTGTTTGATCCATGAATGCTATGTATATTTATTTACTTGTTTGGTGTGATGAATGGATATGCATGGTGCATTCATGGGCCCTGGATTTTTGTAATTAAATATGGCCTACATGCCTTTATATTTTATTGTAAAAGTTTCATTTATTTCTTAGAATAGAATTTATTTGAAGACTTTGTAAATCAAGACGAAGCCCACCGGAATGGAGAAGCCCAACTTGAAGATTCTTATGTAATAGTATAGAATCTTAGTTGTAGGTTTTTGGGCCCATGTTTGTCACGCTTTACTTTATGCAATTATATATATGCATGTTATGTATGGATGACAAAGCGTATGCCATGTAAGCCGTAATAAAATGAATCCCTAAAAAAAATAGTAAGTCACAAAGTTGCCTTCCTAACTCGAAACATATCAAGGCATCGATCATCGGTCACGTAGACTAGGAGTCCTAGATGCGCCTGATTATCTTTGTGAGGCATGGGTTGTGAATGTAGGTTGGACTTAACATGAAAAGGGATGCCCGGACCTAGGCAACTAATAAATGGGTTGTGCTATAACATCTTAAGATGTTAGCCCATTTGATCCAAGAGTCATGTACGAGACATGATTGGAGTTTTCCTACCTAAGTAACTTAACTTATTAGGTGTACAAGCTCAGCTTGACTAATAAGTTGTTGTGAAAAGTGGATCTTGGCCCATATTAAATCACTAACGCGAATTATTTAAAGGGATATTAATTCAGTTTGTGGGATCATAAATAAGACCTCATTTAATCTTGCTAAATTTTATTGTAGATTGAAAATAGCATCTTCAAATAACAATTTCTCATTGCGATCGGTCCTTGAAAAGGACAAATTGAATGGTTCCAATTTCATAGACTGGTCTCGAAACTTAAGAATAGTTCTTAAGCAAGAGAAAAAGTCGTATGTTTTGGATGCACCCTTGCCTGAAGAACCTGGCAGGAACGCCTCTGCGGTTCAAAAGGAAACTTTTGAGACCAAGAAGAGCGACTCCAATGATGTGACCTGTCTGATGCTGGCCACTATGGTGCCTGACTTGCAAAAGCAATTTATGGACCAAGAGGCTTATGCGATCATGGTGCACCTCAAGGAGATGTTCCAAGAGCAAGCTCGTCACGAGAGGTTCGTGACAACAAAGGCCTTAATTTCTTGTAAGATGGCTGCGGGTACTCCTGTTAGTACCCATGTACTCAAGATGAAAGGGTATATTGATACTCTTGAGAAGCTTGAGGTACTAGTGCCAAAGGAATTGGCTACTGACTTGATCTTAGGTTCATTGACTGATGATTATGATCCATTCGTGATGAATTATAACATGCATGCAATGAATAAATCAGTCACTGAGCTTCATGGGATGCTTAAGAATGCTGAAGAGAACATTCGAAAGACTAATCCCGTATTGATGGTTCAAGAGGGCATTAAGAAGGGACCCGCTAAGGGAAAGGGAAAGGGAAAGGCAAAACCCAAGAATGACCTGGCTCGGTTCAAGTCAAGTGGGAGTGCACCTCAGGCCCAATCCAAGCCCAAGGCACAGAAACTCAAAGAGAGTGAGAGCACTTGCTTCCATTGCAACAAGATAGGGCATTGGAGGAAGAATTGTGCTCTCTTCAAGGAAGAACAAAAGAAGAATGGAGCCAAGGCATCCAGTTCTGGTATTTTTGTTGTTGAAATTAACCTTTCTATTTATACCACTTGGGTATTGGATACCGGTTGTGGTTCTCACATTTGTTCAAATGTGCAGGGGCTAAGAAATAGGCGGTTACTTGGGAAGAATGAAGTGGACCTCCGTGTGGGGAATGGAGCACGAGTTGTTGCCATGGAGATAGGCGACTATCTCCTCACTTTACCTTCCGGACTTTGTATTGTTTTGAACAATTGTTATTATGTGCTTGCTATGAGCAAAAACATTATTTCAGTTTCATGTTTGGATAATGATGAATTTGATTTTGTTATTAAAAATGGCAATGCTGATATTCGTCGCCAAGGCATTTCTTATGGCAATGCCATGTTGCAAAATGGCCTTTATATCCTTGATTTACAAAACAAAGAGTCCAGATACAACATTAATACAAAGAGGGTTAAATCAAACGAATTGAACCCTACTTACTTCTGGCATTGTCGTTTAGGACATGCAAACGAAAAATGCATTTCAAGACTCCACAAAACTGGAGTGCTTGGGTCATTCGACTTAGAGTCTTATGACACATGCGAGCCATGTTTGCATGGAAAAATGACAAAGAGTCCTTTTAATAAGAAAGGTGAGAGGACTAATGGCTTATTGGAACTAATACATACCGATGTATGTGGACCTTTAAGTACACATGCTAGAGGTGGTTTTAGCTACTTCGTGACATTCACAGATTACTTCAGTAGATATGGTTATGTCTATCTAATGAAGTACAAGTCTGAAACTTTTGAGAAATCCAAGGAGTTTAAGAACGAAGTAGAAAACCAACTTGGCAAAAGTATAAAAGCCATTTGATCAGATCGAGGTGGCGAATACTTAAGCCAAGAGTTTGACAATCATCTAAAAGAGTGTGGTATTATTTCACAGCTCACTCCTCCCGGAATGCCACAATGGAATGGTTTGTTCGAAAGGAGAAATCGAACTCTGTTGGATATGGTTCGATCCATGATGAGTCAAGCTAATCTTCCTATCTCTTTTTAGGGTTATGCATTAGAAACTGCTGCGTTTCTATTAAACCGTACTCCAACTAAAGCAGTTGAAAAGACACCATACGAGGTATGGACTAGGAAAGAACCGAATATGTCTTTTCTCAGGATTTGGGGTTGTGAAGCACATGTTAAGAAATTAACATCTAACAAACTAGAGTCCAAATCCAGTGTCTGCTTGTTTGTGGGTTATCCTAAAGAAACAAAGGGATACTACTTTTACTCACAAGCCGAGAACAAAGTATTTGTTGCTCGCAAAGCTGTTTTCTTTGAAAAGGAGTTCCTTCTCAAGAAAGACAGTGGGAGTAAAGTAGAACTTGGAGAAATTCAAGCGCCATAAACTCTTATAGAGGATGAGTTGGAAATGGGATCAAGTTCACAACCAGTTGTGGAACAAGAACCCATTACACAAGAACCTAGAAGGTCCAGTAGGATACATCAAGAGATTGAGAGATATGGATTTCTAATCACTGACAGTGACACTATTGAGTTAGTAGATCGTGAGGATCCTACTACCTATCGAGAAGCTATTGAGAGCCCAGACTCGAAAAATTGGCTTGAAGCCATGAAATCCAAGATGCAATCAATGTACGATAACCAGCTTGGTTAATCCACCGGAAGGTGCTAAGGTAATTGAATGCAAGTGGCTATTCAAACTCAAAGCTGATAAGACCTACAAAGGTAGACTAGTAGCAAAAGGTTTTCGACAAACTCATGGTGTAGACTATGACGAGACCTTTTCGCCTGTAGTCATGCTCAAGTCCATTAGGATCTTGCTTGCCATAGCTGCATATCATGATTATGAGATATGGCAAATGGATGTCAAAACTGCTTTCCTCAACGAAAATTTACTTGAGAATGTGTATATGACATAACCTGAAGGTTTTGTCAATCCCAAGCATCCTAAGAAGGTTTGCAAGCTTCAAAAATTTATTTATGGATTAAAGCAAGCATCCCGAAGTTGGAATCTTCGTTTTGATGAGGCAGTCAAAGAATTTGACTTCATCAAGAACGAAGATGAGCGTTGTGTGTACAAGAAGGTTAGTGGGAGCATAGTAGTATTTATGGTCCTATATGTGGACGACATCCTTCTCATTGGGAATGACATTCCAACATTGCAAAAGGTTAAGCAATGGTTGGGAAAATGTTTCTCAATGAAAGACTTAGGTGAAGCCAAGACAATACTTGGTATTCGAATCTATAGAGATAGATCGAATCGGCTCTTGGGACTAAGTCAAGAAAAGTACATAGACAAAGTACTAAAGAATTTTAGTATGGGAGACTCAAAGAAAGGGTACATACCTTTGGCTTTGGGAGTTCCTTTGACTAAAGAACAGTGCCCTAAAACCAAAGAGGAAAGGGACAACATGAGTAGAATCCCATATGCATCTGCTATTGGATCTATCATGTACGCTATGTTATGTACTCGGCTGGATGTTGCTCATGCACTGAGTATAACCATTAGGTTTCAACAAGACCCTGGTGAAAAGCACTGGTCTGCTGTAAAGGGGATTCTGAAGTACCTGCAAAGGACGAATAATCACTTCTTGGTGTATGGTGGTCAAGAAGAGCTCGTCATACAAGGTTATGCCGATGCTGCTTTTCAGACCAGCACTCAGGATTCTAGATCGCAATCTGGATTCATTTTTGTTTTAAACGGTGGTGCTGTCAGCAGGAGAAGCTTGAAGCAAGAGATCGTTGCTGACTCAACTACAGAATTTGAGTATATTGCAGCGAGTGAGGCTGCAAAAGAGCCTATTTGGATTAAAAATTTCATTTCTGGATTAGGAGTGGTCCCAAGCATCCTAGATCCATTAGAAATTTTCTGTGACAACAACAGGGCCATCGCACAGGCAAAGAAGCCCCGGTCACACTAGAAATCCAAATACATACTCAAGAGGTACCACCTGATCAGAGAAATCATTGATCGTGGGGACGTCAAGGTTAGCAAGATAGCAAGTGAAGACAATGTAGCAGATCCTTTGACGAAACAGTTGCATCCAAATCTGCACGAAGCTCATTTGAGAGCATTCGATCTTAGGGCTATGCCCAATTGGAACTAGTGCTAGTGGGAGATTGTTAGTGTAAGCCCTAGCCCCAATGCATTGTAATAAAATACTTTAATTAATAAAATGAGGCAGTTGTTTTATCCTTTGTATTCCGATGCATATCAATTGATAGAACTATCCAAGAATGTTGTTTCGGTTTAAGTTATCATGTGTGAGGCACATGGTTGTAAGACCTTGAAACAAATAAGACATCATTCTAAATATCCCTAGTTAGTCATTGTTATGGGAATAACAATGAATTAAGACTAGTATGCTCTCTCTGATATTATGAGTTCTGTCTTACGGATCATTAGGACAAGAGTGTCAATCAGAGATCATAGATACATGTTAAAGAACATGGTATCTGGATTCGATCCGCTCATGAGAATACTACATGGTACAAGTCATAAGTGTTTCTCATATGCAAGTTTTGTATCGAAGTTCTTAGACCTAAAATCTCTATGAAACTTTTTATGAATTAATGTGTGCTTTGACATACACCTAACGTGCTCGTAACAGAGTGACAAGTACGAGTATGATTGGGTATGCATTGATTCATGTTAGAGAGCATGAGAGAAGTGAAGGGATTACCCCTCTCGATAAGAGAGAAAATATCACCGGCCACTTGATCAGTGAACTGAGAAGTGTATGGCCATACCGAGATGAAATAATGAGTAATCATTATTTATCTGAGAGTTCAGTGTCACTGGAATATCAAGAAAGGAATTAAAATATATAAGGATGACTAGTTCCATGCCTTATATTAATTCTGATATTTATGGGTAAGGGACTATGCAAAATTGCATTAGGTCACTAAATGCCATATGCATTTTCATTTAATTTGGAATGCTATAATATCTTGCTAGAGAATATATATAGCCTTTGAATTAATTCATTAGTTCATTGCCAACATTAAATGGACCTATAGGATCGCACACAAAGTATTGGACTTAAAATATTTAAATAAAGTATTGGGCATTAATTTGGGCTTTTAATTAAAGTCAAATTAATGTATGTAATGGGCATCATAAATGCTATTGGACCTTGGCCCATGAGAGAGAAAAATTCAACCCACAAGGTTTAATTTCAATTAATTAATTATCTTGTATTAATTAAGTTAATTGAGTATTAAAGCCTAAAACAATTTAAATTAAATTAAATCATTTAAATAATATAAGGAGTGACCGAAATTCCAAGATGAAAATCAAGGAATTTCGGCACATGCTCATTATCTTTATTAAATGATTTTATTTAATTAATTGTCTTGTGTTTATTTCAAATTTTAAATTCAAAGGAGTTTAAATCAATATATATTACTTATTTTAGGAAGTGATTGAGATTTAATTAATTATCTTGAGATAGTAAAGTTCAAATCAAACACTTGCCAAAAGATAAGGATATATATAAAAGAAATAAAACCCTAAGGAGACCTAAGAGAAAAAAAAAACGTGAAACCCTTTTTCTAGGTCTTGGCATGAATTCTTCTCTCTCTCTCTCATAATATTCTTTTGGCCAATTTTCACAAGGAGAAAGGATTGTTCCTCATTCTTTTGTGATCTTGGGTAGTAATAGCAACCTAAGAGAAGTACAAAATCAAAATTTGTAGCTTCAAACCATAGCCATTACACAATACATTAAAAGAGAGCTAGCAACCTCTATTTTAAGCGCGTCGGTGCAATTGTGTGTGTGAGAATAGAGGGAGTGGCGTAAAAGTCTGTTCTTTGGCATTGGTGATCAAGATCTAAGGTGGATAAAGTCATCTCGGTTGCTGGTCATCACCAAACTCAAGTTTTAAAAGGCATCCAAAGTTGTAAGTTTTAAAACCCTAAAATTGCATGTTTCGATTCTTGTCATGGAATTGTTTGGCATGTATGATCGTTTTTTGTTGTTTTTCCGCTGCGTGATTGCCATGTTCATACCATGTCATATTCCATCAGAAAACCCATCGGTCCTTCATTTCTTTTTACAGCTGACACTTTGGAGTTACCATCTTGTTACACACGTCATCATTTGGTGCGATGAGCGTAGAATATTGACCTTTTTTTATATCTCAACCCAGGCACGTCCCAGCCAGAGGACCAGAGTAATCCACCCGCTCTCCCTCAAACGCAACAATTCATTCCCTAATCCAACGATCCCAGCTTAGCCTCTACCACTATAGCCATCCCAAACACCTTCAGCATGACCCCACAAGCGGCCCAGTCACTAATAGCCACACTATCTGTAATAATTGTCCAAGTGCAACCGCAACCCCCACCTACACAACCATACCATATGAGCCTCCCACTCGAGATCCATTCTTGCTAGCAATTCCATAAAATTCGGGCTCCTCCATTACCCTAACAACCAAGCAGTTATACTGACTCCTAGAAGACCACTTGCAAAGACAGCAAAATTGGAATACCTTGCAGTATCAAGGTAACTTTCGATCCCCGCTTTTTTAGGAAATCTTAGCCGCCCTATTTGTAATGCCTTAAATTTTACATCTGTCATGTACGATATGATTTTTAGTATGAATAATTATCTTGGAACAAATTTTGAAATAATTGGAGTTGAATAAGATAGAAAAATTAAAAAAATATGTAAAGGTTAAAAGTGCTCGGACTAGAAAAATCATAGGATGGGTGAGCCAACGGGCAGTTTTACCTATGAGTAGTTTATGAAAGTAAATGTTAAACAAAGTTAGATGGTACAATTTTAGAAGAAAATGAGCTTAGATCGACCCTTAAATATTTTTTCTCGATAACGTAAAAAAGATTGATCGAACTCTGAATGAGTGTACTGACCTCCAAAAATTATTTTTATGGTATACATATGTTAGTAATAACCTAAATGAACTATTTAAGATAAAAAAATAAATATTCTAGCAATTTCGAGTTTTGGACTGGCTGCATAGGTTGCCGAAGCCAAAAGTATATTGAAATGATATCGGAACTGGTTAAAATTTAAACCACATGTTCTTGAGTATGCTAGTGCATGTGGGGAAAATTTTCAAGGCATTCTAATATTGGAAACAAAAATTCAATATTCGGGATATAAAATCGAGATCGAATTAATTGGGAGGCTAAATTCGGTAATTTTGGTCATATAAGGATACGAATTTCATTAAAATAAATTTATGATCAGGTGTGTGTAAGATTAGTGTAGTAGAATGTGCACAAGTGGGTGTATGGGTGACATGTGACTTAATTTAAAGCCTTTGGATTCAATAGTAAATGGATGAATCCTAGCCATTCATTTCACATTTAAAAAGGCCACCTATAAATAGCTAGAAATTTCTTAAAAATTACAGTATCTCCTCCCCTTTTCTTAGTGAAATCCGAACCACCATTTCACTCCCCTCTTTTCCATTTTTTGCTCACTCAAGCTTTCTTTCCTCAAATCTCCAGCCTAAATTTTGACCATATACTCAAAATTTGATCCTTTTTAACCTAGAGAAAGAAGAATAGTAAGGGAAAGTCAAGAATTTGAGAAATAAGGTAAGAAAGGTTAAGTAAAATTTTGTGATTTTATGAGTTTTAGATGGAATTAGTGAGGGAAATTTATATGAGCATGAAGATCATAATTAGGAGTGTATGTAGTAGTTTTTATTCTCCTTAAATCATGATGAAAACTCATGGGTTCCTTTCCTCCATTTTTGGCCCAAAGAAGAAAACAAGGGAAAATGATACTAAAGGAGGAAAAAGCAAAGAGAAAGGAAGAATAGGAGTGATTCAAGCTAATTAGAGGTAAGTGGATACAAACTACACCTTATTTCATTTAAAATATGAATTTTGGTATGAAATTTATGTTATGTAACTATACATAATTGAGTAAACTAGTGAAATAAATTATTACAAGATGATATAAGAGTGAATTAGGAGATGACAAACTTAAAAGTGTGAAGAAAACAAATAAAAAAAAGATTTGTTCTTTAGTTGCCAAATGGTATTGTTGAGGAATTAATATGATATTTTGATAATTAACAAAGTATTAAATGAAATTCTAATATTAAAAGAGTAATTAAACATGTTATGACAAAATTTATATTTAATTCCATCATTTTATGGAATTTCTATTAAATATTACATTATGGAATTAAGCTATGTTATATATAATAATGAAATAAATTAATCTAGCATGATATAATGTCAAAATAACTTGTTAGAAGCTTAAATGATTGGAGGAATTAAAATAAAAAGGAATGAAGTCATGGTGGCCGAATAGAGTTCCTTAAGGTACCTTAGTGAAAATTGATAGTTAATTGGGTATTTGATGATATTTAATCAACTTAAGGTATAAGATGTGTAATAATATTCACTAGAATGAAAAATGATAATTATACTAATTTTTGAGATAGTTACATAATATGGAAAGTGATTGGAACTTAATAATTAAATTCTAGAATAGATGTATTTTAATATATTATGGCTTAAAGTGAATATTAAAATACATATGGTATGAAATTGAAGAAAGAAAAATTTTATAGGTGTGATTTAGTGTGTTGGCCAAATAGTGTATATGAGATGAATATGTAATTTACAAGCCTATATGAATGCAAATGAGGCATAAAATGATTAATATGGTATGCTAAAAATAAATAGCAGTGGAAAAATATAATGATATATGATAATTAATAATGCCCTTAGTGTTTAGTGGGTGATCCAGCACAAGGATAGTATGGCTAGCCATAAGGACATTTAACTTGCGGTATTTATGTGATTTGATTGAAAGTGTATAGTGAAATGTGATTTTTATTGATTAGCTGGCTCATTATGTGGTATTACTAGAGATGGTCTCATACCTTGATTGTATGCTCCCTCTAGTATATTAGAGCGTGCATCTGTTTATCAAGTTCGTGGTTTCCCACCACTAGGGGCAAAGTGGTAATTATACTTGTGAACAAGATTAAAAGAGATTATAATATTAAAGAGATCATAAAGGTTTATAAACAGTAAATAAAGTGAAAAATGAGGTTACCAAGTTAAACAGGGGCAAAATGATAATTACGTAAGAAAATGGAAATTAGGAATGCAAAATAAGTAAAAAAAATATCATGTAGCTAATTGGTTTAGAAAACGAATGAAAAATACAACAAATGTATTAACAAAGGAAAAACCGTAATTATGTAAAGAAATAAGGACCAAAAAGTTACACCAAATTTAAAAGAGTGTTAAAGTGGAAAATATAGTTAAGAGATTTAAAAAGGATAAAAGATGATTAGGTGATAGAGCAGGAAAAAAAATTGAAATTTTGCCACTGCTATAGTGGATAAAGAAATTAAATTAAGTGAATAGGTGAAAAAGGATAAAATCACAAATAAATATAAATGCAGGGATCAAACTATAATTTGCCACCTCAAGAAAAATTTTAAGGGATTAAAATATAATTTATGCATTTAAATGTAATTAAAAATTAAATTGATCAAAATTAAGATCAATTTGATCAAAATAAGATAAAAGTCAAATATTAAGGGACTAAAACGAAATTATGCATATAGATTAAATAGTAAGTCAAAGGAAGTCAATTGGATGAAAATTGAAGTTAATTTGATTAAAAAATTTTTAAAAGTCAATTTTAAGGATTTAATTGAATTTTTCACAAATTTTTGTAAATAATTTGAAGTGAGATGGAAAAAGAAACTTATTTGATCAAAACTAAAATTTATTAGTGAGAAAAAAAAAGAAATAATAAGGATCGAATTGAATATTTCCATCAAGTGGAAAAATAAGTGGAATTAAATAAGAAAAATAAATATAAAAGAAATTTAGTCAAAGGTGAAGAATAAATAGCAGTGATTGGAATAAATTATAAGTTCAGGGATCAAATAGTAAAATTAAAAAAATGAAATTTAAATGAAAAAATAATTTCATAAATTATTTGGTATAAAAGAATGATAAGAAAATGTGATTGTGAAATAAATAAAGTTAAATTTGATGAGCAAAAAATTTAGGGATTTAATTGTATTATGCCGTTAAAATATGAAATATGTAAAAGTTGGTAAAGAAAGATTAAATATGAGAATTGAAAAAAGGGGAACCCAAAATTTTAAATAACAGTGATTATGAGGAACTAAAAATTCAGGAGCCAAATGATGAAATTCTAAAAATAAAATCGAATGAGAAGATAACTTTGTAAATTATTCTGTATAAAAGAATAATGGAAAAAAATTTGATTGTAAAGTAAAGAATAAAATAAAGTAAAGTAATTAACGAAAAATCAGTTAATAGGAATCAAAATTTAGAATTGGACAAAAAGGGGCAAAAGAAGAATTTGAGTAAATTTAGCATAAATAAGATAAATTGTAATTGATTTAAAAGTCGAGGAAATTTAAGAATTGAAATGAAAGGAAAAGACATTTCATAGTAAGAAATATTAAAAAAAGAAAAGCTTGAACGAATTGTAAAAATAAGACAAGAGATAACAAAAAGACCAATGTGATCAGAATACGAATTTAGCTAATAACTTAGCAAGATACAAAACCTAAGTGACATATGGGGAGAAACAAATTGAATTTAAAGACTACGTAAAAAGCGAAAGGAAGACAACATAATAAAGTATTATGTAATCATTGAATAAAGGTAATTTATATGGACATTGAAGTTAAATTACATAATTAAAAATATGGACTAACATGAATTTATGTTAATAAAATAAATTATGATAAGAAAAGATCAATAAAATAGTTGGGTTAAAGATATGAGAATTAATGAAAAATTTAGAAATATGTGTATATATGGAATGAGAAACAGTATCAATATTAAAGATCAAGTAATGACAAAAACGAAAAGAAGAAAACTAAATATGTATGTGGGTATATAAGTACTGTGAATAAAGTGGTATTTCTAATAAAATAACTATACATATAACTAGTTAAATAAGGTAATAAATACAACCAAATAATAAAATAAAAATTTATTTGAATGAAATCTTGTGTAGTTGTATCCACCACTAGGCAACAATGTTGCTTAGTGTGTAGTTTGTTGAATGCACATAGGAACAAAAATTTGGGGATGTGAAAAAGAAAGATCGAAGGGCATATATATAAAGACTGTTGGGATCGCGTAAACTGAAGCAGTTCGATTTGTAGTTAGTGTTTGATATTTAAGAATTATAGTTATTATTGTATAAATAAATAATGTTATGAATACTAGTATATGTGTATGCAAATGATTTGTGAATGATTGAATATTAATTCTATAAAATATATGGAAAATATGGATGAGTATAAGGTGTTACGCCATTCCCCAAAATATGCCTTCCCAACCTCAAAACATATAGCGGCAATACCGACCCTCGAGCTCACATTGAACAGTTTCAGTACACTATGCTCGTGCTGACCGCAGAAGACACTGCACTATGCAAAATATTCTCGCAGGTGTTGACAAACTCCACCTAGATATGGTTTCAAAACCTACTCGAGCACTGCATCGAAAATTTCGAACAGTTTAACGATATGCTTATTGCGAAGTTCATTGCTGCTATCAGATCGAACAAGATGTGAGCAGACCTCAACCTGGTCTAACAAGAAAGGGGCAAACCTTTGAGGACTTATGTGGAGAAGTTTAATGATGTCGCAATGGATATACAAAACCTCAACCTAGAGGTAGCTATCAATGCTCTAATCCGGAACACCAGATGCCAAGACTTCAATGACTCCCTGAGCAAGAAACCCCCGAACTACTTTACTAAACTAATATCCTGGGCTCACAAGTACATCCAAATGAATGAGGCTTGACATATATGCAACAGTTCATATAGGCATTAGGAATCTGAGAAAGAAAGGTACGAATTAAGAGGATCAGCTTGAGATAGGGGTAGCTCTCGCCGAACAGACTCTAGGAGATACAGGGGGAACACTTCCAACCCAGCCTATACGATAGCCGCCATTCACTTGGGCGAAAAGAAGGAGGATAGGTTCATATTCCTCAATGCTTTTCGAGAGTAGGTACTGGCTTGGATGAAATAGAATGGGCAAGTTACTTGGCTAAAGCTGATGAGAGAAGATTCGAAAAGGGACCAGAGTCTCTACTACGCCTTCTATAGGGACAGAGGGCATGAGATCGATTAGACAACTGAAGAGAGAAATTGAGCACCTAGTTCGAAAGGGGACCCTGGCATAATTTGTACGGTCAGAGGATAAGGGAAATAGGCATCGATTGCCCACCCTTTAGCCAAGTAGAAACCGAGCTAAATTCAGCAAAAAAACCCCGACTGGAGTCATACATGTGATAGCAGGTGGAGGACATTGTGGGAACTCCTAAAAGAGAAAGGCTAAGGAGGTGTTGGCCATTAAGCTAGGGGTACATACACTACCGTGGACGATCTAATTTTTGATAGCAGACGGATCTCATGTCAGGCATCCACACAATAATGCACTGATAGTTGAGGCGATCATCCATGATTTTTTGGTCTAGAGGATACTAATAGATATGGGGAATGCAGTTAACTTAATTACTTTACAAGCATACAAGGCATTGAGGATATCGGAGAATCATCTGGAGGAAGTTAACATCCCCTTGATCGACCTCTCTAGGAGGCCCATCAGAGTAGCAGGTGTAGCAAGCTTGCCTGTTTAGCTTGATGATGATGCAATAGTTTGGACATACTGTGCAGATTTTATGGTGCTCAATATTCCCCTATCCTATAATATAATTTTCGGGCGACCTTTGCTGATCGAGATAGATGCTTACATCTCTATGAAAAATTTGGTACCTAAGAACCTGATGGAAAATAGGGTTGCAATGTTAAGGAGAAATCAGAAGATAGCCTGGGAGACATAACTCACCATGCTAAAATAAGCTAATCAACCCTTACTCTTTGACACCATGGATGTACCAGATAAGGGAGATTGCAAGGCCGAATCAGGGGAGGTGTTGCAGGTGGTCGAGCTGAGTCCAGGCAAAAGTGTGCAGATATTAGCCAACAAAAAGGGCTTGGAGAAAGAAGCTCTTATCTCAGTACTCAAAGAATTCATAGATGTTTTTGCCTAGCAACCCTCAGACATTAAGGGTGTACGGAAGGAACTAATAGCTCACTCTTTGAACATCCGATCATAATATAAATTGGTTAAACAGAAAAAGAGGAACCATACGTTAGAGAGATAGTTAGCCATTAAGAAGAAGAAGGGCATCTTGTTGGAAAGTGGGTTCATCAAGAAAATTTTCTACCTGGACTGATTAGCCAATGTAGTGCTTGTTAAAAAAGAGCAACGGGAAATTACAGATATGTGTGGATTTCATCAACCTAAACAAAGTTTATTCAAAAAATAGCTACCCACTATCGAACATTGATCTTTTGGTGGACTCCACAGTCAAATTTTAGGAATATTCTTTTCTGAATACATTAGCGGGCTATCATCAAATACCGATGGATAAGACAGATAAAGAAAAGATGGCTTTCATTACTCACAGAGGTACATATTGTTATCCTATAATGCCTTTTGAACTGAAAAATACAGGTGCTACATACCAGAGTTGATGAACCAACTTTTCAGCAACCAGCTCGGTAGGAATATGGAGATTTATGTGGATGATATGATCGTCAAAAGTAAGACAATTGTAAACTTGTCTGCAAAACTCAGGAAAACCTTCCTAAATCTCAAGGCGACAGGTTTTAAGTTAGACCCAGAGAAGTGCAACTTCGGTATGTAGTCTGGGAAGTTTCTCGATTTCATGATATCAAGGAGGAGGATAAAAGCTAATCCAAAAAAAAAATCAAAGCAATCATAGACATAGAACCTCCAAGAATATTCCAGGATGTACAAAGGTTAAATGGCAGAATAACAGCTTTGAAAAGGTTCATTTCTTGTTCAGCTAGAAGATGTCTACCATTCAACCAAGAGATCAAAACTCTAAAAAAATTTGAGTTGACGAAGGAATGTCAACAAGCCTTTGAAGCCTTGAAGCACTTTTATGCAAACCTACCACTGCTCAGCTGACCACAAGTCGGGGAGATTCTATACATCTACCTATCTATTTTAGAAGGAGCTGTTGGGGTAGTATTGGTTCGAAAAGAAGGAGGGCAACAATTTTTGGTCTATTATATAAGCAAGGTGCTTCAAGGTGCCGAGCTTAAGTATCCCATCCTGAAGCAATTGTTCTTTGCACTTATCTCTATCACAGTGAAGCTATGCCCCTATTTTCAGGCTCATAGGGTTATAGTATGAACCAATTCGAACTAACAGACGGTAATACAAAAGCCAAAATGTTCAGAAAGGCTAACAGAGTGGGCAGCCCACCTTGACAAGTTTGATGTTTGGTACAAACTATGCCCAACCTTGAAGGCACAGATCTTAGCAAACTTTTGTGGTAGAACTGCAAATGCCAATACTAGAATTGGTAAAACGTTCATGAAAATTATATGTAGATGGGGCAGCTTGCTTAGAACGAGCAGGAGGTGGAGTTTTGTTGTTGAGCCCCAAAAAGGTCTTCATCTGAGCTATGGCACACATAACTTTTCCTGCCTCCAATAATATGGCAGAATATAAAGCTCTATGCTACAGGCTACAACTGACGATAGAGGTAAAACCAAATACCCTGGAGATTTTTTCTGACTCATAGCTAGTTGTCAGCCAATTGAAAGGGAGTTTCGAGGTGAAAGATTGTTCCATGATCTAGTACAAAGAGTTGACATCCGCTCTTCTGGCCAAACTAGAAGAAGTCAAAGGCACTTGGTCGATCACTCAGCTACCCTGATCAAAAAATATGGAAGCAGATACTTTGGCTAAAAAGGCTTGTCTAGGCAGCTCAGTTTAGACCGCATATATCATATTCATAACGATTTCATAATCAATTTATGAGACTTACCAGGTTCAGCTGAGAGAGCCAATGGCAGGATAATGCCTCCGTATTTATCAATATTTGATATCTTGCACTTACCAGAAGATCAGATGTAGGCCAAAAAGATAGTTAAAAAATAGAGCTTATATGTTGTGCTAAATGAGAAACTATATAGACGATCCTTCTCAAGTCCCTGGACCTTGTGTGTTAGCATGGAGGAAGGAGACTACATCCTCAGAGAAGTTCATGAAGAGATTTACGGAGCCTATGAAGAAGCACAAGCCATAGCTCGAAAAGTGCTTTTGCAGGGATACTACTAGTTGACCATGGAGGTAGATGCCAAAGCATTGGTTTGAAAGTGTGACAAGTGCCAAAGGTTCGCCAACATTCCACACATCAGTTCAGTAAGACAAAAATCGATTCACAACCCATGGCCTTTCGCTTAGTGAGGAATTGACATACTGGGCCCCTTTTCACTAGTAAGGGGATAGCGAAATTTTTTGGTGGTGGTAGTAGATCACTTCACCAAATGGGTGGAAACCATGCCTCTCATCTCTATTACCCTAGTAAATATCATTAAGTTTTTCCAAAAAATATCATTACAAGGTTCGGTATCCCACACTCTATTATATCTGACAATGGTAGATAGTTTGACTGTCAGGCCTTCAAGATATTTTGCTTGGAGCTAAACATCCAGTTGAGTTTTACTTCAGCCTACCATCCAAAGTCCAACGGATAAACCGAAGTGACCAACCAAACCATCCTCTCTGATCTTAAAAAATGGTTAGATGGAGCCAAAGGGCTTTGGGTGGACAAGCTCAACAATGTGTTATGGGCATATCAAACATCCTCCTGAGTAGCAATGGGGTTAACACCTTTTGCTTTAACCTATGGCAAGAAAGCAATCATTCTATGCGAAGTTGGCATACCAAGCATCAGGGTATACCAGCATGATGAAGAACATGAAACCAACCTACTATACCACCTATATCGATTAGAGGAAAGTTACGAGTTCACCCAGGTTTAGTTAGCAGCATATAAACAGCGTATGGCAGCATGCCATGATCGTAAGATGAAGCCGAGGTCCTTTTACATCGGGCAACTAGTTTTGAAGAAGGTGATTGCAGCATAAACAATCATGGAGGTTGGCAAACTGGATCCTAATTGGGTGGGGTCCTACATAATTTGGGAAGTCATCAAAGGCGCATACAGACTTAAGGACCTCTCTGATAAGACACTTCCACACTTATGGAATGTGTCAAGCCTTAAATTATACTATCAGTAGCTCGGCATGATTGCCAAACTGTACTTGTTTTAATTTTTAACCTGGCATCATCGCCCTTTTAGCTATATTTATGCAATCTATGCAAGTTTAGTACTATTGCCAGGATAGTCCATTTTCAATCCTAAGTTCTTCGGCGATTTTCGCTCACAAAACATATATGTGCAATAAATGACAGATGCAATAAAAGTTGTTCACTGTCACAATTTTACAATATTTTTAAAAGCTCAGCAATCTTGCCTAAATAGCCATACGACAACTATAAGTTCGGTAAATATCACCCCCATGACTCACACATCTAATTGATAAACAGATCTAACAAAATTAATAACATTGCCAAACTGATAGCAGTCCTGGTTACGAGCTAGGTCCTTTAGTCAAATCATCTTACAATGAATTAAAGTTCGGCAATCATAGTCCTTACATATCACACTTTGAAGTTTTATGAGATCAAATGCAAGTTATTTGGTTTGATGAACTTATCTCCTACATTATCTTTTGTTAGATGTTTTTATTCGACCGTACTCGATATTATCAAAGGATGTTATGACTCAAATGATGGCTCGACCAACCATGCTCAAGTATTTCTATTCAAGTATTCTTACACAAGCAGTTTAGTCATAAACAATCAACTTAAATGCATCATATATAACAAAAATTAGTTCATTTTTTTATAAATGAAAAACTGTTACAAAGAGCTAGTCCTCATCGAGATACACATCTTCCAAAAAAGATAAGTCCAGTTTAGGGTATTTCCCCTTTATAACAGAGAAACTTTTGCTACTAAAAGCTATACACTTTTCAGCAAGCACCTCAGCCTCCTTTTCTTCTCACTCGGCATCTTGTCGCTCCTTCTCCACCTCTTTGAGCTTTAGTTGCTCCACCTTGACCTTAAAAGCTTGGCCAATCTCCCTCTCATAAGCTAACAAAGACTTCAACTCAGCGATTTTGCTCATCGATTCTTCATCTTGCTTTTCAGCTTTTACGATCTTCTGTTCTACCTCACCCATTTTTAATCGAAGGGAATAATAGTTAGAGTCTGCCTACCTCTATTTACCGATCAAAGTGTTCATCTTAGCAATGGTGGTACCTATCAGCAGAGATTCTTGCCGCAACATTGACAAAACAAATAGAAGTCAAACAAGAACAATTTTTGCCAAGCAAGAAATTATGACACTATAGCTCAACTCCGCATGATGCCTTTTCAGGTGAGCAGATAGTTACTCGCAGTTCAGTACGATAAGGGAAGATACTTTCTTTGTCAAACAAGACACCATGTGCATAAAAGTGTTGAAGTCATCATTTTTAGTGGAGTAATTACTCCCCTTCCTTTTCCTAATATTCATAGACCTCAATGGTAAGCGTTTGAAGATCATTCTCTTCCTTTTGCTTAGCCCTTTTATCCCAACAGGAGAGCTCAGATTGGTCCTCACAACCCTTACACTTATGATGTTGGCTGAGGCGGATTTATCAGGTACTTTCACCATGAGAGGAGTCCACTCTTCCTCAGCAATTAAAGCAGGGACCACCTCAGACATGGCAAGAGGCATGCTAAACATGACTTTGATAGTCTTTTACCTTTTAGCCTTCATGGTCTCGACCGCTTAATTCCTTTTCTTCATGGCTGCCAAAAAGAAGCAAATCATAAAGAAGGCATCATTATCATTCAACAACAAAAGATGTAAAACTACCTCTTCATTGATGAGAGGGAAGCTCGAAATCATAGGGATTGAGTAGGTTTTTCTGATTCCACTTATCTCGAGCTAATTTTCTCCATTGAGCAAGAGTTAGATCCTCTTCTTCGGATAGCCATAGGTCGTTATCATTGTGATTTGTGAACCTACCCTAGGTAGACCAAATTAGGAAGTCAGTCCTTAAAATCTCTACCAGGAAATATTGGTCCTTCCAATTTTTAAGTAACTTAAGGTTCCCAGTAAATACATCGTAGCCCGCTCAAGCTTGTATGTTGTTGTGATTCTCGATCCCAACATGAAGACCAACCATGTGGATAACCCAAAATAGATTCAGCGTTATATTTATGCCATGCTCTACTACCCAAATTTGAACAGCAGACAAGATATGCCACGTATTGGGGTGAAGCTGCCCAATCGACATGTCGAAATAATTCAACACTTCCAGCTCAAACCCTATCAAAGATAGATGAATATCGACTTTTAATTGCACCTTATAAATGGTAATCTTCCTTTTATTGATGAACTCGACGTTCATCCAATGAGAGGAGCTAGGCTTAGTCACGAGATAATTAAAGGCAGATGTCAACTTGGCGAGAAGAAGGTTGAGCTCCTCCTCCCTCACCTTAGAACAAAAGCTGTTAACCCCGGGCAGACAATGAGGCACTTTCCTTATGGTTGATGGGGCAATAGATTGCCTAAATTCGAAGGATCGACCTCCCTCTTAGGAAATGAAATCCCTACTGATGCTAAGAGCGCTATAAATGGGAGTGTCTCTGCTTTCCCTTATTCTTTCGTTCGAATCAATAGTAGAACTCGTAGTTCTTAAAGTTGGCTAAGGGAAAGGAAAAGAGAAGAAAAGGGAAAGGAATGTAGAACAAACCTGCCATAGATAACGATGTCGACGGAGAGATTAGCATAACATGGAATTAGGGCACCCAAACCTTGGCCTTAAGAGTAGCTTCGAAGAAATAGAAAAAGAGAAAATGAAATGATAAAATGCAGAGTAAAAGGTTCTCCTTCAACTAAAGGGAGGTTTATATAGGAGAATGAGATTCATATTAACCATACATGTGGTGAAGGATTTGGGATGCTGGTCGCACCATTATGGCAAAGCGTAGGAACCGAAGCACTCCTAAGCCACCTACTCATGATAAACTAGAAAGCAATAATGACCCCGATTAAATACGTCCTTGCAAATACTGACGATGGCCCATCGGTCCACACACAGCCAGGTAGGTGAAAAGGCAACTTCTTCAAGCATCGAAACAAGATGAGCTTAGATGACATCTTAGTTATGAGCCCTAAGCTCATTCGACCTGCCCATTAAGAGCTCTATGACACACTTACATAGCACTTTAGCCACAAACAAGGGCTTTACTACAAGCTCACTCGGCCCTCTAGCCTCGAGCACCCATGCAGGCTCATAAGGCCCTCTAGCCCCAAACTCCTATACAGGCTCACTCGGCCCTCTAGTCCCAAGCTCCCATTTTAGCTCATCCGACCTATTTTTTAAGAGCTCTACAATAAGTTCATTCGGCCTTTTAGCTATGAGTTCCCATCTTAGTGTGTTCGGCAAGCTCGCCAAGAGCACACTCGCCATTTGTTGATATAAATGTCGCCAACTAAAGGGAGACTTACGATAATAGAACCTAGCTATCAACTCGGACTGAAGATCTCAAATAGCTAGGTAACTTGCTAAGTTTGGATTATCTCGTACTGGCCAATGATTCAAGTATACCGAACTGTAAAGCCTATCCACAATCTGGCTGGAAACTAGAGGCACAGTTACCACCAGGAGGAAGCAGTTACCTTTCACCCACATCTTCCTCGAGAACCGAGGAAGAAGAGTTAGTGGCCAAAAGAAAGGGAACTTTCTTCCACTAACTCCTAAAAATACATCGATCATGTCTATAAAATGAGGGAAAACAGGTATGTAAAGCTCTTTGGACTCCTTTTTTAGAGAAAATACACCTTTCATAGCAAGAATTCTAACTTGACCATTGGAGACTCCCTAGTCGAAAATTCACCAGTCCTTCATTTCTTTTTGCAGGTGACTCTTTGGAGTTGCCATCTCGTTACACACGTCATCACTGACCATGGTAGCCTTAGTTTTGTTGGTATGCATGTGTGTGTATATATATAACTTGATTTCTTTGAATTAAATTTTTAATACTAGTTTAGAGGTTTGTTTGTGTGATAAGAAATGCCTTTTGGTAAGGATTTTTATGCTAAGGACCTTATAGATGTGTTAAAAAAGAAGCATGCTTTTCAAACATACAAAAGCATTGTAAGTTATGAAATTTTTTTTAATTGGTAGTTATTAGAAGAAAATTAAAATGATATGGCCATTCATGATCCAACTTAAACTCGCGTATCCGACTCAATTGCGAGATAATTCAGTTATATATTATACATATGAAATGGGAATACAAATTAAAATGAATGATATACATGATGTGAGAGTGCAGGTATTATCCCTTGAAGCATGTGAGAGTGGGAGTTCATATATATGCAGTTACTACTGCAAATGCAGAGGAGAATAGTTATGCAACATATTATCCAAAAGACTATCTTTTCCCTTCAGAATGTCATACTTTCTTGGGTGACTTATTTAGTATTTCTTGGATGGAAGACAAGTTTATTTAAATTACTTTTTTTCTATTTTAATTTAGGCTTAAGATAATTTTGTTCCTAATATTTGATGGAAAAAATAAATTTTCACTCAGTGTAATGTTACTTTTCATATTTTAAAATTGGAAAAAATTTGCATCTTTTTATGTTATGGGGTACCATTTATTTTTTTTGTTCGAATGTCATGTATTAAGAAACTGTTAAAATAAAGATAAAATTCTCCTAATTCTAAAATATAGAGGGTATATAATGTCTTACCAATTAAAATATTAGAGATAAAATTATTATTTTTAATAAAAATTAAGGATAAATTTGCAGTTTTGACTTTTAATTAAATTTCCACCAACTACTCAATCCATATTTATGTACGGTGACTTGTATGATTTACGCGAGGAAACTCTACTCGAGCAATATCAAGTTGTATGGTCATACCTTTTTTTAGGGTCAATTTCATCCACGGTCACTGAACTTACGATTTATTATCCGAAAATAACTGACTTTTTTGTGATTTAAAAGTTACTAAATTTATTATATTTTTGTATAAAATTCATGTTCACTGGTTTTCGACGAGAATCCTTGTCGGATTGATGATATGACACATCATGTCATATGCCTGGATACATATGACACTTCTCATGTTTGGGTCAATTTTACCTATGGTCACTAGACTTAAGATTTATCATCTAAAAGTAATTGATTTATTTTTCGTGACTTAAATGTAATTAAATTTATCAATTTTTTGTAGAAAAATTATATTGATTGGATACACATGGAGATGGATTTATTACCATATCATCAACTAATGTATCATATTTGACACGTCAGTAGCCAAATCACCATCATCAGTTAATGTGTTATATTTGATATGTCAGCAATCCACGTGTGTCCATAGCTAATGACGTCCATAGCTAATGTGTCATATCTGATGATGTGGTAATAAATCAATCTCTATGTGTGTTCGATCAAGATGGCTTTTCTGTAATAAGATGATAAGTTCAGTGATATTTAAGTCATGAAAAATAAATCAGTTACTTTTGGGTAATAAGTTATAAATTCAGTGACCGTGGATGAAATTGATCCAAACATGGAACGTACCATGTGTATCCAGGCATATGATGTGGCATGCCATATCATTAATCCGATAAGAGTCCTCGCCAAAAATCGGTGAACATGACTTTTATACAAAAATATGATAAGTTCAGTGACTTCTAAGTCACAAAAAAGCCAGTTACTTTCAAATGATAAATCGTAAGTTCAGTGATCGTGTATGAAATTGACTCTTTTTCTTTATATTAAGAAATTAGCTAAATATGGTCAAACTAATCAATACACTGATTATATTTGATGTCAAATATATATTGCAAATAAAAAGACCGAAAATGTTAAAGCTGATTTGAGACATCCAAAATGTAAAAATTGAACCAAATATATCTAATTGCTTATGATTTAACTTACAAAATTATCAATTGATACTTATTTTAACTTTTTTCATGTAAAATTATATTTTAATCCTTTCACTTCATAAAATTTCATTTTTAAGCTGTTTGTATGCTAAATTATCATTTTACTTTTTTCAATCATTACTTTAATATTTTTACACATTAATCTCAACTTTTGAATAAATTATCAATTTATTCCTAAATTTTTATTTGATATATAATTCATATTCACCTAAAAACTAAGTGATATGATCCGAAAAAGAATCTTAAAAGAATTGATCTAAATCCGAACTCGTCCGACGTGATCCATTTGCTAGGTGTTATTATTATTATTTGAAAGTAAAAAAAATTACAAGTTAGTCCTTATAAAGAAACTGTTTACAACTTGTGATTTAATCTACAAGATATCTGTTTATTTATTTATATTATGATATTTATTAACATGATATTCAAGACATCAAAATAATTAGATGGATTCAGGGCGTTACATACTTTCCCCTTAACAGAATTTTATCTTCGTTCAAGTAGTCTTAATTTTATATCATATAAGATTTTTGTTTAAAAAAAACAACTCTTGCCTATTTATTTTACGTGCTCAATATTCTTCTTCTTGCTATTATAATTCTATTGTAAAACTCACAGTCGAATTTCAAGCGATCCTTAAAGAAAATAAAATCAAGTGACGTTAACGTCAAATCCAAACAAATATGGTTTCATTATAAATCATCCGAATATTATAATCCTAATTTATTAGGTAGGAGTTTTGATAAACACTAAAATTTGGGCAAGTTTAAAGTAAGTCAATTATTGGCAAATGAAAATCAATTCGTCTGCTAGAAGTCTGCTAGATAATCAATTCGTCTAAACATAAAGAAGCTCGTGGAGGTGGTCTCGTCGCCGTTCAGAAAAGGAGCCAATCAGAAAATGGGAAAAAAAGAGAGGCGGTAGGTGGGAAAAAGAAGAAAATAAGAAAAAGGCAAAAAAAATAAAAAAAGGAGAAAAGAGAGTAGAAAAAGGTTATCCAGTGTGCGCATTATATCCCTCTTTTATTATTATTATTATTATTATTATTATTATTATTACAACCATTATTTAAAAGGAAAATAATTACAAGTTAGTTCTTACTTTATTACGATATTTATTTAACATGATATTCGGCACGTCAAATAATTGGATTGATTCAGTATGTTACATACTTTCCTTCTTAAAAAAATTTATAGTCGACATTCAAATAGTATTAATTTTATATCACATAATATTAAAAAAAAAAATCTGTTGTCTATTTATTTTACACACCCATTATGCTTCTTCTCGCTACTATATTCCATTCTAAAACTTAGACTCGAATTTCAAGTGTAAATTGTTTCTTTTTATTTACAAAATAATATATTTGCAACATTTTTAAAATATAATATAAAAAAATATATTATATCAAAATATCCAAAATTTTGCAATACCTTAAGACAATGAAAACTAAATTGGTAATTGTAATATTTTTATTATATATTGCAATAATTTTTTTTTTTTATCGCTGTCATGGGTCATATTTTTAGTAGTGATAAATCAGCCAATGTATTTGGTAGAAGTAGTGATTCTCATATCAACGTCTATAGGATCTACAACCCAAACTCTGCTGCCCAACAGGGGAGGAGGTAGCCGAAAAACATAGAAGAAAGCGGCCGTAGGTGAGGAAAAGAAGAAAAATTATTATTTATTTGAAAAGAGAAAAATTACTAAAAAATATTTACAACTTGTGATTTTATTATTATTATTTTCTTCTTGCTTATCTTTACTGTGAAATATATTAAACATGATATCCAAGAAATCAAAATAATTAGATTGATTCATGGTATTACATACTTACTGTATGATTAAGCTCCAAAGGAGAAAAAAGATATATCCAAACTTGAACATTGAGCACTTCAAAGCTTATTATCCTAAGGAGCATGCAACACCCATCAATTTGAACATCAAGATATAATACTATTCAATTCAAGATAAGTCAGGAATTGGATAAATGTTTGATCTTGATATGTGTGAATTACATATATGGTAAAATTTGTCTAATCCATCAAAAAATTAATTCACAGGCGAAACATTTTATGCTTCAGAAATGTTATTTCTTTCGTCAATTGGCCTCACTTTTATCTAAAGCTCATCCGTATGTATGCCACTGAAATAAAATACCTCTAAATGCCAATTAAATGCTCTCTCTCTCTCTCTCTCTCTCTCTCTCTCTCTCTTCTGCCATATAATATATGTATATATAAATCATTGCCTTCGCAATTTCCATCCAAAACAGCTCACCATTTCTCTCCTTATTATTTGCTACTAATACATAATATAGTTCAAGAATGGCAAGTGCTGCAAAGAATGTTATTGCCGAGGATCAACCACCAGCAGAGGCGAAAACTGTTGTTGCCAACGATCAGATACCAGCAGAGGTGATGGTTAACTGTGCTGAACAGAAGGCTTTTAACGGGGCGGACCGTGATAAGTGTGTAAAGACTCGGGAGGAGCAGAACATGGAGAAAGTTCAACAAGAGATGCAATCAAATGGAAAAGAAGTTGAACATGAGCCACCCAAGAAAGAAGAGATACCGGTTGAGGTTGAACCTAAGACCGGAGTCTCCTTTCCAGTCAGGTTAGATGATGGGAAGCAATTGTTAAGTACTGGTTTGAGGAAGAAGTCCATGCTTGGCATGGGTATCAAGATCTATGCCTTTGGTAACATTCTATCAGAAACTCAGTTTTTACTATCCATTCGCCGTTTATGATAAAAAAATCAACATTAGTTCAATAAGATTGCCATGAAATATATCTGATGCAGCCAATTTTGCAGGGCTTTATGCAGACAATGAGAAACTGAAAGATCTGCTCAAGTCAAAGATAGGAAAAGCGCCAGCAACACCAACCAAGGAAACGTATCAGGTGGTAATTGACAGTGATGTTTCGATTGTGGTGAGAATGATAATTGTGTTCTCTGCTCTCACCATGAACATGGTGAAGAAGAGTTTTGATGAAGGCCTTGGAGCATCCATAAAAAAACTAAGTGGTGGGAAGAAGAATGAAGGGCTTGCAAACAAGTAGTTTTCTGATTCCTTCTTATTCCGACCACAAATTCTTTACTTAGCTGCTACTATAACCACCTCTGATGTGTGTTCAATGATAGGGTCATGGGTGAAGCCTCGGATGAAATAAAGCTAACATGTGGCTCGGTCATCGAGATTTCTCGCGTTCCTGGATATGTTCTTCAAACTAAAGGTCGGGTCTTGGGAGCTAAAAACTGTCTGTTCAAATGATATGAACTCACCAGATACCAAAATCTAATGGAAGATTTTTCTTTTGATGCATGCAGTGATGGATAAAGTGGTGAGCGAAGTTGAGAGCGAACTTCTCTGCAGGGCATACATCCACATGTACCTTGGGGATGACCCATTAGACAAGGATGCCAAAGAAAAATTTGCAATGTCCATGCTCTCTATGCTGCAATGATGTACTGAAACAACTGCCAGATAGGAAAGAATAAGGTCCAGGTCCATTTCCTAGTGCTGAGCAATTCCTCAATAAGGAGGATTATGGTGAGATTGTAGCTGGTTCAACTACTGAATCTCAGTTTTGTCAATCCCCATTCCTCTCTGTTGTTTTCAAAACTTCATAAGTTTAATGACTCTACTTTTAAGGTTTACACGGTCCGAATTTGTCCAGAAACAGCTGTAATATCATCAAACTCACCCATTCAATAATATCTCAATATCATCACAAAGCGGCAACGCAGAGGGGGGAGGGGGGAAAAGACATGTTGCGTGATAATGTGACGGTGCCACTTCAATATGATAGTCAACTAAAACAAGCCATTGGTTAAATCTCACTCAACGAATCCTAAACACCCAACAAATAGACAAAACAATATTGTGCATATTTTACATTAAATAAGACAACACTTGAGGCTTACAAGAAAATTTCGACGCATTTCAAGTTCGAGATCATTGAAAGCTGTAAAGAACCTTCTTAGGATCCAACTGCCCACTGCAATAACTCGATGACACAGTAGAGAGCTCTTGGTAGCCCCCTTCCCATTCTTCATAAGGTTTTAAGATAACAGGGGTTTCAATTGCAGCACAATCCACTCGTAACATGGTTTTGTAGTCCTCATCGCCCAAATCCTGAAGAGTCTTGTTCTTTTTGTCCCAAGGATTCCACACAACTGCATAATCAATAATATCCAAGATAAAAGAAGGAAGCTCAATTATCAGAATCAAAATAACAAGTGGAAAACAATCACCTAAGCATCAAAATAATATTTTGTAACCTGCATCAGGCGTGCCACTCTTCCGCAGCACAAAGGTTCTCTTCTTCTCGTGGTCTATAATGGCAATTTTTGTTGGCGTGCTCAAATATATTCTGTCAATCTGAAATTTTAATATCAGTTAGCAATATTGAAAGGGATATACTTCAACACATATGCAAACAGAAATGCAACAAAAAAGCAAGACACTGCAAGAAATTATGTAGTCATACGTGCTGAGTAAGTTCTGCTGTTCTTTTCCTTGAAGATACATTGATTTTTAAAGCCTAAGAATACTAAAGGATAATACCTCAGAATCGAATGTGATTGCATCTGCCTGCTCAGTGAATCTTTCTCTACGAACTAGATTATCAAAGTAATCAAGTGTCTCCAGGCCTTCAACACGTACTTCACTGCAAATTAAACAACATCATGTTCCCTTCCAGAATGATTGAAATGAAATATCTTCCAACTTGACTATTAATTATATATTCTTTCTAGAAGATCCATGCAGAACAAGAAAAGAGGTACAAGCCGATAGCAAAAATGTGCAAGAATATGCGAAATTCACAGAAAAATGGATTTTGTCATCTTGAGAGGACAACTACAGTGCAAAACCTCAGCCTATGTCAACAAAAACAAAGCAAGTGAATGTAACTTAATATGACAAACCTGATATCTGATACAGATAAGTAGTTACACAATGCAAATGTAAAAGAGAAGGCTCTGGGATCTGTATTTCTCACTCGGGGGATCAAAGTGAGCTTGCCGGGACTAAGAGATATTCGCAGCCGCAATTCAAAGCTGTAGAAACCGCATGGTCAAAATACATATGTACAAAATGGTTATATCCTCGAGCTGGTCTTATGTGGTTTACACAATTGGCTAGCATACCTACGTGGCCAGGTCTTCAAATCCTCGTCAGTGGATTTCAAGATCAGATCCACCGATGAGTGACTATTCACCGGAGGCAAAGGGGATGGATCACTATCCCATGACCATAATCTGTTCCTTGCAAATCCATTTTGCTCAAGAGAACCAAGATTGCCAAACTGAAATAGTAAAAGTCAATCAGAACTTCTTAATCCTGTTAGGAATAAAAGTCAAAACACATTCTGTTCCGATTCCTCTCCCAAACCTGCGGAAAGCAGACAGGTATACCGCCCCTGATTGCTTTAGGTGCTTTCCAAACAGCCTATACAAAGAAAAAGATAAAAGAAAAGCCCAATGGGATTAGGGTTTAGAAGAACTTCTTGATGTACCATTTGACTTAAACATAGAACAGCCCAAATAGCACAACTGAGTTTGAGGCAGACTAGAAAACTGCTTTCTGAGCAATAACAGAAATGCTATAATAAAGACAAGTAATAAATGTTCCTTACATATGCAAAGAGGAGTGATAATAGGCGACTTTATTACAAAAAAAAAAAAAAAGGTACAGCATCTAACTTAGTCTTTGTTACTTCTCTTGCTTGTATACTTCCCTAGGCCGGCTAATACCATCTTGTTGAGAGGGCTGCCGAATGAACATTAAGCTGTTGGTCTGAAACTTCTAAAATAATTGGCTTTCCCTTTGCCAAAATTCTCAAGACCAAGTCACTTTAGGCATACAACAAGCTGAAGGTCAACATCTGCGCTAAATAACTAATACCCCTTGCAGATAGAGAATCATAATGACCATTTGAAATAGCAATTTGTTATTTCTAGAATGTATATAAGAATCGCATGGATCTTAAACACTTTAATATGCTCCAAAGAACTCCTCCAAAGTAATTAAGAAGAATGACTAACCTTGCTGCTCATAAAAAGTAATTCTTCTCTGCGTTCATTCTTCCAGGAAACAACTTGCCCACCATATAAAAGCACCTGAAACCATTCGGATGACAAGTTAGTGATCTGAAAAAATGAGGAACCTAGTACTTTCTTTTTGTTTTTAATTGTTCTTTTTGATTATATAATCTTGCCTGTCCTGGAATATATAGAAAATCAAAGTTTTATCAACATTTCAATTGGCATTTGATGACGCCCACCTCAGGATCCAGTGCTGATGTGCAAAATTTTTTATTTTGATCAATTTTTTTTTTTTTTTAAAAATTCAGTCATCTCAGAAGCCAATTTTTGCTGAACAAAAGATGTGGTTTAAGGTTGAAAAGTGTAAGGAAATTGGTAAAAGCAGATTGGACACGATTATCAACAGAACATATGTTCAGAATGAAAAATACCTCTGTTTTCCTTATTTTCTATTAAGCAATACAAGCCCTCATATATAGGAGGGAAAAGTAATACAGTTGATTACAAGATAACAAACTAACCGTCTAACACTAATAACCGACTAACAAACTAATAACAAACTATAATAACAAACTAACAAAGTAAGTATTAAATAATTCTTCATCCCCTCCTCAAGCTGAGACATGGTGAGAATCAGCCATGGCCAGCTTGGAATGGAGTTTTACAAATTGTCGAACAGAAAGACTCTTAGTAAAAATATCAGCTGGTTGATCAACTGAAGATATATGTACAGGAATGAGAAAGCCTTCTTGAAACTTATCACGAACGAGATGGCAATCAATATCCAAATGCTTGGTACGTTCATGGAAAACCGGATTGTTAGTTATATGAATTGCAGCTTGATTATCACAGTAAAGAGAAACAGGAAAAGAAACATGAACGTTAAAATCAGCAAGAAGATGAACAATCCATTGCAACTCACAACAAGTAGTAGCCATGGAACGATACTCAGCTTCTGCAGAGGATCGAGACACAGTAGCTTGCTTTTTCGTCTTCCAGGAAATAGGACAATCACCAAGAAAGATACAATATCCAGTTAAACTCCTGCGAGAATCCAAACATGAAGCCCAGTCTGCATCACAATATGCAGTAAGAGTAAAATGATTTGTTGCTGGAAAAAATAAACCGAGAGAAGCTGTGCCCTTCAAGTACTGCAGAACATGCTCAGCACTTTGCATATGTTCAGTGGTTGGGTGTTGTACAAATTGACTTAGCTGTTGGACAGCATAAGTAATGTCAGGACGAGAATAGCCCAAGTATAACAAACGACCAACCAAGTTTCTATAAGACTGAGCATTAAGAAGTGGAGAACCACCTTCAAGTGTCAACTTTGTACCTTTACACATAGGAACCATTGCTGACTTACAACCTAAGAGACCAGCATCCTTGAGTAAATCAATAACATATTTACGCTGATTCAAATAAATGCCTCTCTCTGAACGAGAAACCTCCAAACCCAAGAAATATTTCACCTCTCCAAGATCTTTAATAGTGAAAAGATTATGAAGATACTGCTTGACCTTTGAAATGGCAGTCAAGGAAGTACCACTGAGTAAGAGATCATCAACATAAACCAACAAAACCATAAAACAATCAGATGAACTGAAAGTGAAAAGACAAGAATCAAACTTGGATTGAATGAACCCATAAGTCTTTAATTGAGCAGTCAGCTCATGATTCCACTGTCGAGAAGCCTGTTTAAGGCCATACAAAGACCTTGTGAGACGGCAAACTTGGCCTTTTTCTGCTGGATAACCATCGGGAACAGACATATATATCTCTTCATCTAAAGAACCATGAAGAAATGCATTATTAATATCCAGCTGTTGAATAGTCCAGTTACGGGCTGTAGCTATAGCAAAAAAAAATGCGAACTGTAACAACCTTCGCAACAGGTGAAAAACTATCATGAAAATCTAACCCTTCAATCTGATTATATCCCTTAGCAACCAGCCTCGCTTTATAGCGATCAATCGTGCCATTGGGCTTCAACTTCAGTTTAAAAACCCATTTGCAACCAATAGGATGTTTTCCTGTTGGTAAATCTGTGAAAACCCAAGTCTGATTCTTCTCTAATGCTGCCAATTCTGTTTGCATTGCCTTCACCCATTCTGGATTAGATTTGGCCTCAGTATAGGATTTAGGTTCAGTAGGATCTTGTATGTTGGTTAGAAAAGTATGATGAGCAGATGTAAAATAGGGTGAAATAACATATGGGAAAGTATTGGGTGTATGAGATGAAGAAGTAGGAATATGAACATTAAAATGAGACCACGGTTGTGTGTTAACTGTATTAACAACAAAATCATTAAGCCAACTAGGAGGTTTCCGGGTACGATGAACTGATGTAGGAAGAATTTGATTGTGTGGTGGTTGATCAATTGGTTCTGAATGAAGATCTTGATTACGAGTAGGTGAAGGAGGAATATTGACAAATGGAGAATCAATAGACGCAGGAGAAACTAATGGGATAGGAGTAGAAGAAGAGACAGAAGAAGGAGAATGTGTCATGCAAAAAGGAAACTGAGATTCATCAAAAACGACATCTCTACTGACTATGATTTTTTTTTTCTTCCAAAACATAAATCTTAAAACCTTTCTTTCCCGATTCAAATCCTAGAAAGACACCCTTAACTGCTCTAGGACTAAATTTATCTTGGCCCGGTTTAACTATAGTTACATAAGCTAAACACCCAAAGACTCTAAGCATTTCTAAATCAGGTTCAGCTCCATGTAATAATTGATACAGTGATTTCCACTCAAGGACAGAAGATGGCAATTTGTTTATCAGATATGTAGCATGTAAGACTGCTTCCCCCCAAAAGAAATTAGGCAAAGAACCTTGTAACAGCAAAGCTCGAGCCATTTGAATGATGTGTCTATGTCTCCTTTCAACAGACCCATTCTGCTGAGGAGTATAAGAACAAGATGTTTGATGAACAATCCCATTATCAGCAAACACAGCCTGACAAGTATTACTTAAGAATTCGGTTCCATTATCAGTCCTTGCTTTCTTAACCTCAACACCAAATTGATTCCGAACCAATTTTATGAAATTACAAACAATCATTGATACTTGTGTCTTTGTTTGCATTAAGAAAGTCCAAATGGCTTTACTATAATCATCTACAATCGTCAAGAAATAGCTAGATCCAGTTAATGATTGCTGCCTATAAGGACCCCAAACATCCATGTGTATCAACTCAAATATATGAAGAGCTCGAGAATTACTAGGATTAAAAGGTAATCTAGTCTGCTTAGATCTAGCACAAACATCACACAACACAGAGTCTAAAACAAACTTATCTACATTCATAGAAGTCAGTCGTTTCATTACATTTATTCCAGGATGTCCTAACCGCTGATGAAGTAGCTGATTTTTATTCTTAATAGCTACATTGACAGAATTTATACTAGAAGAATGCATAAAAGACTGTATAACTGCAGTTTGGAATGAACTTTCATCTATTATGTACAATCCTCCAACAACTCTCCCAACTGCTATTATTAAGCTAGTCTTCAGGTCCTGTAGGGTGCAAAAATCAGTATAAAAATGGATACTGATAGAGTTAAATCTCAGCAACTTATGCACTGACAACAGATTATATTTAAAAGATGGAACGTATAAAACATGACTCAAGGTTATTGTGTCTGTTAGGTTTATGTTTCCAGTTTTAAACACATTCTTGAAAGATCCATCGGGTAAGTGTATTGAGTGAGTTTGAACGGTTGATTTAATGTCTGTGAACAAGGTTAAATCAAAACAAATGTGATTACTGGCACCTGTGTCTAAAATCCAGTATGGGTTAGACAAATTCAACTTATTATTGGCAAGATTACCTGCAAAGTGCTGCAGTTGAGCAAAATTAACTCCTTCAGGCTCAAAAACATTTTTCCCTTTCAATAACCTCCCAACCTCTTGCTGGATGAGTTCCTTCATGTTACCAAACATATCTATCTGCTGTTTATTATTAACCAGACCTTTTCCACAGTCAACATCATCAGTCATTGGAAATTCTACCATATTCACTCTTCCCTTGGATGCTTCTGCTTTTCTTTTCAGCTTAAGTTCTTTATACCACTCTGGATATCCATGAAGCTTGAAACAACCATCCCTCATATGTCCATCTACATTACAATAACTACAGTGCTTATCTTCTCTCTTGCTAAGTTCTTTCTTCTTGTATTTTCCAGATCCAAAAGTATTCACTCCAATTTTGTTCGTGACCAACATAGCACTGCTGTCAATGTTTTCTATGCTACTCAGATTAATCTGTTTTTGTTTCTCAATGTTCAATATCATCGAATAAACTTTGTCAATACTAGGCACTGGATCAAGCATCAAAATCTGATGTTTAACATGATCATATGTCTCATTAAGTCCCATAAGAAACTGTATCACCTTATCTGCTTCATTAATCTCCTCTATTTTCTTCAAAGATCCACACGTACATCCACAACTACATCGAGGAATCGGCATAATACAAGCCAACTCTTCCCATAACCTACTCATCTTAGTAAAATACATGGATGCAGTATCATTACCCTGTGTCATTGAATTTATATCCTTCTTCACCTGATATCGCTGAGGGAGATGAGTTTCACCAAAACGTTTCTCTAATGTGTCCCATAGAACTTTTGCTGAAGTAGAATAGACAAAACTCTCATGTAAATCCCTAGATAATGCATTAAGAATCCAAGAGATTACCATCGCATTTGAACTGTACCAATCATCATATTCATTTGATTCTTCATCTGGTTCCTTCATTTTTCCTGTAACAAAACCTAGCTTCTTCTTCGCCGCCAAAGCTATTTTCATAGCTCTGCTCCATGTTTGATAATTTGTTCCAGTGAGAACCGCTGAAACAATCGTAGCACCAGGGTTCTCAGTGCCAACAGTAGTCATTCCTTGATTTCCAGCCATAGCAAGATCAAGAAAACAAGATTCAAGAAGAGAAAAAAAAATTCTGTTCACCAAGAACAGAGTAAGAGGAAGAGAGGAAAAATAACCGCCTTGGATCTAATTCCTAAGGCTCTGATACCATGTTCAGAATGAAAAATACCTCTGTTTTCCTTATTTTCTATTAAGCAATACAAGCCCTCATATATAGGAGGGAAAAGTAATACAGTTGATTACAAGATAACAAACTAACCGTCTAACACTAATAACCGACTAACAAACTAATAACAAACTAACAAAGTAAGTATTAAATAATTCTTCAACATAGATGCAAAAGCATTTAAAATTGTAGCCTTTGGTAAGCTGAGTCCCCTAACAGCGAAAAGAAATTAATATTCGCAACCAAATCTATTTAGTTATGCTCTTTGATACTCTCTCTTCTTCTAAACCAATACATTCGTCATCATCCCGTTCTCAAAGTTTTCAAAAGTCTAATGATTATTAACCTAACCATAAAAAAGTTATGTTAAAACTTTTCACTCAAACATTATATGTAGAATTTATTCTCTGTTACCACCGTAATCATGTCACCTATCTATGGTACACCATGCACGAATAAGCCTTTAAATTTTAAAGTCACCCACAATTATAACGTAAATAACTAGCTCAAAGTGATATTATAACAGAAACCAAAAAGCTAAATTCAGTCTTATATTAAAAAAAAAAAAAAAAAGAATCCATAAGAGAAACACGCCAAAAAAGAAAAAGGAAAAAAATACAAAAACAAAAACCTTGAAAGGAGGAAAATGAAAGAAAAAGAAAAATAAAAGAAATCACCTCAGCTGATGAACCAGCAGGCTCAGTCAAGATAATTCTGGGCGATCCATCAGCACCATGAACTATATTCAAAGGCATGGGTCTCGGGTTCAATCTTGCCCTCAGGCTACTCACTATTGGGCTCACTTCCCCTTTCTTCCACTCCAGCTGAAAATATACATCCCAAACCCAAAGCACAAATTTCCCAATCAAACCAACCCACAAATAGAACAGAAACAAACAAAGCCATATAATCAGATATATAATCAGAAAAAAATACACGAAAGTTGAACAAAATTAAAATACACGAAGGTAAACTCACTTTCTCGCTGTTTTAGTGACTTGGTTACAATAAAGATTTGATTTTGATAATTGAATTCGAGTTTGAGGAACAACCCAACAACTATAAGTTCATGACAAGTGCAAAAATGGGCGAAATATAATATACATATATATATATATAGAGAGAGAGAGAGAGAGAGAGAGAGAGAGAGAGAGAGCTCTGAGGAAGAAGACAGTAAGACAAGGATATCCATAGGAAACCAAGTGACCTTTTGTCATTGGATGCTCTGTCTCTTTCAGGAAATTAAGCCTAACCAGTGAACGTGTGTGTTTTGCTTCTCTCAACCTTTTTCTTTCTTTGATTCTTTCTTATTTGGATCAAAATTTGATGGGGCTTTCTTTCTGTTCCCTCTGTCCTGCACTCTCCGCGGTGAGTTCAGGCTTTTTATTCGCACTTTACTTGGCTTAAAAATCTCCTTGTTCTTTTTCTTTTCACCAGCTCTTTTTACTTTTACCATATTCAATTTAGGATGAGATGTGATTTTACTCCTCAAATTCTGTCCCATTCCACTATTTTATCCATAACGTCAAATCAAGTTAAAAAATGCCCTAAAATAAATGTTGCCAAACATTGCAATCCTTATATATATATTTTTTCTTCTTTTTAATATGAATCTACATTTTTTTAACTAAAATGAGACCATAAATACATAATGGTAATGTAAGAAAAATAAATCATTTTAACAGAGAAGAAATCACTTGTATTTTAAATAATTGAAAGTTTAATTTGATCAAAATTTAAATCTCAACTTTTTGCCTCCATTTTTTTTATCGATTTATTGGTTAATCATTAAAAAATTTTAATATATATATTTAATAAATTATATAATTTGTAATATTATTTTTAATAGTTAAAAATACTTTAAAAATAAAAAATACAAATCAAATATAATATAATATAATATAATATAATATAATATAATATAATATCCATTAAAAAATAAAAAGAAAAATAAAATATTATAATTAATTTTAAAAATTGAATATATTCAATATAAAACTAACAATTAAATGCTAATTATGCACATGTAATGAATAAATAATTATAATAAATGATAATTTTAATATTTATTTACTAAATATAATAATACTTTAGTATGTTATATATCATAATATTTATAAATTACAAAAATATTAAAAAATTTAAGTGTAAAAAATTAAAATATAATATATAAGTCAACGGTTAACTATCGATTTTAAAAATAAAAACCATAATTCTAAATTTTTTATTTGGTTAATGTAAAATTGGATTGATTTCATATTAATTTTTCAGTTTACTAAAATTTTGATTTTCTTCCTCAACCTATTTTGAATAGTTTAGAGGTAAATCACATCTTATTCCCATTAATATATATTTCTTTAAAACAATAAATTTCATTTAACGTTTTATTAGAATATTGCTTCACATTTTTATTTTTACTGAATAAAATGTTTTCGGTTGCTAATGATTTCCTAAATACAAGCCAAGCTAACGTATTAATATCATTTAATATTGTAATGGTCTGAACACCAGATCAACCGTAAATAGTATTTTAAAATATTTAACAATATTTTCGGGCTGAAAAATACATCCGAAGGTAAAAATATTTTATTTAACCATAAAAAAAATATTGATCAAGGTTAGTTCGGGGTTGAAATTTAAAGTGAAATTGAGGTCAAATAAATCTCTAAAAGTCAAAAATATAAAAAATGAAACGGTTCGATTAATAGGTTAACTAGGTTGACCTAAATTTGATCGAATTTTTAAAAATAGCAAATGAAGTCTAAAAATGTAGAACCCCAACCTATATGTCAACCTAGAACGCCAACATACCATGAATATTAAACATAAATAAGATAATATGTAACATCCTTATTTGAACAGTTTTTTTCGATATGAAATTAAGCGATAAGGCGAATTTTTTTTCAACTTAATCCAAATAATCCATTGACTACCCATACTAATACACTATTCAAATTCATACATTTAACTCATCAACTCATAACTATCTAAAATACTATTCATTTATCAAAAATCTGGCAGCATAATAGCTACAAATTTACTAGCCTTCTGAAAAATCAGATAAAAATACAGTCTCTCAGAGGTACAATAGTCTAAACAGACAAAAATACACATTCCAAACACTCATTCATATGTCGAACATACCCATTCTAAATCACTTACTAGCAATCACATATTTACAGATATAACAATATTTATTATCACATTAAACAGTAGTTCAAGTACAATCCAATCCTTTATTTCAAATATCTAAGTATATACACGTCAAAAATACCGAATAATTACAACTATTTCTTCCTCTTCATACCTCGCTCCGCTGTGTACCAAGCTCCTATTACTCTTCAGAATCTACATGCAGTAAATACTACATGGTGAGCACTAAACATGCTCAGTGCTATGAATCGAAGAATTTCCCAATGGGCATAATTACTTTAATTATTCTAAAAATTATTTTAGTCTTATCAAAAGTACTTTTTAATATTTTGAATAGTATTTTCAAAATATTACTAAACTTTTGGCAAACTTTTCACTTTGATCTTAAATTTTTTCAATTATTTACAAAAATGCCTTTTTGAAATTCTAATTACAAAATTTATCATTACTATTCTTATTTTTACTTTTTACTTAACTTTAATGAATAACATTTTTATTAGGCTTGACTTTGACTTTTTAGGAAAAATTTCTTATTTGATAAGTTCAGTACAATTATTATTTCGTTTGACATTTTATACTATTAATTGCCACAATTATAGCAAAATTTTCAATTAAATTCTTCATCTTCACTTAATTTCAGAATTATTATTTTTACACTTTAATTATGATTTCGCCATTGGTTTATTTATTTTCGCTTTGACTTTTTAATTATTTATCAAAATACAATTATTAATACTTTTAACATTTAATGCAAAGTAATACAATTATTTTGAAAAACTTTGCAATTAAGTTTTTATTTCTTCATTTTACTACAAAAGGCCCTTTTTACGCACTTATTGTAAAATTGCCACTCTTTTATTTTCAATTGCAAAATTGACATTCATTTGCTCATTTTTATTTTTCAATTCACTTTGACTTATAGAATTTCTGTTCGATCCTTGTTTGAATTTTTTTATACGGTATTTTATTTTTTTAGTTATCAATTTCTCAATTAATTACGGTATTATCATTTTTAGACTTTAATTTCAATTGAGTACTATTTTACAAATTTTTCATTTTTAAAGTAATAATTGGTATACAATATACCAATTGGTCATCATTTTGACTTTTTTATGTAAAATTATACTTTAGTCATTTTTCTTTACAAAAACTTATTGTTGGGCTATTTGGTTGTTAAATTACTATTTTACCCTTGTAAAACATTTTCTTTCCATTTTTGCTCATTAAGTACAATTTTTGAAGAAATTATAGTTTTTTCCCAAAAGTTTTTATTTCTTTTAATTATATCATTTTTCACTTTTCACTTTTGACTTTTACTTTTAGCTTTCTTTTTAAAATTTTGATTTAATTCTTATTAATGCTCCTAGTACAAATCGACAGGAACTCTCACATAGGATGTACAGGACGTGAATCCCACAGGGCCACATACAAAATAATATTGAGAATGTTAGTGTAAGCCCTAGCCCCAATACATTGTTATAAAATATTTAAGTTAATAAATGAGACATTTATTTTATCTATTGTATTCCTGTGTATATCAAATAATAGAACTATCCGAAAATGTTGTTTCAGTATAAGTTATCATGTGTGAGGTACATGGTTGTAAGACTTTGAAATAATTGAGACTTCATTCTAAATATCCCTAGTCAATCATTGTTATGGAAATAACAATTGAATTAAGACTAGTATGCTCTCTCTGATAAGTTGAGTTCTATCTTATGGATCATAAAGACTAGAGTGTCAATCAGAGATCATAGATACATATTTAGAACATGATATCTGGATTTGATCTGTTCATGAGAATACTATATGGTACAGGTCATAAGTGTTTCTTATGTGCAAGTTTTGCATCGGAGTTCTTAGACCTGAAATCTCTATGAAACTCTTTATGAATTACTGTGTACTTTGACATGCACCTAACGTACTCGTAACATGGTGATAAGTATGGGTATGATTGGGAATGCACTAATTCATGTTAGAGAGCATGAGGAAAGTAAAGGGATTGCCCCTCTCGATAAGAGAAAAAATATCATCGACCACTTGATCAGTAAACTGAGAAGTGTATGCTATACCGAGATGAAATAATGAGCAATCATTATTTATCTGAGAGTTCAGTGTCACTGGAATATCAAGAAATGAATTAGTATATATAAGGATGACTAGTTCTATGCCTTATATTAATTCTGATATTTAAGGGTAAGGGATAATGCAAAATTGCATTAGGTCACTAAATGCCATTTGCATTTTCATTTAATTTGGAATGGTGTAATATCTTGCTAAAGAATATATATAGCCTTTGGATTATTTATTAATTCATTGCCAATATTAAATGAACCTATGGGATCGCACACAAAGTATTGGGCTTAAAATATTTTAAATAGAGTATTGGGTATTAATTTGGGCTTTTAATTAAAGTCAAATTAATTTATGTAATGGGCATTAAAATTACTATATAGACCTTGGTCTATGAGAGAGAGATTTTCGGCATGTACTAGGTTTATTTCAATTAATTAATTATCTACGTATAATTAAGGTAATTGAGTTTGAATCCTAAATAGTATTTGAATCAATTAGCAACACTTAAATAGGGATTGTTGTGGCTGAAATTCAAGCTAGTTTCTTAGTTGAATTCGGTACATGTTAAATACTAAACAAGTGATACATTTTGATTAAATGACTAATGCAATTTGAATTTGAATTCTAATAGAATTTGAATTAAGTTATATCCCTTAATTAGGAAGTGATAGAGGCTAAAATTACTACTTAATTATAATAGATTTTAGCATTCACACTTAACCTAAACAAGGAATATATGTTAATGTATTAAAAGGAAATTAAGGGCTTGCCCTTTTTTTTTTTTTGCTTTTTCACTCTCTCATTGCCGATTTCAACAAGAGAAATAATTGTTTCTTCATCTCTTATGTTTTGGACAACAATAAAAACCTAAAAGAAGAACAAGATTAGATCTTGTGGCTTCAAACCATTTCCATTGCCGAATATACAAACATAGAGCTAGCACTATAGTTTTAAGCCATCTTTGCAAGTGTGTGTGTGAGCATAAAGTGGTGTGGCGTAAAGGCTGCTCCTTTTGGCATTGGTGTTCGATATCAGCAGTATATAAGTCTATCTTATATATTGGTCATAGCAAAAATCAAGTTTTAAAAGCATCCAAGGTTGTAAGTTTTCAAAACCCTAAAATTGCATGTTTCGATTTTATATTGTATATTGTATGGCATGAATGATCAAATTTTTAATTTTTTCGCTGCGTGATCTTCATGTTTATGCCATGTGATATCCCTTCAGTGGTATCAGATCTTGTTCATGCTTATTTTAGTGCTTTGGATGGATTACATCTTGAATCAAAATCGTTCGTTGCATAAAACTGCAATGCTGAAATTTTTTGTTTTGAGGTTTTTTGCATTGTTTTAGTGTAAAAACAATTTTAAATGATTAGTTAGGTATTATAATTATTATGACATATTTATATACTGTCCTAAGATGTTCTTAGAGCTATTCATAGTTGGATTTAATTATATATACCTGATTGTACATGTTAATCTTGAAACTAGGTGTTAGTTTGCATAATATGTGATTGTTAACAACTAGTTTCTCAAAATTAAATGTAAAAACATGTTTGGCATGTTTGTAAGTGATTTTTAAATATTAATAACAGGTCTGGACATATTTTAAAAATGGTTTTAATTCTGGTCCATGATAATTTAATTGATTAATTTACAAATCACTTAAAATAATGATTAGTTTGTGTTTGTTGCATGTTTAATCAACATTGTTTGTTTTATTATGATTAAAATGGAAAAAACATATTTAGATCAGATCTGAAGAACCTTAACTCAATGTTTATGACCTTATTTAAGTTATTAAATGGCTCATAAAATCGTTCTAAGTGTTTGTGCATTGTTTGTGGCATTATGTGAGCATTAAACAACTAGTTTCATGTTGTTGGTTTGTTTTGTTATTAATGCCATGTATGATATATGTTCTTCATGAATTTTTATGTTTTAATTCATGTTGGTTCATATTATTTGTATTTTTAATGTTTATGGGTTGTATGACATAATATTAAAAATGGAAAAATTGAAAATTATACTAGAGTTGATTTATGACACAAATTTAACTAGTTTGTGTTTTGGGTTTTTAAGAGAACTTATTCAATAAGAGGATTTAGTCCATTGGGCTTCGGCCCAGGCCCATCACGGGGTCTTCTCTTAAAAGTTTAAGTACATAATTTCCATTAATGGGCTTTACTTAATTAATTAAAATTGGACTTTGCTTTATCTATGAATGTTATGTATCTTTATTTGCTTGTTTTGTGTGATGAATGAATATGCATGGTGCATTCATGGGCCCTAGGTTATGTAATTAAATATAGCCTGCGTGGCATTATGGATTATTGTAAAAGTTTCATTTTTTTCTTAGTAAAGAATTTATTTGAAGACTTTGTAAATCAAGATGAAGCCCATCGGAGTGGAGAAGCCCAACTTGAAGATTCTTATGTAATAGTATAAAATCTTAGTTGTAGGTTTTTGGGCCCATGTTTGTCACGCTTTACTTTATGCAATTATATATATATATGCATGCTATGAATGGATGACAAAACATATGTCATGTAAGCCGTAATAAAATAAATCCCTAAAATAGTAAGTCAAAAAGTTGCCTTCCTAATTCAAAACATGTCAAGGCATCGATCATCGGTCACGTAGACTAGGAGTCATACCTAAGTAACTTAACATGTTAGGTGTGGCTTGACTAATAAGTTGTTGTGAAAAGTGGATCTTGGCCTACATTAAGTCACTAACGCGAATTATTTAAAGGGATATTAATTCATTTTGTGGGATTATAATAAGACCTCAATTAATCTTGCTAAGTTTTTTTTTGTAGATTGAAAAAAGATAGCTTCTTCAAACAATAACTTTTCATTGTGATCGATCCTGGAAAAGGACAAACTGAATGGCACCAATTTCATAGACTGGTCTCGAAACTTGAGAATAGTTCTTAAGTAAGAGAAAAAATCGTATGTTTTGGATGCACCCTTGGTCGAAGAACCTTCTAAGAACGCCTCTACAGTTCAAAAGGAAACTTTTGAGACTAAGAAGAGAGACTCCAATGATATGACCTGTCTGATGCTAGCCACTATCATGCCCGATTTGTAAAAGCAATTCATGGACCAAGAGGCCTATACGATCATGGTGCACTTTAAGGAGGTGTTTTAAGAACAAGCTCGTCATGAGAGGTTCGTGACAATAAAGGCCTTGATTTCTTGTAAAATGGTTGCGGATACTCCTGTTAGTACCCATGTACTTAAGATAAAAGGGTATCTTGATACTCTTCAGAAGCTTAAGGTACAAGTCCTAAAGGAATTGGCCACTGACTTGATCTTAGGTTCATTGACTGATGATTATGATCCATTTATTATGAATTATAACATGCATGCAATGAACAAGACAGTCACCGAGCTTCATGGGATGCTTAAGAATGCTGAAGAGAACATTCGAAAGACCAATTCCGTACTTATGGTTCAAGGAGGCATTAAAAAAGAACCCGCTAAGGGAAAGGGAAAGGTAAGGCAAAACTCAAAAATGACCAGGCACGACCTAAGTCTAGTGAGAGTGCACCTGAGGCCCAACCCAAGCCCAAGACGCAAAAGCTCAAAGAGAGTGAGAGCACGTGCTTCCATTGCAATAAGTTAGGGTATTGGAGGAAGAACAAAAGAAGAATGGAGCCAAGGCATCCAGTTCTGGTATTTTTGTTGTTGAAATTAACCTTTCTATTTCTACCACTTGGGTATTGGATACCGGTTGTCGTTCTCACATTTGTTCAAATGTGCAGGGATTAAGAAATATGAGGTTACTTGGGAAGAATGAAGTGGACCTCCGTGTGGGGAATGGAGCACGAGTTGTGGCCATATAGATAGGCGACTATCAACTCACTTTACCTTCTGGACTTTGTTTAGATTTAAAAAATTGTTATTATGTGCCTGCTATGAGCAGAAACACTATTTCAATTTCATGTTATGATATGGATGGATTTGACTTTGTTATTAATAATGGCAATATTCATATTCGTTGCCAAGGCATTTTATATGGCAATGCTATTTACATAATGGCCTTTATATCCTTGATCTATAAAACAAAGAGTCCATATACAACATTAATACAAAAAGGGTTAAATCAAACGAATTGAACCCTACTTACTTCTAGCATTGTCATTTAGGACATGCAAATAAAAATGCATTTCAAGACTTCACAATTTTGGAGTGCTTAGGTCATTTGATTTGGAATCTTATGACACATGCGAGCCATGTTTGCATGGAAAGATGACAAAAAGTCCTTTTAATAAGAAAGGGAAGAGGACCAGTGACTTATTGGGATTAATACACACCGATGTATGTGGACCATTAAGTACACAGGCTAGAGGTGATTTTAGTTACTTCGTGACATTCATAGATGACTTCAGTAGATATGGCTATGTCTATCTAATGAAGCATAAGTCTGAGACTTTTGAAAAATTCAATGTGTTTAAGAATGAAGTAGAAAATCGACTTGGCAAAAGTATAAAAGTCATTTGATCAGATCAAGGTGGCGAATACTTAAGCCAAGAGTTTGACAGTCATCTGAAGGAGTGTGGAATTATTTCACAGCTCACTCCTCCTGGAACACCACAATGGAATAGTGCATCCAAAAGGAGAAATCAAACTCTATTGGACATTGTTCGATTGATGATGAGTCAAGCTAATCTTCCCATCTCTTTTTGGGGTTATGCATTAGAAACTGCTGCATTTCTATTAAATCATACTCCAACTAAAACAATTAAGAAGACACCATATGAGGTATGGACTGGGAAAGAACCCAAAATATCATTTCTTAGAATTTGGGGCTAAGAAGCACATGTTAAGAAATTAACATCTGACAAACTAGAGTCCAAATCTACTGTCTGCTTATTTGTGGTTTATCCCAAAGAAAAAAGGGATACTACTTTTACTCACAAGCCGAGAACAAAGTATTTGTTGCTCGCAAGGCTATTTTCTTGGAAAAGGAATTCCTTCTCAAGAAAGACAGTGGGAGTAAAGTAGAACTTGGAGAAATTCAAATGCCACAAACTTTTGTAGAATATGAGTTAGAAATGGGATCAAGTTCACAACCAGTTGTGGAATAAAAACCCATTGCACAAGAACCTAGAAGGTTCGGTAAGGTACATCGGGAGATTGAGAATACGAATTTCTAATCACCGATAGTGACACTATTGAGTTAATGGATTGCGAGCATCCAACTACCTATCAAGAAGCAATTGAGAGCCCAAACTCGAAAATTGGCTTGGAGCCATAAAATCCAAGATGCAATCAATGTATGATAACCAGGTTTAGACCTCGGTTGATCCACCAGAAGGTGCTAAGGTAATTAAATACAAGTGGCTATATAAGCTCAAAGCTGACAAGACCTACAAAGGTAGACTAGTAGCAAAAAATTTTCAGCAAACTCATAGTGTAGACTATAATGAGACCTTTTTGCCTGTAATCATACTCAAGTCCATTAGGATCTTACTTGCTATAGCTATATATCATGACTATGAGATATGACAAATGGATGTCAAAACTGCTTTCCTCGATGGAAATCTACTTAAGGATGTGTATATGACACAGTCTGAGGCTTTTATCAATCCCAAACATCCTAACAAGGTTTGCAAACTTTAAAAATCTATTTATGGATTAAAGTAAGCATCCCAGAGTTGGAATCTCCATTTTGATGAAGTAGTCAAAGAATTTGACTTCATAAAAAATGAAGATGAGCCTTGTGTGTACAAAAAGGTTAGTGGGAGCATAATAGTATTTCTGGTCCTATATATGGATGACATCCTTCTCATTGGGAATGACATTCCAACATTGCAAAAGGTTAAGCAATGGTTAGGGAAGTCTTTCTTAATAAAAGACTTAGGTGAAGCCGAGACAATACTTGGTATTCGGATCTATAGAGATAGATCAAATCAGTTTTTGGGACTAAGTCAAGAAAAGTACATAGACAAAGTACTAAACCATTTTAGTATGGAAGACTCAAAGAAAGGGTATATACCTTTGGCTTTGGGAGTTCCTTTGACTAAAGAACAATTTTCTAAAACTAAAGAGGAGAGGGATAACATGAGTAGAATCCCATATGCATTTGCTATTGGATCTATCATGTACGCTATGTTATGCACTAGGTTGGATATTGCTCATGCATTGAGTATAGCTAGTAGGTTTTAGCAAGACCCTGGTGTGAAGCACTGGTCTGCTGTAAAGGAAATTTTTAAGTACCTGCGAAGGACTAAGGATCACTTCTTGGTGTATGGTGGTCAATAAGAGCTCGTCATACAATGTTATACCGATGCTGCTTTTTAGACCAACACTTAGGATTCAAGATCATAATCTGGTTTTATTTTTGTTTTGAACGATGGTGCTATCAACTGGAGAAGCTCGAAGCAAGAGACTGTTGCTTACTCAACTATAGAATTTGAGTATATTACAGCGAGTGAGGCTACAAAGGAGGCTGTTTAAATTAGAAATTTCATTTCTGGATTAGGAGTGGTTCCAAGCATCCTAGATCCATTAGAAATTTTCTATGACAACAACGGGGCCATCGCACAGGCAAAGGAGCCCCGGTCACACCATAAATTCAAACACATACTCAGAAGGTACCACCTGATCAGAGAGATCATTAATCGTGGGGATGACAAGATTAGTAAGATAGCAAGTGAAAATAATGTAGCAGATCCATTGACGAAACAATTGCGTCCAAATCTGCACGAAGCTCATTTGAGAACGTTCGGTCTTAAGGCTATGCCCAATTGGGACTAGTACTAGTGGGAGATTATTAGTGTAAGCCCTAGCCCCAATATATTGTTATAAAACATTTAAGTTAATAAATGAGGTATTTGTTTTATCTATTGTATACCTGTGCATATCAAATGATAGAACTATCTGAGAATGTTGTTTCAGTTTAAGTTATCATGTGTGAGGCACATGGTTGTAAGACCTTGAAATAATTGAGACTTCATTCTAAATATCCATAGTCAGTCATTGTTATGGGAATAACAATTGAATTAAGACTAGTATGCTCTCTCTGATAAGTTGAGTTTTGTCTTACGGATCATAAGGACTAGAGTGTCAATCAGAGATCATAGATACATGTTTAGAACATGGTATCTGGATTCAATCCGTTCATGAGAACACTACATGGTACAAGTCATAAGTGTTTCTCATGTGCAAGTTTTGCATCGAAGTTCTTAGACCTGAAATCTCTATGAAACTCTTTATGAATTACTATGTATTTTGACATATACCTAACGTACTCGTAACAGGGTGACAAGTATGGGTATGATTGGGCATGCACTAATTCATGTTAGAGAGCATGAGGGAAGTAAAGGGATTACCCCTCTCGATAAGAGAAAAAATATCATCGGCCACTTGGTCAGTGAACTGAGAAGTGTATGTCCATACCGAGATGAAATAATGAGTAATCATTATTTATCTGAGAGTTCAGTGTCACTGGAATATCAAGAAAGGAATTAGTATATATAAGGATGATTAGTTCCATGCCTTATAGTAATTCTGATATTTAAGGGTAAGGGACAATGCAAAATTGCATTAGGTTACTAAATGCCATTTGCATTTTCATTTAATTTGGAATACTATAATATCTTGCTAGAAAATATATATAGCCTTTGGATTATTTATTAATTCATTGTCAATATTAAATGGACCTATAGGATCGCACATAAAGCATTGGACTTAAAATATTTTAAATAAAGTATTGGATATTAATTTGGGCTTTTAATTAAAGTTAAATTAATGCATGTAATATGCACTAAAATTGCTATATGGACTTAGTCCATGAGAGAGAGATTTTTGGCATGTACTAGGTTTATTTCAATTAATTAATTATCGACGTATAATTAAGGTAATTGAGTTTGAATCCTAAATAGTATTTGAATCAATTAGCAACACTTAAATAGGGATTGTTGTGGCCGAAATTCAAGCTAGTTTACTAGTTGAATTATGCACATGTTAAATACTAAACAAGTGATGCATTTTGATTAAATAACTAATGCCATTTGAATTTGAATTCTAATAGAATTTGAATTAAATTATATCCCTTAATTAGAAAGTGATGGAGGCTGAAATTAATACTTAATTATAGTAGATTTTGGCATTCACATTTAACCTAAACAAGGAATATATGTTAATGTATTAAAAGGAAATTAAGGGCTTGCCATTTTTTTTCTTTTTCACTCTCTCATTGCCGATTTCAACAAGAGAAAGAATTGTTTCTTCATCTCTTGTGTTTTGGGCAGCAATAGCAAACTAAAAGAAGAACAAGATCAGATCTTGTGACTTCAAACCATCCCATTGCCGAATACACAAATATAGAGCTAGCACTCTAGTTTTAAGCCATCTATGCAAGTGTGTGTGTGAGCATAGAATGGTGTGGCGTAAAGACTGCTCCTTTGGCATTGGTGTTCGAGATCAGTAGTATATAAGTCTATCTTATATATTGGCCATAGCAAAAATCAAGTTTTAAAAGCATCCAAGGTTGTAAGTTTTCAAGACCCTAAAATTGCATGTTTCGATTTTATGTTGTATATTGCGTGGCATGAATGATCAAATTTTTAATTTTTCCATTGCGTGATCTTCATGTTTATGCCATGTGATATCCCTTCAGAGAAATTATCTTGAAAGACCATGTAACACCCCAAGAATTGAGTTGCTTGAGAATACCTTTTATTATGAGAATAGTACTTTTGATACCGATTTGTAAAGGCTAATTTATTAAAGATATAAAATAAGTTTGAATAATTTCAAGGTTTTTAAAATTTGTAATTTGAATTTAAGACAAAGTTTAAGAATTTATAACAAAGAACTAAAACAAATAAAGTATGATAGTCATTAAAATCACTAAAATAATAAGATTTAAAATTTTTATTGACTAATAATAATAATAATATTACAACAAGAAGACCATAAAATTTCTAGAATCTTTAAAAATTTCTTGGAGAAAATATGAGAGCCATTCATTTTAAAGGGGTAAGGGAGAAATTAGAAAGAGAAAAAAAATGAACAAAAAGAACAGGTGAGAGAGAAGGAGAATCGGGGAGAGAGGGAGAGCATAGGGAGGAGTTGTTGAGTCGGTTCCCCTCGTTCAGTGGCGTCGCACGTCATCGGTGGCCGCATTGTCGCTGTCGCTTCTTGAGCTCCTATCTCACCACCAACCATGGCGTCTAACGCTTGTTTCTCCTTCTCATTTCCTCTTTCCAGCCACAACTTCCTCCCTCCATTCTAGGGAGCTAAGGCGGAAGATAGCGACACCACTACCACCGAATGACTCCTCGCGACGAGACTCACTTATCGATAATTTGCTAGATTAGATAAAGGGGACTGCTGGCTGTTTTGGGGAATTTCAGCCAAATCCAACAGAGGTGGAGCGCGTGGTTACCAGAAGCAAGGTCTTGAGGCTTTGACCTTGGTGGCGGCAAAGGCGGTGTACCTCCAATGAATCTCCGATGAGCCTCCGGTGAGCTTTCAATGAATGAAATAATTGACAAAAATGCATAAAATCGCAAGAAATAGGTATGTGACTACCAAACTTACCTCTGCAAATTGTATGGATTAATGGAGCAAATTGCATGTTTAGTTGGAGTATTATTTACTAATGAAAAGAATAGATTGTCAGACTGGATAATGGTTGAACAGACCATAATTCAAGTAACCGTATTTATAGTTATAAATTAATTTCTAACAAGTTATAATAGATGAATTAGCCAATCACTGCACCATATTTAATTAAAGGAGGAATTTTATATATATGGAAAATAATATACTAGTTCATGGCTTAAGCATTCAAGTGAAAATTTACCTAAATTGTTGATATCTCATCAATTATAATATAATTGCAGTAGATAAATACGAAAGGTTTAATTTAAGTAATTGATACTCAAGAACTTTAACTAAATGAATTATTGAAGATTCTTAAATAAAAGGGTAAAGGTAAATATATGTGGGAATAATGAATGATTGGATTGGTCAAAAATTTACTTTCTTATACTTTTGAGTTAATTAACTAATGACCACAATAGGGTTGTACTTGTCAAGTTAAGGGTTAAGTATAATGTAAAAACCACAAGCAGATATGTACAAATATAGTTGGATTTAGAAAATATCTTATATGATTTAAATGAAAAACATAAGAACAATTACCAATTGTTGTGAAATAAGAAAACATGTACCTTTAAAATTAAAGGATTAATTTAACTTTCTTTATTAGTAGTTAAATACAAAGAATCATCAATGGAACTCTATTTTAGGAAAATAATTTCGTATTAACTAATCAAAGTAATGGTTTATTACAAAGAAATAGGTTATCATATCAAATCCAACAAAATTTAAGGAAAATATTATAGCAATGGAAAATAACAACAACTATATATATATTACTTAATGTTGGCATAGCAGTGAATAAAGATTTATACAATAACCTAAGCCTATACCAGTTCACCTTTGCTTAAACAGGGGTAGCGAGTTGAATAAAACTTGGTTGAGATCTAAGGGTGGTAGATAAGGGTTATAAGCTAGTTGTGGGCTATTTAATTTGAAATGGAATTGGAAATTTTAAAGATGAGTGTAATTAATTTTAAATGATACACGATTGAAATTGGAAGGGATTAGGCTAATTTAAATCTAATGAGATAATAAATTTCAAAGTTCAATTAGTGGAACCCTAGTTCAATGGGTCATAAGCATACATTATTCATATACATATAGGCATACATATATGCTTTGAATGTTTGAACATAATTATATGTATATAGAATTCATACTCTAAAAGTTTGATATATAAATAAAAATGACAAAGAAAAATGTTAGTATTTGTACCAAATGACTTGCATAAAAATTTGGGAATAAGATGGTTATCTACAATTGCTAAGTTTGTTTTGAGAAAGTGTGTGTATACACACACACACACACACACACTGTAAAATATATATACACATATGTATTATCATTGATACAAATTAAGTAAAATTTTATAAGTGTCTAGTTGAGATTAAATATTGTAATATCAATATAGATATGTATTGATATTTTGTATCACCATTATTGAGAACAAATAATTGAATATTGAAATGGTGAAATAGTAACAGGTAGATCATCTTACTTATTTACTAAGGAGGATGGGACTATTTGTGTTGGAGTTTGCTTAGTATTATGATGGAATAATTGGATGATATTAGAAGTATTTTTATTTCTTTTCCTACAGGAGGTTGTTACTACTTAGGGGAGATTTTGTCGAAATTTTTAGAAAAATTAAGGATAAAGTATCTAGATCTTTGATGATTTAAGCATAATTTATGGTTATTTAATGGTATACAAATCTTGATTCGGTGTGTGACACTCGTATCGGGTTTGTCTACCAGATCGGGTAGAGCGTGTTACTATAATAGCCTTAATACCGGGTTAGCCATGAATAGTATTTTTCGATAATAATAGTATTTTTTGAGCCGAAAAGTATATCCGAAAGTCAAAAATATTTTATTGGACCGTCGAAAAGTATTGATCATGGTGAGTCCGAGGTTGAAATTTGAAGTGAAATGAGGTCAAATGAGCCTCGAAAAGTCAAAAATATGAAAAAGGCCGCGAGTCAATTTTCCTGGTAGTGAAGGTGACTTGATTTTGTGTAATTTTTGAAAATAGTAAATAAACTTCGAATATTGCCAAATTTTGTAGGTCTACCTTAAATTTTATATATAATATTTTGATGATAAGAATTGAATTTTTTGGTGACATCGACAGTTGTCGAATCGGACTGATAAATTTAAAACGGACTGATAACCGACTTCGATTGAGCCAAAAATTTATATCCTACCTATTTTTGATGTGATAAAAATTATGGAATCGATTTTAAAATGAATAGGAGCTTTGAAAGTGAGAAAACATTTTAAGGGCTAAAATGGTAAAATTATGGATAAATATATAAATATATAGAAAAATAAATAAATAAATAAATTTAAAAAAAAGAAAAGAAAAAAAAGGAAAGTCGGTTGGTTTTGGCAAAAATATAATGGCCACAAACTTAGTAAAAGCAAAGTAAAGAAAGAAAGAAAGAAAGAAAAAATGATTGAAAAGGAAAAGAAAAATTTATAATAGAGTGACTGAAAGCAAAAGATCTAAACAATCAAAGTTCTGAAAAGATTGATTAATAATTTGTATCGATTTAGAGAAAAGAATTTGCAACTGTCTGAAACCGAAAAGTATTTTGAAAATAATTGATTGTTTTTGCCCTTAGCAATAGTCACGTAGTGATATTCTTATTCAGGATATAATTAGCTAGCCATAGGGACACCTTATACCACGGTGCAAGTCATGGCGACTTGCTTTGCTATGGGTAGGTTCTCTGATCTCCATAGTATCTATCATACGTACTGTCATATGTTTCTTAAGGAATGATCCTTTAGGGTTATTTCTCATTCTGTTGTGGCCCTGTGGGGTCCATGTCCTGCATATCCTTTTTTGAGAGTCCTATCATATTACACTAGGGGCATATTTAAATGAATAAATCTGAATTGTAAAAGTAAATTGAATGTAATTGTTATAAGTGAAAAATGAGTTAGCTAAAGAAGAATGAAAACTTTAGGATAAAACTGAAATTGTTCTTAAAGGTTGTAATTAAAAGCTAAAATGAAATAAAATATATATTTTATAAGAATAAAATGATAAGTAATGTTTGTACAGCTCATAAAAATAAACATCTATAAAGAAAATGAATTAAAATGAAAAGTTATATGAAAAGACCAGTGAGAAATAATTGGTATTTTGTGTACCAATTATTATTTTGAAAATAAAAAAATTGAAAATTTTTACTAATTCTGTAATCAAAATTCAAAAAAAATGATAATACTATGAATAAGTGAAAAGACGGCTAAGTAATGAAAATTTAAAAGTAAAAGTTATATACAAAGTAAAATGACCGTAAGAAAAGTAACTGTTCAGTTAATAATGAGAAAGGTAATAACTATTAAATAAGTGCGTAAAAATTCCTACATGTGGAAAGAAACAAAAAGAAATATCTATATGTAAAGTGTTTCAAATAACTATATCACTTTGCATTAAAAGTTAAAAGTCTTGGTAATTGCAATGCATTAATTAATCAAAAAGTCAAAGTGAAATAACAGAATAAATAGCAAAAACTAAAGACACGAGTGCCAATGTAACTCGTTAAAGGAAATGATAACTGTATCGATGTGATTAAAAATATAAGATAAAGTTAAGTAAAAGTTAAAGTTAAAGTAAAAATAAGGAATACAACGATAAATGTTTATTTATAATTGAAGTATAAAAGAACATATTGTCAAGTAAATTGAAAAGTAAAGAATCAATGTAAAAAGATTTCCAAAATGTTGGTAAATAATGAAAATAGTACTGCAAGAATTAAAGGCAATTTCTTATAAGATATAAATAAATATTGGCATAATATACATAATTATGCTTTAATTGAAAAATTTTTGTATTAGTAGTCACCACTGAGTATATCTAGTGCTCAGCACGTAGTGTTTATTGCGTGCAGGTACTGAAGTATTGTGGGAGCTCGATACATGGAGAAGCAGAATTCGAAGATGAAAAAAAGTTAGTTGTAAATTTTATTGCTAGTATTTGTGGCATGTATATGCTTAGATAGTGAAAGTAAAGAACTGAACTATATTTAAGTTAGTTTTTGTTAAATGATAAATATTATTATGTCCATCGATGGATAAGTGTCAGTAAGTGATATGAAATGAATATCATTGATACGTGATTGACTGTGTAAAATCTATATTGCTATCTGATATCAATTGTTGTGCCTCTGAGAGGCTGTGTGGATTGTTTGAATTTTTCAGGAGGTTAGTAAGTTCTAGCCGTTGTGCTGTCGAAATTTCGTAAATTGAATAGTAATATTAAATTGTATTAATGTTGTTTGGCAGTGATTGAAGTTTACCATTTATCACTTTATTTCGTATCGAAAAATACTATTCTGATAAGGGTGTTACATTTAGTGGTATCAGAGCAAAGGTTTAAACGGTTCTAAGATCAAAGTGGGATAAGGTTAAGTGATAGATTTGTCTGTATATACATGCCAAATATAAGAGATAAGTGTTAGGAATCTGATGTTTACTTGCTCCCCTCTTTGTTTGAAAAGTGAAAAGTTGACATTTGACTGAGATTGTCAGATGTAAAGTGAGTGATTCTGTGCAGTAAAGATTATAGAGAGTGAGAATGAAAGTATTGGTGTTTGAGATCTCATGGAGGTCAGAGTAAGGAAATGAAGTGTTGACTGAAACTAAATGTAAACGTGAGAGTTTAAATGCCTATGTGGATGAGAAACATTCCAAAGAATGACAAAATAAAAAGTATGTCAGGAAGTTAAAAAGGAATTATATATTGGGTTCAGATAAATGGTATAGGACACATAGATACCTTGATTGGATTGTCATGATTTAAAAATGTCATTGAGCAAATTGATAAAAGTTAAGGTTGTTTAAGATGCTCTATATACCTGTCAATGATTCCTTTATAGTTTCATAGTATTGGGATGGGCTATAACATTTGCATCATATGAGAATACGTGATAGTATTCTATTGCATACATGGAATCATACATTTATTGTATAGCATTTCATCTTGTTTGACAACATTTAATTTGCATCATACTGTGTGTATAGGCCCCACTTGATAGGATGAAACTGACAAGGGATATGATGAGCATAGGGATGACCTAAGAATGAGACGAGAAATAGTGTACTCAAAATTATTTTTTGTATCTGATATAGCCCTTATAAGTTATTAGCCGTGTCAGTTAGATTTGCTAACACACCGACCACCTTTGTGAATTAATAGGAAAGAGTTTTTCACCTTTACTTAGATCCATTTTAGTGGATTTGAGTAATCACCATCTGGTATGTTCTGAGATACAGAAAGAATATGATAAGTATTTGAGAATTGTTCTGAAAGTATTAAAGAAAAGCAACTATCTGCTCAGTTTAGTGAATGTAACCTTTGATTAAATGTGAAATTCCTAGATTTAGCCGGGTACTACATAAAGGTTAACAAAATGGCTGAAACCCTCAGCAAAGAAATTCGTATTTAATAAGGTGAATGTACTTAAATGAATATGTATGACTGAATAAGAAGTAAGAATGATTAATGATAATGTTTTCGGTTCTTCGAGTCGTGCATGTCAATTTAAGTTTGGTTCCAGATAGATTATTCTTAGTTGAATTATAAGTGAAACTGATATTGTGCATCAGATGAGAATAATAGTTCAGAAATAGAATGTTTGATCGATAGTCATTGTGAATAAATTAAAAGAATCTTACTAAATCACACTGAGACAGTAATACTTTGCATCCTAAAAATCATAAGATATATCAAGATTACAAGTTTAGTATTGAAAGTCAGGCTAAAAAGTGTAATGTGACTGATATTGAAGTGAATGTTTGATGTGTCATCAAATGAAAGCTTAGCATTAGATTCCTTCGGGAATTTGCCTTGACTTATAATGATATTGGACTAGGAATGGGACAATATGATCAGAGATTCTATTATAGGATTGTTTGTGCTTTAAAGAGAAAAGATGTTATATAAGAGATTAGTGATAATCTCAACATTAATATGGTGATCCATCCTTGTACTGATGATCAATCGGAGTGGACAATTCATATATTAAAAGAATGGTTGTGGTGAAATGTATGTGAATGTGGAATGATTGTGAAAAGTACTTGTTCTTAGTAGAGTCTGTATGTGACAAGAATATCAAGTTCAACAGGAATCTAACTCTTATTGAGGTATTGTCAGAAAGGAAATGACGAGTCTCTTATGTTGGACTTAATTAAGTGGAAAGAAATAAGTAAGGTTTAATTAATTTGATTTGAAATACGAAAGAAATTTGTACACAGGGTTATATGACCTGTGAAAGAGAGTGATAAAGATTTTTGATACTGAGATTGGTTAGCTTAAAAATAAGTGGGTTCATTAGCAAAGATGCTTCGAAACCATTGAATGAAAAAGAAGTTTCGATAAGATAACTGTATAGTATCCTCTACTCTTTGATATAAGTGAATTTCGAGGACGAAATTTCTTTTAGTAGGGGAGAATTATAATAGCCTCAACATCGGGTTAGCCGTGAACAGTATTTTTCGATAATGAATAATATTTTTCAAGTCGAAAAATAAATCCGAAAGTCAAAATATTTTATTGGACCGTCGAAAAGTATTGGTCATGGTGAGTTCGGGGTTGAAATTTGAAGTGAAACCGAGGTCAAATAAGCCTCAAAAAGTCAAAAATATGAAAAAGGTCGCGAGTTAATTCCCCTAGTAGCGAAGGTGACTTGATTTTATATAACTTTTAAAAATAGTAAATGAACTCTGAATATTGCCAAATTTTGCAGGTCTACCTTAAATTTTATATATAATATTTTGGTGATAAGAAATGAATTTTTAGGTAACATCTGCCGTTATCAAATCGGACTGATAAATTTAAAACGGACTGATAACAGACTTTGATTGAGCCAAAAATTTATATCCTACCTATTTTTGATATGATAAAAATTATGGAATCGATTTTAAAATGAATAGGAGCTTTAAAGTGAGAGAAAAAGTTTCGAGGGCTAAAATGGTAAAATTATGGATAAATATATAAATATATAGAAAAATAAATAAATAAATAAATTTAAAAAAAAAAGAAAAGAAAAAGAAAGGAAAGTCGGTTGGTTTTGGCCAAAACATAATGGCCACAAACTTAGTAAAAGCAAAGTAAAGAAAGAAAGAAAGAAAGAAATGATTGAAATGGAAAAGAAAAATTTATAATAGAGTGACTGAAAGCCAAAGATCTAAACAATCAAAGTTCTGAAAAGATTGATTGATAATTTGTATCGATTAAGAGAAAAAAATTTGCAACTTTGTGAAACTAAAAAGTATTTTGAAAATAATTGATTATTTTTGCCCTTAGCAATAGTCAGGTAGTGATATTCTTATTCAAGATATAATTGGCTAGCCATAAGGACACCATATACCATGGTGCAAGTCATGGCAACTTGCTTTGCTATGGGTAGGATTTCTAATCTCCATAGTATCTGTCATACGTACTGTCATATGTTTTTTGAGGAATGATCCTTTGGGGTCATTTCTCATTATGTTATGGCCATGTAGGGTCCATGTCCCGCATATCCTTTTTTTAGAGTACTATCATATTGCACTAGGGGCGTATTTAAATAAATAAATTTGAATTGTAAAAGTAAATTGAATGTAATTGTTATAAGTGAAAAAGGAGTTGACTGAAGAAGAATGAAAATCTTGGGATAAAACTGAAATTGTTCCCAAAGGTTGTAATTAAAAGGTAAAATGAAATAAAATATATATTTTATAAGAATAAAATGATAAGTAATGTTTGTACAGCTCATAAAAATAAACATCTGTAAAGAAAATGAATTAAAATGAAAAGTTATATGAAAAGACCCATGAGAAATAATTGGTATGTTGTGTACCAATTATTATTTTGGAAAAAAAAAATTTGAAAATTTTTACTAATTCTCTAATCAAAATTCAAAAAAAAAAACGATAATACTATGAATAAGTGAAAAGATGGCTAAGTAATGGAAATTTGAAAGTAAAAGTTATATACAAAGTAAAATGACCGTAAGAAAAGTAACTGTTTAGTTAATAATGAGAAAGGTAATAAATGTTAAATAAGTGCGTAAAAAGGCCTGTATATGGAAAGAAAAGAAAATAAATATCTGTATGCAAAGTGTTTCGAATAATTGTATCACTTTGCATTAAAAGTTAAAAGTCTTGGTAATTGCAATGCGTTAATTAATCAAAAAGTCAAAGTGAAATAACATAATAAATAGCGAAAACTAAAGACACGAGTACCAATGTAACTCGTTAAAGGGAATGATAACTGTATCGATGTAATTAAAACTATAAGATAAAGTTAAGTAAAAGTTAAAGTTAAAGTAAAAATAAGGAATGTAGTGATAAATGTTTATTTGTAATTAAAGTATAAAAGAACGTATTGTCAAGTAAATTGAAAAGTAAAGAATCAATGTAAAAAGATTTCCAAAATGTTTGTAAACAATGAAAATAATACTGCAAGCATTAAAGGCAATTTCTTATAAGATATAAATAAATATTGGCATAATATACGTAATTATGATTTAATTGGGAAAGTTTTGGATTAGTAGTCACCACTGAGCATATTTAGTGCTCAGCATGTAGTATTTACTGCATGCAGGTACTGAAGTATTGTGGGAGCTCGGTACACGGAGAAGCAGAATTCGAAGATGAAGAAAAGTTAGTTGTAATTTTATTGCTAGTATTTGTGGCCTATATATACTTAGATAGTGAAAGTAAAGAACTGAACTATATTCAAGTTAGTTTTTATTAAATGATAAATATTGTTATGTCTGTCGATGAATAAGTGTTAGTAAGTGATATGAATGACTATCATTGATATGTGATTGACTGTGTAAAATCTATATTACTATCTGATATGAATTGTTGTGCCTCTAAGAGGCTGTGTGAATTGTTTGAATTTTTCAGGAGGCTAGTAAGTTCTAGCCGTTGTGCTGTCGAAATTTTGTAAATTGAATAGTAATATTAAATTATATTAAAGTTGTTTGGCAGTGATTGAAGTTTGAAAAAAAAATTTACCATTTATTGCTTTATATCGTATCGGAAAATACTGTTCTGATAAGGGTGTTATAGTTACAGATCAAGTCTGATAGAGCAGATAGTAGCTCAATACAGACAGAGACTATGGAGATCAAAGATCCTGTCATAGTAAAGCAAATCGTCATGACTTGCACTGCGGTATAGGGTGTCCCTATGACTAGCCAATTATATCCTATATAAGACTTTTACCGCCTGACTATTGCTAAGGGCAAAAATAATCACTTACTGTCAAAATATTTTTCAGATTTTCAACACTTTCAATTTCTTTCTCAAAACATTAAATTTTTGTCAGTCAAACTCTTTTCAGTACCTTTGTCTATTTCAGGACTTTTTCTTTTTCAGTCACTTTTTCATTGTCTTTTATACAGTTTGTGGATTATGTCATCATAGTTCACCATGGTCACTTTACACATTATCTTTTTCAGAGTCTTTTCATTTTACTTCTTTAGCAAGTTACTCTTTCGGTACATTTTATACACTCTGCGAATTATACTATTATAATTCACTATTTCTTGTCAATTTATGAATTATTTCACAATAATTTAATATTTTGACTTTACGTTTCATTTTACCCTTTTTGACTTTTAACAATTTTCTTACTTTTCTGTTTATTAATATGGTCGTTCGGAAAGTTCAATATTGTTATACGATTTGTGAATTATTTTATAATAACTCACAATTTTATTGCCGAATTATGAATTATTTCTCAATAATTCAATACGGTCATTTTACACACTATACCTTTTATGGTCTTTTTATTCCAATAAATTAGCCAATCACACTTTTAACTAATTTTTGGACAGTTTATGAATTATATCAATATAATTCATTATTTTTCACTTTAAATTATAATTTATCACTCAATAATTCAATAATTTTATTTTGTACATATTTAAATATTTCTTCAAGAATATTCAAATAAATTCTAAAAATTCTATAAAAATACATAAAACATTATTTATTCATTTCATGCATTAGTTCACAAAAATTTACTATTCTCATTAGTTACATAATTCAATAATTATTCCAAAAATATTCAAATAGTTTTCATAAATTCTCTAAGAATTCATGGATAATTTATTTCATGTCTACTATCAATTTAAGGCTTAATTTACTAAAAGTAAACAAAATACAACTTAATTCTCTTTAAGCATTAATTCGCCCAACAAAGGAATTATACTTTAAAAATTCATTTAAATTCATTCAAGCTTCCTAGAATGCTTATTTAGACTCCAATTACATTATTCTAAAACCAATTTCAATATACATGTATTTTACAATTTTTTTTGCCCTAAGTTACATAATGTAAAATTCATCCAATTAAAGGAAAAATATAAGATTTCATAGTCACTTACCTATTTTCTTGTGCTTAACCTTCCTTAAACTTCTTTTTCCAAGCTTGAAACCATAAAAATCAACCATCTCCAAGGAACCCCAATAGTGGCCGAAATCCCTATCAAAGAAAATCCTATGAAAATGATTTCTTTTGCTGAAATTAACATCAAAAATGAATTCTAGGCACTTAAAACTAGTAGTAGGCACCTTAGAACAAAATTAAAACCAAGAATTTTTCTTACCTTATTTTGACACCTCAACTTTCTCTCTTGATTTCCTTAGCTTATCTTCTTCTAATCAATAGTTTGAGGATGGATCAAGAAATTAGTTTATGCTTGGATTGAGTGAAGACTTGAAAGAATTTTAAAGAAAAAGTGAAGAAATAAAGTCAAATGGGTTTCGGCTTGGAGGAAGAAGAAGGGAGCTAGAAAAAATCTACTTCCTATGTTTCCTTGCTACCTTTTATACTTCTTTCAATGGGCTTTGGTTATGCCTTAAATCAATTAAACCAAATCCCATTGATTATTCGATAAATAATTCTAATTAATTTCTCCCACTTTCCAAATCCAAATCACTCCAAAATTAATTTCATTATTCTTATCACATAAAAAATAGGCTTATACAAAATTTTAGCCCAATTGGAGTCCATTTTCGATCTGGTTCAATTAAATCGATCAGGTTTAAAAATATCGATATTACTAAAAATTTTACTTTTTTAGCCAAAATAATCTACACATTATTTTAGGCATATCTTCAATTTTTGACAATTTTTAGACTTCATTTGCTATTTTTAATTGCTCGGGCAAACTATGGTCAGCACAGTTAACCCAAAACTGATCCTCTTCATTTTTCATATTTTTGAATTTTAGAGGCCTATGTAACCTCAATTTCACTTTAAATTTTAATCCCAAACTACTCGTGACCCATATTTTTCGATGGTCCAATAAAATATTTTTCACCTCCGGATGTACTATTCAGTCCGGATTTACTATTTACTATCGAAAAATACTATTCACAGTTAATTCGATATTCAGATCATTACAATTCTTCCCTACTAAAAGAAATTTCATCCTCAAAATTTACTTATATTAAAGAATAGTGGATACTGTACTGTTATCTCATCGATACTTCTTTCACATTTGATGGTTCCAAAGCATATTTACTAATAGAACCTGCTTACTCTTGAGCTGTTTGATCTCTATATCAAAAATATTTGCCAATCTTTCTTCACAGGTCATATCGACCTGCATTGGGACCCTTACTAAGTCATGGATCAAATCAGATCCTACCAACTTCTTTGTACTAAATTATGTCCAACAGAAAGGACATCTACATTTTCTTTCAGACAGTATCTCAAAAAGAGCCATCTTTTTGCTGAGCTCGCAGATATTATTATAAGCAGCCCTGCTAAGGACAAATACTTTTCTCAAGTGTGATAAGATTTAGGTACACTAAATCATAACAAATTTTCTAATGTCTGAGTCACCTGTTCCAACTAATAATTAGTCTGAGGGTGAAACACTGTGCTAAAGTGGAGACTATCAGTAATCTCCCATATAATATCTTATTCTCTTTGAAGTATAGACAATCCATTAACAAAATTCCTGATCACCTTGTCCCATTTTCACTCCGATATCATTATAAGTTGAAAATATCCCAAAGGAACCTGATACACGAATTCAGGTTTGACTTACATTTCAACTAACAATGCCCCATCTGGAGCCAAACTTAAATTGACACTCATAACCCAAAAAACTGCAAACACTATCATTAACCATTTATACTTATCCATCATTTAAACATATTCATATTACCAGATATAAATTCTTATGCTAAGTACATCAGCCATTACATTAACTTTCCTGTAGTACTCGGCCAAATCCAGGAACTCCTCATTCAACCAGAAATCACAGTAGCTAATCTTAAAAAAGGATTACTTTTTCTTCAATTTAGGAAAAACAAACCTCAAATACTTATCATATTCTTTTGGTAGATTAGAATACATCAGAATATCATCAATAAAGATCACCAAAATGGTTCTAAATAAGGGTGGAAGACCCTGTTTATCAAATTTATAAAGGTGGCCAATGCATTTGCAAACCCAAATGATATGACCAATAACTCATAATGGCCACATCTAAAATGAAAACACAATCTTGGGTTACATTATTCCTTTTACTTCATCATATTATAATGATAATCTTTTTCTAGCTATCAAGTTACTACTATGCTCATTATATCTCCTGTTAATTAGTTTTTCTTGTCAGGTAGGGCCTATACATGTGATATAATGCAGTTCAGATGTTATCAAACAATGTTTAATGCTATGCAATGAATGAATGATTTCAAGTATGCAATAGAATACAAATGCGTATTCTCATATGATGCAAATATTTTATCCCATCCCAATACTATGAAATGTTTAATCAATTACCCATACCTATAAAGGAATCACTGACAGGTATATAAAGCATCTTAATCAACCTCAACTTATTATCATAACAATTTCAACTATAAAAAACCTCCTCTGATTGTATAGCTTCTAACTCAATACCAACTTAAACCATGACACTCAATTCAAGGTATCTCTATGTTCCTTACAATCTATCTGAACTTAATATACAATCTCCTTTCAAATTTCTAACACACACTTTCTATTTTATCCTTCAGTGGACTGGTGCTCATCTAAAAAGGCACTTAGGCATTTAAACTTGTGCTCAGATTCAACTAACAATCTATTACACTGCTTTAGCCTCTAAAAGGAATCAATTAGCACTACTTATATTCTAACCCAACTACAGTCTTTACTATACAGAATCAATCCCTTTACAACTAACAATCTTAATCAAATGTCAACTTTTCACCTTAAAACAAAAGGAAGCAAGTAAATATTAGACTCCTAACACTTTTCCACTTACAATTGGCATGTATTTACAGATAAACCAAATCATTTAATCTTATCTCACTCAGATCTCATAATCGCTTAAACCTTTGCTCCGATACCACAAAATGTAACATCCTTATCCGAGCAGTCTTTTTCGATATGAAATTAAATGGTAAGCCAAAATTTTTTTTCAACTTAACCCAAATAATCCATTAATTGCCCATACTGATACACTATTCAAATTCATACATTTAACTTGTCAACTCATAACTGTCTAAAATACTATTTATTTTATCAAAAATCTAGTAGTACAACGGCTACAAATTTACTAGCCTCCTAAAAAAACAGATAAAAACACAACATTTCATAGGCATAACTGTCTAAACAAACAAAAATACACATTCCAAACACTCATTCATATGTTGAACATATCCATTCTAAATCACTTACTAGCAATCACACATTTACAGATATAACAATATTTACTATCACATTAAATAGTAGTTCAAATACAGTCCAGTCCTTTACTTCAAATATCTAAGTATATACATGCCAAAAATACCAAATAATTACAACTATTTCTTCCTCTTCATACCTCGCTCTACTTTGTACCAAGCTCCAGCTACTCTTCAGAATCTGCACGCAGTAAATACCATGTGCTGAGCACTAAACATGCTAAGTGGTGACTATGAATTGAAGAATTTTCTAATGGGCATAATTATGTTAATTATGCTAAAAATGATTTTAGTCTTATCAAAAGTACTTTTTAACATTTTGAACAGTATTTTCAAAACATTAATAAACTTTTGGCACCCTTTTCACTTTGATCTTAAATTTTTTTAATTATTTACAAAAATACCCTTTTTGCAATTCTAATTACAAAATTTGTCATTATACTTTTGTTTAACAACCATACACAATTTTCAAATTTATAGCATGTCAAATAATCATTCACAATAGACTAACATTTACAATAAACAAGTAAATCAAAGCTGGTATACGGAATTGGTTACCTAACAAAGTTGAATCTTAAAGATTAAATATACGAAATATAATGCATGTAGATTTTAAATTGATCTAAGAATGTATCTCGGATATTTTTAACTGAATCAATGACTTATAAGGGTTATTATTTTTGTAAAAGCCCTTTTGTTAATTCATTGTAAAAGTATAACTCTTTGTTATATAAGAATATTTAGATTTAAAGGATTTATACTAGCAACTTGATATTTAGAAATGATAATTACCAATGATTGAAGAGTATGAGCATTTAGGTTTGAAGGAATTTATAAGTGGAAAATGGGTTGTCAATGAAATGATAATTTTAATGTAACTAAGTTTTAGGTTTCAGTTTCGATGGGTGGCCATCCGAGGTAGAGCACTTAGCCGAGTGGAAGCCCATTATTTCGAGCATAATGCCACTCTTTTGAGTAACTTCAGCCACTCTCCTGGGTTATTATTCTTTAATTTAAATAGTGATAGTGAAAAAACACCACTCAGCCAAGCTATATGCACTTAATCGAGTGAATCCTCACTCTTCTGAGTGCTACTTTCCTACTTCACTTCTGTTTTTTTATACCGTAAGTCACACCTCAATCGAGCTCTCATTATCACTCACCTGAGATCTCTTAACTACTCCCCCGAGTTCCTTTGGTACTCATCTAAGGCAATACATCACTCACTCGAGGCAAGCCCTTCCTCTTCTAAGTGGAACCACTACTAAATAATAATCGATATTGAAGCTTCTAAAGTTATCTCACCTGATTATTGTTGCCCTTTCTTGAGGTATAGGCCATTGCTCTAACAATTTTAAAATCTCTATATGTAATGCAAACCCACTTTAATTAAAGATATGTAAATTATTCTATTATAAGTTTTCAATGTATTTAAGGAAACATAGTTTTCTTTGTTATTTAACATTGAATTGTGTTAGCTTAAAATGATAAGACTTGAAAGTGAATTTAACAATGGAAATTTGTAATGTCATTTTATATAAGTAATGGTAGGGTGTTTAAGATCACAGTGACCACTCCTTTAAGAACTTAATTATTATGTTTATTATAAGGCACGTAATTATATATCTTCATGTTTTTATTATGTTATGAAAGAGGAATTTAGGATTTATAAGCTAATGGAACCATGAAGAATTTATTTATATTATGATACAAATATGTAAAGGAATAGAAATACCTTAAAGCAAAATGAATGTGTGATGGTATAATTAAGTATAAGGATGCATAGAAGCTAGTCTTGATGGATCATTAAGGTATGCTTTTACGAATTGATAATGTTTTTGAGAGATGTCTATACACTTGTAACTTATGTGATTGCATTTTAGTAAATATAATGATATAGTGTTTAAGCAAGCATGAGTAACGTAAGTATAATTTTATAAGTATATGGTAAATATGTGATAATATATGATTACAAGTACATTTTTCCTGCACATAAGCATGTATTTGTATATGTAAAAATGTTATCATGCTCAAGGATTGTTCACATATGAGTAAGTATATAATGGTATGCTTAAAGTCGCACATATATATAAATATGTATATGCCTTTATGAGGACTTCAAGTATTGAATGCTTATACTCCAGTAAGTATAAGCTAACCAATTCATAGAATATTGATAGTTGAGCAAATGTTACATGATACTTTGCTTATTGCTATACATTATCATTTATATATATGATTGAATAATAAAGTAAATTACGAAAAACGATAATGGAAAGAGGTTTCTCACCTGCATTTGTGTCTAGAATGTAGATAGATAGGCATGCCTATAGGGATATTGTCGCAGCTGCTATTGTTTGACCCCATTTAGGTCTATCGTTCATCCTTATATAGGACTATAGTTTAATCCTGTTTGGATCTATTTATTTGATATATTTGGATATCTATTGTAATTCTTGCCTATGGGTATTCATATGTTTGATACCCATTGGTATCCATCGTTCCCATTATCCACTTCTTCAAATTGAGCAGGCTTAATTCAAGGTAAAAGAAAATGTTATATTAAACTAAGAGATAAAGAAACTTGGTAATTCTCAAATTGATCTTTATATTATTATTCCACAGGATGTAGAAAACATGTAATAGAGAAAAGTTACAGTATAGTTAAACATATGCTACTTTAGTATTACATGTGGATTTTGAGCTTATAATTTATGCTTTAAATTTGCACATTACGGATCCGTCTTTAATAATTATATCATTAAATACATGCTTACTATAGTCACATACTAGTTACTTAATATGCTGTGTATGTGACTCTATTATAAATCCATGCATAGTATGCGGTACAACAGTTATATTGTGATATATGCGAAAGAATTATGCCCATCAATATCTTATGTGGTTAAAATCATTGATAGATAGTTTCCATTGTTAATCGGCTCCCATTTACCTATGTTAAATGATTTGTAAACTTTCTATTATATTTGTGATCGAATATTGAGTGCACAGCTTATATACCTAATGTGATTTGATGAACAAAACTATAGTTATATGCTAATGATACTTACGATATTTATGATTGTAATTTAAGAAACGTATAAGTTTTAGGCTATATTGGTTAATCAAGATTAAACTATAGGAATCTAGAAAATAAACTTAAGATATATAATCTTAAATGTTGTATGAATATTTCTAATATAATAAATGGTTTTAGTAGAGTGTTTGTTAATAGATAAAGGTTTATTGAAATTAGATGAGTTTGCCTAAAGTTTTAAAATGTTGTAAACTTTGTGACTATTGTTTATTATGGTAAACTTATAAGTTGATTGTTATGCTCATGATTAATGCATCTGTGTAACTTATTTCTCGAAGGAGTTATCCATAGAATAGTTGCTCCCCACTTAGGTTTATAGCTTAGCATGGGTTTTATCCATGCAGATTTCTAGGTTAGGACTCTTATTCAAGTTTGATATCGACTGTGAATTGGCCAACACAAGTTTTGGTAGGAGATGAAGAGTATAATGACAATATTTAAGTTTAAAATTTTTTATCTGATAGATTTTGTAATTATGATTTATTTGTATAAATTAATATAATAAAGAATCATAAAGATATGATGACTATTTAAGTTATCATTGTTAGTTAAAATAGTTTATCATTGAGTTTAATCATGATCAATGTCTTATGTATACTTTAAGAATGGATTATTAAATTAGGGTATTACACATGGTTAGTACCTAACCATGTGACTCAGGATGAACATTCTGGATATGTTCCACTATATGGCTAGCACAGAGCCACCTTCTATGTAGTCTCTCATTGAGTCCACCAATTTTGGGAGTGACATGATATCATAAGGTGCCCATTATCATTTCAAAGAGGTACCTTATCTACTACTTTTGTTTCTTATTACTATCGCCTCTAGGCTCAGCTGTATGCTGATATTCGAAGAGTAACTGACTACGATTTTATAACTTTTATTGCATACAAAAGATGGGTTTCCATCCCTACAGTTGACAACAAAGCAAATTGGCTGACACAACTCCAGCGAGAGCAGTAGAGGATGGTTTTTAGATTTAAACATGTAATGTAAAAAACTAAGTACTACTTTTTATATTGAATGAAGCAACTTAGAATATGTATAATAAACTGCTCTTATTTATATTAACATATGACTTTGCATTACCTACGAAGATATTTCGACACATTTTCACTACATATGATCATTACTTTAATGTTAAGTTCAAAAAGTACAAAACTCTACTAATTCATATGATTAACCATGAAATTATCTTTCCCCTATTATTAATCAGCCCTCTCGAGTTTTTCTGATTGAACATTTTCACTCTACCTCTATTTTTTGCCTAAGATGCCTTTTTTGATTTTCACCTTGATAAGGTGCCTAATTTTAGCAATGTCGTCATTTTTTGGTTTTTGACCTGTAGGGCTATATTCTTTTTTTAATTATTTTTTACCTGAGACTAGCCATGGAACCTCTTTAGCCTATCGATGTTGACTGGCTTTTTAAACTCATTTCCATCATTATCATTTAGGAATGCAACTTCTTTTGACAAAAGCTTCTTTAATACAAATGGGCCTTCCCATATTGGTCTGAAATTGCCTTTGATATCGAGAATGCCTAACCTTATCTGCTTAAAAAGTAGATCTCCTTCCTTTAGGGATGCTTCCTAACCTTCTTTCCAAAAGATCCTGCCAACCTTTTATGATAGACCTTGTTAAAATAATAAGCCTGCATTCTATTTCTATCTAACAGATTAAGCTAAAGCAACCTCTATCTAGCCCATTCCATTTTTGATAATTTGTCTTCTAAAACCACTCACAGTGACCAATGTTTAATCTCTACTAGCAACATAACTTCCATTCTATAAACAAACAATAAAGGAGTGGTTCCAATTGAATTTTTGGCTGTAGTTCTATACCTTCATAATGCGAAAGGTAACTTCTCAACCCAATCCTTATAAGTTCTTATCGTCTTGGCTAAAATTCTCTTAGCATTTTTATTGGCTGCCTCAACCTTTCCATTCGCTTGGGGATGATATGGCAAGGATTTATAATGCTGAACTCCATATCTTCTAAGCATTTATTCATTTTCTCCTTGAAAGTGAGACCCATTATCAAACACATTATGGTGTGGAAGCCCATATCTATATATCATAGTCTTTTCAATGAACCTTGCCATTTCCCTTGCACTTAAATTTTAAATGATTTTGCTTCTATCGACTTTGGTAAGTAATCAGTAGCCACTACAATGAACCTATGTCCATTTGATGTTAGTGGATAAATCATCCTATGAAGTCAATACTCCAAGCAACAAAGGGCCAGGGTGAAGTAAAATTACACAATTTTGATCGGGCAAATACCATAAATCAGCATATTACTAGCATAGTTGACATTCTTTTACATATCTAGAACAATCCATAACCATAGTAAGCCAGAAAAACCCTAGATGGATTATCTTTTCATCCAAAGCTAGCCCATTCATGTGAGCACCACTTGCATTGTCTCTTATAGAGTACCCCTTTTATAGTGATGAACTGAGTGGATAGCTTACACAAAATTCTCTGATCATTTTCCATAGCTTCCTCTGGAAATGTATATTTCTTAAGGTAATTTTAAATATCAAAATACTAAGGCTTTCCATCATTTACCTTAATGATTGTCACCTATTCAGCCTCGAAGCATGGCTTATCATAGCTAAAAACAAGTATAGGCTTCATGCTTACCCTTTATGGGTTATCCCACATCGATACCAATGTTGTTAAAGCCAGATTTTCATCTTGAGGAACATACCCAAAAGTACAACCTCAAATTGATTGCTCAAAGCTTTCAAACATTTCATATAAGGCATCAATCATTCTTCTTTCACAGTTTATTCACCCTTTTCTTGGTAGACCACCAAAGATGAATCACCATAAACTTCTATGTTTCTTGCCCCTAGGGCTAATAAAACTTCCAATCCAAATATCCATGCCTCATACTCAACCTCATTATTATTAGCCCTATATCTGAGTTTCTTAGCTAAGGTTAGCTTTTCTCCCTCAGAGGTTTCCAGAATTACTCCTATTTTCGTGCCTTTATTGTTCACAGCTCCATCAAAGAACTTCTATCACTCTTAAATTGCTATAGCTGCAATTTTTTTGTTAGGGAACTCATAGAATATTTCTTTCCCTTTTAATGGTTAGTTTACCAAAAATTTTACTACAACCCTTTCCTTGATGGTTTTTTTAAGTAATTCACTCAATATCAAACTCTAGGTAAGACAATCAGCCACCTACCCATTTTTTGCATCATCAAGGACATATCTTGCTAGTATTTAAGAGGATTTTACTTGGCTACTTCCTGTACTCTGTACGAATGAAAATAATGCCTTAGCTTTTTAGAGGCCTAAATGATCGATAAATAAATCTTCTCTACTTTCACATACTTAACTTTATATGGTAGAAACTTCTTGCTAAGGTAATATACGGTATATTTAATCCCAAAATTATCTTTTTGATTCATTATGGCTTTCATCAAACCATCTTCTATATCTAGATACAAAATTAAAGGCTTTCTCACTTGTGGCAGTCTTAGTACTAGTGGATGCAGAAGCTATTCTTTGATTGTGTCGAAAGCTACTTAACAATCATCATTCAATATTATCGGTCGATCTTTTTAATGTAACTTGAAAATAGGCTCGTAGATGGAAATGAGCTTAGCTATGAATCAACTGATGTATTGAAGTCTTTCCCAGAAACCCTTAAACTGCTTTTTGTTTCTACAGTACAAACATCTCTCTGCTAGCCTTTACTTTATCAAGATCTGCATCTATTCCCCTTTAACTCACAACATGTCCTAGAAGCTTCCTTGAAGTCACTCTAAACACACATTTCTTCGGGTCCAGATAAAGGCTATGACTATTAATCCTTTGAAAGAACTTTTCCAAAGCTTCAAAGTGGCTTTGTTAGGTTATCAATTTGATCATCATATCATTAATGTATACCTCCACTTCCTTATAGATTAGATCATCCAAAATTTTTGTAGCCATACTCTGGTAAGTAGCACCTGCATTCTTTAACTCGAATGGCATGACTTGATAAGCTTATATGCCCCATTCGGTGATGAATGATGTCTTGATTCTATCTACAATCTTGTTTAGAATCTAATTGTATCTATCATACCCATCCATAAAACTATAAATTGCATAGGCAGCTACACTATCTACCAAGATGTCTATGTGAGAAAGTAGAAAATCATCTTTTAGATAGACCTTGTTCAGATCCCTATAGTCCACATAGACTCGAACCCTTATATCTTTCTTAGCTACTAGAACTACATTTGCCAACCAAGTAAGATACTATACTTCCACCGAAAATTTAGCCTTTATTTTCTTTTTTACTTCTTCATTAAATTTCTCTATCTATTTTGGTTTTAGCCTTTTGAGCTTTTACTTGACAGGCTTATAACCAGGATAGGTAGGGATGGCATGCTCAAGATTACATGACCAATTCTTAGCAAGTCTTTATAGGTCCATGCAAAGACTCTTTCATATTTTTCAATATCCTTTCAAATTCTTTCCTTTCTTTAGGGGTAATATCATATGCTATCAAGATTTCTCTTCGGCTTTCAAGAATACCAATATTGAATAAAGTAGCACTTATTAAATTATTGTCAAATATATATGCTTTATGATCATGATCATATGAAATGAAATTATATGAAACATCACACAATTAAGAAAAGTCTTTTATATTATTAATATAAGAAGAGCTACATACATCATCGTTAAAAAGTTTAGGTGCAAAATGTTTACCTACAAAAGCATCCTCATCTACATCCATTGAGTTTGTTGCCTCAGATGAGCCTGCTCCATCCCTTACATCCAGTGAAGCCTCTTGGTCTGCTTCTATGATAGCTTCTACAATATTCTCCCTTAACTCAGGCATAGGAAAATTCTTAAACATCGAGAAAGTGAGTTCTCACCTTATAAAGCCAAAACTAGAGATAGTTCAGACTTCACTCCTATTTACATACTTCATCTATGTGTACATAAATGATCTTTTATGGTTAATTATTTCAATCCTCTTCTTACACATTATAATGTAAAGAATTAAATTGCATATTATGATCACATAGAAAGCAATAAATTGTACTTAAATAAATCATGCATATATTGGAAAACTCATTAATCTCATTTTGAAGAGGACATTAATTCTCGCATGCATATTCACAAAAGGTAGAGTTTTAGGTGTATTTTGAATAAAGAATGTGAGCATTGGTGTAGCACCCTAACTAAACCATATTACTATCCTCTTACATAATATAAAAATGTATTATGATCAATAAACCATTTTTTACTTAACAACACTATATAAAGATCTTATAGGAAACTTAAACCATAACAGATAAGCTTTACTGCTATAACATAACTTGAATATGATTCTCTTAAAAAATTACAATATTTACAACTTTTAAAACATCTTTAAATTGCAAAATTTTTAACACAAATTAAAACCTTATAACCAAAATGTTAGAGAATATGCCCTAGAGCCCATGTAAGAGGGATGTATTTTATATGTTTGAATTCATATTTTTAATAAAAGGCATCATTCATTTATTAATGTTATGTTTAAATGTACGAGTTTGTAAATCTTAAATTAATAAATAAAGTCCTTGATAATATAAACACAGTGCAAAGGCAATCATAAAAGTGTTTATGATATGAGATGTTTATTGCATGTAAATGTGTTAATATCTAAATATCCCTAGTCATAGAATTAACAAGATAAGACATTGTTAATTCGGATAGACTAGCACATGTTATGCTTATTAAATGGTTCAAGTAGTGGTTCTCATAACTATGATTATGGAAGATAATCAAAGCTAACATGTGGATGCTTATTAGAAGAACAAGTTCATTAGAGACCTGCAAAGAGAATCCTCACATGGATATTAAATCTATGTCAGTGAGGAATCTTTTCATAGCGGTTGTGCAAGTATCCTTAGACTTGAGATCACCAAAGTTATCTTAAGTAGTAAGTGGTATACTTTGACTCCATAACTGATTACTTCCAACTGGGGGTGAACATAGTTAGGAGGTTGGATATATCATGATCTACTTGAAGATAATTGAGTGATTAATAAAGGATTCACCATCCCAAATTTATTAAGGGAAGCTATCTCGCATGATTCTATAATTGCCTTGTTCAGAGAATCTCTGACTGAAATAATATGCCAAGATGAATAGGGATCCATGAAGGAAATTTTGGGAACAATGGTTAAATTAATAGAACATACATAATTAGATTTATATGAGTTGATAGAAATCCATATTCAAAATCTAATTGAGATAAGAGTGGTGAAAGGAGTAATTGTACGGTAATTGTTTCTATGGAAGGGTATAGTCAAACCACTTGACTTTTCTGACATTTGGGTAGTTATGATGCCTAGCTAGAGGCCAATCATGACTTGTATAATAGTGTATCATAAATATCAATAGGGATTGATAAAATGATTTAAAGAAGTTTAAATCATATGAGTTTTGAATAGAACTCACAATTACATATTGTACTGTCAATATGGACAGGAACCCAATAGATCACACACATATAGAGAAAAGGATAAAATGGTAAAATGATAAGGATAATAATATTTGATATTATTATGGGAATAGAGAAGTGAATAAGAGAATAATTAATTAAAGAGTTTAATTAATTATGATCAAGTAAAATTGTTCGCAGAACTTTTTAGAAATGTTCTGTAAAATGGACCTAATTGAAATATTGTATTTTATAATTAATTATTATTGGACTATAAGTGTTATAAGGCTGATATAATAATTAATAGATCCATTGGAGAAAATAATGGAGGTCCAAAAAATTGAGTTTGGCGCAGAAACCCTCTAGAGGAAGGGTTTCATGCCAACATCAGATAAAAGACCTTAGAGGCCTAATTCTTGGACCAAAATAAATTAGATAAATTTCATAAGTGTTATGGAGCCTACATTTTAATTTGGATGGATTTGAAATTCATTTGGGTGATTAAATCCAAGTATATGCATAAATGGCCTAGTTTGTGGGTTTTGTGCATAGTCTTTTGTGAAAGGACTTAAATTGGATTTAATTGAGCCCAAATAAATTATTAATAATTATAAAAGCCCATTTAATATTTCTTCAGCAATTTTAAAGATCCCAATCCTATTATGAAGTTGGATTTTTTTAACTTAACTATAAAAATCCAATTGATAGGGTTTTAGAGTCAAGGTGAACAATTAAGAGAAAATAAATTCTCTCATTCTCTAACCCTAGCCGCCACTTTTCTCTTGCTAGCGTGAAGGGATTTTGGCCAGCCTTGTATTCCTCCATTATTGGTTCATTTAATCATTCTCTAATGTGGATTACTCAATGGAGGTGTTCAATTTTGGACACTATGGTTTCCGATAACCAGATGGGAAGGAAAATCAATTGTTCAACAAAAATCAAAGGTGAATTTTCTTATTATCATTAATATAAATATTGTAAATTCATGGAAAGATCAAATCTATTGTTTAAAAATTTTAAATTCTGCTTATGTATGAGATGTATGTAATTGATAATTTCCAACACAAAAAGAATCCAAAATGAAGACTATACTTTCAGTATCTTCTATGACTTATATTGGCTGCCCTATTACAAATATTATCCCTGAGAAGAAGTCCTAACTTGATACGTACATGAATAAAAACTGGTGTTAAGCTACAAAGCTTAGTGGGGAATACAAAACAAGTAGATGATATCTTCTAAAAGTTGTCAAAGTAAAGCATACACATAAAAGCATATCTTTAAGCATATAATCTAATCATTTTAAATAATAGTAATATAAACTTAACATATTCCAAATACCATTCAATCTTATACTATTGTTATATCAACTGACAAAAATTTATTAGCTATACCACTTATTTATTAATTATTTATATAATCTCATATTTTAATCTTAATTAATCACTTTGATTTATTCAACTTTCTTAAAGGCATGGAATGTCAATCCAGGTTCATAAAAAGGTCATGATAAATCATATAACATTTAAGTTAATAACATGGTTCTCTATGTAACACCTCAAGATTTGAGTCGCCTGAGAATACTTTTTAATGTGTGAATATTTCTTTTGATATCAGTTTGTAAGGGTTGATTATTGAGAATGCAATACGAGTAAGTATAATTTCAAGATTTTTAAATTAATAATTTATGCAAATAAAGTATGATTTAATAACTAATAACAAGAAATTACATTAAATAAATAAATGTGTACAATAATAATAATAATAATAATAATAATAGAGTTTCTAGAATTCTCTAGACAAAGAAATTTTTATGGTCATAGGATAAAAAAAGAGAAATAACAATTAAAAAGAAAGAAAAAAATGGAGATGAAAAAGGATCGGGAAAAAGAAGAAGGAGGCGAGGGACCAAAAAGATGCCACACCAATGTCAGTGATCAATGCCGAGCCATCTCCTCCATCGTAACATCAGAATAGATCATCTCCTCCCCTACACCATCTGATCGGCTCCAACGTCGGGGTTGTCAATTTCGGGTTTCCTCCACCGAAATCCTCTTTTGATCTCCTTCCATTTTCGATGACAATAAGAGTGGCACCGACGAGACCCTTAAAATGAGGTGAATCTCTTATGGTGCTCTGCTTCTCCCCACTCACCGAAAAATAGGAGATTGAAGTAAGGTTACTGAAATCTTTTGACACAGATCCTGACCAAACGATTAAGGATATGAGCACATGGCTACCGAAGATGAATTCCTGACAAAATGAACATTACACCGGTAGCCCTGGTCTAGCTTCGGCGAGCCGAATGACTGCAAAATTGGTGAAAATGTAGAATTTTCAACACTAAAGTTATGTGACTACCAAATTCATCTCTATAATTTTTAATAATTAAATTTTAAATTAATGGTTAAGAATTGGTTTTATTTCTTTCAAATTAAGTGACTGTTGTTGATCTTTTAAAATGAATTGAGTTAGTTTGATAGTTTTAATGAAAAAAATATTTGGTATTGTTATTTTAATTTCTCTATTTTGTTAAATTCAGGATTAAATATTTGTTAAATGTTGTAAATTGGTGGTTTTAAAAAATTTAATTATAGTCTGATTAATAATTTTTAATAGATGAGCTCATACATGTTTGAGGTTAATCTGTCTATCGAAGTAAAGAGTTAAACTATTCATTTAATTGATTCTATAGTTAAAATAACGTGTTTGCTTCTTTTATGGTTTAGTCTATTATTATTAAGTTTTATTATTTTGGTTAAATTGTTTATGAATTAATGAGTTAAATTGTGTTGTTTAGTAAATAAGGAAATGGTGATAGAAATAGAGATGTTAGATGGAATCATAAGTTAAGGCTACCGAGATTATAGCTATAATTTAGGTATTAATTGAGTTGTAGTAAGTATGGTTGAAGAATGGGACAATTAGATGTAGTATGCCAAAGCTAGAAGTTCTTATGTGCTTAAATAAAGAATTAATCAACGTTACTATATTTTTAATAATAAAAGAAACTATTTCAGATGCTAGGAACTATTTAACGAATCAATATGAGAATTAACTAAATTATTGGTACCTTATATTGTATGCATGTAAGTATGATAAGCATGGGTAAAAATTCTAATTTAAGAACATGATGTAACAGAAATTCAATAAAAAGGCATTATTGTGGGTTCCTAATCAAGATGGTGAAATGTGATTGTAAGGTTATTTGAACTTAATAACATATTGGGTAGAAAATTTAATTCCTTATACCCTAAACTAAATGGCCAATGATTATTAATGTTTAATCTAATGAATTAGAGGGCTAATTATGATATAAAATTTTCAAGTTATATATATACATATATGTATGTATATACTTTTAGACTTAAAATAGGAGGTACCTTTTATGACTTAACTAAGAAACACGAGGAATTTAAAAAATGCCTTAAAGATTGGGTAGATATACAACCCAAAGATACAAGCAGTAAATTAGCTTAACTTTGGTATATTAACATAGTACAAAGTTTATTTAAGTGGATTTCAATTCAGTGGGATAGTTTAATATTATTTATTTGACTAAGTTATAAGACCTAAAAGATGTCATTTCTTCAATTGTGAGAATGTGCTCCGTTCTTGCTTGGCAATATCTTATTAGTGTGAGTTACCTTTTCTTTTAAGGAATTACGATGATAATAAGGGTATGTACCGCTATTAGTGTTATGAAAATTAATTGTATGCGCTTGTCAGATGGTTAAGCATGTGATTCAAAATTTTAAAAAAATAAAATAAAATAAAATAATAAATAATAAAATACAAATTAATTTAATTTGGGTAAATCATCAGACCACAAGGTTTACTTAGTTAAATTTTATTTGGTAAACTAATTTTGTATTATTCACATAAATTAATTGCGAAGTTTAACAAGTTTGAAATTTGTTTCCTCTTTGGCTTACTAGTTTGTCATTTGGTATTATCTCCTTGAGAAGTTGCTACTATAATAAGATAAGTTTGCTGGATAGCTTTTATAGAAATAAATGTGTAATTGACTTTAATAATCTGGACATCAACTATGAGAACTAGTGAACTAGTCTATGAATTCAAATTATGATGTGTACAGGAATAAAACTACAAATTTCTATGTATAACTTAAATAAGGTAGCTAACAAGTAATTCATGAATTGATGATAAATAGAGTTAGGAAATAGTAAAATAAGACACGGGTATCCATAATAGTAAATAGCACTCTTATGAATAGGAAGCCATAATTATGAATAAATTGTTAAATATTTATGAAACATATTACATATGTTAAATGAGTGTTACTTTACATTATGCATAAAGTTTTGATTTAATAAATTAAATGCAAAGATGACATGATTGTGTCTTGTAAAATTTGAGTTCAAGTAAGAACTTTTTGCCCTTAGTGTTTAGTGGATTAACCAGGACTTTAGAATAGTATGGCTAGCCATAGGAGCACTTACCCCACAGTATTACTATTACTATCACTGTACTGAATGGATTGTTTAGCTGGCTCATTATGATATTGTACTAGAGTATGGTATCGTATCCTAATATTATGGTCCCTCCAACATTCTGGATTTATCGTTTTGCTTATTCAGTTTGTGGTGCTCCATTGGTTATTACTAGGAGCAATATGATAAAAGAGTTATACTGAGATTTAAATGAATAAATATGAAGTAAATAAGAAGATTACAATGAAAATGGACTTAATTGAAAGGAATTGAAATTTAAGGTTACATTATAGGATAATTAATTCAGTAAAGGTAAGGATGGAGTGAGATAACGTCATATGTAAATAATCAATGAAATGAATACAAATAATAACATAATGAAATAGAAAATGTGTAAGTGTTTAACTTAAATACCAAGCAATGAAATGGTATACTAGAATATCGTACACTATAAATTGAGTATTAGTTAGGAATATATATAATCATTATCTCTTAAATACGAAGCAAAAATAGACTTAATACATGAAGTCGTGGTCATTTGTGAAATGTGTTATAAGATACGAATGAATGAATACTTGAATGCTATAAAAATATTTATAGATATGAATTAAATACTATATATCACCTAATCTATTAATAGGTTGATATGGGTTTAATAATTAAATTGATGGTCTGCCTGAATTTGAAGGTGTATTGCAAAATAGAAATATGAAATTATGTATGTATTGTGATGATTATGCTTAAAATAAGTATTTGATGAAGCGTGATATACATGCATATATTTTAACACTACTCATAGACTGTGTGACAAAATAATCCATGGATTGAGATAAGAATATTTAAATATTGTATGAAGCTATACCTAACTGGCTATTAAATTGAGGAGCTTAAATGCAGCATAATAAATGGCTTGGCAATGGTGGAACGTAAGATTAAATTAAAATGTTTTTGTGATATTGTATGTATATAGATATATAGATATAGATATATTTATATATGTATACTGAATGTGAGTTATTATTGACTTTTTAAGTATACTACAAGCTGAAATAAAGAAATTTTTATTGGCTTTGAGATTCTGAATTTACATGTTTGAAATTTTATGAGTATATGTTTCAAACTATATTTTGGGAGAGATAAATTTGGTAGTCACCACTAAGATTTTAACTTATAAGCAAGAAATCTCGAAATCAACTACAGCTAGCCATATCAAGGAATTTGGTTGGAGGGCGATAACTACATTTAGCTATATTTATTAGCGTGGTTTTCTTTTAGCATGTATATGATTTCAGTGCTTTGTTGATATTAAATGAGAAATTTTGTAATTATGGCAACTGTATAAGGAAGTTATTATAGATACAGTTGAGAATAGAGTTATGTGTATAATGTTATTTTAACAGATGAAACTCATATGCATTGTTTATTAAGGAGGATGGGAAACACTTGTGTTGGAGTTTGATTGAGATTGAAAAAAAAGGGCTTCAAAATTTTAGAAGTGTTATTTTTGTTCTTTTATTTATAGGAGGTTGATGATTTATCGAGGAAATAATGTGAGGTATTAAGTAAAACTTATTTGATTTGATTATACTCAGACCATAGAGTAGTTGTGACGTCCTTATCTGGTTCATTGATCGATTCAGATATGGGGTGTTACACTCTACGCAACAATAATTACTAATAATTTCCATGCCATATAAATAAGTATATATTAATCCATGTATAAAGACATATACTCACTGCTTTATTGATTGTCATCCTTATTTTGCCATTTCATTCTCTCCTTTGATACAATTTTGATTTTGTAATGCATAGTATTATTAGTTTACTACCATCTCAACCATTAAATCATAACGAATACATCAGCTATGAGTTTATAATTCATTTAGGTTTCCATGTAAAAAGTTACATATATCATTCCTCAATATTAAGTAAGAAACAAGTAGCTAAAAGGAAAACATATTAACTATTGCAACTATTAAAAGACATCACTATACATAAATACAAATACATATATCTAACATTCCTAAGTATAGGAAACTCTTTGAATTTGCATAATAATTTCATAACTTACATATACGAGTTGTCACACAAGTCATTTGATAATCTCAAGCAAGTAGCATGTGTGTATAGAGAACATGTATTCACCAATATGCTTATGGCCAAGGCAACAATAGTGTATAAGTTTATATGCATAACATATTATCTAAAAAATGCCATATATATATATATATATGTATGTTTGTGTGTGTGTGTATACATATATATTATAACCTCATTTTCATATCATGCTTTCCATATGCAGTATAGGGATGTCATATAAATATAATATGAAGATCAATTTAAGAACCATCATGTTCCTTTATCTTTTAACGCTGCATAATATTTTCATTTTTCAATAGTAAGCCTGCACATTTATAAAAAAGTGGATAACGGGTTAAACTATGCTAGTAGCACCCGAAGGTACGAATAAGATACCCAAAAATATTAAACTTTAGACCCAAACGGGTTGAAACTATACTATATTAGGAGCCAAATAGGGTTAAACTATATTATTAACCGATCAAGTGAATCCAAACAGGGTTAGCTAACAACCCAAATGGGGCTGTTTATGATCCAAATGGGATATTTCTATACTTTATGACCCAAACAAGGCCAAAACTATATTATAGTAGCTATAAATTACCCTAATAGGCATGCATATCTATCCACATCCTAAACACAATGCAGGCAGTTAAATCTCTTTACTTTATCTTTATGTACTTTACTCTTTTCTTAGCATATAGATATATAGATATATACATGCATAACTAAGAGTAGGGTATCATATACATGTTTATGTAAAAACTTCCTATAAGCATGCTATCATATAAATGTTTGAGTATTTTATACTATACTTGTAATTGGTTCAAAGGCATGTAACTCTTTCATATATGTATGATGATGATACTCAACATCATGCTCTATTGAGTTTCTTTAATCAAATGATGTGTATGTACATGTTTGTAACATATTTACCTTTTAAGTATGTTATATAATTAAACCACTAAATAGCTTGTTTATATGATCATATATGCACACACACATACTTTACTATCATCCTTATATGTTATTTACATCACAACTATAATTGTATAAAAACATTACATATGCACATCATCATTTTACAATTACACTTCTATACACTCATATGTATGTATACATACATACATACATATATACATACATACACACACACACACACACCTGTTTACAAACATTCAATCACATGATTATACAATACTTGTAAACGTGTAATTCTATAACATTACACAGTCATAAGATAACAATTAATAATGGCATATGCATTTAGCATCCTTATACTATTTCATGTAAACAATTAAGGTCATATTGACTTAGGTCTATTGTTGATTATATAACATATTGCTATCAGTCTTTCTCATATTAATAAGTCACTGCATGCCAAAATTTCCTTGTTAACATTTACCTTTCAATCATTTGTTCATATCCAATCATTTATCTCCCACTTAGTGTTATGTATTTCATATTCTTAATAATACAAGAACTATCATGAGCACGACAATGATCCTGAGTGCGATAGAAGAGGGAAACAGATGAGAAAAAAAAAAGAAGAAAGAAGTGAAGGAGGAGCCATGTTTTATTGCAAGCACGATAGAGTCACGACCATAACAATGTCGAGAAATTCAAGCCCTCAACTCATGATAATAGCAATTTAACCCAATTTTTATCTTGCATGAAGTCTTCAACCTAATGATACTCAATTTCAGCAATGTACTATTAAAATCTATATCATTTACCTTACTTTTAAATACCTTAAGTTTCAATTACAACTTAATAATAAAATTAGATCCAATACTTGCTGTAAAATGGAGTAACATGTTTCACATGAAAATCTGTCAATTTTCTACAATTAACTTTCCTTTCTTTCTTTCACCTATGAATGCTCTTAACCTTATCATTCTTTAAACCTTAAGTCATCTTGTTAAAGTAAATAAACTTTAAAATAGCCACATGTAAATATTTTAATGAACTAGTCACTTATTATCTCAAATTATCATCTTTGATCTTAATCAAATCAGACACACGTAAGGTCTAAAATTTAGATCTCTTGACTATGAATCATATCACCATCCCAAAGGCATCCATTATACATTATAACTATATTTTAACACAATACATCAACATGCAAAATGGATGGATTTCCTAAACCTGACATGCAACACCAAATCTTATTCGAAATCCTCCTTTTATCTACTTCTCTTTCCTCTGATCCATGCTAGTTAATCACCTTAAAGATACCTTTAATCAAGCTTTCCTCACATGTATGATGATGGAAATGAAGGGATGTTAAGTGGGTGAAGGTTCGAATGTCAAAAAAGATGAGACAAAGATTTATAGATTTTTAGAGAGAGATAAGAGAGAAGTGGAATTACAGATTTTTATAAGAGAAAAAGGAAAGGGAAAATTTTCTTTCTTTTCCTTTGGGAATGGTCAGTTTTCAAGTCCCCACTCTTCTTTAAAATACTAGATTTTATAGGGTTTTTTGAGTGGATAATGACCTCAACAATAGCCCACAATAATTGCTCTTAAAATCCTTTTATCTTTCTTATTTCACAATTTATCCAAACTTTCTTTCTTTCATTATAATTGACCCACTAATTTACACCTTTGTTACAATTGACCACTTAAATATCTTTTTATTCCGATTACACAATGTATCTTGATAGTAAATGACTTTTTTACCCTTTTACACTTTAAACGTCTAATCATTAAAGTCTTAACTTATAATAATTTATCTAATTAAGCTTGATTAGACCATATTAGCATAATAATTCCCACAAATTTTATCCTCAAAATTCACACTTGTAACCCTTACTCATGTACATCACTATTATCCCTATACCTCTGTATCAATCACATTAAGCTTTTATCCTATACTATATCTCACAACTTCTCTTATCCTTTTTTCTTTACCTCACTTAGACTTTTATTAACTTTATCTCCTTATAACTGCAATATTTTTATGTTATCATATTATTACTATGCTTAACATACATCCTGCCAGTTTCCTTTTGGGTTGGGGCCTATACATGTGATATGATGCTACTTATGTCTTCTCATATGATGTTTGATGCTATGCTATGAATGAATGATGATTTCATGTATACAATAGAGGCAAGTGCATATTTCCATGTAATGCACATGTTTTGCCCCGTCCTAAAATTATGAAATATTTAATCAACTACCCACACTTGTTAAGGAGTCACTAATAGGTATACAGAGCATCTTAATCAAACTTAACTTATCGTCACAATAACTTCAAGTATGAAAAACCTTTTTCACTATACATAAACTCTTTATCATGTACCATATTGAAATAATCTATATATATTCCATTAACTTACTTATACTATAATTTAAACACTAGTCATATATGCATATAATTTGCTGGTCAATCAATGTTAAGATCCCATTAAATATACCATCACACATACATGTCACTTACAAACTTCCATCATATCTAATATTCCAAAAGTACATATAGGCATTTCTAACATTAGAATCTATTAATACGTATAAATAAATATCAAAAGAGGAGAAGAAAAATACTAAAAGCTTATTCGATGATATCTTGCTTCATTAAAACTTCAGTCTTGTCTATTCATACTGATATGGTTAAGTCTATAGACCTATCCCTTTCACTATGGTCTACCTCTTCTATCTGAGGTATATCAAAAACATGGAACTTCTTTTCACTCATTAATGATACCTTATTTTTCTATTGTAGTTTTGGGCAATTTGCAATAAAATGATATGTATGTCCATAATTAAAGCAAGCCTTTTTTGTAACTTTACACACACTCAAATGGTCTTCAGAGCAATGCAAGCATTTAAGAGCTTAAACTCCTCTTGCTTGACTTGCTAAACCTTGTATTGGTCATGATATATTGCTAAAAAAACCTTTTTTCCATTATCTTTTTTCTTTTACTTGATTTCACCTTTGGTATATTTCATATCTATTTCTCTTAGCCTTATATTTATTGTCAACATCTCTTGATATTTTATGTTTGGGTAACTCTTGTATAATCTAATTCAAATTAAGGAAGTCAGCATCTCAACACAAGTTACATTCCTAGAATCAAGGGTATAAGAGTTTGAAGCCCCAGTGTAGCTAACTTTTCTAATTTCTTTTAACTCATCCATATTTCAATCTATATTAAAGTAAAATAAGGATATCTTCAATAGGCTAACACACTACAAATGGGGTTGAACTATGTTATTGACCGATCGAGCGAACCAAAATAGGGTCGACTAACAATCCAAACAGGGCTATTTATGATCCAAATGGGATTATTTCTATACTTTATGACCTAAATGAGGTTAAAATTATATCTTTTTGTATACTTTATGACACATCCTAGACAAAATGTAGGCAGTTAAATCTCTTTATTTTATCTTTCTATAATTTACACTTTTCTCAGCATATACATATATAGATATATACATGCATACTCATGTATAACTAAGAGCAGGGTATCATATACATGTTCATGTCAAAACTTTCTGTAAGCATGTTATCATCTACATGTTTGAGTATGTTTATACTATACTTGTAATCGATTCAAAGGCATGTAATGTTTTCACATATGTATGATGATGATGATACTTAACATTAAGCTACATTAAGTTTCTTTAAGCAAATGGTGTGTGTGTACATGTCTGTAGCATATTTACCTTTTAAGTATGTTATATAATTAAAATCACTTAACAGCTTGTTTATTTGATCATGCATGCACACACATATACTTTATTGTCATCTTTATATGCTATTTTCATCGCAACTATAATTGTATGAAAACATTGCATATGCACATCATCATTTTACAATTACATTTCTATACACACATATGTATGTAAATATATATACATACACACACATACACGTACCTATTTATAGACATGCAATCACTTGATTGTATAATACTTGTAAACATGTAATTTCATAACATTACACGGTCATAAAATAACAATTAATAATGGCATATGCATTCGCATCCTTATACTATTTCATGTAAATAATCAAGGTAATATTGACTTATGTCTATTGTTGATTATATAACATATTGCTATCATTCTTTCTCATATTAATAAATCACTCCATGCCATAGTTTCCTTGTTAACATTTACCTTTCAATCATTTATTCATATCCAAATCATTTATCTCCGACTCAGTGTTATGCATTTCATATTCTTAATCTTGCAAGAACTATCATGAGCATGACATAAAATGGAAATAGATAAGAAAAAATATAAAAAAGAAGTGAAGGAGAAGCCATGCTCTATCGAGAACGCGACAATGTCAAGAAATTCAACCCCTCAACTCATGAAAATAGTAGCTTAACCCAACTTTTATCTTGCATGCAGTCTTCAACCTAATGATACTTATTTTCAATAATTTATTATTAAAATCTATGTCATTTACCTTACTTTTAAACACCTTAAGTTTCAATTATGACTTAATAAAAAATTTAGATCCAATACTTGCTATAAAATGGAGTAACATGTTCATTATGAAAATCTATCAATTTTTTGCAATTAATTTTCCTTTATTTCTTTTAACTATGAATACTCTTAACCTAATCATTCTTTAAACTTTAAGTCATCATGTTAAAACAAATAAACTTGAAAATAACCACATGCAAAGATTTTAATGAACTAGTCACTTATTCTCCCAAACTATTATCTTTGATCTTCATCAAATCAGACACATGCAAGGTTTAAAATTTAGATCTCTTGACATCGAATCATATTACCATCCCAAAGGAATCCATTACACATCATAACTACATTTTAACACAATACATCAACATGCAAAATGGATGGAGTTCCCACACCTAACATGTAACACCAAATCTTCTTTAAAATTCCTCTTTTGTCAACCTCTCTTTCCTTCAATCCTTACTAGTTAATCTTCTTAAAGAAACATTTAATCAAGCCTTCCTTACATGCATGATGATGGAATTATAGGGATGCTAAATGGGTGAAAGGTTGAATTTCAAAAGAGATGAGAGAGTGATTTACAGATTTTTAGAGAGAGATGAGAGAAGTGGAATTGAAAATTTTTATGACAAAGAAAAGAGAGGGAAAAGTTTCTTTATTTTCCTTTTTAGAATGGCCAATTTTTAAGTCCCCACTCTTTTCATAAATACCAAAATTTTTTAAGGTTTCTTGAGTGGATAATGACCTCAACAATGGCCCATAACAATTGCTCTTAAAATTCTTTTATCTCTTTTATTTTACAATCTACCTCAAACTTCTTCTTTCATTGCAATTGACCTACTAATTTACACCTTTGTTATAATTGACCACTTAACTATATTTTTGTTCCAATTACACACTTGGGTGTCTTGATGTTAAATTACTCTTTTACCCTCTTTCACTTTAAACATCTAATGCTCAAAGTCTTAACTTATAATAATTTATCTAATTATACTTGATTAGATCATATTACCTTAATAATTCCTGTAAATTATCCTAAGGCTTATTTTGGGTCCTTACAATTGGGTCCATATGACTTTCAAGGAAAAGAATTGTGTTAACAAGTTTTAAGGTAAAAAAGCATTTGCATTCTTAAAAAAATTCCTTAGTTTACATGTTACTTGGTGGAAGAAAATCAGGACATTGGTCCTTTTTGCAGAAAAATCCCACTCAAGCTAGTATAAAACCATTTAATGAGTTTTTCAATCAATATTATAAGGAAATAATTTAACAAATAATATCAAAGAGTGATAACAGAAAAAAAGACATGTATGAATTGGGTTATTAATCATGATATAGTGCATGATAGAATCATTCATGGAATGTAGTGAGAATTTTAAATGCTTTATTATATTATACTTAATTGCTTATAATTTAATAAAATTGAATGGCTAATAACAATTGGCTTATTGATAATGAAAAATGTTGTTAAGCTAAATTGTTCATGAGATGTTATTTATAGGTAGATTGCATGTGAAGTTTTAATATAGATTACCTGTGTGCATTATAAGTGGGAAATAGACAACTTTTATATATTCTATGAATTTGTATGTGTATATTTAAGGTGTTATAAATATATTTCAAATTATACCTATGGAGAAGTAAATTTGGTAGTCACCACTAAGTTTTAGCTTAGCACGTGATTTTCATTTCCATGTATAGGTGGAAGACCAAGGAGATTAAACCATATACAGGGAATTTTTTAAATCTGATATAGCTAGCCAAGTCAAAGAGTTAGATTAGAGTGTGGCAATTAAACTTATTGTGATATATTTGATTTTATTTTGGCATGTGCATGAAAGGTTTAGTTTGTAACATTATTAAGGTGTTGTTGATGTTAAGAAATAAAATTATGTAGTTGTTATAGTTTTATGATGAAATTTTATAAATGTGGTTGAGAACAGAAATATATGTGCAATAATAATATTTGAGTAATGATAATTTGATAAGTGAAATTATATTTTGTTTTAAATTGTAATATGTAATTAGATTACTTAGATTAGAATTAGAGATAGAAATGAAGACCACTATCAAGGAGCAAGATAGGCCGGATGGAGATCCAACAAGTTTGAAGATAATGTAATTATTTTTACTTGTTTGAATCATACATATTACCTAGGTTTAACCTTTTGATTTCCCTTTTGGCTTGGGGAAATCAATGTAGTAAAGTCCATAACTATACCATATTTGTATGCTTATATTAATGAGATAGATATAGGAAGCATACCAATGTATGCCAACCATGTATGATGAGACTTAATTAACTAAAATCCCTCAAACTAATACTAAGGTATATAAGCCTTCTATTAATTTAAGGAGAACCAGAGTTCTTTATAGTGTGGGTTATTGACCACAATCAAGCTCACATTATATCGAATATGTTCGAATCTAATTAAATGGGTCATCTTAGCTAGCCCATTAGCTTGTTGACCACATCAGGGCTAATGGTTCTAGAGGAAAGATTAGGGAATGCATATATGATATGCATGTATCAAGAGTTGATAACCTAATGATCCAATATTGGTATAGAGATACCTACCTTTCAAGGGTATGGAGTTTGATTTGTTGACCACAGTCAAGGTCAAATTTCATATCAAGGATTGGATATTGGCCCACTAAGAAAACCATAAGGTTTTCTCGAATTAAATAGTGAGGGCTATAGATTCGCAATAAAATAGTGGGAGTAAATGGATTAATTAAAGACCTAATTAATGCATACATATATATATGAACATACTCTCATATGTTTTCTTTTTCACATTTAGGTCATCATTATGAGCACATCAAACATTAATATACGATCAATCTTGGATAACAAGCTGGTTGGCAGCAACTATTCTAACTGGATTAGGCAAGTGAGAATTGTTCTCAGAGATGAAAAGATCCATTATGTCTTGGATAAAGATCCACCACCACTTTCATTAGATGATGCCATTGATGAGATCAAGGGCACTTATCGAAAATACATGAAGGATAGTCAAGCAGCAGCATGTCTGATGCTGGGTGCTATGTCCTCAGAGCTTCAGAAGTAACATGAGATGATGGATGCTAGAACCATCATTTTGCATCTAGAGAAGATTTATTCTTCTCAGGCTAGAACTGAGCAATATGAGATTGCTCGAGCTATATTTAGCTACAAAATGGTGGAAGGCACTTCGACTGCTACTCACGCATTGAAGATGTATGGGTTTATTAAGCATTTGAGTAGACTTGGCTATGTAATGGATAATGATCTATACATAGATTTAATCGTGTACTCGTTGGCTCTAAGTTATACACCTTTCGTGCTTAACTTCAACATGAACAAGATCCAAGTAACCATTCCTAAGTTAATCAACATGCTCAAAACAACTGATGGATCCTTCAAGAAGGATTTAAAAAGTGTCATAGTTGTCACTTTTGCTAAAGGCAAGAAACACAAAAAGAATAAGATGACCAAGGCACAACCAAAGCATGGTGGGATTTTCAAGAAGAAGGTTGCTAAGAAAAAGAATCCCAAAGGAAGTTGCTTTCATTGTGGAAAAGATGGTCATTGGAAGTGTAACTACAAGGCCTATCTAGATTCTCTCAAGGAGAAGAAGCAAGCTGATGCTTCTACTTCAGGTATTCATATGATTGAAATTAATACTTATTCTATTACTTCAAAACAATCTTGGGTATTAGTTATCGTATGTGGATCTCATTTGTGTAATGATCTACAAAGGCTTGAAAGCATTAGAAGAGTTGGAAAGGCAGAAATATATCTACAGTCAGCTACTGGACAAAACATCTCTACAACAGTTGAGGGGACTTACCATTTGCCTCTTCTAAGTGGATTAATATTGGAATTAAATAATTGTTATTATGTTCCAGCTTTATCCAAAAGTATTATTTCTTTTAGTTGTTTATTGAATGATTATGACATTTATTTAAAGGACAAGTGTTGTTATATTTTTAAGAACAATATGTTTTATGCAAAAGCTATCATTGAGAATGATATATTTGTTCTTGATTTAATTAAAGAAGTATATAATGTGGATACCAAGAGAATGAAACTAGATAATCTAAATACCTCATATTTATGGCACTGTCGTTTAGGCCATATAAATGAAAAACGCAAGACCAAATTACACAAGTCAGGTGATTTGGGATTATTTGATTATGAATTATTTGATACATGTGAGTCTTGTTTATTTGGAAAAATGATAAAAGCTCCGTTTATTGGTAAAGAAGAACGAGCTAAAATGGTTTTAGACTTAATACATTCAAATGTATATGGTCTAATGACTACACATGCCAGAGAAGGTTACTTCTACTTCATTACTTTCATAGATGATTACTCCAAATTTTGATATATCTATCTAATAATATAGAAATCCTATTCGATTGCTAAATTTATCAATGAAAATCGATTTTTGTTGGTAAATTTGACCAATTCACAAAATCATATGTTTGGTGGATTTTGCAATGGATTTTCAATTCCATTGCTAAAAATTAACAATAGTCAATTTAGCATCCGAATTTTATATTGCTAATTTTCATTGCTAATTTTGATTAGCAATGAAAAATTAAAAATTTTCGTTGCTAATTTTCATTGTTATTTGATGATTTTCTTATAATGAGTTAATCGAGATAACAGGAGGGGTAAAGATGGTGACCAACTCTAGAGCATGACTTTCCATGCAAAAATCCATATAAAAACCTATGTAGCAAATGTATTAAATATTAAAAAATACCACCAAAAATAGAAATTAATTAGTATTCTTAAATCGTATAATAAAAATAAATATAGATTTATTTTACACAAATAAAATGAATTTAATTACATAATCTCATCATATAAAATCAAAATCACATCAAATAGTGCATAAAATGATAGAAATTGAATAAATTGCATAAATGTATGAAAATACTTCAAATATTGCTGAAATACACCTACGGATATGCAAAACCAAGTGAAGGATGACCATAAATGAGCAAGGGATAGGATTAGGAGATAATCTCATGATGTCCCATTTATTGGATGACAGATAGTAGTCTGTCACCTCTGGACAAAGCCAAAGTGCAAAAATTCATGGTAAAAATGCAAGAAATCATGCAAAATAATTTTTTAGCCCTAAATATGTATTTATATGGTCCTAAATCTTATCAAAACCACATATTTATAGAATTAAAAAAAAGAATAAAAGAAAGCTTTAAAATAACACAACAATGGAGGAATTCAAGGATTAATCATACCTCTAACATGCTTTGAAACCTAGGTTCTAATCATATCTCAATTAAACATGCATATCACTATAATATAGTAATTAAAACACATTAACTCACACCAAACAGCCATATGATTTTGTGAAATAAATTATTCAAAGAGAAAGCGAGTATGAGCCTAAAATTTTACCCTCAGGAGGTATTCTTACTCTGCAACTCTTGTAGTGTAACACCCTTAATGGAACAGTTCCTTTTTGACCCACATAACCGATAAACGGTAAATTTTTTTTTGAAACTTCAATCACTACCAAAAAACTTTGATCAATTTAATATTACTATTCAATTTACGAAATTTCGCAGCTCAATGGCTAAAACTTACTAGCCTCCTAAAAAATTCAAACAATCCACACAGCCTCTCAAATGCACAATAATTCATATCATAAAGCAATATACATATTACACAGACAATCACATATCAATGGTAGTCATTTCTCATCACTTACTGACACTTATCCATCGACAGACACAACAATATTTATCATTTAACAAAAACTAACTTGAATATAGCTCGGTTCTTTACTTTCACTATCTAAGTATATACATGCCACATATACTAGCAATAAAATTACAACTAACTTTTCTTCATCTTTGAATTCTGCTTCTCTCTGTACCGAGCTCCCACAAAACTTCAGTACCTGTACGCAGTAAACACCACGTGCTAAGCATTAGACATGCTCAGTGGTGACTACTAATCCGAGAATTTCCCAATTAAAGCATAATTTTATAGATTATGCCATTATTATTCTTATTTCGTTAAACCTTTGCTTTTATCTCTGTTAACATTAATTTCATTATTTACCTCCATTTTGGTAAGCATTATGTGTTGATTTTCAATCTTTCAATTTTTGCTTTACACTATTTCTTTATGTGAAACGATTTCAAATTAACTTTTACTTTTACGATTCTTCTTTAACTTAACTTTTACTTTTACTTAACTTTGGCTTTGTAATTTAAGTTACATCGAATTTATTATCTTTTTATTTAATAATTTATATTGTTACTCGTATCTTTAATAGTACCAAATCTTTTTACTATTTTATTTCTCGATTAATTTTTCACTTATCCAACGTGTGATATTTTACAATTTTTCGCTACTAATTCTTTATTTTACTTTAACTAATTAACACATTAATATTTTCAAGGATTTTAAGCTTTAAATGCAATGTAATACAATTATTTTGGAACACTTTGCGTATAGATCTTTATTTCATTCTTTTTATATTTGAACATGTTCAAATACTTATTTAGGACTTAGTATCTCTTTCTTTTTCCAAATGGAACAATTAGGTGTCTTTTATCGTTTTACTTTTTATTTAACTTTTCTTTCAGAAATACATTACTTAAGCATAAGTTTTCACTTAAGGACAATGTTGTTACTTTTTTGACTTTAAATAGAAAATTAATACTATTTATCTTGTTCATGTAAAAACACATTTTAAACCTTTTTTCTTTACAAGAGTATAATTTAATACCCATTTATCATTTTATCTTTATAAAATATTTCTTTTTCATTTTTACTTATTAATCACAATTTTCGGAAAACATTACAGTTTTATCCCAACTATTATTTTCTTTCAAACAAATTATTTTTCATTCAATTCAATTAAATTATACTGATTCATTCATTACGATATGCCCTTAGTGCAATATAACAGGACTCTCAAAAAAGATATGCGGGACATGGACCCAAAGGTCCCACTGAGAGAGAAAAGATTTCCAATGGACCATTTCTCGAAAAACATTTCACTTTCACTTAAAATACTGAAGCTATGGAGATCAAAGATCCTACCCATAACAAAGCAAGCCGCCATGACTTGCACCGCGGTATAGGGTGTCCATATGGCTAGCCAATTATATGCTAAATAAGAATATCTTTACTTGACTATTGCTAAGGGCCAACAATAAATTATATTCAAAATAATTTTTAAACATTTAAAAATCTTTAGTTTCTTTCCTTTATTTCTTGATACAGTACATTTTGGTCAATCGCACTCCTTTTAGTACTTTTGACCATTCAATAGCTTTCTCTTTCTTTTACTTCTTTTCTTTCTTTTTTTTCACTTAATTGTTTTTAATTACTTTTGTGAATTATTATTCAATAATTCACTTGGACACTTAAAACTTTTCAGTCTTTTATACACTATGAATTATAGTGTTATAATTTACAATTTTTTTTATTCTTTCTATGTACTCCTTTATAAATTATTGTCTAATAATTCAATAATTGACTTTTTAACGATTTTTCCTTTTTCTTTTCTTTCTCTGTCCAAAATTTTAGCCATTCGGGTATACCAACTTTTATTCAACTGACGAATTATTGTATAGTAATTCACTCTTTTAATACTTTTTTATGGACTAATTTATTTTGATAAATTAGTCAAATATTTATTCTATAACTTTTTGAATAATTATGAATTATATTATTTTTCAGAGATTTATTTCTTGTCTTTTTCAATTATTTTATCCAGAATAAAAATTAATTCAATTTAATTTACTTTCTTTTACTTGCTAATTGAATGATTCTCAATAAATCAATATCTTTAATTAAACATAATTCATATTAAATTTAGGAAATTCTTCTAATAATTCATATATATTCAATAATTACTCATATACACATTATTTTGTAATTTTCATCATTTTCACTCATTTTATGAATTATTTTCCAGTAATTCATTATTCTTATTTCTTTCATAGCTCAATAATTATTTCAAAAAATTCATCGGTTGACTTTTTATTCCTTTTTCGTTAATTATAATTTAAATTCATATAAATTCACTTTTTTCAACATTTTTGTGCAATTATTCATTAATAATTCAATTATTTTCAGTACACATATTAACATTAAATTTTCAATAATATTCTAATAATTTCAATAAATTTCAATAAAATTTATTTATTCATTTTTATTATTTACTATCATTTTTCACTAAAATAATCATATATGTTATATAATCTTTAAAATTTTAAAATAAATTTCAATAATTCAATAAAAATTCATGGACACCATTTATGCAAAAATCTCATCATTTCCCCTTACTAAGAAATTCGGCCATCATTAAAATTCATTCTAAAATTTTATTTCTTCCATTTAAGCTTTCATTTTATCTTCTTTAATGTCCAATTTCATTTACCCTAACAAAATTTCATCAATTAACAACTTTAAGAATTTTTTTCCCTAATTACATAAAAGAAATTAATTCACAATAATTAAAAATCAAAGGATTTTGTAGCCACTTACATTTTTTCTTGTTCATGGTTGCCTAAGCCTCCCTTTACCTTGCTTTAATCCATGAAAACTCCTTTTTCATCACTTGATCCTACCATGGTCGGCCAAATAACCTCCTTAAATCCTATTTTTTTATCCTCAAATTCAAAATCCAAGCTCATAATTAGCTTCTACAAATCAAAAACTATGAAAAAATATTAAAGAATCAAATTAAATCACTTAATTTCTCAAGATCAAACTTACCCCTTTTTCTTTTCCAACTTGATTTCTTACCTTCCTTTACTCAAATCACTTGATTGAGGCCACTAAGGTGATCTAGAGAGATGGAACTTTAGTTTTTATGTTGGAGTTTATGAGAGATTTTGAGTGATTAGGAAGCAAAAGAGAGAGAGAAAAGGGATAAGGTTGGTTTTGGAGCACCCTTATCCTATAATCTGTACATATCACTTTATCCAACTCATTACATATATATTACTGTGTAACATAAACATATAATCAAACTTAATATATAAGAGTGCTACACTTCTAAAAGAAACTATTCAATGAATGATAAAGTCTCTTTTACACATTACAACAACTGTTTAACACTTTTTTTTACATACAATATCTTTAATACCACAAAATCTTTACTATATACAAAGAGCCCAAATACAAGTCTATAATTGTCTCTCTCGTTGACTTGAGTTGGCCATCCAGCTGCAGATTTCACCCCAACAACCTACACGGATGAAACACCCGTGCTAAGCTACAAAGCTTAGTGGAGAACTAAAAATATGACAAATGACCACTCACAGTGATCGTCAACAAGCACACACCATGTCTCAAATACAACAATGATTTATCACAATGAATAAAATTTAACATTCATATCAACTTATGAAATTCATAAAAATTCAATGGTAACATTTACATTTATGCTACATTTACCATGTATAATAATGTAAGCCTCAATGTCCTATGACTTTAAATTCAACTAATAATCATATGAATAACCTTTGAATTAATACTAAACCATACTAGCATAATTATCCATTATCTTTTTATCTATACTCGTATGTCTATGATATAAACCCATTAAAATTAAAATGGCAAAACAACACTTCCAAATGCCATGAGATCTTTATAATATTATAAGGTTACTTTATATAGCATAAGTTACAAAAACAAGCCTATCAACTAAACATAACAATTATACAACATTGCCAGATTATTCTTATATACCCAGGTTATAGGTCTTAGTTATGCATACATCACACCGTAAATAACTAACACAATTTCATTAAATGTGTACACATATAAACAATGTGAACATATAAATATATTCATAAGAAAACTATTTCAAAAACACTGGTTGTTACTGACTAACTCTTATAATCTTTAATATGAAATATGCTTATGCAATTATAAAATTGTTGCATCCATTAAATATTATAATACTCTTTAACCTAATAAAAACTCCTTCATATATCATGAATTGATATACATCTAGAAAAAGACTTATGATCACAAAAGACCCACATATGTATACGATCAATTTATCCAAGGTAACTTTGGTGTACAGCCTACACTATTCTAAAGATGTGGATAACGGGTTATACGGTGGTACCCGAAGGCACCAAAGAGATAATAGGTCACCCGAAGGCACCAAAGAGATACCCGAAGGTATAAATTGATTGATTATAACGGTGGCACCCGAAGGTACAAGTCTGTTTAGTCACCCAAATGGGGTTGACTACAACCCAAATGGGGTTGAAAATGATCCAAACGGGATCATGTCTATTTAGTCACCCAAACGGGGTTAGCTACAACCCAAACGGGGTTGAAACTATCGTAGCTGCAAGGTACCCTTATAGGCATGCCTATCTATCCACTTCCTAGACTCAACGCAGGCAATAAAATCAATTTACTTTATCTTTCATTTAATCATCCATATTCTTATATGCACATGTATACTCTTGTGTAACTGTAAACAATATATTCATATACACAATCATGTGTAACTTTCTGTAAATCTGTGAGCGTATTCGCTGTTGGGTATTACCATTTAATACTTGTAATCTTATTCAATCATGTAAATATTCCGCATGTCAAGACTATACTTATATAATGCCATTTGTACCCATACATATTTATGTAAATATATATATAGTCTTATATCACATTGCCATTATATGCTTTAATAAGATTTCTATAATTTGGTCTGTAGCACTGTAGATTTGTATTTTAACATGTTAACATGTAATAGCACATATGCCTAATCATGTCATTTCAATTAAGTAAAGACATATTCATATATTTCACTTTAACATATTCTTTGAATCATTACTCTAAAATAGTTTTCAAGCTTCGAACCCAACCATGTAAGATCATACATTTCTATATATATGCACACATATATTCTACTAGTCATATTACTTCTTTTCTTTACAGGTAGAGTTAATATTTCAAACCATAAGTATCATACGAACAGTCATGGGTAGCATTTTTAATATTGACTATCATGTATGTATTCATACCCACATTTGATCTCTATTGCAGGCAACACTATGTTCATGTTCATTTCATACTTCAAAGCTGTACTTATAGTATACCATTTGGACATGCATATAATCTCATCTATTAAGTGACATTCAATCATTTTCTATCTCATAGGGCAATTACATGCTCATGCACTCATAAATATAATCATAGATTGTACATACCTGTAGTACATTCGCATCTAGTAAGCTTGTTCTTGTAAGCATGATTATCAATATGTATACCTCAATCACTAATCAATCATATGCTATACATATATCAATATGTTATCATATGTCACACACATTTAACTTTCATCATCAACTTATACTTGAACATATGATCTTTAAACAACACATCATGTCACAATCATATTATCATACACATATATGATTAACAATAATTTCATAATTATTCATGGTACTATAACTTAACTATTAATGCACAATTTCCATGATGCATAGGTATACATTCATAGACAATTTTCAATGTAAATGATACAAATCATGCAAATCTATATATATATCCTTTGATACCAATCTATATACACATGAGTTTAGAGCTCTCGTATACTTGCATTCAAGGCCTATTTTGTTCAGTTATATGTGTATCACATGGGGGTAGCCAAATATACTGATAAAGGAGAATAAAAAGCAAAGTTATGGGCAGAAATCATGGTGTTGCGCTCGCGGCAAGTGTCGCGCTCGCGACAGTATGTCTGGCCCTACGACTCTTACACCTTGTTCCCAGAATCCTACAAACTGCTTAATAACTTAATCTTGTACTTCATTTTTGATATAGTAAACGGTATTTTTAGAAAAAGTTGTCTTCTACAAAGTTATAGATATAAATTTCTAGTTTCTAGAAAATAAAAAATATTTGCAATATCATTTCTAGAACTCAAGATATCTTGAAATTACTAAAGACTGTTCATGAGTACAAGACTGCACACTTATCCGATTTACAAGCTACGTTATGACCCATTTAGAGACAGAATTAGAATGTAATTTCTTCTTATTAAATCTTTTTCTGTAAGTCAAGTTTAATACCCAATTGGAATAATCTAATTATCATTTCTCAAACTCAAGATATTACAAAAATAATACAGCTAGGTCCAGTGAACCCAAACCCAAAATTTTCAAACTCATATACATGACTATTTAAACATCAAAGATTGATGTTTTATTTCAAGTTACTCATAAAATATAATTTCATACATTGTATTTTAACATTTATATATTAACATCACTTTAAAATAAACTCAAATCAAGTTTTTAACAATTTTATTTATCCTAACTATATCAATTAACACAAGCAAGAGGTAAATCTCTACATCTCCTCTTTTAACTATAACACTATATCAAAATGCATCCATATCATATTGTAATCACATATTTCTCTCAAATAAAAACACATGCTTGAAAATTAAGCTCCCAAACCTGGACATGCAATTCGAATCTTCTTTAAATTTTCCTTTCACTCTTAGTCCTATGCAAGCCCTTTTTCCTTGTCTCTTCTACCTTCTTTTTATCCTTTGCATCAATTCATTCATTCAACAACAATCTTCCATCATTTATCTTAATCCATCATCAATCAAAATAAGAAGGAGATGAATATGAAGAGATGAACTATCAAGTTAAAATATTTACCTTATAGTTTTATACTAATGATCTAGATTGAACAACATGCAATTATTTCCTCTTCAAGAAGACCTTGAGAAATCATATATGGCTTTAAGAAATGAGAAGGAGAAAGGAAATTTCTATAACTCTCTCTAGAATTTCGTCCACCACCATCTCTTATTAAGTTTCTCTTTCATTCCACTAGCAAAAAGACTATGTATAATAGTTAGGAAAATTCCCTTTTTGGTCCCTCAATAAGTTGCATGTCCTTTAATTAACCCACACCTTTTTGCATGTTATAAAGTGATGCCTCCATTTCTTGCATGTTATAAATTAACCTATTCATTTATTCTTTCTCTGAAATTAACCTCTCAATTATTCATTTATTCACATTTGCCCCTAAAGATGCCGTAATTATAAATTTACCCCAAATTAATACTTTTTACTTTAATTACACCCTTGAATGTTATTAAACCAACAATAATAATTTAATTATGACCTTATAAAATTCATACCTTATAATTTACACATTTATCACATAATTATTGATAACTTAATAATATTTTTGCCCTAATCAATATCTTAACTCTTCATAATTCATCCAATAATACTCAATTAGACTTTAATAACATGTAATTGCCCTTGAATTCTACTAGGGCCTATTTTGGGTCCTTACAGGTTTGGCCATGAGAGGAGAGGAGAAGTTGCTGCAAATTTTTGGAGTTTTCTTCAGACTTTAGGCTTTTATATGCCTCTCTTATGGGCCAAAAACTGGGCCAAACAAATGGGCTTAGCCCAATTAATTCTAAAGGCCCATTTTAGGCCCCTAAAAGCCCAACTAGATTTCTTTTCCTTCTGGCCATCATATCACTCCAAAAATAATTTCATCACTCTTATCTCATCAAAAATAGCTAGCACGCAAATTTTTGGCTCAATCGGAGTCCGTTATCGATTCGATTCAAACTTATCGGTCCGATTCGACAACTACCAATGTCACCAAAAAATTTAATTTTTATCACCAAAATATTTTAAATAAAAATTCATGTAGACATGTAAAATCTTACTATTTTTGGAGTTGATTTACTATTTTTAACAATTTATACGAAATCAAGTCACATTCCCTACTAGGAAAATTGACTTGCTGCCTTTTTCGTGTTTTTGACTTTTGGATGCCCATTTGATCTCAATTTCACATCAAATTTCAACCCCAGACTCTCTATGACCAATACTTTTCGATGGTCCAATAAAATATTTTTGACTTTCGGATATCCTTTCGGACTCGAAAAATACTATTCACCATTGAAAAGTACTGTTCTCGACTGATCCGGTGTTGAGGCCTTTACATGTAGTCCAAATATTTACGTTAATTCGGGATCACCATTTTTAAAACGAAGTAATGAAATTCGTTGTGTATGTGTTTCAAGCAAAGATTGCTAGAATAAAAGTTTAGAGAGATAAAGAAATTGAGTTTTCTTCTTCTTTAAAGTGGCTTCCTAAAAAAAGTGAGTCCACTCCCTTTTTAAAACCCTAAATTTTAGATTTTATAGCTAGATAAGAGTTTGAGTTGGATTCCAACTCAAAAACACATAAATCTGGAGAAAAAATGGGCATTCTTCAATGAAAGGTAGTTGTCCCTCAGCACTAAACCTTAAATTTCCTAAAATGCCCTTTATTTGGTCCGTGTAGGAGAGAGAAGCCTAGAAATAGGCACCATTCAGGTGACAGACAGCCATTTACCACCACTAAAGGTTCAAATGAGATTTTTATGCATATTTTGTTAAAACACTTGGAAATATCTGTAAATACTTGAAAAATCATGAAAATCTTTGAGAAAAAGTGAAAAATTCAAAATTGAAACTTTGAGATCTGACCTTGTTGTTAGCAATATGCTATTTTTTCATCATTGTATAATCTTGATCCAGACTGCTTCGGGTCATAGTGTCTACAACTTTCTCTAATTTTTGGGAATTGGTGCACTGGTGCCAAAGTGAGTTAAAATTCAAAGTAAAAGGGAAAAAGATGTGTACTTGAAGCATCAAATCTCTTAATTGATTAAAACACATGCCTTTTAAGGCAGTGAGTCTCTAGGTTGATTGGATAGGTATCATCAGCTTGTCGACATGTTAACCCTAGTTCGGGTAGTTAATATCAACTTATCGATGCATTAACCCTAGTCCGGACAGTTAACATCAGTTTATCTATGTGTTAATCCTAAATCGACTACTCGAGTAGTAAGCAGGGCATGCAAAATCAAGGTGAGCCTACTACATCTGATTAGTGCCTAAGGCATACAAAATCATGTATTTTGGGTGGATGGGATATTAAAAATGAAAGCCTTGTTTGGGTGTTGTAATTAGCGATATTGATTATTATAGTAGATTGGTATTCTATTAATAGGGGATTAGTCCTATATTTAGCGGAGACTTCACCAAAATTTTGAAAAATTTTCTAGATTATCTTAACTAAATTCAAGTTTGCAATTAAGAGAATAGTTTGAAAAGGAAAGTGTGATATGTAACAAGTGAAGTGTTTTTCATCAAAAAAGGTTTCTCACTCACATTTTATTTTATTATGTCAGTATATATACACATACATGAGTTGCAGTTTGTTACAAAATAGGCTAAAAATGGAGAATATAACAAATAGATAAAAATTAGCATAAGTAACTAATAAAAGAAGAATAGTACACTTATTTAAAATATTTCCAACTAAAATTTATGTTTATAGTAGTGTTGTTTATAATTTTTGGTGTTAAATTAGGGTAACAAATAATTTTAAGGGTCATTGGCAAAAGTTTACAAAAAGTGTTAATTTATATATTAAGCCAAAAATTACATTTTATAGATTATTAATAGAGTGTCCATGACTCTACATTAATTATCCTATTTAGGTTAGGATAATTGATTCCTTATTAAATTAGGAATAAGATTTAAATTAAGATTTTAAATCTCAATTACCTCTATAAATAGGCTTTTAATAAACCTATTTTAAGTTACACTTTGAATACTCTCTACAATTAATATTATCTCCCCACATATCATTTCTGCACGCAATCAATATATCTTCAAGGGATATTTAGATCGTGGAATAGTTGCTTTCTTTTTGGCATGTGTGCTCATAGTCGAAAGCCCGTGCCAGTGATGTGAAAGTAAAGATCCCTCACTTACGCTCGTATCAAAGGGTTCTGTGCTGCAAAAGGTAAATAAGTTTACTTGTAATATGTGATTTATGCTATTTTTGGAGTGCATAAATTTTAACATTGGTATCGGAGCCCTATTTTTTGCGTTCTAGCATTTTAAATTTTAGATCTATAATTTATATGAAATGGTAAATCTAATTAGGTAGCATGAACGCCTAATTTAAGAATTTTCATACATATACCATGTTATTTTCAAATTTTATTTTTCAATTTTATGTGTGTATGTGTACACCAAAAATTATGCAAAAAAAACCCTAACGAAAACTAAACATTGGTATTTTTGAATTTTGACCTTACCATCATGTTCCTAAATCCCAAAAACCCCCCACAGAAAAAGTCTAATCATCTAAATCGAGCTCCAGGGTAGCGCATGGCATGCATATGCCACCTACACAGGGCATATGCTAGTCACCTATCAGAGTGATAAGTCACTCTAACATATGGCCCAATAGAGGATTGACACGTGGACCACTATAGTGGTACATATGTCAGGGTGCTCTAACATGTGGATCGGTAGGGGAAGACATATAGACCACTAAAGTGGCACTACGTGTCAGAAAAGTCTGACATATAGACCAATAGGGGGTCAACACGTGGCATATTATGGTGCTACTATATGTCTACTTACGTGTCAATGTTGACACGTGATCCAGTCAGGATCAGCCACGTGATAGAATGTGGTCATGCCATATGGCACTAGTGGGTCCACCCTGGATGCCACGTGGGCTAATGGATGACTGCCATATGGAACTTGACAGTCCATCTGGAGCCACATGACATCCATATAGACAAATGGATATTGCCATATGTCAGATAGGGGTCTGATGTAACACCCGATAGTCGGACATTGGTCTGAATACTAGTGTCACACTACACTGCGGTGGTCCATAAATATTATTAAATTATCCATCTTTAACATTCATTATTTTAACCATTAAGTTGTGGGTTTCACATTCTAAAATATCTTATTAATTAATCTACAGAAATTCGGGCAGCATAACGGCTGAAACCCAAATTTTTCCTTCCTGCAAAAGCTACAAAACACTCCCTAAATATTCATAAACATCCAACCCAACCTCCATAATCTATATATATATATACTCCACAAGATCAGCCAAATACAGAAAAATAGTCATTTCCAAAATTGTACATATAACCATACATATATACAGTACAATTCTTGTGCTTATCTCATCTACTTATTTATAATACATAACATATATATACAAGTCCAAAACTATACACAGTCTCCAAAACTACCCATGTCGTCCTACCAGGAAACATTCATATGTACATGCTAACAAGAAAAACAAAAAATGCTAGATTCTTCTTTCATCGATTCCCTTTCAGTACAAACTCAGTCTCTGTCTCCTGCGTGCAGTACAAAATCACATGCTAAGTACAAAGTACTTAGCGGTGAACATAAACTTAAAATCCCAGAATTTCACTATAGTTCATTCACATATTCTTTATAATTATATTTCATTATCTCTTTTTCATCGGTTAATTTCATTATAATACAAATTTTTCTATTAAAGTCTAGATTTTTACTTTTATTGACAAAATTACTAATTTGCCCTTACTTGAGAAATTCATTCTCAATTATAGTTTTTCAAGTTTTACATCTTTACTCATATAATATCTTTTTATGCTTTAGTCAATACAGTATTTTAATACTATTGCCCCTAGTATAGCATGAAAATATATCACTAATTAGGATGATCGGAACTATGGACCCCATAGGTCTCAGTACTCTAGTAGTATCAATTACACACATATTATTTTTTCTTTCTTTTTCTTTTTTAATTTTTCCAAACACTCCAATACAGACGTGGAACCATATCAAGATTACCACTATGCAAGTCACCATGACTTGCTACCACAGTTACAGAAATATCCCAATGGCTATCCATATACATCCTAATTTTTTATTTCACACATAATACTAATGGCAATATACAATTACAATTTAATACAATTTACAATAATACATCATTACCAATTCATGGTAATAATTAGTATATATTATTAAAAACAGTCTCAGTATTTCAAATATACCAGTTTTTCAATTAAGATCATACAATTCAATTACAATTATTTCATTTATTTATTTTTTTATTACTTTCTTTTCCAGTACATGCTCTTTGCATGTCATATAGATTAATTATATTTTATTTTGCACTTAATCCGATTTATATCTCAAAATTTCATAAATTTCCTTAAGGTCCCTATTCGGTTACCTTATTTCAATTTTCTTATAAATTATATTTTCTACTCAATTTAATCATGATAAACATAAAACCATCTATTTTTCAATTATTTCAGCTTAATCCAGAAAATTAAATTTTAGTCCCTAATTTTTTTAATGTGACCGAATTTTTCCCTAAAATTAAACTTATCTAAATTTTAATTAAATATCATAATTTCACTAATTTATCTTCTAATTGCACAATTCTAAGTCCAATTTCCCAATTAATTTGTAATTAATAATTAACCTAATTTTTTTTTCTAATTATATATACAACATATATATTGTGAAATTAAAGGGTTTTAAATTATTCACTTACCAAATCACTCAACAATTTTGTCTTTTCCCTTATTTTTTTGTTGATTTGCTTCCTTCTCCTTGCTCTTCTATTGGCAGCAATTTCATGACAAAAATCACCATAGGTTAAGTCAAAATTTTGCTCAAATAATACACACAATGCTATAATCAACACTTAATTACTCTAATTATCAAATAAAACTAAATTTTTCCCAACTCACCAAACTATCCACTTGAAGAATTAGACTTTATTAAGCTTTTTTTCACCACCCATAGCAACCAAAGGTAAAGGGAAGCAAGATGAAACAATTTAATGGAGATGATGGTTGAATAATCTTAGGAAATAAGCTTAAAGAAACAAAGAAAAGGAAGGAAGAAGAAGAGAGAAAGGCAATGGCAGTAAAGAAAAAGAGAAATGGCCGGCCAAAATGAGTAAACAAAAATATGATTTTGCCCTAAGTAGGTCCAATGTCACATCACCATTTATTTGGTCAATACACTTTTAGTTGTCAATTTTTGATAAAAATTATATCAAAAATTCCTAAAAATATTAATTAGGCCATGCTTAAAATTTTAGATCAATCCGAGATTATTTTGATATTAAACTAGCCTGAATGAAAATTTTAACCAGTCCAAAAGCTAAAATTTTAAAGTCTTCAAAAAATTTATCTTATCATTCCAAAAATTCATATGCATAATTTCTAGTCAATTGGTGCAATCGGAATAATTTTATGAAGTCCAGCGAATATTTTCAAGTAAGTCAAAATTCTCAGTCAACTATATCGATCCCATTAATTATTTTATTTTTCTCTTTTGGAGATCTATTTGACATCAATTTTAGCCCAAATTATATCACCAGATTTATTATGAATAATATTTTCCAATGGTGAAGAAAAACTTTTATAGGTCCGGTGGACCCCGTATGGCACTATTCACCTTAGGAAGTACCATTCATGTGATCGACGATTCCTGGGGTGTTACATTTCTTCCCTACTAAATAAAAATTTTATCCTCGAAATTTACCTTGTGAAAATAGTTGCGGATATTGCTATCACATAGTCTCCTCTGGTTTCCAAGTCGATTTCTCGACATTATGGCGAGTCCAAAGTACTTTAACCAGCGGTATCTTCTTATTCCTCAACTGTTTTACTTCTCTATCCAGAACTTTCATCAGTTTCTCATCATAAGATAAATTTGATTTCAGTTGAATGTCCCGTGTTGTGATCACGTGCAATGGATCTGATAGATTCTCTTGAGCATAGACACGTGGAATACATCATGGATCTTTTGTAACTCTACTAGTAAATCCAATCTATAAGCCACTGGTCTTATTCTTTTTAAAATCTCATAAGAACCTATAAATCTAGGACTCAACTTTTCTTTCCTACCAAACCTCACAATCTTCCTCCAAGGGAATACTTTTAGGAATACTTTCTCACCTACTTGATACTTAATATCTATTCTCTTCAAGTCAGCATAGGACTTATGTCTATCAGCTGCTGCGTTCAAATTATCTTTAGTCAATCGAACCTTATCTTCTGTTTCTTTAATCAGATAAGGTCCAACTAATTTATTCTTACTAAGCTCGGTCCAGCATAATGGAGTCCTACATCTCCTCCCATACAGTGCTTCATATGGTGCCATTTTGATACTAGATTGATAACTATTGTTGTATGCAAATTCAGCTAAAGGGAGAAATTTTTCCCAATTGCCACCAAAATCTAGAACACAGCATCTCAACATATCTTCAAGCACTTGTATAACTCTTTCAGACTGTCCATCTATCTGTGGGTGAAAAGCTGTACTAAAATGTAATCTTGTGCCCAATGATGTTTGTAGTCTCTCCCATAATCTAGTAGTAAATTAAAGATCTCGATATGAAATTATGAAGATACAAAAACCATGCAGTCGAACAATCTCATTAATATAAATCTCAGCTAACCTCACGAGAGAAAAATCTTATCTCACAGGCTGAAAGTGGGCAGATTTAGTCAGTCTTTCAACTATCACCCAAACAGTATCATGCTGATGTCTAGTGAGTGGCAAACCCGATACAAAATCCATGGTAGTCCTATCCCATTTCCATTCCGGTACAAAAATAGGTTGAAGTAATCCAGAAGGAACTTGATGCTTAGACTTTACTTGTTGACAAATCAAACACTTAGATACAAACTTTGCAATCTCCCTCTTCATCCTAGACCACCAGTAATGAGCCTTCAAATTCTGGTACATTTTAGTACTACTTGAATGCATTGCATAACTACTACTATATGTCTCAGTCAAAATCTTTTTCTCTAACTCTTCATTAGTGGGTACACACAGTCTTTCCCTGAAATATAAGCTATCATCTGGAGCTAAAGTGAACTCAGTAGCCCTACTCTCATTGATATCCATCATAGCCTTAGCCAACCTTTCTTCATGTAGCTGGATGGCTTTTACTTGTGGTAACAAGTCTAGTTTGAGTTGCAATTCAGCTAGAAGTGTTCCATCAGCCGTCAGGGACAATCTGACACTCATGGCTCTTAAAGTTCTTACATAACATCACTCAGTTACCATTTATATTATATGGAAGGTAAATATACAAAATATTTAATTAACTTATTACCTGCCATATGCTTCCTACTGAGTGCATTAACTACAACATTAGCTTTACCCGGATGGTAGTGAATGTAACAGTCATAATTTTTAATTAACTCTAGCCAACGCCTCTGCCTCAAGTTAAGTTCCTTCTATATCGGCAGGTATTTCAAACTCTTGTGATCGGTGAAGATAAAACATTTCTCACCAAAAAGATAATGCCTCCAAATTTTTAATGCAAATACAATTGCTACCAATTCCAAATCATGAGTGGGGTAATTCCTCTCATGAGTCTTAAGCTACCTAGAAGCATAAGCAACCACTTTACCCTCATGCATTAAGACACAGCCTAACCGATTTCTAGAAGCGTCACTGTAAATTACAAAATCTTTTCCTGACATTGGCTAGATCAAAAGAGGTGCTTCTGTCAACATCTTCTTTAATTGCTCAAAACTCTCTTGACATTTATCTGACCATACAAATCTAACATTCTTCTAAAGTAATCGGGTCAAAGGAGTAGCAATGGTAGAAAACCCCTTTACAAACCTTCTGTAATAACCAGCCAGACCCAAAAAGGCTTCTAACTTCTATCACATTTCTAGGAGTTTTCCACTCTAATATCGCTTGTACTTTCTTGGGATCCATAGATATTCCCTGTGCAGACACTATATGTCCCAAGAATGCAACTTCCTGAAGCCAAAACTCACACTTACTGAGCTTTGCATAAGTTGTCAGTCCCTTAGAATTTAAAGCACTATTTTGAGATGTCTGACATATTCTTCAAGAGTTTTTAGAATACACCAGAATATATTCTATGAAGACTACCACAAACTGAACTAGGTATGGGTGAAAAATTCGGTTCATGAGATCCATAAAAGTCATTGGTGCATTTGTCAATCCAAACGGCATCACAAGAAACTTATAGTGTCCATATCTGGTACGAAAGTTATTTTCTGCACATCAGCCTCCCCAACTCCCAATTGGTAGTATCCCGATCGTAAATCAATCTTAGAGAACATCCCTGCACCTTTTAGCTGGTCAAACCAGTCATGAAGGCAAGGCAGTAGATATTTATTCTTGATAGTAACCTTATTCAATTGCCTATAATCGATGCATAATCGGAGAGATCCATCCTCTTTCTTTACAAATAGTATTGGTGCACTCCAAGGCAAAACACTAGGCCTAATAAATCCTTTTTTTAATAACTCCTGCAACTGAACTTTGAGTTCTTTCAACTCAGTAGGTGCCATTCTGTATGGAACTATAGAGATAGGTGCAATACCAGGCATCACCTCAATAGAGAATTCTACCTCTCTATTTGGTGGCAAACCAGGCAATTCATCCGAAAAATCATCTGAGAAGTCACAAACTGTAGGAATGTCACTAATACATAGTCCCTCCTTCCCAGTTTCAATCACATAAGCTAAATAGGCCACACACCCTCTTCTAATCAATCGGTGTGCTGCAGTAGTTGAAATCACATTTGATAAGAAATTTGACCATTCTTCATCTACGGTTATTTTTGTTCCATCCCGAGTCATCAAGGTGATTCGCTTTAACTGATAATCTACTATAACCCGATGAGCATAAAGCCAATCCATATCCAGAATAATATCAAATTCTCGAAAAGGAAGGGCTATCAAATTAGGAGGAAAGGTACATTGTCGAATACTGATAGGGCAGTCCCAATATACTGTATCAACTACCACACTGTGCCCTAAAGGATTACTAACCTGAATATCATGCTCAAGCTGTGTAACAACTAACCCTTTCCCCAGTGCAATCTCAGTGCTAATATAAGAATGTGCCGACCCAAGGTCTAACAAAGCATAGATAGAAGTACCAAAGAGAGAAAATTTACCAACAATGACATCAGGTGCATCCTGATCCTCCTTGGCCCTCACAATATAATTAAGGACTGCAAGTCGACTCTCTGCTACACTCTGACTCCATCCAACTCCTATACCAGCAAATGATCCTGAGGTCGCCCCTCTGCCTCTACCTTTCTATGTTGTGGCTCCAGACCTAGCTGTTTGAGGTCCTGATATAGCTGTCTGAGCTCTCGGACAATCTCTCACCACATAGTCTCTTAATCCACATCTGAGGCAAGCTCTAGTACGCCTCCAACACTCCCCTGGGTGTCTCCTATAGCAGAAATCACATATGCATATCCCTGCTCCTCTACCAATACTAGTAGCCCTAGGCGAGCTAGCCACAGACTGAGCTAGGGTACCTATCCTAGTAGTCGATCTCCAACTCTGAGTAGGCACTAGGGGTACATCTGGTCTATACGAAGGAGGATTCTGTGGGTTCTTTCCATAACCACTAGGCTCATTAGACTGGGATGGTCTCCTTCTCTGGTGAGATCTAGCCTGTCTACTGGCCTCATCAATCCGAATGAACTCAACTCGAGAAGCAAAAAGTACAAGCGATCTCATATCCATATACTCTTGAGCTGCAATGGACTTTCTGATCTTATTATGGAGACCCTGCTCAAATAACTGACACGTCTTTGACTGAGTTAAATTATAATCCATCATATAAGCTAAAAGATGCTCAAACTCCCGCTCATATTCCTGCACAATTCCATTCCCCTATCATCCATCTGTAACATTCATTATTTTAACCATTAAGTTGTGGGTCCCACATTCTAAAATATCTTATTAATTAATCTACAAAAATTCAGGCAGCATAACGGCTGAAACCCAAATTTTGCCTTCCTGCAAAAGCTACAAAACACTCCCTAAATATTCACAAACATCCAACCCAACCTCCACAATCTATATATATACTCCACAAGATCAACCAAATACAGAACAACAGTTATCTCCAAAATTTTACATATAACCATACATATATACAGTACAATTCTTGTGCTTATCTCATCTACTGATTTAAGTACATAACATATATATACGAGTCCAAAACTATATACAGTCTCCAAAACTAGCCATGTCGTCCTAGCAGGCAACATTCATATGTACATGCTAACAAGAAAAATACAAAATGCTAGGTTTTTTTTTCATCGATTCCTTTCCAGCACAAACTCAGTTTCTGTCTCCTGCATACAATACAAAACCACAAGCTAAGTACAAAAGTACTTAGCGGTGAACATAAACTTAAAATCCCAGAATTTCACTACAGTTCACTCACATATTCTTTATAATTATATTTCATTATCTCTTTTTCATCGATTAATTTCATTATAATACAAATTTTTCGATTAAAGTTTAGATTATTACTTTTATTGATAAAATTAATAATTTGCCCTTGCTTGAGAAATTCATTCTCAATTATAGTTTTTCACGTTTTACATTTTTACTCATACATTATCTTTTTATGCTTTATTCAATACAGTATTTTAATACTCTTGTCCCTAGTATAGCATGAAAATATATCACTAATTAAGATGAGTGAAACTATGGATCCCATAGGTCCCAATACTCCAGTAATATTAATTATACACATATTATTTTTTTTTCTTTTTTATTTTTTTCAAACACTCCAATACAGATGTGGAACCATATCAAGATTACCACTATGCAAGTCGCCATGACTTGCTACTGCGGTTACAGAAATATCCCTATGGCTAGCCATATACATCCTAATTTCTGATTTCACATATAATACTAAGGGCAAAATACAATTACAATTTAATATAGTTTACAATAATTCATCATTACCGATTCATGGTAATAATTAGTATATATTATTAAAAATAATTTCAGTATTTCAAATATACCAGTTTTTCAATTAAGATCATACAATTTAATTATGATTATTTCATTTATTTATTTTATTTATTACTTTCTTTTCCAGTACATGCTCTTTGCCTGTCATATAGATTAATTATATTCTATTTTACACTTATTTCAATTTATATCTCAAAATTTCATAAATTTTCTTAAGGTCCTTATTCGGTTACCTTATTCCAATTTCCTTAAAAATTATATTTTCTACTCAATTTAATCACAATAAACATAAAACCATCTATTTTTCAATTATTTTAATTTAATCCAAAAAATTACATTTTAGTCCCTAATTTTTTTAATGTGACCGAATTTTTTCTTAAAATTAAACTTTTCTAAATTTTAATCAAATATCATAATTTCATTAATTTATCTTCTAATTGCACAATTCTAAGTTAAATTTTACAATTAATTCGTAATTAATAATTAACCTAAATTTTTTTCTAATTATATATACAACATATATATTGTGAAATTAAAGGGTTTAAAATTATTCACTTACCAAATCATTCAACAATTTTGTCTTTTCCCTTATTTTTTTGTTGATTTGTTTCCTTCTCCTTGCTCTTTTATTTGCAGCAATTTTATGACCAAAATCACCATAGGTTAAGTCAAATTTTTGCTCAAATAAAATATACAATACTATAATCAGCACTTAATTACTCTAATTATCAAATAAAGCTAAATTTTTTCCAACTCACCAAATTATCCACTTGAAGAATTAGACTTTATTCAGCTTTTTTTTCACCACCCATAGCAACCAAAGGTGAAGGAAAGCAAGATAAAACAATTTAATGGAGATGATGGTTGAATAATCTTAGGAAATAAGCTTAAAGAAACAAAAAAAATGAAGGAAGAAGAAGAGAGGAAGGCGATGGAAGTAAAAAAAGAAGAGAAATGGCTAGCTAAAATGAGTAAACAAAAATATGATTTTGCCCATTAATGATACACCTACTTTGGGACAAAAACAATTAAGTTTTAAGTGGGTCCAATGTCACATGTTGCCATTTAATTAGTCAATACACTTTTATTTGTTAATTTTTTTATAAAAATTATACCAAAAATTCCTAAAAATATTAATTAGGCCATGCTTAAAATTTGGGATCAATCCGAGATCGTTTCGATATTAAACTAGCCCTAAATATAAATTTTAACCAGTCCGAAAGTTAAATTTTCAAAGTCTTCAAAAAATTCATTTTATCATTCCAAAAATTCATATACATAATTTCTAGTCAATTGGTGTAATCAGAATAATTTTATGTAATTCTGAAAATATTTTCGAGCCAATCAAAGTTTTCAGTCAACTATATCGGTTCTGTTAATTATTTTATTTTTTCCTTTGGGAGACCTATTTGACCTAAATTTCAGTCCAAATTATACCACCAGATTTTTTATGAATAATACTTTCCAATGGTGAAGAAAAAATTTTATGGCCTAATGGGCCCCGTGTGGTACTATTCACCTTAGGAAGTACTATTCACGTGATCTGCTATTCCTGAGGTGTTACATCTAAAGTTTCGACACATGGCCCAGTAAGTTCATGCCATATGTCGATCTTATGTCAGCTAGCGTGTGGTGAGCCTTTTGCGTGTGTGGCACGTGAAGCTCACTCTCACCGGTGCATAAGCCCTCATCTAGCCACTAAATCAACTTAAATTTTTTTAACTAATTTTTTCAATTTTTTTGATTTTTTGTCATTTTTTAAAAATTTTTTTAGGACAAAAAAAATAATTTTTTGTATTTTTTCAAATAAAAATTTATTATAAAATTATGAAAATATTTTTTATTATATTTTACCTTCTTAAATTTTCAAATATGTTTGAAAATCATATACTATGGATTTGTCCTTATTTTTTTATTTAAATGAGTTTCAATCATATATGTTATGTACATGAGTGTACTTACTATTTATTTTTCTGTTATGTGTAACGAAAATTTTGATGATAAGGACTCCTTACTGTCCAAGGACTCCTTAGGGCATTGTTAAAGCCAATGCAAAAGTGCATAAGGTTAGCAATGTGAGGATGAACAAGAAGGCTTGAGCTGATGATATTGATGCAATAGTGCATCATATAATTTATATACATGAACAAATGTAATAGTTCATTTGGATTGGTGGCCTAAATAAAGGACATAATGATAGGATCTTAATTAAAGTGATGAAAAACTCTTTTGGTCATTATCCATAGTTGAAGAATTTTTTATTGGATGCATGGAAATTATAAAAGATCCATTATACATTTCTTACTTAAGGTATCCAAAAGAGGAGTGTTAAAAAAGTAACACTAAATTAGTGATGGTGCTTAGGAGTGGACGCATCGTGTATCATCCATGGTTGTATGATCTTGTTCATGGATTTCCATATGAGTTATATAAAACGGTCAAAGATTCATTTCAAGTTATGAGGTTAGTTCTGAGATGTACTATTCTTCCAAGTAGTTGACATAAGTGTCATATTTATTATCAGTTAGTGGATTTTTTAATCCTATTCTTTTTAAGACAAGTGTGTCTTTAACATTTCATTTGCTTTTAATCTTGTTGGATTATTTTGATTCATTAAATAAATGCATTTATTTATTTTTTGGATATTATATTGACATTTAACATTTATTATTAATGTGTTTATTTTATTGTTAATTGCTATACAATTTTTATGAGTAAAAATAATTGCATGATAATTAAGTTAAGACTCGAATTATCTTAAGTATAATATCCTTTATTAAATTTAAGAACTTAATATCCAACAATAAAATTTACTATGCATGAAATTTTAACCTATAAGGTTAGATATTAAGACCTAAAAGGTAATTGAAAATTTTAAGTAACCTTTTCGAATTTAGGCCTAATAGATAGTTTATCAAGTTATCTTTTTAGATGCATAGTAAATAGTATGTATTGCCTATTCTCCTTGAATAACGTGTAAAATTTTTATTCCATTAGAGATCAAAAGATCCATAATGGTTTCTACTTCCAAATTAATTGTTGTCGAACTTAACAAAGATATGAAACTGAACAATGATAATTATGAAATTTGAAGTATGAAAATCCAATTATATTTGAAAAGCAAGAGGCTCTAAAATCCTTATGTTTGATTATGACTGAACCTAAGGATGGCACCACTGCCTAGCATAGGAGGGATCAAGATGCTTACATGGCATGGAAAAAGAAGAATTCCATTGTCCATATCATCTTGCTAAGTGCAATGGATGATAATATCACTAGGCAATTTCACCAGTATCAGAATGTAAAAGAATCTGTGGATCATTTTGTAGGAAATGTTTAGAGGTGTGTCTCTGATAAAACTTCGATCATTGATGATCAAATTTGATACTTATCAGAAAAATTCTGATCACAGCATTCAAAAACATCTGAGAGAAATGAAAAATATAATTTTTGAGCTTAGTGAAGCTGGTTATAAGCTAACCAATAAGCAATAAGTCCAATTTATCATCCATATTTTACCTAAGAGTTGGAAGCTATGAAAAAGTAATTGACTTATGTGGATAATATTAAGATATTTAGGGATGTCACTCATCATCTTGAACTAGAAGAGGACATTCTAGCAGAGATTAAGGTTAATGCTGAAGTGCAGTTGCACAATCCAACCAGAACAAGAGAAAAAGGTTCAAAAATCAGGGTAAAGATAGAGCCTAAAAAGTAAAAAGTGAGATGAAATGCAAAAAGGTCCAAAGGCAAGAAGAAGATTAACATTTTAAGAGTGAAGTGTTTTAATTGCCAACAGAACGGTCACTATGCAAAAGATTGCACTGTGCCCAAATAGGTACACTATTCTGACTCAAGAGTTAGTAAAATTTGTGTATCTAGCTCTGTATTTCTAATTGATTTTTATCCTTCGTGGGTGATAGACCAAGGAGCAATGAACCATATGACAAGGGATCAAGATGCCTTTGTCAAATTTTGTTGAATCACATTAGGAGCTAAATGGATTTATGTAGGATAAATAAAGGGATTGGCACATGCAGATTAATTTTATATAAAGGTTGAACCTTACTCCTACATAAAGTACTCTATGCCTCAAAGATTCGTAAGAATTTAGTTTTTATTTTAGCCTTGTTAAGACTAGGTTTTGATTTGCATTTTAAGGATGACAATATGCATTTATGTTTAAAGGGTGTTTATTATGGTTCTAGTTTTATTTCAAATGATTTCAATATTATGGATATTGATCCGGATTATATGAATAATATTATTTTTCCTTATTTTCTTCTTTTACTTCACATAATTATAAGAATAATGTGAAATTATGGCATGCTAGGTTAAATCACATGGGGCAAGACCGAATGAGCTAATTAGCTAAAGTAGGTATATTAGGTAACCTTAATAAAATTGATTTACCAACTTTTGAGCATTGTCTAAAAGAAAAACTAATAAGAAAATCGTTCAAAAAAGGAACTAGGGCCGAATTTCCATTACAATTAATCCATTTTGATGTATATGATACAATGAATGTGAGGGTAAGGCATGGGGCCTACTATTTCATCACATTTATAAATAACTATACGATATATGGTTATATCTACTTGATTTCTCATAAATCAAAGGCATTGAGTTGCTTCAAAAGTTCATGAACTTAGTTAAAAATTAATTAGATAGAAAAATAAAAGCTTTAATGACTAACAGAGGTTTAGAATATCTTTCTAATAAATTTAATTTTTTATGTGATGAAAAAGGAATTGAGCATCAATTGTGTATTCCTAAAACTCCACAATAAATTGGTGTTGCAAGAAGAAGAAATAGGACTCTCATAGACATGGTAAGACCTATATTGGTAAAGGAAAATTTGCCAATCTCCTATTAGGGATATGCCTTTTTAGTAGCCACATATATTCTAAATCGAGTGCCTTCCAAGTCTGTTACATCCACTCCATATGAGTTGTGGAATGGTCAATAACCTAACCTAAGCCATTTAAAACCTTAAGGTTGTGCTACTTATGTCCATGATTCCTCGAGCAGATTTGGTAAATTGGGATCAAGAGGTAAAAAGAGTATCTTTATGAGATATTCTAAAGTATCAAAAGGATACGTATTCTTGGGTGAGTAAGAAAATGGCATAGTGATAGAATTTGAATCACAAGGTATCATTTCCCTAGAAGATGAATTTCCAAAGTTGGCTAAAGTGAGTCAAGACTTCGCTTTTTATAAAACTTAAAAAGTAGAACTATCAGGATCACTCCATTTGAATGGGAGGAAATTTGAAGAATAAGGTCAAAACCCTCTTCTTAATGATTCGAAAGTTCAGGATCCTTACTCTAGTGGAAGCATGGATATTCAAGACCCTGACTTGAGTAGGGGTATTCCTGGCTTCAGTGAGAGAATGGATCTCAATCCCAATGGGAGTATTCCAAACTATAATGAATATACGAGATATGTTTATCAAGATTTAAAATTACGAAAATCTAAAAGAAAAAATATTCCACGTCAATGATTTGAGATCGAAGGCTCAAACGAAGCCCTTTTAGTTATCCCATAATATGAAGAAGAGCCTAAAAACATACAAGAAGCTTTTTCATGCCCAACTAAAGAAAAATGGATTAAGGCAATGGAAGAGAAAAAGACATCTAAGAGATTAAATCAAGTATGGAAACTTGTTGATCTACCTAAAGGAAGCAAACCAATTGGGAATAAGTGGATTCTCAAGGTAAAATGAAAAGTCGGTGGAAGCATTAAAGATATAAAGCTCGATTAGTCACTAAAGTGTTTACACAACAGAAAGGAATTAACTATGAGGAGACTTTCTCACTTATTGTAAGATTTATATCTGTAAGGTTAATTCTAGTTATAGTGGCTAGTCTAGATCTAGAGCTACATCAAATGGATGTAAAGACTATCTTCCTTAATTGAGGATTAAATAAAAAATTTATATCGAATAACCTATAGATTTTATTGAAAAAGGCAAACACAAGGTTTGCCGATTGAAAAGATCAATCTATAGCCTTAAACAGTCTTCAAGATAATGGTATTTGAGATTTTATAAAACAACCATGTCAAATGGGTTTGACATATATGATTGATGAAGATTATTATGTTTATTACAAAAGCTCTAAAGACAAATTTGTCATTTTGACTTTGTATGTAGATGGTATACTTATAGCAGGAAATGACATACAGTACATAAATGATGAGAGATATAGGTCTAGAAAACTATATTCTTAGAATCAAGATTTCAATAGATCATTGAAGAAGGTTGTTATCTCTCTCATAAGAGGCAAATATCAATAAAGTTCTTAAACGATTTAATGTGAAAAATTACAAATCCATTGTGAAGAATTAGTTTCTTAGCAAGAGTATGCATCCTAAGATGCCAAAAGAAATGAAACGCATGAAGAACATTCCATATATTGTTACTGTGGGTAGTCTAATTATGCAATGTTTTATATAGGACCTAATATATGCTATGAAGTGGGCATAGTAAGCAGATGTCAGTCCAACCCAGGTGAAACACATTGGAAAGTAGTAAAGAGAATACTTAGATACCTAAAATTATCGCAAACTATTCTCTCTGTTATCAAAGTAAGGATCTACGATTGATGTGAGCCATGTAGCTCATGTTAATTTAGTGTTTTATGTCTATAAGTATCGTGTAAGTATTTAATTTTAAGTTATTTTTATGTGTGAAATGTGATATCTTTTATTCTTTTGTATGTTTTATATTGTGTAGGAGTAAAATGAAGAAAATAAGGAGAAGAAGGCTAAAATTGCGCTAAGAAAAGAAAATGTTGTCGCGGGCACAATGGAGGTCGCAAACATGACAAAATAAGGAAACAAAAGAAGAAGTCAAACCAAAGAAATTCAACAATTAAAGCTTCGTGCCTTGTCGTGAGCACGACATAACTAGCCATTAGGCAGTTTATTTTGAAGACTTGCTTTAAGTTTCATGCCTTTTTATCAAAAGTGGTGCATTTTTGTAAAGGCACTTGAAGAGACATCAAGTTTGGAGATGTATTTAAATAGGAAATGGTTGAACAATAGGAGTTGTTGAATTTTTAAGAGAAGAACAATTTATTTTTCATATTAAATAAGAACAATTTAGTTTTATTTTTCTTGAGAAGAAGAAGAAGAAGAAGAAGAAGAAGAAGAAGAAGAAGAAGAAGAAGAAGAAGAAGAAGAAGAAGAAGAAGAAGAAGAAGAAGAAGAAGAAGAAGAAGAATTTCTTTAAGAGTTGGAAAAGGGTTGAGAGATCTCTTTTTACTCCCTCTTTATCTATTTCTTTCTTTTTTGTAATTAATTGAATGAATTTTAGGAACCTTGAATGGTACTATTGATATTTTATTTCCATTAATGTTAATAATCTTTAATGTAGAATTTTCTATCAGGACTATTGAATCATCATTATAAGTTAAAGTGTAGTTGAGAGATATACTTTTTCTTACAGCTAATGGAAATTTATTATCATAGCATTGCTTGAGAAATCAGTATGTTAAGATAATTGCTATAGATTGGTAACTAATCTTAGAATATGTGATTATAATTAACTAGTTCATTAATGAGAATTAAAGGATTAGTATTATAATTGCATGTTTTAGGCACTCTAGTTCATGTTGAGAGAGTGGATTAGAATATTATTATAATTTGGCTTGCTTTGGAATATTATAATTATATTAAGAGAATAGAATCAAGTTTCATAATCTTTATTTCTTCATCAAAATCTCAATTGTCATCTTTAACTATCAATAACTAGATTTAATTAGGATTTTAGTTTTAGCATTTCATTAAGTAGTATAATTTCACAATTTGAATTTGAGAGTTGTGAACAACATTAAAGTCAAGTAGTAATAGTGTGTAATAATCAATATACAATCCTTATGGGAATGATATCTTAAGTACTATCATCAGTAAACTGTGCGTCTACGAATTTAGCACAATAGCAATTGAGAGGATACACAAATGCTGACTAGGGAGGAAATATGGATGAGAGAAAATCCACTATAGGATTTATTTTCTTGCTTGGCAAGTGTGTCATCTCATAGATTAGCAAGAAACAAACATGCATAGCCCCATCAACAATGGAAGCTAAGTCTATGGCTTCCTTAGCTACAGTACAAGAAGCAATTTGGCTGAAAAGGTTTATGGACCATTTAAGATTAACTGCTTTAGAGGAACCATTGACTGTCTACAGTGACAGTCATTCATCAATAGCTTATATCAAAAATCCTAAATTTCAAAGTAGGACTAAGCATATCAACATTAAGTATTATTACACAAAAGATATTGTTGCACGAGGAGAAGTAAACTTATAGTACATTTTCTTGCAAGATATGATAAAAGATTCACTGACTAAGCCAGTATCAAGAGATGCATTTGAGAAACACATTAGATCTCAAGGTTTGCATAGGATTTGAGTTATACTGTTTCCATTGTAATCCCTTTAACATTATTATTTATGAATAATAATTATGTTTATTATTAGGCAATATATGAATGTGAATATTTAATGAGTAAATATTTACTGTTATTTATAATTGAGCATGTCAGGCAGAAAAGTAGCTCACACACACGGGCATTTACCTTAGCTTTGACAATAAGTTGATAAAGACTAAGATAAGGCAATTTTTAAGCATATGGTGAACTCAAGAGCCTATTCAAAAATAAAAGTGTCATCTTGCAGAAAATACAAGATTACTCTTATTAATGTGCATGATAAAGACATACATAAAGTTGTGTGCTTTGGATTAAGGTCCAAACTGGATTAAGTATAATCATGTGATAAGTTAAACGTAACTTTCATATTCTTTCTTGAAAGCCAGAAGTAGTCCTCAAATGGGAGGAGTGAAGTTGGATGCTTTGGTCCGTCGCAACCTTATGCTTCTGTATGGTGTTGAAATATGTTTTATAAGACATACGCTCCTCGAAGGGAAGGAAAGAACACCATAACACATATTTCATACTATGTGTGCTTATATGATCGAGAGATAGGAATTTCATAAGTAAATTATCTTAACTTTCCTTTGTGCAAGACTCTATTGAATAGCAACCTTTAGAACCCTTAACTTATTTCTGAAGTATGGTTCAATATGGCTAGCTTAGCTTATCTCCAAAAGGCTATGGAATAATTCGGCCTGGTGGATCTAATTAGAAAAGCGAGTTGAATCATGATGGATGGCATATAGTAAGAGGGAAAGATAGCCTTTCAATCACATTTAATAGTTTTATGGTTCACCGGCATGCCTATTACAGTCTCTATGAGTGGAGATATAATAATGAATATGAAAATTATTTTTTTGAGATCTTGAGTTAAAATAGTAAATATAAGAAGGCAATATGGGGTTGAGCATACGTGTAAAAGAAAGATCTTGCTTTCATTTTTCGAAATGCTACATATCCCTAATTAGTGTATAGCGCTAGTACTCTCGATATATGCTAGTCACATGATCTACTTGTATGACCGGAGATATTGACTTGAAAACTTTCCGTAATGTGCTAGTGGAAGATGATAGAGTTTGGGTGCACCTATGACTCTACATTAATTATCCTATTTAGGTTAGGATAATTGATTTCTAATTAAATTAGGAATAAGAGTTAAATTATGATTTTAACTCTCAATTATCTCTATAAATAGGCTTTTAGTAAATCTATTTGAGGTTACACTCTGAATACTCTCTACAACTAATATTCTCTCCCTGCACATAATTTCTGCACGAAATTAATATTTTTTCAATGGACATTTAGATCGTGGAATAATTTTTTTCTTCTCGGCATATGTGCTCCTAGTCGAAAGCTTGTGCCGATGAAGTAAAAGTAAAAATCACTCGCTTCCGCTCCTATCAAAGAATTTTGCACTGTAAGAGGTAAATACGTTTACCCGTAATATGTGATTTATGCTATTTTTGGAGTGCATAAATTTTAACAATCATAATAATCTATCTATCATTCATTTATAATTTACAAATTACATATTTTAAAATCATTGAATAAATAAAAAAATAATATAAATTGATAATTAAATGAAAGTGGCCGTAAAAGGTGGAAAAGAGTTGAGAAAAAAAAAATCAATTGACAATTAATAAAAGGCTCAATTTTTTGCTTCAATTATTAATCAAAATAATAGTTAAAAGAGCCAAAAAATATTATAACATCAAACAAATTACAAAATTATATAAACAGACAAAAAAAAGTACCAAAAAAAAATGAAGTAAAACAAGTTACAAGTAAATGATAGCTTAGAGAATCTTGTTAGATTACAACCTTTTTTGTCTTTGAGAAATTTATCCAAGCCATATATGAATGATAGATTACAATTTTTTTTTTTTTTTGAGAAATTTATCCAAGCCTTATATTTAGAAGGGTTTGCTCACTCGTCATTTCCTCCAATGGCTGCACCATTGTGCAGTGCGATGGGCTGAAGAAGAATGCAATTGAAAATCTTTCTTTCTCTGCATTCGCTCTCACTCTATGCTCTACACTCTCGTACCTATCATTGCTCTATACCTTTGCACAAAAAGCAACTTCTGTTAGATAATTTCAGCTCTATCGGGCCAAGATTTTTCAAACCATACAAGTTGTGTTAAAAGAACTATATGAAGTATTTTTAAACATTTTAAATAAAAAAAAATATATATATATAAATCTAATTTGAAAGATACAAGAATGATACCTGAATAATGTCACCAACATTAATTATGTAAGAATTAGGAGTTGGTTTGACGAAAACCCACTCTCCATCAAATTTTCGTTTGACTTGAAGTCCACCAACTTGATCTTGAGCAAGGATGGTTAAGGCAACAGCATCCTTATGCCGACTAACCCCTAGAGCCTGTTGAGGAACAGGGCATGCTGGATAGTGGTTCAGTCTCATGAAGGTGGTTTGGTCTTTAAAGAACTCGTTGAACCTATCTGCCTTCAGTCCTAGACACTGTGCTATTAGCTCATCAATTTGTAGGCTAGCCTTTCCATTTCTTCTGCATATTCTTCAATCACTTCCCTGTTTATGTTACTTTTATTACATACGTGATCAAAATAAATTATTAAAGAATAAGAAATTTCTCATGCATAATTATTTTTGTAATAAAAAAAAAAAAAGAACTAAAAATGACCTTAGTTGAGGAAGGGATTCAAGCCATTGATTGAACCACGGATCAACTTTATTCATGATCACTGGACCTGCGTATAATTGTCTAAAAGTAACTGATTTATTTTTCGTAATTTAAATATCACTGAACTTATCACATTTTTGCAGAAAAATTATCTTGATCGATTTTTTATGATAATTTTTGCCGAAATACTGACGTGACGCATCCCGTCATATGCCTAGACATACGTAACATGACACATCAACAGCTACATCACCGAAAGAAGTCATATCACACGACACGTCAGCACGCTACATTATATGTTTGAACACACGTGGCCTCTTTCGATAATGTAGTTGCTGATATGTTATATCACGTATGTCCAAGCATATAACGTGACGTGTCACGTAATATTCTGGCAAGAGTTATTGTCGGAAACCGATTAAAATGATTTTTTTACAAAAATTTTACAAGTTCAGTAACATTTAAGTTACAAAAAATAAATTAGTTATAGACAATTAGACGTAAGTACTATGATCATGAATGAAATTGGCCTTTAAAATTGATCTTTGTTTATTTAAACGAAAAAAAAAACTGAAAAATTGTATATTAAGAATGAGTAAGAGTGAAGAGTGCTGTTAAACAATAAAAGTGGTTGCCTGGTTGGATTAAAAAGAAGAAAGAACAAAGAAAAAAAGAAGTGGGCAATGGGCTTCAAGATCACCTCTCCCAACCCAACAAGAATCCTCATAAAAATTTGAAATGCATTTCCTTGAAGACAATGCCGCCGCAAAAATAAATAAACAAAAAGCCACCGTTTCATGCACCACATCACTCAATCCGCATATACAATGCATGAGTTTACAATCTAAAAATGAAGCCCAAATTCGATTCCTTAAAATAAAGGATTAACGTATATAAACCCATCTCAATTTCACTCAATAATTTATTTAAATTTTAATAGTGATTTATTGAGCATATGTAATTATCTATTTTATAAATAATAAATATAAATTTATACTGATTTTTAAAAATTGAAGCGTATAACATTCAAATACGTTGGTATAATAATACATGACAATAAAATCTAACAAAAAAATCCATGATAATTAATTAAAAAAAATATCAATCCATTTTGCTTTCAATTTTTGCTAATTTTATTATACATGTGCAATAGACATTTTCATTACAATTGTTCAAATGTTACAACAGTATAGTTTAGTGTCATGTACTTTAATTTTTAAAAATAGTGTGAATTTGTATTTCTTTAAAATGAGTTTGTATTTATCATTTGCAATTGACAAATATAGGTGTTTATACAATAAAAGTTTAAGTATTTAAATGATTGTTAAATTAAATTCGAATGTCCTAAAATAAATTCTTAAACTGGAAGCTTCTCTAATATTTAAAATAATGTCCAAGTTCACGCGTGTGCAAGTACAATTTTGTTTTACGAATTTTAAAGCAGGCATAATTAATTGACACAAGTGATTGGACAATAATATAAATAGTCCAAAAAATCCATTTGAATCTCAATCTAAACACGAATTTATATGTTATTTTATTAGTTTATTGGTTGGGCCACATTTCAATATATTTGTTCATAATCAATATACTTTTGTTTGGGATAGTTCAAACCGTTATATATATATATATATAGAGAGAGAGAGAGAGAGACGGTTTATTATGGAATTTCATGAAACAAAAATGTATATAATTTTATGTTATGATTGCTCAAAATTTAAAAGTAAACATTGCTTTTATTGTACATTGACGTGCCACAACAAATATGTTAAATAATTTAATCTTGTAGAAACCCATCTATTAGCATAGAACATTTGCCATACACCAACATTTATTAATCACCTGCATAATAATGAACAAAGGAAAAGCTAATGGAGTTTGCTTCTACAAAAAAAAAAAAAAAAAGATAAAGGGTGATTCTTAGGAATCGTCATTGTATTTCCAAATCGGCATTGAAGAAAGAAAGCTGACTTAAAAAAAGAATACCAAGTTGCTTCAACCACAATAAATGGATACCCACATAAAAGATTAACATCACAATCTCAAGCAACCACCAATATTATCACCATCAACTTCACTACTACTGCCTAACAATAATATATCTTATTGTTACCATACACAAACAGAGATAGATAGTAATGGAGGAATTTGTGATGCATAATCTTTTCGATGGCAGTAGAGAAGCACAGATTCAGGCAACTACTCAACTTGGTAACCTTAGTAGCAAGCAAAGGCACAAATTGGCTGAAAGAGGCATTATCTCCCCTTTGATTTTGATGCTTCAGTCTCAAGATTATGAAGCCATTGAAGCTGCTCTCTTTGGTTTGCTGAGCCTCGCCTTTGGCAGCGAACGGTATGTTTACTTTTTGGCCATAATTTTTTTTTTTTTTGGTCTCTTTATTTGGGAAGATTTTACAAGTTAATGAAAAATATGGATGATTATGCAGAAACAAGATTCGAATAGTGAAATCAGGGATTGTGCCTGTGCTGTTAGAGCTTCTTCAATGTGAAAATGCGACATTGATAGAGCTCGTAATGGCAGCTCTATTGATAATCTCTTCTTGTGCCACAAACAGGCTAGCAATCACTTCCTCCGGTGCTATCCCTCTCATTGTTGGAATCCTTGGCGCAGAGGATACAAATGATCCAACAAACAGCGTTAGCATACAAGGAAAGCTTGATGCTATAGCCACGCTTCACAATCTCTCAACTTGCCATCAGATTATTCCATCTATTGTCTCCTCCGGGGCTGTTTTTACATTGCTTCAAATAGTCAATGGATATGAAAAATCATCTCAGTTGGTTGAGAAAGCAATGACGCTACTGGAAAATATGGTAACGATATCAGAGAATGCAATTTTGCAAACTACAGGTACAAGGGGGTCAATTAGGTCTTTGGTTGAGACAATTGAAGAGGGTTCTCCACAGTGCAAAGAGCACGCGGTGGTAGTGCTCCTACTGATATGCCAAAGTTGCAGAGAAAAATACAGAGGACTGATTCTAAAGGAAGGTGTAATGCCAGGATTGCTACAGTTGAGCGTTGATGGAACATGGAGGGCTAAAGATACAGCTCAAGAACTGTTGTTGCTGTTAAGAGATTGCACAGATTATGGGTCAAGAGGAAGACAATTGAAACATCAACTCATCGAACAGATCATGAGAGAAATTGATGCAGAGGGAGAGACAGTTGTGGGAACTACAACATTAAAGCTGGTGGAGGAAATGATTGCAAAGCTTAGCACGTGATCCATTATGGTTTATCTAGCAAGTTTTGAAGCTAATTAATTTAAAAATTTGGATTTGTCTGTACATAGTATTGCCCATGGGGTTCTTATGCTGAATTCGATTGGTTAGATCAAATCTCCGAATCTTGTAGTAATGATTAATTATGACCACCAGTACAATCATCCCGGTGTGCCCTTACCTGTTAATATGATTTTTCTTTAGTACTAGTACCCATTACATGTTATGTGGCTTAGTGCCTTCACAAAAGGAGCGCGCACCCTAGCCAATCCGCACCCAATGCACATCAGACACAAAATGATGCACAACTCACATAAGCAAAAGCTCATGCACGAACCTAGATAGACCTTTCATCACCAAGATGCATTAACTAACGACCCTATTTTAAATATCCCACTTAGCTCAGAACAACCATTCGCCTCATGGTAACCTAAAATCCCCTTTTTCCACTTCGCCTTAAACATAATACAACCAACCACATCCATAACCTATGAGCGACTGCAGAAGCATCAATTTCCACAGAACATGAGAAAATTAATGCCAGTTTATTACCCCAGTATATAGGTGCGCAAGCATGCGTAAGAACAGAAGAGTCACAACCTAGAAAAGATTCTCTACAACAGTTCACTAAAAGTTACAAGAGCAACTTCTACCAATTGCTCTAATCTGTTGCAACCATATACCAAACACCAATTTAATCAAGCACCATTTGAACAATTTCCCACGCTAACATGAACCAAACGCTGTAACATTCTAGTGACAATATCATCTGTGCGGATATTAAGAGGACCAAGAAAAAGACCAGTGTCATGTTTCATCCTTAACCTGCTATGATTTGGTGATATGTTACCACCCTTATCACAAAAATATATTTATATAGTTCTCCCAAATTGTGATTTGGAGTATTATTTTCAGTGCAGCATCTCCCTACAAAAAGAAAGGATCTTGCACCCATAAGCACAGAATCAAATCCATATTTTTCAGCCTGACCTTTTATATAAACGATAGGCCACTGCAATAGTTGCGACTGCTCCAACCACAGCAACACCAGCAAGAACATTGCTTTGCTCCAATGACGAAAACCAGCAAGGCAGTTTGGACAGCCCTTTGTTTTCCTTCATTTTTATTACTTCATTTGCTCCTCCATCTCTGCAGCACGACAAGCCATTGACACCTTGGCAACAGCCACCTGCATTCTCTTTATTGACTTCAGTGTTGCTTTCTTCATGTTCCATGCTTGCATGTCGCTCAGTCATTTCTTGAACAGATAACCCCATTTGACCCCTGTAACTGATTATTATAAATTTGTGTTTCCCAAATGTCCTAAATGATGCTAATGATAAGAATAAAGGAATCACATCCACAGAGGAAACAAGTTGCATATTGTATCCAGTGAAATGCAAGCATGCTGAAATATAGCAACTAGTTGATATTATGGAAGCAATTAGCCAATCATGGCAAGCAGTGTGGTGCTAGCAGAAAATTGCATGCAAGTAAAACAAACACTTGTTTGGAAAAAAAAAGATAGATATATCTTTATCTATATATATGGATTTCAGTTCTAAGAATTCAATTCCATAGAATAGAACAAGACTAGAGCAAATTCCACAAAAATAAGTAAAATTTGCAATGAAACCCAAAAAAAAAAATTTGGAAAAATATACCCCTCAACTCTTTTCACTCTTTCGTCTCTTTAAAATCACGGTTCATCTTCTTCACTCATCACCATTATCAGCTTTTTATTTTTCTCGTTAAGCCTAATCCACCATTAAAACCACCACAATCTGAATTTCCTGTTAAATTCTTGCCATTTCCACATGTTACTTGGTGAAGATTCTATTTGCAAATAAGACTTTCTTTCTTTTTTTTTTCTTTTTCCTTTTTGTTTTTTTTTTGCCTTTCTATTGTTCTTGCCAGCTCCAGCCTTGTGCAGAACTAACTTTTTCGAGGAGGGTATATGTTTTTGAGGGTTATATATTACATTGGGTAAAAAGCTGAATTGCATAGGTACCAAAAATTGGTTAAATAAAAGACAGTTTTCATTTATATATGTGTGTGAAAATAAATTTCTTAACATTTAGTTTTATACTATTTGGACATATAAATGCTAGTAATTTCAGTCAGTCTTTATCATTCATTTTCATAAGATTTTTACATTAAGGGAATATTAGATAATAAGATTAAATGAATTTTCAGTTTTAAATTTATTCTAAACATGACTACAAAAAATTCAATTTGAATTACATGTTTAAAGTTTCAATATAACAACATAAAAAATCATAGAATCCATTTGCAAATGAATTCTGCATTTAGAATAGCAGCATGCTAAATGGGCTGAAAGTAAACAATGGATTTAGATACAGATACAAAGGCTTGAGAACAAGCATGCTAAAAACACTTATGCAAGAACATAACTAAAAGAACAACTAATTTTGAACGAACTCCACTATGAGTGCTCTTAGAAGGAAAATGAATGAGGAATGCCACTGTAACAATTACAGAGCAACGCAAATATAGTGCTTCAACATTATTCACAGAAGAAAATAATTTTTACTTCAGAAAGAAAAAGGAGTGTCCATTCAACATGATAAGCAAATCTAACTAGATGGTATTAGTTAATCATAAAAATCTTAAGAGAAAAATTTTAGGTAATAGGACAAGCATTTATACAAAAAGACAAACCTCCACAGCCGTTTTATAACAACTCCTTTCTTAATATGCTGATCCAAAATTTCAGGCACATCATCAGGAGTTACATAGCCATACCTGTAGAACAGAATATTATCAACTTTGAACAATTAAAAGGATAAGAAAATGTCCAAACCTTACCAATGACCCATATATTTTCCCACTAAGTCTGGACTGTAGATGATTACGTTGCCAGCATACTTATGACCCCCAACATGAGAGCAGGGATGAACAGATATCTGATCCTTGAGTCCTCGAAATTCAATCCCTTCTTTGAGCTTCTCAATAAGAATTGGTCCACAAACACCACATCTCTTATCACGACTGCCATGAGCGCACACAAAAATATATGATCCAGAGAGCACCTCCTGCACCCCAGAAGCCCATGGCTTGCCATTCACAAGCACATCATCAACAAAACCATCGACATCAGAATCCTTCAAGCCCCTTTATTTACAAAATAACACAATAAACTAATCAAGAGATTTAGCTTTGTAGAAGAACTGAAATCTCATCATTTCTTTAGTTTTAAGAGAACATTAAAGTTACAAATAGGGATGGAGAAATATACAAAGAAAAAGAAATCAAAAGATAAACATCACTGGTCTATGTAATGGTCTCTGTATGTGTGTGCGTGTATATATAACAAGCTCTACATGCACATCTTCCCAAAATTTGAGAAACGTAATGTCAATAGACAAAGATGAAGGTTTGAAAATATAATTAATTTAGCTTCAAAAATAGCACAGAAACAATCAGTGCGCTAAAATCCTTAGTGATTTTTGGCCAGTTATATTTCTAAAATATAGTAGAAAAATCATGTCCAAAAAGAATGACATAACAGCTGCCCAAAATGCTCATTAACTCTTTCGGATTCTAATTATTTCTGCGAAAATCATTAGAAAACCAAAAAATAGATTCAAAGCAACGGAATCTGAAACTCAATAACTTTAATACTGTTCATAATGTGTTTCATCAAAAGGTCTATATCAGCAGTCTAAATAAAGAAACCAAAGAGTAAAATATAACTAAAAAATAAAATATCGTAATCTAATTTCACCAACAAGTAGAAGTTGAAGATCTTTACGAATAAATAAACTCGATAACCCAAAATCAAATTATCGATAGATCATCAAGCGGCCAACCATGCCCCAAAATGCTACAACAATCTAATATTCGACGAAGAGAAAGCCCGAAACTCAAAGAAATGAGAAAATAAACCGCAAGAAACATCAATCTCCAATGTTTATCGAACAAATGAAATAAGAAATCACCGAAAACTCACTTGTATCTGATCAAATCAGGAAATATCAATACGTCGCCGTTCTCATACTCGGTGCCGTCGCGTCCCTCAGTCATAGTTACTAGCGTCTATAGGAAAAATGAATATAAAATCAACACAGAAAATTTAAGAAAAAATAAATCAATAAATAAATAAATAAGAGCTAGAGCTTATCGAAAGTAATACCTTAGTAGTGATTTTGTCCTTGCGAGCTTTCACAGCAGAGGAGAGAAGCTTGGGGAGAGGATCAGTCTCAGACTGCTCAACGCGTGGGAGCCACGCTTCAGGACTCTGGGAGCAGAGAAACACGTGCCTGTCATACTCCGTGATAGTTCCGACCAGGTTGCTCTGATACATCTCCGGCCGTGAGAACCCGAACTTCTCGTCCTCCTCAGCTGAGATCGCCGTGGAAACATTCTCTGCCCCCGCCATTGAAAAATGAGATAAGCTTCTTTCAGGCCTTGCAGTTAGGGCTAGATTTTGAGCTCTTCTCTGGTTAAGAGAGTGAAATGAGAGAAATCTCCTTGGAGAAGGAAAGGCGATAAATCGCTGATTGAGAGGAGATATGAGACAATGGGGAGGGTGCGCACTGCGCATCTTGGGATTTTTCTTTTTTTTTTTTTAATTGTTGTTTTATGATAGGCCGAGTGATGCTACGGAGCTGGACCGAGAGATTAAGAAAGCGCGAGCGGACCGTGCAAAACACGCGGTGTCTGCTTTAGCTGAGTTTTTTTTTAGCTGAGAGCGTTGAAAGTTTGTTAAAGCGGTTTTAACGGAGGACACGTGGCAAGTGATTGGATTTGTTGTCCTTTCAGCTCCTCGTGATTCCCATTTGGTAGCTCATTACTCTGCTGATGCTATTGTGGGGGAAATAGTGGAAGCAGGGGTGATCGGGCGGGGCGGACTGGAAAATTAACCCCTACTTACTTTTTTGTCAGTGGCAGAAATTTTTGGCTCCGTTACCAATATCAGGAAAGAAATTTTCTTAGTATTCGTCTCGTAGGAATTTCTGTTCTTTGCAGAAATTTTCGTCGTTACTTTTTTTTTTAATTTTAAAATATAATTTTTTATAAATAATTAAAATTAAAATATAATATTTAATAAATAAAAAATTTAAAATTAATAATAATTTAAATTAATATAAATTTTAATCATTCATAAAATTTAAAATTAAGAATAATTTACAATTTAATAATTATAAAATTAAGTTATATTTTAATTTTAATTTTAATTTATAAAATATTATATTTTAAAATAAAATAATTTTTAACAGGATGGAAATTTCCGTGGGATGGATATTTCATTCTCCGTCCTCGTCCCTGATTTTAGGATGGGAATTTTTTTTATCCCGTCCCCATTTTCGCTCCTAGAAAATTTTGGAAATTTTTCGCCTCGAATGGGACAGATCCCCACGGAAGCCAAAAAATTTCCGTCCCGTGATCATCCCTAAGTGAAAGTCTATAAATTGTTACGAAAAAAGTATGTCTTTTGAAATTTAAAATAAATGTTATTAAAATTGAATCGGATAAATAACCAGTAAGATTGAAGGTTCATGATTCGATCAGTATAATTAAATTTTTTTATTTTTAAAATATTATCAATTATTATAATTTTATAAATATTATTATATAAAAATTAAAAAAAATATTCATCAAATATCAAATATACATTACAAATATTTTAATAATAAGTTGCAAAACATAATTTCAATTTTATTATTACAAGTGATTAATTAGAAATTTTTGAATATCATATGTTAGAAATATAAAAAATACAATCATATTGCGATTTTTTTTTAGATGGAGTACTAATGAAGTAAATATAGAAAATATTAACATTGCATATATGAGTACAATTATATTTAATTACAATAAATTTAAATAGATAATAAGTCTATTAAATTATTAAGTTACATCTTTAAATTTAAAATACTAATTTTTTCACAATTTTACTTAATAACTTAATATACTTATTATCTATTTGGCTCATAGTAATCATATATATATATATATATATAATTTTATTTTTATCTAAAATTTACATAAAATAATATTTTAAAATATATTTTTATTTTTATACCTTTTTTTGTATTTTTTTATAAAATTTATATAATGCTTTAAACTAAATTTATATTATGTCATTCTCTTTAATTATATAATAATATTTATATATAATATCCGATTAACTTTTATATATATTATTTTTTATTATATATTGGTGTTCATATTTTACTTAATAGCATTTAATTATATTTTTTTATATTTTGAAGTTTATTTTATAATATTTAATATTTTGGATTGGTTAATCGAATATAATGAACTGATTAATGATTAATAATTTTAAAAAATCGATATTAATCTATTGATTAATTTTTTTGCTTGTTGATCGGTTATCGGACTATGCTTACCCCTATATATTAGTTTATAGAAAGAAAAGTCTGTAATAAAACGGTACTGATTTTGTTCCATTCATCCCTTGAAAATAAGAAAGACCGTGCATATTTGATCAACTTGGAACATGTTTAATTTTGAAAAAAAAAACCCAAATATCTCCGGATCATATCAATAATTAGGCAGCACCTTGAGTTATCGAAGATATATAAGTCAATTTAACATGGCTAACATATTAATTTAATAACAATAATATAAAATTGAACTATTACAGTGGTTGTATCTTTCTAAAGATCTTAAAGTCGGGAAATTTTGAACTTGTTGCTTGCAAGTCCGACAATCTTTTGAAAAATAACACATATTGCAAAAAAAAAAAAAATTATTTTCTTTTGATAAAAAAAAAAAATCAATAAGAGTAACATTTGCTCACAATTGGTCTAAATTTTTCAATAGGATTATGATTGTTGGAATAGGTGCCTCCAATCGAGGTGCCTTACAAATCTTTGCGAAAGAAATATATATTTTAAACTTTAGGAACATACTCAAAAGTGAAAGAAAATGAATTTGAATAGTTTCTCATGGTAAAGATTAATGGACTTATATATATATATACACGCTTACAACCTAACCATATAGGTCCAATTTACAATGAAGCCAGGCATTTTTCCTTGCAGTCTACTCCCATTTTGTCCGACTGCAGCTCATGTTTATTAGAGTTCACTTAAGTTATAATGCAAAATTATACCTATATAACAATTGACATCAATAATAATTTAGTTAAATTCTTTAAATTGCAAAAGTTATTTGGAATGGTCCTTATGAAATTCTTTGCAAAAACAAGACTAATAATAGATATATAGTTTTCCACATTATTAATGAGTATAAAAAGATTATAAATACAAATTGAAGGAAGACAAAAATCTTACAGTCTATCCAAGTGTCCTAAATATCCAAGGCTAAGAGGAAGAGACTTTCCTAGCAAATTTGTAACCCCCTATACATATTGGTACTAGCACCGGCGTGCCATTACTGCTAAAATTGTATAATCATTTATATGATCCATGAGTCCACTTATTGTCTAATACTTAAACCCAATTAAAATAAATATATTTGCAACAAATGTTATTATTCATTTAGTAAAATTTTGGACAGTATAACGGTTATAAAATCATATCTACCCATTTGCAAATTCAAATAAAACCCTCCCAATAATTCACATCACAGCTCCAAAAATTTTCCAATTCATCACAATTCGCCAATTACGCAGGTCATCCACATATCCACCACTAAATTCCACAGTCATCTATTGATACAAACCATACCATGATAAGTTCAATATACATTATATAGCTATACAAATACATAACCTAAATTAATACATATGTGCCGATAATCAACAAAATAGTAATTTCATAGTCTAACTGGTTACTATAAATGCAATATCTTCCATTGTTCTTTTGAATTCATGTACATGCAAAGTCAATAGCTTTTTCTGCATTCATCTATCTCCTGTGCATAGTCAAAACAAACCACGTGCTAAGCAATCTAGTTGCTTAGAGTTGGATACAATACCATAGTATCTCACTACATACACGCATACTCCAAATTCTATTTAAAATCGTAAACTCTTAATTTTCCACTTACGTAAATATCTATATTGTCATTATTATTTCCATATTTATTTACATTTCTATCATCATTATCATTTATTTGCTCATCTAAATTTTTACCATGATCATTTACATGCTGACAAGTTTTAATTTCAAATCCATAATTAAATATCATACATAATAATCTACGTAATCGAATACTTTTCAGCAATATTCTTAAGTTCATATGTTTAGGCTAAACTTGTCATCCTTTAATGGTTTGCGACACTTAATTTATTGTTTCTTTTACTCTTTCTCCCCTCAATTACTTATTTATGCCAAAATTCCTTTTTAGTGTTTATATTTTTATTTTACTTCAATTTTTATTCCTTTTTAATTCAAATTCACAATTTGACCTTCAATTACCATTTAATTTCTCTTATCATTCATGTCTATTTTGCTCACTTATTCCACAATTTATGTAGAAATTTCATTTTAGTCCTTATTCTTTTATTTTATCCCATTTTTACCAATTACCGTATTAATTTTTCTCCTTTGTTCTTTTCATACCATTTATTGCATTTATCACCTTCAATTTATGTTTTAATCCTTATAATTTCCTTATACAATGGCAAATTACCATTTGGCTCCTATTAATTTTATTTTTATACATTTTCATCCTTCTTTTATCATCAAATTACAATTTAATCCTTTTTCTATCCAATGTATGTAAAATTACCTTTTAGTCCCGGTTTTATTTCCTTTTTCTACATTAATTTTTTTCACAATTTATACACATTACACTAATTTCTTTTATTTTTGCTTCATATTTACCACTACTTATTCACTTATCTACATTTTTGCCGTTCATAATCTAGTTTTCACCACTTATCCATATTTTTGCCACTACTTTTTTGTTTATTTATAATTTGGCCACTATATAGCTATTTAATTATATTTTGACATTTTTCATACTTCAATTACATAATTACGACTCTTTTTCATTTATTTACACTTTTATCTTCATTTTATTGCTAATTTACATATTTGCTATTACTTTGATGTTTATTTATGTAATTGCCACTTTTCATTATTTCTTTGTGTATGTATCCTTGATTATCCATTTTGATCATAATTCTTCCATTTTAATCTTTAATTTCCATTTTTATTCATTACTTAATGTTTTCTTCCATTTTTCATCATCATCGTCATCATGTTGTTGTTGTTGTTGTTATTATAGTTTTCACACTACAAGAAAAATGCAATTTAGCAACAGAAAATAGCAACGAAAAATATCAATTTTCCTTTACTAAAAACAAATAGCAACAGAAAATTCCGTTGCTAATCCGGCGGTTGCTATTTTAAGCAACGAAATTTTAATTTCGTTGCTAAATTTAGCAACGAAAATCAAATTCCATTGCTAAATTCAACCAACTCATTTTCGGTTAATTGGTAAATTTTAGCAACGAAAATTGCAATTCTGTTGCTAAATTTAGCAACGAAATTGCATTTTCCGTTGCTAAAATTAGCAACGAAAATAGCAATTCTGTTGCTAATTTTAGCAACGAAAATAGCAATTCCGTTGCTAATTTTAGCAACTGAATTGATATTTCCGTTGCTAATTTTAGCAACGGAATTGCTATTTCCGTTGCTAATTTTAGGAAAGGAAATATTATATTTTCCATAGCTAATTTTAGCAATCAAAATTCATACATAAATTCCCATCGATAATTGTCGTTACTAAATGTAGCCATTGAAATCATCAAAATTTTGAGGATCTGAATAAAATTTTAATTTCAATCTAAATTGATTAGTCATTAAAAAAAATAATGCAATTAACTTAATTATAACATAGTATAATCCATAGTATGAATAAGAAATCCATAAAAAAATTAACATAAACTCAGTATCAATACCTAAATAATATAGTAGAATCTATAAAAACCAATATATAGAAATACAACTCAAAATCAGTACCAATACGTAAATATTACAAATATAAACTATGTAGTTGGTGAAGGAGGACGATGAAAGTAACCATTTCACTCAAATTAAGCTTTTAAAGCTTGTACATTCCATTAGATGCTCAACTCTTAACTTTTTGTAGCAACATCAAAGAAGCCAAATCACATAAATATGCAAGAGAAGCTAAACATCAAGATAGGTTTCCTAATAACGTTCTTATATTTTTACTACAAAATGATATGTAAAAAGATATAAATAACATATGTTAAGATCTCTAGCAAGAAACATATTCATATGCACACCACACATTCACATGAACAAAAACTAAAAAAGGGCAAGAAGCAAGGAAAAAGCGTTGCAGAAGGCAAAGGCCAGTAATTGACTTGCATGTAGAGCAAAAGAGATAAGTTAATTCGCTTTTCTTAATTTATAATGAGTAGAACATTCACCAGTTCAGAAAATTTACCTTATCAAAGCTTAATCATATGCCCATATTTGATATAGATGGCCAAGCTATAATCCATAGTATGAATAAGAAATCCATAAAAAAATTAACATAAACTCAGTATCAATACCTAAATAATATAGTAGAATCTATAAAAACCAATATATAGAAATACAACTCAAAATCAGTACCAATACGTAAATATTACAAATATAAACTATGTAGTTGGTGAAGGCGGACGATGAAAGTAACCATTTCACTCAAATTAAGCTTTTAAAGCTTGTACATTCCATTAGATGCTCAACTCTTAACTTTTTGTAGCAACATCAAAGAAGCCAAATCACATAAATATGCAAGAGAAGCTAAACATCAAGATAGGTTTCCTAATAACGTTCTTATATTTTTACTACAAAATGATATGTAAAAAGATATAAATAACATATGTTAAGATCTCTAGCAAGAAACATATTCATATGCACACCACACATTCACATGAACAAGAACTAAAAAAGGGCAAGAAGCAAGGAAAAAGCGTTGCAGAAGGCAAAGGCCAGTAATTGACTTGCATGTAGAGCAAAAGAGATAAGTTAATTCGCTTTTCTTAATTTATAATGAGTAGAACATTCACCAATTCAGAAAATTTACCTTATCAAAGCTTAAGCATATGCCCATATTTGATATAGATGGCCAAGCTACAATCGCAGCAAATTCAATAAAAAGTACCTGAAAGTTGAGAGTTCAGAAACAAATCACAAGAATTTTTATGAGAAAAAGACGGAGTATGCATGCACACACTCTCTCTCTCTCAGATTCTACAAATGTCTTATATGATTTCATAAGAAAATATTTTGGTTCGTCTCAGATCTTGCTGAAACCTGGATACAATTGAAATCACAAATGAGAAAAATAACAACAATCAAGGTATTACCTTAAGAATCTTGAGCTTCACACTTCCATAAACAGCACCAAAACTAAATGTGAACGCCCTAGCCACCTAACCGGGTGAAGAAAAGAAATAATTGATAAAGAATCAAACAACAATTTTTATTTTACTAATATAAAATTACCTCACTGCCTATCCTTCAACGGGTCACAAACATTAACAATCTATATAAACACAAAAAGGTATCATTACATCCATCAGTAAAATTTAACATCCATAGTATGCATGTTAGAGATATGTCAAATTACTTCTTTATTACTATACATGGGGGGAAATATAAATTGATATTCAAGGGGTGAAAAAGAAATATTAAATATTGTTTTATATGAAACAACTTTTTTGGAGTGAATAAAAATATTTTTTAAGTAAATATTTAATGATTGAAATAAAATTCTATATAATTTTGGGACTAATATTAATGTTCTTGGAAAAAATATAGTTGGGAAAAGAATATAATTTAAGAAATTTCAGGATTGTATTGATAGCAAACACATATTATAACGTGGTCATTCAAAGTTCTTTTAACACCAATAAATAATACCAATACACTGTAAATTATACTGACCTTCTCACATGCAATAAAAGAACCAGATTGGCGCCTGCAGTCCTCTTTTGTTAGAGCTGAGCAATACTCCTTCAGCTAAGAACCACCTTTGGTTTTGAACTGAAACAAATCATTAAAAAATGTCATTTAGCGATATGGTTACTAGCAGTTTAAAGAGGGGAAGAAATGCTAGTAACGTGCTAATTCAGCCATAGATCTCTTATTCGCATTTCTATATTAAAAAAATGACAAAAAGAAAAAGCAAACACATCCTGCATATACTACAGGGAAACAAAACATAGTTCAAATCTTAAATTTCTAATTTCCAAGCTATTAATTTTGATGGTAGCTTATGTTTCTAATTATATATTATTCTCATATACAAACTTACAACAACAAATAATTGATGAATAGCTTCTTGAATTAAATAGGATAGCAAAACATAACCGACTAAAAGGAAAAGGCTTTTATGATTTAAGCAATTTCAGTAGTCCATACGTCAATTAATAATACGAAACTTATGACTATACAGATTTGAAAAACTGAAAAACAATAGGGTGAAATTCACTCACAAATGTGGCTATACAAAGATGAATCTAAGCTCCTGTAATGGTACTAGAGAACAGGAAAAGCCATCCCTTGCAACAATAAAAAAACTCAAATATAACTAATGACTAAAAAAAACCAGCAAGGATAAAATCTTGAGAGTCTAGAAAGCAAAAGGTAACAGAGCAGTTAACAAAGAAAAATTACACAAAATCAATAACTTATTTTTAGGCATAATCTACTTTTAACTCAAATATTTTTCAGAGTGCTATTAAATCTTATTTAGTTATTTCAAATCAATTTAACTCATAAACAGAGAAAACCCAAAGATCTATTTGCGTAAAGGTATTGTCTCCAAATTACCAACACCAAAACCTATCATTACACATGTAGCAGCTTTCAAAATCCATAGCATGCTGAGTTAGTAAAGAACAGCAGAACCAATAGAACCTCTATTCAGAGAGAAGTAACCATTAAAACTTCAAGCATCTACCATTAACAGAACCAAAATCCAGGCCACCCAAATCTACTAACTAGGCATTTAGAGATCAATCTTTTAAGCACAGTGAACGACAGCAAATAAGATCTAGGATTTCGTTACAAGGAGTCACGAGTGACATAACAACCTCTATTCAGCGGCTTCATTTTTTTACGGCTTTCTGCATTTTCTCGAGAGCCAAACAAATAAAAAGTAGCATTTTTATCCCAAAAAAGTGGTGTAGGGTAATTATTCACAAAATGAAAAACCTCAAAAGCACTAGATTTCGTACGTAGAATCTTATAAAGAGATGATGCCAATATCACCAATGCTAACAGCAAAAGAATACATTAAATTGGCAAGATCTAACGAAACAAGTAAATATTTCAAGGCCTAAGACCTCACCTGACACTGAAAGTCCACTACATATATCAAAAAAGAATAGTAAATCTAAGATTCAATAAAAACAGAGGGAAAACAAATATAAAAAGCATATGTTACACTCAGAACATTAAAAAAAGGAAACAAAATCCATCATTTATATAAAGACTAACCAAAACAACAAAGGTTTTAGAGAGGCATAACATTGAAGGGGCACTTCATAGCTGAATCGAGAAAATAAAGCAAACCCAGATCACATTTCGAGCAAAAACCAAGAACATGGGAGAGATCTAATAGTTAGGAAGGAAAACATGGACAGGAGAGGAGAACAGAAAGAGAAGGGCAAGGAAATTGGACCACTGACCTGCAAAAGGATCGGATCTACAAGGAAGACGACAACAAAGAACCGAGCAGTCTTTGATTTTCCTCCCAAAAATAGTTTTTCTTCAAAAATAGATGAAGATCGGAGGGACAGGGCAAGGAAATGGTTGGGAGAAAAAGGATAGAGAGCGTGAGATTGAGAGGGGGATGGTTGAGGCGCAAAAAGAAAAAAAATGCAGAAAATGGGGCAATTTATACCTAGGGTTAGGTGAAATAGCAACAAAATTAGCAATGAAAAGAGTTTCGGTTGCTAAATAGCAACAAAAATGATATTCCATTGCTAATTTAGCAACGAAAATTCATTTCTATTGTTATATTTTATCCCAAAATTTCCCTCCATCAAGTGCCGCCATATTTAGCAATGGAAATGAGTTTTCGTTGCTAATTTTCATTGCTAAATTTTTGCGCTAAAATCTCCCTCCCTTTTTAGCAATGGAGTACAATCATTTGTATTCCGTTGCTAAATCAATAAAACCTCAACCAATTTTAGCAACGAAAATATTTTTTTGTTGCTAAATAGCAACGGAAACAATTTCGTTGCTATTTTTCCGTTTTCTTGTAGTTTCAACCTAGTAGTTTTCAAAGTAAATGAAATGCTCGAGTTAGATATGTGGGATACATGCTCCATAAATCCAGAATAAGTTGACATGGCCACATAGAGGGTGCCTCAACCACATCATACTAATTATTTTTTCTTTTCCTTTTTTTCTTAACTTTTCTCATTCTTTTCTTATATTTATGATGTGGATTCACCTTTAGTCCCATTATGTGAGTCGCCATAACTCATTATCTCATTAAATATCTCTATGGCTAGCCATTATATCCTATATCTCTGGCTTTGCTACTAGATACTAAAGGCAAAATTATCATTATCAAGATCAATTGTTCATATCACAATCATTATAATATTTTATTAACTATTCCGTAACATCATTGTTCCATTCATTATGCTATTCCGCCATTATTCTTATATCATTTCCATTTTCTATCACATGTTTCACTATATACACATTATATACACTTATTTCATACATGTCATCATTCAGCAACCATAGGCACATAACCATTCACATATCTTTTTATGCCACAAATTCTTCCTATGATGTCTTTAAGGCTTTAATTATGCATATTTATCTTTTATTCATCATAATTAACATTTAATTCTTTATAATTGTATTGTCTTCCATTCGGCCTTAATAGGTCCATACATATACCAATTTATTTAATTCTCATAATTCATTTTAAGTATGTTTTTTATGCATAATTAACATAATTATAAGCTTTAACTAAATTAATTCCATACCTAACTTTAATTTCTTATACTTACATAATAGGTTTCGATTCTAGCTTTCCATTTTTAGTCATGTTTTCATAGATTTAACTTTGCCAAACTCATTATTTAGCATTTAATTTCACTTATCTATCATCAATTTAAATTTAGAAACATTTACTTGCAAAACCTTAAGTTACATAATCTTTTTCAAATTTGAATATCATATTACCATTATAATTTTCCTCATTAGATAATTTTATACTTTTTCTTTAGTTTATTTAATCATATTCCTAAAATGTAATTAATATGTTTACTTAAATACACAATTTTTCCTAGCTTCTATAATTGACATCCTAATTGACTGTGAACATATATAATTGTTTTCTACCTTCTAAACCTTCCAAATAATTTAGTTTTTCAGCTAATTCCCTTAATTTATCATCAAATAAATTTTTGTACATCAAATTTATGCAAATTTCAATACACATATAACCTAATTAACATGAAATAAAATGGCATTTGCATCCACTAACCTCAAATATGCTTGAATCCATCTAATTCTCTTCCTCCCTTCCTTTTTCCCTTATGGCTCTTTTCTCCTTCTCCCTTTTTACCTTGGGGCCGAATTCAATACACACTCAATCATGAGTTTTTCTCTTCATTATTGACATAAAACTACTCAAATCATATGTTCTAATTAATTCCTACAATTTCCAATCAAAATAATTAAATTCTACTTACTTGAGATTTTTTTCCAACTTGAAATCTCTAATTTTTCAAGCTTTTTTCTTCGCCAATTGCTTAAATAAAATGGAAAGGAGGTCAAATATCTATTTAAAGGTGTGATTTAGGGTAGAAACTAGAAGAAATTGCATGTTAGGAAGGTGGAAAAATGAAGAAAATGGTGGAGAGAACTATATGATTCTAAAGACAAGAAAAGCCAATGTTATTTTTGCAAAGATATCTAAAGAAATCTGATTTTGAGGTTATTTATATACTTATATGGATGGCTAGGATTGCTTGATCACTTCTTAATACAAAAGTTCATGTTATGCAACTTGTCACCTCCTTATTAATTCCTATTCATCTCACTCCCATCCCATAGGGTAGTACTCACCCACTTGTCACCTCCTTATTAATTCCTATTCATCTTATTCCCACCATGGAGGAGTACTACCCCATGGACGAGTATTATCCCATGGGTGATTGTTACCTTATGGGAGTGAGTCACCACTTAACTCAAATAACCGAAATTACATCCATTTATCACTATTTCATTGATCCTAGTGTTCTCCCTATCATATTTTCATGAAAATTGGTTTAAAATATAAAAAATATTAAATAGGCTATGTTTAAAATTTTGAATCAATCTGATTTCATTTTGATACTTTTCTAAGCCTGGAGGCAAAATTACCAATCTGAAATCTACTTATTTAAAATTGTCCAAATATTTATTTTTCTTTTTCAAAAATTCATTTGGAATATTTATATATTGGCCTAAATACTACATTATCCGTAAATAGTATTTTCTGATAGTAAATAGTATTGTCGGGCTAAAAAGTACATCTAAAAGTGAAAAATATTTTATTTGATCATCGAAAAATATTGATCATGGTTGGTCCGAAGTTGAAATTGAGATCATATAGACCTCCAAAAGTCAAAAATACGAAAAACGAAGTGGTTCAATTTAAATAGTAACTAAATTAACCTAGGTTTGATCGAGCCTTTAAAAATAGTAAATAAAGTCTAAAAATTATCAAAATTTGTATATGTGCCTAAATAATGTGTATAATCTTTTGGCTGTAAAAATTTATTTTTCGATAGCACCAGTAATATTGAATCAGATCGATCTAATTGAATCGAACCAGCAACTGACTTTGATTGGGCTGAAATTTTATGTACAGTCTATTTTTGACATGATAAGAATGATTGAATTAATTTTAGAGTATTTTAGAATTGAAAAGTGAAAGAATTATAGAAAATGGTATAATAGTCGTTATATTGGGTTTTGGGCCTAAACTAGTGGATTTAGGTTGGACCCAAGCACAAACCATAAGGCCACTATAAAAGGGAAGGAGAGCAAATTTTTTTGAGAGTCAACCTTATCTCCTTCAGCTCTTTTCTTCTTCTTCGTCTAAGCCGAATACACCATAGCTTATTTTTTTCATTTTTTAAAGCTTTTCTTTCTCTCTCACCTGTAAGTATTTTAGGGTTCCTAAAGTTCATTTATGTGATTATTTTGAGCATTTGAGATCAAAAAATTAAGGTTTTGATGGATTGAAAATTTGGTCATGGCAGGTTCACATAGAGAAGGACAAGCTTCCAAGCTAAAAGAGAAAGAAAAGGAAGTCTAGGTAAGCTTAAACCAAAGAGAAATGTTAGTGGCTTCTAAATCCTATTATTTCCCTTGAGTTAGCATGATTTTCCTTTATGTAACTTAGGAAAACTAAGAAATTTGCATGTATAATTGAAATTAACTTTAGAATAATATTTGGAACCTTATAAATAGTTATTAGAATGCTTAAATTAATTTAAAAGAATATGTAAGGTGGATGTCTTCTGTAGGCCGAATGGTTACCTTAAGAAAATTAAAGTATATTTTTATGTAAATGTTGAGTTTTAAGCTATAAAATGATTATAAAAGTGAAATAAAGTGTCCATGAATTTTTATAGAATTTATGAAAATTATTTAAAAATTTTTTAGAAAATAATTTGATTATGTACCTAATGTATTTATTGAATTATTGTGAAATAGTTCATTAATTAAGTGAAAAATGGTGAATTATAGTAAAATAACTCACAAACTGTGCAAAAATAATGAAAATATTGACTGACAAATTTTCTGTATTGACCAAGTTATTGAAACTGTTGAAAATTTGAAAAGTGAATTAAAATTAAGTGAATATTGCCCTTAGAATAGTCAGGATGTCAAAATTTAGTTTCGGATATGATTGGCTAGCCATAGAAATATTTATACCGCAGTGCAAGTCATGGCAACTTCCTTTGCTATGGTAGAATCACTTATCTTCCATAATATCTGCTCTGTTCTGTGAGAAATGATCATTTGGGGCTATTTTTTAGTCTGTGTTGTGGTCCTGTAGGATCTACATCCCATATATCCAGTCTAATGATTTTTGCCAGGATTGTACTAGGGATATAAATGTAAAAAATAGTAAAAAAGTGTAAAAAGATGAGTAAAAGTGAGGTTTAGAATGAAAAAGGACCTAATTGAAAAGAAATAAAACGTTTAGGGGAAAAACTATAATTTTTCCAAATATTTGTAGGTAATGGGTAAAAGTGATAATGAAATTAATAAAAAGGGTAAAATGGTAATTTAGTGATCAAACAGTCCAAAATGAACTTTTAAGAAGTAAAAAGAACTAAAATATAATTTTGCATGAAAAGTTATAATAATGACCAAATGATAATTTTGTAAACCAATAATTGAATGTGAAATGAAAATAAGCAAACTCGTGGCAATTTTGCAATTAGTGTGTAAAAAGGATAATTTTGTAATAAAATGAAAAGTTTTTGACCAAGTTGAAAAGTTTACCAAAGTATTGGTAATAAATTGAAACATTTGTTAAGAATATTGATAATTATATTTTTTTATAGAAAATATAATGAATTTTAGCATAATTAATATAATTATGTTTGTTTGGAAAATATTTTATTTATAGTCACCACTGGGCATATTAAATGCTCAACACGTAGCTGTTACTACGTGTAGGCTCCGAAGAATAGCTGGAGTAATAGTACATAAAGGAGCCAATTTTGTAGGAACAAAAGATAGTTAGGAATTATCTTTTTGTGTATTGGCATGTATATATTTGTAATTGTTGAAGTAAAAAAATTGGTCTGTAATGGTATAATATTTGTTTATATGTAAATATATGATTGGCAAGTAGTGGATGGATTGTGTATGATTAAAATGAATTTGAGAATGTATGGATGAAAATGATATACTGTTTTATGAACTGTTGTGCTCCTGAGAGGCTGTGGAATTATTTGTGTTTCAGGAGGCTAGTCCAATTTATAGTCATTATATTGCTGGATTTTTTTTGTAAAATGAATAGCAAAATTAGGCAGTTATAGGTCAACAACAAGTTGGATTGTGAACATGAATAATGGATAAAAATTGAAAATTTATGAATTATTTGGTTAAGTATATAATTTTTTAGATGAGAAAAGAAAAAAAAATTCTGACTAATCGCTTAAATTCTTAGGTCTGTAATAGTAAGGGTATTACAATTTATAATGGCTTCATGTGATCGTAATAATTTTCTGAGATCCTTGGAATATTTTTGAGCTGGTTAAAGTTTAGTCAATCCTTTTTATGATCTAGGTAAATTTTTCACTATGTCTTTTAAAAGCCCATTTAATCTCAATTTCAACTCAAATTATATCACCAAATCCGATATAATTTATATTTTTCAATGATGAAAAGAATTTTTTATGAGGACGACACTATTCACCTTGGCATCACTATCACAGCCTGAAAAATATTATTCACAAATATTGAAATTTGGGTCATTACAAGATTGTCCTCCAAGTTCCTATAAAACCAAATTAAAGATGCAAATCATCAATAAATTAAATTCTTAAACTTTTCGGTTTTCAATATTTACAGCTCCATCAGATTTGTCACATGGCAAATATTCTCATTGTTGAAAGCGCACTTATAAACCATATTATTGAGAATTTTTATCAATCTTAATTGTTTTATTTCATTTTGCCTCAAAACAAAATTTTTGAGGGACTCTCTGGAAGTTGTACTTTTAATTGTGTTACAATTTTATGAAGATACTCAACTATTAAAAGAAAAAACAAAAAAAAAATAATCAAAAGAAATAAGATGAAATAAAAAGGAAAATAAAGAGGGCATGAATAAGCATATTAATTACCTTCACTAGCTAATAGTTTAAGCACCATTACTATTTTAATTTGCAGAGTTATCATTGCTAAAATGAGAAATATGAGCTTAAGGACTTCAATAGAAAATGCCATATTTTTGTTTACAAGAAAAAATGGGGAATAATAATAATAATAATAATAATAATAATAAAAAGAAAGTTTAGATGTAAATCACAAATTAGAATTGCATATGGATCATATGTAAATCACATATTAAAATTTTATGTACTTATAGACCATTTACATATACTTACAAATGGACTATAAGTATATGTAGTTATAATCAATATTTTGAAACTTGGCCTAGAAGTCGATTGGGCCTGCCAACTAAGTCATGGATCAATTAGTTCGACCAGATCGACTTAGAGTTTTTATTATTTTTTTAAACATAATTATTTACAAAAAAATTAAACATGTAGTATGTAAAAATACATTAAAAAATCTATTAATTACCAATAAATTTTGTAAATATAAAAATTAAATAAATTATTTTAAGTAATAAATATTCAAATAAATCCATATAATATCAAAAATAAATATTCAAATAAATCCATATAATATCAAAAATAAATATTCAAATAAATTCATTTAACATATGTACAAACTACTACAAGTTCCATGAATAGATATAATTAATAACATTAAACTATGTAGAAAAATGTATTGTTTCATGCAAAAATATTTTACAAGCTTGATTGAGTGGGGTAAAAATTAAAATTTGATTAATTATAATAAGAAAAATAAATCAAATTATATAAATTTAGAATTCTCCAACCACACGTATGAGGTATAATAAAAATAAGCAAACCTTTTTCTAATTTTTTTTTCTAGAAAAGCTTGTGTAGTCCACCACCTCACTTGCGCACATAAAGACACTACCATACCACCCATCAAATTAACACATTAATTAATTTAATCACATATGATATGAATATTATATATAACCCACTCATCCATTTTCCTTTCTTTTCTTTCCATTTTAATTTATTTCAAATACATAGACTACAATTCAATTGTTAAATTGTCACATGTTGAGAGATTTTTAAAATAACGAAAAAATTATATCAATTTTAAAATATAAAGGGTAATATTATGCCAATTGAAAAATATAGATAAAATTGTTTTTTTATCAAAAAGTAATAGAATTATAGTGATTAACTCGGTCCAACCTGAGTTTTTCTGGTTCAATCCATTTCAATTCGAGTTTTTTCATTTTTCAAATTTTATTTTGGATCAATCCAGTTTTCTTATTGAGTCACGGTCTAATCGGTTCGGCCGTCTGGATCAAATTGAGTTTCAAAACATTGGTTCTAATTTACAAAGAACATGTAAGAAAATAAGTAGATAGTCAGTTGGGCCATTTGACAAATTTGCAAGTCTGACAATATTTTGCTCACAATTGACAATCTTGCATGTCTAACAATATTTTGCTCACAATTGCTCTAAGTTTTTCATCAAGGTCATGGTTGTCGAAATAGGTCCCTCTAGTCGATGTACCTTGCAAATCTCTATGAAAAATATATATATACGTTAAACTTTAGGTACATACTAGGATTGTTCACATTTTTTTATAAATCGACCAATCCGACCAATCCAAGAATATGGTGTAGGTGGGTTGGGTAATATTTTGAGTTTTAAATTGAAGAAGGTTGGGTTATTGTGTAATATGGTGGGTTAATACCTAAACCGACCATTTCATTTCTTCTCTCCATCTCTTTTTCTCTCTATCATGCCCTAGACCGTTTCCTTTTTGATCTTTGCTATTTTGCAGTCTCTTGCCCTCATCTCCCTCTTTAATTTTCTTTCTTTCTTTCATTCTCTCCAGTTGCCAGATCTGCTTCAACGGGTATGTAATTTTTTTTGTTAGATTTGTTTGGTTAGATCTCCTGACGCTAAATCCTCCTTTCCTCCTTTCTCTGACTCCATTGGTGATCTCCGATCAGGTATGCTTCCGCTTGCTGTCTCTTATTTCTATTTCTATGTTCACATAAACAAGCATCGTCATTAATTATAGACTTAAATCTGAGTTTGAGAGTCATTTTGGATGATGAATTTGGATAAAATCACATATTGTGATTTAGTATAATGGGAGAGGATTTTGATTTTCAATTACTGATTAGGGTGAGATGGAATTTATTTGTTTGTGTTTACGTTTACGTTGTCATGTGCTTATTAATTTCATTGAATTGATAGACAAAGCCAACCAGTAATTATTTCTTTCTTTCAAGATATAAATTTTTATAAAATTAATCTGAATTGTTATTGTTCATATAGGTTTCTTTCCACCAGATAGATAATCGCAAAACCCTGAGATTGTTGAGTGGTGTTGGCAGAGAAAATAATAGATTCAGTTGGTGTATTCTTCTTAATAATTTGCCTTTCGTGCTGAATCACTAACAAATAGACTTTAGAGATATAAGAGGTAAGGGATCTAACCACTAACAACACCCAAGGCATTACAGATACATACAGGTACACAAACAAAATCATATTTTGCTCTAAGATTAGTTATATATTATAGTAGTCAGTTATAAGAAAGAGAAACACATGATAACTAACTAGTGATAGTTATAAATAACTATCCTTAATTTTGTTAATCAACTAGCTAATCAGCTAAATATTAGTTGTATTAATTGTTGATATGTCACATTGTATAATTTTCAATTTGAATGCAGTAAAACTACATATGTAATCCATTACAAGTCAGATATATAATCCAACCCCTAGCATTCAGTACTGGAGGTGGGATATTAGATCCTTTTAGAAGTGCATTGTCACCTTTAATGGTAGAAGCACTCGTCTGCTGCCAAAATTGGTTGGATTCAACTCTAATTGATCTTCGAGAAGCAATAGACAATGTGGAAACATATGAAGATGTTAAATCAAGTGTTGTATATTTTTAAAGTTATGGTTTTTATGTTATAATTTCAAATGGAATCAACTTTTTTAAGTCATTTTGTCTGATAGATTTTCCAAATTTGCATGCACTTTCAATTTGAAAGTGATCGGAATCCAAAAGCATTAGCACCTGTTAGTATTTTTGTGCTAAATATATTTCATCATATCTTGTAATTTTATTTTTGGATATTTGACTGATAATATTATATTTCAGTACAATACTTGGTGTATATAAATTTTAGTATTTATTAGTTTTAAATTTAGTATGTATTATTTTAAATTTAGTGCAATTTATAATTTAATGTAATTATTATTTTGTTTATTATTTTATTTTATAAGTTAAATTTTGAAAAAAAATTGATGAATACAATAGTTAATTTACTTCAAACCATTTTAAAACCATCTCAAACTATTATAAACTACAATTAAAAAAACCGCCCTAAATCATCTCAAACCACCTATATTCGTTTGAGTTGGATTTTTTTATTTTTGACCCAACCCAACCCAAGAACAGCCCTAGTACATACTAAAAAAAAAGAATTTGAATAATTTCTCATGGGAAGATTAATGGACTTGGGTCCATATTGGTCTAATTCCCAATGAAATCAGTTATTTTTTCTTATAGTCTACACCCATCTATCCGACTACAGGGAGGGTTTATTAGAGTTCATTCAGGTTATAATGCAAAACTATATCTATATAAGAATTGACATCACTAACAATTTAATTAAGTTCTTTAAATTGCTAAAGGTATTTAGAATGGTCCCTACAAAATTAGAATTGCATGGAGGACCATATGTAAATCACATATTAAAATTTCATATACGAATAGACCATTTATATATACTTACAAATGGACCACAAGTGTATATAATTCTAATTTACAAAGAACGTGTAAGAAAAGAAGCAGATAGTCAATTTGCCATTCGTAAATTAAAAAAATTATAAGATTAGAAAATGATGAAGTAATATCTGCTAACCTCAAGCTCAAAAACAATAATTGAAGTTGTTGTTCCGAATATTGGCCAATTTTGCTACAACCATAAGAAAAACAGTTAATTACAAAAAAGGTCATCAATTATAGGGTATCTTACAATGTTGGATCACATCTTCAAAATCTTATAATGTCAACTTCCAACTTCGACTTTCTTTTCAATTGAAGGACTCTGTTGCTATTTTGTCATTTCCCTTTCAATAACGACGGAATCTCTCAATTGAAAAAAGAGTTGAAGTTGGGAGTTGACATTATAAGATTTTAAAGATGAAATCCAATATTGTAAAAATACCCTATAATCTGAGCCTTAATTTGTAATTAACCCTAAGGAAAATGAGAGAATTTTATCTTTATATCAATTTGCATTGAAGGATGACACTTCTTAGTCTCATTAATTATTTAAAGAATGAGATACTTTAAGTGCAATTATGGATGAGACTAGGAGAAGAAATGATTTAGTGGCACATGAACTAAATGCAAAATAGCCTACTAACTTAAAAGGACAAAAAGAAGAATAAATAAAAAAACAAACAATAATAGTCTATGATAAAAGTGAATAGTGCATGGGTTTTTTTAACCTTATTGAGAATTCTATCCAATCCTAAATAAGGTATCTTTTAATCATAAGCCGATGGAATGTAATATTATTGCAGATTCTTTAGCCAAGCAAGGAGTTCTTAGGAATGTAGATTCTATACCCTAGCTAACTTGATTATCCTCTATTTAATTTGTGGCTAAATGTGTATCACCTCCTCTTATTCATAATACCAGTGTTAGAAACCTCGTTATACGCAAACTAATATTAACACAAAATAAATATAGCCAAGTAAATTTCACAGTGTTGATATTTTTTTCTACGAGATTAATTAAAATACAATATCATTTATAACAAATAGTAATACATAATAATTCAATTAAAACCACAACTACTAACATTTCAAATTAAATTAAAAAAAAACTTATTTATATGCTACATTTGTTGCTTTATTTTTTATTTTGTCCATTATAATCATAAATTATAAAATCTCTAATCCTTTTCACTTGTTACGTGAAAAAGCAGCATAAAATGTGCATATGTAAACACAAGGTCTAATTTAGATAGGATAATCGCCTCCACTGTGATCCAAAATTATTGTTAAATCTCCATAAATTTTCATCAAGTCACTATAGCATTTTTTATATTTTTTCCAATAAATATTTTATTTTGCCATCACTGTTTTATTAACAAATGTACTTTATTCATATGATATATGGAATGCATTATTGTAAGATAAATTTGCCCCCTCTAAAATTAAATTCTAGATTCGTTTGTGGAAACACATATTTCTTAAAAAAAAAGTAAAAGAAAACCCTACATGAGATATTAATTGGCTTTAAATTTTATTAACGGTCTAAACAACATGATTCTTCTGAATTCTCCATTATATATAGATGTGACAAATTTCTATTGTTTATTTACTTATCTAAATTAATGCTATTCGTATATATTTCTAAGTTATAATTTACTTATTTAGCTAGCAAATATGTATACTAAATTTAAATTTAATATTTATATGACACAATTAAATTTCTACCAATTGGTAAAATTTTTTAAAACCATAATCTTAGGCTAAAGTTTAAAAATACTGAAGTTTTCAGGGATGTGTGTAGTGTAAACTTATTATTCAAAATCAGGCACTCAAAAAGCATCAACTCGTAAAACAATGTAGATTTTATTAGTCCAAATATTTATAACAAAGAAAAAAGAAAATATGAATAGTTTCTTATTTCTCTATAACCATTATATGATTTACAATTCTGTTTGCGATTAGTGGATAAAGTACGTATATTGTAAAATGGTGCAAAGGCTTTTTGCTGAAGTGTCTGAAAATAATCCCATTCTATTAGTATTTCGGGTTAATTACAAAAAATAGCCTCAACCATAGGATATCTTATAATTTTGAGCCCCATCTAAAAATCTTGCACAAAATGGCCTATAAGATACCTTACAATTTTGGTACTACATCGCTATTCCGTCATTCCCCCTTCAATAACAATGGAGTACCAAAATTGTAAGATACCCTATAGTTGAGGCTTTTTTTCTATAATTAACCCTAGTATTTTGCAGACACCCTCTTCAACCTTATTCTTGTGAAGCAGTATCTTGGTACACTTCTCACTCCTTGTCATGGTCAAGATTTAGGTTTACAAACTAAGCTCTAATGTCAAAGTACAACAAAACCTAAAGTAAAAATAATTTAAAAATTAAATTAGTGTAACAAATAATGTAAGAGATGAAAAAGAACTAAAAAAAAGCTCTATTTCTAGCAAACATATTAACCAATATATATGCAAAAGCTACATGCTAAACATAGAAAAAAAATTATATTTCTACAATATGGGAATGGAGACAACAAAGATATTTATGCTTACAGCAAATTATTAGCACTTGCCAAAATACATTGTTATGTTAGAAAGCTAGAACAATGAAACATATTGAACTAAAGTTATATACCATTTTATTGGTTATTAAAGCAATATAAACAACATAAACAAATATGAATTAAAAGTTATACCAACAAAATTTGAAAAGTCAATCATAAAATTGCAAAGACTACATACAAAAACATAATTTGAGTTAACCAATTCTACAAATTTGTAAACTTTTTAACCTCCGATAAAAAAATTAAAACCGATCTAATAATCAGTCTATAAAAACCTTAAAAAATTCCAACCCAATATACGAAAGTCTTTCTATTTTGATAATAGGATTCACTAAACAATCCGGATAAACCAAAGTGATATGCATAAGTTGCTCAAGAGTCCAAAACCTGGAAATAACATTCCTAAAGACATCCATACTTTAATAATGATGCAGTCCTTCAATAACTCTAATTTCATTGAAATATGAAATGATAAGCCTTACCTTATCTAGTCATCTAAAATAGGGAATGATTAGTTTGTTCCTCATTAGGACTCATAAATATACTCTAACTTTACTAATTACCTCTATAAATAGCTAGGAAATTCATGTATGATCTCTTTTTCTTCAACTTTTTACCTTTTTAGGATTCCCACAGATATTATTCTAACTTAACCATCAAAATCTACCTTGTCAGAAACCCTACCAGATTTTTACGTTTTAAGGTGACTTATTCAGGTGGCAGTCTAAAATTTTTATACAGTCATCATTTGGTACAGTGAGAGTGCACTTATCTCTCACAATGGATTCTTTCCCGATTTGAATATTGTGTCTGCCCTACCAAAAAACCAGTTTGAACAAAATGTACCTTCACCTACACCAATCGATAGCTTTTTACCGTAGGACCTACCCTTCTTCTAGAAGCCCTCCCTCCACTATGCCTATTCCACCCATATCAAGCCTTACCCCACAAATCACCTAGCTTTTTTCGTCACCTTATCCGCCATGGCGGCTTGGCACCCCTACTATAAACACCCTATACCCGGTTTGATGAGCATATCGTACAAAAATGTTACTAGCTATTCTATGATCCGAAATTTTATAAAAAAAACAATTTCTCTTTAATTTTGTTAAAGACTTTAAATTTTTTTACCATTAATTTTATCAAAATTTCGACATAATTTTTCCTAAATATTGTGTAAAACCTCTTGTACAAAAATTACAAATACACTTCTAAATTCACATATTTCCACTCCACCACAACTGATACAAACTCTAACATAGATGAAATCCCCATCCTCCAAATACCATCATAAGATAGTTCCATATTTTTTATTATCCATGCCACAAACAAAATCAATATATGTGTATATATAATAACAAAACTAAAATAACTAGTTACAACTTAATTACATAATCAGCTTAAATTATATTTACCCATCTTCAAAAATTCGCATTTTGAGTATAAATGCAAAATCTAAGAAAGATAATAAAAAATATAGTATAAATAACCTTTTTGGCTCATCTTTATCTTTATCTTTGATATAACTTTCTACAGGCAAACTATAAACTTACATAATCTTTTGCATTTTGATAGTAGATTAAGTACTATTAATTATACTTATGCTCAATCCAAGTGATGTTGTCATCAAGATAAATTTATTAATTCAAGTATTCATCATATATAATAATAAGCTTATAATTAATTTAACATAAGCCTTAATATATAAGTACTATACCAATGTAAAAAATAATGTAGAATAATTAATTCAAGATTCGACCTAATTATATCATTTTGCATATTCTCAGTCCATGCATATGATCAATTACTATGCATTCAAGTACACTTATAATTTATAAACTCTTTAAGCTATATATTAAAATATATTTATTTTATATAATTACTTTATTATAGTTATTGCCCACTGTAATATGAAAGAATGCATAAAGAAGATATGCAAGACTACGACTTTTTAAGCCTAATAGGATTAGAGTGGTTAAAATCTGACACTGCATGCACTCCAATGTTCGATGTAAAAAGAGGCCAAAATCAGAAACTACTCTTTTACATCTAATAGTAAGTGGCCAATACTAGGCACTGCACTTACTTATTCTCTATAGGTTCTTATTAACTTGCAGTATAATGTACATATCTCCATTAACCCAATGTACTATTTGAATCCACCCATCACACCATTCGAATCCACCTAACACACTATTTGAATTTATCCAAAGCACCATTCGAATTTATGTAACACACCATTTGAATTCATCCAACACACAATCGAATCCACCCATCACACCATTTGAATCCACCCAACACATTAACTAAATTAACATCCTTAAAGCCAATCAATTGTATGTAATCCATAATTTTCACCGTTTACTATGTGTGATAAAGCCTTATTAATCACATTCATTACTCAGCTACCACATATTTAGTCACAAAAACATCAAATGAAAATTTAATCCTACTTATACTTTAAACCTCGAGTTATACAATAAATATGAGACAAGCAACTAAAACAAATTATTTTATTAGTATTAGCATCATACGTATAAACACACACACACGCACACACACGCACACACACATATATATATATATATAAGTTACTATGGTTACCACAATTTATAGTAATTACAACTATAGATTTAAAGCATAAATTTATAAAACATGTTATTTTAACAAGCGTGCTTAGCATACTCTTCCTAAGTCTATGCACATTAATCTATATACAAGCCAAAAATCCATAGTAATATTAATACAATTTGGTTTGTATTTGAAATGCCAATTCTTAAGCTTCTTACGTATCTTATATAGGAAATCATAATCATGTAGTTCTGCAACTCTGAAGTTTGACATAGCACATTTCTTGCATAAATTTTAATTTCTAAATTACATTCACTTATCATAAAATGTGAATCCATTAAAAGTAACCATAAATATATTCAATAATTAGGCACTTAGTGGTGAACGTAATTCTTAACCTTTTTCTGTCTCTATTTGTTATCCTACTTATATACTTATTCGATTATCACAAACAATAAAGTACTATCATATACATTAGAGGAATAAATCCCAATTTTTTTTGTTAATTACATGTTATTATCATAATACATCATTTATCAAACAATAGTACAATCATATCAATTATACCTTGGCTAGATAAACCATTAACTACTTTTCTAGCGACTGGCAAATTAATATTGAGCTTGAATTAAAATGGCCTAACCTTTGCAACAAAAACTAATAAACTAGTTTGTGTAAAACCATCATTTTTTTAAGCTATGACTGTAAACTTATAAAATATATATAAGAAAGTTTTCCTACAACTGGGAAACCACTTCTTCTATTTTAAGAGGAACAAATAGTTCCATATGTATAAAGAAAAAGGTTAAAAAGGGCAAGGAAAGAGAAAATAAAAATGAGAGACAACATATAATATTAATTAATACCTATCATGAATGGATAATTCTAATTGCATAAGATCCTAGGAATTGAAAGGCCGCAATGGACAAAACTCTCACACTTCTTATATTGATAGATTACCATAAAAGAAATATATTAAAAGAGCATGAAAGACATTATCTCACATGTTGGGAATTATCGATTACATGCATCTCATACATAAGCGAAATTTAAAATTTTTAACCAATAGATCTGATCTTGCCATGAATTTACAATATACATATTAATGAGAATAAGAAAAATCACCTTTGATTTTTGTTGAACAGTTGATTTTTCTTCTCATCGGGTTGTTGCAAACTACAGTGTCCAAAATTGAATACCTCTAATGAGTAATCTATACTAGAAAAGGATTGAATGAACCAACAATGGAGGAATACAAGGCTGGCCGAAATCCCTTGACGCTAGCAAGGGGGAAGTGGCAGCTAGGGTTGAGAGAGTGAGAGAATTTATTTTCTCTTAATTGTTCACTTAACCCTAAAATTCCTATCACTTGGATTTTTATAGTTAGGTTAAAAATCCAACTTCATAATGGGATTGGACTCTTTAAAATTGCTGGAGAAATATTAAATGGGTTTCTGGAATTATTAATAATATATCTGGGCTCAATTTAATCCAATTTAAATCCTTTCATAAAAGACTATGCACAAAACCCACAAACTAGGCCCTTTATGCATACACTTGGATTTAATCACCCAAATGAATTCCAAATCCATCCAAATTAAATATGTAGGCTCTATAATACTTAAAAAATATATTTAATTTATCTTGGTCCAAGAATTAGGCCTCTAAGGCCTTCTATTAGCAAGTGGATTGAAACCCTTTCTCTGGAGGGTTTCTGCGCCAAAATCATTTCCTTGGGCCTCTTTAAATTTCTCCAATGGATCTATTAATTATTATATCAGCCCTATAATACTTATATTCCAATAATAATTAATTATAAAATACATTATTTCAATTAGGTCCATTTTACAGAATATTTCTAAAAAGTTTTACAAACAATTTTACTTGATCATAATTAATTAAACTCTTTAATTAATTATTCTCTTATTCACTTCTCTATTCCCATAATAATTTCAAATATTATTATCCTCATCATTTCACCATTTTATCCTTTTCTCTATATGTGTGTGACCTATTGGATTTCTGTCCATATTGGCAGTATAATATGTAATTGTGAGTTATATTCAAAACTCACATGATTTAAACTTCTTTAAATCATTTTATCAATCCCTATTGATATTTATGATACACTATTATACAAGTCATGATTAGCCTCTAGCTAGGCATCATGACTATCCAAATGTCAGGAAAGTCAAGTGGTTTGACTATACCATTCCATAGAAACAGTTATCGTACAATTACTCCTTTCACCACTCTTATCTCAATTAGATTTTGAGTATAAATTTCTGTCAACTCATATAAATCTAATTATGTATGTTCTATTAATTTAACCATTATTTCCAAAATGCCCTTCATGGATCCCTATCTATTTTGGCATATTACTCTGGCCAGAGATTCTCTGAACAGGGTAATTATAAAATCATGCGAGATAACTTCTCTTAATAAATATGGGATGGTGAATCCTTTGTTAATCACTCAACTATCTTCAAGTAGGTCATGATATACCCAACCTTCTAACTATGTTCACCCCCAGTTGGAAGTAATCAGTTATGGAGTCAAAGTATACCACTTGCTACTTAAGATAACTTTGGTGATCTCAAGTCTAAGAATACTTGCACAATTGCTATGAAGAAATTCCTCACTAACATAGATTTAATATCCATGTGAGGATTTTCTTTGCAGGTCTCCAATGAACTTGTTCTTTTAACAAGCATCCATATGTTAGCTTTGATTATCTTCCATAATTACAGTTATGAGAACCACTGCTTGAACCATTCAAGAAGTATAACATGTGCTAGCCTGTCCGAATTAACAATGTCCTATCTTGTTAATTTTATGGCTAGGGATATTTAGATATTAACATATTTGCATGCAATAGACATCTCATATCATGAACACTTTCATGATTGCCTTTGCACTGTGTTTATAATATCAAGGACTTCATTTATTAATTTAAGATTTACAAACTCATACATTTAAACATAGCATTAATAAATGAATGATGCTTTTTATTAAGAATATGAATTCATACATATGAAATACATCCCTTTTACATGGGCTCTAGGGCATACTCTCTAACATCACACACACACACATACACACAAACACACACACATATATATATTTGTGTGTGTGTGTGTGTATACATATACACTTAAAAATTTCATCACAAACAACAAATATTCAATAAATAAACATTAAAGTGAATAATATCTCTATGCAAACCTGACTTTTAAATATGAATTACTAGTATCTCCAATCAAAACCCTCAACAAGGATTGCTTACTAAAATGGCAGAATAAACATTATAAGTCTGATTTATTAATGTCCATTATTTGCAATTATTGAGAGCTAATAAGTTTTCTAGGACAAAGATGAAGCCACACATTTCTTTTTGCCAACTACCATAGTAATATATTGCAATTTTAAACCTAAAAATTAAAGAACACAATAGAACATAAATGTGATTGTCCCATCATCAATTTCACTCAAAGCCGCACGATTAACTATTGAAGCATAAGACTAGCGATAAAAGATTTATAAACAAAATAATATATCCTCCTTTAATGGCAATATGTTTAACAATAGCACCAAATCATTTTTCTAAAGCTTAAAATTCATTAAGGCTATTACAAGTATTTACTAATCTAAATCATAGCACACACATAATTATAGATACATTTTATAGTCTACTAGATCACCTTTCACACTAATTCTCTCTCCAGTTAACATTAGCAATTCCTTTAGCATTATAATCCATTGAGAAGAATTAAATTAAATACAAAAAATAATAATGATGTAACTCATGGCAACAACTTAGTTTAATAGCTACTTAGCCTTCCAAAGTCATAGGTCATTATTTTTATCTTTTATCCAACTCTTTCAATTGTTAAAACATAACACATTTTTCCAAATCACTCAATGACATAAAGGGAAAAAAGATATGTCTTTAAAGAAAATTAACTCGTGGTTGTAACCAACTCATTAAATAATTCAAGCTAAACCTCAACTAAAACAACAATTTAAAGATTTAATCACCATAATAAGTTTTTATCACATAAATAAAAATAAAATCCCAAACTAATTTAGACATATTTATACTTAAAAATTTTCTAACTTAATAAAGTACATAAACAATACAATAAGTAAACATAAACTTAATGAAGCATAACTTAAGGCAATATTAACTCCACAAGTTAATTGAGCTAATCAATTTTACTATTTAATTTATAAACCTTTAACTCTATGCTTCGTATTTCAATTTGATAGTATATTCAAAATCTCAACTTGGAGGTGGTGATCTATGCCTTGATATGCAATATAAGGTGCCAAGACTTTGGTAATTCATTAAGTAAAAAACCATTTAATAATTTTACTGAACTCATATTCCAAACTCATAAGTTCATCTAGATGGATGAAGCTCGCCAACTTCAACTCAGCTCTCAATATAGGGATCTAGATAGAGATAGGGACTCTATGAACAAGACAAGCTATGATAAGGGAAATGGTGGATGAAATAGTTTTAGGGACACTAGAGGATTCAATAGCTCTAATGGAGCTTATATTGTCTCCACTCTATACTTCAAAGATTGGAAGGAAGACCAATTTACACCTTTAGACACTACAAGGTTCTAAATTCTCACATAGATAAAGCAAAATAAGTAAGTTAATTGGCTCGAACCCATAAGAGAACACCCTAACCATGACTAAAGCTTGTATTTCACTTATCAAAGGGATAAGGGGCATGAAATCAATGACTATATGCAGCTTAAGAGGGAGATTTAGCATTTAGTTTGGAAAATGAGTTAGCCCTAATTTGTGAAGAATGGAACAGTGATACCAAAAATTGATCTTGAACACCTCGGTAATAGGATAAGAATAGAGTTAGTTCGAGTAAAAAGAAACCTTCTTAGTCATCCACATCATTGTTGAGGGCAAGCACTATGATGTCTTTGACAACTCCAAGTAGCAAAATGTCAAATAGGTGTTCTTACTGGGTCCATTCCACCAGCCTCTTATACTGTGTAATTTTTAGTAGCTGATAGAGCTCATGTTCGATAACTAAACACAAATGCTCTAGTAGTTAAAGCTATTATCCAAGATAAATTATTTCAATGGATCCTAGTAGACATAGAAAGTGAAGTCAATTTGATCACCTTCGATACTTTAAGGCACTTGGGATGTCAACCAACCTTTTAGATCATATTTTTATGCCACTAATCAGCATATTTGGGTAGGCAATCAAAGGCTTAATAAACTTTATAGCTCAATGATAATGCAATTGTTTGAACTTGCATGACTTATTTCATGTTAGTAAATATGCTCTTTTCTTATAATGTAATTCTTATCCAACCCTTGTTATCCATAATAGATGCTTATATTTCCATGAAAAAGTTATTGCTCAAAATATCAGCCTAAGAAGGCACTATACTACTTTGAGGTAATCAGCGGGTAGCTTAGGAAACCTATGTCACTATGTTGAAAGAAGCAAATTAGACTCTACCACTTGATGCATTAGGTGTGCCGATCAATTTAGGTTGGATGATTAAACCACTTGACTTATTGTAGGATGTCAAGTCTTGCTAAGAAAAATAGTCAAGATAGCCACTAACAAAGTAAGGCCAGAGAGAGATGCACTTTATTTCTATGATTTTGGAATTTGCTGACATATTCGCCTCATAATCCTTAAACATCATGGGTATATTGTTAGAGAGTATGCCCTAGAACCCATGTAATGGGGATGTATTTCATATGTATGAACTCATATTCTAAATAAAAGGCATCATTCATTTATTAATGCTATGTTTAAATACATGAGTTTGTAAATCTTAAATTAATAAATGAAGTCCTAGATATTATAAACACAGTGCAAAGGCAATTATGGAAGTGTTCATAATGTGAGATGTCTATTGCATGCAAATATGATAATATCTAAATATCCCTAGTCATAGAATTAACAAGATAGGATATTGTTAATTCGGACAGACTAGCACATGTTATGCTTCTTGAATAGTTCAAGTAGTGGTTCTCATAATTGTGATTATGGAAGATGATCAAAGCTAACATGTGGATGCTTGTTAGAAGAACAAGTTTATTGGAGACCTGCAAAGAGAATCCTCATATGAATATTAAATCTATGCTAGTGAGAAATCTCTTCATAGCGGTTGTGCCAGTATCCTTAGACTTGAGATCACCAAGGTTATCTTAAGTAACAAGTGGTATACTTTGACTCTATAACTAATTACTTCTAACTGGGGGTGAACATAGTTAAGAAGTTGGGTATATCATGACCTACTTGAAGATATTTGAGTGATTAACAAAGGATTCACAATCCCAGATTTATTAAGGAAAGTTATCTCACATAATTCTATAATTGCCTTGTTCAGAGAATCTCTGGCAAGAGTAATATGCCAAGATGGATAGGGATCCATGAAGGGCATTTTGGGAATAATGGTTAAATTAATAGAACATACATAATTAGATTTATATGAGTTAACAGAAATCCATACTCAGAATCTAATTGAGATAAGAGTGGTGAAAGGAGTAATTGCACGGTAACTGATTCTATGGAAGGGTATAGTCAAACCACTTGACTTTCCTGACATTTGGGTAGTCATGATGCCTAGCTAGAGGCCGCTCATGATTTTTATAATAGTGTATCATAAATAATATCAATAGGGATTGATAAAATGATTTAAAGAAGTTTAAATCATGTGAGTTTTGAATAGAACTCATAATTACATATTATATTGCTAATATGGATAGGAACCCAATAGGTCACATAGTATAGAGTAAAGGATAAAATGGTAAAATGACAAGGATAATAATTTTTGATATTATTATGGGAGAAGAGAAATCAATAAGAGAATAATTAATTAAAAAGTTTAATTAATTATGATCAAGTAGAATTGTTCGCATAACTTTTTAGAAATATTCTGTAAAATAGACCTAATTGAAATATTGTATTTCATAATTAATTATTATTGGACTATAAGTATTATCGGGTTGATATAATAATTAATAGATCCATTGGAGGAATTAAAAGAGACCCAAATAATTGGTTTTGATGCAAAAACCCTTTAGAGGAAGGGTTACACGCCCAACCCATATAAAAGGCCTTAGAGGCCTAATTCTTGGACCAAAATAAATTAAATATATTTCATAAGTGTTATGGAGCCTACATATTTAATTTTTATGGATTTGGAATTCATTTGGGTGATTAAATCCAAGTGTATGCATAAAGGGCCTAGTTTATGGGTTTTGTGCATAGTCCTTTATGAATGGACTTAAATTGAATTTAATTGAGGCCAAATAAATTATTCATAATTTTAGAAACCCATTTAATATTTTTCCAAAAATTTTAAAGAGCCCAATCCCATTATGAAGTTGGATTTTTCATCTAACTATAAAAATCCAAGTGATAGGGATTTTAGGGTTAAGTGAACATTAAGAGAAAATAATTTCTCTCTTTGAAAAATCCTATCCACCACTCCCTTGCTAGCATCAAAGGGAATTCGGCTAGCCCTTGTGTTCCATTATTCTTGGTTCATTCAATCATTTTCTAGTGTGGATTACTAATTAGAGCTATTTAATTTTGGACATTATGGTTTGCGACAACCTGGTGAGAAGGAAAATCAGCTGTTCAACAAAAATCGAAGGTGATTTTTTTATTCTCATTAATATTTATATTGTAAATTCATGGAAAGATCAGATCTATTGGTTAAAAATTTTAAATTCCGCTTATGCATGTGATGCATGTAACCGATAATTCCCAATATGGTATCGGAGCTTTAGTTTTGCCATGAATCTACAATTCTATATTTTTTATGTGAAATAGTTTTTATTTTTGAGTTCTTTATTTAATGAACTTTAGAATATCATATTTGATCATTCATGAATGAGAAATATTAATTTCTGGATGTATGTGATCAAATATATAAAATGAAAAATAAAAATGATTCTTTTGAGAAAAGAATCATTGATTTTGGCGTGTACGGTTTCTATTTTTTAATAAAGGTTTTAGGGGCTGTTCTAAATTAAATTTTTATTGATCTACTCTAAAATTATTTTGATGATAATTTATTTTTTTAATATGTGATATTAAGCCATAGGATCAAACAAAATTAAAATCGAACAAGTTTTGTATGAAAACTAGTTTTGTCGAAAAGTTTGATAAATTGGTGTTCTTCGTGTGTTCTTGGTGGATTCTTGTTTAGAACTATTTTTCATCTTCTAAATCTAATATATCTAATATATTAATGTGTTTTAATTAATTGGATTAATTAAAATGAGCCTTGAATTAATTGGATTAATTCTAATTCATTAAAACCACTTAATGGGCTTAATTATGTTTACGGACTTGATTTAAATTAGTGAATGACTTGGTGGGCCCAAGGAGCTGATTTAAATTAAATATTATAAACTATAATTAAGTTTATTAATAGGATTTAAGGGCTGGAGTGGGCTTGACTCATTCTAAAAGGCCCAAATGGTCCAATAGACACAAAACTAGTTTGTGTGTGAACACACTTTAGGGTTTAAATTTGTGGGTTTCGGCCTACCCTTTGTTTTAAGCCCAAAATTGATTTTTTAATTATTTAATATGATTAATTAATTAAATAATCAATTAATAATCAATTAATAATCAATTGGATTAATAATAAGAACATATGCATGCAAAAAGGTTTCCTAAAATGAAAGTTTTCAAAATGGAAAAAGTTTCCTAATTTGATCACATTATCAAAATAACTCAAAAGTAAGTTTCAAGAGTTGAAACATAGTTTGTATTCCATTATATGGTTTTACTTTATGCATTAGAAATGCATACAAATGTGTATGATTGGCATAATAGATAGTTATGGACAAGGCCTAATGTGATTGACCATAATGCATGTTTCGGCCCAATGAGGACTTTCATGTCCTAGCCACTTGTTTTTGGTTTGTATATCTTTTTTAAATTGTAATATGTAATTAGATTACTTAAATTAGAATTAGAGATAGAGATGGAGACCACTATCAAGGAACAATATGGGTCGGATAGAGATCCAACAAGATGAAAGATAATGTAATTATTTTTAATTGTTTAAATCATGCATATAACTTAGGTATGACCTTTTGATTTTCCTTTTGGCTCGGGAAAATCAATGTAGTAAAGTCCATAACTATACCATATTTGTATGCTTATATTTTGTGATAGATATAGGATGCATACCAATGTATGCCAACCATGTATGATGAGACTTAATTAACTAAAATCCCTCAAACAAATACTAAGGTATATAAGCCTTCCATTAATTGGAGGACAACTAGAGTTCTTTATAGTGTGGGTTGTTGACCACAATCAAGCTCACATTATATCGAATATGTTCGAATCTAATTAAATGGGTCATCTTAGCTAGCCCATTAGCTTGTTGACTATAGTCAAGGTTAATAGTTCTAGAGGCAAGATTAGGGAATGCATATATGATATGCATGTATTAAGAGTTGATAACCTAATGATTCAATAGTTGTGTAGAGACACAATTGGTATAGAGATACCTACCTTTTAAGGGTATGGAGTTTGGCTTATTGACCACAGTCAAGGTCAAATTACATATCAAGGATTGGATATTGGCCCACTAAGAAAACCATCGGGTTTTCTCGAATTAAATAGTTAGGGCTATTAATTCGCAATAAAATAGTGGGAGTAAATAGATTATTTAAAGACCTAATTAATGCATAAATATATATGAACATACTCTCATATGTTTTCTTTTCACATCTAGGTCATCATCACGAGCACATCAAACATTAACATACAATCAATCTTGGATAACAAGCTGGTTGGCAGCAACTATTCTGACTGGATCAGACAAGTGAGAATTATTCTCAGAGCTGAAAAGATCCATTATGTCTTGGATAAAGATCCACCACCACTTCCATCAGATGATGCCATCGATGAGATCAAGGGCACTTATCGAAAATACATGGAGGATAATGAAGCAGCGGCATGTCTGATGCTGGGTGCTATGTCCTCAGAGCTTTAGAAGCAATATGAGATGATGGATGCTAGAACCATCATTTTGCATCTAGAGGAGCTTTATTCTTCTCAGGCTAGAACTGAGCAATATAAGATTGCTCGAGCTTTATTTAGCTGCAAAATGGTGGAAGGCACTTCGACTGCTACTCATGCATTAAAAATGTATGGGTATATTGAGCATTTGAGTAGACTTGGCTATGTAATAGATAATGATCTATACATAGATTTAATCTGGTACTCGTTGGCTCCAAGTTATGCACCTTTCATGCTTAACTTCAACATGAATAAAATCCAAGTAACCATTTCTGAGTTAATCAACATGCTCAAAATAGTTGATGGATCCTTTAAGAAGGATTCAAAAAGTGTCATGGTTGTCACTTCTGCTAAAGGCAAGAAGCAGAAGAAGAAGAAGATGATGATCAAGGCGTAGCCAAAGAATGGTGGGGTTTCTGAGAAGAAGGTTGCCAATAAAGAGAATCCCAAAAGAACTTGCTTTCATTGTGGAAAAGATGGTCATTGGAAGCGTAACTGCAAGGCCTATCTAGATTCTCTCAAGGAGAAGAAGCAAGCTGATGCTTCTACTTCATGTAACGCCCCCAAATATTTGAAATTTCCATGCATGACATGTGTAAAGTGTGAATAGTTAACTTAGGTTGAGTTTTGGAGTAATTAGAGTTGAGTAGAACAGGAAATTTAAAAATAATGTACCATTAATCGTGCCCGAGCCGAGAACCCGAAAATGGGCAACCCGTTGGACAATATAAATTTAATATAAAATATGAAAGTACATGTTAAGTGGAGTACGGTGGTACAATTTGAGTGAAAATTGAGATCAAATAGGCCTCCAAAAGGGTAAACAAAGAAAAATTTCCTAAGTCGGCGTAGGTTCGATTAGAAATTTTGACTGAATATTTGGAGACCTTAGAGATCTCCGATTGACTTAATATTTTAAATATATGTCATAAATAGTGTAGTGACGCTCAAGGAAATAGAAAATAGCAATTCTGGCAAATCTGTAATTTCTGGTCTCGAACGGGCTGCACAAGCCGTCAAAGCTATAAGTATATCGAAACAAAGTCAAAATGAGCTGAAATGTTTACCAGATATTATTGAATATATTGTGACACTCTAGGTAAAATTTTAGAGCATTCTGACTTCCATATCAAAAGCTCGATTTTCGAGGTGAAAAACCGAAATTGGGTCATTTAAGGAGTCAAAATCGTGAATCTAACCATGAAAATTCATGGAGATCATTATTTTGAATCTGTGATCATGTGTGTGCAAGATTAGGATAGTAGAATGTGTGTGCATGCTTGAATGAGTGACATGTGGCATTATTTAAAGCCATTAGATTCAATAGTTGCAAGGTGAATCTTGGCCTCTCCTTTGGTACACTTAAAACACCATATATAAGGACCAAAATATCAGAAAATATCTGGAATTGTCGGCCATCTTCTCCTCCTTTCTTGTGAAAATCCAAAATTCACCATTTCTTCTCTCGTCTCACCATTTTCTTCTAACCAAGCCTTATTCCTTTGAATTTCCAGCCCAAAAATTTACTCTAGACTCAAAATTTATCCCTCTCTAACTTAGTAAGAAGCTGGTATCAAAATAAGGCCAAGAAATTTAAGATAAAAGGTAGGAGAAAGTAAGATAAATTTTGTGATTTTGTGAGAATTAGATGAGATATGTGGGAGAATTTTTATGAGCATGTATATATTGATTAGGAGAGTTGATTTATGGCTTTAAATGGCTTAATATTGTGATAAAAACTCATAATTCTTCCTTTGTAAATTTTGGCTATTAGAAGAAAAAGAGAAGGAAAGGCAAGTTTACAAGGATAAAGGAAAGGAGAAGGTGTAATCAGCTCTTTTCCAGCAATTTGGAGGTTAGTGGATGCAAATTACCTTTAATTTCACTAATTTACTTGAATTTTCCCTAATTTTTCTATTATGTAACTATGTCATAGGGCTTAAGATAGTGAATTAATTTAATATTAATCAATAATATGCTAAAATAAGTAATTAGATACTTAAATAAATTAAGAAAATAAAAATTAAGTAGTACTTACCTTAGTAGCCAAATTAGGGTACTAAAGGTACCTTAATGCAAACTATTTGAAATTTGGGCAATTGATGTTATTTAATCTATTTAGTGCATGAGAAATGAAAATATGCTAGATAAATGAAAAATAATTATTGGGGAACATTATGTCATTGTTACATAATGTAAAAAGTTGATGAAACTTGTAAACTTTTATGTGTAATTATCATTTATCACCATATAGTGACCTAAAATGGACATAAAATAAGGTATGGCATTAATTTGGAGCAAAGAATAAATTGTAAGTGGCAAATTCTTTGATGGCCGAATAGCAACTCTATTTAAAATAATATGTTTTGTTTAAATTCTTGTGATATAAAGCTTTTCTATGATGAATGTACAAGTAATGAGCTTATTTGAATAAGTTTGGGAGCATAATGTGATTAAAATAAAGTAATAAGAATAAATAATAACAAAAAAAAGAAAAGATAAAATTTAATAATGCCCTTAGTGTACAGTGGGTAATTTCAGCTCTTGGATAGTATGGCTAGCCATAGGAATTTATTCCGCAGGATACCATGAGCCTATGAGATAATTATTATCAAAAATGACTATGAGATATAAGACAGGATAGCCGGCGTATTATATGCATTAGTACTGGGGCTTTGGTGTCGCACCTAGTGGTGGGATCCCTCCGGTACACCATATTTACGTCCTGTTTATCCAGTTCATGGTTCTCCACTGGTGTCACCTAGGGGCAAAAGAGTAATTTTGCACAAAAATTGAAATAAAAGAGTAATTATAATGAAAATTATGCCATATTAATAAATATGAAATAAATAATGTAAAAAAATGAGATCAATATGATAATTAAGGACAAATTAGTAATTACGCGATTAAGCAAGGGTAAAATGGTGATTTGAAACAAAAATAGTGATTAAGGAAGTTAAAATGGCTAAATGAAGAAAAAGGGTAAAATTGTAATTAGTTAAAAGTTTAGGGACTAAAATATAAATTTACTATTTTTGAGGAATTTGAAGGATTAAAAATATAATTTGTACATTAGAAATTAAATAAAAGTCAAACGAAGTCAAATGAGTCAAATTTGAAATCAAATTGAAGAAAAAGTCAACGTAGGGACTTAATTGCAAAATTTTATAAAGTTTAGTAAATAGTTAAAATAAGATAGGAAAATTTATTATTATAATAATTCAAACTAATTAATGGAGGGAAAGAAATAGAAATTGAGTAACTTGATTAAATTACATTTGTTAAAAATAAAGTAATAATTTGAGTTAAATTAATTACTAATATTTAGTTAGTGAAATTTTTATGTAATTGCATCCAACACTGAGCGACTATATTGCTCAGCGTGTAGTTTTATTTGACTGCGCGCAGGGACAAGTACAGGAAGACTTACAGTGAGAAGCAGAATTTTGGTGGCATGTACCTAAGAATTTTGGTTATGTAAAATAATTAAGATTTATAAATTATTATGTAAGTATAATTGAAGTTACGTTGTGGTTATGTAAATTAAATTTTATATGCATACTATTTGAGATGTGTTGATGTATGATGAATTTAGAAGTGTTTGAATTGATTGAATGGAGTTCAGGTGTAAGGAGGATTAAATTAGGGAGTGTATTTTGACATTTGCAGGTTTTGGGATTTTAAATTATTAGACGTTATGCCGCCAAAATTTTTAATAAATTATTTAGATATTAGAAGGTTATTAAAAGAAATTATATTAGGTATTTTTTTAAAGGAGAGCGTTACACTTTAGGTATTCATATGATTGAAATTAATACTTATTCTATTACTTCAAAACAATTGTGGGTATTAAATACTGCATGTGGATCTCATTTGTGTAATGATCTACAAGGGCTTAAAAGCAGTAGAAGAGTTGGAAAGGCAAAAATATGTCTACAGTAGTTGTGGGCACTTATCATTTACCTCTTCCAAGTGGATTAATACTGGACAAAATATTTCTACAATAGTTGTGGGCACTTATCATTTACCTCTTCCAAGTGGATTAATACTGAAATTAAATAATTGTTATTATGTTCCAGCTTTATCCAAAAGTATTATTTCTTTCAGTTGTTTATTGAACAATTATGACATTTCTTTAAAAGACAAATGTTGTTACATTTTTAAGAACAATATGTTTTATGCTAAAGCTACCATTGAGAATGGTATATTATTCTTGATTTAATTAAAGAAGTGCATAATGTGGATACCAAGAGAATGAAACAAGATAATCTAAATACCTCATATTTATGGCATTGTCATTTAGGCCATATAAATGAGAAACACATGACCTAATTACACAAGTCAGGTGATTTATGGTCATTTGATTATGAATCATTTGATATATGTGAATCTTATTTATTAGGAAAAATGAAAAAAATCTCCCTTTATTGGTAAAGGAGGGCGAGCTAAAATGATTTTGGACTTAATACATTCAGATGTATGTGGTCCAATGACTACACATGCCAGAGGAGGTTACTCCTACTTCATTACTTTCATAGATGATTATTCCAGGTTTGGATATATCTATCTAATGAAAAATAAATCAGAAGCATTTGAAAAGTTTAAAGAATTCAGAAATGAAATAGAGAAGCAACTTGGCAAAAGTATTAAGACACTTAGATTATATCGAGGTGGAGAGTACTTAAGTCAATAATTTCAAAATTGTCTTTAGAGATAATGGGATTTTACCTCAATGGACTCCACCATATACACCACAACATAATGGTGTATCTGAAAGGAAAAATCAAATACTATTAGATATGATTCGATCCATGATGAACTGAGTAGACTTGCCTAAGTCCTTTTAGGGATATGCACTAGAAACTATTGTTTATGTGTTAAACAGAGTTCCTAGTAAATCAGTTGATGTTACTCCATATGAGATATGGAATAACAAGAAACCCATACTTTCTCATATGAAAGTATGGGGTTGTCCTTCCTATGTGAAGAGGACAATGTCATACAAACTAGATGTTAAGTCTAACAAATATTTATTTGTGGGATATCCAAAAGAAACATTTGGATATTATTCCTATCATCATCCCTTAGAACAAAAGATGTTTGTTTCAAGGCATACTATCTTTTTGGAGAGAGAATTTCTCCTACGAGAGGACAGTGGGAGTAAAATTGAACTTGGTGAAGTTCAAGACCTACAAATAGAAGTAAATCAATCGATTGAACCTGATATTGAATTTCATAATGATGAGATTACAGTTGAACCTAATTATACACAAAATCCTAGAAGATCTACTAGGATGCATTCTATCCTTGTGAGATATGGATTTCACATTGATTTAGATAGAGGCATAACTATAGTAGAGGACAATGAGCCTACAAGCTATCAAAAAGTTTTAAACAATTTAGAATGTTATTTATGGCTTAAGGCTATGTAGTCTGAAATGGACTCCATGTATGAAACAAAGTATGGACTTTAACTCAACCACCTGAAGGGATAAAACCCATAGAGCGCAAATGGGTCTTCAAAAAGAAGACCAACATGGAAGGTAATATAGTTACCTATAAAGCTCGCTTAGTAGCAAAAGGCTATCGTAAAAAAGAAGGTATTGACTATGATGAAATCTTTTCTCCCGTAGTGATGCTTAAGTCTATAAGAATACTTTTAGCCATTGCAGCTCATTATGATTATGAGATTTGGCAAATGGATGTGAAGACAGCTTTCCTAAATGGAAATATGACTGAGGATGTGTATATGACATAACCAGAAGGGTTCACATCAGAAGATGGCAAAAAGGTATGCAAGCTTCAAAGATCCATTTATGGATTGAAGCAAGCCTTTAGGAGTTGGAACATATGATTCAATGAGACAATTAAAGAGTTTGGTTTCTTATAGAATGAAGATAAACCTGGTGTGTATAAAAGGGTCAGTGGGAGTGCAATTGTCTTCCTAGTTCTATATGTGGATGACATATTAATCATGGGAAATGACATTTCTCTTCTCCAATATGTTAAAATATGGTTATCTAAGCAATTCTCCATGAAAGACCTTGGAGAAGCATCCTATATTTTGGGAAAAAAGATCTATAGAGATAGATCCAATAGGTTACTAGGTCTTTCTGAAAGTACATATATAGATAAAGTATTAAAGAGGTTCAATATGGATCTCTCTAAGCAAGGGTTTATACCCATGGTGCATAAGAAACACCTTTCTAAGTCCATGTGTCTGCAGACACTAGAAGATAGAGAGAGCATGAATAGAATACCATATGCATTTGCAATTGGTTATATCATGTATGATATGTTATATACACATCCAGATGTAGCATTTGCTTTGAGTGTCACAAGCAGATTCCAATCCAATTTTGAAGAGGAACACTAGGTAGCTGTCAAGAATATCCTTAAGTACTTAAGAAGGACTAAGGATATATTCTTGGTATATGGGGAGGGCAGTTTGGAAGTAAATGGGTATACAGATGCCAGCTTCCAATCTGATAAAGATGATTGTAAATCACAATCTGATTTTGTGTTCATAATGAGAGGAGGGACAGTTAGTTGGAAGAGTTCCAAACAAGAAACAACTGCTGATTCCACGACAGAAGCTGAGTACATTGCTACTTCGAAAGCAACCAAAGAAGCAGTCTGGATCAAAAAGTTCATATCTGAACTAGGAGTGGTGCCTAGCATTGTTTATCCGATTCCTTTATATTGTCACAACAATGAAGCCATTGCGCAAGCAAAGGAACCATGGTCTTGAACGGTGTCTAGCAAGTGTACTAGATCGGCTAGTAATATAGGAAAATATAGATTAAGATCCCAAAATATCGTACCTAAGGGAATATGGATTGCTAAGAATAATATCTATGTATGAATTAAATTAATTCGAGATTGTTTCCCAATGTTTTTGATTTAAAGGTAAAAATTAAACAAAATAAACAATTAAACAAAACAAAAGCTAAAACATGAATTAAAAACAAAACAATAACTGAAATTCTCTTGCTAAAGGAACTATCCACCTTAACTTTCATTGTAATGACTTAAATTCAATAGAAACACCAGTGATTGTGGAAAAACTAGTAATAAAGCAAGATATCTTTATTCAAGTATATCATTCTTAGTATTAAACTCATGGACAAATCTAATACTTAGCATGAAAATCTAGTTTTAACTTCCTAAATATTCATTGAAGCCTTTCTCAAGTGATTCAACTCCAATTTATTCTTAGTTCCTCATTTCTTAGTATTAACCAATAAAATTAACACATAATCATCTCATATTTTAGATAATAATCATGCATAAATATTAAAGAGTTAATCCAAGAACATGCAAATCATTAACTATGTCAAAACCAATTTTTAGTTATTTATTCAATAAACTAATAATTAATTTCAACACAATCAAATATAAAAATATGCTTAAAACCAAGAAATAATCAACCGATATTGAAATTAAGCTCAAAATAAAGTCATAACAATGAAAATATAAGATTTCAAGAATTCATTAGCAAAAGAAGGAAAACTACTTCCTAAACATTGTTTAAAAACTAAAACAAAGTTGAAAAGAATAATAAAAATAGAAAAACTAGAAAAAACAAGTAAAACTAAAACTAAAGCAATTAATCCCTTCTAATCCCTAATTGATCCCCTTCTTTGGTGTTAGAGTTGTCTATTTATAGGCAAAAGATGTTGTAGAAGCCTTTCAAACTTTCCAAATTGGAGTAGGAAAAGAATCTTTCTTAAATTGGAGAAAATCGGGAATTTTTCGCTTCATGGGAGTCTTCATCACGTGACCACGTTTCTTCATGTGCATTTCTACACGTCGTCACGTGTCCTATTGTTCTTCCTCACACGTGGTCACGTGTGGACTATGCCTTGTGTCACACATGGTCACGTGTTTCCTTTGGTTTCTTCATTTGCTCTTTCACGTGGCCATGTGTTGCTTGGTTCATTTTCACACGTGGCCATGTGTTCTTTTCTTCTTCAATTCACGTGGCCATGGGTCTTCAATCTTCACTCCTTTACGTGGTCACGTGTCTCTTGCTTCTTTCTCACACATGGCCATGGGTTCATTCTCTTATAACTTTACGTGGCCACGCATCGAACTTTTGGACCTCACGATCACTAATTAACATAAATTTTCCAAATTCACAATTTTGGCCCAAATCTTTTTGCCTTTGTACAATTAAGTCCTTTTTCTTGCAAATTAATCCTGAAAAACACCCAAATTTATAATTAACTCCAAAAACATAAAACTAACAAATTAAACTCAAATTCAACCTAATTAACATAAAATTAACCGAATTAAACACCTAAAAACATACTAAAAATACCATACAAATCACCATTATCAGGTCTTATTAGCGATCCAAGCATGTTCTCAGACGCTACCATTTCATAAGGAAAATAGTAGCTAGAAATGATGTGAAAATAGAAAGGGTCCCCACATATGATAATGTGGTGGATCCCCTCACTACAGCACTTTCCCAGATAAAGTATGATCACCATATAAATAACATGGATTTAAGATATATGAGTGATTGGCTATAGTGTAAGTGGGGGATTGTTAGAGAGTATGCCTTAGAGCCCATGCAATAGGGATGTATTTCATATGTACGAACTCATATTCTAAATAAAAGGCATCATTCATTTATTAATGCTATATTTAAATACATGAGTTAGTAAATCTTAAATTAATAAATGAAGTCCTAGATATTATAAACACAGTGCAAAGGCAATCATAAAAGTGTTCATGATGTGAGATGTCTATTGCATGCAAATGTGATAATATCTAAATATCCCTAGTCATAGAATTAACAAGATAGGATATTGTAAATTTGGACAGACTAGCACATGTTATACTTCTTGAATAGTTCAAGCAGTGGTTCTCATAACTGTGATTATGGAAGATGATCAAACCTAACATGTGGATGCTTGTTAGAAGAACAAGTTCATTGGGGACTTGCAAAGAGAATCCTCACATGGATATTAAATCTATGTCAGTGAGGAATCTCTTCATAGTAGTTGTGCAAGTATCCTTAGACTTGAGATCACCAAGGTTATCTTAAGTAGTAAGTGGTATACTTTGACTCTATAACTGGTTACTGGCAACTGGGGGTGAATATAGTTAGGAGGTTGGATATATCATGACCTACTTGAAGATAGTTGAGTGATTGACAAAGGATTCACCATCCCAAATTTATTAAGGGAAGTTATCTCCCATGATTCTATAATTGCCTTATTCAGAGAATATTTGGCCAGAGTAATATGCCAAGATGGATAGGGATCCATGAAGGGCATTTTGGAAACAATGGTTAAATTAATAGAACATACATAATTAGATTTACATGAGTTGACAGAAATCCATACTCAGAATCTATTATGATCAAGTAGAATTGTTCGCATAACTTTTTATAAATATTCTGTAAAATAGACCTAATTGAAATATTGTATTTCATAATTAATTATTATTGGACTATAAGAATTATCGGGTTGATATAATAATTAATAGATCCATTGGAGGAATTAAAAGAGGCCCAAAGAATTGGTTTTGGCACAAAAACCCTTCAGAGGATGGGTTACACGCCAAACCCATATAGAAGGCCTTAGAGGCCTAATTCGTGGACCAAAATAAATTAAATATATTTCATAAGTGTTATGGAGCCTACATACTTAATTTGGATGGATTTGAAATTCATTTGGGTGATTAAATCCAAGTTTATGCATAAAGGGCCTAATTTATGGGTTTTATGCATAGTCCTTTATGAATGGACTTAAATTAGATTTAATTAAACCCAAATAAATTATTAATAATTTCAAAAGCCCATTTAATATTTCTCCAGTAATTTTAAAGAGCTCAATCCCATTATGAAGTTGGATTTTTTACCTAACTATAAAAATCGAAGTGATAAGGATTTTAGGGTTAAGTGAACATTAAGAGAAAAGAATTTCTCTCTCTTTTAAAAACCCTAACCACCACTCCCTTGCTAGCATCTAAGGGAATTCGGCCAACCCTTGTGTTCCATCATTCTTGGTTCATTCAATCCTTCTCTAGTGTGGATTACTAATTAGAGGTGTTCAATTTTGGACACTATGGTTTGCGACAACCCGGTGAGAAGGAAAATCAACTGTTTAACAAAAATCAAAGGTGATTTTTCTTATTGTCATTAATATTTATATTGTAAATACATGGCAAGATCAGATCTATTGGCTAAAAATTTTAAATTTCGCTTATGCATGGGATGCATGTAACTGATAATTTCCAACATATATCTCCCAAGGTAATGTCTCATTCCCTTAGTATTCAACCTAAACATAAGCCTATAAAATAGAAGAAGAAAAATTATACCCTTAAGCATTAATTGGTTATAGCTAAAGAGATGTATACCTTATTAAGAAATGGTTTCATTTGAGAAATTTTTTTTTATCCAGACTAGCTATATAATGTAGTTTTGGTGAAGAAAGCTAACATAAAGTGGAGGATGTGTGTTGATTTCACCGATTCAAAATAAGGCACACCTCAAGAACAATTATCCTTTATCCAACATTGACTTTTTGGTGTATTCCACAGCTAGATTTAAAGAATATTCCTTTTTAGATGGTCGAAAGGCCATCATTAAATCCTAATGAATCCATCAAATATAGGAAAAATTGCATTCATTACCAATCGGACTATTTACTGCTATCGGGTCATACCTTTTAGCTTAAAAAATGCTGAAGCCACCTACCAAAGCCTGGTGAATAAGCTTTTTTTCATCAGCTTGATAGAATTATAGAGGTTTATATTGAAAACATGATAGTAAAAAGCAATACTTTGTTAGATCAGCCCGTCGAACTCATAGAAACCTTTTCCACCCTTATGAAATTTGGCTTCAAACTTAACAGTGAGAAATGCATTTTTGGCATATGGTCTAGAAAATTCTTGGGCTTTATAATTTCCAAAAGAGGAATGAAAGCCAACCTACCAAAAATCCAAGCCATATTAAAGATGGAAGCACCGAAGTCCATCAGGGAGATTCACAAGCTTAACAGTAAGGTAATAGCTTTGGGTAGATTCATATCTTTTTTTAGTTAAATGATGTTTCCATTTTACAAGGTACTTAAAAATTTGAAGAGCTTTAAATGTACCTTAAAATTCCAATAAGCTTTTAAAACTTTAAAGCAGTTCCTTAGTTTACCACCACTACTCAGTCGTCCTTAAGTTGGTGAAATATTGTACATATACTTACCCATTTCTAAAGGAGCTGTTGGAATTTCAAGAGGAGAATGCATAATAATTCTTCATATACTATATAAGTAAAGTCCTACAAGGATCTGAACTACGATACTCGATCCTGGAGCAACTAGTCTTCACCTTAGTCACTTCAGTAATCAAGCTTTAGCCTTATTTCCAAGCCCATAATGTATTAGTTTGAATAAACTCAAACCTCAAAAGAGTGCTATAGAGGCCAAAAGCATTTGAAAGACTTACAAAATGGGCAACTGGCCTTAGAGAATTCAACAATTGATATAAGCCTCGCCCTACCATGAAAGCCCAAATTCTTATTGACTTTGTTGCTTAGCCCCATGCTTCTCCTTCAGCATCAGCCATTTCTTCCCGCAGTTTATATATTGATAGGCCTTATTAGCAAAAGGAGGCAGTGTTAAAGTCATCTGAACTAGTCCAGAAAGAATTGCAATCCAAAGGATGACCTATATAACATTCCCTATATCTAAAAATATAGCAGAGTATGAAGCTCTTTATTTTGGCTTGCAGCTCACCATTGAGGAAAACTGGATTTCTTGCTTATTTTCTCTAACTCTTAACTTCTTATCAGCTAATTACTTGGCAAGTTTATGGCTAAAGAACACATAATGGTCTAGTATAAAAAGCTCATTGCCACCTTATTGTCTCAATTAGAGAAAGTGGAAAGAACATGGTCAATTTGATAGATACCTTGGGCTTAGAACCAAGGTGTAGATGCTTTAGTTAAGCAAGCCTCCCTTAAAAGTATAGTTCATACTACTAACATAGTTTGGGCTATCCTCTCCCAACCAACTTATGACACCTATATAGTCCAGTTGTAAGATTCGATGGATGGCTAATGATTGCCAATTTACCAATAGTTAAGTTCAAGAACTCTCCTTGATGATTAAACACAAGCCTAAAAAATTATTTGGTAATCTAGTCACTATGCCATTTTAGATAATAAGCACTATCGACGATCTTTCTCACATCTTTGGACACTTTGCCTTAGCATATAAGAAGGCAATTATATCTTTTAGAAGATATATAAAGGCATTTATGGTGCACACGAAGGCATGCAAGCCTTAGCTTGGAAAGCTTTGCCATGTGGCTATTACTGGCCTAAAATGGAGAATGACGTGAAGGACCTTATCTAGAAGTGTGACAAATATCAACAATTTGGCAATATTGTGCACCAAAAGTCAATCCAATAAGTGCCTATCCACATTCCTTGGCTTTTTACTTAGTGCTGAATTAATATGCTTGACCCTTTTCCTCAAGCCACTAGATAGCAGAAGTTTTTGGTTATGGCAGTTGACCATTTCATGAAGTGGGTTAAAGTTGAACCCCTAGCCATGATTACACCTACAAACATAATCAAGTTCCTATAGAAGTCCATCATTATGAAGTTTGGGATCCCACATACTATCATTACCAATAATGGTAAACAATTTAATTATTCATCTTTAAGGAATTTTTACTTGAAATTGCATATCTAACTCTATTTCACTTTAGTATACCATCCCTAATATAATGGCATGACTGAGGTAACCAATCGGGCAATTCTAGTAAGACTCAAGATAAGGCTTGATGATGCTAACGACCTCTGTATGGACAAGATGAACAATGTATTATGGGCATACCAAACTTTCGTTTAAGCTATAATGAGTGTCATGCTTTTCTCCCTCACTTATAGTGCTGAAGCTATCATTCTATGGGGGATTAGCATCCCCAATTTCCAAACTTCACAATACAATGCTAAAAAAAATGATGCCAACTTACTTTGTCTCTTGGATAGGTTGGAAAAACAAAGGGAGTCCTCCCAACTTTAGTTTAGCACTTACAAATAGTGCATGACATCTTATCATAATTGAAAACTAAAGCCAAGGTCTTTTCAAGTAGGATAGCTCATCCTTAAAAAGTTTATTGTAGCTTAAACTGTTGCATGGGTTGGAAAGCTCAGTCCTAATTAGAAGGGCCCCTACCAAATGTATGTAGTTGTGAATTGTGGAGCATATTAGTTGAATGACCTCTTTAGAAAGCTATTGCTGCACTTTTATAATATCTCTAACCTTAAGTTGTATTATTAGTAGTCGGCTCATTCTGGCCATATCACCACCCAAGCATTCTCATTTATTTTTCTTATAGATTGATTTGTTACCTTCACTCAATCTGGCTGTACCACCTTTTGAGCATTTTTTGATTATTTAGTTTGGTTTTTCTTCCTCGCTTTAACACGACTATATTGTTATCTAAGTAGTGAATTTGTTATTTAAGCTTTAATAGTGGGCAATATTAATAAAGTTAAATCTTTATTCATCCATTTAGATACTTATTAAAGTTTGAATTATTTACATTTACACGCATTACCACAAACACTTATTTTTTAATATATTTTTTCAGTCATTAATTTTTAAACTCAATTTGGCTATATACCTATTGGAGCAATTTCATATTTAAACCTTAAGGGAAAATGTTAATAAAGTTTGGAAAATTCTACTTGACACTAATAGTTCAAAATAAAATAATTTTACTACTTGGCAATTTTTTTACAAAGTAAAAGAATGACAAAATACATCGAAGACATGCTAATCAATCTTTATCTAGATAAATCTCATATATCCAGTCCCAATCAAGGTTTGGATGCTTCTCCTTCATTGTAGTGACAAGCTTGTAGCCGTAAGAAATGCATTTATCGATAGCCAAGTCTATTGCCTTCTTTTATGGCTCACATTATCTCTTGATGAGCTTGACTTTTTTTCTCTTTGCTTTTTTTTTATCATAATGGTTTTAGCCTGGTTCTCCTATTTTTTTTTATTAAAAGAGGCATCTGCCTCTGAAGTGTTCTTCTCGACCTTAACAACCTCATTTTTAGCCTCTGTCACCCTTTTGAATTACCTTTAAGGCTCGATTTTTAGCTTTGCCTAGTTTGAATCACAATCTAGTAGAGACTTTTCTTCCTTACACTAGGCTTGGATCAATTTATTCATTTTGGCAATAAATGGTGACCTCGATCATTAATCCCTACATCCAGAAAAATGATTCATTTACTGTAAAGTGTAGTTCAATAATCAAAGGGCTATAGATTACCTCTAATTGATATTGCTTGTACTTGATAATGAGCTATTCTGTAGTCAGGTCTAGCAAGGGGGCCACCTTGTTTGGCATATATGAGAGATGGTGCACAAATGTTATGAACTCATGATTAGTAGAGCTATAAGCTGCCTTCTGCTTCTATTAATAGCCAAGCACCATTTCTATTAAAGATTTTAAGAGTTTCTCTCTCTAATGTGACTCTATTTAATGAGCGTGAGTCAAAAACTTTTTACATGAGTAGCTATCCCTAGTTTTTCTCCCAAGTGAAAAACTCAAAAACATTTAGCTATTTTTTCCAAGTAAAAGAACTTAAGCACTTGCTAGTTTTTTCCTTAGGCTCTAGCAACTTAACTTCACTTTATTTCACATGGCTTTTGATAAACCTCACTCATATGATTATAATTAAAAACTATAATCATTCGAGGATATGTGATCGTGAATGCTCATGATGATGAGGTGAAACTTACAACAATGTAAAGTTCAATGCAAAAGGTTTTTCACTCACATATTTCAACACTTAAACAAATCTATTTTTATACTTAAAGAAAAAATAGTTTTTAAGTGTGAAAATCTTTTCAAAAACATTTCCAAAAGTGAAAGAAATCCGATATGAGTTACATTAATTAAAATATAACAACTAGGAAATTATTCAAACTCTTCTTTCCTTTTTTTAAAGATACGTTTATATGGAAAATTTAAGTTTAGGAAATAATAAAATTAAATATGTCAAAATGTGATTTTTATTTCTTTTGATTCATTCTAATAGCTAGAAAATATTTTAAAAAATATCTTTTCATTTTTAAAGATGTAAATATGGAAAACTTAATTATTGAAAATTTAATTTAAATATGTTAAGATGTGATTTAAAAAATATTTTTATGCAACTAATGATTTGTGTGAATGTGTATCCTTATAGATAATTTTACAATAATTTCTTGAAGTGACTTGATTTTCAAAATTAATCCAAGGCATCATATTTGATTTAGATAGAGTGGTAGAACACATCTGGCTTGGTTTGTTTCGAATAGACCCTAACATCAGTGTTATTTTGGACTTGCACATGATAAACTTAAAAAGCCCAAAATTTTGTTAATGGAATTGTTTTGTTATTCATCAAAATTCACATACGACAAATATTGTAGCCTTTTGAGTTAACAATAATTATCTCCAGTATATTAGAGATAATAGATCTCATTCTGTATTATATTATCCTTGTATTATTTTAAAAAAAAAATTAGCCAAACATTGTATACTATATTAACTTGTATTATACTATCCTAGCCTATATGAATATAATGAACCAAACATAACCTTAGTAAAGTTTGCTATAATTTATAAAAAAAAATTAAAAATTAAGGATCCATCTAGTTTAGCAGTTTATGCTAGTTAACAATCGATAATGGTTGCAAATAGCCCATACTAGCTAATAGCTTATAGAAAAAATATTATACGTGTTTGGTCAAAATTTAGTAGCCGTTATATTTATATGTGTGTGTACGCAATATTATATAAGAGAATATATATAATATTATGTGTATAAATACATATACTTCATTTGTTGCTATTATTATTATTATTATTATTATTATTATTATTATTATTATTATTATTATTATTAAAACATTGATATAAATAATTAAAAAATTATAATTAATAAAAAGTTATTATAGTCTAAATATAAAATAAAAATAAATTAACTATCAGCTTTTAAAAAAAGACTCTAAAATGGAGCAATTGAAAAGGTGGCTAATCAAACAAAAATTATTTACCAACAACTGCTTGAAAAAAATTATCAAATATTTTAATGTAATAAATTGATATGAAAACACTAAGAATATGTTTGATAAAGTGTAATGGATTGTAATATAATTGAAAATGTAATCAATCATTTGTTTGTTAATCTAAAATTTAAACAATGTAATGTAATGATATTTATGAAAGTATTTCTTAATACATTTATTAATGTATTTTCACCTCAAATTAATATATTTTTCAATACATTTATTAATGTATTGACTAATCTTTAAATTTAGATGGTATTTTTCATGAATATTATTTATGACAAGTTCGATAATATAATTTGAGGTAAAAATAAAGTCATTTAGGTCATCAAAAGTTAAAAATAAAAATAAGCAACGAAATCGTAAATGGTTGACCAAAAATTTGATCTGCTAGAAAATATTCTACGGATTTTAAAAAATTATTCTGATTGCATAAATTTTTTGAAATAATGTATAGGAATTTTTAAAAGTGAAAAATTAATTTTTAGATAAATTAAACAAATTAGCTTTCGAATCGGTAATTTAATTTCGGATTCTAATATATATCGAATGAACATGTTTTGAACTAAAATTTTAAACACACCATAAATAATATTTTTGAAATAATTTCAATAAAATTTTAACAACAAAATAAATTGGACTAATCATAAACGGACAAATAGATTAATCATGGTCATTTGATCTAACTTTCGATAATAAAATCATAGATATTGATCAAGTCATATATATATATATATATATATATATATATATATATATATATATCACACATTTGAAATTTTCAGTCATTTTTCATTTACATTTCCAATCAAATATAGAAATGTATTGGTATTTATGTTACATTACTAATGTAACTAAATATAGTAATATAATTACAATTATATTACATTCCATTAAATTTCTTAATGCATTAGATTATCGAATGTATTACAATCTATTACCGCTTACTAAATATAGTTTAATAGTTACCCAAAAAATTAAACTAAATACTTTTAATGCACCCATTTGGCATAAAAATCATTTATTTTTGAAAGCTCAACCAAACTTATGCTAAGCCTTTGTTTGGATAGGGGTTAATGAGAGAAAGTGAGAGTAGAGTAATTGAATTATTTTGTTTGTTTTGTAAAAAATACAGAGTCATTGAGAGTAGAGTAAAGTAATTGAGAGTAACTAGTTACTCTATATGAGTCAAAATACTTACTCCAATTTAGAAGTAAATGAGAGTGACTTCATATTTACTCTAAATTTTAAAAAGTTACTCTCAATTATTCTATATTTATTTTAAACTTACAAAATAATGCAGAGTAAACGAGAATAAATTTAATTTACTTTACTTTCATTTACTATTAATTACTCTACTTTCACTTACTCTCATTAATTCCCATCTAAAGAAAAGATAAATGTTTATTTTCTTTCAATTTTTGAAAACAAAGAAAATGGAGATTTTAATTCTCAACGGTAAAAGACAGGTGTTAGTATGGATCAGTTAACCAGTCCTTGAGCTAAAAAATTAACCTATCCATTAATATCAATTTTTGAAAATTACTAATTATTAACCAGTCCGTTACATTCGATTAACCAGTTCATCAATTTCGATTTTGTTAACTAATATTTTTTGGTTAACTATTAAAATTTATAACATAAAATTGTATAAAAAAATTAGACAAAGTTTAATTCAATTTTCAATATATAAAGTAATTTAATATAAAAATTATGAAAAAATATAAATTACTAGTCAAAATTCATGTTCTATGAATTAATATCTAATATTATAAAATAGATTTGATATTTATTAGAAAATACTATATTTAATTTTAAGTCAAATAAAATTTTAGATAATATTAAATGTTATAATATAAACTCTAAAATATAAGAAAATATAATTAAATACTATTAAGTAAAATATGGACACTAATATATAATAAAAAAAATCTATATAAAAAATTAATCGAATACTACATATAAATATTTTTATTTAATTAAAAATAATTATATAATATAAATTTAATTTAAAATATTATATAAATTTTATAAAAAATATAAAAAATTAAGATATAAAAATAAATAAATAAATAAATATATATATATATGAGAATCGATTAATTATAAATTAATAGTTAATCGATACTTAAAAATTTAAATCATAATTATTAATAATAAAATTAATAAATTAAAAATTATAATCAAATTCATTGAATTAATTAAATCGTAAAAATTGATTTAATTTTAAATTAATTTTATAGTTAATTATATTTTTTATTTTTTTTATTCATCCGTGATGAAAAAAAAAATACTTTTCACTTTGCAATGGATATTTCTAATTTTAATTTTTTTTTTATTATTGTGAAACCACCGGAACGCTGGAGCGTGAAGGGAGAAGCACGTGATGAGCAAGTACTCCATTTAGTTTTCAGCCATTTCCTTTTCAATTTTGTCACGCCATGCTAAAAGTAAACGCACAATGGTTACGGGGACAAGTTGGTCTCACAAGCATCCATACTAAGAATTGGATCAGGTGGCATAATATTTTTCTTTTTTTTTGCTGCAGCGGTCTACTGCATCGTTATTAAAATCAGATTAAATAAAAAAAGATAACATTTGAAATTCATAATTCAATCGATTTAATTAGATTTAATTAATTTTTTTTTATTTTTTTAAAATATTATTAATTAATATAATTTTATAAATATTACTGTATATTATTATCAATTACACTAAGACCACATTAATAAGTGACCAAATCCTAATATAAAATAATAATAAATGATCATATTCTAATATAAAATGATTTATATAGGAATATATATTTAAATATTATAAATAGTATTAATTGTTTTTTGACTTTCTGTGCATGTAGTTTCATTATTTCAAATTAAATGATAAGAAAACGTAAGCAATTTTTTTATGATTCAATTTGATTTCACTGAAAAGAGATTAGATTTACATTTATCAAGCTGTCTAATTATTGAAATAAATTAAAAAGAAAAAAATAAGAAATAATATAAAGAACATAGTATGACAATAAAATAAGAAACCATAAAACAAAATTAAAAACAATTAAAGAAAGAAAGCAAAAACATTAAGTTACTGTGGTGTAGTATCACAAAACAAAATTAAAAATAATTAAATAAAAAAAATAAAAACATGAGATTGTTGTGGTATAGTGATTATCACATTAGTCTTACACTGAAAAGGTTCTTAGTTTGATCCTGTGCAACAACATCTACATTTTTCAACAACTTAAAACAAAAAAAAATAGTAAAAAGAAATAAAAAAAAAGAAAGTAAGAAATTCTGTGCAGCCAAACATTTTTTTTCTAAAACATTAAATAATGACGTTTTGTCATTTTAAAAAAAAGTTCAGTTCTATTCGGTTTATCAATTTTTCGATTTTGTTTGATTTTTTTCGGTTCAATTTGATTGTTTTTTAGTTTTATTTTTATTAGCTAAACTAATTAAATGGTCATTTGATTTGCGATTAATTTAATTTGATCGGTCTATTCGGTTCGATTTTAATAATATTGGTATGTTGTTATTGGACCTTCATCCCAACTAAAGTTACAGATAGTAACTTTACTTATTGTTTACAAAGTCAATCTCTCTCCTCGTAGTCTTACGTCATGCGTGAGGTGCAATTTATTTTTTTACTTTTTTTTTTAAAGTTAACTAGACACATATGTTTTTAGGGAAAAGTTCAAATTTATCCCTGTCAATTTATTAGTAGATATAATTTGCTTATATATATATATATATATATAATTTTATTTTAAGTTTTTTTTTTAAATTTACGTAAATCAATAATTTAAAATAATGTTGGGTAAACATACATACAAATACATAATAATTAAGAAAAAATATATTTATCGCTTATAGTATATAACCTTTGGTAAAAACTAAATTACAGAATCTTAGTTTTGCATCACTAGTTAAACCTTTAACCAGAAGCAAATACATCGAAAAAAACAACAAATTCACGGTCTAAAAGCCACTTAAAGATGTATAGAAAATGAAGTAGGATAACAGGTTATTTTGTTGTGAATCATAGTCGACAAAATCAGTTAATAAAATTAATAATCTAAAATAAAATTTTCGATCCCTTATTTATAGAGTTTTACTAGAGTCACAACCTTAATAAATGTTTGATTCCTTTTTGGATCAGGATTAGATAATACTAAACTGATTAGGATAAATACAAATAGAGTCATTGGTGTATCCAAATTCAATCATCTCTCACTTCGTATATGACGGAACGATTTTCAGCCAATACTTCAGTCATATAAGCAAATAGACCATGTGACCAACACATATCGAAAGCATTAGTACTATACACATGTTAGGGATGTATAACATCTCAAAAACCGAGCTTCTCTTTTTCATATATACTTAATCCTAGATTACCTTCTCAAATTGATTGATTTGATTCATGATCTCATAAAATAATTTTCGTATTTACTATTGTATTCTCACAAAAGTTACAATAGGTTTACTGATGAATCACAAAACTATTGAATGTGGTCGAAAGGTTATCTTTTTCTCTTATTATATGCCATCCATTATGTTCCAACTCACTTTTTTAGCTAGATTTGCCAAGCCAAATTAGTTCATAGTTTTTTGGGGACTAACTAAGCTAGCCATATTGAAGCATACTTCAGGAATAAATTAAGGGTTTTGAGGGACAATATCCAATAGGGTATCACACTAGGAAAAATTGAGATTATTTACTTATTAAATTTCCATCCCTTGGTCACTTAAGAACACATGGTATGAAATATGTTTTATGGTATTCTTTCATTCCCTTTAAGGAACGCATATCTTGCAAAATGTATTTAACACCATATAAAAGTGTAAGATTGTGATGCATTGAAACATCCGGCTTTAGTCCACCTACTTAAGAACTTGATGAATCATAAAATTTTATAGAAAAAGAATGGGTTCTTATACAGGGAAGAGTGAGAGTGATAACAAGCTAGGGGCTAGCTCCGATTGGACTACGAAGGATAAAACCTACAACAGGTACTTATCCAACTGTATTGGTCATTAGCCCTCTGATGTTTAAGTGAGGAATTGGGAGTATAGCCCTTAAAGAGAGAGAGAGAGAGTATATATTTAGAGAGAGAAAGAGTTTGTACTTTATGAAAATGAACCTACTATTTATAGATTTTGGGGAAGCTTAAACAATATTTTCGAATAGTTGGTATACTTAGGTAGATATGGCTTATTGTGTAGATTACGATGATTTAACGGTGGCATATGTCAAACAACCGCATCACATCAGGAAGAGGTCACATTCGATCGAACGATCTCATTTTTCATGTCCAGCCAACTGGTTTTGAGAGGGCCTTGATGGGCCTTTAGTCGTGGCCTTTTGGTGATGGGTTTTAATATATTTTTCTAGTATTATCATTTGTCTCCCTTAAAACAATTTGATCGTTCATCAGGAGAGGTTAAAGATTTTAGGTTATGATACCTTTATGACTGCTGCTTGGTCATTTCCTGGTGGGCCCCTTAGTTTTTGAGATTATAAATTTATCTACATCGATCATTAATCAGGAAAGTAAGTCATCATTCAAAAGATCAAAATTCAAATTGCTTTGCTTGAGATGTTACATCGATCGAGGAATTAAAAATTTACTTTGATCGAGATGTTACATTGATCGAGAAATTTGCTTTAATCGTGATACTACATCAATTGAGAATTTTACTTTGATCGGGATATTACATTGATCGAAAAATTTACTTCATTTTGGATATTACATTGATGGAGATTAATATTTTAATTATTTTGATCAGGATGTTATTTTATCAAGGTTACAAGACTTTTAATTACTTCGATCAGGATGTTACATCGATTGAGAAAGTAAGACTTTTAAGGTGCGTTTACTTATAAAAAATAGTTTTCTATTTTCTTAAAAAATTAAAGTATTTATTTTCTGTAGAAAATTTATAAAATACGTTCATTTATTAATAAATAAAAAATTGGAATATTTATTTTCTATATGTATGTATGTATGTATGTATGTATGTATGTATGTATGTACATATATACATATCTGTGTGTGTGTGCACACACACACACACACATACATACATACATACATATATGTATGCGTGTATGCGTGTGTGTGTGTGTGAATATATATGCACATACATACACATGTATGTATATATACATACATATGTATAGGTGTTTGTATGTATGTATATACATATGGATATGTATATATATGTATGTACATACATATACATATGCATATATACATATGTATGTATGTATGTATGTATGCATACACAAGCACACACACACACACACACACACATATATATATGTACATGTATCTGTATGTGCTTGTATATGCATACATACATACATACATATGTGTATATGCATATGCTTATGTATGTATGTATGCATATACAAGCACACACAGATACATGTACATATATATATATATATGTGTGTGTGTACATGTATCTATATGTGCTTGTATATACATACATACATACATACATATGTATATATGCGTATGCGTATGTATGTATATATGTATGTATGCATATACAAGCACATACAAATATATATATATATACATACACATGCATATACTTATGTATGTATACACATACACATACAAATACAAATACATACATACATACATATATATATATATATATATATATATGTAAATGTAAATGTATATGTATATGTACACACACATGCATATATGTGTGTGTGTGAGTGTGTGTTAAGATTATTTAGAAAATTTGAAAAATATATATATTTTTTAATTTTTTAATTTGTTCTTTATTTTGGTGTTTTCTATTTAAAAAAACTGACCAAAATAAACATGATTTTTATTTTTTATTTTATGTGAAAATTTTTTCTGAAAAGCTGAAGCAATTTTCTATAAGTGAACATGTTTTTAATTACTTCAGTTGAAATGTTACGTCAATCGAGAAAATAAAATGTTTAATTACTTTGATCGGGATGTTACATCGATCGAGAAAATAAAACTTTAATTACTTCGATCGAAAAAATAAGACTTTTAATTATTTTAATCAGGATGTTACATCGATCGAGAAAATAAGACTTTGTTCTATGGACATAAATCATTTTCAAATTTTTTTTATCTTAACCTATTTCTATTACTCGAAGTTGTATGGCCCTTTTCTCATTCAGATATCTTGGTGTTTTGATCCTTTGCTTTTCCTGTTGTATTTTACGATTTTCATAAGTTTACTATATCTTTTATGAAGTCAAAAGTTACCTTAAGGTATTGTCAACTGTTCTTGACTATTTGTTTGACAATGGTCATTCAGATTGTTGTGTCATTTTTTTCCAAGTCGTTTCGTCTTTCATGCTTTAATTATCAAATCTTTTACTCCTTCATTAAATAATAGAGCTACGTGGTATATCCTTATGGAGATGAGAAACACTATAAATAGGCATATTTTTTGTTCTTTTTCTTGGCATTTTCTTAATTTCCTTCCTAAGGCTATATTCTTTTCCCTTTTTTTCTTTTCTTGGAGTTTCTCTTATGAAGCCACCTGATTGCTCTCCAAATTATTCTTTTCCTCTTTTTCATTTTAGGAAGATGAATGAATCAATAGGTGTGTTCCTAGTAGTGCATGACTTGCTATAGGAAGTTATGCATTTTCCACCCTCCTTTGTTGCTTCCTTCTCTCAGCCTTCTCATCCATTTGATATAACTTTAGGTCCAAACTAGCCACGATGGCTAGAATTATCCTTATAGATATAAATCTAATAATAGGTAAGAAAGTCTCCTTATATTCAATCCCTTTCTGTTGTGTAAACCCCTTAATGACTAGCCGAGCTTTATATCTTTGGATACTTACATCATCTTTTCACTTTACCTTGAGAATCCACTTATTCTTAATTGGTTTATGTCCTTTTAGTAGATCAACCAATTCCTAAACATGGTTTAATCTCATAAATGCCATTTTTTCTTCCATCGCTTAAATTTATTTTTCTTTAGCTAGGTATGAAAGATCCTCCTATATATTTTTAGGCTATTCTTCAGCTTGTGGGGAAATTAGATGGCTTTATTCGAGCCTTCTATCTTAAGTCATCGACATGAAATATTTTTCCTTTTAGATTTTTATAATTCTGCCTTTTGATAAATATGTCTCATATATTCATCACAATTTGGAATGTTCCCACTGGGATCAAAGTGCATATTCCTACTAGATTTAGGAATACTCCCACTAAAGTAAGGGTCCCAAACATTTGGATCGTTTAGAGGAGAAAGGTTTTAACCTTTTTCCTCTAATTCCCTCCTACTCGGATGTAGTGATCCTAAAAGTTTTTCTTCTTGAGTTTCATAGAAAATGAAATCTTGATTCACTTCGTGTAATGGCCTCAACACCAAGTCAGCCGTGAACAGTACTTCCCGATAGTGAATAGTGCTTTTCGAGCTCGAAGGACACCTAGAAGTCAAAAATATTTTATTGAACTATCGGAAGGTATTGGTCATGATGAGTCCGGGGTTGACATTTAAAGTGAAATTGAGGTCAAATGGCCAATAAAATATTTTTGACTTTCGGGTTCAAAAAGTACATTCACCATCGGGAAGTACTGTTCATGGCTGACCTAGTGTTGAGGCCATTACATTTCTCCCCTACTAAAAGAAATTTCGTCCTTGAAATTTACCTGAACTGAAGAGCAGAGGATATCACTGTCTCATCATTTCTTTAGGTTCTCATGTTGCTTCTTCAACATTATGGTGATGTCACAGGACTTTTACCAAAGGAATCTGTTTGTTCTGAAGCTGTCGGACTTCCCTAGCCAAAATCTTTATTGGTCTTTCTTCATAACTCATGTCAGTATGAACTTATATATCTTCATGTGTTATCACATGACTCGGATCAGACCTATATCTACGGAGCATAGACACATGAAAGACATCATGTATCTTCTCCAAAGCAACAGGTAATTTCAATCTATAGACCATGGGACCCACTTGCTGAAGTACCTCATATGGACCAATAAATCTAGGGCTTAACTTGTCCTTTTTTCCAAATCTCAGAACCTTTTTCCATGGAGATACCTTCATGAAGACCTTATCGCCGACCTGAAATTTGATATCTTTCCTTTTTAGATCTGCATATGACTTTTGTCGATCCATTGCTTCCTTCAATCTATCTCTAATGATCTAGACCTTTTCTTCAGAGTCACGAATTAAGTCTGAACCCAAAAGCTTCCTCTCACTTAGTTCAGTCCAACACAAAGGAGTCTTGTATTTTCTACCATACAATGCTTCAAATGGAGCCATTTTCAAACTAGATTGATAGCTATTATTGTAGGCGAACTCAACTAATGGCAAATATTTTTTCCAATTAGTGCCAAACTCAAGGACACTACATCGAAGCATATCCTCTAATGTCTGAATCACCCGCTCGGATTGTCCATCAATCTGAGGCTAAAAAGCTATACTGAGGTGAATTCTAGTATCCAGAGCATCCTGAAAACTCTTTCAGAAGTGAGAAGTAAATCTGGGATCCCTATCTGATACAATGGATGTAGGTACTCCATGCAATCTAATCACCTATTTTATGTAAAGTTCTGCCAGTCTGGTCAAAGAGAAATCCATCCGAACTGGCAAGAAATGAGTTATTTTGGTGAGGTGGTCAACAATTACCCAAATGGCATCATGTTTCAACTGAGTCATAGGTAGCCCAGTCACAAAGTCTATGGTCACCTGATCCCATTTTCACTCTGAAATAACAAGTGGTTGAAGTAGTCCAGAAGAAACCTGATGCTTTGCTTTTACCAGCTGACATGTCAGACATTTACTCACAAATTCAGTCATATCACGTTTCATGCCTGGCCACCAGTAGTAGGCTTTCAAATCTTGGTACATTTTATTACTCCTAGGATACATAACATAGCTATTATGGTGTGCTTCTGTCAGGATCTCTTTCTTCAAATCTTTTTGAGCTAGCACACAAAGTCTTTCTTTATAACAAAGTCTTCCATCATCAGACAATGAATAATCACTTTCACTACTATGCTAAAGCTTGTTTACAATAGCCATTAGCCTATCATCTTTCTTCTGAGCCGCTTTCACTTTATGCATAAAGTCTGGTTTAACTCGAAGCTTAGCTACTATAGCTCCATATATTGCCAACCTTAAACTGGTGTTCATTGCTCGAAGAGCTGTAAAGATCACTATTAATTATTTACACTTATCAATACCTTATACAAGTTCATTTCAAAACACTAACATTACCTGACATAAATTTTCTGCTGAGCGCATCAACCACTACATTTGCTTTCCCTGGATGATAGTCGATATAGCAATTATAGTCTTTAATTAACTCCAACCAGCGCCTTTGTCTAAGATTGAGTTCCTTCTGGGTAAGCAAATACTTTAAACTCTTATGATTAGAATAAATATAGCATTTTTCTCCATACAAGTAACGCCTCTAAATCTTTAATGCAAAAACAATGGCTGCTAACTTTAAATCATGAGTGGGATAGTTTTTCTCATGAGTTTTAAGTTGTCGGGAGGTATAAGCTATCACCTTGCCCTCCTGCATCAGAACGCAGCCTAAACCATTTTTGGAAGCATCACTGTAGATCACAAAATCCTTGCCTGATTCAGATTGAGTAAGGATTAGAGCTTCTGTCAACAAAGTCTTTAGCTTGTCAAAGCATTCCTGGCATTTGTCATTCCATTAAAATTTTTTGCGTAAATAATTAAAAATAGTAAACGAATTTCGAATATTGCAAGATTTTGCATGTCTATATGAATTTTTATGTAGAATATTTTAGTGATGAGAATAAAATTTTTTAGTGACACCAACAGCTGTCGAATCAGACCGATAACAGACTCCGATTGAGTCAAAAATTTACGTGCTAGCTATTTTTGATGTGATAAGAGTGATGGAATTATTTTGGAGTGATTTGGTGGCTGAAAGAGAGAGAAAATTGATTGGGTTTTAAAAAAGCCTAAATGGGCCTTAAGAGAAAAATGGGCTAAGCCCATTGAATTGGCCCAATTTTGGTTTCATTAGGGAGGCATATAAAAGCCTAATTTATGGAGAAAATTCCAAAAATTTGCTGTGTCTTTTTCCTCCCTCTCTAGGCCGAATACACCCTATCTCTCTTCTCTCTCTCTTTTGCTTCCTCATCACTCAAGATCTCTCATAAATCCCAACTTAGAAGTTGTAGTTCCATCCCTCTAGACCACTAAAATAGCTTCACTTGATTGATTTGGGCAAAGGAAGTGGAGAAAACAAGTAAAGAAAGAAAAAGGGGTAAGTTGGATCTTGAGAATTTTAATGTTTTAATTTGATTCTTTAATGTTTTTCCATATATTTTGAGGTGTAGGAATTGATTATGAGCTTGGATTTTGCATTTGAGAACAAAAAAAAAAAGAAAAACTAAGGAATAGTGGCCGACCTATAGAGGTGGTGAAGAAAGAGTGAGTGTTCCAAAGGACAAAGGCAAGGAAAAGGAAGCTTAGACTCCCTAATTCAAGAGAAAATTATAAGTGACTAATTAATCTTTATATTTTCTAAGTTTATGAATTTTTCTTAATTATGTAACTAGGGTAAAAATGATTAAAGTGTTTAATTGATGCAATTATGTTAGGGTAATTGTAATTAAGCTAGAGAAAAGATGAATGAAAAGTTAAAATGAAAGAAAGAAGAATTTTAGGAAGAAGATTAATAGTGGCCGAATTAATTAGTAAGGGAAAATGGTAAGAAAATTGCATATAAATAATATATGTTAGCTTAAAATAATAGTAGACTTGATAATTAATGTCTATGAATTTTTAAAGAATATTTGGAAATTTTTAAGATTATGTATAGTGTATGTATATAGTGAAAGTTGTGAATTATAGTGAATTAATTGATTATTTTAATGAAAAATGACAATATATATAAATAATGCATAAATAAATTTTATTGGCATTTATTGAAATTTTTAAGATTTTATTTAAAATTTAATGTTAATATGTATATTGAAAATAATTGAATTATTAGTTAATAATTGCATAAAAATGTTGAAAAAGGTGAAATTATATGAGATTAAATTATAGTCAATGAAAAAGAATTAAAAAGTCAACCGATAAATTTTTCAAAAATTAAAAGAATTTATAAAGTAGTTATTACTGTGCCCTTAGAATTAGTCTGGCAGTAAAAACTAGTTCTGGATACAGTTGGCTAGCCATAGGAATACACTTACCACGGTGCAAGTCATGACGACTTGCTTTGCTATGGGCAGGATCTTTGATCTTGATAGTTTAAGTGTAAAGTGAAAGTAAAAAGTGCAGTGTTATGAGAATGGTTCATTGGAAATCATTTCTCTTTTTAGTGGGGCTCGTGGGGTCCATGTTTTGAGTATTCGATCTGAGATTTTTTGTCGGGATTGTACTAGGGGCATAATGGAAATAAATTGATAAATAAGTGAAAAGACAATGAAAAGTAAGAAAAGAAAGTGAAAAAGGACCAAAATGAAAGAATAAGAAAGTTTAGGGGTATAATGGTAATTTTTTCCAAAAGTGTAAAAAGTAAGTAAATAGTCAGATAATAGTTAAATTATTCAGAAAATGAATTTTATTGCAAGCAAGGACTAAAATGAAATTTTGTACGTAAATGTCAAATTAAGTGTATAGACATGTAAATTGCTCTAATTATTAGTTTAAAGATCATAAATAAGCTTATAATGGAAAAATTGTAATTATGTGATTGAAATGAATAATCTTATAGAAAAGTTAAATTAATGTTTTGAAATGATATTAAATGATTTTATAAATATGTTTATATATATGTTAATATATAAGAATAATAATGATAATGTTAGGAAATGTATCGATTATTAGTCACCACTGAGCATGTTGAGTGATCAGCATGTAGTTTTTACTGCACGTAGGTAAGCAGGAGCAGGAGCAGGAATACACTTTAAAAGACTTCTTTTAGGATGCTCTGGTTGTATAAATTTTGGCATGTATATATATAGATATATGTACAAATTTTACTTTGGATGTATAATGTAAACTGAAGTTATTTTAGCAAGGTATATTTGAGTTGTGAATGAAATGGAATGGATGACAGTGAATGGATATGGATTGTATTATTGATTGTTGTGCCTTTGAGAGGCTGTGTGGCTTATCTGCATTTCAGGGGGCTAGTACTATGTACAGCTGTCATATTGCAAAAATTTTATTAAATGCATAGTAAATTAGACAGTTATAGGTCTTCGGCAAAGTGGTTTCAATTATTTAAGTAAATGCTAATAAGGTTTGAAATGTAAAGATTAAGTTGGAAAAAAAATTTTTTCGATCTTCGGTACACCGGTACTGTGTAGGAGGGATAAGGGTATTACACTTCGCCTAATGTTGAAAATTCATTTTTTAAGAATATAATGTCTTGTGATTCAAACTCTATCACTATGCCATAGTTTGCTCACCCATGAAAATATATCGTTTTGATACCTTAGAGTATCTCACAAAAATACTCTTTTTGCCTTTTGGTCTTAATACAAAATTTACTAGAGCTATCATGGATGTAAGTAGTGTAACCCCAAAGTTGCAAATGGGTCAAGTTAGGTTGTTGACCAGTCCATAATTCATAAGGAGTGGAAACGACAGATTTGGAGGGTATATGGCTTAGAATATATGTGGCAATCAATAGAGCATCCTCCCAATAGGAGATTGATAAATTTGCCTCAGCTATCATAGATCTTACACTACAAAAAAAACTGCAAATTAGCGATGGAAAATTTCGTCACTAATTACCTATTTAAATTAGCGACGTCGAGACGAACAGTCACTAAAAGGCTATATTCGCGACGAAATTCAAAATCAGTCGCTAATTTAGCGATGAAAAATTCCGTCGCTAATTTTTTTCGTCGCTAATTTATATTCATAATTAATCGCCGGAATTATAATAATAATAATATTTAGCGACTACAATTTTCGTCGCTAATTCCGTCGCTAATTATAAATTTAGTGTAAAAGTTAGCGACGAAATTGTAGTCGCTAATATTGTCGCTAATTATTTCTTTAATTATATCTATTACACATTAGCGACAGTTTCTGTAGCAAATCCGTTGCTAAATTATTGCATAATTATTTTTTTTGTTGTATTTTAAAATTTTAATCCTGTATAAATTATCACTATTTATTTATTTTAATCATGTACATAACAATGATTTCACACATACAAACATATATTTATTTCAAATAAAAATGTTCCAAAATACACATATATAGAGAAAATTATTTGAAACATTATATAATAAGACCCATTTTGTAAGAAAATAGTAGACATACAAGAATCCAATCTTAATCCTTTGCTGTCAATCAACAAGTTACAAATGCAAATAATAGCATAAGAATAACCAGTCCAGCCTAACCAAGACGATCAGGGATTAAATCATCTACAAAATTCACAGCTTCTCCTCCACAAGCTAAAAACAGGCGTTCTATATTTCCTCTTAGCTCTTTAAAGGGCAATTATCTAGAAAATATCAATGTTAACACATGATTGCTGTAACAAGGCTAAAAAATGACAGATAATATGCACTGAAATACAAAGTAGCAACAAAAATCTAACATAGTACAGGTGGCTCCTAATGAAAACAAATTTTGTCTGAAATAAACTATATATTGAGAAATATACAATAGCAAAGCAGTCAAATCAAGTCAACAACCAACAAATGCATAATTTAACAAAAACAATTTAACATTGAAAAAAGCAAGACCAAAGTGCATCAGACCATATTCATGCACAAAACATCATCAGAATCTTAAAAATAATAAAGTAAACATTAATTCAGTCTGAACACTCCATTAAATGACCAACTTTTCCTCAAATACAAGCACATAATCGACCACTCCAAAACTGGAAATAACACTATAACACTATCTCATGCTTGTCCAAAAATTTTCATCAATGGTATGCATTATACAAAATGCAATCAAGAAGCTTTTCCTATCTTAAGTAGGATGTAGAAAGAAAAAGTGGATTCCTCAAGCAATGCAGACAAGCAAACAATTCAAAAGAAAAATTTCTACCCATGTTTGTGTGCTTTCAACACAAAATAATCATACTTTTGTATCAAAGATTTGGTTTATAATAATAATAATAAAGCCCCTCACCGTAACAACACAGATAGAGACCAAAACACACGTAATGGCTCTTACAAAGATAATGGGGTTGTAAATAAAAATTTCCAAGAGCTCAGCATACCTGGATAAAGAGATGGTAACCTTCAGTTTGTGTAGGATCAGCAGGGTTTGGCTGATCCAGCAGGTCCTGGATACCCACCAGAATTTGCTTTACCATAATGGCCGACCTCCATCCCTATATCAACACAAGTATGTTAAAGATCATAGGAGGTAAAAAAAATTCATAAAACATGCCATTCCAGTAAACTAGTAACATAAAATACTTACACTATCCTCATTAAGTATTGACAAGCAAACCTTGAGGAAATTTACATTTAGGTGGTTTGTTGGGATAATCCTCGCTAAAGTGAAGAGCAAGAGGAAAGTAACCACCCTCCCAATCAATCTACAAAATCACAAAATCCATGGTCGGTGTAACCAATTTGATAAGAATAAACAAAATAACTAGATGGCTATCCCTATGTGTCCATGTTTACCACTTGCACCCGTTTTCTTCTTTTCTTTTCCACCAGCAAAAGTGAAAGTGAAAAATGTGCTCGAAGAGGGGCACAACCTCACTGTTATTGCTGTGACTTTATAATAGGCAAAATGTCAGATACAATTTCTTTTCTGAATTGGTAGATAAGAGTACTGTACCACAACACAGTAATACAAAAATAAGCTTAGATTGAAATTGACAGGTTAAAAAACTAAAGAGGGGCACAATTAACTTATCAAATAATGCAGATGACACATAAAGCAGGCAAGGTGATATGCTTTTTCTAAAAGCTTAAATACCGTAAGTATACGGTGTACCGATTATAGTACTTCAGATATCGATCCCACGACGAATGTTGATTAATATTGTACACTATTACTACTCAATTTTAATCTTGTTTACAATGCTCATTAATTTGCAAGTTAAAACTATTATTAACACTACACTACACTAAATTAAATATTATTCTACTTTAATGATGATCAGAGAAAACTTATGAATGTGATGAATATATATATATATATATATATATATATATATATATATATATATATATATGGAATTTGATATTTTTCTCTTATTTATAATTCAATCTTTATCATGCAATCCAAGTTGGAATAATGTTCTATGTCGCAGCTCTCGCATCTAGACTAAATTATGCCTTAACCATGCATTTATGGTTCTAAATTGCAGCTCTCGCATTTAGACAAGAATTACATAAACACACATTCAAAGAATAAAAACCAACCTATAACAACTATCTCCACATGCGATCTCTCAAACTATGCTTTGATAATGAATTTTCTATTAACTTTCAATAAGATGTTGCTCTCGCTAACTCCCTTATTTATGACCATTTTGTTGATTTTCAGAGAAGGAATTGCACATCTAAGGTCGTCTTCCTTAACTTATAATGATACTAATAAAGTTTTAATAGCAAATACTGCATATAAAGATAAATGAAAGAGAAATGAATAAATATGATTATTGATATTCAAATTCCTAAAAAAGAATTCATAATAATAATAACAAAGAAGAAGTAAAGATTAGAAATAAAAGAAGGGGATCTCTCAACCCTTCTTCCCTTCACCAAGTGTAGTCTTCTTCCTTGTATTTGCCTTCTCTTCAAGCCACAAAGCTAAAACTAAAACTACAATTATTGTGTTCTAATTATACTTTGAAATAAAAAAATAAAAATGATAGATTCCTCTTTCTATTATAACTTCCAAGGTATTTATAGATTTTCAAGCATTAAGTCCCTTCAAGTGCCTCTCCATAGGTATGCAACCCTTGGTGAAAAGTCATGTCTCTTAAAATTTGATTTTTGAAATTTGAATTGCATAACCACCATTTATATTTATAACATCCTTGCCAAGCATTGTGACCCTTCAAGCACCTTTCCATAGCAACATAACTCTTCAAGTATCCCTCTAGAAGTATACATCATTTGGTGAAGAGTGGTGTCCCTTTGAAGTTCCTTTTAAAAAATTAACTACCCAAACGTTTCTCTCTGTCGCGCTCGCGACAGGACACGGAACTCTAAAAGTTGACTTTCGTTTGGTTTTACTTACTTTTACTCCTTCTTCACATTTTTCTCCCTTTTTCTCTTACATAAATAAAACTTAACAAAATACATTAAACACACCTAATTCTAGCATAATTTAATACAACTAAACATTATTTTGGTAACAAAATATGAATTAAATATGAGCTATTTAGGCTCATATCACAAGGCACTACAAAGTTTTAGCAAATTTTTGCATGCGTAAGACCTACATTAATCTCTTCCACATCCACTGCTGCCTTCAAATAAAAATGAGATACAACATCCAGAGCTACTCAAATTTGAATAAACCTGATATTATTATTCACAAGCTCAAAGCCTAGATAGCAGAGTGATGAAGGCAAGGGGACAATTATAATGACAAGTTTAAAAAATTAGTATAATGTCACATATTTCTATGCAAAGGTGAAAAATAAGGGCTTCACATCTAACGAGAGAAAAATCACCGGTTTAAATAGATTTAATAAAAGAGAGATAAAGCAAAAATAAAATGAAAGAGCATGGCTCCACAAACTGGAATATATTCCATCAATCATGTGGATTTATAAATAACCGTAATTCTTATTTTCCTACAATATTTGTCGAAAAGAAAATGCCCTGCATTAGAGGAACGTGACAGGTTATGCATTGAGCATAAATTTTGGTCTAGGATGTTGGCTTCTTTAGATGTGAATGAATGTGTATGTATTTTTGATATATGTAAATGTTTTAGTGTAAGGATTTAAGAAGTAATGGAAATCCTAAGAAAAACCCGGTAAATAATCTTAAGGAATAGTGTGTTAGCAGATGGGGTATACAAGAAGTATTTTAACTAAGTATAGAATTGTAGCTCCTCAGTCCAATTGGTTAAGTTTCCACTTCTTGAAATTGATATAAATTTCGGACATAAATCAGCCACATAAATATCAGGTTATAGTCAATTATAAATTAAAATGGCTCATATTAGGAATTATAGAGGGCTATTTTTAAGGTATGGAAGAATGCCTATGAGCTATCGTTTGAGTTTTTTGAACAATTTTTAGAGTTTTTGTCATATCTTAATCTATAGTTATTAGAAGTAATTGATTAGAATTGAAGATGAAACTTAAGACATTAACCTACAATTTTCATGAAAATACTGGAACCAAGTTCTATTTATAAGCTATCAGAACTGGGCCTTGAAATCTAAGTTCTGAATTTATCCCTGAAATTTGAGTAGTTCCTATTTTTTTGGATATAACTTCTATTATAGATTTGTAATTGATATAAACTATAAACTAGACACATAAATAATAAACTTTCACGAGGAACCAAGATCAAATTTGTCCTCTATTATTCCCCGTAAGTTTTCAAAGAAGGAATTACAAATCTGTCCATATTAGATATTTAGGGATAGTTAGTAATATTTTTGTCATAAACCCCATCCAAGTAGTGAAAATTACTTGATTCTTGACTTTTTTTTTTTGGAAATTTAAGATGTATGGGAATAAATGTCACGAAGACATACAAGTTTAGAAAGTTCATTTTCGTATTGAAAAACCTAGCACAAAGTACTCAACATAATTTGTCCTACAAATTTAGGCACTATGAATATTCAACAAAGCCAATTATATGTACAGTTATAAGATCTTCAATTATAAGCCTATAAATATTTATATTTATATATAAAAACACATTTTAAAGAATTAGGATAGTGAATTAACAGTGAAATCTAAATATATATTTGAGTTATTTACAACCCTTGCTGGCTACCATCTTCTACCAAACACCTAAAGGTTTTGTTATCATTTTTTAAAGGTTTCCTTATCATTTTTAAAGGTTTTAGAAATTAGGTTAAAGAATAGGTTATCAATTAGACACTCAACAACAATAATAATAGGACTATGTTTATGTGATTCCTAAGTTTTCTGGTGACCTATTTAGCCTTAATTTGAAACTCCAACACCCAAGTTTTTAGCCCACCACCTCAACTTATTTGGTGGCAATTGGTAGCTACATTTATTAATATATTTATTCATTCATCCAACAAAAGATATTTCAATTTGATACATTAGTTTATTTCCATTCCACATAAATCCTCATGACTTACTCTTATATCTCAAAACAGTCTTAGGTAGCTGAATCCAAATGGCATAATCACAATAAGCATAAGGTAACTGAGGTATAATGTCATCACAAATAGGCTTATATGGAATCAACCAAAACATACCAGTGATCGAGTGGACAATTGTCATAAGACCCTTAACAATGCCTAATTAGTCATGAATGACCTACAAATTGCTAACAAATAACATAAAATACTAAGCAGCTGCAGCAGATAAAGACAATGATACAGTTAAACATGTAAATCACAACAAAACCTTGGCAAGAGGAGCAAGGGAGTTGGCCGTGCAACTAGCATTTGAAACAATGTGAAGATCTGGCTTGTAATCCTTCTCATTAACACCAACAACAAACATGGGAGCATCCTTGCTTGGGGCAGAGATGACGACTTTCTTGGCACCACCCTATCACAAATCCAAGTCATTCAGCTTCTCAACTCATCAAAAACACACTTTTATGCGTACATATAATCTAAAATAACCGAGCTGAAATCTTAAAGAACCGAACAGGGGAAGAAGAAGAAGGCGGAAGAAGGAGAATGGGCTGACCCTGTCGTGGCGAGAAGGAGAAAATAAGGGGAAGAAGATGGCGCCGGTGAGGCTGCTCAGGTAGAGGTGCTTCGATCTGCTTGATTTCGCCGAATCGCGCGTTGAAAGACCACAACCACCATTTCTTCGATCTGCTTGTCATCAGAGAGAAGGGAGCAGTTGTAACCATTGGAGGGACCCACTCGATTTAGGCCCTTCATCGGTGACCTGCGCTGTGGAGCGACGGCGAGGAGAGCGATGGTGGGCGGCATCCCTTCCCTGCTCTGCCTCTACCGATCTCCTTCCCCATGATCTGCTCCTTCTCTTTTTTTTTTGTTTTCTTTTATATATGGCCACATCTTTTGGCCCCAAAAATTATTCCTATTTCCCCTTTTTTATTTAGATAATTCTAAGAATCTCTAGAATTATTATTATTATTATTATTATTATTATTATTATTATTATTATTATTATTATTATTATTATTACATAATTTATGTTAATTGTGGTTTTGAAAATTAAAATGTATTTTAATTTAACACCACTAATTCAAAATAATTTACAAATAATTTTTTAGTCAATCTAAATTCTCAATAATTCATAAGTTAAAAATATTTCCGATCGACTCAGAATTAGGACGTTACAAGTATATGCACCCTGAACAAATCTCTTATATTCACTGATGAAGGTCTACAAGATATCTACTCTATTATTATTATTATTATTATTATTATTATTATTATTATTATTATTATTATTATTATTATTATTCAATAATAGTAGCAAAAGTACAGAAAGTAAAAATTATTATTATTATTCAAAATTTAATCTAATTTATATTCAAATTCAACATGTAAAAATTTAAATATAAATTGATTCGTATGATTTTAAAAAATTGGATTAAATTAGAAAATTTATTCATTCTGACTTGTATGAGTTTAAGTCTTGACCGTCCAAAATTAACAATAAGGAGTTTCGAACGTACTCACCAAAAATTGATTCGTATGTAAATTTTCTAAAAACCCGAACTTACAGATCTTAAAAACTAATATTCACCGTCCAAAATTAACAACAAGGAGTTTTGAACGTACTCACAAAAAATCAGGCCAATCTAACGGCAAATGATTTTCCGATCATTTTTGTATACAAAACTGGTCATTACGTAAAAAAATCCAGAAAATAACCTCTTTTTTGCAATAAAAATTGATCTTACAGACCTTAAAAACTAATCTTTACCGTTCAAAATTAACAACAAGGAGTTTTGAACTTACTCACCAAAACTTAGACTGATCTAACGGCAAATGATTTTTCGATTGTTTTCACATAAAAAATTGGTCATTATGTAAAAAATCCAGAAAATAGCCTCTTTTTTGCAACAAAAACTAAACTTACAGATCTTAAAAACTAATATTTACCGTCCAAAATTAACAAAAAGGAGTTTCAAACGTACTCACCAAAAATCAGGCCAATCTAATGGCAAATGATTTTCCGATCATTTTTGTATACAAAACTGGTCGTTATGTAAAAAATTCAAAAAATAGCCTTTTTTTGCAACAAAAATTGAACTTACAGACCTTAAAAACTAATCTTTACCATTCAAAATTAACAACAAGGAGTTTCAAATATACTCACCAAAAATTAGGCCGATCTAACGGCAAATATTTTTTCGATTATCTTCACATACAAAATCATTATGTAAAAAATTCAGAAAATAGCCTATTTTTTACAAAAAAAAAAATGAACTTACAGATCTTAAAAACTAATCTTTACCATCCAAAATTAACAACAAGGTGTTTTAAACGTACTCACCAAAAATCAGGCCAATCTAACTGCAAATAATTTTTCGATCATTTTCGTATATAAAACTGATCATTACGTAAAAAATCAAGAAAATAGCCTCTTTTTTGCAACAAAAATTGAACTTACAGACCTTAAAAACTAATCTTTACCGTTCAAAATTAACAACAAGGAGTTTCGAATGTACTCACCAAAAATTAGGCCGATCTAACGGAAAATGATTTTTCGATCGTCTTCACATACAAAACTGGTCATTATGTAAAAAATTCAGAAAACAGCCTCTTTTTTGCAATAAAAACTGAACTTACAGACCTTAAAAACTAATCTTCACAATTCAAAATAGCCTATACATTTATATTTTTATCATCACCTTTTCTATTTATATTTTTCTTCGACAAACAAAATATTTTAATCCTCTTAACTTATCAAAATTTTTCAATTCGGTCACTTAATTGAATTTATGTTCAATTGGAATCTTAAATCTCTAATTAAATAAAATACTTAAGAATTGAATCTTTACTTACATTATTCCGTATAAAAGCTATTCAATTTGTATTTGAAGATCCAACCAAACCGTAAACATGCAGATTCAAATGGACTATATATTTGGATTTATCAGATAATATCTTAACTTATTTATTAATCTGGCCATGTTTATAATTTCAAAGCCATTTCTTCATTTTAAAATTAGTAAGTTTTCAATTAAGTTAAGATATTATCTGATAAATCAAAATATATAGTCCATTTGAATCCAAATATAATAAGTTTTCATATTAAATGGTAAGGTTGAGTTTAGATGGAGCTTTGAATATTTAGAAAAATAATAGAAATAAAATTGAAAAGTGTGTGTGTGTATATATATATTAGAAAATTTATTCATTTAGAAAAATAATAGAAATTAAATTGAAGAAATTAAATTAGAAAATTTATTCATTTTGATTTGTATGAGTTTAAGTCTTGGATTGAACTCTATTGTATTATTCAAATAAATAATAAATTAAGCTTAAAATCATATACACATTAAATTAAAACGGTGAAGAGATGTGAGGGAAGAGAAAATGTTATTTTTATATGTAGGGTAAATTTTTAAATTACTAAAATGTCCCTACCAAATTTCATCATTTTATCCTTGTATTCAAGGATAATTTTATAAATATATATTTTAGATTTTTTAATAATTTAAAATTTGCTCAAAATTTTAACAAAATAAAAATAAATTATAAATTTTTCATAATAATTTTAAATGAAATAATAAATTTTATATTATTATTATATAAATATTTATATTTATTATTTTTCATAATATGACTATATAATACTTATAACAATTACTTTATTATTATTATTAAGATGTAATTTTTTTAAATAAATAAGTTTATATTTGGGGATAATTGATAAAGAAATCAATAGAATTCCTAATAATTTAATATTTGATTTAAATTTTATAAAATAAAAATTAATTACAATTTTTTTATTATTATTTTGAATAAAATAATAAATTTTATATTACTGTTTTATAAATATTTATTTTTTAACCTTGAACACGCAAATATATAATAATTGTAACAATTAGTTTATTATTATTATTAAAAATATAAATTTTCTAAATAAATAACTTTAGATTTTGGTATAATTGATAACAAATTATTATCAACTTATAAAATAATTTATAATTTTCTATTACAAAATAAAATATTCATTTCATATGGTCTATATTAAAATTACTTAAAACTATACAAAAATCATGTGAGTGAAATTAAAAAAAATATTTCTTAATTTATTTGAGACGGATTAGCGACTAAATACCTCCGTCGCTAATTGTATTACTATAACAAATTACTATTAGCGACAGACAAATTTCTATCGCTAAACCGTCGCAAAAAGGCTCAATATTTTCCCTCCAAAATTAGCAACTAAAATATTCGTCGCTAAATTTTTTGGAACTAATTTCATGAATAAAAAATTATAAACTTTAGCGACGGAAATATTTGTTGCTAATTCCGTCGCAAAACATGGCTCGTATACTTCCCGCCAATAATTAGCGACTGTTTATTCATTCCGTCGCTATTTCATCATAAAAAATAGAAAATATCCTTCCCACGATGGAATTCTAAAACAGTCGCGAATCCGTCGTTAAATTTGCGACGAAAATAATGCCGTCGCAAAATTTAGTTGCTAATTGACTTTTTTTTATAATGTTACCATATCAAAGAGAGTCCTATTTTTCCTTTTCACAACACCATTCTATTGTGGAGTTCTAAGAATGTACAACTGATGCTCAATTCCCTTTTCATCATATAAAGCTTTAAATTTCTGTGAAAGATATTCTCATCCTCGGTCTGTTCTAAAAGCTTTTATTTTCCCGTCTAATTGATTTTCAACTAAGTTCATATAACTTTTGAAGCAACTCAATGCTTCTGACTTGAGAAATCAAGTAGACATGATAATACCTAGTATAGTCATCTATAAATTTGATAAAATAGTAGGCCCTACACCTTTCCCTCACATTCATTGGACTACAAATATCAGAATGGATTAATTGTAAGGTAATTTTGCCTTAGTTCCTTTTTTGAACACTTTTCTAACTAGTTTTCCTTTTAGGCAATGCTAGCAAATATGTAAATTAATTCCATTTAGGTCACCTAAAAACCTACAATTGTTAACCAACTCATGCGGTCTTGTCCAATGTGATTTAACTTAGCATGCCATAATTTCATATCATTCTTATAACTATATGAAGTAAAAGAACAGATTTAAGGAAAAACTAGTATTATTCATGTAATCATGATCAATATCCATAATAATCAAATTATTCGAAATAAAACAAAAACCATAATACAAATTATCTAAACATAAGTGCATACTATCATCTTTAAAATGGAAATCAAAACCAAGTCTCATTTAGGCTAAAATAGAAACTAAATTACTATAAATCTCTAGGGCATAAACTACATTGTACAGGAGTAGGGTTTGGCCTTTATGAAAAACTAATCTATATATGCCAATCCCTTGAATTGCCACTTTGGCATAATTTCCTACATAAATCCACTTAGCTCCATTAAAGACTCATTGAAATTTGACAAAGGCTTCTCGATCTCTCATTATATGGTCCATTGCTCTTAAACCTATCACCTATAAAGGATAAAAACCAATTAAGAATATAGAAATAGATACACATATTTCACTAACTCTAGAGTTAGAATAATGTACTTAGGCATAATACAATCTCTTACATAATGTCCTTTCTGTTGGCAACTAAAGCACTTTACTTTTGAAATGTTCACTTTCTTTTTACCTTTGGACCTATTAGTATTTTATCTCACTTTTTGCTTCTTAGGCTCCTTAGCTTTACCTTTATCTTGATTTTTAGATCTTTTTCTCTTATTTTGGTTAGTTATCATTCCACTAGAAAGGACTGTGCCACATGCTCTTTGGCATTGATCTTAATCGTTGTTAGACAATCCTTTTTAAGTTTTAGATGATGAGTGACATCCCTAAATGTTCGTATATTGTCCATGTGATTCAATTGTATCTTCATATACTCCCAGCTCTTGGGTAAATAACGGATTATAACCTAGACTTATTGCTTATCAGTCAGCTTGCGATCGGCCTCACTAAGCTCATATATCATATTCTCCATCTCTTTTAAATGTTTTTGCATGTTGTGATCAGAATTTTTTTTATAAGTATCAAACTTGATTGCCAATGATCGGAGCTTAGTTAGAGACACACCTGTAAATTTCTCCTACAAAGTGATCTACAGATCTTTTGTATTTTGATACTTATGGAATTGCCTAATGATTTCATCATCTATTACACTTAACAACATGATGTAGGCATTGGAATTTTTCTTTTTTCCATGCCATATAAGCATCTCGATCCCGCCTATGCTAGGTAGTGTTGCATCCTCAAGTTCACCCATAACTGAACTCAAGGGTTCTAAAGTCTCTTGCTCTTCAAGCATATATTGAATTTTCATACTCTGATCTTATAATTATCACCATTCAGTTTCATATCTTTGTTTTGTTTGACAATGATTGATTTAGAAGTAGTAGCCATTTTGAATCATTTGATCTCTAATGGATTAAAATTGCAAATTATTAAAGGAGAATCGAGTAATACATGTTATTTACTATACATTCAATTGAATAACTTAATAAAGTTTTCTATTAGGTTTAAATTCAAAAAGTCTACTTACATTATACAATTACCATATAAGTCTTAATGTCTAACCTTATAAGTTAAAATTTCATGCATAGTAAATTTGAATTATTGGATTTTTAAATTTTCAAACTTAAGAGGGGGTCTTTATAAGTTTTAGTTATTAAGTTTTAACTTACTAATTATGCAATAATTCTATTCATAAAATATTGCAAGGAAAATAACTATTAAATAAATACATTTATCATAAAGTTAAAAACCATAATATCAAAATTATCTAACCAATAAATAGCATCCAACAATTTAGGCTAAAACACTCATGTCTACTAAATAAAAAGAAAACATAATTCCAAAAATAGAAACGCTAAATAAAATTAACACATTTGTCAACCATTATAAAAGTCTAGATTTCACAAAATTTGCCTTATCTTAGGGATTAAATCTTTGACCAACTTTATCAAATCATCAGGCAACTCATAAATTTGTTGATAAAGCCATGGATGATGCACACTATGTCTACTTCTCAATAACATTATAGATTTAGTGTTACTTCTCAATACTTCTAATTTGGCACCTCTAACCAAATAGTGAATAATAGATTTTCTATAAAATATATCTCTTATAAACTAGATAGTTTCCAATAACTCCCACAGTTTTGGATGATATTTGAAGGAATCAATCACAACCTTGTATAAGGATTAATCCTTCCTTCCCAAATCCATCTCACCAATCCAAATGCAGAGCTACATTTGTTCTTGTAGTCAAACTATATGATGCATTATTGCATTAATATCATTAGCCCCAAATCCTCCTACTTATTTTGGTGTTGCAAACTTTTTCGCACATTTGCTTTAGTCCTTACAATGCCATTAGGAATATGTGAAATCATAAGTGTCCTTATTATCACCATTTCTGCTACACATAACATAAATTAATAGTTTAATACACATATATATTAAACTCATATGATTGAAACTCATTTCAATAAAAATAAGGATAATTCCATAAAAAATAAAAAAATTACCAAATTATTTTAAATTGTTCAAAGGATGAAAATACTTATTCTATAAAATATTATGTTTGAAAAATCAAAGAATATTTTTTAGTCTTCAAAAAATTTATATAAAATATACCAAAAAATAAAAAAAGTATAAAATTTAATTTTAAAAAAAATTGAGCTATTTTAGTACGCGAAACATGCCTCATGCTCCTTTACACATCGGTGGGAGGCTGGTAGATGCGCTTACATACGATTGAAGTTGATTATGCCATATGGTGTTGACCCAATAGTCCATGTGTCATGACACATATTGCCACATTAGACCCATGTTCTTACACGTAGCACACCCTAGTTGGTCTATATAGCTGCCACGTGGCATCTAGGTGACACGTCACTAACATGTGGCATGACCACACTCATCTACATGTCATATCTTGGTTGGGTTATGTGTTAAGATGACATATCACTTTTACATATATCCAAGATAAGTGGCATGACCACTGTTGTCCACATTTCATCTTGTCATTAGCCATATGTTAGAATGATGCAATCACACATACACATGACTTGGCACATGCAGGACATGCACCCTCTGGCATGCGCTTGTGTATAGTGGCACTTGCACTCTATGCATTGCCTTGTTGGTAGTTTTAGCTTGTCAAACTTTGATGGGTAGGTGGGTTTTGAAGTCTGTGATCATGATGGTGAGGTCAAAAGTTTAAAATCTCAATTTTATTTTAGCATTTTCACACACACACACACACATATATAGCAAAATTAAGCATTACATGCATCCTATTTTGATCTACCAATTTACATATAAATTTTTAGATCAATTTTAAACATGCTAGGACATAAAAACAAGTGATGTGATACCAATGTTGGGTAACTATACATACAAATACACATAAAAAATAATAACTTAGAGGAAATATATTTACCTTTTGTAGTGCAGAACCTTTGATAAAATGGAAGCATAAGCTCTTAATTTTGCGTCACTGGTTAGGCCTTTAATCACAAGCAAATATGCCAAAAAAGGCAACAAATCTACACTCTAAAAGCCTCTTAGAGCTGTAGAGAAAACAAAATAGAAGAGTAAGATATTTTGTATGTGAATAAGAGTTGACAAGATCAATTGACAAAATCAGCGACAAAATCAGTAACCTCAAATAGGTTTCCGGATCTCCTATTTGTAGATGTTTATAAGAGTCATAATGTTAATAAAACTCTAATTTCTTTTTGGATTAGGATTAGATAATTCTAAAATGATTAGGATGAATATAAATAGAGTAATAGGTGTATCCAAACTCTAACAAATATATTTAAATTGTATTTTTATTTTTATATCTTAAGTTCTTTTTTTTCTTATAATTTTCTATAAAATTTATACAACACTTTAAACTATATTTAAATTATGTTATTTTTTTAATTATATAGAGTAATATTTATATGAAGTAATAGATTAATTTCTATATATGTTATTTTTTATTATATATATTGGTATTTATATTTTACTTGATAAAATTTAATTACATTTTCTTATATTTTAGAATGTATGTTTTAACATTTAATTTTTCCAAAATTTTTTTCTTTGATTTATGATTTAGCATGCTAAGTTTTAGAGAATATATATCAAACTCACTTTATAATATTAGTTATTACTTTATCGAACATAAATTCAATGAGAGAATTGATTAAAATTGTGTTTGTGATTTTATTTTGAAATTTTTTACATATTTGAAATTGAATTTAACTAACCTTTTTTATTATAAATTTTAGTAGTTAACAAAAAAATATTGATTAATCAAATCAAAAAATTGAAATTAATGAATTATTTAACTGAACATAACACATTGATTAATAGTTAATAATTTAAAAAAAAATTAATGAATTGGTTAATTTTTTTTTTTTTGCTAATGAACCGATTAACATATGCATATTCAAAGCATTTTAATAACCAATATCACAATACCAGAGGAAAATAAACAATAAAAGCAAATTAGCTTATTCAATAAAATATTAAAGGCAAATTAAAATCTCATCTCGTTCTTTTTTAAGAAATGAGGGGTAATTTCGGTAAACCATTTAAGTTAATGGCTTGTGACACCAAAATTATTTAACACCTAATTTTAATTGTTGTAATTAAAAAGTCTGTTTAACTAATTTCTACTGATTCTGTTAGTTAATTAAAGATAATGATAAAAATAATGAGAGAAATTAAAATGATAGGAATACTTATTTAGCATTTTATTTTTTGCATCTCTTAGAATGATAAAAAAATCAAATTGTTTAATCAACATTATTTTGAAGTTCAAAATTTAAATAGAAATGAGAAAAATTAAAATACTAACTAAATTCTAATTATGACAGAAAAATAAAAAATAATTTTTATCATAAATTAATTGAAACAAAAATAACTAGTAAATTAATTTTTTAGTTAAATAATGAAATTAAATAATTTTAGCATTGTAAATTCAAATGCAGTAATTTTAGAGGTTCGAGACTAAATATTTTTATTCTGGATAACCATGTTCTAAAATAATGGAATATAACTAATACACTTTGTCATAATAATGTCATGAACTTTTATCAACAAAAAAAATAGAAAAAGAAAAAAAAATCATTAATTACTTTAATATCTTTTAAGATAGTAATGAAAACAATAATCATTAATTTCTAGAAATCCGGTCAGAATTCCAATTACAAGTTGGTGACATTCCGACAGGACTGAGAGGGCATAGGGAGATAAAGAAGACGTCCATTGTATTACATGGGAAGAGATTATTTTAATTTTTTTGATGTTTACATACAAGAAACTTTTGTTCAATGAGAGATAAGAATCTAATAACCCAATGGTTTACACGAAGGGCAAATTGGGATTGTATTGTATTACTCTTAACAAGTGCAGTATTAGTTTATGTAATACTATTATATACTAATTAGTTTATATTATTTTATATAGTATTTGATCCAAAATTATATTAACATGTAATAATTTATACCATGTTTGGTGCACTATCTTATATCATATTATTTTTTTAAATTAAAAAATTAAATTAAATTAAATTATCAAAACCAGTTTTGAGTCATTATTTTCGGATTAGGTTTGATAGCCATGTCCCAAAAATAGTTCCGATAACTAGACTAGATTGCATAGTTCAGTTTAAAACACAAGAGTCCGGAATTGAAATGGATCGCTACAATCCTACAATAACTCAAACTCTTCCACAACGGATAAGGTAATTCCGTTGAGATATGCTTATCTTTATGGAATTCTAAAAACTGATTTTAACTTGATGTAAAAATCTCTCCATGTCTAGAGTTATAAGGATATTCAAATTGTGTTACTTAACTCTATAAATATTTAAGCAATTCAGGTATGACTCTCTTCTACAATTTTGACCCTTTCATCCTATTTTCTCTCAAACACTTTCTGACTTGACCATCGAAGTATTTCTCATTGAAACCTTCATTGGATTTTCCTTATTTTCAGGTAGCTCTCCACTTTTGGATTGTGAATATTTCACTCTAAGGTCCTTCCTAGCTAATAGCCCATATTTTCGAGCTATTATCACTACAAAAAAACTGCAGATTAGCGATGGAAAATTCCGTCGCTAAATATTATTTTTTCGTCGCTAATTGCCGCGACGAACGGTTGCTCATAGGCCAGTCGCTAATATATTAGCGACGGATTTCAAATTCAGTCGCTAATTTAGCGACAAAATATTTCATCGCAAAGTCTTTTTCGTCGCTAATTTATATTCCTAATTAGTCGCCGAATTATAATAATATTTAGCGACTAAATTTTCTGTCGATAATCGGTCGCTAAATAAAAACTTTAAATTACAAATATAATAATAATTTTGTAGCGACAATTTTTCGTCACTAAACCGTCGCTAATAAATATTCATAAAATGCAAATAAAAATGAAAATTAACAACTCAAATTAACATCGCGAATAATGCAAATTTCATCACAATTCATTTATAATATTTTCTTATTATTATTATTATAACATTCAGAATTTAATTTATATAAATAAAATTTCTCAAATATTATTAATTTAAAAAATATAATATCATAAACAATACTTTACAAATAATTAGAAAAAAATTCAAACTAAATAATACTACTAACAAATTTTTATACAATATGCTACAAAAAAAAAAACTTTATAGTCTTCATCATTCTTCACAAGCAGCAATCAAGCACTTGCCTTCTTGTTCTAATAGACCTGAATACATTATAAAAAATTAGAGATAAGAATTTTCGCCCTTTCTACCATAGATCACTACATATGAGTCTTAAAGTATACAATCTACATTTAGCAATAATAAGTCCCAAGTTCTTTTTTTAACACCTAATGGCAACCATTGCAATACTTCCTGGTTCAATCTATTAAACAATTCCCTTTTTCAACAATGCCAATTTCACGCAATATTTAGGCAACATTCCATTCATTTCAGCAATTAAAACCCTTCCTTCATATCCATTATTCTTTAATTTATATATAAATGTAGGTTGTAGTATGGAAAGTATAGAAGTGTTTTAAAATGTCTTGGATGTGAACAGACGAGGGTTTTGAATACTCAAAATTAGGATAGCATCCAAGAAAAGCACAAATATCCTGAGTCATGCAAATGAGAATGTTGCTTAAAAAAATGCTGCTGCAGAAATGTATGCAACACCAAACAATTTCCTATAATCATATGCCTTTGTTCCATAAAAATTGTTAGAGTTTCAAGAAAATGTACTCGTACAACATCTAATTTAAGTGAATGACAGAATGACCTGAGAGCAAGATTTAGAAGAAGACAAATCAAACTTGTCACAGTAAAAGGCTTGAAGGTAATACAAAAGCAAATGCGCAACAAGCAGCAGCAAAATAATTCCAATATTTCAAGTAAGCAGCAAACCCAGGTATAAGAAAATAGTAGATTTTAACCTGTTGTGTCCATCTTTCTCAACCAAATTCACAAGAAGGCCCAATATAGCAACAAGGAAATCCAACTCTTGATCCGTAAGATGATCATCATTCTGATTGTCAAATTCAATACATGAAATGTTCTCCTTCATCTCTCTGAAGTTGGATAATGTTTTGTTGAATGAAGGGAAGTGACAAGCAATTAAAGAAGACATTGTCTCTAATCCTCCACATGCAGCAATTTGTTCACAACAATAGGGTTGTCATTTGTTAAATTCATTAGAACCTGCCAAGAATATCATATTATTAATTAAAAAAAATGCGCGCATACATACAAAAGGAAGAATGTGAAGAAATTCACATGCAGAGCAGAAAATACCTTCACTGCAGTAAGAAGACAGTCCGCCATAAGGCTAAAAATTTCTTCCTTAGCATCTCCAGTACACGATATTTTCTGTGAAGGTTGCCGTGTCAGGTTTCTTGATTCTTTTTGTTCATTTCCACCATTACTTGATTCTTCTAGCCTCAATGATAGAGCTCCTAGTCAAATTAAAGGTCCAGAAAGAGAATAAGAATATCCAACAATGATATGTTCATTTTACGTACCTTGGGTTACTAATAGTCTATTCAATTGGAGATTAATTTCTTAAAGAACACCAAAAGCAAGACAGAGATTTCTTTTGAGCTCATTATGATTTTGGTTAATCATAATATCATTTGAAGAAAAAAATAATATTATGGAAACGGGAAAAAAATTGAGTTACACATCAGATGCATCATCGGTCACATTCACATACCTAAAACTATCAGTCCCTTTTGCTCATCCATGATTGAATATTCACATTATCATGTCCTACATATACAAAAGCAATTGCTTTTTTGGCACTGAAGTTCCCCTCAAATTTAATTATTTCCATTCAAAAACAAAAGGACTTAAGTAGTATTATTGGCAGCCCACTGGATTGTAATTAACTCTAAACTATTATTATTATTATTATTATTATTATTATTATTATTATTATGACTTAAATATTCGATCAAACTTCTTTTAGTCCATAAAACTCTTTAGTATATAATTAAAAGTAAATACTGACCTTGTTACCGGTCGCCGGAGATTCGCTGGATTTCTGGTAACAACAGCCTTCAACAATGCTGCAGCAGCCTCCACTATACTTGGTTCTCCAGAAAGCATAGCCTATTTGAACAAGCAGTATATGAATAAGCTAGCAAATTTGCCAATTAACGGATAAATATTTAAAAAAGTTTGAAGGATAGTAGCTGCTTAAAAATGAAATCATTTATTGCAGAAACTAACAACCAACCAATCACATCTTGCAAAAAAGAAAAGATGGAAACACCTATCATTGTTCTTCATCATATGCATCGACTTAAAAAGGTATACTAAAATCAACTAAAAGTGAGGCAGTTGACAATCAAAATCTTATGAAGAACTAGGAAATAGCTGCAGCATCAAGGAACATGGCAAAGGCACATATATACTCAAGTCATATGCAAACAGATGCACACTTTCAATTTAATGGCGAGGAAGTGAAAAAAATAGCAGCAAGGGACAGTTTAAAGTTTAAACTACTTAGGTTTTTTTGTTACCCTTTTCTTTAAGCAACCAAGAACCTTCGAAAGACAAACAATCTAGCACCTTTGCAATACTGTTGTACAGATAAATGTCTGAAAGAGAATTATGCTTTTCAATTCACAAATTTCAGGCAATCAACAATAATGTAACTATAAATTGTGCTTGCAGCTTTTACACATATAGTTTCAATAAATTACAATCAACTAACCTAATCATGGATGTTATAAGGAAGTGAAAACACAAAGTCCAAGAGCAGGGCAGCATTTGAAAATTTTCCATACCTAATCAGTACCTGCATGTTTCATTTAATTTTAAAAGATTTGATATCTCAAAAAGTAACATATCCTACATTGTCCACAGCTTTTTTTACTAGTTTATAATCAAACACACTTTATTGTGCTTGTAGAGAACAAGTAAAGGAGATGGGTGCCCACTCACAAGGATTGGGCCAAACTTTATGAGCTTCATATCAAAAATATTTATCAAACTTCAGTCAAAAGGCTAATAATTTATGAGAAGTTCATAGGATCTATGACACACCTAATTCAAAGACATAAACTGAGAAACAGTTAATTAACGAATGAAATTTCACAATTAAAATAAACCAATCTAAATTTAATTAAACCAGGAACCAAATCACAGAATCTATCAAGCATAATCGGAGTTAAGTTCAACAGAGCAAATGAATTAAAAAAATTGAGATCACCAGCCATTGTCGTGTTTACAGACTAAGTCTAATATCAATCTATTTACTAAAAATGGAACACACACACACACATATATATAACACATTTTCCCAAAGTCCGAAGAAGCAAGGTAGAAAGAAAAAGAAGTTATGTTTTTGCATAGATGTCCCTAAGCAGCAACTTTTGATAGGCAAGGAGGGGGATTTATCCTAGAGTTCAAACCTATACATGTAAACATTGGAGTTTGAGTATTCACTGGAGCATGTTGCTGCTGGTGCTGTGGACGATGGGAGGAATAAGTTCCTCCTAAATTGAAACCAGCTGACCTGCCCATCTGCAAAGAGTACAACTAAATTTTGAGAAGTACATAACAAGTAACATTGCACGAATTCTATGTTTTAGGTTGAGACTCACAGGGAAGTGCTGAGATTACATCATTGACATGGTATTGTCATGCAGTTGCTCCTTCTGATGCAAATCCATATATACTATAATCAGCATTACCACCTTAAGCAAATCTAATGTGATGGTCAACCAACAAGGTGAAAATTAGCATATGCTGCAAAGTACAAAGAATATCGAGAACCTTTAAATCCTGGCAAAGCTGGAAAATCTTCATTTTGGATGCTGAACTCTTGGTTCTGTTGAACACTGGGGCCAACTGACCTTGTTTTCGTAAGGAACCTGAAAATTTCTTTTCTTTATGTTTATTCCCAAAGTATAGAATTACATCTAAGAATGACTAGTAAAAGCAATACAAAGCCAAACCTCAAACACAGCTAACGTACCCAACTGTCCTTGAGACCCAAACTGCTCAGACTGACACAAACCCATTTATTTTTTTAAGCCATTCATATATCATTCACGCAAATAGCTTAATAAAAAAATATTATTACATATCCATTAATATTAAAACAATATAAATGCGTTTTCATATATTCTTTTGCACTTTTGTTATAGCAAAGTTGGTGAGCTTTTGTTTGTTTATATTTTCTGGTTATTTTCTCTTTTACCATTTCTATCAAACAAATATCATCTTCTCCAAGCCTAAAACTAATAGCATATATATAAAAATATTGAAGAAGATTTCAGTCTGTAACATAGCTACCTACTAAAACATCATAATGTCGTGTTGCTGCCTCATTTAATAACATGGCTTGAAGCATTTCCTCTTATGAGGCCTAACTGAAAATAGAGATTTAAATTAAAAATAGAAAATAATCCAAGGATGTTATTCATCAATATTGACAAACAAGAAGCTGAGGTCTAAGTTCCCTTAGGGGACCACAATGCAGCTAGAAGGCATAGATATTTAAGCCCGCATTTGTGCCTGTGTAAGAAAAACAAGATGGCCAAATTAAGACTCTGGGATTGTGCTTGCAATAATAACATATGGTTCAAAGAAAATGATATTCAGTGATTCCTATCACTTGTGAAAAACTTATCTCTGCTTTAACGGGAACAGACATCATATAAAAAAAAGTGAATATTTATTTAGCTCTGTCAAATGAATAGGTATTGACTTCATCAAGATTAAAGGTTTAAACCCAAAGTTTTTTTTTTTTCAAGAATAAAGAATCTGTTATCCATTCTACAGCACTTAGCATTTCATTTCATAGCCTTTAAACCACATTCATTCTTAATAAGCCAAATAAGATAGACAAACGAAATAATAACACCATTAAATAGCAAATAAAACAAATAAGCCAAATAAGATAGACAAACGAAATAATAACACCATTAAATAGCAAATAAAACAAATATCTGGCTCTCTTAAACCTGTCCCTGGGTCGTTGGTCACTGGAGCTTCGCTGGCCATGCACCGCTATTGCCAAAATAGAGTTGGGGCTGTCGGTAATCTCCTGGAAGCGTTCACGTGCTCCAACACATCGTGGTCTAGCCGAAATCCCCGTTGGAATAGTCAGCATACCCCTTTTTCGATCTAGCTATCACCGGTGAGTGAGAAAAATCTGAAGACACCGAAATGATAGCACGACCACCATGAGTCCTCCGGTGTTGCTCGCATCGTCTTCCGCTGCTGGAATCGGTCAGAGAAGCTTTCGGTTTGAGAGAGAGAAACTGCAAAGTAGAGATCGCGACAGAGATGATGGAGTGCGACGAAGATGGCGGAGGAAAGAGGCTGATGTTAGTGACCGGCTTCTCACAGCGACGCAGACTCTCTCTCTCTCGTTTTTGATCCCCGATCAGAGGGAGAGGGCAAGGACGCTGGGACTAGGGCACTTTCTCTAGGACTTTCTAGAGATTTTTGACATTTATATGTGTGTGTGTGTATATATATATATATATATATATATATATATATATATATATATATATATATATATATATATATATATATATATATATATATATATATATTATAATTGTTAGTTATTAAATTAAAATTTATCCTTTCTTACGGTTTGTTCTTAAATTTTACTCTATTTAATAATTATTAATTTAAAATTCTTGAAATTATGCAAATTTAGATCATATCCTTAATAAATCGGCCTTTGTACCTAGTATCAAAATACTTTGCACGTGTTAAAAAAAAAAACTCTCGCGCGATTTAAATTTTTGGAGCGTTACAAAATCTATATAATAACTTATTATTTACAGATCCTTCAAAATCTTTGAATCAAACCGGTGAATTCATATAATATTGCAATCATTAGTTTATTATTATTATTATTAATATTAAAAATGTAATTTTTTTAAATAAATTACTTTATATTTTGAAATAATGAATAAAAAAGTATTATCTTTTAAAAATAATTAAAAAAATATAATAATTAAGAATTCATATAATACATTACTAATAATAATATATAAAATACAAATAATACATTACCAATCTAATGGCAAATGATTTTCCGATCGTTTTCGTATATAAAACTGGTCATTATGTAAAAATCCAAAAAACAACCTTTTTTTGCAACAAAAATTGAACTTACAGACCTTAAAAACTAATATTTACCATTCAAAATTAACAACAAGTAGTTTCTAACGTACTCACCAAAAATCAGGCCAATCTAACGGCAAATAATTTTCTGATCGTTTTCGTATACAAAACTGGTCATTACATAAAAAATCACAAAAATAACCTCTTTTTTTTGCAACAAAAACTGAACTCACAGACCTTAAAAACTAATCTTCACCATTCAAAATTAACAACAAAGAGTTTCAAACGTACTCACCAAAAATTAGGCCGATCTAACGGCAAATAATTTTTCGATCGTTTTCACATACAAAATTGGTCATTATGTAAAAAATCCAGAAAACAACATCTTTTTTGCAACAAAAACTGAACTTACAGATCTTAAAAACTAATCTTCACCGTCCAAACTTAACAACAAGGAGTTTTGAACATACTCACCAAAAATCAGGCCAATCTAATGGCAAATAATTTTCTGATCGTTTTTATATATAAAACTGGTCATTACGTAAAAAATATAGAAAATAGCCTCTTTTTGCAACAAATATTGAACTTATAGACCTTAAAAACTAATCTTTACCGTTCAAAATTAACAACAAGGAGTTTCAAATGTACTCACCAAAAATCAGGCCGATCTAACGTTAAATACTTAACCGTTAAATCTTTACTTACACTATTCCGTATAAAAGCTGTTCAATTTGTATTTGAAGATCCAACCAAACCATAAACATGCAGATTCAAATGGACTATATATTTGGATTTATCAGATAATATCTTGACTTATTTATTAATCTGGCCATGTTTAGAATTTCAAAGCCATTTCTCCATTTTCAAATCAGTAAGTTTTCTTAGTCTTCCATACCACTCAATTAGGTAACCGCAGTAGTATTAAAATCATAGAAAAGAAAATTAATAGGAAAAGTATTTATACTTTAAATATATTTTAACTATGGCGATACGAGTGGTTTTTTCGGTCGTATTGAAAGATAACATCTTATCTAATGGTGTGCAACCCGTTTTTAACTTGATAAAAGTATGAAATTAATAAAATGCTTATATTTAAGGCACATTAGCAATATTTATGTACAATAATTTTGAAATATTTTCGACAAAATGAGAAAATTAGGTTCAGAGATCTTTATTTTGGTCTCTCTTTAATCATGATCCTTTATTCATTACTAAATTCAATATTCAATTAGGCCTCAGGTTCCTATTTGGATAAGAGTTCAAAATTTTTATGTCACCTTTTTAAATTTGATACAAATAGCGATGAATAATTCTAACTAATAATTTTGTGCGAACAATACAAATTTTTAATTGAAACTATGTCTCGTAGTCTTTCAAAATATTTCATGCTGACTAAGCCCGAATTTCATATTCAATAGTCTTTGGACACTTTTAAAATTGGGATAATTGATAAACAAATCAATTTAATTCCTAATAATTTAATATTTGATTTAAATTTTTTAAAATAAAAATAAATTACAAATTTTTTTATTATTATTTTAAATGAAATAATAAATTTTATAAATATTTATTTTTATTAATATTGAACACGCAAATATATAATAATCATAACAATTAGTTTATTATTATGATTAAAAATATAAATTTTCTAAATAAATAACATTAGATTTTGGTATAATTGATAAAAAATTATTATCAACTTATAAAATAATTTATAATTTTCTGTTACAAAAGAAAATATTTATTTTATATAGTCTATATTAAAATTACTTGAAATTATACATAAACCATGGAAGTGAAATTAAAAAACTTATTTTTTAATTTATTTGCGACGGATTAGCGACTACATACTTCCGTCGCTAATCGTATTAACGTAACAAAATACTAATTAGCGACAGAAACTTTTCGTTGCTAAACCGTCGCAAAAATGGCGCTAAATTTTCCCGCCATAATTAGCGACAAAAATGTTAGTCGCTAAAATTTCTGGAACAAATTTCTTGAATAAAAAATTATAAAATTTAGTGACGGAAAAATTTGTCGCTAATTCCGTCGCAAAACAGGGTGCGTACTCTTCCTGCCAATAATTAGCGATTGTTTATTAATTTCGTTGCTATTTCATCGCAAAAAAATAGTAAATATCATTCTCACGACGCAATTAGAAAATAGTCACTAATCCGTCGCTAATTTGTGCCGTCGCTAATTTTAGTCGCTAATTGGCAGTTTTTTTGTTGTGTATCATTTGGTGTGGTGAGCATGGACTTATCCTATTGATCTTTTCCTTGACTTGAATGTCCCACCTAGTTCACTAGAAGATTAGTTTGAGAAAAACTAGCCTTTATCTATACCCATTCAACCATTTTTCCACTTGGGTCCCATTCCATCTCTAGTTGCCCCCACCATACCTCATGTCCCACCTATACCTAATTCCACCCCATAAATGGCTCAAGCATTCCTTGCCGCTTTATCTGCTATGGTAGCCCAAGCACCAGTGCCAATAACTACCTCATCGCCCCCTATCTTGACTGAAGGTGATCTTTAAGGTGTCAATCAAACTCTTCGACCATCATAGAAGGGGCTTCGACCACCTCAATAACCCTCTATTCCACCACCAGCAGCAGATTTCACTATCACCTTAATTGCTAAAGAGTTCGAGAGACTCTTTAAAGAGAGGATGCAGAAATACCAGAACTGGAACACTTTGCAGCATTAGGATACTTTTTGATCACCTTTGTCTATAAAGATATTAACAACCCCTTTTTCCAAATTTTGGCTTCTAGTAATGAGAAATATAATGGCAATACTGGTCCTCAAGCTCATTTGGATCAGTTTCATTACACCATGCTTGTTTACACCACTTAAGAAGCTTCACTTTGCAAAATTTTCCATCAAACACTTACTAAATATACCTAGATTTGGTTTCAAAACTTACTCAAACACTCCATAAGGAACTTCAAATAGTTTATTGATATCTTTATTACCAAGTCTGTGGCTACCATTTGACCTATAAAGTCTCTATCAATATGCACCTGGTGCAACAAAAGGAGATTTAGCCCTTTACATGCTTATGTGGAACTGTTCAATGTAGCTAACATGGACATTCAGAATCTTAACTTAGAGATAGCCATCAATGGCCTAGGCTATAATACTAGGTGCAAGGATTTCAATAACTCCCAAAGTAAGAATCCACCCAATGATTTCACCAAGCTTATGTCTCAAGCTCATAAGTATATATGAGTGAAAGAGGCTTGATGACTTTGGTACAATATTGAGCATAAAGGCAAGGATAGAGACAAAGAGTCCTCATGTAAGTTCGGATAGTAAAAGAAGGCATATAGTGGCATAATAACTCCAAAGCAATTAAGGGATTCAATAGCTCTAACCAAACTTCCATAATATCTAGCCCATATTTTAGTGTTTAAAATGAAGTTCTATTAACTCCTTTGAATAATTTAAGACCTAAATTCTCTCATGGTTGAAGCAAAATGAGTAGGTTAATTAGCTTAAACCCATAAGAGAAGATCCAAAATTAAGACCAAATCTTGTACTATACTTATCATAGAGACAAGAGGCATAAAACTATTGATTGCCACTAGTTTAAGAGGAAGGTCTAGCATTTAGTTTGAAAAGGAAACCTATCCCAATTTGTCAAATATGATAGAGATGACCCTTTAAAGTAGTTGCCAACACTTCAAAAATAGGAAAAGTTTAGAGCTAGGTCGAGCAAAAAGGCTCATACTAGGGTCATTCATGTCATTGCAAGGGGCAAACATTATGATTTTCTTATGATTATAAGAAATGCAAGGTGAAAGAGGTGTTCTTCCTGGGATCCAATTCGCTTGTTTTTGCTTGTGCCTTATAGTTCTCAGTAGTAGATAGTGCTTATGTTCGATAGCCATACATAAATGCCTTTGTCATTGAGGCACCCATCTAGGACTGTATAGTTTAATGTATTTTAGTTGACACGGGCAGTGGAGTTAACTTGATTGCTTTGCAAGCTTTTAATACACTAGGGATTTCAACCAATCTCTTAGAGCCTGTCTTTGTACCTTTGATAAATATGTTCAGGCAACCAATCATGGTTAAGGGTTAAATAAATCTCACTCTTCAATCTCGGAGATGAGGTTATGGTAAAAACTTATACGACCTACTTTATGGTGGTAAACATGCCTCTTTCTTACCACCATAAAGTAGGTAATAAAAGTTTTGACCATAACTTTTAACCATGATCATTGTAGATGCTAACATTTCTATGCATAAATTATTGCTTAAAGTTTTAGTCAGGGTGATATTGCTATGCTTCGAGGTAATTAACATGTATTATGAGAAACTTATGTTACTATGTTAAAGGAAGCTAACTAAGCTTTGCCATTAGATACTTTAGATATGCCATCCGATACAGCTTGAAAGGCTGAGCCCATTAACTTACTCCAAAAGGTCAAACTTTTGCTAGGAAAGAAGGTAAGGATAGCCCCTAGATTGGTTCAGAGAAAGATGTGCTAATTGTTATGCTCTCAACCTTTATTGATATTTTTGTTTAGCAACCCTCAAATATTACAAGCATGTCCCTCAAGGTAATGTCTTATTCACATAACATTTAGCCTTATTATAAGCCTATAAAGCAGAAGAAGCATAATCGTGCTCCTTAGCACCTACTAGCAATGGTTGAAGAGATAGATAACTTGTTGAAGAATGGATTTATCTGGGATGTGTTCTATCCAGACTCGTTATCTAATGTAGTCCTTATAAAAAAGGCCAATGTAAAATGGCAAATGTGTGTTGACTTTATCGATCTAAAGAAAGGCTGCCCTAAAGATACTTATTTGTTATATTTGGTGGGCTGTACAATTGGGTTTGAGGAGTACAACTTCCTAGATGCTTCAATAGGCTACCATTAGATCCCAATGAATCTAACAAATGAAGAGAAAATTGAATTCATAACTCACTAAGCTATCTAATGCTATCATGTCATACCTTTTAGCCTAAAAAGCATTGGAGCTACCTATTAAAGGCTTACGAATAAGCTTTATGCTAATCAACTCGATCGTATTATGGAGGTTTATGTTGATGACATGATCGTGAAGAGTAAAACTTCAACAAACTTGCCTACCAAACTTACAAAAAGCTTCCTTACCCTCAGATAGTTTAGCCTCAAGCTTAATCTTGAGAAATGTGCTTTTGTTGTGCAGTCTAGAAAATTATTTTGGTTCATGATATTCAAGAGGAGGATTAAATCCAATCCAACAAAGATTCAGGCTACTATGCAAATAGAGCCACTAAAGTCAATTAAAGAAGTTTAAAAGCTTAATGGTAAGGTAACAACCCTAGATCAGTTTATTTTTTGTTCAACCAATTGTTGTTTTCTATTTTATAAGGCACTTAAGAACCTCAAGAACATTGAATGGACCTTAGAGTGCCAGCTTGCTTTTGAGGCATTAAAATGGTTCCTCAGTTAGCACCTTTTAATTAATCGACCCTAGGTGGTTGAAATATTACATATGTACCTTCATATTTTTGATGGATGATTAGTGCGAATTATATTATATTATTAATGTGTGTTTAATGTGTTTATTTAGTGTTTAATTTCTTAAGTTAGTGGTTTATGTGTATAACTGGTTATTTGGTGGTTTTAGGTGCATAATTGAAGAAAAAATAAAGTTGCAAGGATAAAAGTGGAAAATCAGCATTTGAAAGATTCTAAAGAGTCAAGTTTTATTTATGTTAATCCAGAAGCTGGCTACGCATGGAGTGGTTTTTACTCTACTGAGTGAGGCTTAAAGGAAAGGAATAGGAGTAAAGGCTATTCGGTGGAGTGAAAATTCACTCTACCGAGTCACCTAAAGAGGAAACAGAGAAAATGGCCACTGGATGGAGTGAGTTTTCTACTCCACAAGGTAGAAGACATTGAATTATGATGAAATTCTCCTATTTTTTTTGAAATAGGAAGTTTGTAGCCATAAAACTTCCTCTTGAAGAGTTTTATGTAGGCAAAAACACTTAGTTATATAAGGGGCATGAAATTAGATAGGAGAGTCAGTAATTATGTAGGGAGTTCATTAGTTAGTTTTTAGGGTTTTTATTATTTTTCTTAATTTTTGTAACATAGTTTAGGTTTAATTTTTCTTAGCTTAGTTTTCAATTCTCTTAAAGATTCAAGTTTTTTACTGTATGTACTGAGAAGTCATTAAGAGCAAGTTTGATGCTTCATGAGTATTGTATCTCTTTATTTTAATTTTATTTGTTTTAATCATGTTCAGTAAGTAGTTTCCTTCTCTTTTGCTAAGAGAAAATTAAACCCTCATATTTTTACAATAAAGACTTGAGTTTGAGCTTAAATTCAGTGCGAGTTTTTATTTCTTAATTCCTACGATAAATCTTATATTAAGTTATGATTGTGTTGATTATTGATGTATTGAATAAATGGTTAATTATCAATTTCACTTATAACTTATGATCTGCATGTCCTTAGCTTATTTTTCTCATGTCGATGTATTGTTGCATTCTAAGAATTAAGATAGTGATTTATCGTTCATAAGTTGATTTTAAGTTAAGAATGTTAAATTGAGAATGGGCTAGATTTAGATCTCTCTCTTGAGGTTCTAATGAAGGTTTAGGAGTTTAAATCAGATCTTTATGCTAGGTGTTAAATTGTTCCTAAATCGAGGATTTAATGCTTAGAAATATATTCTAAATAAGTTATATGTGTTTATTTTCACTGGTTTTTCCATAATTAGTTATGTTAATTTTAGTCAAGTCATTACAGTAGAAGTTGAGGTGGATAGTTCCTTTAGCAGAAGTGTTTTAATTATTTCTCTGTGTTTAATTCATGTTAGTTAAGTTTTTGTTTTTGTTTTGCCTTATTGTTAATTTAGTTCTTCCATTCAATTCATAAACTTGGGAAATAATCTCATATTGACTCAACTCAATTATAGACATTATTCTTGGCAATCCATATTCCTTTGGATTCGATATTTGGAGTTTTAATATTATTTTCCTATATTACTAGTCGATCTAGTACACTTGTTAGACATCGATAAAGTTTTTGGTGCCGTTGACAAAAAATAATGGTATTGTTTGTTTAATATCTGTAGTTGAGTTGGTTTAACATATTTATTTGCTTTTGATCTTGTGGTTTTCTTTACAAGAAGATTTAGAGTACATTCTTCAAAATGATATGAGATGAGGTTCAAGATTATGTATTGTTCCTTTTGAGAGAGCAAATGAATGATTTAATGATATAATTATAGGAAATAAAGCTCTTACATACACATTCACTGATTTTTTATTCACCATCTTTTAATGATTCTTATTCTTTATGGATGCCACAAGAGTCCACCACTTCAAAAAATTAAGTTCCTCTGGAAATGCTTGAAAGTCAGGAGAAATAGTTTAGGGTTGAAAAGGAAAAGTGGGAAGCCACATGTAAAATTCAAGAGGAGAAGTTAAGGAATCAAGAGGAGAAGTTATGAAATCAAGAGGAGACAATCCATAGTCAAGAGAGTTTATTACGGGTTCAAGAAAAGGAAATTAAAAGGTTGGAATCCAAACTTGAACTCTTGAGTGTTTCACTACAAATTCAAGGTGATGGTGGAAAAAAGAAGGAAGTAAATCATGCATTAATGGTGGATAAAGAAGTTTCTAGTTTTGGAATGCATGAAGTAGAAAAGGGACAATTCATCTTCGAAGAAAAGTCATGTATGTGTTTAAAAAGTCTGCTTCAGTCTTTTATGGAGAATTTATCACCAAAGGAGTAAGGAGTATTCAATTTTCAGGTGGAAGCACTGAATTCGATCCATTTGAAGAATTTATTAAGGCTAGAAGAGCTGGTATAATTCATTTTTTAAGAACCAAAGGAGGAGCCATGCTTTATTGATGATATGGAGTTTATAGTTTTGGTAAACTTTGACAAATTTCTTCTACTAATGGGAGAAAATGAAGATCAAAGTCCAGAGAGACCCTTATTTGGATCACAATCTCGGCATCCAGAGAGTAACATGAGTTGAGCTGGAGCTCAAAAAATCAAAATTATTCTAACCCTTCTCTTTAAATTTTAGTTAAATTTTTTATGAGTTATGTTTTGTTTGTTATTTTTTAGTAGGTATCATGTCTTTGGTTTAATTTCATAGGTTCATATAGTTCAATTTATATTCTTCATCTTTCTTAAATTTATTGTGTGTTTGTATCTTCCAATTCACAAGTTAAGAGTTAGAGGTTGAACAAGAAGCAACTAATGATATTTGTGCTTAATGATTATATTTAAATTAGTATGCACTTCAAGATTAATTAAAGAACTTATATATTTTGATTTGCCAATTAAAGGGAAACACAATTTAGTTGAACTAATTTATGCTTTTAAGTATGTTTTTTCTTGGAGAGCTATGTTCATTATTTTTGTGTTTCAAGAATCATAGAGAGAGTATTCATATTCTAAGTTAAAAGTGGATTTGAAATGCAAATTGATAATTATGAATTATATAATATTTTTTGTATAATTTTAGATGTTTAAGTTAGTTAATTTGGTTTTAATTTGATTGAATTATAGTTTAAATGTTTACTTTTGTGTTTTAGGAGTTGATTATAAGTTTTGGTATGTTTCAGGGTTAAAATTGCAAGAAAAAATGGCTTAATTGCAAAAAGGCAAGAAGATTTGGGCCAAATTTATGAAATTAAAAAATTTATGCTAGTAAATTGTATGTGAAGTCTAGTGAAGTAATGAGTGGCCGTGCTTAAAAATTGCTCGAAATATTAAATGGCCGCGTGAGAAGACGAGTCAAGCCATTTTCCTCTTGAGTGGCTGTGCACCTGAAGATCACTTTTTCAAGTGGTCGTGCACCCTAGGATTTGCCCATGCATGGCAGTGCATGGAAAGGTAACAAAACTTGAGTGTCTGTGCACCATAATGAGGAAGGATGCACGGCAGTGCATGGAAAGGCAACAGAACTTGAGTGTCTGTGCATCGTAATGAGGAAGGATGCACGACAGTGCATCAAAGGAAGTAAGGTTTTGAGTGGCAGTGCAAAAGAATCCCATGCTTCGAAGGATTTTACAGTTTAAGAAGGAGTCTTTTCCTATTCTAATTAAGAAAATTTAGAAGACTACTATGTCTTATTTTGTCTATAAATAGATGACTTAAACACCAAAGCAAAGAGGGGATCATCAGCTAGGAGAGCTCAATACTTTACTTTTACGTAGTTTTTCTATTTCTTATGTTCTTATTCAATATTTTTCTTCTTAAATTTCATTTTAGTTTTTAAACATGTGTAGTGAGTAGTTTTCTTTAACTTTTGCTAAATGATAATTGAATCCTTAACTCTTTATTATTATGACTTAGTTTGTGCTTAATTTTAATACAAGTTTTGATTATTTCTTAGTTTTGAGCACAGTCTTATCACTTGTTAGCTGAATTTTGGTTGTTAACTTGTTTAATCATTGGTTAATAATTGATTTTTGGATTAATCATTGATATTTATGTTCTTAGGTTAGTTTACTTATGTTAATACATGATTATGTTCTTCATTAGATATAATTTTGTGTTAATTAAGGTAAGTTAAGGCTAAGAAAAGTATAACTCAGAATAGGTGAAAGTTAAATTTACTTGGAAAAAGATTTAATAGACATCTAGGAGATTTAACTCAGATCTTTATGCTAAGTGTTGGATTATTCTTAATAAGAAAGTTTTAATGCTTATAATGACAATCTTAAGTTAAGTTATCTTGCTTTTTTATCCGACTTCTTCATAATCACTTGTATTTCTTTTCAATTAAGTCATGACAGTATAGGTTAAGGTGGATAGTCGTTTAGTGAAAGTTTCTTTTAATATTGATTTTTACCTTGTTTGATTACTTGTTTTTGTTTTAGTTCAAGTTAATTGTTTTAAAATATTTCTTTATTTTAGTTCACTGTTTTTAGTTTAAAAGTTCTATTTTTAGTTTTCAATCTTCAACTGCACAACTTTGGGATTCCTTTTCTGTCTTTTACACATAAATTTTGTTTCAAAAATCAAATCATTCATACATACACAAGTTTCCCTTAGGTTCAATATTTTGGGATCATAATTATATTTTCCTATATTAGTAGCCGATCTAGTACACTTGCTAGATATCAGTCAACTTTTTGGCGTCGTTGCTGGGGAAACATTGGCGTTTGTTTATTTATTATGATTTTGAAAGTTGATTTTTGTGCATTTTTCTTTCTTTTCTTTATCTATTTTTTATTTTTTGTTTTTATTTTAATTTTTCAGGTTTGATTAGTTTATGGTGAGAAACAACCCCATTTTACCCATAGACCCTGAGATTGAACGAACATTCCATATGATAAGAAGGCAAAGAGACAATATGAATGACCTAGAAATAGAACCACCTATGAATGATCTACCACCTCCTAGGATTGAAGAGCAAGACGTGCCTCATCAAGTTCCAGGGAGTGGGTTTAGATCTAGGACCATTAGGAATTATGCTATTCCTAGGTCACTACAAGAAAATTTGAAAATAGCAACGGAAAAATAGCAACGGAATTGATTCCATTGCTAATTTCGCAACGAAATTTGATTTCCGTTGCTAAATTTGGTTGAATTTTTTATGTTTGTTGCTAAAAAAGAGGGAAATTTTAGAGCCAAAATATAGCTACAAAAAATAGCAACGGAAATCTATGACCATTGCTAAATATGGCGGCATTAGATGGCGGAAAAATTTTGGAATGAAATTTAGCAACGAAAACTTAATTCCGTTGCTATTTTGCAATCAAAATTAAATAGCAACGAAAATTAAAGTCCGTTGCTATTTAGCAATTGAATTAAAATTTCGTTGGTATTGTGGTCCCAAAGAAAAAAATAGGCTCTAAAAATAGCAACGGAATAATTTTCCGTTGCTATTTTACTTAGCCCTAAGAATAATTTTCCAAAAATAGCAACGGAATATTAATTCGGTTGCTAAATTTGCAACGAAATTATATTTTTGTTGGTATTTTTTGTCCCAAAGGAGAAAAAAATTTATGTCTAAAAATAGCAACGGAATTAGATTTTTGCTGCTAAAATTGCAACCGAAAATAATTCGGTTGCAATTTTAGCAACGGAATTGGCATTCCGTTGGTAGTTTTGGTCCCAAAAAGATGAAAAAATGTGTCCAAAAAATAGCAACGAAATTGGATCTCCGTTGCTAAAATTGCAACCGAATATTAATTCCGTTGGTATTTTCTAATTTACCCTAGGTATAAATACCGAATTTTCTTCCCTTTCTCCTCTCCTCTTTTCCTCTCAGCTCTCCATTCCTTCATTTTTGCTTTTTTCTTCATCTTCAAACCACGAGCATGAAGAATCTACTTTATACAGTTATGGCTTCCATCTCTTTTGTTGGGAGAGTTCTCTTCGTTTCCGTCTTCATCCTCTATGCTTGGCAAGAGTAAGTTTCTGCAGATTTGTTGCTTTTGTTTTGAATTTGTTCTGTTTGTTCATCGAAAGCAGTCGAAAGAAGATCAAAAAGAAAAAAAAAAAAAGAAATATTATTTTGATAATTGCGGTTTTTTTTTAATTTTTTTATTTGTTTGCGTGTTGGAAATGTAGTGAAGTTTGGCTAGCCAATGGAAAGAGCCTATGACCTGAAATTGACTTGTTCAGTTTTGTTTTCCTTCCCCTTTTTGCATTTGATCGAGGTTTAGACAAATCTGGATCTGTTTTTGCAAATATATATCTCTCATTTGTTAGCGCCTGTTATTGTTAGATCTTCAACTTTGTTTCCCATTCAAATTAGGACAGTCAATGAGGCATACCTAGTTAATTCTGTTTGTTCATCCATGTCTACATTTTTTTTTATTTCTTTAATGATGCAAATAAATAGTGTTTCAGTAAAAGTAGATCTTTAATTCTGTATCGATGAACGAAAGTAGATCCTGGTTAGATGAAATCTTTTTTATTCAACACGAGTTAATCTAATGGTCTCTACTGCGTTACATAAATCCATCTGGTAAAATAATAATTGTCCATCTTTGAACTTGAGGAACTGCATCGAAGTTCCACCTGGAGACCTTTAAAGAAACCATAAGTTATATATTATTTAGATGGATATTTTTTTCCACGAATAATCTTAATAGAATTTAATTCAAACAGAGTACAAACATGAATAGATACATCTCTGATGCACTCCAAGTTGAGTTCCGCTGTAAAATGCACTCCGTTTTCTCGATAACACGTGAAGAGCTGTCTCACCATTCCCATCTCTAGCTAAAGCTAATTCAGGATGCTTTTGTACTAGTTCTAGCGCCACATCTGTTCCAATGATAATAATATTTTATTCTTATTTGTACATTTTTTTAAATGTTTAATGCCATACAAATCATAGCAAATAGTTATAAAATGAGAGAGAAATCATGTACCAAATAGATTAGAAGTTATAGCGGCAATAAGAAGTCCAATACGATCCTCTCTAGAAAGATCTTTGTCATATATCACAGAATAAAGATACCAAACCATATCTCTTCTTCCTAAAAGAGCAGCCATGTAGAGAGGTGTAGCGCCCTTACCACCTCTAATTAATGGCAAATGTTTATTCTTATTTACTAAGATATTTATATATATTTCAAGTTTACGCAATTATATTTGTTTTTATGTCAAACAAGATAGATGGGTATTTCTTTCTGTAGTTGAAGAAATTAATGGCATCTTTTACCCATTTAAACCTATCATAATTGTTTTTAGCGTTGAAGAAATGCCTATTGTTTCTCTATTTTTATGAGATATTACATTCTTGATCACCAATCTAATTGTTATATTATGTCCTTTGCTTGTCCAACCAGCATTTGTTCATATGTAAAGTATTTATGTTGGTTTATTATAAAGACAAATGTTATTGTAGGAGTGGAAGCCAGGGGTTTTATGTTTGGGCCTTCAATTGCATTAGCTATTGGTGCCAAGTTTGTTGCCCTTCGCAAGCCAAAAAAATTGCCAGGTACATTTGCTCTTTCTTATATATGTATGCTGGCATTCTTAAAGGATCCAAACACAAACTTAGCACAGTTGAATGTTGAATGCTGTAGAGGATTTGTGTAGCATGCAGAAATTCCTTTGATGTGGTCTGTATTTTTATGCCTATGTTGAGATATCATACTTCTGTTAGTTCATGTGTACTGTCCTTTTCTTGAATGCTTTTCTATTTTTCTAACTGTCTTCAGCAGGATGCAAGTCTGTTACCGATTTCTTATATATTAGATATTTATTGGTAATAATATTGATAATATATTAGAGAACAATGATTAATTTATCTTAATTGAGAAATCACTTGATGCTTGTTCAGGATGCAAGGCTGTTACCGATTTCAGTTTAGGGATATCATGGGGCCAAAGGTCCTCTACTTAGGTTCAGATGTTTGCATGGCTTTCTGGTATTAGGTCAGAAAGTTGACTTGTCTATCTCCAGGGGGCTGGATTTTCTTGAACAAGAAGTTTGTGTTCATGAATGAAAGCTCTTTACCAGAGAACAATGAGGTGTGGTTGGGTGTGATGAAAAGAATCTCGCTCTCTATTCAGTCATGTTTGGACCTGCAAAGTCAAGCTGAAACAATGGAAGCAGTTGTTTTCTGCTTTCTGATTCTTTCAAAAACATGTTTAAATGTTCTGTTTGCCCTCCTTCTTTATCTTTTTTCAAATTTTGTGTTGGGATTTTTAGTTATATGTTGTTAATCTATTTTTATTTCAGTCATTTGTTTTCCTCCTTTGAATTTGATTTTAAAGTGACAAGACATGCTTCTCTTTAATGCCTTTGCGAGGAAGAAGCACCACCACCAGCAGCAGCTCACCGCCTCGTAAGCCATAGGTAATGTTTTTTGAATCCTCTTTATCACTCTCTCCATCCCTTCCCCATTCACATCTCCTTTCCAACCTCCACCCAAAGCTCTTCTTCCTATGCTTCACTTGGTAGTTGTGAATGATGTGATATTTAAGATCTTTGTCAGTATGGAAAACTATTTTGGCTCCATATGATGTAATGGGGTTTGATACTTCTCGGGGTATTGCTTTTTACAGTTGATGCTGTGTCTTTTTTGTCAACTTGTGATTATTTGCTGGAGAAATTGAAGTACGCTTTTCATTACTGTCTTTATTTAAAAGGTTTCGAGAAGAGACTCGTGGATGTTAAAGAGTAGATCGGGCTAGCCTAGTAGTTTGATCTAGAGTAAGAAATTTTTATACGAGAGAATTATAATTTGGCTGAAATTTCTTGTCATATTGGTAATTATTTTTCTACCATTCTATATCGGATGGTACGCAGTGGCAGGGAACTACCTTTATATAATAATCCAAAACGTATCGATTGCCTCAAAATACTATACCTATGTTTTGCAGTTATAGTTACACTGGGAGCGGTTGCATGTTATCTTTCAAGCCATTTGATATAAAAGAAGATGGTGACCCTTATTTAAACAAGCATAATTTTGAACTTTTGGTTACAAGAAAGGTTCACCTTGCAATTTATGCTTTTTGCTTTTATGTTGCTTACTGAATTATTTACAATTAATTTGCTTGAGCTGTAACAAAAATAATTTTGAACTAGTATTAGTTAATGTCAGTTTCATAAGCAATTCTAAGTATAATAACCAATATCTTTATCCTTTTGTGTGTTTCCCCAACATTTCTTATTTAGGAGGAGATTTACCTCCAAATATGCATATGCAGGTTCCTGCTCAGATAGCTAATATTCTTTGTTCCATATTATTATCCATACAGGGATTCATAAATTCTAAACGTTACCAGTCACTTATGCAGGAAAGGACTCCTCGGTAGTTGTTGATGTTGAAGCAGAAATAAAAGATGTAGAATGACATGTTATGGGAAAAAAAGAAAAAGATATGCAGGATGTCTCATAAACATAATGCCCTGGTTTGTACTAAAAACTCTTGGTCTGCAAATTTTTGTTCATCTTTGAGTTGGAGCACTATGAAAGTAGCCACACATGTGGGCCTGCCATAGGTTCCAACTGCTACATGGTAGATCAAGTAATTTTTACTTAAATCATTACTGGCACTAAGAAACCAAGTCACTGTCAAGCTTTGTGTTCTTTAATGTTCTTCATGACAACAATGTTACACTTTTTCCAATATTTACAAGGATCAAATGGTATATGGAAAATAATAAAATAGAAAGTAATTATTAAAAATTTTCATGAATTTTAATAATTTCCAATAGGCTTAATATATATAGAAATACTATAGAAACATCCGATCTTGACTTCATTATTCATTTGAATATCTAAACTTTAATAATGACCTATTGGCTACTTATAATTTTTTAAATAATAAATATAAATTCATATTGCCTTTGGAAAATTAGAGTGACAACTGCTCTAGTTTTGATGTATACTCGTGTGTTTCATATGCACAGTGAGATAGGTAGAAATTGAAAAAGGGAATGAGTTGAATTTTTTATTGATTTTGATGGATTTCATATTGATTTTGATATTATGTGAAGTTACACAATGTAATTGAATGTTATGCATTTCAATTTTTAGAAGGTGGTGTGAATTTGTGTTTATTATTTGTGAAATTGAGAAGTATAGATATTTAATAGGTTATTATAAAAACTTAGGCGTTCAAATGAATTATGAAGATATTTGCATATGTATTAAGTTTTTCCAATATTTATGATTTCTTTTTTTGAAATGATGGCAATTTGTTTGTGTAAAAAATAACAATAATTTATTGACGGAATAGCGACAATAATTCCGTTGCAATTTTTTTATAATACTGGTTGAATTTAGCAACAAAAACTTTAATTCGGTTGCTATAAATAGCAACGGAAATTGATTTGGTTGCTATAAATAGCAATGAAAATTGATTTCGGTTGGTAAATATAGCAACGAAAATTCTAATTCCGTTGGTAAAAATAGCAACAGAAATTGAAAATCCGTTGCTAAATTTAGCAACGAAAAATAATTTCCGTTGCAAAAAATACCAACCGTCAAATTTGCAACCGAATGTTCCATTACTATTTTCCGTTGCTAATAAAAATTACCAATGGAAATTCAAAAAATTCAGTTGCTAATTTCTGTTGCTATTTGCTAATTTTCTTGCAGTGTTTTTAGTTTAACTTATTAATATTGATGCATAATTAATATATTCTAAAATTTGAGATAATTATGTGTTAGTAAGAGTGGATTAAGACTAAGAAAAGTTAAACTAAGAATAGATTGAAGTTAAGTTTGCTTTAAAAAGAGTTAAATAAAAGTTTAGGAGTTTAAAATTGGTTCTTTATGCTAGGTGTTAGATTATTCCTAATAAGATAAATCTTTTTTGGTTTTTTCATTATCACTTGTTACTTTTAATATGAGTCATTGCAATAAAAGTTGGGGTGGATAGTTCCTTTAGCATAAGTATTTTAGTCATTGTTCTGTATTTAATTTATGTTAGTCTAGTTTTTGTTCCTATTTTGTTTTACTAGTAATTTAGTTTATTTCTTGCTTTCACTTCAAAAACTTAGAAAATAATCTCAGATTAATTCAATTCAAAATTAGATATTTTTTAGCAATTCATGTTCCCTTAGGTTTGAAATTTAAGGTCTTAATTTTATTTTTTCATTTTTTAGTTGATCTAGTACACTTGTTGGACATCGATCAAATGTCCAATCCTAATCTTTATAATTATCTGATTAAAGATAGCATTTGATTATGTCAAAACACGATGCTCCTCATATAAGAAACTATAAAAATCTTAGGTCTAAAGATTTGATAATATAACTATTATTAGATTACTTATGATACTAACCTATGTAGTGATCTCATAACAGGTCTATACAGTACGTTATTCTCTAATAAGTACTTACAAGTTTGATTTATATTACCATATACAATCGTCTTCTGATTATCAATCAAATACATACTAGTCTTAATTTATCATTATTTTTTTAATAAAAAATGACTAGAGATTTTTTGAATAACATTAAATATTTATTCACAAACATTATTATAATGTAACATGCCAATAATAAAGCCATTTTTATAAATGAAATATGACATTACATAAAGGTCCAAATTGCTTAAGGTATAACCACTAATATAACATGGTGCAAATGCATTATCGTGAGATACAACATTAATAATCACAAATAAGAATCCTCTCCACATTATTTCTCCCACATATGTGGTTAAAAGTCTCCTTCCTAGGTAGGCTTAATCTGAGGGTCAACAGGAGACCTAATGGATATGCATAGTGCACGACAAAAATCCAATAGCATAATACCTCTTAAAATTAAAGTGCATACAGGAGGGTTTTAGTCGATGCATATTTGGGTGACTCAATCAAATCAAAGTAAGTTTACTAGACCATGGTAGCCTTTGATAAGGGAGCATTTAGACTTGTTCGGGTATACTAAATACATAAAGAGCCACATCACAAGCAACGCCATTACATAAGCTTTGGTCCAGGTACTTGATTAAAAGGCCCTAAGCATAGGCTCTACTAATAAGTCTAGCTCATCACAAGTATAATAACCAATTGGGTCATAATTTGATATACCAAAAGGTATTAAACTTAGGTTGGTGATTATTCCTAACACAACCCTTAGCTGGGTTAACACAAAAAAGTGTTTTAAAAATTTATTAGGGTTAGAAAAAAGGATTCCTAACTTATTTTAAGGCTTCAACATGATTTTAATGCAAATTCTAAAATAAGATAAATTTCTTAATCAAAAGCCGATTCATGACGTCTCCAGTAGAGTCACCACTATGATGTGTATCACTCATACTTGATCCCTTACTTACCTGCTTCTAGGGTTCTATTCTAATTGTTTAGGCTTTTTTATTCAAGGTAATTGGTCATTTCATAATGGTCAAGAGATTTAACCTGATTTGTCGAGTCTTAAGTCTTAGAAAGGCATAAGATAATGTTTTGGGATATTCCTATCCCATCATTGTTGATCGACTATCGAGAGGCATCAATTAGACACCATAAGGCATGAATAAGGAGTCGTCATCCACAATATTGGAAAATGGTGTTATGACCTTAGGAGGCCAAAATCGAAAGAGAGTTTAAAACCTTACTCTTGTTTCTAACTTTGATGAAGGTGGCATCTCTTTCTTTATATGCATAATCATGGCATAATAAAATTAATAGTGCACCCAATCACATAGGAAAGTAGAAAATCATGACATCAGTATTCATAAAAATATTAAATAGGCATCTATAAATCGGGCAATTCATCACTTATCCTTTTTAGTGATGACATTAGTCCTCGCATGCAAATTATTAAAGACATTTCATTGCGAGTTTTAAAGATAGGTACGATAAGTCCAAGTTTTATTAATGAAAATATCCATATTATTTTATTATATACAAATTCTTTTATATTGATAAAAGTTAATTATTTACAAGTGGCTTTTGGCATTAAAATTAGAAAATTGGTCCTGTTTTTGTAATGAAAAATCCAAATTATTAATATAAATATTTTGCATGATATTTCCTTTAACGGCCAAAAAGATCTTTTATTTACAGCTAGTAGATATTGCGAGTACAGGGGAATAACGAATAACCATTTCGCTCGCCACTCTACAAGCATTGACAAATTTATGTACAAAGTCAATATATGATAGAAATAACATAAAAAAAAAAAAATCAAATGCAATTAATAAGGTAATAGAATTTTGAAAGGGAAATATTTTGACATAAATATTCGCAATCATCTGGTTGCAGATCAACAAACACGAGCTCAACCGCTTAAAAGAATAATAATAATAATAATAATAATAATAATAATCCATGTTATGTAGTTTTCTTGCTCGAAATATAATTTTTTATACTTAAATAAATAATCTTTTAAGGAAAATACTTTTAAATATATTAAGAAAAAAGGTAGATCCAGACAAATAAAATAAAATCCTTAATATGAACTTTATTACTTCTATTACATGATAAATATTCTAAAAAGATGTTTCACCCCTTGAGATCTAATAAAATAATAATGAAAATGGTGCTATGGCAACCAAGGCTAGATCTACAATTAATGTTCAAGGATGAATATATGAATCTAACCCGTTAAAAACTGAATCTAAAAAATGACTTTATATTATTATCTAGCAGCGGTGATTTGATAAAGAAGATTTAAAAGATGAAAATCAAACTTTGGATTCTTTGCTAAAATGAAGTGATTGAAGCTTTAATGAAATGAAAGATTATTGGTTTTGGGAAATGGGAATTGAGAGAAAAATGTATGGTCTAGAAGTAAGAAAAGCAAGAACCTAGAAAATGGCTTGGATTGAGCCATTTATAGGCAAAATTCGATGACACACGACCATGTGTTTGTGACACACGACCGTGTGTCATAAATAATTCATAAAGTTGGCCAAATTGGCCAACTTGTCTTGCCAAAACCCAAGTGCAGCCTTGTGTTGGTGACACATGATCGTATGTGGGTAAATCATGATATTTTTCATGATTTTCTATAGGGAATCTGACACACATGGGTGTTTGTGAGTTAGTCCTGCCAGAAATCATCTTTTCATGAATAAATATTTAAAAACCTTAGAGTTTCTAAAAAAACTCATGAAATTTCTGAAAAGGTCCTGAAACTCTTTAATTCTTTATTTTTTATAAGAGTAGTTTTCCTCGTTATATAATTTTGACAAAAGCGACCTTAGAACCTAGTGTTTTATAGTAGGCAAGCTTAGCCCAAATTGGGAAGGCCCTAAGATGACTTAACCTGTAAGGTCTTACCGCACTCTTGTAAAGTTTTGAATCTCAAGATGTATTATCAATAGTTCAATGTTCTCTTTTCACTCACCTGGCTATATTACCGCTCAATCATTTATCTCGTATTTCAATTATCAGTAGTTCAGTTTATCTTATTTTTGCTCAATTCGGCTATATCGCCAATCCAAGCTATCATCTTGTATTATTTTGAATTACATTAAAAAAACATTATTAATAAGGTTCAACTCTATCCATATATTATCAAAATATTGCAAAACAAGTCTAGAAATGAACTACTTTCATTAATTTTAAAAATATTTACAAAGAGCTAAAATCTCCACAAAATTACAATGAGATGTCCTAGCCACTCTTCATCTAGTAGACGTCATCCATCTAGCTCCAATCTAAGCTCGGATATTTCTCCTTGACAGAGTCTACCAACTTCTTTTCGTAGGCTATACTTATCAACCACTAGGTGATCTAATTTATCTTCAAGCTTGGAGTATTTTCGCAACTCATCCTTAGCCTCATTGCTCTTTCTTAGTGCCTTTTTGCATTCACCAAATGTAGCATCATCTGCTATAGTTCTTTGCTTGGCATCAGCTCCTCTTTGCATTACCTCAACAAGCTTCTATTGTAGCTCGACAATTGCTTTGTCTTTTTCTAGGCCTTTGGCAATTAATTTATTCATTTTGCCAATGATGGCCCTACCAAGTAGTGAACCCTGCACCATATCAAAATTAAAATAAAATGCTAAGTAGTTCAACAAAGTCATAAAAAAAACAAAACCTTACCTCTACTTGATTTTTTTATATAGATGAGTAAGCTATTTTAGATACAAGCTCACAAGTGGGCCATTTCATGAGGAACCAGTAATGGCTCGGGCAGAAATTGCATAACTCGAGCTTAGCGAGGCTGTATACCTTCCTTTATTTTTTTTAGAAATCTTAGATCTCATTTTTAAACTCTTGAAGGGTCTCTTATCAACCATTCTCGGAGTATGTGTTGTAGCTTTCAGAGTACCTTTAGTCATAGTTTCAATTGCCGGGCCAAAATCATCGATCTCTACCATCGACATCAAGCTGCTACCAGTCATGGGTTTCTTTCAAGTCTTATCGGTTCAATGCTACTAGCCCTACTAGGCTTGAGTTTCTTTTATGTTATCGTTTTAGCTAAGCTCAGCTTGTTAGCTCGCCTTATAATTGCAAAATAACCGCACAATGAGAAATAAATTAATAAATATTATTCGATAATAAAAAATAAATAGTTTACCCTACTTCCTTTTCTTGCTCAATTTTTAAGGATCACCGGTCATAAAAGGTTCTAGTTGCTCTTTAATGTTCCTCTTCTAAGAGGTGAGCTCCTTCCACTGAGCCAATATGGCTTTCTCCTCTTCCGTGTGGTAGAAATGGGCATTTCCATAATCTGCTAACTAACCTCATGAAGTCCTGAAAGGGAAATCTTCATATTTGCTTTCCAGCATAAAAAAAAAAACTATTCTTCAAGCTCTTCAGAAAGTCTTTGTTACCCAAGTAGACCCTATACCCAGCCTGGGCTTGAACGTAGTTGTGATCTTTGGTGGCAATTCTCAAACCCGCCACATGCATCACTTGAAATGGGTGTAAAGTAAGGTCGATATTATTCTCGGCAATCCACAGTTGTAGAGAGTTCAGAGTTTGCCATTCATTAGGTGCAATTGACCGATGGTTAAATTGTAGCTATTAAGAAACTTCACTTCAAAATAAGTAACGAGTAAGTGTGCCCAGCTTCCAAGTCCTCCTCATACAGTATTATGGCTCAATTACCGAATAGTTTACCATTCACCCTTAATAAAGCATTTGGTACTCTAATCGAGTACCATTTGGTATCCTGAACTTCTATCTTAGTGATGCAAGATGCCAATCTTTAATTCACAAGCTAATGTTGTCAACTCTTAACCACTTAGTAGGCTTTTTTTTTTTCTTGCCTATGACTACACCCTTATTCAAAAGACGAGTTTCACCCAAGTTCCTAGGTGAACTATCATCTTAATCCCTCACCAATCCTAACCTCCCCATTGGAACTATTTTCTAAACTCATAACTTAGAAAAAAAATTAAAAAAGGCAACAGTAACAAACCTAAAGTATATGCAGTTGATGATAAACAAATAGCAAAAAGATGACAACAATCGCCTAGAAACACTCATGCCAAGCGTGCAACTCTCACTAGCAAGCACACAATCCTCATAGGTAGGCACAAAAAAGAGAAAAAAAAATTAAAATTGCAAAAGTAAGCGAATGAGGAAGCAACCGCCAAAAGAAATCCTCAGTATACATAAGGTATTCGAATCACACAACCAAAGACATGTAGACAGCATAGGGAAATAGTAGAGATGCGTGTATGGCCATCAAATCACCTCAGAACGTAAGACGAAGTGATAGTATGCTTCAAATTCTAAAACAGTTGGGTGCCCAAGAAGAACTGCCTTATGACAATAATAAGGATACCTCAAGATACCCAACAATCACATCAATAATAATGCAAAAATGGCCAGTACTAAAGCACCCGACATTCAAGTGGCTGACATAAATGTCACCATCTTATGGGGAAGGGGAACTTATGATAACCATACCCCATAAATAGTCTGGATAACTGGACTGAGATGAATAGCTCAGTTGTAAACACAAAAGTCCAGAATTGAAATGGTTCACTACAATCCTACAATAATTTAAACTATTCCACAGCAGATAAGGCAATTCTATTCAGATATATTTATCTTAATGAAATTCTATCTAAATCCAATTTAAATTGATGTAGAACTCGATCCATAACTAAAGTCATAAGCATATCCGAGTCCTATTGTTTAACTTTATAAATAGCTAAGCAATTCGGTATGATTCTCTTCTACGTTTTTGAACCATTCATCCTATTTTTCTTTTGAATACTTTTTTATTTGACCGGCGAAGTGTTCCTCATTGAAACCTTCAATAGATTTTTCTTGTTTTCAGATAGCCCTCCGCTTCTGGATAGCCAGGTGGTGAAAATTTCAAGCCAAGGTCCTTCCTAACTAATAACTCAGATTTTCGAGCTGCTATCAAGGTTCATTCTTTTATTTGTTTTAGACTTCTTAGCATATGATTGAATTGAATAACTCAATTTCATATTCAGAATAAATGAACCAAAAAAATCGAATCAAATAAACCAAAATTGTATAGTTCAATTAAATTTTTTGTTCTGGTTCAGTTTTGCACAATCATACAAATAAATATGTTTAGATTATATATAATATATTATAAATTATAAAATTTATATTATGTATTTAGAATATATATATATATAATTTTTAAAAAATATAATAATAATATTAATATATGTCATATGATATTACTGTTAGTTATCCCTCCACATGGTGGAATTCACACAACTTTAGTTAGGTTTAGTTCCACATAGTAGAATTCACACAACTTTAGTTAGGTTTTGAATGAAGAAAAATTAAACATGTTTGTTGAAAAAATGAAAAAGAAGTGTGAATGTAATCTTTGAAATTCAAAGATTGGGATGCAAAAATGCCTATAAATAGGCATGGTTATTTTGCATTCAAGACATAGAGAGCAATCCTAAGATAAAGGATTGAGAGAATAGAAAGATGTATGAGATCTAATCTTTGAGAGAAAAAGATTAAGAGTAAGAGAGTGAGAAGTATTTTAGAAAAATATTTGGGATATTTTTCTAAAAGGGGAGTGACAAAATAGTAAGTTTGGGAAACACTTGTGTGCTACTATTTTGGGTTTATCTCAAATTGTGGGATTACCTCTCTCTCTTGTACCCATTAATTTTATTAGTGGAAGAAATATTTTCGGAGTTTGTCCCGTGGACGTAACCCAAACGTTTTGGGTGAACCACGTTAAATTGTTGGTGTCATTATCTTTCTCTGCTTATTTATTTATTTTATCCGCTGTGCCCATCAAGTGGTATCAGAGCTAAGGTTCTATCTTAGTATGCTCTGTGGTTGCAGCATAGTCTGATCTTCCACATCAGAAAAGATTTTTCCTACGGTTACTGTTCACTGTCGGAAATTTTTTTTAACATGGAGGCAAAAATGAGCAGAATGATCTATCTAAATGGATCAAACTACCACATATGGAGTAAAAAGATGAAAGATCTTCTAGTTGTGACGAAGATGCATTTGCCAGTATTTACCACAGTTAAACCTGAAAGTAAAACTGATGAGGAGTGGGAGTTTGACCATGAACAGGTGTGCAGTTTTATCCGACAATTTGTCGAAGATAATGTGTACAATCACATTTGCAATGAGACACATGCACGAACTCTTTGGAGTAAGCTGGAGACGTTGTACTCTTCAAAGACGGGGAATAATAAATTATTTTACTTGACCAAATTGGTTCAAGTAAGATATAAAGAAGGAACTTCCTTGCCAGATCACTTAAATGAGATGGAAGGGATCCAGGACCAGCTAAACAGAATGGGAGTCAAACTGGATGATGAAGTATTTGCATTATTGGTGTTAGCCTCTCTGCCACAGTCTTGGGAGACTTTGAAGATCTCCATCACCAACACTGCACCTAATGGTGTAGTTAACATGGAGATTGTAAAAAGCAGTATCCTGAATGAAGAGATGAGAAGGAGATCACAAGCCTCATCTTCTTCATCACAATCAGATGTTCTAGCTGCAGAATCTAGAGGAAGGAGACAGTCTAGGGAACAAAACTCTAGAGGCAAGAGCAGAGGGAAGTCAAACAAATATGCCAATGTAGAATGCCATCACTGTAAGAAGAAAGGCCACATTAAAAAGTTTTGCAGAAAGTTCAAAAAGGAGCAAGAGAACCGAAGCAAAGCTGTGAAGAAAGACGACAGCAGTGATGATGAGCAAACTAATATCATAGACGAATTCAATATCGTTTATGATGAAGATATTATTAATCTTGCATCCCAGGAGTCCAGTTGGGTGCTTGATAGTGGTGCTACCATTCATGCTACATTCCGTAGAGAATTCTTCTCATCATACACACCTGGATATTTTGGTGTTGTTAGAATGGGAAATGCAGGCCTGTCAAAGGTTGTTGGCAGAGGAGATGTTTGCTTGGAAACAGAGAATGGTACCAGATTAATTCTGAAGGATGTCAGGCATATTCCAGACATGCGCCTGAATTTAATCTCTGTACGCAAACTTGGAAATGAAGGATATTGCAGCTCCTTCATTTATGATAGATGGAAACTTACAAAAGGCTCCTTAATAGTGGCTAGAGGTGAAAAACATGCAACTCTATATGTGATCGAAGCAAAGCTCTCCACCAATACAGTAGCTGCGATGGAGAAAGAAAATGCAATTGAACGGTGGCATCGGAGACTTGGCCACATGGGTGAAAAAGCAATGAAAAGCCTAGCCAAGAAGAAAATGTTGCCCGGTATGGATGAAGTACACCTAGACAAATGTGATGATTGTCTAGTTGGAAAGCAAAACAGAGTTGTTTTTAAAAGTTCCCCTCCTTCCAGAATGAAGAATGTGTTAGATCTGATTCACTCAGATTTGTGTGGACCAATGTCAAAGTCACTTGGTGGTGCTCAGTATTTTGTGACTTTCATTGATGATCATTCAAGGAAGACATGGGTATATCTTCTGAAGACAAAAGATCAGGTTCTAGATGTCTTCAAAGAATTTCATGCCTCAGTTGAGAGACAAACTGGGAAGAAGTTGAAATGCATCCGAACAGACAATGGTGGAGAATACACTGGACCATTTCATGTTTATTGTAAAGAGCATGGTATTCGGCATCAGATGACACCTCCAAAGACACCGCAGTTGAATGGTTTAGCTGAAAGGATGAACAGAACTTTGATGGAAAGAGTCAGATGTCTACTCTCACATGCAAAGTTGCCTAAAAGTTTTTGGGGTGAAGCTATTCTCACAATTGCACGTGTGTTGAATCTTTCACCCTGCACTCCTCTCAAGATGGATGTTCCAGATAGAGTATGGTCAGGAAAAGATGTTTCCTATGATCATCTGCGGGTATTTGGATGTAAAGCATTATGTGGAAGGGTCCTCAGTTTGTTCGTGCGATTGGAGATCCGTGTTTGGTGTCTTGTATCGAAAGTCTTCCTGGTATTGTGGTAGCCAGGTGGCATGTCCCGTTGGTTGAAAACGGCGGTGCAAGATGATTTGACGGATTAAATAGATTATCGCTCGAGGGGAGGACATAAGCTGTTGGAGGTCCTCGGTATGTTTTCGCGATTGGAGATTCGTGTTTCGTACTTTGTATCGAAAGTCTTCCTGGTATATTGTGATGGCCAGGCGGCGTGTTCCGTTGGTTGATAGCGGCGGTGCAAGGTGATTTGACGAATCAGTGGAATATCGCAGGAGGAAAAGCCACGTGTTGTGTGGTCCTTGGTTTGGGATACAAAACCAAGGTGAAATTCTTGGAGTTAGTGTTAATTCCAAGTGGGTATACTCTTTATGGTGAAGTATGCGTGTTACTCACTGACGGGGGAGGAGTATTATCTGCTCGCTGCAGGATTAATGGAACCCCCCATGTGATCGGGAGGGGGAGATTTGTTAGTTATCCCTCCACATGGTGGAATTCACACAACTTTAGTTAGGTTTAGTTCCACATAGTAGAATTCACACAACTTTAGTTAGGTTTTGAATGAAAAAAAATTAAACATGTTTGTTGAAAAAATGAAAAAGAAGTGTGAATGTAATCTTTGAAATTCAAAGATTGGGATGCAAAAATGCCTATAAATAGGCATGGTTATTTTGCATTCAAGACATAGAGAGCAATCCTAAGATAAAGGATTGAGAGAATAGAAAGATGTATGAGATCTAATCTTTGAGAGAAAAAGATTAAGAGTAAGAGAGTGAGAAGTATTTTAGAAAAATATTTGGGATATTTTTCTAAAAGGGGAGTGACAAAATAGTAAGTTTGGGAAACACTTGTGTGCTACTATTTTGGGTTTATCTCAAATTGTGGGATTACCTCTCTCTCTTGTACCCATTAATTTTATTAGTGGAAGAAATATTTTCGGAGTTTGTCCCGTGGACGTAACCCAAACGTTTTGGGTGAACCACGTTAAATTGTTGGTGTCATTATCTTTCTCTGCTTATTTATTTATTTTATCCGCTGTGCCCAACAATTACAACAAAAAATTTGGGTTTTTTAGGTTGCCCCCAAGTCAATCCTTATCCAACCTTTAATCTTCGGCTTGGATTGAGTAAGATTTGTGTTTAGATCACTTTATTCGAACATATTCGGATTGAATTTCGGGTTAGAGTTAAAAATTGACAAATCTATTTGTTTTTGTATTACAAAAATCTAATGGTGAATTGTATATTATTATATCCAACATATTTAGGATAGTGAACATCATGAAATATTATATTATCTCCATATTAGCTTTTCAAAAAAATCTTTTAAATATTTTTATTAATTTATAGTGTGTTAGAGAGGTTTTTCCGTAGGTAGAACTTTTAGTTATCAATTGCAAATTATCCCAAACTTGTGAAATTCATTTGTGAATCAAAATTTTGAGATTTTTGCTGTGAAAATTCATTTGTAATGTACGCACATCATACAAAATTCATCCCTTTTTTATTAATTAAAATTAGGAAAAACACATTATTGGGCCTGAATTTTTAAGTTTTTTTATTAAGTCATCGAACCAAAAACAAATTATTGAGTAATTTTACCAAGTCTCTAACTTATAACAATAACATAAGTCAAATATATTTGTAGTTAATTAAGATGTGTGAAGTAAAAAAAATCTTTGAAGTTTATTAGACAAATTATTAAAAATTTCACATAAAAAAAAATTAAAATAACTCACAAAATTGGTGCATTGAACTGATTTTTATAATATTGCAAAATTATATTTTCATCCACAATATCACTATATTCTTTGTTGAAATCCTAAATCAGTAGCGGAAAAATAAAATGATTGAACTCTTTAAAAGTTTTGAGTTTCTAAAAACATAAATAATGAATCTAGAAAAATAAGAAAGAAATATGAAATTTGGAAAAAAAAAAGAAATTGAATAAAAAACGAAAAAGGTTTATGAAGAGAGAATAAATTGCAAAAAAAAAAAACGTAAATATATGTGAAAGTACATGATTTAAATTTAAAAAAAAAGTATTCTTAAAAGAGTTATTTTTAAAAATAATTTAAAAAATATATATTTTTAAAAGATATAAAGAAGAGAAAATAACTGTAAAAAGAGGACTAGAAAAGTGGGACTTTTTTAAAAGTAGGGTGTTTTAAAAATTTATTTGGGCAAATGGTGTGTGTGTGAAAATATTTAGGAAAATGGGGTGGATATACCTATTCCCGCAGCCTGTCATTGAGGGAATAGGACGAGACACGGTGGACGAAAATTACAGAAAATGAGATATGGGGTCCACTTTCTATTCCCGCAACCTGTCGTTACGGGAATAGACATGGCCCCCCCTCTCTCTCTCTCTCTCTCTCTCTCTCTCTCTCTCTCTCTCTCTCTCTCTCGTCCAACCATTTCACTCACACACACACACTCTCTCACCCACTATCTCATTTTCACTCTCACATTCTCTCTCTTAATATTTTTCAAAATATCATACTTAATTCTATAATTAATTATATATACAATCCTACAAATAAATAAAAAATATTTTTAAATATAATGTGAGGTAAAAATAAAAAATTTCAAGTGAAAATTATTTCAAAAATAAAATTTAAAATAACTCATGGTAAAAAAAAGAAGGTAAAAAATATTTATTAATGACAGTATTAGTTTCACATACGCTATATAAAAAAGATTTATTAAATAAAGTCATTTTTATCATATTTTAACTTATTGTTAGATTTCAAAATTATTTAAAAAAATTGGATGTTTTTCTCTCTCTTCATATTTTCTAAAATTATTATCATATTTAATTTTATAATTAATTATCTATATAATCCTACAAATAAATAAAAAATATTTTTAAAAATAATGTGAGGTAAGAATAAAAATACTCCAAATGAAAATTGCTTCAAAAATAAAATTTAAAATGAATTCATAGTTAAAAAATGATAGTATAGTAAGAAAAAAAAGAGTATAGTAGTTGGTATTTTTTATCAAAAATTCAAATCTAACAATAAGTTAAAATATGATAAAAATTTATTTTATTTAATGAATCTTTTTTATATACCGTATGTGAAATTAATACTGTATTAATAAATATTTTTTATTGTTTTTTTCACCATGAGTTATTTTAAATTTTATTTTTGAAATAATTTTCACTTGAAATTTTTTATTTTTACCTCACATTATTTTTAAAAATATTTTTTATTTATTTGTAGGATTGTATAGATAATTAATTATAGAATTAAGTATGATATTTTGGAAAATATTAAGAGAGAGAATGTGAGAGTGAGAGTGAGAGAGTGGTTGGACGAGAGAGAGATAGAGAGAGAGAGAGAGTGGGGCCCATGTCTATTCCCGCAACGACAGGTTGCGGGAATAGAAAGTGGACCCCACATCTCATTTCCTGTAATTTTCGTCTACCGTGTCTCGTCCTATTCCCGCAATGACAGGCTGCGGGAATAGGTCTGTCCACCCCATTTTTCTAAATATTTTCATACACACACCATTTGCCCAAATAAATTTTTAAAATACCCTACTTTTAAAAAAGTCCCCAGAAAAGTGGTGCATTTTTGTGCAAATCTCTTACCAGTTTTATTATGTTTGCTCGCAAATCATAATTAATTCTGTAACTTCGATTTGATTTGCTTTTAATATTATATTATGTCCTGTACCAAAAGACTTAACCTAAGAATTCGTATCTTGTTATTTTTATAAAGATGATCAAAGCACTCATTTCAACTATATATTTAATTGAATTCCGAAAGTCTTATTACATGCACAATAATAAAGATATCCAAGAAAAGGCAAATTAATTCGAACAATAAAGAATTATTTTTATGAATTTATTTAGTATAGTAAGACAATATGGATATTTTGTTTTCCAATTCTGATGGAGAAAAAAACTTCGGACTTGAACAGGGCTACGAAGAAAGTGAAACGTAGAACTGATTTCTCTGGTCTTTCTACATATCGAGACAGCCCTATTTCGGGTGCTTTTATGGAGAATTCAGTGGAAGATGCTTTCAATACTATGGAAGTTAACCTTGAAACTGGTGATGTTAACATAGATAGATCTGGTTCCATCCCTGTTGTGTGCTTCTCAGAGGGCTTAAAGAGCAAATTATTGAATACTCTTGGCAAAGCAGTTGTAGTGAGTTTATTGGGCAGGACTATTGGCTACAAAGCATTAAGCACAAGACTTCAATCTCTTTGGAACCTATCAGATGCTAAAATTCTAGACATAGACAGAGGCTTTTTCCTTGTACAATTTTCGAATGAGTACAATTATAAATGTGCTTTGTATGAGGGGCCCTAGGTTGTTAATGGAGCATATCTTCTGGTTCAAAAATGGAGTCCTAAATTTCGGGTCTCACATGGAACAGGGGATTCCGTTACTGTTTTCGACTGCCTAAATTACCTCTTCGATTCTATTCTTGCAACGTTTTAATCGCTATAGCTGAAGCTATAGGCCTAGTTATTAAAGTGGATTACAACACTAGTGAATTTCATAGGGGTCGGTTTGCTTGTGTTGCGGTCTCGGTCAATCAAAGCCAATCTCTTGTTTCAATGATCAATATTGATGGTGAAATACTTAAGATAGAGTATTAGAATCTAATATAAATATGTTTTCATTGTGAAAGATTTAGCAATTTTGATTCTTATTGTCCTTACAAGCAGTGAATTCTCAAGGCGAAGCTAGTAATGGAGTGTTTGATAATATCTCCAATGAAAATCCTGATCAGTTTGGGCCTTAGATGGTGGTAGAAAAGCAAAAAAGGAATGGCAAAAATCCAACCGCTAATTCAAGAAAAATCCCGAGTTCAAAGGGCAGGGATCTCGTTTCACTATTCTGGATGAAGATACCAGATCTATTTTAGGAGATAATGTAGCTGACTAGGAGAAACTCCCTAATCAGGATAACATTGTCTTGATGATTTAGTTGTTGATGGTTTGAAGATTTTCACTTCACCTGGGACTAAATCTTTGACTGCAAATGGGAGAAGGGATATGAAGAAGTATGGTTCCGCATATGGTCAACTCCAAAAAGATATAGGGCCCACCATTAGCAAACTAAAAATGGCTCTGGGAGATTATTTCAAATTAAAAAATAAATATCAAAGTATTGATGCTTTAGGAGCCCTTATTTCTACTCTTGACCCAGAAAGACACTCTGTGGTTGGTAAAATAATGTTGGGGACATTCGGTTCCAGTACCACTTTTTCTACTGTTACCATGGATGTTGTGACAAAGGGAACTAGTGATTTGGGGCAATTTGAGAGCAGACCCCCTGATACAGAACCTTCTGATGTTGGCATTGGCAAAGGCTCCATGGTTCTTGATAAAGAGGACCTGAATACAGCCAACGTGAACGCTAATGAGGATGCTGTGATTTCTTTGAAGATGAAGGGCCTTTGGATCCTTATCTACATGAGGACTGATTTCGGTCCATTTTTCTCCTCTCTTTTATTTTTTTATGATGTCCATTCTTACATAGAATTGTCAGGAAGCTAAGAGCTCTTCTTTCTTACGCACCGTCAAATGCTTTCTCCAGAGTCACAAGCTGAATATGATTGTGCTTCTCCAACCTTGTATTAGTGGTAAGTTTGCTGATTCTTGTATTTCTAAAACTGGTTTTGATTGTTCTTATATGATCGAGGCTAATGAATTCAGTGGAGGTATTTGGATTTTATGGAAACATGATTGGCAAGTGGAGGTCCTTATTAATAACCTCCAATTTATCCACTTGCATATTTCTGCTAATGGAATTTTTCTCTCTTATTTCATTGCCATTTATGTACGTCTTGTCATTTCCATTCGCAATAGAATTTGGCCTCTTCTTCAAGATATTAATTTAGAGACATCTGACCTTTGGCTTTTTATAGGCAACTTTAACTCCCTCTTGTATGCAAATTAAAAATAAGGTGGCTCTCCTCATAGAACCGGTGTCTGTAAGGCCTTTCTTGACTGGTTTAACTCGACCAACCTCATTGATTTGGTCTACAGAGGTATGAACTTTACTTGGAAGAGGGGTTCTCTTTATGAGAGATTGGACCGTGGGATTTGTAACAATTCATGACGTGTACGATTCCTGAAAGGTATTATTCTGCATGTGGCTGGATTGGCTTTGGACCACAGACCTCTTCTGTTGAAGTTTAATAGTCTTCAGCTGCCTTAAGGCGCTCGGCCTTTTAGATTCGTTCCAGCATAGCTCACCCATCCTGATTTCCATAATTTCGTTTGTAGTAACTAGAGAATGGAGAGTAATCTAATGAGATCACTTGGGTGTTTTACTGAGAAGCTAAACATATGGACCAATAATGTTTTGGGGAATATTTTCCAGCAGAAATGAACTGTTTTTGCTCGCATCTCTAGCATTCAGAATGTTCTCACACAATAACAGTCCCCTTCTCTGGAAAATTAGGAACTTGCTCTGCAAGCTGAACTTGATTAAATCCTCCTTCATGACGAGCTTCTCTGGTTTCAGAAGTCTCGGAGAGATTGGATTTTATAAGGAGATAAGAACACTACTTTCTTCCACCAAAGAATCATCAGAAGGCGTAAGAAGAATAGAATTGAGTATCCTCAAAATAATGATGGTATTTGGCAAAATGATCCTGATCTCCTCCGTACTGTGGTTGTCACCTTTTTCTCTAAGCTTTATATAGATGATTGTATAGCCTACCCTCTTTACTATCTTAGAGGACGTTTCGCTCTTCTTGGAGATCAGCTAACTCATTTGGATAAAGACTTCTCCAATGAGGAAATTAGAAAGGCTTTGTTTGACATGAAACCTTGGAAGTGGCCTCGAGTTGACGATATACATGCTGGTTTTTACCAATCTCAGTGGTAGGTGGTAGGCTCTGACATTTGCAATGAAGTGAAATGCATTCTCCATGGAGGACAGCTGGACGCATGTATGAATAAGACTCTTTTATGCCTTCTCCCAAAGGTAGATGCTCCTAAGAACCTTTCTCAATTTCACCCTATATCTGATGTTGGCCTTCCTACCTCTCTTATTGAAGTCATTATAAGATGTGTTACTTCTAGTGCTATGCATTTGTTATGGAATGGGAACATGACTGAATCTTTCATACCCAGTCATGGCCTTAGGAAGGTTATCCCTTATCACCCTATCTCTTCGCGTTGTGTATGAACAGGTTGAGTCATGGCATTTTTGAAGCATCTAATAATGATTCTTGGCAGTCTATTCGTTTAAATAAGGGTGGACCTGCTATCAGTCAGCTTTTATTTACTGACGACTTTATTCTTTTTGACAAGGCATATGTGGTACAGGTTCAAGCTATCAATTTTGTTCTTCACCGCTTTTGTGAGAGCTCGGGGTAGAGAATCAATGCTAATAAAACTAGCATTTACTTCTCCAAGAATGTGACTACCCAACATCATCGAGAGCTCAATCAATGTTTGGGTTTTAAACACTACAAGAAAAATACCCTTTAATGAAAAAAATTCGATCATTAAAAATCAAAATACGATCATTAAAGACATATAACGATTGAAAAATTTGGTCAGCATATGGTTAGTAGAAGCTCCATCGGTAAAGGTATAGATGATAAGATTTTGTATTCGATCGGTAATGTATATAATGATCGGATCATATCTGGTCGTTGAATCTTAATTTTTAGCGACCGAATTTTCTCCTCGCTGATGCGTTCACTTTCAATGAAGGAAATTCAGATCGTTGAAAATACATTTCAGTGATCGAATTTTCCCTTCGTTTATTATGTTCATTTTCAACCAGGGATTTTTTGTTATTATAAATCCCTTTTAGCGATCAAATTTTCCCTTTGCTAATTATATTCACTTTCAACCAAGGGATTTTCAATAATTACATATTCCTTTTAGCAATTAGATTTTCCACTCACTGATTGTTCACTTTTAACGAGAGAAATATTCATTTTAGTGACAGGCCCTATCTATACCATTTTAAATTCATTTTAAACAAGCTTGTGTAAAATAAAAAAAAAATCCCTATCTATACCATTTTCTATTCACCTAGAATGTTTAGAAGAATGCATAATGAACCTCATATCTTCATTGTCCACTCTTTAAAGACCTGAAGAATAGAAAATATAATTTATAATTGACATTCATGCACAAAGGCAGTAAAAAGCCTGAATGTAATGAGGAATAATCCACAAGAAAATATACAATATATATGGTGTCATAATAGATTTAATTTACTGATTCAACAACAAATAAGTGCATAGCTAGACCTGGCAAAATTGACCTAAACTCATGGGTCGACCCAAATTTACTCCAAAAAATTGACTCAAATCCAACCCAATCCATATAAATACCCATTGGGTCAACCCAAAATTGACCTATTTTATTTTTCAATCCAACCCAACCCAACCCAATACCCATTGGGTCAATCCAAAATTGACCCATCTCACTTTCCAACCCATTGGATCATTGAGTATTAACCCAATGAGTGTTTTCAAGATTCAAATATCTTGATCCATTGGATATGTAATGACATCAATACCGGACCAGCCCTAAATAGTACTTTCCGACAGTGAATAGTATTTTTCGGGCCCGAAATGACATCCGAAAATCAAAAAAAATTTATTGGATCATTTGAAAGGAATAGTCAAGGTGAGCATAGGGTTGAAATTTGAAATGAATTTGAGGTCAAATAGGCTTCCAAAAGTCAAAAATACGAAAAATGTAGCGAGTCAATAATACGAAAAATATATTTTAAATAATTTACTTTAATATTAAAAATGGACAAAAAAAAGAAAAAAATTGATACAAAAAATAATCGTATTTTAAATAAATAATTTAATGACATCAACACCGGACCGGCCCTAAATAGTACTTTCCGACAGGAAATAGTATTTTTCGGGTCCGAAATGACACCCGAAAGTCAAAAATATTTTATTGGACCATTTGAAAGGAATAGTCAAGGTGAGCATAGGGTTGAAATTTGAAATGAATTTGAGGTCAAATAGGCTTCCAAAAGTCAAAAATACGAAAAAGGTAGCGAATCAATAATACGAAAAATATATTTTAAATAATTTACTTTAATATTAAAAATGGAAAAAAAAAGAAAAAATTGATACAAAAAATAATCGTATTTCAAATAAATAATTTAAAGATCCCATTATATATATACATAATAACAATAAAAATATTACTCTTTCTAATGACCAACTGTTATGCAATATAGTATATTCTAATCATTTAATTTAACATGACGAAATATTAAATAAAAACTTTCAATACGTTTACGATTGAATATGTTTTTAAAAATAAACATTTAAAATTAATTCAAATCCATGGATCGACCCAAATCAATCCAACCCATTAATGATCCAATCCATTAATGACCCATATTTTTTGACCCATTAATGACCCAACCCATTAATGACCCATTCATTAATGACCCAACCCAAACCCATTCAAACCGCCCATTTGCCACCTCTATGCATAGCTAATCGATTTAAGACATGATACCGAGACTCAACATGCACATCAAGATTTTTTTTTTTTAACTTGTGCGCAGTAAGGTGTTAATTGTTATGAAAGAATGCTCACAGTAGAATAAAAATATTTATTCGGATAAAATTAATGGATAAACAAAATAAATAAAAAAAATGTGCAGAAATTTTATGTGATTCAATACTAAATCTCCATTCATGAATACTAAATCATAAGCTGTACATCTTGTCATTTCAATATTGCGTATTATTAGTGTTTTGTACATGAAAAAATGAATTTAATTTTACGCAAATATCAATAATTCATGGTGAGCGAATATACCTTGCAATTTGAGGTCGTATCATTTATAAATGTAAAACTAAAATTTTATTATATATAATAATCATATATATTTTATATTATTAATTTATATAGTTATATTGTATTATTTGAGTGATAATGAAAGGAAATAAAATTAATTATTAAGGTAATTATATACTCCTTTAATTAAATTAATTGATAAAACTTTACTGATATAATAATTATATACAATTACATTATTAGTTTAAATATTCAATTACTCATATAGATATAGTACAAAAATAAATGAATATTAGTTGATACTGAAAGAAAAAGAAATTAGTTGCTAAGTTGATTATATACTTGTATAATTATATTAATTGGTCAAATTTCATTAATATAATAATTATATACAGTTACATTATTAATTTAAATACTCAATTACTCATATAGATATTGTGCAAAAATAGATAAACATTAGTTGAGTGATATTGAAAAAAAATGAAATTAATTACCCACGTGGTTATATACTCATATAATTAAATTAATTGGTAAAATTTCATTAATATAGTAATTATATACAATTACATTATTAATTTAAATACTTAATTACTTATATAGGCATTGTGCAAAAATAGATGAATATTAGTTGAGTGATGCTGAAAGGAAATAAAATTAATTGCTAATATGATTATATACTCATACAATTATGGTAGTTGGTAAGGTGATTATATACATATATAATTACACTAATTGGTAAAATTTTATTAATATAATAATTGCATATAATTATATTGTTAATTTGCATACTCAATTACTCATATAAATATTGTGCAAAAATAGATAAATATTAGTTGAGTGATATAAAAAGAAAATAACATTAATTGCTAAGGTGATTATATACATATATAATTACACTAATTGGTAAATATTCATCAATATAATAATTGTATATAATTATATTGTTAATTTAAATACTCAATTACTTATATAGATATTGCACAAAAATAGATGAATGTTAGTTAAGTGATAGTGAGTGCATATGTACTCATATAAGTACATTCAATAATTTATGCTATAAAAAGTAAATAAAGCTAATTGATAAAATAATTGCATACTCATATAGTCATATAATTATTGATAAACCCTAAAATGTCTTTATCTTGTAAGAAGTAGAGTTGGCAGTTGAAGGGCCGGTCGGATGGATGGACCTACAAGAAGGAGTGCCTGATCGGACCCAAGCGTTAGCACTCTGAAGCTTAAGTTAGTAGCTTTTAGAGAAAGAATGCTTAGAGAGAGAGAGTCTCAGATGTTCAATACCTGGAGCCATTGTATTTTAGGCTATTTATAGGAGTTCCTTGGAGGGATTCTCAAATACTTTGGGGAGTGATAACTGGCAATTGGAGCAGGTGAGCGGCGATGTGACAGGCAACAGGTAGAGTATGGGCATTGGCTTGTGTTAGTGGCTTGACAGGACGTGCTGTCTCATCAGTCCGATCGGACATCATGCCTTGTTGTGCTATCTTCCAGTTTACGTTTTGCCTTTTTGCTATTGAACTTGGGCCCTACCAAGCGTTGTTGGGCCTACCTAATTGGGCCTATGAAAATATATTTTTCATAGTTATCACTTGTCCCCCCTTCAACGGGTCCGATCGGGCGATGTATAGCCTTATTATTTTGGTGGAATTTTTGAATTTTTGGGAGGCGCCCACTTGAGGAGATGCGTCCGTTCAGTTCAAACAGCTGTCTTGCATTTAATGCTACGCATGCTTCTAGAATGATGTTTCGTTCTTTGCAACCACAGTAATGGCTTGAGAACATGTGGTGTCCATCCGACGGGAAGGCTTTGGAGTATTTTGGAAGCTTTTCACCTATAAATAAGCAAGTTTGAAGCAGATTTTCTTCACTTTTCATTGATCCTTAACAAAATTCTGCCAAAATTTCTTTGTGAACTTTGCTGTTTAAAACCCTTGCCAAAAATTTTGTTGAGGAAAGTACTTCAAATTCCGGATAATTTCAGAGTGTCTACAAGATTATCCAAGTAAGTAAACGATCCCTGCCTTTGATTTTATTTTTCATTCATCACATATACTCTTTTACTTCTCCTCCTCCACCAAAAAGAATGGCTTGAAGCAGTAGTCAACCAATAAATAGAAGTTTCTTGGAGGATTACAAGGATCATGAGCCGTTTGCTCAGTCCTCGCGATTGACAGAAGCAGAGGTGGCGAAAATTCCTTCTCGGTACCACCTTCCTATAGAGGTGTCGGTGATGGCCTGTCCTGCTTCCATGGTAATTACAGAGGGACCTTTTGGCCATGAAAGGAATGAATGGTTTATTTGCCATTTATGGAATTTGGATGCAGGAATGAGGCTTCCCTTTGGTGCATTCGAATCGGCACTTCTTAGGGGTTATGGAATTGCCTACAACCAGTTGCATCCGAATGGATGGAGAATGGTAGCCTGTTTCAAGATCTTATGCTAGATAGAATCAACGGCCCCCACACTCTGGACCTTTTTACTAACTTTTTTTTATATTTTCAGTCAGAGTGATAGGTCAGAATATTACTTTACCAGTAGGCAGCATCAGAAGCTCTTTGCCATCCCGTCCTCCATGAAATATTTCAGGAAAAGATACTTCTTGGTGGGGATGACTAGTAGTTTTGGAGTACCACTAGTCCGAACGATATGGGCCACAATTTTGAAAGATCATGCTGTCGGTCAATCTATGTACGAAACCGACATCAAAAAATTGATGGAGGCCGTGGCGAGAAACTAATATAGGTATTGTATGAAAATATATACATACTAGTTGAATGACACTAAAAATAAATAAAATTAATTGGTAAAATAATTATATACTCATATAATATATTAATTGGTAATATTTCATTATATATAATAAATATATATAATTACATTATTAATTTTGATATTTATATAGGTATTGTCATAAAAATAGATGAGTATTAATTAATTGATACTCAAAATAAATGAAATTAATTGATAAAATACTTATTTGATAAATTGCTTAACTTACATATTTATATAGATATTTATCAAAAAAAATAAATTAGTAGTTAAGTAATATTAAAGATAAATTAAATTAAACATAAATTATTTTAGTTATATATTTATATTCATATTCATATATATAGAATAATTATTATAATAATTAAATTTATGTTCTTAATAATTAAAATATTTAGTTTAATTTATTAACTAATTATTATCTTAATTTTATGTATTAAAATATATAATGTAAATAATTATGAAGTTAAAATTATGCAGTAAATTATTAATATTATATATAATAATTAATAAATATCGGTTATTTCGGTACAATTTGGTATAAGATAATTTAGTACAGTTAAATACGGTTCTCGATCTAATTCTAGGTAAAATATTCAGATCCGTTCCAAATAAAGTCAATTGTACAATTCGATTCGGTTCTAGTCAAAAAGTCAACGGTACAGTTCGGTTTTGAATTTTTTTTCTTTGATACTTTAGTTCGGTGCAAGAAGATCCAGATCCGTATATACCTCAATCCATGATGATGAAAACATGAAGACAACACCCATTAACGCAGTTGTACGTTACTGATCAGCAAAAAAGAAAATCCTTACTGATGAGCACAAGCAAAATTCTAATTGCTTTCTGCAATTGGAAAAGTAAAAGAAGCTAGAAAAACAAAAAAGACAAACTTCACCTGAGAGAACCACCGGAGCAAAAAACAATACCAAAGGGTGGCATTCATGCAATTAGTCCAGCCACATCAAGTTGACTTTGCTACATTCATTAATGCCATTATCTATCAAGCCATGCTCTAATATCAATCAACAAGTAAGTTTAATATCAGTACTCATTAAAAAAGTTTAATATCAAGCCTTAGCCAATAATCTTTCATTATTTTCAATTTTATGCGTTCAATATCAGTGCTCGTTAAATAAGAAATCGCAATTGGACGTTGATGTCAATAATTGGAAATTCATTTTTTTATATACAATTAAATAAGAAAAAAGTTTGATCCGTACCCCTAATTGTAATTTTTTTTTTCAAAAGAAAAAATAATAATAAAAGAACACAGAGAAAGGAATTGAAGGAAAGCATATGGGAGCTACCAGCGTACCTGTTGTCTCCCCCCAAACTCTTTCTAGCATTAGATCTGAACTTGGGATATGTAGATCAAGTCACTTATGTCAAGCTGCCAACTATAAACAAAATACTAATTTCTATCAATGCTATTTTCAATATTTTAAATTCATTCAATTGCAAAAAGGAAAAAGACAGATATTAAATCAGAGTTGAAGACACAAATCAAGAGTGTGCAAATTAGATTTTTTACTTTTAATTAGATTTTTTCCTTTTATAAAATAATAAAATTAATTCTCAAGTAATGGAAGAACGAAGAGTTATCAAATTGCTTATCTGTGATGGAAGCTCAAGTGAGGAACTTGACAGATGAGAGAAAGTTAACGGCATTGGAGCTAGAAAATTCAACATCGAACACTATCATCATTCAAAAAGAGATTGCAAGATTAAAAAAATGAGATCCAGACTCAAGAGGTAGATGTCAGAAATTAAAAAATCTTGAAGAAATGAATCGCGAATTGTCACAAACTCGAGAAGAGGTCGAACGTCTCAGAGATGCAAATTCAAAGCTAAAAGCCGCTGCTGAAAGTCTAATGGAAAAATGCGGTTCACTTCATAATACTGTTTGAGAGTTGAGAATGCAAAAATTGCAGCTGCAAGAACACTGTGACAACCTGAGACAAGATTGAGTGAATCGCAACAAAATTTTGAAGATTGCTCAAAAAGTGTTGGTGTTTTGCAAGAAAATCTTTGTTCATTAGGAGAAGAAAGTGCGAAAAAACAACAGAGCTTGACTTCAGAACTCGATTTCAGTTATTGAAATCTGATTTACGAGTGAATTAAAGTTACTATCAATGATCTCGAATTAAAGCTTACAGTTTCGCAATACGAGCATCAACAACTGATGGAAGAAAGTATCAGACTAAAGACTGAGCTGCTGAGAATGGAATCCTTTGAGGAGGAAGTGTTGGAACTGAAGAATGAGAAAGCTAAACTTGAACCAAAGAATGCAAAATGTTAAAGATAGACAATAGTAAGATCTCTGAATTGCAAAAAGCAGAACATGAACTAGAAGATTGCAGAAAGCATAAATTTGCATTGGAAGAAAGGGTACAAAAGCTTGAATCCAGTCTGATGGCGAGCAAGGCCTTGTACGAAGAGGAAGCTAAGCTTAAAAAAGAGATCAGCTTGATGAAGAAAGCAAGTAAACGACTTCAAAACCAGACTCAACAACTTAAGGAAGAGAAAGAAAAGTTGAAACTTAGAACTCAATCCCCTGAAGCAATGTTATTAAAACCGGACCGAATAACGAACCAGAGAGCTCGAGGATTCGTAGTTCGATCGGTTCGTTCGAATTTAATTGGGTTTTTTTAATTTTTTAAAAAATATATTATTTTTTAAGTTTTATATAAATATTATGAAAATATCACTATATAAAAAAATCAAAAATAATTTAGAAAAATATATTTATCATCAAACATTAACAATAAGACTATATTTTCAAGTCATTCAACATTTATAATAAAAATTTAAGATAAATATAGTAAAAAAATTGTAAATTTTTAAAGAAATTCTTCAAATATAAATTATAAAATTTTATTTTATTCATAAAAAATTCATTAAATTTTTTAAATTTTAATTATTTTGTATTTATAATTTTATTTTATTTTTTTCCAGAAAAAATAATATTGTATTAATATTTTGGACAAAAAGTTGATTTTTCTAAAATCAAATCGGTTTTTTATCATTTAATCCGGTTTTTATCCCGGTTCAACCGATTTTTTGACAGTTTAAAACAGTATTTTTCGGTTTTTATTCAATCCGATTTTCATTCATTGAACCAATCGGATCAGTCAAAGGTTCGCGATTAAACCAGTTTGATCATCCGGTCCGGTTTTAATAATCATGCCCTGAAGCAGGCCTGTTTAAAAATGGTATAAACCATTAAATGCATATAATCTAATCCATATAACCTATTTTACAATTTTTAAAAAAATATTCATGTATTATGGGTTATTATATAACCCAACCACCTAACTCATTATTTTTAACAAAACAGCCCAAGCCTCCAAATTCCTTCACAACACAACTCAAACCTCTTTTTCCAAATTTCTTACTTTAATAAATTTAAAATAATATTTAATACATAACTTTTAATTTTACATTCATATAATATCAATAAAATATTTAGTATCTTAATAAATATTTATTTTATTACACGCTTGACTGTAATAATCTAAATTAAAATGAAATATTTTAGTATAATTAATTTAAATTTACATAAAAGATTAATAAAATTAATAATTATCTTAGTATTAGTAATTCGTATAATAAGCAATAATTTGGTGGGAAAAATAGAGTACCCAACTAATTGACAAGACTCTACTAATTGGCAAGATTAAGAAATTCATTAATTGAAAATAACATGTAGTTGAAATAGTTTAATTACTTTTTCAGTTATCCTGAAAATGTAACTATAAAAAAGTTTATCAATTATTTATTATTTTACTAATTTGTTATGACTAAATTTATTAAATTAATTGAAAATTTAGGTTTTAAATATTACTTCTATTTTAAAAATTGAACAATAAATTCATTATATTAGTAGCACAATTGGAATAAAATATTCAAATTTAGCATATTTTTGCCAAGTGTTATGAATACATTTTTTTAATTAAAATGGAGAATAAATTGTGAATGGAGGAAGCATTTAGATTCCCAGATAATGAGAAAAAACTAGAAATAAAATAAACAAATAAATAAGTAAAAAACAGTGATTGATTTATTCAATTGGAAGAAACAAAATCATCTCCAGCCAATTCGTAGACAGAGGCAAGAACCCTTTTCCTAGGCAAAAATTAACACCAGCAAAAACAAGACCAATAAAATAACAGAAAAAAAAAAAGAAAAAAGAAAACCAACTGTAAAATCCTGCACATACTTGATAAGTACATTAGGACACGTAATCAGATTTCGCCGGTTTGTACCACCTGGATTTTATATTTAATGCTCTTTTTTTATTTATTATTTTCTATTTTGTTTATTTCCTTAACTTAATTATCTTTTTTCTTTTTTGTGTATCTCTATTTTTTTTTTCTCAAAACCTACTTCCTTAGGGTACACAATTCCAACCCATTTGCTCTATATTTCTAACATCTATATTTAGGTCTTCTATTTTTTTGAATTTTTCATAGTTTAAGAATTTATATGTAATTTTAAATTTTAGGACACTATTATTTTTTTATAAAATTTTTATGTAATTTTTAAATTTTATGATACTGTAAATTTATATGCATGAGATATTTAAAAAATATTTATAAAAATAAAATTAATAATTTATATTTAAAAATATATAAATATGAATAATTTATATATTTATAATATAATATAAAAATTAACATAATTCATATAACCCATATAAACCAACCAACCCAACACAAAAAATTTAATTCATAATCCTATTGATTTGGATTGAGTTCAATCCATCTAAATTCTTAGACGGGTTGAAGGAAAAATCAATTGTAACCCATCCAACCCAACTTTGAATACCCCTACCTTGAAGAAGAGCTAACATTGGTCAAAGATAAAAGAAGAAATCGCAAGGACTCATCAAGTAAAAACAATTTTACTAGTAATTTTATTACTGATGAAAAATTAAAGAATTAAGATGAGCAAACTAAAATACAAAAGCAAAATCGATTATGAATTCTCAACATGAAGAGTGAACAAAATCAATATTAACAGATTCACTTAATCAATTTGTTAATGAACAGAAAGATATATATTGCGATATATATCGTAGGAAGTAGGGATAAATATCTTTCGAAATGCATATTCACAAACATCGAGATTATTCGCTTTTTACATCATCGGTCAGCTTCTCATTGTCGCCACTCAAACCGCGGGATGAAAACTCTAATGTCACAAGCTAAAAATCCCAACATAAAAGGAGAGAAATTGTGTAAGAAAAAAAATTCAATAGATTTTCTGTATGAAAGATTTTCTTGCATAGCCAAAATGTAGGATTTTAGCCCTTATATAAGGCTCTAATTAAGATAATATTAATTTTCTTAATTAGTGAGAATTAAATTAGCAGTTACACAAATTAAATATAGAAAATAATATTTATCATTAATATGTCAATTACCTTACCTAATTTAAATTAGGTACTGCCCATATCAATACCCACTAATAATGGCAAATTTTCTAATTATCAAAAATTTTAATATGAAACTAATTTCATGTATATTATTTTATATTTCGATATATTATCATTTATATCGAGACCAATTTCACATCTCGTGAGTCATAGACGTATTCCAAACTCTTCCATTTTTCACTCACACATGATGAAACAATTTTCAATTATTCTCTCATATCATATAGGCAAATAGTTTGTGTGACCATCATACGTTAAGAACACTAATGTTATACACCTGTTACGGATATATAGCGTCTTGAGAAATAAGAACTTCTCATAATAGTATGTCAAACCCTAGATAGTTTTCTCATATTCGTTATTTTATCTCATGATCTTATAAAAATAATTTTCGTATTCTATATTATGTCTCTACTTATAAAGACTACTATAGGTTAACCGATGAATCACAAAACCATTGAATGTGATCGAAAATATATATTTTCCATTTTCTATATGCCATCCATTATAGTTCAACTCGTTTTTTCAGTCAGATCCGTCGGGCCAAAATTTTTTCATGACTCTTTGGGTACTAGCTAAGCTAGTCACACTGAACTAGACTTCTGGTATAAGTTAAAAGTTCTGAGGGTTGAACGATAAGATCTCACACTAAGGAAAATTTGAGATCATTCATATAACATTCCCTTTCTTTGATCAACTTAAACACACATGATATGATGCATGTGCTATAGTATATATTCTCTCATTTTTCTTAAAGGAGTGCATATCTTATAATTATCTAATACCATACAGAAGCATAAGTTTACAATGCACCAAAGCATACAACTTTAGTCCACTTCCATCAAAGACTACTTCTGACTTTTAAGACAAAATATGATAGTTACGTTTAACATATCACTAGATCATTCTTAACCTTATTTTGTATCTTAATCCAAAGCACACAATCTCATGTGTGTCTTTATCTTGCACGTTAACAAAACTCATCTTGTAATTTCTGCAAAACGACACTTTAATTTTGAACAGATTCTTGAAATCCATTTTGTTCAAAAATCATCTCATATTATATTTTGTTAACTTATTAACAAAACTAATGTAAACACCCATGTGAGTGAATTACTTTTCTGTCTGATATGTTCTATCTTATAACAGTAAATATTCACATATAAACATTCACACTTATGTATTGCCAACAATGAACTCAATTATTATTATTTATAAATAATAATGTCAAGATATTACAGTATAAATCAAATCCTACACAAACCTTGAGACCTACCATGTCTCTTAAAAATATCTTTTCATACAGGTTTAGTTAAAGGATTTGCTATCACATCATATGTAGAAATATACTGAAAATTCACTTCTCCTCGTGCAACAATGTCTTTAGTGTATTAATATTTAATGTCAATATGTTTTACCCTACTATGAAATTTTGAATCTTTAATGTAAGCTATCGATGTCTGACTATCACTATAAACTGTCACAAGTTCCTTTGATGCGGTTCTATTCAGATGGTCCATAAACCTTTTTAACCAAATTGCCTCTTGTACTACAACTAAGGAAGCAATAAATTTAGCTTCCATTATTGAAAGCGCTACACAGGTCTGTTTCTTGCTACTCTATAGAATGGCATCTTTGCAAAGCAAGTAAATATAACCTTATGTGGATTTTCTCTCATCCATATCTCCTCCCTAATCAGCATTTGTATATCCTCTCAAATGCATATCCTTTTTTTAAAAAAAAATAGAGAGAATAATCTATTGCACCTTTAAGGTATGTCAGTATCATTTTTATATCCTTTCAATGTGCTTCGCATAGGTTAGATTGATATCTACTAACCATGCCCACAACATAACATATATCAAGTCTGGTACACAATATTGCATACATCAGACTACCCACATCACTAGCATACGAAATATTTTTTATATGTTTGCTCTTTAGTTTTAGGACACATGCTTTCGCTAAGGGACTTATTCTTAGCAATGGGGTTGTCTATGGGCTTACAATTTTGCATATTAAGTCGTTTAAGAACTTTGTTAATTAATGTCTTTTGAGATAGTGATAACAATCTTTTTAAACAATCCCTTGAACTCTTAACATTATGGATATAATCTGTTTGACCCATATCTTTCATTCCAAAGTTGGATGACAATCAATCTTTGATAAGATTTATGTATTCTTTGTCATTTTTTACTATAAGTATGTCATCTACATACAATGTTAAAATGACAAATTTATTTTTTGAGCTATTAGAATAAATACAATGATCTTCATCAATCATGTTGAACTCATTCGACATGATTGTTTCATGAAATCTTAAATATCATTATCTTGAAGAATACTTTAGGCCATAAATCGATCTCATCAATCGATAAACCTTATATTTGCTACCTTCTTCAATAAAACATATAAGCTGCTCTATATAGCTTTTTTCTTTTAATCTTTCATTGAGAAAAGCAGTCTTTACATCTATTTGATGTAGCTATAGGTCCAAACTAGCCACCAAGGATAGAATTAACCTTATCAACGTAAATCTAATAATAAGTGAAAAAGTCTCTTCATAGTCAATTTCTTCCTATTGTGTAAGCCAATTAGCGACTAGCCGAGTCTTGTATCGTTCAAAACTGTCGTCAGTTTTTCACTTTATTTTGAGAATCCACTTATTCCTATTTTCCTTGTGTCCTTCAGGTAGATCAACAAACAGTTCCCAAACATGGTTTGATCTCATGGAAGCCATTTCTTCTTTTATTGTCTTAATCCATTTATCTTTAGCTGGACATAAGGGAGCTTCTTTTACATTTTTAGGCTCATCATTATCTTGTGTTGTAATAAAAAAGGCCTCGTTCTCACCTTTGATCTCAAATCATTGGCACATAACACTTTTCATTCTAGATTTTTACAGTTTTAAATCTTAATAAACATATCTCATATATTCATCATAGTTCGAAATGCTTCCACTAGGATTGAGCTCTATGCTCCCATTGAAATAAAGGATCCTAAATATCCATACTCCCACTAGAGTTAGGCATGCTCATCCTTCCACTGGATCCCAAACATTCAAACCGTTGAATAAAGAGTCTTAACCTTCTTCATCAATTTCCCTCCCACTCGGATGAAGAGATCCAGATAGTTCATCTTCTTGAATTTTGTAAAAAGTAAAGTCTTAACTTACTTCATCCAACTTCAAAAACTCAGTTTTTAAAAATATGACATCTCATACTTCAAATTCTGTTATTGAGCTATTTACTTACTCACCCATAAAACGTATCCTTTTGATACATCAGAAAATCGTATAAGGATACTATTTTTACCTCTTAGTCATAATTTTGCAAATTTATTTGAGATATTATGGATATAAGCACCACAATCCCAAGGGCGTAAATGACTTAGGTCGGGTTGCTGACCAGTTCACAACTCATAAGGAGTGGAAACAACAAACTTAGAAGGCACACAGTTTGAAACATATATGGCCATTAACAAAGCATCTTTCCAATAGGAGATAAGTAAATTTGCTTGAGCCATCATAGAACGTACCATGTCTAAAAGGGTTCTATTTTGCCATTTTACAATACCATTTTGTTGTAAAGTTCGAGGAATAAACAACTGACTTTCAATCCATTTTTTCATCACATAAAGCTTTAAATTCATCATAAAGATATTCTCAACCACGATCAATTCTTAAAGCTTTAATTTTTTTATCCAATTGATTCTCAAAAATATTCACAAAAGTTTTAAAGCAACTCAATGCTTCAGACTTGTGTGATATCAAACAAATATGACCATACTTAGCATAGTTATCTATAAAAGAGATAAAATAATAGGTCTCATTCCTTGCCCTAACATTTATTAGACCATAGACATCGGAATAAATTAATTATAAAGGAATTATGGCTCAGATTCCTTTTCTGAATGATTTTTTAACTAGTTTTTCTTACAAGCAATGCTCACATGTAGGTAATCCAATCTCATTTAAATCACCTGACAAACCTACCTTAGCTAATTGACACATTTGGCATTGTCCGATATAGTTTAACCTAGCATATCATAATTTCACATTATCCTCATACGTATTTAAAGAATAAGAAATGAAAGAAAAAATAAATTTATTAGAATAATCAAGATCAACATCCATAACTATAAAATTGTTCAAAATAAAACCAAAACCATAAAAAATCTCATCCAAAAATAGGTTGACTTTATCATCCTTAAAATGTAGATCAAACCTAAGTTTCATTCAAGTTAAAACATAATCTAAGTTCCTATGAATATCAAAAGTACAAAGCACATTATGTAGGAGCAAGGTTTGACCTTAATGCAAAACTAGTTTGTATGTGTCATTTTCTTAGACTGCCACTATGGCATTATTCCCTACATAAATCCAATTTGCTCCAGCTATTACTTGTCAAAACTCAACAAAGACATCTCGATCCCTTATCACATGGTCCATTGCTATTGAATCAACCACCCATAAAGGATGAAGTTTAGTTAAAAATATTGAACTTAATACACAAATTTCATTCACTCTTGAATTAGAATAGTGTACCTATTTGGGTACAGTACAATGTTTAGCATAGTGACCCTTCTGTTGGCAGTTGAAACACTTCACCTTAGAAATGTTTACTTTTTTGGCCTTTGGACCCCTTTCCATTGTACTTAACTTTTTTACTTTTTAGGCTATTGAGCCCTTTTTTTGCCTTTTTCGTAGAAGCTCCTTTTCTTGTTTTGGTTTTACTTTTTTTACCAGAACTAGAGTGTACCATATGAGCTTTAGCATTGATCTTGATCGATGCAAAATGGTCTTCTTCTAACTCCAAATGCCTAGAAACATCCTTAAATGTCTTAATGTTATTCATATGAGTCAGTTGCATTTTCATGTGCTCCCAACTTTTTGATAAAGATCGGATGATTGCTTGAACTTATTGCTTATCAGTCAACTTATAAGTTGTATCACTAAGCTCATAAATCATATTCTCCATCTTTTAGAGATGTTTGCATTGTATGATCAAGCCTCTTTTGATAAGTATCAAACTTGATCATTAAAGATTGGAGCATGGTTAGAGACACTCCTCTAAACTTCTCTCGCAATGTGACCCACAGGTCCATTATATTTCGATATTTGCAAAATTTCATAGCGATAGCATCTTTTGTCGAACTTAGAAGGATTATATTAGCAATGGAATTCTTCTTTTTTCATACTACATAAGCATCTTGGTCTTGCTTATGCTGAGCAGAGGTACTAGCCTCAGGTTCAGTGATAAATGAACTTAAGGTTTTTAAAGTTCTTGCTCCTTAAGTACATACTGGATTTTCATGTTCTAGATTTAATAGTTGTCACCATTGAGTTTCATATCTTTGTTCAATTTAACAATTATCAATTTTGAAGCCATTTAGATCCTCTAACACTATAAAAAAAATTGATTTTAGCGACGGATTTTTACCGACGAAATAGGGCATTTTACCGACTGAAAAGGCCTTACCGATGGGTTTTTTATGGATTACCGACGGAATTAATCCGTCGGTAAAACGCTCGTAGGTACCAAATTACCGGCGGAAAAATCAGTCGGTAAACCTTTACCGACGAAAACACAAAAAAATTCCGCAGGTAGTTTTGTTAACAAATCCGTTGGATATTTCGTCGGTTTGACTTTTTACCGACAGTTTTCCGTCGGTAATCCGTCGGCAAAATTTGATTAATAAAAATATTAATTTATTTCAGAAAAGTAGAGACGGATATATCCGTCAGTATTTTGTCGGTAGAATTGAATTATTTATTTTCTTTTTCATTTTTTTTTTTAAATTATAAATTTCCTGTTTGTAAAAGCAAAAATAGGCACAATACATTCATACAAAAAAATTAAAATTAAAATTAAAAACATATATGAATTAACAATTTTTATATCCAAAAAAACCAGTATATATTATAATTACTATACAAATAATATCAATATTGTACACAATGTCAATCAATACCGTGAAAATTATCTAAACTCTAATTTAAAGATGAACAACAAAAATAAAAATATATAACATGTTTAAAAAAGAAAATAATGACAATTTAGCCGTTAATAAGAGGCTTTAATCTTCTCATTGTTCCATGTCAGCCTAATGTATACCTTTGAACTACCAAAAAGGTCCTTCAAATCTTGCAGAAAGGTCCTTCTTCAGGTCGCAAGAGAGAACTACTGTCATCAATGTTAAGTTGTTCCTGTCAATTTAAGGCAGTATTAGCAAGCTACCAGGTGATTGACTAATATTTCAATTTGTGATAAGCGTACAAGAACTAACCTATAGAATAGCCATTATTAGAATTGTAATTCTACGAGAAATGACAGTGGAAAACTGAAATGACAGTTATGCTTAATTACTTATAGAGTTATTAATTATAGAGTTATTACTTATATATATATAAACTCAAATTGAGTCAACATAATTTCATTTAAGATATTGGGCAATTGTTCATAAGAAGCAGTGTTAATACAGGATGCAATTAGTTCATTAACAAAATATATCAGTTCATAGACTTAAATCAACAACCTAGCCATGTATAAGCCAAATTAGATCAACAAAAAATGGAGGCTGAATTTCCACTCTAATATTTCAACAAATAAACTTCAAGACTGAGAGAACTACTGCACAAATAAGGGCTGAAGTACTGCACAAAATAAGGGCTGAATATACAGAGATAAGCTGGTAAGCTAAGGAGAAGAGGTTAACTAAAATACAAATACAAGTGAAGAATGAAAAAATTAAGCAAATTTACCTGTAGGATAACAAATTTCCGTTTGCATTTCTGAACAGTCTTTAAGAACGTGTCACAGGCCATATCCTGAAAGAAACTAAAGTTTAAGTCATACATGAACATGATAAATTACTAACTAAAAACAAGAAAACAAAACCGATCCAATCCCGCAAGCTAGTGTATCTTAACATGCAATACTGCAATAATATAATAATACATCATACACAAAAAATTTGTCAACACAGCAATCAAAAAGAGAAAAAAAGGTTTAATAACCTAAACTTTAGGATGTGTTTCATGCATGAACTCAAGCAACTTATTGACAACAGTTTTCAAGAACTTCCAATGGGCTCTAAGAAATCGTGAGTACTGCCCCACAACATACCTGCAGATGGAAACAATAAAGATATTTAATGTACAAACATTATCCTCAAGATAAGATTCTCAACAATTTTCGCAATAACACAAGCATGAATAAAATATAAGTTCCATCAAATCTTCCCCAAATGTTCCCTTTTTTTATAAGCAGCTGAATTTTATTGAGATAATGGGGAAAAAAAAAAGCAAAGAACAGAGCTTCTCTTGACAAACATGCCTAATCCTTGTGAACCTAATAATAATAAAAGACAAATTGGCATGCTAAAATCATAAAACTATACTAAATGCAGATTTAAGAAAAGGGGCTCCAAAGTATAAGATAAAAAAGGTAGTAGTTGTTGTATCATTTTCAAGCTTTGTCCGAGTCCACCGAAAGTGAAAGGGACTTGACTTTCAGCATTAGCTACTTGAGAATTTGTAGGTTCAAATGCAAATGAGACAGAGACACTGCATAAATTGGAGTAACAAACTGAGTTATAGTATAATAGCACGCATTACCAACTCTTTTGTCCAACACATAACAGAAATCATTACATAAAATAAGAATGAAATGTGAGAATAGCACGTCCAGTCAAAATAAATATATTTTCACTTGTTTCCCATTAATGACATGATTATCTTCGACAACTTTGTCAACAACTGAAGGATCTGCATAGGTTATAAAACCAAAGCCCCTAGGTTGTCCAGTGTACCGATCTTATATAATCACTGAGTCGGTAATATCCCCATATTTGCCGAAATGTTTATTAAATGTAGCTGCAATTCATCATCGCAAAGTTAATAGAACTCAGTAAACAAAAATCCAACCCAGTATCAGATTGCATATAAGGAAAACAGATCCCTAGCCTAACATCTCTCACGAAACGTCATAGAAAACAAATATTCTAAAATTCAACTTACTATAAGTAGTGTCTTTAGCTAATCCTCCTATGAAAATTTTCCTGCGATTCATAAAAACACAACAATTATAAACCCCAAGCGAACACCCAAACACATATAAGCACACAATTCTAACACAGATTTGAACTTTTTTACTAATTTTCCTTTCCGTAAGCTTAAACCAGACAGAACCTAACGAAATCTAGAGAAAAAAACAAAACCAATTAACGGAGAATGAAAGACGAACCTAGGGCTAGCACCGTCGCCTGAATGAGGATTATCGTTCTTCGATTTTAAACCCATAGCCTTTAGATGGTAGATCAAAGATAAGAAACTTCCTGATGATCACAGTGTTCAGGAAATATATCAAGGGATAGAAGCTTTAGCTTGGACGGCGATGAAAATTTGGGGAGAAAATAAGGATTAGGGTTTCGAACAGAAGGCGAGTGGCTGTCAATAAGAGACAAAGAGTCTAATAAAATATTGCGTTTTCCACCAAAATAAAAAAGAAGAAAGTAATTTCATAATTGAATAGATTAGAATAGAACACAGAGAAAGAGATAAATATCATGATTATTTTATATTTTCCAACAAAATGAACGTACGGTGATTAAGCAACGTGATATTTTATTGATGTTGTTTAATTATCGCTAACTTTTAATTATCGCTAACTTGCTAAGTCGGTATTCGGAATTAAATTAATTAATTATTTGACACCATATTCATTAATTATGGACCATAGATTATAAAGTGATTTCCTTTTGGAACGTCGGAATTTAGTTGCTTCCCATATTGGGGCTCTAAAAGGCCAGAAAAATGATGGAATTGACAATAAAAAATTGATGCCTTTGATAGATTTTATATCTTATCAAATTAATTATTGTTGGCTTATGCAAATTTCAATAGACAAAACAAATTGATAATGTTAAATAAAATATCTTTTGTACCATTCTCTTTAATTATTTTTCCACTACCCATGACATGAGCTTTTAGCAACCATTTAAAATTGAATTATTATTTTTCAGCACATTAATTAAGATAGATATTATTTTATAAGAGACATCCAGATCCATGAATTTTATCTGCAATCTCAATTATTAATATAGAGGCTTTTAAGGCAGAAATTGGTCCCTCCAATCTCAATTATTATATTTTCTTCTCCAGCCTTTATTGACTCTAACTGCCTTACACCTTTACCTCATAAAGCCTCGTATCTACACTCCAGTATTTTGGACTAATTATTTGTGGTCAACAAAAAACAATATTTTCTAACCGGTATAAATTGGAGTAACAATTTAGATAATTAATCTTTTATATGCACCAAATAAATACTCGACTATCTCGTCAATTGATCCAAGTTTTCCAAGTAATTTAGGCAGAGACGTAACCTCATGTTTAACACGATTAAAATGCCAATGACACTTCAATCGAGTTGTTAATAGTTTAAATATAAAGCAAATAAAAATGGATTCCAAAATATTTCCATTCCGTAGAATGATTGTGTATTCATTTGATGATAATTATTCATTTACTAGTAGGTTTTTTTTTGGATTAATTTTGAACAGGTTTCTGATTATTGAAAGTGGTAACTAAACTATTTTACCGAAATATATTTGGGAAACAGAAAAATTATATTTGTTTTACAGTATCAAACTTATCACATCAAAATATAACAAATATTTATTTAAATTCCAATAAAATATTATATATATATATAATTAAAAAATAGGAGTATAACTAAAATATATTAATTATTTTATATATAAAATTATATGTAATTAAAATAAAAAATATCTATTTTAGGCTTTACTTGGAAAAAAAATGATATTTTATAAAAAAATAAAAAAACAAAATTTTAAACATTGACTTAAATAATAAAATTAATAGCGACGTATTACCGACGGAAACCACCGTCGCAACCGTTCATATTACCATTCCCCATATCTGTCGCTATTTCGTCGGTAAATAATGTGCCAAAATATGCTGCCACATATACCGACGGAAAATTCCGTCGGTACATAACAAAAATATTAATATCCTTACTGATGAAGTTTTTTCGTCGCTAAACCGTCGCTACAAAATGGCGCCACTATTTACCGCCAAATTTACCGACCGTTTTCCATATTTGTTGCTAAAAACGTCGTCATTTTGCATTTTTTTATTTTTACCGACATATATGTGCTCCGTAGCTAATCCGTCGGTAATATATTCATTTTAGCGACGGATATTGTGCCCCTCGGTAAATCAATTTTTTTGGTAGTGTAATCAAAATAGAATATATGTTGCACATTATTAACGAGAATATGGTAATACATGCTATTTACTATACATATGAAATTAAAATCTAATAAAGTTATCTATTAGGCCCAAAATCAAAAAGGTTACTAACAGTATCCAATTATCCTCTAAGTTTAATATCTAATCTTACAAATTAAAATTTCATGTATAGTAAATTTGATTTATTGGATGTTAAGTTCTTAAACTTAATCGAGGATATTATGTTATATAGATAATTAAACCTTAACTTAATAATCAAGAAAATATTATACACAGAGAATATGGCAAGGCAAATAATCTTAAAATAAACACATTCATCATAAAAAATTATAAGCCATAATAATATCCAAAACAAAATAAAATTATTTATTTTAAAATCTAATAAATCCAAAAATAAGACAAATATGTCTCATCTCAAAATAAAAATAGGAAATATAATTCCTAATATAAAAGTCCGTAAAAATTAAGAATAGAAATATGACACTCGTGTCAAAATAGGAACCCTATGGATCCAAAATTATCCTAGTCACTTGAAATGTCATCCTGACCATATGCATTAATTAACTGTACGGGCAAGTCATATGTGTAATCATGAAACCATGAGCGATTCACTATATGCCCACTCCTAAGCACCATCTCAGATTGAGTGTCATTCTTGAACACTCATCATTTTTCTACCTTATATAAAAACTTAATAATATAATCTTTATAATTTTCTCTCCAGTACTCAACAAATAAGTTTTAGAGTGCCACATGGTAGCTAAATAATTCACACATGATATCATAAAGCAGCTTATGATTCCACCCCCTATCTAAATAACCAATCCAAATACAGTCCTGCATCTTTCTATGCACTCTGACTATATGATGCGCAACAGCATCATTATCATCAATTCTTGCCTTTCTAAAAAATCTCATATGATAGACCTCATGTACTAATGCATTTATCAGAGCAACACCTTGAACAGTATGTGGTACTATAGGTGTCCTTATCATCTCATATCTGTTATACATAACAGAATAAAAATTGTTAGTACCCTCATGTGCGAACAAAGAATGATTGAAACTCATTTTAGTCAAATATAAGGACAAAATTCACATAATTAATTTGTAAATAAAATTGAAAATTAAAGAAGGTGGAAAACATATTTTCTTTAAATTTTCATAAATTTTTCAATAAAAAATTTATAAAAAATATTCCTGTTGAACAAAAAAATTTTAAAATCGCCAAAAAATAAAAAAATTATGAAAATCAAAATTGCAAAAAGCCAAGTCAAAAATGGTGGTTGGAGGAGGTCTCATGTGCCCACACATGTTGATAAGAGTGGCCCTCATGTGCCCCATATGCGAGAAAAAAGCCACGCGCAGCTGTGGCTCAGTGCCATATGGTGTTACCCTACTGGGCCACGTGCTTCCATATGGCATGACCAAAGGACATATGGTGGCTACTTATTGGTCCACGTGGCATTCACTGGACTGAAAAACTGACATATGGCATGACCACAATTGGCGACATGGTAGCCAGTAATTAGCCCATGTGTTGCCATATGGCATGACTCATCAAGCCACGTGGTTGGACCCATATACCATATCTTAGTACCATAGGCTACCATATGGATACCACGTGGCATGACACATTAAGCCATAGGGTAAAACCCTGTGCCATATGTCAATGTTATAAGCTGACATGTGTTGCCACATCATCACCATATGGCATCATTTGGTTGGTCTACGTGGTGTCATATGGCACCATTTAAACGCACCTTACCACATCAGCTAACACATGGCACTTCACCATAAGGCCATATATCACTCTTTCATTGGTCCACATAGCTGAGTGACGTTTCACTCAGTGTGTGGATCTAGCACGTAATGGGACGTGCCCTCTGGAACATACCCAGCATATTGGTGGCACGTGTATGCCATGTGTCGCATTTCTGATGGTTTCAAGCCATCGAATTTTTTAGGGGGGTTTTTTAGGATCTCTGAGCTTAATGGTATGGTCAAAAATAAAAAATTTCAAAATGAAATTTTAATTACAAACTTTTAAATTATTATTATTATCGATGTCCAAAAACACAAAAAAATATACATACCAGAATTAAAAAAAATACATATATAGAACAAATTCAATATGCATACCAAACATGTCTCAATTTTCACAAAAATATAGATCCAAAAACAAAAAATGTCAAAATAAAAAAAATATGGCTCTGATACCAATGAAAGATATATATCACGATATATCGCAAGAAGTAAGGATAAATATCTCTCAAAGCGTAGATTCACAAAAGTCGAGATCGCCCGCTTTTTGCCTCACCAGTCTGGTTTTCACCCACGTCATGTAAGCCTTAGGATGAAAATTCTAATGCCATAAACTAAAAACCCCAACGTAAAAGGAGAGAAATTATGCTGAAAAATTCGATATAGTTTCGGTATGGAATATTTTCTTGCATACCTAAAACGTAGGATTTTAGCCCTTATATAAGGCTCTAATTAAGGTAATTTTATTTTTCTTAATTAGTGAGAATTAAATTGGCAGTTACACAAATTAAGTATAGAAAATAATATCTACCATTAATATGTCAGTTACCTAATTTAAATTAAGTGACCACCCATATTAATGCCCACTAATAATGGAAAATTTCATAATTATGAAAAATTTCAAAATGGAACTAATTTCATGTATATTATTTCCTATTTTGATATTTTCTCATTTACATCGAGGCTAATTTCTCATCTCGTGAGTTATGAGCATATCCCAAATCCCTTCATAAACAAGTAAAGAAATAGAAGGTATTACCAATAGGTTTAGAATAGACATTTGCTTTTTCTCTAAGAACTTTAGCTTTATGATTCAACTTCTTTTTCTTTAAGTAATCATACAAATAAAAATCAAACCTGTAAACCAAATTAAACACCAAATTAGAAGAGCAAGTTAAGAAATTAAAATAAAAAAAGCAAATGAATCACAACATCTTTATGGCATCCCATTGATGATGAGCTGATGAATCCATGATCGATCAAAATTACCAACTCGATCCGAAAAACTTAAAAGCTGATCAAATAAAGAAGTTAAAGTTACATAGAAATCATGTCCATGAATATAAAAGCAAAGAATGAAAAACTGAGAAAGAAATGCATAGAGAAAGAATTAGCCAATTGTATAGTTCCTCTATTAGATGCGGACTTTGAAATGAAAAAAAAAAATCAAACTATTAAAAAGAAAAACCTAAAAAATTTAGCAGGGGTTGGGTTTCAAAGAAATGAGAACCAAATAAAACAAAATTGCTTACCATTTTACTAGATCAATTAGCACAATGGATTACTAAATTCTTAGAATACCTCAGAGTTATTTTTTTAATCACAAAAAATACCCTATTTTCCTATTCAACTAGAAGAAGATAAAAAATGAAGCTATATTCAGCTAGTATCAAAAGAGAAAGAAGGTTTTTTCAATTTCTCACATGCAATTGCTAATAGCACAACACCCCAGACCAATTGAAGCAATGAAAATTAAATTTGATCTTGCAAAATCAAGAAAAGTGAAGCAGCCAAGCAAGGTGGATAGCAAAATATATAGCAATCGAAGTTTGTACCATTTCTATTAGGTTTAGATGGGTTTGCATTTTTGAAGATAAGAAGTGGCTTTGCATTTTGGAAGATTTTTTCACCTCTTTAGTATTTTTTGCTTTATTTTTTTAGGGATAATTTTGTGTACCGCCAATTTTTTTCAAAGGAATAATGATCGAATTTATAGTTTTCTAACCACTGGATTTAAATTCATCGTTAAATAATGGTAAAATTTAAGATCTAATGACCAAATTAAATTTCTTTCGTTATTTATATATTTTTATGATAAGATTTTCTTCTCTTCACTAAATTTTGGTCATTAAAAATCATTTTTCTTGTAGTGAAAGAAACCCTATATTTAGGTAAATACCTTAGGATACCGCTTCTTCACTTAAGAGTGACACATAAACATTACAGTTATATTTTTGAGCAAATGAAAAACAAAATTAATGCTTGGAACTCTGCTCATATATCCATTGTAGGATGTGTTACCCTCGCTTCTATTGTCCTCTTTGCTATAGCAACTTATGTAATGCAAGCATTTATTATTCCCACCACTTTGTGCTAGGACTTTAGGAAGACTACTCGAAATTTTATTTGGAAGGTTTAGGAAATGCTCATAAATGGCAATGGTTCAGTGAGGGACTCTCCTTATGAGACCCTCATATGTTCAATATGGCATTTATCATGAAATTTTCTCGGTAAATTTTCATATGCTCTGATCAGTTTTGGGTGAGAGTCATTACTGCAAAGTATAACTTCAGAATGGGTTGCTTCCTAATACTAAAAGCAACTACTCTATTCTCCGGAGTAGAATATGCACTAACTGGAATAATATTTCTGCTCATGCCCTTTGTCATATTAGGAATGATTTTAAAACCAATTTCTGGTTTGACTAATGATCCCAAGTCTGAACTCTTTTCTATTCCAATTTGCTTCCAAACCTATTCCTAAAAGTTTGATTGATCAATCTATTGGTTTTTTTGCCAATGACCATGATGGGTGGAACTGGATGCTACTCGTTGAGTTTTTTTTTCCACCAAATTTCTTAACAGAATTGTAGTTATTTATCCCCTTGCTAGTGAGGCTACTGATTATTTTATTTTCCATAGTCTATCTACTACAGGTAATTTCACTGTCAAACCTGCTTACCACTCTTTAAGTGAACACATCTTTAATAACGGGGATGGGATTTGGGATAAAATCTGGAAGTTACAGGTGACTCAAAGAGTTAAAATGTTTTTCGGCTGTCTCTTCATCATGGGTTATTGATGACAAACTTTGAGAGGAACAGATGGCATTTATCTGAGTCTAAAAATTGCTTTCATTGTATGAGGCTGGTAGAAGATACTCTCCATATCTTAAGAGGCTATTATATTGCTTTCCAATTTTAGGTTTTTGTGATTCCACAACAGTTACTTGGCTCTTTTATGGCTAAAAATAATTTGTATGCTTTGATCTCTTTATTCTCAAACTATGCAATTTTTTTGTTGAAAGAGTCTACTAGCCATAGGTTTTCAGCATCTGTTGTTGGATTTTGTGGAAAAATAGGAATGAGACCATCTTCCAATATAGAAGTAAGCCGACCTGTGTTCTTATTATTGAAGCTTTTTCATTTGTTTGCACCTATCAAACTTCTCTTTCTATAGAGAAACAAATAAATGTTCATGGTTCTAAAGTTTCTAATATCAGTTAGAGCTGTCCTCCCTCTAATTTTGTGAAATTAAATTTCGATGCCTTTATCTTTAGCTCGGAGGGAGTTGCTACTTATAGAGGGTTACTGTGAGAAGAGCATGGTAGCTGGCTTTCTGGGTTTATGGCTAAATTTGGCCTGTGTTCCATCTCACAAGTAGAACTTTGGGGAGTTTATTATGCTCTCTGCAAGGCCAATGAAATGAGAGTCTATCAAGTGATGGTGGAGTGTGATAGCAAAATTGCAGTAGAGATGATTTGTGGGAAATGTTCCATTAACGCTTGTTGCTTATCTCTAGTCAATAGCATTTGCAGGATCTCGAATGAGTTCATGGCCATATCTTTCATTCATGTTTATAGAAAGCACTACAAAAAAACTGTCAATTAGCGACGGAACTTTCCATCACTAATTATTAAAATTTCGTCGCTAAATTAAATTAGCGACGCCGCGACGAACAGTAGCTAAAAGCCCAGTCGCAAATGTACTAGCGACGGAATCCAAAATCAGTCGCTAATTTAGCGACGGAAAATTCCGTCGCTAATTTATTTTCATAATTAGTAACCGATATTATAATAATTTTTAGCGACTATATTTTTTGTCGCAAAATCCGTCGCTAATTATTATTGTATCAATAACGCAGTTGGTCGCAAAAAACTCCCATCTCTAAATGTTAGCGACGAAATTTTAGTCGCTAATTATTTGAAAAATTCTTATTTTTACATATTAGTGACAGATTGGTTGTCACAAATCCGTCGCTAAATTATAGCATTATTAAAATTTTTTTGCTCTATTTATTAATTTTCATCCTATATACAATAATAACAGCACACGTACACATATATATATATATATATTTATTCCAAAGCATAATGTATTCCAAAACATACATATATATATATTAAAGTAATTGAAATCGTACAAAATGTTATCAATCTCTCTTAAGAGTTCAAAAAATACTAATAATATCATCCTAAATAATACTAACAATGTCATCTAAATAAAATAATAAAACCTAATAAGAAAGTCATCTAAATAAAATAATGGCATGAAGGGCCTTCGGGATCTAAATCCGAAAGCATTAGGTCACCTTCCTTGATATTGCTTCATTCCATTTATGTTGGTTCGCTAGGCAAAGACCTAATGAAAAACATGATCCATCACCAATCATACAGGAAATTTCAGAGAGCATCTAGCGCCAACAACAAATGAAAATACCTTTAACTAACAGCCATGTAGTTCTGATTCATTTAACAAAAGAGCATTTTAAACAGTATCAATCTCTATAAATTCGACATAAGCGAATTCTTTTGGTTGACCAAAATTCAGAATACAATCATATGCAAAAATGATACAATTCATACCAACTCAAAGCAATCCAGATCATAGTGAACAGGCAGCAAATAGAGCAAAAAATGACTTGCTTGCATCAAGGTGCAAGTGCGAACATCAAGTTGTGCAACTAGCTAATGAACAACACATATTACACGTGTTTTAAATTAATAATGTATTAGTATATAACTTATATATGTCATGGAAATTGAGGTAGTGGAAACCAAATAGCCATAAATGACAAGTTATTCACTCAAAAATCCATAAGAATCTAACCCTGAATCCATAAGAATATCATTCCTCGTCTAATAGTAATAGTAAAACCAAATAGTTAGTTATTTTGTTTTACTGCTATGTAAAATATTTTCTTGTTCTGTAATTTTTCTATTTTTGCTACTGAAGATAGATTGTTAGAATTAGATTTCTAGAAACTAGGTAATTTAAGAATGATTAATAAGAAACTACTTTAGTTTCTAACCAGCTTAGCCAGAGATTTGAGAAATTACCTCAGTCCAAACATCTAAAACCAATACCAAAGTTGCCTACTAATAATTAAAGTTGAGTCAATTTCTGAAAAATTAAATTAAATCTTACTACTACTACTAATTACAAGAAAGAGAAGCTGCAGATACCGAAACATGAAGATGGAAGAGTCTCCTAATGTTTATTCTTTGCCTTTACAAGATTCGGATGCTAATGATTTATTTTCCTTGCATTTCTTTCTACAATTACATAATATCAACTACTACTAACTCATCTTTAACCCAAATACATGCATGTGCATAGACATATCTTTAACTCAAATACATGCATGTGCACAGGATATACTTATCAATAAAAGAAAATGAATGTCCTGATTAAAACCATGAGAAATAGCATGATCAGCTAGAAAAGCATAAAAGAAGTTAATGTACATACCCAGTCAATTATAAGAACCTTCTTAGCGCCAGAAACCTGAGAAGCTACTGTAGCAACTGCTGCATTATTGTGGAGACAGAATCACATGGATTGTCTTATACCAGCATGATGCCCAGGGGGACGTACCTAATTCAACAATAGTTATAATTCCCTTAAAAAATACAGCATTTATGATAAAGTATTTGAGAATCATAAAACTAGTCCATGTTATAAAATTGCAACTAAAAGCAAGAGAAACATTAAAATCAAACAATGGACTTACCAGCCGATAGAAAATTCTGATTTGTTATGACACTGCATCCTTAGAGTAATCTATTATACAAAGTTATACAAGAGATAATAACATTGTATTAGTTTGGATGTATAAACATCTAGAAGACCATACATAAAGTGGACATGGATGCATGGATGTCATATTCCATAAGCCATAGGTCCTGCACAATGGAGCTTCTATTAAACATCCTTCACCTAGCGAACTATCTGTGCTACTGAACTATCACCAACAAAATGTTGGCCAGTTATTATTCATTGCTAAAGTCACATATTACCTTGGATGTACAATTTCCATTTCTATTGTTTCTAAACATCCATTTCGCAGACTGCAGGATCCTTTTTACATATTAGTTACATGCTCAAAATCAATTTATATACTATAGCATTAGTTTGATGCAATTTTTTTTGGCATGGATTATGAATGAACACAGTAGGAGTCTAAGATACAATTACCACTTACCATAGCTGTCAAATTGCGAATCCAAGTCCTCATTTTATAAATCAAGAATTTATTCAAATTGTAAGATTCAGTAAAAATTCTTGAGACTAATTAAAACAAATATGTTTCAGTCTAGAATAGGAAAAAAATACGGCACATTCTAACAAATGTGGTATTTTGTTATTTGGCCAATCATAAATATGTTTATAATATAGTAATATATCCATAATGTTATCATAAAATTTAAGGGAAAACATCCTAAAGCATGGGTTCTAACTGTAAAATTCTAATAACAATGATGGTTACATAAAATAGCGAGTGAAGCATTTGATGGTACACTTGAAATGTTTGGTTTGCTCACTTAAGAAACGAAAAAGGAAAGCAGTTATTGTAATGTATTATAGTTTTCCCACTTCGTGTATAAAGAATCTAAAAGTTTAATATGAATTTCTTTAATAACTTGAATGCTGGTGGAAATAGGATGCAAAAACAGATTTATAACTCGAATGAAATAGAAAAAGTTGATAGATAGTAATCATTTTGTAAATTTATCAGTTTTTCAACAAAGGATGTCTATAAGTATATGTAAGCCTTTAATATATTTTCACATATATATCCTTAATTTACCGTATTTTGTATAATATTATACATAAGAAATAATTAATGAACCATTCTTCGCTATTTCCAAAATTAGGGTAGACAAAGCTACATTCTCAAACTTCAAAGCTAAGAGGACCTTGTGAAGGCTACATGTTGCAAGAAGGGCAATATCTTGATCTTTCCTATACCTAAATAATAAAGCACATAAATTAAAAGTTAAATAAATCCCAATAGATCCCCATTTGGATATGTATGTTTTAAGCAACTAAATTTCATAATAACAAAATAAAAAGCTACAAAGGGGGCAAAATCTACAGCATGTCAGTCAAATAAGAGGTTTTGAGGAGGTCATGCCAATTACACTCAACACTATTCTACCTAAGGCTATATACTCCAAACATCCAGTAGAGAAACATGACCAATAACAATTAGAAAAGTAAGAAAACAATCTGGAATTCCTCCAGTTTAATAAAGCAAAGTTCATTCAACAGAAATAAAAAAAAAATAAAATAAAACAAAATAGCTGTACAATAGCACATCTAGAAAATTAAACATAGGCAGCTAAGTAGCAAACCGAATCCAAGCGAAGCTTCAAACCAAACTGGAAGAAAATTTATCAAAAACGAAAGATTATCAATGCTTTTATAGAATATATGCATTCATTAAATATGATGCCAGGAACAAATTCAAAAGGTCTACAAGATACTAATTAAAGAGCATTTCATTTTAAAAGCAATAAGAGTCGACATCCAAACACAACAAAGGGATCTACACTATATTATATATATATCTGGGTTTATGGCTAAATTTGACCTGTGTCCCATCTCATAAGCAAAACTTTGAGGAGTTTATTATGCTCTCTGTAAGGCCAATAAAATGGGAGTCTCTTAAGTGATGGTGGAGTGTGACAACAAAATTGCAGTAGAGATGATTTGTGGGAAATGTTCCATCTATGCTTGTTGCTTATCTCTAGTCAATAGCATTTGCAGGATCTCGAAAGAGTTCATGGCCATATCTTTCATTCATGTTCATAGAGAGGCCAATTTCGCTATAGATTCTCTATCACATTTTGCTTATAACTTTCCTTCAGGTCATTATGCTCTGCCTTCGACCCCTCAAGGGATCAGTCTTTGGCTTAATAATGATTTAGTTGGTGTCTCTTACTCTCGTTAAGTTGTTTTTGTTTGTGAGCTTTGCTCACTTCTAAAAAAAACTTTGGATTCACAAATACTCCATCTTTTCCATTTTAAGATGTCATTTTTTCTATTTTATTTTATTCCATTTTAAATATTTTTTTCAAAATACAAGGAAAAAGTTTATATATCTATCTCTATTCACCACAAAAAAAAACTATCAATTAGCGATGGCAAATTCTGTAGCTAAATGGCAATGTTTCGTCGCTAATATTGTTTAGCGACTATACAATGAACAGTCGTTAATAATCCTGTCGCTAATTTATTTGCAACGAAATTTGAAATCTGTCGCTAAATTAGCGACGAAAAATTCAATTGCTAAAAATAATATTTCGTTGCTAATTGATTTTTAAAATTAGTCGCCCAAATGAAATAATAATTAATAGCGACGAAATATTTTATCGCTAAATCCGTCACAAATAATTATTGTATTAATAACGACAGTTTGTCGATAGTAACTCCCACCTCTAAATGTTAGCGACGAAATTTTAGTCGCTAATTATTGTTAAAATTCTTATTGCTACATATTAGCGACAAACTGGTTGTCGCAATTCCATTGCTAAATTATATCATAATTTATTTTTTTTGTATTTATTAATTTTCATCTTATATAATCAACAATTTATTTTATGATTTACAGAATCACCATTTAAATTAATTTATTATATAAGCAAATCATAATTTAATTTATATAAATAAAAATTTTACAATACTATTAATTTAAAAATTATAAAACCAAAAAATATCTGGGCCATTATTTTCCAATAATGAGAGTTAAGTGTTCAATCCATTTAAAATGGATTCTATATGTAAATGCCTTGAAACTAAATGGCTTGAAGAAAAGAAGAAATGAATGTATCTCAGAACAATCAGAGTTGTGACCTTTAGATAACTAAGAAAATATTCTATATGTAAATGCCGAATACAAATAGTAAATTAAATCTATAAATTCCTATTGACAGAAATAAAAATGGCAGAGCTCATCTGAGATTCCTCTTCTGAAGTAGCATCTACAATGCAGTTAAATTTAAAAAAAATATTTAATTCGTGACACCATTAGCGGTTACACTATCCGTCCCTAATTTTCATTATTGAAACATAAAACATTTAGCGATAGGAAAAATACGTCACTAAATTCGTCACAAATTATGGCAACTTATTTTTCCCTCAAAATTAGCAACTAAACTACATTTTTTGAAACTAATTTTATGAATAAAAAATTAAAAAAATTGGTGACATGCTTCTATAGCTAATTCAGTTGCAAAACATAGTGCGAACATTTCATGCAAATAATTAGCGACAGTTTATATGTCTCGTCGCTATTTCATCGCAAACAAATTCATAAAAATTAAAAAATATTAAATAGGCCTAAATTTAGTTGAAATTAAATAAAATACTTGAAATAAAAAAAAGGCAGTTTTGTCTATCGTTATAATTTTTTTTATTAAATTAAGATATTATAATTAGTTAATTTCAATAAAAGAGGTAAATTAACTTTTAAAATGTAACGTAAAAAGTATTGTTTAGTTTAATAATGCAGAGAGAAGATCGGATTGAGATATAAGGATGAATTACAAATACATAAACGGACCAATTTGTAAAATTGTAAAATCACATGCAATTAATTACCTCTCTCTGATTTATTATTAATATTCAATACCAACTTGGAGTAAAATTAGTTATCATGCCATTTATTTTCACCCAACAAAAACACATTAATCTAACAAAATCTTATTAATTACCAAACTCATAAGAATGAAGTAACAAAAAAGAAAAAAACTCAAATCAAGGAAAAAGCTGCTCGCATATTCTTTTAGCATCAACTGTCTGTTTGATATAATGAGAAGTTATTATTTTAATTAGTTTTTAAAATGATTTTAATGAAAATTTCTTATTTTGAAAATTTTACTTTTCGTAGTTTATTGTAGTGGTGTACACGGTCCATATAAGCAGAAAATTTGCAATTTTTTTTTATTATTTTGAAATTTTAAAAAAATTTAAAAATAAGTATTATTATTATTATTATTATTATTATTATTATTATTATTATTATTATTATTATTATCATCATCATCTTAAAAATTCGAAACAATTTGATAGAGTTCTTTAAAAATTCAGGATAATTTGGTTTGACTTTAAATTCTTTCAACACTAAACAATATAATAGAAGATAATCTCGTATTTTAAATAATATAATATTTTTAAAAATTTATAAAATAAATAAATACACATAATAATAAGTATAAATATAATTAAAATATTTCAATAAGTACAATTAAAGTTTAAGTCAAATACAAAATTTAAAAATTAATATTTTATGACCTTTCTCTACGTATAATATATTTGTGTTGATTACAGAGATTTCGATCGAAAAAAGAGAACAAAAGGGGCAACTAACCTAATGAATTTCCTTTTAATTTTCTTTTTGCCCCAAAATATTTATGTTTTAATATTTAAAAAAAATTATCAATTCGTTAAATTCAATTTTTGATTCTCTCCTAAAACTCAAAACTAAAAAAAAAAATTCTTCCTAAAACTTTCAAGTCTAATTCTTAACTTCCTCTAAAAATTTTAATTTTTTTATTATTTTTAAATATACAAATAAATTTTATTATGTATAATAACTATATACAATCACATGATTAATTTATATACCCATATAAGTACTATGCTAAAAATAAATAAATAAATACTAATTGAGTGATATTGAGTAAATAAAATTAATTAATAAGGTGATTCTATTCTCATAATGCTTTCACTATTTTACAAAAAATACTTTAATTATAATATAATGTAGATTTTTAATCAAAATATCAGTGTAAATAATAAAATAGAAGAATTTCTAGGAAAATTCGATAGAAAAACACTACAATATGTTTTGACGTTTTAGTAAAATAAAATTTGTATTATTTTAATACTGTATAATTATCTATTTCTATTTTCAATATTAAAATTTAATAAACTTTTTATATTGGTCAAACTTAGCCAAAAGACGTCAAATTCTTCAACACATATGAGTATGGAAACTCCATAGTGCAAAAAAGTATAGGAGAAAATAAGAAAAATATTAAAATAATTGAAAAAATATGTTTTCCAACATAAAAAGTTTTTTGAGAAAAAAAATAATATGAAGTGAAAATGTCTAGATAAGTAAATAAATGAAAAACACTACTATCGTATAAATAATGCACTTAATAAAAAATACTACTATATATTTTTCTAAAACAGTTTATTCATCTAAAAATTGAAAATACATATAATAGAAATTTAATTAAAAAAAAAATCTTTAAACATTCGCTATTCGTCCATTCCCCGGTTCTTATCAACTTCTCATATATCATATAGTTCCAAAAACATGCAAAAAGTTTTATCATGGTGGTCCATTATAAAATGACGTAGATCCCCACTAAATCAAATTTGAAGCCGTCCATAGTAATCAAATCTAACGGTTTTTATTCAACACACACAATAATATTATATAACACTCAAATACGTGGTTGGGTCTACTTATTTTCAACTGTAATCTGACTCAGACAAAACAATTCTTTTTTGCCTATATATAGAATTATGAAGTTCTTCATTTTGTTTTTAAGTTTACTTCAAATCTCCTCCTTATTTTTACTTCTCTACTATGCAAAATGAGTATAATGATTCTTTAATTACTGCTATTTTATTTACAATAGTATTTCCTTCTGTTTTGTTCTAACCCCAATCAATCCCTCTATCACCACCAATCTCTTAAAAATCTCATTTGTATCCAAAATATGTTGTTGACATCACCAACAATATTAATAATACAATATTAATAATACAGAAGTGAATTTGCAAATTCACTGGGTGATTTAGGTAATATCACACTTCATGAAAATGAAGGGTTTATAGTGATCACATTTGAGTCTTTTGATTTGATCTTGATTTTGTTTCTAATTATAAATATGAAAGTGTTTTTGGTTTACAAGAGGATGGATTATATCTCATGGATAATAAAAATAATAGATTTTGCAAAATATATAACAAGATTTATTGAAAAAAAAGTAATTTGTGGTCTTATATTTTCTTTGTATTTTCTCCTGTTGCAGAATTTGTAATATTTTAAGTATTAATGATAATTACCCTTAAGCTTATAATATGTCCATAAAACTATAAATTTTGAAACTTACATTTTCTAGTTTTCCTTTATGTTTTATTTTTTTTATAGGATAAAATCGACTAATTATATCATAAAATTAAGATAATTAATTTGTGAAAATATGGAGAAGAAAAATTAAAATGTATCTTGGCAGCAATATATTATTATTTTTCGGATAAAAACGCATATCATCTTGTTCTTTTTGTATAAATGTAAAGCTAATAGTTATTTGATTATTTTATTTAGTCAGTAATTCCAAATTCTATTCGTTTTCTGTTCGTAGACCTAACATGTAACCATTTAACAGAATGACAAATCTATAATGAGTTGTACTTAATAGAAAGATTTTCTGCAGAACCTCATAGCTCCCAATATTGGTAGGTTTTTTGCAGAATCTTATTTCTCGAACACTTGCTCTCATATTTTTCCCTTGATTTCTGTTATGGTTTGGTGAGGTGCCATTCCTATTCGCATTAGGATTAAAATCCTGAAAACAATCACAGCCATCCATATCACTTTCTTTTACTCTATATCTTTATATGTCCCATTTTTTCCCTCTTCTGCTATACTTTGTTTCCTTTTTCCTTTCTTTTATTATGCTCTTCTTCTCCCTGCGAGATTTTTTACCCATCTCACTTCTTTTTATGATTTGTCTTCTCTATATATCCTTTTTTTTTCCCCTTCTCTGCTCTGATTTGTTTCCTTTTTGCTTTCTTTTATTCTGCTCTTTTTCTCCCTATAATATTTTTTTATGCTACATCGCTTGTTTTTATTTATTTTTCAAAAACGTTTTGAAAGATCATCTGGGAATCTTTATTCCAACAGTTATTTCTATTGTAAATTTTGTTATGTTTTTACTCTTTACTTCTCTCTTAGTTCACTTTTTTAAAACTTATAAAAGCAAACTTCATGTATTTTTCAATTTTGGCCCTATGCTCATAATCATTGGATTCCAGCTTATATTCCAATTTGGTTTCTAGCCGATTTTAAAGCTCTTGTTAAAGTTGGTTTCTTGTAAGGAAGGAAATTCATCAGTGTAAGAGGCAGTGGGTTTGTACATGTAGATAGATAGAAGAGAAGCTTGAATAGGCTTAGGTTGCCATCGGAGAAAAGAGGCATAAGCTTAGGAAGGTCGAAGGGAAAAAGGAAGAGATGGAGGAGGTGAAAAAGATTGATAATGAGGAGGAGATGAATATCTCACAACATAATCATACTTGCCAGAAGGTTGACCAAGGGCACTGATAGTTGGATCATCATCTTCATCTAAGGAATCTTGGAATCTAGCTTCAGAGGAACATTTCTTCTTAGCTTTCCGGCGTCTACGACATATATCATCATTCACTACAAAAAAAACTGATAATTAGCGACGGAACATTCCGTCACTAATTAGCTGAATTCCGTCGCTTATTTAAATTAGCGACGCTATAGGCTAGTCGCGAAAATATTAGCGACGAAACATTTCGTCGCTAATTTATATTCCTAATTAGTCGCCGAATAATGATAATAATATTTAGCGACTATATTATCCGTCGCTAATATTGTCACTAATTATTTCTTAAATTATATCTATTACACATCAGCGACAATTTTCTGTCGCAAATCCGTCGCTAAATGTTTTCATAATTGATTTTTTTTGCTGTATTTTATAATTTTAATCCTTTATACAATGATTACTATTTATTTATTTTAATTATGTACATAACAATGATCTCACATATAAATATATATTTATTCCAAATAAAAATATGTTCCAAAATACACATAAAGAAAATTATTTAAAACATTACATAATATTATCATCAATCTCTCATGAAACAATAAAATAGTAATATTATCGTACTAATTAGCATCAACAGTATCATCTAAATAAAATAATGATCAAACATATAGTTCTGCTAATATCACTAGAAAGCAGAAGCAGAACCACCACTATGAGCAGATGGAGAATCATTATGTGGATGATTATCTTGTGCAGCTGAAGGGGCAACATCATCATGTCCAGATCCATTAGTAGCAGTATTAGACTGATCAGTAGCTGGTTGTTGAATCCCCTAGTGAGGAAACTGCATTTTCAGAACCCAAATTTCGCTTTGTCTTCAATCCCTCATAATTCCCAGTTCCCATAAATACGTGTAGACTTAAATATCTTGCTCTTTCAAGTAAATGGCCATTAATTTCTTTTATCTATAAAATCATGTATTAAAAGCAAATCAAGACCTTGATATTCCACTATAACTCCCACCATAAGAAAAGCTAGATAAAAGCCTCATTTTTTAAGTGTCAAAGATCAATTGTTGTGTCATGCATGCTCCCATAACAAAGTATAATCGGCATATGCCAAAACTAATGCTCAGCATACGTATAAAAGAGTGGAACCTCAGCATGCACTTTTTTACTTAAGAAAATAACCCAAAGCTGCGGATACTAAGATAATTGACAAATATTAACTACTAAACATGACAAACAGTACTGTGAAATGGAACATACCACCAATAGCTGCTCGAGCCAAAAAAAACTGAAAAGTAGGTTCATAGGTTTTATTTTTCTATATAGTCGTTTTATTAGTTAAGTTGTTAAGTTCTCCTTTGTCGAACTATAAGTTCTTTATTTTGATAGTAACTAGTATATATATTATTCTGCAAACTGTACTTCTCTATTTAATTTTTCTTGTGTCTAAAATTAATTATGCTCATTGGATTGGAAATAAATTTTTATTTTAGCAAGTTTCCAGCCTTGAATCTACTCGTTGCCATCTCATCTATGAAAATGATGGCTTTATAATTTCATTGTTCTTAAGTATATTGATTTCAAACTAATAATTAATTGAAATAATATACTGCAACATAAGTAACACAGACTACCTATACCATGTATTAATCGTTTCATTTTTGATCTAGCAACTACTGCAACTTCAGCCAAACATTTATTTAAATTGGATCCTTTGAAACAAAACAAAACAAAACAATAGGAGAATGATCCATCTCATTTTCAAGTCAATCTTTCATACATGATGTATGTATCACAGGATGTATCAACTCAAAGAACTGTAAGTATAACACTGAAATGAAAACTTTACATACATGAGAAACAGAGGCTCTTATGACTCTGAAATGTTTGAAACCATTCTACACACCGAGGCTCCAGTAATTTCAGGTTAGTATCTGTATGCTGGAGGACTTCCATCCAAGCAAACTGTAAAAAGAAACTCAAATCAAAAAATAAAGTAAAATAAGAACTCAATAAATTTTAATTTTGTCAGGCTAGTATCTGTAAAAACTAGATCAGCAGCAGGGAGAAGTAGAAAATAACAATCACATACAGATTCCACTTCCTGAGGAAAGGTTGCAAGTTTGTCCAAACAGGAGCATTATAATGATGGATACCTATAAAGAAAATGAATTGATTGACTGCAAGCATGACAATTCCCAACTGAACCTTAGCAACATATCCAATAGCTTAGAAAACTATCTTGCAACTTATTTATTCCCAAAAAGAAACTGGAAATACTATTGATGCCATGATAAGGGAAGAATGTAAATTCTAGGATCATTGTAAGCTTATTCAAGCAACCTAGATGTCCATAAAACCTACTCTTGGGCTGGGAGTAAAAACAGCAGTAAAGAAATACAAAAGAACAAATACCTTCTCCGAGGACTGCGACTTCTTGACTTGTTTCTTGATTTTGGGATAGGTTCAATTATCCGTCCCTTATGACTGAGAAAAAAAATTTTAGAAATAATATGGTCAATAAATTCATAAAATAAAGACCCCAAAAAAGATCAATAGGTAAAACAAAGATGACAAGAATTTTCCTAACACTGCCAAAATAAAAATGGAATGCAATGTTATAGTAAATTATGTGAGTGCATCACAAGGGATATTCAACTGTTTTAAATGAAAAATAAATAAATAGATGAAAATCTATATGTAGTAGCTCATAGCTTACATCTTCTCAGCATTTGGCCCGTATTTTGCAAATTGAACTGTTATTTCAAGCCCATCAACAACTCTTCTCTTTTAATCAAGTTATGTTTATTAGGGCAACTTGTTGCCATGTGTCCTATTTGTCCGCAAGCATAACAAGTGATAGTGTCTTTATATTGTTTAGAAGGATTATGCCTCCTAACATGTCTATTTTTGTCTAAGAAAGGCTTTCTGGCTGTAGATCTTCTAATAAAAATTTTCTTTTTATGAGATCTAGGTCTATTGGGCCTTTCTATAGTTTTTCTAAGGTATTGGGCCTTATGAGGCTTTCTAGGTCTTGAGCAAGAACACTCACTAGTCTTTCCATATTGTTGGGCCGTGTAGATTTTTCCACAAAAATCATAATTAGCCTTCATTTGTCTCAGTATGTAAACTTCATTACACTTTTTCTCTAAATGTTGCATTATAAAATAACAAAGTGTAACAATGTTATTAGTCTGTTGGTTGCCACCTGTTTCTATAAACTTCTTACCTGCTTCTTGTATTTCTATACCTAATGGTCCAGGTAATTTTAAAAGAAGTTTATGCATAATGTCTCGGCTATAAGTATTCTGACTCTTGGAAATATAATGTATGAATTCTGTTAAGAAGGGTACTATGTATTTCCAATCATTTAACTTGATTTGTTCAAGCTTTCTTACCGCTTCTTGTTGTTGGTATATTGAGCCAGTATTGGGGTCTGATGTTGTAATCAAACTTGATACAGCATTGATGAAGTTATAAGGATTTGGTCATGCCTCTATTAGAGCTGTATAGCTATTAGGGTAGGTCATCTTATAATCATCCCAAAGTCTTTTTGCAGTATTTCCTAGAGTTATTTCTAAGTATTTATACATCTTTTCGGATATATAATTGAAGTTCTTTTCTAGGTAGTTCTTAACAGTTAAGATCACTCTATTCAACACTGGAATTATTGTATTTAAATCCAAGTGGTTCCAATGTATTCTAAATTGATTTCTACTTCTTTATATAATGGAGTTGGGTTTAAACCCCACTCAAAGTCTCCACAACAAATAGGAAGTTCTTCTACCTTATTGATGTATTTATAGTCTTCTAAAAACTTACTTTTTTGTTTAGTTTCTTAGCGTCAAAGAGTCTGTGATTGTGTCTTAAATCTGTCAAAGTCTTGTTCTATATCTATTGCATTTTCAACTTTCTATCACCCCTTCTGGTTTTTTCTTTATGCTACAAATTCTACGGATAAGGTTCTCATTTCTTTCATTTATGATTCTATTTTTAGTCTCACTGTTAGTTCCTCTTGATGAAGAACCTTCTCTTAATGTTCTGCTACATCCTGGAAATAGTTTATTCATCTTTAAGTCTATTTTCTAGGTCAAAACTACATATAAGAAGGATCATAGATTAAGAATTTTCCTTTGTCTAGGAGTCTTAGGGGAGCTGAGTCTGTATTAGGGTGTCAATGCATTAAACAAACAATCATTTAGATCCTGTTAACATAAGGTCTAGCTAAACATTGAAAAGATATATATCTCTACCCAACAAACTCACTGTTATTTGCCAATAGCTAAGCTCTCTATTTTATAAGCAGGCTTCAACGCATTCTAACAAAAGTTGACAAAAGCAAAAGAACTTACAGCTTTTGGTCATCATCGATTTCGAGCTTCTTTTGGCATCCCGTAGTAGGGTTGGCGATATCGAACTGCAAAGAGAATGAGATTAAAAATCTTGAAATTGAATTCAGAGGTTTGTTTTTCATTATTTTAATTTGGAAATTGAAAGCCGCAAAAAATTTCAAAGATTGAAACCTTCATCTTGTTGAGTACGAGCAGAAGCGGCTGCGTCCAAAATGAGACAGAACAAGAAAGTAAGCCTTCTGCTTCTAGGGTTTTCGTCAAGTTAGCTTCGGATTTATAGGTCTTAGGTAATTTTAGTATGTTTTAGTTAATTTAAATTGTTTGTGCCTTTTCATCTTATCCGCCGTCCATGTGGACAAGCAATTTTTGTTTAGCTACAATTTGTTTCCTTGCTTTGATAAATGCTTTCTCACCGTTGATATATTAGGTTTCACGAGCTTAGTATGGAATCGCGTTCTAAAACTTCAGTGCAGTTTAGACTTTCTTCTTATTAGTAGAGTAGGATTTATAATTTATTAACAAAATATTATTATATTTTTTAAAATTATTAACAGTTAACAAGTTGGATAACTTTAGTTAATAAATCTCTCTTTTTTTTATCAATTAACCTTTAAAAAGTTTTTTATTATTTAAATATAATAAATTATATAAATTGTAAAATGTAATTCAATTGCTCAAAATATAAATGTAATTAAATTTTTGCTTTAAATTTAAATTATCACTAAAATTTTGAAATTATGCAAACAAATTAATCCTAGAACCAGTATCAAAATACATACCCGTATTAAAAGTGCTATCGCACAATTTCAAAATTTTGGGGCGTTACAATTAAGTTTGAATAAAAATAATTTAATTATAGAACTAAACATTTCAATTATTAAAAGCTGAAATTAATTCAATTAATTAATTCTTATTCAATTAAATAATAAATTAAGCTTTAAATCATATACGCATTAAATTGAAACGGTGGATAGAGATAAGGGGAGAGAAAATATTATTTTTATATGTAGGGTAAATTTCTAAAATTACTAAAATGCCCCTACCAAATTTGATCATTTTATCCTTGTATTCAAGGTCCAATTTTGTAAATATATATAACTAAAATTTTTAATAATTTAAAATTTACTCACAAGTTTAACAAAATAAAAATAAATTATAAATTTTTCATAATCATTTTAAATGAAATAATAAAATTTATATTATTATTATATAAATATTTATATTTATTATTTTTCATAATAGGACTATATAATAATTATAACAATGACTTTATTATTATTATTAAAAATGATTTTAAATAAATAAGTTTATATTTGGGGATAATTGATAAAGAAATCAATATAATTCCTAATAATTAAATATTTGATTTAAATTTTATAAAATAAAAATAAATTACAAATTTTTTTTATTATTTTAAATGATATAATAAATTTTATATTACTATTTTATAAATATTTATTTTTATTAATCTTTAACATGCAAATATATAATAATCGTGACAATTTGTTTATTATTATTATTATCAAAAATGTAAATTTTCTAAATAAATAAATTTAGATTTTGGTATAATTGATAAAAAATTATTATCAACTTATAAAATAATTTATAATTTTCTGTTACAAAATAAAATATTCATTCCATATGGTCTATATTAAAATTACTTGAAATTAAAAAAATTATTTTTTAATTTATTTGCGACGGTTTAGTGACTAAATAGTTCCGTCGCTAATTGTTTTACTTTAACAAATTACTATTTTCTGTCGCAAAACCGTCGCAAAAATGGCGCTATATTTTCCTTCCAAAATTAGCGACTAAAATATTCATCGCTAATTTTTCTGGAATTAATTTCATGAATCAAAAACTATAAAATTTAGCGACGGCAAGTTTTGTCGCTAATTTCGTCGCAAAACATGGCGCGTATACTTCCCGCCAATAATTAGCGATTGTTCATTCATTCCGTCGCTATTTCATCGCAAAAAAAAAAGAAAATTTCCTTTCCACGAAGGAATTGTAAAATAGTCGCAAATCCGTCGTAAAATTTGCGACGAAAATAATACTGTCGCTAATTGGCAGTTTTTTTTGTAGTGATTAAGAATATATTCAGTATCTAAACAATCATCACAAGAACAATCCCCCCAAAAACAGTGACCATTAAGCTTAGAAGCGTAGATAGGACGACCAGTGTCATCAAAAGCTTTAATGGGAACAGACTCTTGTTGGAAACAGGAAGCAGGCTAGAACATGAACTAAGTGGAAAAAAATTGAAGCAGTAGAGCAGTACTCATCAGATGGAGTTTGAAAATGAGTTTCAATTAGACCATCTTTTTTCTTGATAAAGATAGGTTTAGTGGATTGAACTGGTTGGTTTTGCTAATGGAGCTTCTCATAGCTAGTTAGCCATAATTGAGGAAAATACTCAAATAAGTGGTCCTTAGAAAGCTACTTTGGAACCTGTACACAAGTGGGAACCTGAGTAAAGTCAGCAATAATCATGAGAGCATCAGAAGAATAAGAAAGAGACATATCCATAGCATAGTTCTGAACACGATAGATCATTTGATAGTGTTGAGTAGCAACATCAGTTGTCTGGACTTGATTTGCACCATTGATCTGTATTTGAACTTGCAAGACATAAATAAGATAGAGATCTTCTAGTCTCATGTTAAAGTTGGGATAAAAAGTGAACATCATAGTGCTAGCATTAAGGGAAGTTTAAACAATGCCAATGATTGCTTGTTGGTATTCCAAATATCTGAAATCCAAAAGAGAAAGTCGAGCAAAGATAGAAAGACCACCATTGCAACCATGGTAGGTAATTGTAATGCGAATTACACCAAAATAGAGATGAGTAAATCTTTGATAAAGCCATACTTGAAGAAACTCAGAAGAAATTTCCAAGTTTATGAATTGTTATTGACCTGTAGCTTTAATGGGACATTGGTTGAAAGAAGATGATTGCACATATTCTTTAACCTGTGAGGGTGGTTTACGAATAAGGGATTTAAGGTTAGAAAAAACATTGTCCTATGTTTAGCAAAAGCATTATAAGGGTTGAGGAAGGGAAGATAGGTATCTAGGATTTGTACAGAGTTAGAAAGAAAGGAGAATTCATAAAGATGATCTATTTTCTTAGAGGTAGAAGGTTTAATAGCTAAAGAAAGTGATGATGGAGTTCTGAAAATAGGCATGATATCACATTAGAAGTTATTACCATAATGAATATCTAAACAAACCAATCCAAGGCTCTGATACCAATTACTAGGGGACTATGAATCTTCTATAAGCCAGGTATAACTGTCACATAAAATGGCATAACTCTGGCTTGACTAGGGACTATCCTCTTAGGCTTCATAACAAACTCACATCCTGGGACTAATAGCAAGATCCTTAAATAGATGTTTAAGATAGACAAAAAGGAAAGAAGAGAGAGAAGTTAGAAATTCACAGTTTATTAGAGAGAGAAACTAAGAGATTCAAATGTTGAAAGCTTATATTTTTCTTATCTTCGAAACACACTTATATAGATGTAACTTAGTGGATGTTGACACCATTGCTTACACACTAAAGTACTAACTAGGATTAGGAGGAATCTCCTTTACAACATATAACACACTACTTTATTACTTTATAGCACATCACACAATACTTTATTAATTTACAGCGTATCACACACTTCTTTATTACTTTAAAGCACATCACACACTTTGTTACAAAAGCTAAGTGGAAGACAGCATAAAACACATGGGGTCTTTAGTCCTTGTGGCAGATGGTCTCGTGAGATGGGGATATATTCATATCTTCAGGGTTTGAATCATCTAGTGAAGGGTTCCAATCTGCTTTTTCTTTTCCTTTATCAAGATTTACTTTAACATGCTGTTCAAAGGCTTTCAAGTAATCTTGTGTTATGGGATCCTCGGGTTTATGGAAATTATTGTCAAAGAGGCTCAAGGATAGATATAAATCTTGAGAATTAAAAAATAGAGAATTAAAATAATTTGGCCTGGAGGATAACTCAATAATATCAAGGATAGATGGATGGAGCGTAGCTAGATTGATATTTTTGAGCTAATTATTATCCTTAAATATGCCTAATTAATTATTTAGTATCTTTTTTTTATCGGAACCTAATATTTAGTATTATTCAAAACAATAATTTCAACTCATAATAAATATTAAAATTCCATGATGCTGCATTGAATTTTCAAGATTACGTCTTACTTTTTTTTCACATTTATATTGAACCCTTGTGACGATATACACAAGTCACAAAGAAGTTTTCATTGCATACAAACTTGTATTTTATACAAGCGTTAGTAAGTTATTAAATTATTATATTTTTAAAGACATTTTAATGTAATGGTCTATTTTTTTTTACACAATTTTTCTATATTATGTAGAATTTTTGTATTCCCAATTGATAATGCAAGAAAAAAAAACTTAATCATTTTACAAAAAAAAAACTTGTTTCACATTTTTATAATTTTAACTAAACCTTTAATTTTAATAATGAGGTGCATGCAGTTTTAACCAAATAGTGAAATATACAAAGTCTAACATTCAAGTGAAAATAAACCTCTATGAGAAAATTTCTAAATACAAATCATTTGAAAAATAAAAATAAAAGAAATCTAAACATTTGGTCTTGTTTCATTTTGCTAATTCTGGGCATTCTCAGTTGCATTCTTGTCTACTTTCTTAGCTTCTCCCCTGACTGCTCTAAATAGTATAATATTTTTCACAATTATAAGTACAGCTGCAAAAGTGAATCCAAGAAGAATGCATAAAGTGATTCTTGTATTGATTCCAATACAAGCTGAAAAATTAGCTGATAATGTAATGGGTCCAAATTTTATCCATTTTGGAATTAGGTGAAAAAACATTAAAAAATAATCAAATAGTGAAATATACAAAGCTTGACATTCAAGTGAAAAATAAACCTCTATAAGAAAATTACCAAATACAGATCATTTGAAAAATAAAAATAAAAGAAATCTAAACATTTGATTTTGCTTTATTTTGTGCATTCCAGGCATTCTTAGCTACATTCTTGTCTGCTTTCTTAGCTTCTCCCCTAGCTACTATGAATAGCATAATATCTTTCACAATTATAAGCACATTTGCAAAAGTGAATCCAAGAAGAATGCATAAAGTGATTCTTGCATTGACTCCAATACAAGCTGACACTACAAAAAAATTGTTAATTAGCAACGGAATTATTTTCATGATAGTTTTACAATTCCGTCGTGGGAAGGTTAATTTTCATTTTTTTGCGATGAAATTAACAAACAGTTGCTAATTATTGGCGAGAAATATTCGCGCCGTGTTTTGCGACGGAATTAGCAACAAACGTGCCATCGCTAATTTATTTATTTTTTATTCGTTAAATTAGTTCTAGAAACTTTAGCGACGAAATGTTTAGTTGCTAATTTTGGAGAGAAAATTTTGCTCCACTTTTTGCGACGGTTTAGCGACGAAAAACTAACGTCGCTAACAGTATTATAGTAAAAAATATTAGCGATGAAATAATGTAGTCGCTAATCCGTCACAAATAATATAATAAATAGTTTTTTTATTTCATGTATTTTTGATAGAGATCATATGAAATGGATATTTTATTTTGAAATAGAAATTTGTAAATTATATTATAATTTGATAATATTTTTTTAGCAATTATCTCAATAAATTTTAAATTATTTATTTAGAAAATTTACATTTTTGATAATAATAATAATAATAATAATAATAATAATAATAATAATACTACTTGTTATAATTATTATATAATCACGTTATGAAAAATAATAAAAATAAATATTTATAAAATAATAATATAAAATTTATTATTTCATTTAAAATTATTATAAAAAATTTTATAATTTAATTATTTTTATTTTGTAAAATTTCGATCAAATATTAAATTATTAGAAATTTTAATTCTATATATTTATCAAACCATTTTTAAATATAAAGATAAAATAATGAAAATTGACAAGGACATTATAATTTTTTACTTTTATTTTTTCTCTTGCAATCGTATTATATTGTAATTGTATAATTATATCATATATTTAACTAAATATAATTTACTTCTAAAACTATTGAAATTTACCTTTTTCTTCACATATCTTAATAAATTATGTATTCATTATGTGTGATCATATAATTATCTATAATCAAATGAAAATTAGCATCCAAATAAATAGAATTGGTTGTTCATTAAATTTTAACTTATTTTTAATAAATAAATAAATATGAGCTTATCATAATAAATATAAATCTATGTCCAGTTATATGTGGTGGTTATGTAATGTCCCAAAATCCGAGAGGTATTATTTTTAGACCTTTGGCGGTTCGGTGCTCGTTTCCAGACCCATCAATCATCCCCAATCGCCGGTAATAGATAAATAATTGCTAATAATACTAAAAAACTTAGTTATCTTAATGGAAATAAGAATTAAGATATGAAATTGGGGAGTTTGATCTGCAACATCCAAAAATTTTAGTCGCTTGGCAATACTTTTAATATGTGAGTAATACTTATGATACCGTTTCACGAGGATATATAATTAGATAAAATTAACAATATAAAAAAATTGTAGACAAATGGATTTAATTAATTGAAAGACTTCCCAAACATTAGGAGTACAATTATTATATTTAAAATTATATAGTTTGATGGTAGATTGGCCTAAATAATATAATTTTTTTTAATTAACTCTATATTTTTATTCAATTTATGAAAATTAAATTAAATATAGAAATATAAATTAAAATTGATAAACTTAAAAGTAGATCTTACCAAATAGAAAATAAAATTACTATTAAAAATAGAATGATTATTATTTTCTTAAAAAGAATTTAGTTTTCTCCTCCCAAATTCCTAATGCCAACATTAAAATTCAAATTTTCTTCAATTCCAAATCATTCAATCATTTCGCTCTTGATTCCATTTTTCTTCAACCAATTACTTAAAAATTTGAATATATTACATGGATATTTCCAGAGGTTTCTTCATTTTACCATCAATTTCATATTTGTCCTTATTCAACAAAACAAATTCAAATAAACTCTTGGAGAGTAAAGCGTATTGGTGTTGTACTTGAACGAGTGTTTATGTCTTGTGATATAATAAATTCAAACATTAAATACAAGTATATAATTTTATAATTATAATAATGCATACATATTATATCTATTGATGCAAATATTATACATATGAAAGTAGGGGAATTTTTTATTTTTAAAAAAAATAAATATAATTATCAACAAATTAGCCAATTTAGATTGAGCTTAACCAATTAATATAGAATTATAAATTTTTGTATACACATGAATTTATATTGAATTTATTTTATTCTAATCTTGTTAAAATTAACATTTAAATTCGAAATTATATAATTAAAAAAATTAAGTTCATTATCTCATTACTAATAAAAATAGTTTTTTTTTGTGAGAATTTTTATATATTATTAATAGTAAATTAAAGTATTATATGAACCCTTAATTATTACATATTATAATTATTTAGAAAAAAGATTGAATGGCGTGCCTTGAAGAAGAAAGATTGATATTTTAGTATCATGTTTACAGGAAATAAATGTTGGTTTTTGTCATTTGATGGTGTTTTCAAGAATGAAATGGTTAGTATAAGAAGATGTTGGGATATAGTGAGTTAAGAGTAACCAACAGTGAAGTTGTATTATAGAATTAATTGAAAAGGTATTAAGTCTTAATGTTAACTATATAAGGATTTTATTTGATCTTTATATAAATTTTGACAATTGGATAATAAAGTATATATAATCATTGATTTGTTATGTTTGTAGAAGTTAATCAAAGGGAATTTTAGAGTATCTATTTAATGAAGTAAATAAGCATCTAATAAGTATATTCTAAGGTAATTCTCATCAAAGAGATTAGTACATACTTTTCTGAGGTTTATCTGAATTGGATTTTGAATACCATTGTTGACTATAATTTAATTTAGAAGTAAGTTCATTGTAAAGCAACCGATTCCTGCCACCATAATGAGATGCACAATTATTCAGAGCAAACAGTCTGTTTGAGTTTCTATGTATTCCCTTTTTCTTCTTGAATGGTTGATGTGCGTCATGTTTTGGTGCTTCTGTTGATAAATTCCTGGAACTCATTTGTGCAGTTGTGTATCTTGATGCTGCAGAATGCTTTCAACTTCAATTTCTCGCTGATTATTTGCTTTAATATATCCCCAGAAAACAGTAAAAAGAAAAAAAAAACTGGCGTACCAAGAAAAGTTGCAGTCTTTAGTTTGAAAGAAAAACTGGGCAGAATCAAGAAAGAAGTTTTAACAGCATCAGTAACACCATGTTTATGGGTTCTTCTCCTTTTTGAGGTTGTGTTTATGATTTAACTATCTTTTTCTACCTCTATTATTTGTATACAGATTTTGCTTCATTGAATTGATTTGATTTTTTCCTTTTTTCTTTTTCTAATTGATGTGAATTCGGATTCGAGTATACTTAGCAAGTTCCACTTCATGAGCTATGTATTTGTTTTAGAACTACAATATTTTATTTAATTATAAAATTTTGGACTTTTGTTGACCTTTTGGGCTTGTCATCTGTATTGTGTTTCTTTCTCCAAGTTTCTTCATTTTGTTATTTTTATTGCTTGTTTTTGACGTTTGGTGATGAACATGGAATACAAGACTAAGGTATTTGCTGTAAACTTTATACATCTTGCAGGTGTTCCCCAATCACAATTCTTTGGCTTGAAAGCTTCTAAACCTTGGAGAGATTATGGAGTTGAGAAGCATGACATTGGAACTGGATTTGGATATTTTGGCATCGCGGTTGAGGATGTAAGCTCTTGGCAATAAGTTGGATTGTTATATTTAAGTTTTCCATTATGAAGATTTAACATCATAATATGCCGTCATTTTGCCGTCTTTAGTATCTTGTTTATTGTAACTGTTTTTGTTCTTTACTTTTGTATCTAAGACCATGAACTGAACTGCTGAACCGTAACAGTTGTGAATTAGATTTAATTAGTATGTTCTTGCCAAGACTGTGGAGTTCATAAAGGCTAAAGGTGGCAAAGTAACTAGAGAACCTGGTCCTGTTAAAGGTGGCAAAACTGTAATTGCCAACAAGCCGATACACAACTGTCCCATATGTAAACATATGGTGATTAGAGTAGAAATTGAAATAGGTAATACCTGAGGAGGAATCCCTAATTCAAAGAAAAGAGATCCCAAAATAAAGCCACCACCAAGGCCTAGAAGGCCACCAACCATGCCAGCAACAATCCCACATGAACAGTAAACCATAATCTGATGGAACTTCCAATTTGTGATTTCCTTTCCTTTTGATGCTATTACTCTTCTCCCTTTACATAGGCATATTGCTTCAAATATTGTAACTGATCCCGCAATAGGTATCTATATTCCATTCAGTTATCAAGTATAAAATATTAAAGGACAAATTTCGTCCACGATTACTAAATGTATACCTTAGTAATTGGGTCTCATTATAGCCCGTAAGATAATATTTGCATCATAATCAGTTTGCTAGCATGGGTATTGATAACTTTAATCTTTTATGTTTATTTTATTGGAGGATTGTGATATGAACAAGTAATTTTTAATCATATATTGTCCCGTTGATTATCTTTCTTTTAAGTGTTAAGAGTGATTATTCTGATGTGCAATTTGCATTTAAAATGATAATTAATATCCTTACCTTTCTTGGATTTTGTACAGTGGATGGTAAATGAGACCGAACTCCATGTCATTCACTATATGCTTGGCCCTCCTCAAACCGTAGGACTGGTGGATATCTTGGCTTTTCAAACCTGTTGATGTCTGGCAGGTATTAATCCTATTCTTCAGCAAATTAGCTATGTATTTTCTTATGATCTCAATGACATTTCTCTATATTTCTTCCCTTTCTTTGGTGTTTTGACCATTAGGGGTGTGTTGTTTGTTTAGATTTTGAGATTTTCTCTCTGGTTGGGGTGGATCGGTGGTTTGTAATTTTAAGAACTATGTGGTTCTTTAATGGTGCATTGTAATACAATTTCGTTACCATGGTGGGATATTAATTGGTTGCATTGCTCATGCATAATTGTGCCTCATTTTGGGTTTGTTTATTAACCGATATTTTGGTCAGTGGAGTGGATTTTTAAGCAAGTCAATACGTGATTTCCTTGCTAATGCTGCAGAATGCCAGGGAACAGCTTGAGGAATCCCTTCCTAGAACTGGAGGTGGTAGAAATCCTAATGATGAGCTGCTTGTCAAGTTCCTTTTCCTATTGCAAGTTTTTGCTGCAGTTTTCTTATTTGTAATGATAAAATTAGGATAAGAAAGCGAATTTATTATGTTAGATTGAATATTTTGTTATTAATTACTTATATTTTAGGGAAATGGATTGTATATACAATACTTTGTTTTATATATTGTTTTTTTTATGTTAACTCTATATTTGTAATGAATTTATTACAAATTATATATATATGAAAATATAAGATTATTATTTATATTTGTATCTATTATATATGAATTTTATAATATAAGATTATTATTTATATTGTGTACAACATGAAAATTTAAAAATACATCAAAAGAAAAAATTAAATTATGCAATAATTTAGCGACGGATTCACGACAAGAACTGTCGCTACTGTGCAAACGTTAGAATATAACAAATAATTAGCGACAAATATTTATTCGCTAACTTTTATGTTAAATTAATAATTAGCGATGGAATTCGCGACGGAAAATGTAGTCGCTAAAAATTATTATCATACTATCGCGACTAATTACGAGAATAAATTAGCGACGGTACAAGCAAATTAGCAACGAAATTTTAGTGACTGATTTGGAAATCGTCGCTAATAAATTAGCGACTAGGCTATTAGTGACTGTTTGTCCTTCCATCACTAATTTATTTTAGTGACGAAATTTTATAATTAGCGACGGTAATTGGAAGTTTTTTTTTTAGTGTGAAAAATTAGCTAATAGCATAATGGATCCAAATTTTATCCATTTTAAAATTAAGTGAAAAAGCATTGAAAAATAACCTCCCAAAAAAATTATTGCCGAGATCAAATATATATCAGAACTTTAATATTTCCTTCTGTTCCGTTTTTAGCCTAAGGATTCATAATTGCTACATGTTAAGGAAGATCTAATCCAATTGTTTGAGACCACATAACTACTTTTTTATTTTTTAAATCACCATAGTTTTATATAATTTTTTTTGCTATCTGAGATTTTTTTTTAAAATAATTTATTTTAAAAAATTTTTAAAATTTAGTACTGTATTAAACATGTTTAGAAAATTGTATTGATATTGTGATAATTATCAATTATTTAGATGACTATCAAACTTATTTTCTCCCTATTCTATTAGAAGTTTACTTTTTTTATTTTGTACCTATAAATACCCTATTTTGGTTATTCAGTATACACAATTAATAAGAAAAAAATTCCTATTTATAATATATATGTCTTTTCTTTAATTAATTTTATAACACGTTATCAGTATGATAGCTTTTATTGATTATTGAAAAGTTAATGGTTTACAACAACTAGGCTCGAATGAATCAAGAATTCTAATTTACAAGATTTAACGAAAAATTATCTCAAAATTATTTTTATATTATCTTATAAATCTACAATGTCAATCATTATATATTAAGTAGAAAAAATGTGTGTTATGTGTGGATGTGAACACTTTGGAATATGAATATGCCACACATGTTATCATTAGCATAATTGTGAAGGTGGTAAAAGATAATAATAGTGTATTGATGATAATATATGCTCACCGTACAAAAGCTAATTAGCATAATTGTAAAAGATTACCGTTTATGACTTATGATATAATAATTTGGATTATTTATAATATAATAATATTATAGAATGTGACACCCTTTTTCTTTTTTTAGTGGAAATAGACTAATAAATTATAGTCATGCAATTCCTTTTTTTTTTAACTGGTCAAAGTTAATAATTCTCCTTAGATGCTTTTTATACCCTTGCATGTTTAAATCATCATCATCGTCATCATCATCATCATCATCATCATCATCATCATCATTATTATTATTATTATTATTATTATTATTATTATTGTTGTTGTTGTTGTTGTTCAAACTCAGCATGATTATCATGAATTGATAGACCGACTGTATGTTTGTTACATATTAATTAAAAAAAAACAAAAGAGACAAGTCCTTCACGCCTATTGTATGTTATATATGTTTGAATATCTTCAATGTCTTATCTGGTTAGCTGTGATTTTTACTTTGTTGTCAATTTACTTCTTGGGAATTATGGAATTTTGTTTCCAGTTTTAGAAACCATGGTGGAAGGTGAATGGGATAATAATTTCAAAAGTCACACACAAACTAAGTACACATGTATTCATAGTCATTTTTATTCACCTCATTGAGGGCTGTCAATTTAACACCCATTCAACATCACTTGAGACAGTATGAACCTGTTCAACGCCTATTTGTTGTCCAAGAAGACCCAAGCTAGATCTAACAAGCTAATTTTAGTTTAAGTTCACGCATTAATTATATATTATTTAATACACTTTATTTATTTTAAAAGCATATTCTTATATAATTTATTTATTAAATGATGTACATTTAATTTTGAAAACTACACACGAAAAGATAACATACATTTATTTATCAAATTATTGCTCAATGTTTCTTTAAAATTCAAATGGTGGAAGACCTTAGCATGTTTATATGTCATCCTTCTTGTGTATCATTCTCTAATGAAATTGAAAACTTTATGAAAGAAAAATGGAAGAGACTGGTCATTGATGGAGTTAAGATTCCGGTGGATACGAGTAAACCTAACCATAACAATATCGAATCCGATCATTTGTATCTAGACATGAACGGGATTATGTTTTGTATAACAGGAACTAAAGGGGAATACGTTATTATTTGCATGATAAGTTTTTCATTTGCTAATTTATTGCAAATTATTGTAAAAAGGTCAGAAATATCCTTTTACGTTTGACAAGGTGTTTGGTCATGATGCGTGTCAGCAAGATGTTTTTGTAGAAATATCTCAATTGGTACAGAGTGCTCTTGATGGTTACAAGGTGAGTCTATTGCCTGCTTCTTTTTCTTGTTACTTAGCTGATCTGTTTTTGTATGGTGTGACTTCGAGTGTCTTGTTGATCGAGGATATACTCAATTGTTTTTTGTTGGCATTAATGAAATCACATTAAAGTTATTAGTATAATTATATTTTAACATATGCTTATAAAAGAACAATGCTTTCTACGAGAGTTCGGATTTTAGGTGTTTTATTTTTATCTTCATGTGTATTTTTTATTCATTATCTGGTACATGGTGTGCGTGCAATGATTTCTTTGGGGCTTCTTATTTCTAAAGGTTGATGTATGAGTTCTGTTCTGTTATTTTTTTAAGTTGTATATTAAATCCTTGTAATTTTTCATTATCCTTATTAGTTGTCATGTATGCAGTCATTACTATGCATGCTGTCAACAGTAAGTTTTACGTTTCATGTATAACTAGTTTCAAATTTTGTTTTGGGTGATGAAACCGAGTTTCTTGAATTATATGGTAGCTATGGTGTGAAACATATGTCTCGAATTATAAAAAATATATAATTTTTAATGACGGATAATTCCATTGCTAATTTTTTTGCAAAAGGATAATTTACCGATGAAAATACCGTCGCTAAATTTACCTACGGAATCTATCATTCCATCGAAAATTTACCTATGGAATACTTATTTCCGTTGGTAAAATTGCGACGGTTAATATAATTCCGTCGGTAATTTTAACGACGTAAACTAATCCGTCGGTAAATGTGTCAAATGACGATAGTTTTCAGTCCTTATCTCCCTGCGGAATTAGCGACGGGCAATGTTTTTCGTTGGTAAATTATTTTTTCCGTCAGCAAAAGTACCTACGACCGTTTTGCCTATGACATTTTCCGTCGCTAAATTCCGTCTGCAATTCTATTTTCCTACGAAAATTTACTTATTTTCGTCTGAAAATTGAATTTTTCTTGTAGTGATGGAATAAGTATGAATGCCTATTGTATGTTATATATGTTTGATAATGGAATGTAGAAGTAGGATAAATGTATTCTTAGTTGCATTATTATTTTTTTTATTTTTCTCAATTCCGTAAATTAAATATGCCACTTTTAACATATTTAATTTAAAACAAGTATTATAAATGGTTGGCCAAATTATGCCTATATCAATTCAATGACATTTGCTTAAAGTCATGTATGTTTAAATTAATTATATGTGATTTAATTTTATTTATTAATTTTTGACAATTTATATATAACCTAATCTTAAATTTCTTTTTTTAAGTATAGTATATTTACAATGTCAAATCTTACGAAACTTGAGTTTATGGCCCTTGATATTTTTGGAAAAAATTATCTATCAAGGGTACTTGATGTTGAAATTCATTTGAATGCTATGAATTTTGAAGATTCTATTAAAGAAGGAAATAAAACATCCCTGCAGGATCGCTCAAAAGCAATGATATTCCTTCGGCATCATTTACATAAAAATTTGAAAATTGAACATCTCACTGCTAAAAACCCATTAGTTCTTTAGAATAATTTAAAGGAGAAGTATGAACACCAAAAAATAGTGATCGTCCCTAAAGCTCGATATGATTGGATATACTTACGTTTGCAAGATTTTAAAACTATAAGTGAGTATAATTAAGCTCTATTTAAAATTACCCATCAATTGAAATTATGTGGAGAGAAAGTTAATGATGAGGATATATTATAAAAAATATATTCAAATTTTTATGCCTCAAATATGCTCCTACAGCAGCAATATCGAGAGTATAGGTTTAGAAAATATTCCAAATTAATTTCTTATTTGCTTGTAGCTGAGCAAAATAATGAGCTTTTATTGAAAAATCAGCAATCTCGTTCAACTGGTTTATTTTCATTCCCTGAAGTGAATGTGACATTTTCTTAAGGTCATGAGAGGCCGTGGTAGAAAAGGTCGTGGTCGGAAAAATTTTTCAATTGGTTCCAATCATGCACCACGTTCTAAAAATAAATGTGTGAAAAATGAATGGATCAAAAGTGAGAAAAATTCTAAAAAGAAGATACAAAATCATGACAATATTTGCTATAGATGTGGAGCAAAAAAGCATTGGTGTCGTAAATGTCGCACTCCAAAATATCTTATTGATCTTTATAATGTATCATTAAAGGCTAAAGGCAAAAATGATGAAGTGGATTTTTCTGAACCTACCAAGGATTCAAATCTTCAAATTCGTTAAAATCTGATTGTTTGATAGAACCTCAACAACAACAATTTTTTTTTTTTAATTAATTATTGATTGAGAAACATATATAACCAACGGTGTCTATGAACAGTTACCCCACAAAATTATGAAAAATAATTTCGGTGTTGTTGCATCAAAAGCACGTTAATTAAAACAAAACTGCCATGAGAAATCCAATCATTTTGCCCAATATCAAAAAAAATCAAAATAATATCCACGAAAACCAAACTAATCTTGATTAATTTATCTTCTAAATTGAATTGTAACTTCCTCTAATTAATCTTTCTAATTGGAAGATTTTAATTTTTTTTATTAAAATTTAATTTTAAGGATAAGGAATATATTAACTATGGGTTAATTTAGGATTTTTTACTTCTTTTTTTACATGTCACGTGAGAATTCCTTGATTCAAATATGATAACATGTGTTCTTTCTGATACAATAAAATGTCAGCTACATGACTCAATGCATGAAAGATGGTCGAATTTAAATATTTGACTAAATATGAGTTGATTTGCTCCAATTCTATAACTTATGGGGCAAAATTGCTCTTTCAAGCAAATTAAGGGAAAAATTATTTTTTTAGTAGTTTAGTATGGTAACACATCAATTTTTAATTTATATCAGCAGATCAATGAATAAAATTTGATCAAATATAACAGACCATTTAGTGGAGTGTAAAATTGTACTAATTTTGATAATTTAGATGTAACATTGTACTGATTAAAACTTTAGTGATAATATTGTACTTTTTGATAAATTTTAGAGATAAAGTTTCACCTTATGTCTAAAATATATACCTTTAATTTCAATGTGAAGTTGTCATTATTCTTGGGGGCATCAACATATATTTCAATTAAACCATCCATTTTGAACTCGTTTTTTAAACTCTTTGCAGGGCAAACAAAAATGGCAGAAGCTATTCTCTCAGTTACCATTGATAATATTTCGAGCTTGCTCATAAATGAGGCTCGTTTTCCTTACAATGTAGATCAAGATTTTGAACGACTGCAATCTGAATTGAAACAAATGCAATGTTTCTTGAGAGATGCAGATTGCAGTCAAGATCGAGATTAGCGATTTCGAAAATGGGTAGCTCAAACCAAAGATTTTGCTTATGATGCTGAGGATGTAATTGATGAGTTCCTTCTTAAGATTCCAGGGGAGAGGTTGGGTTCAGGGGATGCAGGTGGATTCTTAAGCTACTCAGAGGTCCCCAGCTCCATGGTATTGGAAGTCAAATCAACTCAATTACAGCAAGAATCGGGGACATTTATAGTAGCATGCAAATGTCAAGCATCAAATTAGGTAAAGTAGAGGGATCTACTTCCACGAGTGAGATGCGACAACGGGGTCAGAAGAACTGATCCAAATGAAGAGGATGAGCATGTTATCCAATTGGAAAGTGCTACAAGAGATGTTTTGGCTCAACTGATGAAACAAGATAAAGTACTTCGTGTTGTTTCAATAGTTGGGACGGGGGGACTCGGCAAAGCCACTCTTGCCAAGCAATTGTATAATCGCAATGACGTGAAGGAACATTTTGATTGCTATTCGTGGGTGTTCTTGTCGCAACAATTTTCACCAATGGATGTTTTCCTTCAAATCTTGGAGGATGTCGGGCGAAGTATTGAAATGAAGGAGGAAAAGTTGATCAATTCATTGAAACAAAAACTTTATGCTAAATGTGAAAGAGATCAATGGATAAAAATGGAGGAGGAAGAGCTTGTGACAGCTCTTAAAGATGCATTGGAGGACCAGAAGAGATACTCGGAAAGAATCGATGAGGTGTTGATCAAAGCACTCCGGTATGAACTTAAAGCTACACGGGAAGAGAAATTGATGAAAACACTCAATAATGCATTGAAAGAGAAGAGCCATGGGATAGTCTAAAACGTGCTTTTCCAAATGGGAAGATAGGAAGCAAAGTTTTGTTCACTACCTGCAGTAAAGAAGTTGCCTTGTATGCTAATCCATGGAGCTCTCCAGTGGAGCCGCCATTTTTGATAGTCGAAGAAGGTTGGCAACTTCTCAGTAAGAAATCATTTCCCCGAGAAACTGCAGCCATCGAAGTTATCCTCCTCACTTAGAGACACTGGGAAAGGAGATGGTGAGAAAATTGGAAGGTCTAGCAATTTCTGTTCTGGGAGGTCTATTGGCTAATAAGCCAATGACATTTTGGGAGAAAGTCCAAAAAGATATCAACTCACCATTTATGAAGATCCAAGAACGAAATCAATAAGCAGGAGTTGAATGGATATTAGGCTTGAGCTATGATGATTTGCCTTATAACTTAAGACCATGCTTTCTCTATCTTTCTCAATTTCCAGAGGACTCGGAGTTGCACAAGAAAAGATTAATTCGAATGTGGATAGCTGAAGGATTCATTACAAGGCCAGTGAAGGAGAACGAGGCTGAGACAATTGAAGATATGGGGGAAGAATACTTGGAAGAGTCGGTAAGTAGGAGCATGGTTCATGTGAGTCGAATGCATGATCTTATGTGAGAAATGTGCGTCTCAAAAGCAATTGAAGAGAATTTTCTTCAATTCATTGGGGCTGAATATTGGCAAGTTCGATGGAGCAAGTCATGTAGAATTGCAGTTTCTAATGTATTCGTTCTCTTCTCACCTCCCACACCCGAGCCTGTAGTGAATTGGACAGGGTAATTCATGTTTTCAAATTGGTTAGAGTATTAGATATTGAGAATGAATGTATAATTGAGAATGGCATATCTCCAGAAATTGGGCAACTGATTCACTTGAAATATCTTGGGTTTCGGAATATTCATTTGGAAAATAAGTCAATCCCAACATCCATAGCCAACCAAAAGAGCTTATACACGCTTGATTTACGGAATGTAAATGGAGGATGGATACCTGACGTATTATGGAAATTAGAGTGCATGAGACATTTGCTAGTTTCAAGGATTGTGAGGGGAAAATTTCGATTGGATACATTAAAAGAACTAGAGACTTTGAAGTGGGCAACAGCCTAGAATCTTGTTAGAAAGAATGCAATGCTCCAGTTGACTAACCTTCGACATTTACAGATAATAATTGAGAAAAGAGATGAACTTGAGGCGATACTAAGATCGTCGATCTTCAATAATGAAGGTCGTCTTCATTCCTTGGCAATGTGGTCAATCACTAGTTCATTTCCAAATCTGGAACCACTTAAAACTTCTCATCATCTTACCAAAGTGTTTTTTAAGCTTGGATGTATCCAATACTCCGACATAGGGTGTCCCTATATGGAACCACTTAAAACTTCTCATCATCTTACCAAAGTGTTTTTTAAGCTTGGATTTATCCAATACTCCGACATAGGGTGTCCCTATATGTGTGTGTGCGTGCTCCTTCAATCCTTATGGCGTCAGTTAAGAAATTTATTGATAATTTATAATAATTGATTTATTCGTTTTAGTTTCTATATATATATATATATGCGGATTACATGAAAATTAAAAAAAAAAAACTATACAACCTTTTAAGAAAGGAAAATTGGGTCTAGTAAAATTGATTCAAATCCAAAATTTCGTCCAAACCTGTTAAAAAAAGATCTAAACCCAACCCAATAAAAAAATATCTATTGAATCAACCCAAAAATTATTGAAGAATTGATTCAAAATCATTAATTTTATGTAGTGACTAAATTAGTGAATTTATTTTAGCATGTTTATAATGTTTTATTAATTGTTATTTAGTTAGTGGAGTTAATGATGTTAGTGGAGTTAGTAAATTGATGGAGTTATGGATTAGTTATTTAGTAAAATTAGTGGGTTAGTGGCCTAAGTTTATGGTTAACATATAAGCCTATAAATAGGCATATGTAATTTATTTTTGTGGAAAATTTGGAAATGAAATTTATGTATTGTTCATCTTAAAAATTTCCCCAACAATGGTATCAGAGTCATTCTTGATCATGGATCTGTGAGAAAAATTTGGCAAAAGAGAAGGCATCTCTTTTTTGAGAGTTAGAGACATGTGCTTCAAAAAGAAAAAAAAATTAAATGGCAGAAAATTGATGACATAGTGCATTAATAATGGAGGATTGATGACAAAGTGCATTAATAATGAAAGTTTGATGACAGAGTGCATCAAAATTGAAGTTTGATGAGAGAGCGCATCAAGAATTGAAGATTGATTAGATAGTGCATTAAGAATTGAAAACAAAGGGCTTCAAGAAAAAAATTAAATATGTATGATTTTGAATCAAGGGAGCATGTTGAAGAATTGATTCAAAATCATTAATTTTATGTAGTGACTAAATTAGTGAATTTATTTTAGCATGTTTATGATGTTTTATTAATTGTTATTTAGTTAGTAGAGTTAATGATGTTAGTGTAGTTAGTGAATTACTGGAGTTATGGATTAGTTATTTAGTGAAATTACTGGTTAGTGGCCTAAGTTTATGGTTAAAATATAAGCCTATAAATAGGCATATGTAATTTATTTTTGTGAAAAAATTGAAAATGAAATTTATGTATTCTTCTTCCTAAAAATTTTCCCAACAAAAATGACCTACTTAATATGTGATATGTTTGTATCTGGCCATGATGTCCAATGGATCTCTTACAAAATGTTTAATGGATCTGGCTATGATGCCTATTAGATCAATTCAAAAATAATCCATTTAGGCTATTGTATTTTTTTTACTGCAGTAATTTTAATATTACATTATATTGAGGGTTAATTTCATTAATAAATGGATCAAATTGATTGATTTATATTTACACTATACATAATCCATCTAAATTAATTGAACCATTTAGACTATCCAACACATTTGGACCAATATTTTTTATTGTAGTATTTTTTATATGACGTTATTGTATAAAAGTGTTAATTTCATTAAAAAAATCAAATAAGTTGATCCACATATGGGTTACATGCAATCCATCTAGGCCACTCAATCCATTTGGGCTATCCAACATATTTAGGCTAACGTTTTTTATTGTAATATTTTTTATATTATGTTATTGTACAAAAAGTATTAATTTTATTAAAAAAATATATCAAATAATTTGATCCATATATAGACTATATGCGATCCATCTGGATCCAGTGAACCTCCCCCTTTCACTTAGTGTAGTTAACCCCCCCCCCCCTCCCTCTCAAAATCATCTATTCCTTCCACCTTTACTGCCTGTAATACCCTAGAACCACTACCGGCATGAATAGTACTTCCTGACGATGAATAGTGATATCAAGGGTGAATAATCCCATCATGAGCCCACTGAGTTCCAAAAAAATTTTATATCGCCAATAGAAAATACAATTCATGAGACGAGTCCGATTGTATAATTTGAGCTGAAATTAAGTTCAGATAGTCATCCAAATGTCAAAAATAAAAATAAGTCACAGGACCTGAAAAAGGATCAAACTAACTTTGATCAGCTTGAAAATATTCCATTGACTTTCGAAAATTGTTTTGATCACATGGAACATTTCAGAATAATGAATATTAATTTTCAAAAGTGAAAAATAAAATTTTATATACTTTTAAAGTTTAAAATTTTCAGACCGGATGAAAATATTTTGATATCCTGAAATCTATCGAAATGAATTCCGATTCACTTGAAATTTTAAAAACATGTTAATTATAATATTTAGAAAATTTTTAAATAATTTTGGTGGAAAAATAAAATAAGAATGGATAAGCCAATAAGAAATGAATCAATATGTATTAAACTCATAGATCGATCCAAATATATCAAATCCATTTGGACATTGATCCATTCATGATCCATATATTTTGGTATATTTATGATCCATTCATTTATGGTCCAATCCAAATCCACCTATTTATGGTCCAACTCAAATCCGTTCAATCTGTTAATTTGCCACCTTTACTAATTTACTGGTTTTTCCTCTCTAATTTGATTTTTTATACCCAATTTTTATATTGAACCTAACAAGCTAGATAAATTAAGAAGACATCCATTATATGGGAAGAAAGAGTGTTACACTTTATATTTACACAAAGGCTTAATACATATATAAGTAATTGAATCTAACTTTTTATTTCGTTTGAATACCTAAACTTTAATAATTATTTATTGAACGTGTGTATTTTTTGATTTTGAAAATAATAGATACAATATTACACTCATTTTAAAAGTTCAAAACATGTAACACTCAACTATACTAATATTACATCAGACAACATTAAATGAATAAAAAAAAGCCAATAATTATTTATTGAACGCATGTATTTTTTGATTTTGAAAATAATAGATACAAATTTACACTCATTTTAAAAGTTCAAAACGCGTAACACTCAACTATACTGATATTACGTCAGATAACATTAAATGAATAAAAAAAAACCCATCAAAATCAATAAGAAATCTATTCCATTTTTTCAATTTTTGCTAGTCCCACTATGCATCAAAAATACATGTTTTTGTTAAAATGATTCAAATAACACATCAATTAAGTTGAACATCACATACTCCAATTTTTAAAAGCAGTGTGAAATCGTATTTATTACTTACAAAATTAATAAATATAAATATTTAATATATAATTAATGAAATTTAGAGGTTTAAATAAATTATAAAACCAAATTTCAATGTCTATATCTATTAACCTCTGGATAAAACAACTTTTGCTCGAATGAGAGATGAGAATCTAATATGGTAGAATTTATAGTTATAAATTGAAAATTGACATAATAGATATGGGTTAAAAGTTTGTGAAATTCATTTCTAAATCCAAATTTTGGTACAAATGATAATTCATTTATAATGCCAATTAATGAAAATTAGATATTGATTAAAATTCACGTGTTTCTTAATGATTAAAATTATCAATTAATGAAAATTACTTAAAGTAGTAGAGAGAATCTGACAATATTTTCAATTGATATTAATCATAAAGAAAACAATTAATATTAATCACAATAATGTGGGGTGTAGCTCATCTCTCTCCCACGCATGCATACGTGCCTTCTAAGTGTAAATGAGCATCGGAAAGAACATTTAAAACACACAGCCTTAGGTATAAGATGCAGCCATGCCTTCTAAAAATTTGGATACCTGAGAACAATCATATTATTCAACACAGCAACCTCCTAATTAAATGTTTAATCCTAAAGTTTCTGATACTGTTTTGCTAACTGTTGATTGGAAACACATCCTTTCAATGTAAGATGAAAGCAAACTTGGTCTCGTAAAAGAGAGCTAATGCATATTAAGAAACTATACACTGAATGAATATAGAAATGAAAGTGCAGTAACTTCATTCCTGAGTTAATTCGATTTGCATTTACAGGAGAAGTTACATGTGCCTATCAAGGGAACAATAGATTTGTATTCCCTGCAATGGAAGATGAGCCATTGAAGCACATGTACGCACATGAGGTTGTGGAAGCTGGTCTGAAGCAAGAAATGATCACAAAAATCAAAAGAAATCAATCTCTAGATAATTACCTGAAGGCTTCACATCTGCACCTGAAGCATTCCCAGCTGCCGCTGACTTTGCCATATCAGCTCTCATACAAATATCCATCATTGCTTTTCTCGGCACTTCAGGGGGATTTGTGCACCGAATGAGCGCCCAATTCACGCTCTGGAAGAACGGATGCTGCTTTATTTCAGTAGCTCCACGCCTATAGGCAAGACGATGCTGTGGTTCTTTTACAAGTAAACCTCTGATCAAGTCCCTAGCAGCAAAACTGACAGGAGGCGATTCTGGAAATCTTAAAGGTTGCCCAATCACGTTGAACAGTGTAGCTCGATTTCCTGGCCCCTTGAAAGGAGTTTTACCAAACAAAAGCTCATAAAGGAAGATCCCAAATGTCCACCAATCTACAGCACTGCCATGGCCTTCCCCTTTAATTATTTCAGGTGCCAAGTACTCATGTGTACCAACAAAGGACATTGAGCGAGCATTTGTCGGTTCAGCAATGAGCTCTGGGAGAGGGCTGACTTGATGACTCATCTCGTTCTTTGGCTTAGCCTTTTTATCTTTCTTGGACTTTGACAAGAAACGTGGTCCAAAACATGAAGGTTTGATGCAATCTGGCTGCATTACACATGTCGGTTCAATACAAGCAGGCTGTGCACAGTATGCTGAGTTCTTTGACTCCAAGGTCAAATGTGATGATTTGACCAGAGTTGGGCAGACAGCACACCTTAGAGAAAGGTCAAAATCTGAAAGCATAATGTGTCCATCTTCCCTCACAAGAACATTCTCTGGTTTAAGGTCTCTGTAAATGATCCCGAGCATGTGCAAGTACTCCAAAGCAAGGAGAACTTCTGCAACATAAAATCTGTAGAATGACAAAAATATTTAGTATACTAAATTAATTAACACATCTAGAGAAGTGCAGCATAATAGCAAAGCTAATGTTTTTAGAAACGTGTAGCTTCATAGGTTTATCAACTCATCTTCATTTATGATTTATACAAAAAAAAAAAAAGTAGTTGCAAACCTACTGAGAACAAAAACAAAAAAATGTCCATTCTAAAATGTCCAGATTAGAACTCCTTATTTTCTATGTTCACATGCTAGTTTCAACCTTGTGTTGGATAATATTCATTCAATATAAACCTCACACTTCCCAGAGAACAGATCCATAAAAATAATAAATAGTTGATAAAACTTGACGGAAAAAAAAAAGGAACTGGAAGAGCTAGAATTCATATTCCTTGCAGTTATTTGAAACTAGGCAGAGTTCGACAAACCAGAATTATCTCTTGCAAGGCAGGGAAGGTGGGAATGAGACAAATGCCAAAGAAGAAAGTAGTTGAGGTATAGAGATTCATACAAACAATTACACTAGGTGTGCTAAAATTTAAAAGAATGAACAATTAATTAACTATGCTTAGTTGCAACACCATTTGGTAAAAGCTAACTAAAAATAATATGGGGCATTTGGAATGTTATGCAAATAATATTTTGAGGGCAGTTGAGAACTTCATATCAGAAGCAATATTTCAAGTGTTTGAGACAGCCAACTGGCATATCATATCCAAATTTTCGGAATGGTAAGCACCAGATCTTTAACTATTGCCACCTTGCTTCTCAAATACTGCAAAAAATTTTAATGAAGTTGGATAGAAATCTGCAGCGTTAAAGTGCAAATTTGGTCAAAAGGAAGATCCAAAAATTCCCATAAATAACTAGAATAATCACAGCTACGATAACTGCAATTCTTGAAAAAACATGTAGTGGAAAGAGTATATAAGCAATTAAATATATTTAAAAATCAGATGAGCATAAGGCAAGCAAAAGGAGGAATGATTTCCTAACCGAGCAGCATGCTCTGAAAAGTGCTTGTCCCGTTGTCTTTGCCTTAGGGCATGCAGGTCTCCACCTGGGCAGAATTCCATCACCAAGCAAGTCAAACTTTCTGTCTCAAAATGTGCATACAAAGTGGGCAGAAATGGATGATCCAGAGATTGCAGTATCTCTCGTTCAGTTTGAGCCCTTGGAAGCTTCTTCCGAGCAGCTAGCTTTGCTTTGTCCATTACTTTCATGGCATATAAGGTTCTTGTACCAATCAACTCTGACAGATAAACATCACCAATATCTCCAGATCCCAGACTGGTCAAATTTCTAAAGTGATGCACCCCCAATTGTCCATCACGAGATCGGATCACTTGAATTGCTTCCCATCTTATATCATTAGCTTTGTGTGGCTTGTACAAGGCACTGGTTAAACTACTAGAGCTGCTTTCATCACTAACATCACTATCTGTGCTCTCCCTATAGATACTAGTCTTCCTGCTTGCAATATCATAGGAATTACTTATATCACAACTTTCACTGGGTTTCCCGTTAGTGCTTGCTTCTTCACTAACTTCTGTGTTGGTGAAACTTTGTTTTGCTTCTGCATAAAGAGTGGCAGTGTAGAAACTGTTTGCTGGACTTGAACTTAAGATTATGACTGGTTCACCTGCTACATGGTTACTCAACAGCAAATCTCCTCCATGTGAACCTGACACAGTACTTTCAGTTTCAAGGGAAATGCTTGAACTAGAATTTTCAGTATCAACAGGATGCTTGATCAAAGGCTTGGCTTCAAATGGCAGCGACTTCTCCCCAAGCAAACTTTTAGTGTATTGATCAAGCTCTTCACTTGAGGCAACTAATTCAGCTTTATGCCTGTGTGGGCCGTAAAAGTATTTAGCCACATTTGGCAATTCTTCACGATGCAAGGGATCAAGAATTTTTTTGTGGGAATGCTTCGGACTCGAAATAGAACCATTTGGATGCTTCATGCCTGGATTGAGAGAACCTGCATAGTACGTGGTAGAAGGTCCTTCACATCTAGAGTGTTTGGATGATGGAGGCTGAGAAAGGCGAGAAAGTACAGATACACAAGGAGACTCATTGCCTATTTTAGATGCTGAATTCTGAGTCTTTGATGGAGGACTGATGCTGTTGCCCAACAAGTCCATGAAAACCTCACACCAGCACTATGACAGCAAAAATGGAGATATGGTTGATAGCCAAGCCATAATTAACGAAAGAACCTTCAATTCAAGTTGCCTTTATTTCTAAAATACTGAGGGAATGTTACAATAACTAGGCAAAGGATAAAGACAAGATTTTTCCATAATATTTTATATTCAAACAAGAACAACCAAATAATTTGTAGCACAAATCAACAAGAAGAACAACGCATCTTGCGGTACTAATCAAGACAAATTAAACATAACAGCGATAACAAGATATGAATCATAGCGGCGGAAATCAAGATAAAAACCGTTACGTCATAAACAATCAAATGAATGTCAAAATCCAAACTTTAAGTATAGAATACATAGACTAAGGATTCTATTTCTATAATCAGATAAAAAAATCCAAAATTTTGCATTGCTTTGCCCAATCAGAAACATAAATGCATAAAAGAAGTTTACCAAAATAAAATTAAATTAAATTAAAAGAAACCAAATGTTGAAGCTAAGTTATTGAAATACAAGCAAAATGAGCATTTGAAGTTTCTTTAGTTTAAGAAAGTAAACAGAAGATACCCATCAAAGCAAAATAGAAGATACCCATTAAAATAAAGTCAAAAGGAAAGAAATACCTGATTAAAGAAGAGAGAAAGCAATGCAGAAGAAGCAATCTTGCATGACGGAATACAAATGGGAATGAAGAAAAAGAAAAAACCCAAAAGGGGAATTGAAGTTAAACAAAGCTGAGTAAGAGAAAATTAACAACTTTTTGAAGTAATTAGCTCTTCAGATCCGATCGGAACCAAGAAAGGAAGAAAGAAAGACTGGAAAATGGAGAGAATAATGATAAAGTGATTAATTTTTTGTGCTAAAACCAAAACGAAAGCAGTTTCTGTTAATTTGTGTGTGGTTTTGTGATCATAGATTAATTTTTCTTGGTGAGAAGAAAACCAAATGCTAATTCACATATAAATTGTGGGATTCGTCTGAAGAAAAAGATTCTTTCTCTCTTGTTTTGGTTGTTGGATTATTTGGTTTTCTAAATATTTTCTTTTCTCGTAATTAAGTGGGCGTTGATTGGGCCACCTCGCTTATTCTGCTTTATGGCGCCCCAGCCGTTTTATTCCTATTTTTGCATTTTACATTTTTCACCATTTTTGTTATTTTTTTATAAATATTATTACCGTTATTATTACTCAATTTGGAGAGAATTTATTAAATAATATTTTTTTAAAAAAAATAATAACAAATATAAGATGTGTGAAACTATTTTCGTATTTAAAGTTGTGGGTTAGAAGACTCTGATTTCCTCAATGTCATCAATCATAGTCCACATTGATAGAAGATGCTTGTCCTTTCTGCTTCATCCATCAAGTCTACTATGTTATATTTTTCATATTTTGTAATAATTACGTTATGATGGTTTGGATCATTTATGTTAGCGAACATGTTTTTAGAGTATTAGTTATATATCTATTCAATTTTTAAACAGTGATTTTGATTTTGATGTAATATTTTAAAATATTACAAGCGGCATAATTTAAAATTTTTTAGTATTTTGTTAATACTTTAACTTTTATTCATTATTTTATAAAATGCTAAAAAAATAGTACAAATAATTATTTTAACGCATAATTTAATAAACATTCTTAAATTATAAATTGCAAAACATATTACAATATATATTAATGAATACATGGAATCATAATTCAGCCACTAAAAAATTGATTGGATGTTCCAGCAATATTTCTATATTTTTTTATTATGTCTAACATTTTCACATCAGCTACACCTGGTTGCATTATTGCATTTATGTCTATCGATCTCGTTGCAAATGTGAGTTGGTCTAGGCCGACCTTTTTTTCTCAATAATTCCATGTTAGGTTTAATTTTAGGACAATTGTACAGTGGCCAATATGCTCTATGGTGCATAGATTGGAATTCATCCTCATAGCATTTCAGTGATAGTATAGCAGTACTAAAATTAAACCTGATATAGAATTATTGAGGAAAAAAGGTCAACCTATAACAACTCGCATTTGCAAAGAGATAGATATGCATGAATGCAGTAATGCAACCCGGTGTAGCAGATGTGGGAATTTTGGACACAATAAAAAATATGTAGAAGTGTACCTGGAACATCTAGTTAATTTTTTAGTGGCTAAATTATGATTTTATGTATTCATTAATATATATTTTAATATGTTTTTGCAATTTATAATTTAAGAATGTTTATTAAATTATGCATTAAAATAATTATTTGTACTATTTTTTTAGCATTATATAAATTAATGAAAAAAAGTTAAAGTATTAACGAAATACTAAAAAATTTTAAATTATGCCACTAGCCATATTTTGAAATATTAAATAAAATTAAAATCACCGATTAAAACTTGAATAAATATATAACTAATACTTTAAAAACATATTCACTAACACAAATGATCCAAACCATCATAATGTAATTGTCACAAAATACGAAAAATATAGCATAGTGAGCTTAATGGATGACGTTGATGAGACCATCATCTTCTATCAAGGTGGGCCGTGATGGATGACGTTGAGGAGACTAGCGTCTTCTAATCCACACACCCCAAATATGAAAATAGTTTCTGACACATCCTATATTTATTATTATTTTTTAAAAAAAATATATTATTTAAAAAATTATCCCCTCAATTTGCTTCTAAAATTTATAAAAAAAAATGCAATGTAATATCTAAAACTTAAAAGAGCAATTTTATTTTTTAAATTATAAAATCAGAGTGAATTAGCTTTTATTTAGAAAATATTTAAATTTAATCATATTTTATCTATAAAATCGTACATATGAAATTGTATTACATGTACGGTATATAAATAGAGTAACATTAAATAGAATAACATTGCAATCTTTTGGCAAATTTCATAGAAAAATTCGCATTTTCAAATTTTATTATTATTATTATTAATCATAATCTATTTTGTGATGTGTATGCTTAGTGAAAAATGCTTATATGTTTATCGACGGAATAAACAAGTACTATCTCCTTTTTTCATATGTTACTTTTGTTATTTTTACTAAAATTAAAAAATAATAAATAAATTTTAATTTAATATTAAATTATATAATTAAAATTAAATTATCAAATCTAAGCAATTTTAACTTTATTGAAAAAAATAAATTAAATTATATTAAAAGTTTAAAAATAATAGATAAATATAATGTAAATTTTACTCAAAAATAATACATAAAAGAGAACGGATGAGTAATTTTTCACTGTGCATTTAAGTCATGTGACTGGTATATAAAATTGTATTTATCTCACTATTGTAACCCTTTTCTTGAAAATTCTCTATGAAAATAAAATGATGCCACAATAAGTATCTCACTGTGCAAACCTTGCTATAAAAAATAAGTATTTGTTGTTCTAATTCCCTTACTTTTGTTTTACAATCAATAAGAATCGTTTTAAGTTTTCTTTTCTAGTATTTTTCTAACAATTAATTTTCTATTTTTACTAAGTATGACAATATACATATTTATCGCATGCCAAATACAAATATTAATTGTTTTCATCTTCCATATGTACTTTTTTCCGTTACACTTTATGATCATTTTCACTATTTTATTTTATTTTAATTTAAATATTTTCAAAAAAAATTTTAAAAAATTATATATTTATTTTTTATTTATTATGCACCATTACATTAATAGAGTAATAAATTTAGTTTCAATTATATAAAAATTAAATAGTATAATTGAAATTAAAAAAAGATAAATTAGTCAATTGCTAATTTTTTTTTTATAAAATGAATATTTTTTGTAATTTTCATGTTAAAAGTGAAATCAATGTCATAGGGGTGTGTATCGGTCATATTCGAGTCAACCCAACCCAAACCCGAATAATTCGATACCCAAAATTCTGATCGGATCCCAACCCGACTTTTTTCGGACTCCTATCCAATTAACCCGAACAATCCGGATTTATTATTATTTTTTAAAATTTACATGTTTAAAATTAAAATTAAATTAAAATCCAAATAAACTATATTCACCATCATAAAAATATTTTAAAGATATAACAAACTAACAATTTAAAAATTACAACAGACATATATTACATAACAATTAAACACCAACAACATTAATAAAAATAAACATCCAAAATCAAACTTTCATAGAAGAACGCCAATACGGCATAATTTTTACTCTTTAATTTCTCCATGTAACACCTAATTTATAAATTATGAGAAACAATAAATTATAAAATTAAGAACAAATAGCAAATAATCGCAAATAAAGGAATGATCAATGATGCAATATAAAACATCAGAAAATTAAGTCATTAGCAGAGAAGTGTCAAACTTCCATTCTGCAACCATTCAATTACATGAGGCACTAAACAAAAAAACCTTAACAACCAACACTAGTCCATGTGCAAGAGCAAGTAATCTTTCAAATTACAAGCAGAAAACATCAAGTCGCAGATCATCAAACAAGGGGCCTCATTTTTTCTTCCCAATCCCATAGGACATGTATATCCCTTGGCCCTGAGAATTTGCAATGATAAAAGGCTAGATTACTGAAATATAAAGAAAAACAAAACTTTTTATTGCTCTTAATGATTGTTCCATTTCTCAACACATTACAAAAATAAATCATCTAACACTTAATTGAAAAAAGATTTCCTTATTTGATGGAAGTGAGTGATGTCTGTTCACTTCTAAATAATAATTATACATCACTTTCAGAATCAACTTCTATTTACACCATTAAGACTAATCATCAATTAATGGCATAATTACTGTTTCACTTCCGAAAAAAGAAAACCAAACGAATCATTGAATTACAACAACAAATTAGCTCTGGAACCACAATCACAACAGCTCTAGAATCACAATCACAGAGTAAAAGAAACTTTATATCTTAGCTACATTATATCTTAGCTGCATTATATAGTATTTAAATACACCAACCAGCTGATGTTCACATAGAGGTGGAACTTCACTTTGGATTAATAAAGTATCAACCATAAACTAGGAAAGGAAATCCATTAAGTAACAGACCTATTGTCATTCTAAGTAACAGTGCCAATGGCTCTATAATCTACTAACTTAACACCACAAGTATTAACCAAGTAACAATAGAAGAATAGGCATTTTTAGAAAAAATCATCTTAAAAACAAAAAATGAAAGAAAATAGAAGAAAAAAGAATAAGAACTTACCAGAATGCCAAAGAGGAATAGGGAGACCAAAATAAAGGCCGAAAAAAGAGATGAACACTGATATAAAGAAGGGAAGAGGGAGACCGGACCACGGTTCATCGGCGATGGTGAGAGAGTAGAGGACAAGTGGAGTGCACAATTGGATAGGAAAGATCAACGATTAGGGATTTGGGTTCAAAGAAAAGGTAGCAAAAATTAGGGATTTAGGGCTTTACATATGTTTGTTATTCGGGTTGGCAGTTAGATTGATTTTAGAGGGATTTTCATGGGTTAATTTCACCGGTGATCACTAAGGTTTGTTAATTATAACGTTGTGGTTACTTAACTTCTATTTGTAACGAAAAAATTATTTAACCATCATTTAGTAACATAAAAGTTAGTTAGACCGAAATTACAAAAATCAAACCATTGACGTATGTAAAATGTGCATTGCATTAGAACACATCAGCAAAAAGTGACAAATCATTAGATGAGTCACTACTTACGTGGCATAACAATAAAATTTATAATCAATTATTTTAAATCATTTCACCCCCTTTTTCTTCTCCCTCCTTTCTCTCATAGCCCCTTCTGTCGATGTCCACTATCGTGATGTCTCTCTCTCCTCTCCCCATTTTTATATGAAATCTAACAAAGTCGTCAGTCTCTCCTCTCTCCATCTCTGTCTCAAATGTAACAAACCCCTGCATCTCTGCTATTCTGATTTCCTTTTAGATCTCTCGTTGTCTGAGATCTTTAGTGTCCCAAATTTCTCTTAACTCTCATCGCCTCATCCTCATCTTCTTTTTTTATTTCATGGCTACTCATTATTTTTCATTTGAAAATAATTCATATTATTGTTACATTGAAGGAAGAGGTCATGTTATTCCTTTCTGTGGTTACCAAGTTCAAGCCATAATTCTGATGCGCCATTACCAAATATGGGTTTTCATTCATTGTAATTTATATGGATTTTCTCTGTTATAGGAAAATTCTCCAATTTAAAATTTTTTATTATTGAAAAATTCAATAACAAATAATTAAAAGGAATAGTATACATTTTATACCCTTGCTCCAATATCTTCAACTAATTAATGGCAAGGGTATACATTGTACACATTAGTTAATAAGGATTAAAATTAATTGATGCGGAGTTAGATTTAGCCCCATTAAAATTGACTGATGTGTACAATATATACCTTTATTCCATTAATTAGTTAAAAATATTGGAGCAAGAGTATACAATGTCTACTATTCCTTTCAATTTTTTTGTTATTGGATTTTTTAATAATAAAAAATTCTTGATCGAGGATTTTTTTTAATGTGAGCTAGTAAACAATAATACATTTTTTTTGAAGAGTTGTAAGTGCTCTTAGAAATGTGAATTTTTACTTAAATTTGGATTAAAATTTTTAACAGTAATTAAATGCATAATAATAGGCAAATAATTAAAAGGAATAGTATACATTATATACCTTACTCCAATATCTTCAACTAATTAATGGAGCAAGGGTATACATTATACACATCAGTTAATAAGGATTAAAATTAACTGATGCGAAGTTGAATTTAGCCCTATTAAAATTGATCGATGTGTACAATATATACCCTTACTTCATTAATTAGTTGAAGATATTGGGGCAAGAGTATATAATGTCTACTATTACTTTTAATTATTTGTTATTGAATTTTTAATAATAAAAAATTTTTGATTGGAGTTTTTTTTTTTAAATATGAGTTAGTATAACATTAATACGTTTTCTTGAAGAGTTGTAAGTACTCTTAGAAATGTGAATTTTTACATAAACTTGGATTAAAATTTTTAACAGTAATTAAATACATAATAATTGGCAAATAATTAAAAAAACAGTATACATTGTATACTTTGCTCTAATATCTTCAACTAATTAATAGAGCAATGATATACATTGTACACATCAGTTAATAAGGATTAAAATTAATTGATGCGGAGTTGGATTTAGCCCCATTAAAATTGACTAATGTATACAATGTATACCTTTGCTCCATTAATTAGTTGAAGATATTAGAGCAATATTATACAATGTCTACTATTAATTTTAATTATTTGTTATTGAATTTTTTAATAATAAAATATTTTTGATCGAAAAATGTGAGCTAGTATAACAGTAATACATTTTCTTGAAGAGTTGTAAGTATTCTTAGAAATGTGAATTTTTACCTAGACTTGGATTAAAATTTTTAACAGTAATTAAATGCATAATAATTAAGAAATAATTAAAAGGAATATTATACATTGTATACCATTGGTCCAATATCTTCAACTAATTAATGGAGCAAGGTTATACATTGTACACATCAGTTAACAAGGATTAAAATTAACTGATGCGGAGTTAGATTTAGCCCTATTAAAATTGATCGATGTGTACAATGTATACTCTTGCTCCATTAATTAGTTAAAGATATTGAAGCAAGAGTATACAATATCTAATATTCCTTTTAATTATTTGTTATTGAATTTTTTAATAATAAAAAAATTTTTATTGAAGATTTTTTTAAATGTAAGCTAGTATAACAGTAATACGTTTTCTTAAAGAGTTGTAAGTACTCTTAGAAATGTGAATTTTTACCTAAATTTAGATTAACATTTTTAACAATAATTAAATTCATAATAACTGGAAAATGATTAAAAGGAACAATATACATTGTATACCCTTGCTCTAATATCTTTAACTAATTGATAGGGCAAGGGTATACATTGTACACATCAGTTAATAAGGATTAAAATTAACCTCACCACATGCCTTGCACTTAATGTAGGTGATTCTTTTTTTGGATAATTTTTGGGTTCCACTAAATTTCGCTATGCTCACAGATTTTCTTTGGTTTGCCTTTTCTTTCTCATTTGCTCTAATTCCTTAGGTTGATTCCTCCTACATTTATTTTGATAGCCTTCTCCCTCTTTTTTATTTTGATAGATTTGGGAGGAATTACATCACCTCCATTAATCACTTTAGGCCATAGGTCTTTAGGATTTGTAGGGTTAATAAAATGGGAGTATAATTTCTTGAGTGTGTCAACACTATAGTGCTCACTCATATAATTATAAAGGTCATCATTATTTGCAATGATACTAGCTGTTGCATGTTCACATGGCAACCCTATCAACTTCAATCTCCTACAAGTATAAGTCATAGCAACTAAATCAACTATGTAAGGCCTCACTAGAACATTCACTTACACCTTTACAGCATCTAATTTCTCAACCTCATAGTAACCAACATCGTTCCATATCATATCCTTCAATGCTTTCCCTTTGAAATTTTCTCTGAAATTTTGATACATATGTCTAGCACAATTTTTGTGTTCACTAAATGGGAAAAATCTTGGACAACATTGATCAGGTCCTACATTATTAGACAAATATAACATGGCATTGGTGCAAACATTCGGTCATGTACATTTATGAGTCCTAAAACCAAGGATAAAATATAAATATATCTTAAACAGTTCTAAAACCAAGGAAATTAATAGATAACATTTTTTTAGATAGCATCATAAATATTAGATTAAACTAGTTAGTAAATAAAATATAAGGAAAAATTTACCTTTTACTGGTCAGATACCTAAGTAATTTTGCCACTGTATGAAATTTTCAAGTGAGCAGAAAGTATGCATAAAAACTAACTCCATGTGTCTTTTGATTCAACATCATCTATGACAGCATAAGCTATCAAAAAAATATATTCATTTGGATATATCCCAATAGCTGTCAACATATTCCCTCCAAATGTACCCTTAAGCCAACATGTATCAATGCTAATAATTTGCTTACATCCGTCTTTGAATGATTTTTTCAATGGACCTAAACAAACATAAAACCCCTAAATTTGCTTTTTTCCCTCCACAGGACAATGGTGGTATCAAGGTTGGACTTCTTAAATTCAGCTTTATACCTCAACAGGAAAATATACTATAGATTCTCATCACCATAAATCCATTTCAAAGCCATGTTATTTGCTCTCCATGATTTCATTCTTGAAATAATATATCCTAAATCATCATTAACACATTTTCTAATGCCATTCAAACTCCAAGTTGGATCAGCCCTGAATCTATCATAGTATTTGCTTGCAATCCATTGCGATATAAGATTTTTTTTTTGAATATCTTAAAGCATGAGTACAAAAAATTGGATTTCTTGATTTGAACTGTTAGATCATCCTTGTTAATCATTGAAGTATATAATATGAAATTACAGCTTCGATCCTTGCACTTGCATATACATCTAAAGTTATCATTTGTGGAAAACCATAAATCCCACCTATTATTAATACCCCAATATCTGCAAGCTTTTTTGAATTGATCAAAATTTCGAAATGTCATTCCATAAAGTAAAATAGACTTATCCATATGTTTCTCTTTATTGAATTCAGTATATTTAACTCTCTCAACACCTTCCTCATCACTATCAACTTTTGAATCCAATTCTTTAGAGTCATAGTATTCATATTCATCTTCTGAATCAACCTTACCTATATGGATTTTAGCTGTATGTTGGCTGCTTGCATTGCACACTGGCTTACCCTTTTTAATGTCATCCTTTTACGAATTTACTGCTTCTTCAAAGTCATAATCATCAGCCAAAATGTTATAATTGGGATCATTAAACATGATATTTTTAGGCTCAACCTGCTCATCACTTACTGCAGCTTATAGCCTTGAATTTTATTCTCAAAATTATCCTTACTTAATGCTCATTCATTAACTTCAATTCTAGTATCAACCTACTCATCACTTATTGGCCCAGTCATAATTAAACAATTCCTATAAAGAGTATAATTTTCCTCCAAATTAACTAAAATATCCTCAGAGAAATGATTGATATATACATCTATTTTTGTATCTTTCTTGCCAACAAATTGATACATCTCAATTAGATCACTATCCTTATCCAAATGCCTCAATGAACCCCTATAAATATGTGCAGGAGGCTTATAGTAGTACCTTACATATCCATCAGCATGTAATGTTTGCATCCATTTATCAAATAAACTAAGACTAACTGAATGAATATCAAACCAGTCAAAATAGAAAACTTCACCACCATAATATCCACTATAATATCCATCCATACACAACACCCTTTATAGTGTAAAACCACTGTAAAATATTCTTTTCCAACACCTGTGTTCACATACAATAAATTGATTATCATCTAATCAAGAAATAACTAAACAAACTAAAATGAAAAAAAATTTAACATGAAATAAACATCATCAATCAAAAAATAAAAATCATGAAATGAACATATACTTAGGTCCGGTTCACACAACAGCAAAGCAAGCACTCAAATACACCAATAAAGAAAATTATAAATAAAACCTAACGATATTCGTTAAAATATTGATATCAAACATAAATTTTCACTTCAATATTAAACTTAAAAACATTAAATACAATATTATGGGGGTCTAGTGTCTTCACTTCTCCGAATAGGATGGACCATCTTTAATAATCAGACAAAGATAGTGTGTTGCATTTAAAGCTTTAAAAGTTTTTGCTTTTTTTTAACATTTTTTTGGGCTTTTATTGAAGTTGGGATTTTATACCATTTCAAAGATAATATAAAAATGAAAGAGAGAAAGACATGCCAAACAAAGAGTATCGTATATAAAAATTAAAGAGAAATAAATCAAAGAAAGAGAGTGAAGAGAGATGGATCGAGACTAAAATCGAAGTTAGACCAGATTCGGACAGGAAAAAGGGAGATAGGGAGAGATCAAAGAGGTTGGAGATCGAAGATGGGGTGAGAAGAGGGATAGAGAACAGAAAACTATAGATCGAGAGATTGGAATCAATAGTGGGGGTGAGGAGAGAAAAGAGGTGGGATGGGTTAAAAAGTGAATAGTGATTGTAATTTTATTTTAATGTTGTGCCATGTAGGTAGTAAGTAGGATGATGACATGTCACTTTTTGCTGACATGGACTTATTATACGTATGTATTTCATACGCTGGTGTCTGATTTTTTATATTTTGATTTAAATGACTTGTCCATTACAAAATAAAATTCTAGTATTTTTTCGATATAAATCGAAGTTAAGTGACCACATTATTTCAACTGACAAACTTTAGTGACCACCGATGTAATTGATCCGGGTTTTCACCTAAACTCAAAATTTCCATATTCCTAAATCCGAATCGACCCTATTAACCCCATTCAAATGCGTCGGTTTGGGTTATTCAGGTTGGTTCCGGTTTTGCATACCCCTAATCAATGATACATAAAGATATAATAGGAAACAATAGGCAAATTTTGGTTATCAAATAATGAAACAATTGTAATTAATAATAATAACTTTTTTAATATAGGAAAAAATGAATTGAAACTACATTTTTGGAAGGAAGAAAATTATTTTCTTTATTTCATATTAAGTGTGTTTTGAAATTGTTGCATTAAAATAAAGAAAAATTATCTAATAACATGTTTATTAATCCAACCCGTAAATAATTTATATGTGATCCAACCAATATACTTTTTGAAAAATATTATATTCAATTAGATTAACCCATGAGTTAAATCGGTTAAATAGATCCATATAATCATAATTTAAATGATAAAATATGTGTTAATTTTTCATTTATTTTGCATTAATTTTGGGTATTTACTTTCATATTTCAGACATGAGTTTGTTTAAGTTACTTATATTGTTTTTTTTTTGTAAATATAGTTATATTGCATTTTACACTATTTTTATTGTTGCTAATAATAGCTAGAAATTGTATCCAACACAAAGTGACCTAATAATGGACAAATCAATTATATTGAGAAGTTACATAATTTCTCGTAATGAGGAGAATTTTCTTTTCCAAGCTATTTGCTTTAATCATAATGTGAATTTTTTTGTCCATTGAAGTACTTTTAAAATTTGACACTAAAGTATTTTAAGTATTTGGATATAATGTTTATAAATTTGAACTTTATGCTATATGTTATGACAAAACAATTATTATCCAATTTGAAAAAAAAAAACAAACGAGTCAAATGGGTGGATCTATGATCCGTCTAATCCATTTGTGATCCAATCAATTTATAACCCGTTTAAAATCTAACTAACCCATTTGATTAAATTACTATTTAAAAAGGCAAAGTGTGACTCAAAATCCTTAAATTTTTTGAATTTTTGCTATTAAATTGTACATTTATTTGGTAACATTGAAATCCTTGTAACATTGAAACTCTTAAACTTTTATTTTTTTCTAATTTAATTTTCGTGTATTTTCTTAATTTTTTAAAATAATGTTTTACCCCAAATTATTTTTTTTTTACAAAACTTACTTTTTCCTTTAAAGTTCACTCAGAACTTATAAAATAACTCTAAAATACTTCAAATAAGGCTTTGATATTAATTAAGGGGAGTTTACTATATACCAAGATTGTCTAGAGCTTTTCTAACTACGTGACTGTCTTAGGTAGAAATCAATGAGAGTTACTCAAGGACTTTTATATTATTTTAAAGATTGGATTCTTTTTAATAATCATCCATAGGATCTTCTTCAAAATTATTATCAAACTTTTTTTTTAGGATTTCATTTGTAATCCCCTTCAAGTTTATGAATAATTTCTAAAAGAACAAAAGTAAGCTCTGGAAAGAAAAGGAATTGATTAGGAATAAAAATATAATTTTAAAAATTTGAGAAAACAAGCATGAATTAAATGAAATGAAAATTAAAAATTTAAGAAGTCAATATTACCAAATAAATGTATATGGATCTTTAAAATTTTGAGTACATTTTGCTTTTTTAAAATGACTTTTCATTTGTTTTTGTATTATTATAGTAGAAGGTGAAAAATGGGCCATGTACTTTACCAAAAAGTACAATGTAATCTATATACTTCACTTTGGTGAAAATTAACTTTTATACTTTAGAAAATGGTGCAATGTGACCCTTCCATTAAATAGAAGTTAATTTTGACTGTTATCCCCCCTTTAACCATAACAAATTACCTCGGATTCAACTAACTATCATATTTGGCATTTTTTTCTCCTAAACTAATTACGTGAATGAAATAACCACACAAAGCTAAAATACCCTAATTGATTAAAAGATGTTAAAACCCTTTTCACCCTAATAAAATTTCAAAAGTTGTATTTTTAACTAAAAATAATCAAAATCATTCTCTACTAACTCAAACTCGCTCTTTCTATGTTAAAATCAAAACTCACTCTTTCTATGTTAAAATTAAAATACTAACCATAAAATCCCTAAATCGTTCAATTGAAATCTTATAAACTTCAAAGAAAAAAGAGTTAAATACAGAATTGTCAAAGTAAGAAACATAATTCTCCAAGAAAACACAACAAAACAACATAAGCATACATGAGCAGAATTAGCATTCCAAACCTTTATATAATGATCATAAAAACCGATGACAAATAGCTTTAAAAAACCATGGGATACCAAATAGCACAAGAGATAACATATTGATGCTTATTCTTATATTTCTTATCAATAACAAACAAAAACTGCTGATTAAAAAAAGCAACTAATAAGAACTTATGCTTATCAATAACTCCTCTTCATCCTTCACAGTGTGTTAGCTGTTGAACATCTAAAATAGTAGCAGATGTAATCTAATGCACCATATAACAAATATCTTTTTTCTATCAAATCAACCTGATTTTATTATCGGAACATAGTAATTTATTTTTTTTAAATTTGAAGCTCCTAAACTATAAATTTAATAGATTTATGTACTTGAAGAGAGTTTATAGCTCTTGTATACTTTTAACTTTTGGTTTAACTTGTATAGTTCTAGTTTTTTTCTATAATCTTGTTTCATTGTTGTAAAATAATTGATTAATTAGCGATGATCCGGATCATGCTACCATATACTATATCCCAATGAAATGGCATTATAGGAGTTTTTTTTATTTAGTTTGAAGCTTATGAGGTTTCAATTAGATGATTTAGGGATTTTACCATTAGGATTTTTATTTTGTCAAAGAAATAATAAGTTTGAATTAACAGAGAATAATTTTCAATTTCTTTTTAGTAAAGAAATTTAACATTTGAAATTTTGTCAAGGTGATAGGATTTTTAACATTTTTAAAAAATTTGAGTTGTAAGGCCCTAACATAAATGCTAGTGGTAATCGAGTATGGTTGGGGATGTATAATATAAGAACATATATGTTTGTAGTGTAGAAAAGGATCCGAATGAAATTAATTCAAAAGTTAAGGGCAATATGGTCATTTTAGATTAAGTTTTATATGTGCCAAATTAGGAGAAAATGTAATTTGAGGGCTCAATTGAAAATAAAGAGAGAAAGATGTTAAAGAGTATGCACTAGAGCCTATGTAAAAGGGATGAATTTCATATGTATGAATTTATATTCTTAATAAAAGGCATTATTCATTTATTAAAGCTATGTTTAAATATATGGGTTTGTAAATCTTAAATTAATAAATGAAGTCCTTGATATTATAAACACAGTGCAAAGGCAATCGTGAAAGTGTTCATGATATGAGGTGTCTATTGCATGCAAATGTGTTAATATCTAAATATCCCTAGTCATAGAATTACCAAGATAGGACATTGTTAATTCGGACAGACTAGCACATGTTATGCTTCTTGAATGGTTCAAGCAGTGGTTCTCATAACTGTGATTATAGAAGATAATCAAAGCTAACATGTGAATGCTTGTTAGAAGAATAAGTTCATTGGAGACCTGCAAAGAGAATCCTCACATGGATATTAAATCTATGTCAATGAGGAATCTCTTCATAGCGGTTGTGCAAGTATCCTTAGACTTGAGATCACCAAAGTTATCTTAAGTAGCAAGTGATATACTTTGACTCCATAACTGATTACTTCCAACTGGGGGTGAACATAGTTAGGAGATTGGGTATATCATGACCTACTTGAAGATAGTTGAGTGATTGACAAAGGCTTCACCATCCCAAATTTATTAAGGGAAGTTATCTCGCATGATTCTATAATTGCCTTGTTCAGAGAATCTCTGGCAAGAGTAATATGCCAAGATGGATAGAGATCCATGAAGGGCATTTTGGGAACAATGATTAAATTAATAGAACATAAATAATTAGATTTATATGAGTTGACAGAAATCCATACTCAGAATCTAATTGAAATAAGAGTGGTGCTAGGAGTAATTGCACGGTAACTGTTTCTATGGAAGGGTATAATCAAACTACTTGACTTTCCTGACATTTGGGTAGTCATGATATCTAGTTAGAAGTCACTCATGATTTGTATAATAGTATATCATAAATATCAATAGGGATTGATAAAATGATTTAAAGGAGTTTAAATCATGTGAGTTTTGAATAGAACTCACAATTACATATTATACTGCTAATATAGACAGGAACCAAATAGGTCACACACATATAGAAAAAAAGGATAAAATGGTAAAATGACAAGGATAATAATATTTGATATTATTATGGGGATAGAAAAGTGAATAAGAGAATAATTAATTAAAGAGTTTAATTAATTATGACCAAGTAAAATTATTCACAGAACTTTTTAGAAATATTCTGTAAAATGGATCTAATTGAAATAATATATTTCATAATTAATTATTATTGTACTATAAGTGTTATAGGGTTGATATAATAATTAATAGATCCATTGGAGGAATTAAAGAGGCCCAAAGAAGTGAAGTTGGCACAAAAACCCTCCAGAGGAAGGGTTGCACGCCAACTACAAACAGAAAGCCTTAGAGGCCTAATTATTGGACCAAAATAAATTAAATATATTTCATAAGTGTTATGGAGCCTACATATTTAATTTGGTTGGATTTGATATTCACTTGGGTAATTAAACCCAAGTATATTCATAAAGGGCCTAGTTTGTGGATTTTGTGCATAGTCTTTTGTGAAAGGGCTTAAATTAGATTTAATTAAGCCCAAATAAATTATTAATAATTCCAGAAGCACAATTAATATTTCTCTAGCAATTTTAAAGAGCCCAATCCTATTATGAAGTTGGATTTTTAACCTAACTATAAAAATCCAATATATAGGATTTTAGGGTTAAGTGTGAACAATTAAGAGAAAATATTTTTCTATCTTTTCTCTCAACCCTAGCCACCACTTCCCTTACTAGCATCTAGGAAATTTTGGCCAGCCCTTGTTCTCTTCTTTAGTTGATTCATTCAATCCTTCTCTAGTGTGGATTAGTCATTGGAGTTGTTCGATTTTGGACACTGTGGTTTACGACAACTCGGTGAGAAGGAAAATCAACTGTTTAACAAAAATCAAAGGTGATTTTTCTTATTCCCATTAATATGTATATTGTAAATTCATGGAAAGATTAGATCTATTGGTTAAAAATTTTAAATTTCGCTTATGTATGAGATGCATGTAATCGATAAATCCCAACAAAAGATTTAGGGTAAAAATAAGAAATGGAAGAAAAAGGAGGGAGGTAAGTGAAAGTTCTCTAGAGCCAACAAGTGGCCCAATGAGAGAAGACATATAGCCTCTCTAGATTTATCTTGAGAAAGAAAAAAATTCAAGGATTTAAGTGAGTGTTGGCTAGCCACTTTAAGGGACAAAAGGCAGCCATTTTCTCCCTAAATTCCATACTATTTTAACCCCTAAAATTTAACCTTAGCATTTGAGAGGAGAGAGAATTCAGTGGTTTGGATTTTTAAGGTAATAAATCATTTTTCTTCTTTTCTTGTTTTGTTTCTTATAAAACTTCTCATCATTTTGTGCTTGTTAAAAGGCAGAGAGAAATTAAAAAAGGTATTGTGCTTGTTAAAAGTATGAAAACTTCTCATCATTTTGTATTTGTATGTTTGTGTATGTGATATGATGAATTGAGGTATGATCATGGAAATTATTCTTAATAGTGCTCAAAAATCAAAATATGGAAGTTGTTCTTAGAATAGCAAATATTTGTTCTAGAGTTCATTTGACCAAGTAGGATTGGTTTGCTTATAACTTGAGTTATAGAGATGAAAATTGAATAATTCCTGATGGGTTAAAAACTAGACTCATAGAGCTAGATTTCATATGGGAAGTTTAATCCTAAATCTATTTATAAGCTTGACAAAATTTAGCTTGAAAATAAAAAATGTCTATTACCCTATCATTAAAAGCAGTCTATAGTATTTTATAAATGTCTTGATATTTTGAAGTGAAAATGAGATTATTTTTTAAGATTCAGAAATTAGAAATATAAAGGAATAACTCTGTAGAAGACCAGTTTGCCTAAGAATATCATTTATTAGGTTTAAAACAACATAAAAATTGAACCTAGAAATTTACCTTTAGGATTCTTGGAACAGAATGGTGTTCACGATTGCAACTAATCTGTTACCATCATAAGCCCCTTCTAGAACCAATTCTAAACCTATCTCACGGCTTCAACTAATCATTTACCATCGTGAACCTCCACTGTTTCCTCTTGTACTTGATTTTTAGGCCTTAAATTATCATCAAAACTTATTTGAACATCTCCAAATATTTCTAAAGCATTTTAAACATAAAAATAAGGATAATAGATGACATTAAATATGTGTTGAGTATAATTTAATATTGAAATAAACATTAATACTAGAAAATATGAGTAGTTTGAGTATATGAGTTAGCTCAAGCTATTATTAAGCCGTATAACAACTTTATACTGGTAACCTATTACAACTAGAGTACAAAAACATAAAAGAATGCATAAACATATACTTTTAAAGATGCATGTATGGACATACCTAAATATGGACATGAATATATATATATATATATATATATATATAATTTAAAATGTTTCAATTAGGTGATGAACATGTATATGAATATTTATATTTTTAGAATATGCATTGATGTTCAAAGTTACTATGATTGTAAAAGATACTTGTATATGTACACATGTATACTATGGCAATTGGATTATATGAAATTACAAATGAGGTCATATACATTTGAACATGCAAGATATATATATATATGTGTGTGTGTGTGTGTGTGTGTGTGTGTGTGTGTGTGTGTGTGTGTGTGCGTGTGTGTGTGTGAAGGAATTAATTATGTCATTACTAGGCTCTCATACCAACCTTATGATTGTATGCGAATGTATTAAATTCTAAAAGTATAAATGAAGACATATGAGTTTTAATATGTATTGATATAATTGAGGATGCTATAATGAAATGATGCATAGATAAATAAATTTTTACAACCATAAAGAAATATGGATGGATGATCCATGATACATTGATACGCTTATATATACATAATTGATTTATAAGGTTGTTAAGTCTAATTATCAATTATGTAAATGAATAAAAAGGTGTAACTAGACTATAAAATTATATAGAAATATGTGAACATATATATGATTCCATGCTCCTATATGTGTTTATGAAATCGAGTTAAAGACGTATATGATGGGTAAAAGAAAAGTCAAGAAAGTTAAAGTATAAAATTACAATTGCCTACATCCATGTCTAGGTTATGGACAGATAATCATATCGATAAGGGTATATTATAGCTACCATATATTTAACCCCATTTGGCTTCATAGCCTCGACCCCATTTGGGCCTATAGGATTGATCCCATTTTGTCACTTGCCAACCTTATTTGTATCCATTTGATCGGTCCATAGTATAAATCTGACCCCATTTTGGTCCATAGTTTGATACCTTCAAGTATCCTTTTTATATCTTCGGGTAGAACAATATCACCCATATCCACACCCCTAGTAAAGATGTAAGCTTACTGCTATATAAAATAAGAGCAATATGAAAAGTAATTTGACAAGAATGATATGATACACCATAACTCGATCTAAGTATTTTTTTATATGAATTCATGTATAGTAATGGGACATTTGAATTTGAATAAAGTTATACTTTACAACATAAAGTATATAATATTATAGTAACACATGTTTGTAATCGTAGTTGAGATAACTTAAGGTTTTCTACACTTAAGACTATATAAAAGTGATGAAAATAAATCATGAAAGTGAATTGATATATGAATGCTTAAGGATTACATGAATGTTTCAAGAATTATGTGAAGTAGTTAAGTAAAAATATTAGTAATTGATGAAGAAATTTTAATATAAGTAACTAATATCATTGATGCCAAATGAATGCTGTAAAAGCACTTAATTATATAATCTATATGATATTACATACAAGACTATTTTCTTGAATAAAGGATTTATTCTAATGTGCACCCTATTTACATACGGATTAAAATTTATATATATGGCATAAAAAAGTAAGATATAGGTAATTGCAAAACACTTTATGAGGCTGTAACTTACTTTTTGTTATATATCTAATAGCATAATTCGTATGTGTGTGAGTTAGTGATGACTTCTATGAGAGGTCATCTTTATAATTTTTATTCCCCACTAAGCTAGTAAGCTTAGCACGGGTGTTTATCTATGTAGGTATATGAAGTTAGAATTCTTCTAGAAGGGAAAAGATCTGCAACAACAAGGTCAATACTAGAGATAGGAAGAGACAAAGTATGAAGTTTGTATATTTTTTATCATTGTAAATTTCAAGTTGTATTAAGGAATAAGTAATGTAAAGAACCTAATAGTTACCGGTGTAATATAACCAAGTGTTTTCTTTGGTATAATCTCTTACAATGTGTTGGGGTGTGTGTGTGTGTGTGTGTGTGTGTGTATGTATAGACATTGTAAGTTAACATGACAATTGTGCAAACGATTTATTGTAAATTCAATGATATGTAAAATAACATGTATAATGATAGGTAATAGGAGAATTAAGGGTGGTCATTACATTTTTGGTATCAAAGCAAAGGTTTAGGTGGATTTGGCTAATAAAAGTCTAAGAATAAATAGTTATAGAAGATTTTTGTGTGTTGGCTTAATCTAGATATTCCTATTTTGTTTCACTATAGGTTGAAAGATGGATGGTTTGAAAGGGATTAAAGAAGAGATTAAAGGGATTAGTAACTTTAAGGCTTCGAATCTATTTGACCCCGATCCTTATGTAATATATTGAGATGAGATATCGGCAAAAATAGTATAGGGTTTAATGGAAACAAATCGCAACTTGACTCAGATGTTGCTAAAGTTAACTGAACATAAAGTGTCTAGAGATGATGAAGAGAAACATGCAATTAAGAGAAAGGAAAGTAAGGGTATAAGAAGGGTGGAATCAAGTAAAAGAAAAGAAGTATTAAAAAAGGGTTTTGTTAGCTCTATATCTGGAAGAGAGTTCGTATTACACAATCAACACCAATCCCAAATACATCGCAACCTATACAAGGATTAGTTAGGCAAGGTAAAGGAGTTCAAGCTCATATATGCTCATATTGCTCCAAAAACCATTGGGATACATGTTGAGTTATTAAAAGGGCTTATTTTAAATGCGAGCACATAAATCATTTTGTCGTGAATTCTCCAAAACTACAAAAGCAATGTGGTACATCATAGATGAATGAAAAGAAGTTTAATGCTATAGTTGTATTGTCGAGAGAAGAAGTTAACCATAGTAATGAGGGATGAACTATGGAATTAACTCGATCGGTATGAACCAATAGGACTAAAGCTCTAATGAAACAAGATGCCATCAAAGAAACTCTTGGTACTTTATTTCTTTATCTTTTGATACTTATATATATATATATAAATTGACAGACACTGATAATGTGAATGCATATATGTATATTTGGAATATTAGGTAGAGTGAGAGTTTTAAGGATGGTATGTTGATTGGTGTCTAGCAAGTATACTACATTGGCTAGTAATACAGGAAAATATATATTAATAAGATCTTAGAGATCGAATTCAAGGGAAACTTGTGTTTGTATGAAAGAATTTTGAATTTTAGAATGAAATTTGTGTGTAAAAGAGAGAAGAAAAATCCCAAAGGTTATAATTTTGAAACTTAATTAAAATTGAAAATGGAAAATTAGACAACTAATGAGTAAAATTAAAATAAATAACTGAAGTAAGTAAACTAAATCTTAAGTAAGCTGAATTAAAATAACTTTCACTAAAAGATTTTCCACCTTAATTTATACTCTAATAACTTAAATTTAATAGAAATACCAGTGATTATGAAAACATCAGATGAAATAAAGCCTGATACCTTGAATCAATAATATCTTTCTTAAGCATCAAAGTTTCATTTTAAGAACAATTTAACACTTAGCATAAAATTCAGTTTATATACGTAATTATTCATTAAATTCTTTCACAAGAAATTTCAACTTTAATTTATTCTTAGTTCTTCCTCTCTTAGTATTAACCAATATTATCAATACTTAACTATCTCAAAGTCAGAAAAACATCATGCATAAATAGTAAAAGTTAACCCAAGAACATGCAAATCAATGATAGTGCCTAAACCAATTTTTAGTTATTTAATCAATAAACCAACAATTAATCTTAACACAATTAAAGATAAGAATATGCTTAAAACCAAGAAATAATCAACTAATATTGAAATTAAAGCTCAATCAAGTCATCACAATACAAATTAAGGATTCAAGTATCCTTTAGTAAAAGTAATCATATTGAAAATTAAAGCTAAACTAATGAGAAGAGTAAAAAAAAAAAGAGTTACAAAAGCTCCCTTAATCAACTTGTATAGAAAAATCAGAGAAAATCTCCTGCTCCTTGGTTTTGTTCTTCATAAACTAAAGAAAACAAACTAACAAATGTAAAACTAAACTAATTTGTGTTTAAGTGATGAAGTTTTTTCTTGATGATTATCCTAATTGATGATTTTATTTTGGTATTTTTATCGAGTATTTATAGGCAAAAACAAGAAATTCTGGCTTCTAAAGCTTCCTGAATTAGAATAGGAAAAGAACTTTGCTAATTTGGAAGTTTCATCAAACTGGGATTCTTGATGCACGGCTAAACAATTTGAAGACAAAACTTTGCACTACCATGTGAAGATTTCCTCCTTGGGGTGCACGACCAAGTAGCTTTTCCCTTCTTCCCTTGCATGGCCATGCATGATTTAAATGCCCTATATGTAATTCTTCAACTTTTGCTCCGTTTACACAATCTCTTCATACACGACTGTTATTAATTTAATGCATGGTAGTGTTAAATATCTCTGGACTAAATGTTGAATTTCTGACTTTAATTTCTCAAAATTGTGAATTTGACCTAGAACTTTTTATTTTTTTTTAATTAAGTCTTTTTTTCTTCATTTTAGCCCTGGAAAACACCAAAACTTACAATTAACTCTTAAAACACAAATTTAATCATTAAACTAAAATTCAACTAAATTAAAACTAAATAAACTCAATTAAACACCTAAAATCACACTAAAAATATCATATAATTCATAACTATCAAATGCCTCACACTTAAACTTTGCTAGCCCTCGAGCAATTTAGAACAATCTAACTCCTCAAAATAATCAAACTCAAATAATGAATTATGCATTTCAAAACCAAGCTTAGCAATTAATAAGAGTACTTAACAAAATTTCTAACTGGAATAAATGCAAGCAAAATAATATAAGTTAGTTTCCATATATATGTGCAATTAGGCATTTTTCAAAAAAAAAATCAAAATACCAATGCAAATTTATAGTCAAGCTAAGAATGAATGTACACATAAGCATATAAATGGTTTCACGCTTGAAATTCTAAAAATATCATAGGCCTCTCCTTTAACACCAGAATCTGAAGGTCATCTCTGCTAAATAACTCAAAAATAAAACTTAGAATCACTTAGATCTTTTAAAGGTTGTAATGGGGTAAAGGCATTGGCTATCAAAGAATGAACAATAGATAATAAAAAAATGGCCACTCTATGACAAGATAGACACTATCATCTCAAAAAGTAAAACTACTAAGCACAATTCCCTTTACAATACTTGCTTACTCACACCTTTAAACATTGAACATTCCCGGATAGAAAATATAAGACTAAAATCCCTCCAACTTATTTTTTGACTTTTGAGAAGTCACAACTTCTTTCTCTTGTAAATAGCCCACACTTTAGATTTTTGCCATACATGCTAGCTTTATTTCTTTATTTCTTTCTTTTTTCTCTTTTTTAAGCTTTTTTATTGGTAATTTACAAAAATAGAGGTAAAATAAGGACATTATATAAGCACTTGACTTCATTTCACAATTCTTGCCCTTAAAGATACACTATTCCTATTACACTCAATTGAAATGCCCAAAAAATATAAATCTATCCAAATATAGAGTGGCCAATTCTAGAGGTAGATAAAGGTTTTGAGGCTATATGGTTAAAAGATGAGTGCAACAAGAACAAAAATTATGGTACACTTTAAACATACCTTATTAGGCTCAAATTGGCTAACAAAGGTTAAAAATATCAAAAGGGTAGGAAAACAATCTTTTTATAAGCTCAACAAGAAAAAATTGCCTAGAACACTTTCTAAGTTGCTTGAGTTGATTTTATGCTTCGAAGGGTGATGAGAAAAGTTTTAGTATCCTAAAATTCCTTGCTTAACTATTAAATTGCATTGGTTTTTGTAAGTAATAAAAACTTATCTCTATTAATAAAAAAATAGAAACTAACAGATATTAATCAAGTTAAAAATTAAACTACCTAGAAATTTTTCAAACAACATATTTGTTCTACTGCTAAGCAAAGATTTTAACTTGCAAATTCTAAAATTCAAGTTCAACATGTTCAAAATTTTGAAGATAAACTAGGGCAAACTAAGTTTTTGTACAAACTAGGTGATAATCTTGAACTACACTCTACTTCTAGCAAGCCTTATAAACTTAAAAAACCAAGAAACTAAAGTTAAACTATGAATTAAAAGTTACTACAATAATATTCTAAGCACAGAATGTCAAACTAAAACACAAAAATAAAAACATCAAAATAAAAAAATAGATTCATGAACTAAAATGAGGGTAAGATATATCTACTTCTTGAACCAAAATTGAGCTAAGTAAGCTCTACCCCCTTCCAAAAAATTTGCTATCCACAGCAAATGCAGTATTGAACTAAGATGATGGAATTGAAGGTCGGAGGTAACATGTCCGAAAATCATGCATAAGGTTCTATAAGATCTGCTTGACTTTCATAATAGTGTCTTGCATGGTCTCAATCTTGCCCTGCATCCTATCCAAATGTGTTTGCTAGGAATCCAATTCCAACTACTCAACTGGTTAAGATGGGCCTCTAATTTTGGTGTAAAGGCATCATTTGCTGGTGGATCCTTTGCTTGAGCTGCTCCATCTACATTCTACATATCCTGATGCTCAGCAAATTGGATACCATTCTCCTATAAATACTCCTCTTTTGTTATCCAATGACAACATGGCTTAGGCAACAGAATCTCTTGGGAATTATCAGTTACATACATCTCATACATAAGCGAAATTTAAATTTTTTTAACCAATAGATCTAATCTTGCCATGAATTTACAATATACATATTAATGAGAATAAGAAAAATCACCTTTAATTTTTGTTGAACAGTTGATTTTCCTTCTCATCGGGTTGTCGCAAACCACAGTGTCCAAAATTAAACACCTCCAATTAGTAATCCACACTAGAGAAGGATTGAATGAACCAATAATGGAGGAACACAAAGGCTGGCCAAAATCCCTTGATGATAGTAAGGGGGGTGGCGGCTAGGGTTGAGAGAGTGAGAGAATTTCTTTTCTCTTAATTGTTCACTTAACCCTAAAATCCCTATCACTTGGATTTTTATAGTTAGGTTACAAATCCAACTTCATAATGGGATTGGGCTCTTTAAAATTGATGGAGAAATATTAAAAGGGTTTCTGGAATTATTAATAATTTATTTGGGCTCAATTAAATCCAATTTAAATCCTTTCATAAAAGACTATGTACAAAACCTACAAACTAGGCCCTTCATGCATGCACTTGGATTTAATCACCCAAATGAATTCCAAATCCATCTAAATTAAATATGTAGGCTACATAACACTTATGAAATATATTTAATTTATTTTGATCCAAGAATTAGGCCTCAAAGGCCTTCTACCAGAAGGTGGCGTGAAACCTTTCCTCTAGAGGGTTTTTGCGCCAAACTCAATTTTTTGGGCCTCCATTATTTTCTCCAATGGATCTATTAATTATTATATCAGCCCTATAACACTTATAGTCCAATAATAATTAATTATGAAATACAATATTTCAATTAGGTTCATTTTACAAAACATTTCTAAATAGTTCTGCGAACAATTTTACTTGATCATAATTAATTAAACTCTTTCATTAATTATTTTCTTACTCACTTCTCTATTTCCATAATAATATCAAATATTATTATCCTTGTAATTTTACCATTTTATCATTTTCTCTATATGTGTGTGACCTATTGGGTTCCTGTCCATATTGGCAGTATAATATGTAACTGTGAGTTATATTCAAAACTCACATGATTTAAACTTCTTTAAATCATTTTATCAATTCCTATTGATATTTATAATACACTATTATACAAGTCATGATTGGCCTTTAGCTAGGCATCATGACTACCCAAATATTATAAAAGTCAAATGGTTTGACTATACCCTTCCATAGAAATAGTTACCGTGCAATTACTCATTTCACCACTCTTATCTCAATTAGATTATGAGCATGGATTTCTGTCAACTCATATAAATCTAATTATGTATGTTCTATTAATTTAACCATTTTTCCCAAAATGCGCTTCATGGATCCCTATCCATCTTGGCATATTACTCTTGCTAGAGATTCTCTGAACAAGGCAATTATAGAATCATACAAGATAACTTCCCTTAATAAATCTGGGATGGTGAATCCTTTGTTAATCACTCAACTATCTTCAAGTAGGTCATGATATACCCAACCTCCTAACTATGTTCAATCCCAGTTAGAAGTAATAAGTGATGGAGTCAAAGTATACCACTTGCTACTTAAGATAACTTTGGTGATCTCAAGTCTAAGGATACTTAGACAACCGCTATGAAGAGATTCCTCACTGATATAGATTTAATATCCATGTGAGGATTCTCTTTGTAGGTCTCCAATGAACTTGTTCTTCTAACAAGCATCCACATGTTAGCCTTGATTATCTTTCATAATCAAAGTTATAAGAACCATTGCTTGAACCATTCAAGAAGCATAACATGTGCTAGTCTATCCGAATTGACAATGTCCTATCTTGTTAATTATATGACTAGGGATATTTGGATATTAACACATTTGCATGCAATAGACATCTCATGTCATGAACACTTTCATGATTGTCTTTGCACTGTGTTTATAATATCAAGGACTTCATTTATTAATTTAAGATTTACAGACTTATGCATTTAAATATAGCATTAATAAATGAATGATGCCTTTTATTAAGAATATGAATTCATACATATGAAATAAATCCCTTTTACATGGGGTCTAGGGCATACTCTCTAACAATCTCCCACTTGTACTAAAGCCAATCACTCATATGTCTTAGACCCATGCTATTTATATGGTGATCATGCTTTATCTAGGAAAGTACTTTAGTGAGTGGTTTTGCCACATTATCATCTATGGGGACCCTTTCTATTTTCACATCATTTTTAGCTACTATTTTCCTTACGAGATGGTAGGGTTTGAGAACATGCTTGGATCGCTGATGAGACTATGGTTCCTTTGCTTGCGCAATGGCTCTATTGTTGTCACAATATAAAGGAATTGGATCAACAATGCTAGGCACCACTCCTAGTTCAGATATGAACTTTTTGATTTATACTGCTTCTTTGGTTGTTTCTGAAGCAGCAATGTACTCAGCTTCTGTCGTGAAATCAGTAGCTGTTTCTTGTTTGGAACTCTTCCAACTAACTGCCCTTCCACCCATTATAAACATAAAATCAGAATGTAATTTACAATCATCTTTGTCAGATTGGAAGCTGGCATCTGTATACCCATTTACTTCCAAACTACCCTCCCCATATACGAATAATATATCCTTAGTTCTTCTCAAGTACTTAAGGATATTCTTGATAACTACCCAGTGTTCCTCTCCAAAATTGGATTGGAATATGCTTGTGACACTCAAAGCAAATGCTACATCTGGACGTGTACATAACATAGCATACATGATAGAACCAATTGCAGATGCATATGGTATTCTATTCATGCTCTCTCTATCCTCTAGTGTCTGCAGACACATAGACTTAGAAAGGTATTTTCCATGCACCATGGGTATAAACCCTTTCTTAGAGAGATCCATATTAAACCTCTTCAATACTTTATCTATATATGTACTTTGAGAAAAACCTAGCAACCTATTGGATCTATCTCTATAGATCCTTATTCCCAGAATATAGGATGCTTCTCCAAGGTCTTTCATGGAGAATTGCTTGGATAACCATATTTTAACAGATTGGAGAAGAGAAATGCCATTTCCCATGATCAATATGTCATCCACATATAGAACTAGGAAGACAATTGCACTCCCACTAACCCTTTTATACACACAAGGTTCATCTTCATTCTGTGAGAAACCAAAATCTTTGATTGTCTCGTTGAATTGTATGTTCCAACTCCTAGAGGCTTGCTTCAATCCATAAATGGATATTTGAAGCTTACATACCTTTTTGCCATTTCTTGATGTGAACCCTTCTAGTTGTGTCATATAGACATCCTCAGTCAGATTTCCATTTAAGAAAGTTATCTTCACATCCATTTGCCAAATCTCATAATCATAATGAGCTGTAATGGCTAAAAGTATTCTTATAGACTTAAGCATCGCTATAGGAGAAAAGGTTTCATCATAGTCAATACCTTCTTTTTGATGATAGCCTTTTGCTACTAAGCGAGCTTCATAGGTAACTATATTACCTTTCATGTCGGTCTTCTTTTTGAAGACCCATTTGCACCCTATGGGTTTTATCCCTTCAGGTGGTTAAGTTAAAGTCCATACTTTATTCTCATATATGGAGTCTATTTCAGACTGCATAGCCTTAAGCCATAAATCACATTCTGAACTATTCAAAACTTCTTGATAGCTTATAGGCTTATTATCCTCTACTACAGTTATGCCTCTATTTAAATCAATATGAAATCCATATCTCATAGGGATAGAATGTATTTTAGTAGGTCTTCTAGGATTTTGTCTATAATCAAGTTCAACTGTAAACTCATCATTATGAAATTTAGTCTCGGGTTCAATCAGTTGTTCTACTTCTATTTGTGGGTCTTAAACTTCACCAAGTTCAATTTTACTCCCACTGTCCTCTCGTAGGAGAAATTCTCTTTCCAAGAAGATAGCATGCCTTGAAACAAACACCTTTTGTTATAAGGGATGATAGAAATAATATCCAAAGGTTTCTTTTGGATATCCCACAAATAAACATTTGTCAGACTTAACATCTAGTTTGTCTGACATTGTCCTTTTCACATAAGTAGGACAACCCCATACTTTCATATGAGAAAGCGTGGGTTTCTTGTTATTCCACATCTCATATGGAGTAACATCAACCGATTTACTAGGAACTCTGTTTAACATATAAACAACAGTTTCTAGTGCATATCCCCAAAAGGACTTAGGCAAGTTTGCTCAGTTCATCATTGATCGAACCATATCTAATAGTGTTTGATTTCTCCTTTCAGATACACCATTGTGTTGTGGTGTATATGGTGGAGTCCATTGAGATAAAATCCCATTATGTCTAAGATAATCTTGAAATTCTTGGCTTAAGTACTCTCCACCTCGATCTGATCTAAGTGTTTTAATACTCTTGCCAAGTTGTTTCTCTACTTCATTTCTGAATTCTTTGAACTTTTCAAATGCTTTTGATTTATATTTCATTAGATAAATGTATCCAAACCTGGAATAATCATCTATGAAATTAATGAAGTAGGAGTAACCTCCTCTAGCATGTGTAGTCATTTGATCACATACATCTAAATGTATTAAGTCCAAAACCATTTTAGCTCATTCTCATTTATCAATAAAGGGAGCTTTTGTCATTTTTTCTAATAAATAAGATTCGCATGTATCAAATAATTCATAATTAAATGATCCCAAATCACCTAACTTGTGTAATTTGGTCATGTGGTTCTCATTTATATGGCCTAAACGACAATGCCATAAATAAGAGGTATTTAGATTATCATGTTTTATTCTCTTGGTATTCACATTATGCACTTCTTTAATTAAATCAAGAACAAATATAACATTCTCAATGATAGCTTTTGCATAAAACATATTGTTCTTAAAAATGTAACAACACTTGTCCTTTAAAGAAATGTCATAATCGTTCAATAAACAACTGAAAGAAATAATACTCTTGGATAAAGCTGAAACATAATAATAATTATTTAATTCCAGTACTAATCCACTTGGAAGAGGCAAATGGTAAGTTCCCACAACCGTTGTAGAGATGTTTTATCCAGTAGCTGACTGTAAACATATTTCTGCCTTTCTAACTCTTCTAAAGCTTCGAAGCCCCTGTAGATCATTACACAAATGAGATCCACATCTGGTATCTAATACCCAAGATTGTTTTGAAGTAATAGAATAAGTATTAATTTCAATCATATGAATACCTGAAGTAGAAGCATTAACTTGATTCTTCTCCTTGAGAAAATCTAGATAGGCCTTACAGTTACGCTTTCAATGACCATCCTTTCAACAATGGAAGCAAGTTCCTTTGGGATTCTCTTTCTTGTCAACCTTCTTCTTGGAAATCCCACCATTCTTTGGTTGCACCTTGGTTATCTTCTTCTTCTTCTTCTTCTTCTTCTTCTTCTTCTTCTTCTTCTTCTTGCCTTTAGCAGAAGTGACAACCATAACACTTTTTGGGTCCTTCTTAAAGGATCCATCAACTGTCTTGAGCATGTTGATTAATTCAGGAATGGATACTTGGATCTTGTTCATGTTGAAGTTAAGCACGAAAGGTGCATAACTTGGAGCCAACGAGTACAAGATTAAATCTATGTATAGATTATTATCCATTATATAGCCAAGTCTACTCAAATGCTTAATATACCCATAAATCTTCAATGCGTGAATAGCAGCCGAAGTGCCTTCCACCATTTTGCAACTAAATAGAGCTCGAGTAATCTCATATTGCTCAGTTATAGCCTGAGAAGAATAAAGCTCCTCTAGATGCAAAATGATGGTTCTAGCATCCATCATCTCATGTTGCTTCTGAAGCTCCAAGGATATAGCACCCAACATCAGACATGCTGCTGCTTCACTATTCTCTATGTATTTATGATAAGTGCTTTTGATCTCATCAATGGAATCATCTGATGGAAGTGGTGGTGGATCTTTATCCAAGACATAATGGATCTTTTTAGTTCTGAGAACAATTCTCGCTTGCCTGATCCAGTCAGAATAGTTGCTGCCAACCAGCTTGTTATCCAAGATTGATCGTATATTAATGTTTGATGTGCTCATGATGATGACCTAGATGTGAAAAAGAAAACATATGAGAGTATGTTCATGCATATGTATGCATTAATTAGGTATTTAATTAATCCATTTACTCCCACTATTTTATTGCGAATTAATAGCCCTCACTATTTAATCCGAGAAAACTAGATGGTTTTCCTAGTGGGCCAATATCCAATCCTTGATATGAAATTTGACCTTGAATGTGATAAAAAAATCAAACTCCATACCCTTGAAAGGTAGGTATCTCTATACCAATTATGTCTCTACACAACTATTGGATCATTAAGTTATCAACTTTTGATACATGCATATCATATATGCATTTCCTAATCTTGCCTCTAGAACCATTAGCCTTGATTGTGGTCAACAAGCTAATGGGCTAGCTAAGATGACCCATTTAATTAGATTCGAACATATTCGATATAATGTGAGCTTGACTATGGTCAACAACCCACACTATAAAGAACTCTAATTCTCCTCAAATTAATGGAAGGCTTATATACCTTAGTATTAGTTTGAGGGATTTTAGTTAATTAAGTCTCATCATACATGGTTGGCATACATTGGTATGCTTCCTATATCTATCTCATAAACATAAGCATACAAATATGGTATAGTTATGGACTTTACTACATTGATTTCCCCTAGCCAAAAGGGAAATCAAAAGGTCAAACCTAGGTAATATGCATGATTCAAACAAGTAAAAATAATTACATTATCTTCAAACTTGTTGGATCTCCATCCGACCCATCTTGCTTCTTGATAGTGATCTTCATTTCTATCTCTAATTCTAATCTAAGTAATCTAATTACATATTACAATTTGAAAAGAAATACAAATAAAAAACAAGTAGCCGGGACATAAAAGTCCTCATTGGGCTGAAACATGCATTATGCTCAATCACATTAGGCCTTGTCCATAACTATCCATCATGCTAATCATACACCCTTATATGAATTTATAATGCATAAAGTAAAACATATAATGGATTAATAACTTTTTTTCAACTCTTGAAACTTACTTTTGAGTTATTTTGATAATGTGATCAAATTAGGAAACTTTTTCCATTTTGGAAACTTTCATTTTAGGAAACCTTTTTGCATGAATGTGTTCTTGTCTCAATTATCAATCCAATTGATTATTAATTAATTATTAATTGATTATTTAATTAATTAATTACATTAAATAATTAATTAATTAATTTTGGGATTAAAATAAAGGGTAGGCCGAAACCCACAGATTTAAACCCTAAAGTGTTTTCACACACAAACTAGTTTTGTGTCTATTTGACCATTTAGGCCTTTTGGAATGAGCCAAGCCTACTCCAGCCCTTAAAACCCATTAATAAACTTAATTTTAGTTTATAATATTTAATTTAAATCAGCTCCTTGGGCCCACCAAGTCATTCACCAATTTAAATCAAGTCCGTAAACATAATTAAATCCATTAAGTGGTTTTAATGATTTAAAATTAATCCAATTAATTTAAAACCCATTTTAATTAAAAACACATGAATATATCAGATATATAATATTTAGAAGATTAAAAATCATTCTAAACAAGAATACACCAAGAACACCAATTTATCGAACTTTTCGATTAAACTAGTTTTCACGCAAAACTTGTTCGATTTTAATTATGTTTGATCCTATGGATTAATATCACATATTAAACACATAGATTATCATCAAAATGATCTTAGAGTGGATAAAAAAATTAATTTAGAACAACCCCTAAAACTTTTATTGAAAAATAAAACCCTACACACCATTCACAATGATTCTTTTTCCCAAAAGAATCATTTTTTATTTTTCATTTTATATATTTGATAACATACATCCAGAAATCAATATTTCTCATTCATAAACAATCAAATCTAATATTTTAAAGTTCATGAAATAAATAACTCAAAAATAAAAATAATTCTGCAAAAATATAGAATTGTAGGTTCATGGCAAAATCGAAGCTCTGATATCATGTTAGGAATTATCGTTTACATGCATCTCATATATAAGTGGAATTTAAAATATTTTAGCCAATAGATATGATCTTGCCATGAGTTTACAATATACATATTAATGAGAATAAGAAAAATCACCTTTGATTTTTGTTAAACAGTTGATTTTTCTTCTCACCAGGTTGTCGCAAACCATAGTGTCCAAAATTGAACACCTCCAATTAGTAATCCACACTAGAGAAGGATTGAATGAACCAACAATGGAAGAACACAAGGGCTAGCTGAAATCCCTTGATGCTAGCAAGGGGGTGGCGGCTAGGGTTGAGAGAGTAAGAGAATTTCTTTTCTCTTAATTGTTCACTTAACCCTAAAATCTCTATTACTTGGATTTTTATAATGGAGAAATATTAAATGGGATTTTGAAATTATTAATAATTTATTTGGGCTCAATTAAATTCAAATTAAATTCTTTCATAAAAGACTACTCACAAAACCCGCAAACTAGGCCCTTCATGCATACACTTGGATTTAATCACCTAAATGAATTCCAAATCCATCCAAATTACATATGTAGGCTCTATAAAACTTACGAAATATATTTAATTTATTTTGGTCCAAGAATTAGGCCTCTAAGGCCTTCTACCAGAAGGTGGCATGAAACCCTTCCTTTGGAGGGTTTCTGTGCCAAACTCAATTTTTTGGGCCTCCATTATTTTCTTTAATAGATATATTAATTATTATATCAGCCCTATAACACTTATAGTCCAATAATAATTAATTATGTGATACAATAATTCAATTAGTTCCATTTTACAGAATATTTTTAAAAAGTTTTGCGAACAATTTTACTTGATCATAATTAATTAAACTCTTTAATTAATTATTCTCTTATTCACTTCTCTATTCCCATAATAATATCAAATATTATTATCCTTGTCATTTTACCATTTTATCCTTTTCTTTATATGTGTGTGACCTATTGGGTTCCTGTCCATATTGGCAGTATAATATGTATTTGTGAGTTCTATTCAAAACTCACATGATTTAAACTTCTTTAAATCATTTTATCAAATCCTATTGATATTTATGATACACTATTATACAATTCATGATTGGCCTCTGGCCTCTAGCTAGGCATCATGACTACCCAAATGTCAGGAAATTCAAGTGGTTTGACTATACCCTTCCATAGAAACAGTTACCGTGTAATTACTCCTTTCATCACTCTTATCTTAATTAGATTCTGAGTATGGATTTCTGTCAACTCTTATAAATATAATTATATATGTTCTGTTAATTTAACCATTGTTCCCAAAATGCACTTCATGGATCCCTATCCATCTTGGCATATTACTCTGGTCAGAGATTCTTTGAACAAGGCAATTATAAAATCATGCGAGATAACTTTCCTTAATAAATCTGGGATGGCGAATCCTTTGTTAATCACTGAACTATCTTCAAGTAGGTCATGATATACCCAACCTCCTAACTATATTCACCCCCAGTTGGAAGTAATCAGTTATGGAGTCAAAGTATGCCACTTGCTACTTAAGATAACTTTGGTGATCTCAAGTCTAAGGATACTTGCACAACCGCTATGAAGAGGTTCCTCACTAACATAGATTTAATATCCATATGAGGATTCTCTTTGCAGGTCTCTAATGAACTTGTTCTTCTAACAAGCTTCCACATGTTAGCTTTGATTATCTTCCACAATCACAATTTTGAGAACCACTGCTTGAACCATTCAAGAAGCATAACATATGCTAGTCTGTCCGAATTAACAATGTCATATCTTGTTAATTTTATGACTAGGGATATTTAGATATTAACACATTTGCATGCAATAGACATCTCATATCATGAATACTTTCATGATTGTCTTTGCATTGTGTTTATAATATCAAAGACTTCATTTATTAATTTAAGATTTACAAACTCATGCATTTAAACATAGCATTAATAAATGAATGATGCCTTTTATTAAGAATATGAATTCATACATATGAAATACATCCCTTTTACATGGGTTCTAGGGCATACTCTCTAATAGAATCTTTATTCCTTTGAGCGTGATGTTGTCAATGTAAGGCATATCCCCATTAAGTGGATTGCCTAAGGTTGGGTGATCAACTGCCTCCACTAGAACCATAGCAATCTAATCGATGGAAATGACACAAACATTGGATGGCATCTTGTGTAATTCCTTTATCCTCTGTGCTATAATCAAAGCACCATTAATGAAAATACCATTGATCGTAAATGAAAGAGCATACTCTGGGTTGCATTAACTAGACTAAGGTTATTAAGTCAATTGTAGACACTTTTGGATAAAAATCGATGAATAATTCTCAAGGCATGATCCCTTAAAGCATGAACTTTACACCTTTCTCCTTTCTATGGCTCAGGATTTAGCAGATATCATATTCTATCCCAATTTTCTTCAGTAGAGGCATTAGAAAACTCCACTAAGGCATCTGGTAAGAAACCTAAATGTTCCAAAAACTGCTGAAATGTCATAGAGTAACCTCTTTTTCTAAGTGTAAAATCCACTATACCAGTATTATCACTATTTCCCTTAAAATAACACTCGAATGAGTAGAAGAAATCACGAGCAAGGTTTGGATAAACTTTCGGCTTATGATCAATAAATGACTCCCAACCAATATGCTAAATCAAGGGTATCACCATTCCATAGGTTTCCAATAGGAATATTTAAAAAAAACTGATTGAGATATGCTGGTTGTACATAGGTGCAGGCGCTAAAATATTCAAACTTAGCCAATTTGGCTTTGTCAACATAAGATGGAATGCATATACCAGATGAGTTTGAATCTTAGGAATCCTTAACCTTTTTAAGTGCCAGTGAAAAAACAAAGGAAGAAATGAGTGTGTAAAGTGACAAATAGAAGGTCATAATAACAAAACATGCATGGGACTATATATGACCACGGGCAATGTATTCAATGATGTATGGCGATGTATTGCAATGTATTTAGCATAGCAAGAAAGATATTTAAGCTAGTAAACAAAAGAAGCATGAAGATGTAATAATACTCAAAGGAATGGTAATAAGCAAAAGGCAATTATAAAGAAAAAATTGTGCAAAAAAAAACAATGATATAAAAACATCTGTAATAAAAATTAGCTACAAAATGTCATGACAAAAGTGTGAAATATACGTTAACGAGCATTATTGACAATAGATAAGTAGCTAACTAAAATCATGAGTCAAAAGATATGCCAAAAGTGATTAACAAATAAGCAATAATCAATAAACAAAGTTACTTAGGCATTTCATCGAGCAGGTGGTGTGCACATGTTTGATAGGTATAATGATGATCAATTTGAAGGAAGGTAACCATCAAAATTCACACCAAGTATCACAAGCAAACAAGTTAGAGAGACAATAACCAATTATTGAAAAAGAAGTAGAATTAAAGCACAAATGTAATGTTGAAACACACCTAAAATATGTAAAGTACCTATACCAATTGCAAGCTTTGAATGAAATAAAAGTGTCAAATTAAAGAGAACGACCATGAATTACTTACTGTAGAGTAATTGCAGGAGAAATGTAGCAAGAAGAATGAGTGAAGTGTGTGATAAAGGTGCAAATTGTGTGGTGGTGAAGGTGGATGAAGAAAGAAAAGAAAAGAAGATAAAGAAGAGGATGGAGTGAGGATGAGAGTGAAGATAGAGAGGGCGGTGGTTAGAAAAGAGGTGAAGGGTGGTGAGAAGGGTGGAGGCACAGGAGTACAGGTGAAATGGGAGTTCGCTGCGCGGGGGCAGTATGCATGAACAAGTAAAGAAGAAACAAAAATTTATGAAAAAGTGAGAAAAATATAAAAGGGCAGTAGGTCAATACATGGTTGCACCTGGGTAAAGGCCTAGGCGTGCAAAGCCATGCAGGGAAAAAAGAGGGATAGTGTGTTGGCACACGAAAGGGGAAAAATGGGGTGCATAGGGGTTGCCTAAGGGCACGGCAGTGCGAACGGGCACTGGACTTCGAAAAGTTTTTTTGTCTTCAAAATTTTTCTTATTTAATGCTAAAATTCTCTGAATTCACTTCTAATTTCATATTTCACCTATATGACTCCTACAATTTACTTTTTTCTCAAATATGGATCTTTTCTTTTAATTAACGAAAACTTCTTCAATTAAAACCACATTACTTTAAAAAATTTGCCTATAAAGCACAATTAAAACAATATAATCAAAGATTTATAGACTGCTCCCAACTTCTGCAATTTTACACCCTTAGATTTCCTAAACTTATTACTCAACTCTGTAGCTATTTAATTCATAAATCTACACTAAAGAAAACTTAAAACCAACTAAAAATGCACAAAATAAAAAATTTACTCACTCATGAATTAAAAAGCAAGAAGGGAAGAGATTTGAATTTCTAAGTTTAAGAGTCCTCAGCTAGACTTTCAAACCATGGTTGCCTCAGCAGCCTCGTGTTGTCCAATTTTATATGGCTTGAGCCGATGGTTATTCACCTTATATTCACATCCATCTCTTGGATTTTTTATGGTCACAACCTCGAATTTATTACTTGACAAGACTTGATATGGCCCAAGCCATTTAGATTTTAGCTTTCCTAGAAACAATTATAGATGACTGTTATATAATAAAACCAACATACCTGGAGCAAGGTCTTTCACCTTTAAGCGCTTATCATGCTAATGGTTTGTTTTCTTCTTGTATATGGCTGCATTGTCATATGACTATTGTCAAATTTCTTCAATTTCATTGAGCTGTAATTTTCTCTTTTCTCCTGCACTTCTCAAATTAAATTTAAGAAATTTTGTAGCCCAATATGCTTTATGCTCTAGTTCAATCGAAAGGTGACATGCTTTTCCAAAGACTATTCTATAAGGAGACATACCTATAGGGGTCTTAAATGTGGTTCTATAGGTCCAAAGAGCCTTATCTAACCTTTGAGATCAATCTTTTCTAGAGTTATTCATTGTCTTTTTCTAAAATTGATTTCAATTCCCTATTAGATACATCCACTTGTCCATCTGCTTAAGGATGGTACGTGGTTAGTTATCTTATGGTTGACACCAAATCTTTTTAGCAAGGTTTGAAATTGATGGTTGACAAAATATTTGCCTCCATCACTTATAATGGCCCTTGGTGCTCCAAACCTAGTGAAAATATTTTTCTTAATAAATTCAAGCATGACTCTAGGATCACAAGTTCTAGTAGCTGTTGCTTCTACCTATTTACTAACATAGTCCACAGCTATTAAAATGTACTAAAAAAATGAATTTAGAAATGGTCCTATAAAATCTATGCCCCATACATAAAAAATTTCCACCTCTAGCACATTATTTATAGGTATTTCATCCATTTAGAGATGTTACCTACATGTTGACATCTATCAAAGAATTTAATAAAAGACTTCACATCCTGAAATAGAGTAGGCCAAAAGAAATATGATTGAAAAATTTTCTGTACCCTACGATTAGGCTTATGATGACCTCCAACTTTCCCTCCATGGCATTGCCATATTATATCTGCTTGTTCATCTTTCAGAATGCACTGTCTAAGCACTTGATCCGAGAAAATCTTGATGAGATATGGATCATCCCAAAGGTAGTGTTTGGCTTTTGCTTGGAGTTTCTTCTTCTGTTGCAAAGTAAATTCTTTTGGGAGATATCCTTCAACAAGAAAATTAGATATATTAGCATACCAAGGAGTCGAATTTTCATAAGTATACAGAGCACAAATATGTTCATCAGGAAATTAATCAAAAATTTATCCCTTTTCAATATTAGCATGATTCAATCGAGAAAGATGATCAGCTACAAATTTCTCAACTCCTTTTTTATCTCTTATCTCCATATCAAACTTTTGTAATAGCAAAATCTATCTAATGAGTCTCGATTTGGAATCCTTTTTTGTAAAAAAATGTCAAAGTGCCAGATGATCCGATCACACTGTTATTTTTGAACCAAGGAGATATGGCCTAAATTTCTCAAAACTGAATACTATTGCTAAAAACTCATTTTCTGTGGTGGTGTAATTCACTTAAGCTCCTGTGAGTGTGTGATTGGATTAATAAATGAAATGAAACATTTTCTCCTTCCTTTGTCCTAACACTGCTCCTATTGCAAAGTCACTAGCATCACACATGATCTCGAAAGGCAAGTTCCAAACTGGTGATGCTATGACAGATGCTGTAATTAACTTGTATTTTAATTAATTAAAAGCCTGCTAACACTCATCATCAAAGTTAAACACAACATCTTAAAGCAGTAAATTACAAAATGGTTTAGCAATTTTAGAAAAATCCTTAATAAATCGATGGTAAAACCCGGCATGACCGAGGAAATTTCTAATTCCTTTAATATTCGTAGGAGGAGGTAATTTTGCAATTACCTCTACCTTTGCTTTGTGAACTTCAATACCATTTTCAAAGATTTTATACCCTAAAACAATGCCTTTCCTAACCATGAAATGATATTTTTCCTAATTAAGGACCAAGTTAGTTTCCTCACATCTTTTTAAAACCATTGCTAAATTATACAAACATGATTTGAAATCATGACCATATAAAGTAAAATTATCCATGAAAACTTTCATGAATTGTTCAATAAAATCATTAAAAATTTTATCATCATGCATCTTTGAAAAGTAGCTGAGACGTTACACAGACCAAAGGGCATTCTCCTATAGGCAAATGTGTTATAAGGGTATGTAAATGTGGTATTCTCTTAGTGTTTTAGGGCTATAGGAATTTTCATATACCTCGAATAACCATCCAAAAAATAGTAAAACCTATTTCCAGCTAATCATTCTAACATTTCATCAATAAAAGGCAAAGGAAAATGATATTTCCTAGTGGCACTATTTAACCTCCTATAATCAATACACACTCTTCATCCTATTACTGTTCGTGTTGGGATTAACTCATTATGTTCATTAGATACTACAGTCATACCCTCCTTTTTATGTACACATTATATAGGACTTATCTAATTACTCTCAGAAATGAGATAGATTATACCTGCATCAAGTAGTTTTAATACCTCATTTTCACCACTTCTTGCATAGCTGGGTTGAGTCTCCTTTGGGGTTGCACCACCAACTTGACATCTATCTCCATTTGTATTTGATGTGTATAATAACTGGGGCTAATTCTTTTTAAATCAAACATTATCCATCCAATTGCTCTCTTATGCTTCTAAAGGATAAGCATGTCCTCTTCTAAAACTGTCAACAAAGATGAAATTATTACTAGTTTTGCATTATCTTCTAAAAATATATATTTTAAATGAGAAGAAAGAGGTTTAAGTTCAATATTTTCCCCTTTAAGAGGGGACTATTCATCCTTCATATTTCTTTCTTCATTGTGTTGTTTCTCTAAATCATGTACCAACTCATCTTCTTTTATTTCTAATTCCTCCTTTTTTCTTTAGATGCATTAGACACTCTTGAAGCTCATCATCCAACATAATTTCTTCTTATTTTTATTTGATGCACTCTTGAATACTATCAACAAAGTAGATCGACTTGTCAAAGTCATCTAAGGGATGCTTCATTACCTTGTTCACATTGAATACCATCTTTTCCTCATTAAACCTTAAGGGGACTGTTTGCCCATGAGCATCAATTAAAGCTCTTGCCATATTTAAAAAGTGTCTTTCAACTATTAATGATACTTTTCTATCTTCATCCATATCCATAACCATAAAATCCACTGGAAATATGAAATTTTCTACTTTTACCAATAAATCTTCAATAATACTCTTTGGTCTCTTCATTGTTCTATTTACCAACTATAATGTCATTTGAGTTTTCTTGATATCACCTAAGTTTAATTTTCTACAAGTTGAACAAGGCATCAAATTAATACTAGTATCCAAATCATATAATGTATGACCAATAAAATTTCCTCCTAACTCACATGGTAATGTAAAACTACTAGGATCCTTTAATTTTGTTGGAATTCTATTCATTAAAATAGCATTGCAATTTTCAAATAATTGGACCGTTCCTACACCTTTTAGCTTTTTCTTATTCATGTAAAGTTGTTTTATGAATTTAGCATACTTAAACATGTGCAATAAAGCTTCAGCAAATGGTAAATTTACATGTAACTTTTTAAAAATATCTAAAAATTAAGTTAATTGCTCATTATGCTTTTCTTTTCTAGATATAGATGGGAAAGGTAACTGAGATTTATCAAGAGTAGTAGAGATAATTTTTTCCTTACCTTTACCTTTCTTAATCAGAGGAGATACTTTCTCAATAATTTTAGAGTTTTAAGTACTTACCTTCATTGTTTATTCCACCCTTTTAGATGGATTTTTATCAATTTCAGCTTTCTCAAACTCTTTCCCACTTCTTCAGGTAACTACCTTGGCTTTCTCCTTTGGATTGCAATCTATGTTAGATGGAAAATTTCCTTGAACTCTATTAGACAATGAATTAACAAGTTGCACCATTTGGTTTTCTAGGTTCCTAATGGATGCCTCTTGATTTCTCATCTAAATATCTTAGGATTTTCGCCTATCATCTTGACTAGCTGTAATTGTATTTTAGAAGGCTATGAAATTAGCAATCATTTCTTCTATGTTTGATTTCTTTTCTGGTGGAGGTTGGGGTTTTCAAAAGTTAGGTGGTTGATAAGATTATGATTGATATATCGATGGGTAATGTGGTTGGGCTTGATTTTGTTATGGAGGATGATTATTACTATAAGAGGCTTGATTTTGGTTAAAAGGAGCCTTAGGTTGAGGATTAGAAATAGCTGCTTAGTTCCCTTTTTTTTCATGAAAAATTAGGATGATTTCTCCATCCAATATTATAAGTATTGCTATAGGGATTCAAAGCATTCACTTTCTCTTACTAATCCTTCGCCATTTTTCAGCCCAAGTGCTCTTTGAGTTCCTGTATAACCATCACACTCGTCAGACAACATAAATACATTTTTAGCCTTAAGATCATTTATTTCTCTTAAATGCTCTTTTCTCATTAATTTCATTTGTGCTTTAAGTATAATTATTTCATCCACACTGTGTAGTCCCTGTTTCTTTTGTGCAACCCTAAAAGTTACCTATTGAGCTTTATTAGTATCCATCTCATTAAGAAGTAAGAATGCTTATTCAGAAATTTGATTTATAAAGCTATCATTTAATGCTACATCTAATGAGGACCACATAGCTTGATTAGCACCTGCATAAAAGATATGCATTAGTTGATAAATAGAGAATTTATGTTGTGGATAGCTTTTTAAAAGTCTGCTAAATCTTTCCTAGGCTTTATAGAATGGCTCTTTATAGAACTACTAAAAGTCATTAATTTTTTTCCTAATAAGGGCTGTTTTAGGAGGTGAAAAAATTTACATAAGAATTTTTCTTGCATTTGTTGCTAAGACTGAATGGATTGATTGAATAACATTTGTAACCAGTCCCTAGCCTTACCTATGAGAGTAAAAAGGAAAAGTTTAAGCCTAATAGCATCTATTGAGACATTCAAGATTTGTACAGTCTCGCTAATTTCTAAAAACATATCTAGGTGATGGTAATAGGTTTTATCTCAAAAGGTTGGTGGTGAGGTATCCTAATAGTCCTAAGTTCTTCATTCCACCTAAGAATAGCATAATCTCTAATGGTTCTGGTTTTAAACCCATTCCCTTAAGCTTGATTAGGTCTATTTTGTTCTTCTATCCTAGGAGGTGGTGGATCATTTATAGGTAAGTTTTTGCAAGGTAAGCCATCGATGTTAAGAGGTGGGTTTATCTCTGGATCATTCATGTTTTCTCATAGTCTCCTTATCATATGAAAAGTCCTTTTAATTTCAGGGTCTATGGGTAGAATTAGATTATTTCTCACCATAAACCAATCACACCTGCAAAATTAAAAAAATAAAATGAAAAAATAGATAAAGAAGAAGAAAAATAACACATAATAATCCAATTTAAAAATCAAAATAAGTAAACAAACGCCAATTTTTTCCCCGGCAACGGTGTAAAAAATTTGATCGGTATTTAGCAAGTGTATTAGATCGGCTAGTAATACAGGAAAATATAGATTAAGACCCTAGATATCGAATCCAAGGGAAACATGTGTTTGTATGAAAGAATTTTGAGTTTTAGAATGAAATTTATGTGTAAAAGTGAGAAGAAAAATCCCAAATGTTATAATTTTGAAATTTAATTAAAATTGAAAATAGAAATTAAACAACTAATGAGCAAAATTAAAATAAATAATTGAAGTAACCAAGCTAAATCTTAAGTAAACAGAATTAAAATAATTTCACTAAAGGACTATCCAGCTTAATTTATACTCAACGACTTAAATTTAATAGAAATACTAGTGATTATGGAAAAAAAGGATGAAATAAAGCCTGATACCTTGAATCAAGAATATCTTTCTTAAGCATCAAATTCTCGTTTTAAGAATAATTTAACACTTAGCATAAAAATTCAGTTTATATTCCTAAATATTCATTAAATTATTTCACAAGAAATTTCAACTTCAATTTATTCTTTGTTCTTCCTCTCTTAGTATTAACCAATATTATCAATACATAACTACCTCAAAGTCAAAAAATAATCAAGCATAAACAATAAAAGTTAATCCAAGAACATGCAAATCAATAATAGTGCCTAAACCAATTTTTAGTTATTGAATCAATAAACGAACAATTAATCTTAACACAATCAAAGATAAGAATATGCTTAAAACCAAGAAATAATAAACTAATATTGAAATTAAAGCTCAATCAAGTCATCACAATATAAATTAATGATTCAAGTATCCTTTAACAAAAGTAAAAAAAAACTACTCACTACTCATATTGAAAATTAAAGCTAAACTAATGACAAAAGTCAAAAACAAAGTGTTACAGAAGCTTCCTTAATCAACTTGTACAGAAAAATCAAAGAAAACCTCATGCTCCTTGGTTTTGTTCTTCATAAACTAAAGAAAAGAACTAAAAAACGTAAAACTAAACTAATTTGTGTTTAAGTGATGAAGTTTTTGCTTAATGATTCTCCTAATTGATGATGTTTTTCTGGTATTTTTATCGAGTATTTATAAGCAAAAATAAGGAATTTTGGCTTCCAAAGCTTTCTGATCAAAATAGAAAAAAAAAACTCTGCTAATTTGGAAGTTTTGTCAAACTGGAATTCTTGATGCATGACCAAACAATTTTAAGAACAAAACTTTCTCTGCTAAGTGAATATTTCCTCCTTAGGATGCATGACCAAGTAGCTTTTCCCTTCTTCCCTTGCACGACCATGCATGATTTCATGGTAATATACGTAATTCTTTAACTTTTGCTCCATTTACACAATCTCTTGATACGTGGCTGTTCATAGTTTCATGCATGGTAGTGTTAAATATCTCTAGATTGAATGTTGAACTTCTGACTTTAATTTTTCAAAATTATGAATTTGACCCAAAACTTTTCATTTCTTTTAATTAAGTCATTTTTTCTTCATTTTATCCCTGAAAAGCACCAAAACTTACAATTAACCCTTAAAACACAAATTTAATCAATTAAACTAAAATTCAACTAAATTAAAGCTAAATAAACTCAACTAAATACCTTAAATCACACTATAAATATCATATAATTCACAACTATCATATGTATAAAATGAGAAATTAGGCTCCTTACGCTTATCTGTGTGAGTGTAAAGGGGGTAGTGTGCTTAGAAAGTGTAATCTTTAGCCTAAATAAAATATGATATGCGCATAACTAGTTCTTAGATCATAGTATATGAGTATGAACAAAGTATGTAAAAGTTACATCAATATGATATATGAAGAAGAATTTGTGTGAACTTGACAGACCTATCGTTATATGGAGTTGATAGAAAGTGAGAACCAAATTAGTTATGGCACTCTATACCCTATAATAGTGATTCCTTAATAATGTGGGCAATTGTTTAAAAAATTTTATCGCCTGGGATGTGACAAACATGTGCATTACATATGCATGAAATCATCAATTCCTTCATAACATTGCATTAGTATCATTTGATTAGACATGAAAAGGATCAAAACATATGCATAGGCCCCAACTGAAAGGAAAATTGATAAGATATACATTGAATATAGTAATGATATTATGAAAAGGAAAGGTTACTAGTAAAAGAAACAAAGTTAGACAAAATCTAAACGTGATAAGGTAAAGAACAGGAGAAGCAGGGAGAGATAGCATTGGATAAAGTTTAACTATGGTAAAGACAAAGTATATGAATGTAAGTGAGAAGATTAAGCAAATGCCACAAGTATAAATTTCGAGGATAAAATTCTTTTAATGAGGAGAGAAATATAAGGCCCTAACATAAACCTTAGTGGTAATCGAATATGGTTAAGGATGTATGAGGGAGATAATATAAGGACATAGATGTTGGAAATGTATTATAGGACCCGAATATGATTAATTTAAAAGTTAAAGGCAATATGATCATTTTAAATTAAGTTGTACATGTGCCAAATTAGGAGAAAATGTAATTTGAGGTCTCAATTAAAAATAAAGAGAGAAATATTTGGGGTAGAAATAAGAAATGGGAAAAAAATGAGGGAACTAAGTGAAATTTCTCTAAAGCCAACAAGTGACCTAATGAAAGACACATAACCTCTCTAGATTTATCTCAAAAAAGGGAAAAAATTCAAGGATTTAAGGGAGTGTTGGCCAGCCACTTCAATGGATAAAAAGTAACCATTTTCTCCCTAAATTTCATGCTATTCTAACCACTGAATAACCTAAAAAATTTAACCATAGCATTTGAGAGGAGAGAGAATTTAGTAGTTGGCATTTTAAGGTGATAACTTGTTTCTTCTTATCTTTTTATTTTGTTTGTTATATTAAATATTGAATTAGAGGGAGTAGTTAAATGATAATATCTGTATTTTATACTATATAAAAGGAGAAATAAGCAAAGAAAAAAAGAAAGAGGTAGAAAGAAATTAAAAGAGGTATTGTGCTTGTTAAAGGTATGAAAACTTCTCATCATTTTGTATATGTATGCTTGTGTATGCGATTTGGTGAATTAAATATTAGATATTGAAATAAGTTATGATCATGAAAATTATTCTTAATGGTGCTCAAGAACCGAAATATGAAAGTTGTTATTGGAATAGCAAAAATTTGTTTTAGAGTTTATTTGACCAAATAGGACTCTTTTTCTTATAACTTAAGTTATAGAGATGAAAATTGAATAATTCTAGTTGCTTTAGAAACTAGACTCAAAGACCTAGATCTCATATGAAGAAGTCAAATCCTAAATATATCTCTAAGCTTGACAAAATTTAGCTTGAAAACTAGAAATGCTTGTTGCCCTATCATAGGAGCGGTCTACAATATTTTGTGAATATCTTGAGATTTTGAAGTGAAAATGAGATATTTTTTATGATTTAGAAATTAAAAAGCATAAAGGAACAATTTTGTAGAAAACCACTTTGCCTCAGAATGTCATTTATTAGGTTTAAAACAATATAAAAATTGAACCTATAAATCTATCTTTAGGATTCTTGGGATATAATGGTACTTACGGTTGTAACTAATCAATTACTACTATGAGCCCCTTTCATAACTGATTCTGTACCTATTTCATGGCTGTAACTAATAAGTTATCATTGTAAACCTCCCCTGTTTTCTCTTGTACTTGATTTTTAGATCTCAAATTATCATCGAAACTTGTTTGAACCTCACCAAATATTCGAAGAGCATTTTAAATATAAAAATAAAGATAATAGGTGACATTAAATATGTGTGGAGCATAATGCAATTTTGAAATGAAGTTATAAAAAAAACATTAATTAATACTAAAAAATATGAGTAGTTTGAGTGTGGGAGTTAGCTCAAGCTATTATTAAGTCGTATAACAACTTTATGTTGGTGACCTATTATAGCTAGAGTACAATAACATAAAGGAAAGCATAAAAATATACTTTCAAAGATGTATGTATGGGCATACCTAAATACACACACACACACACACACACACACACATATATATATATAAGATTAATAATGTTTCAATTAGGTGATGAACATGTATATGAATATTTATATTCTAAGAATATGCATTGATATTCAAAGTTATATTACTATGATTATAAAAGATACTTGTATATGTGTACATGTATACTAAAGCAATTAGATTATACGAAATTACAAATGAGGTCATATACATTTTAACATGCAAAGATATATATATATATATATATATATATATATATATATATATATATATATGTGTGTGTGTGTGTGTGTGTGTGTGTGTGTGCGCACGCATTACTATGATTATAAAAGATACTTGTATATGTGTACATGTATACTAAAGCAATTAGATTATACGAAATTACAAATGAGGTCATATACATTTTAACATGCAAAGATATATATATATATATATATATATATATATATATATATATGTGTGTGTGTGTGTGTGTGTGTGTGTGTGTGTGTGTGTGTGTGTGTGTGTGTGTGTGTGCACACGCGCGCGCGTGCGTGCGTGCGTGCGTGCGTGTGTGCATGTGTGAAGGAATTAATTATGTCATTACTAGGCACCCATACCAAGCTCGTAGAAGTATGCTAATGTACCCAAATATGAAAGTGTAAATGTACACATATGAGCTTGAATATGTATTGATATAATTAAGGATGTTCTAATGAAATGATGCATAGATAAATAAATTTTTACAGCCATAAAGAAATATGAGTTAACAATCCATGATACATTGATATGCTTTTATGTACACAATTGATTTATAAGGTTGTTAAGTTTAATTATCAAGATAAAAAGGTGTAACTAGACTACAAAAGTATATGAAAATGTATATGATTCCATGGTCCTATATGTGTTTATGAAATCGAGTTAAAGACATATATGATAGGTAAGAGAAAAGTAAAGACAATTAAAGTATAGAATTACAGTTGTCTGCATCTATGTGTAACACCCCATACTCGATCTGATCAACGAACTGGATAAGGATGTCACAACTAATATATGATCTAAGTACAATCAAATCAAAATAAATTTTACTTGAGTCATCACATATTCCAATCAATTCCTCTTTATTTCCTAAAAATTTTGGCAGAATTTTCCCTAAATGTTGACAACCTCCTGTAGACAAGAATACAAAAATAATACTTCTAAAATCAATCATTTCCACGACCTCAATCAAACTCCTACCCAAGATTTTCCTATCCTCTTTAATAAAAAATCCATCTAAGTTTCACCTATTAAAATAACATTGTACATAGATTCTCTATTTTCGGCTGTACCTATAATAAATTTAGTATACAACTATCATAATTACAAAATTTCATCATCAATAAGATACATAATTTGTATACATGCCAAAGGAAAAAATATTAAAATACAACATAAATTTCATTAGTAGCACTCCAATCAAACTCTTTGATATGGCTAGCTATAGTCGATTTCGAGATTTCAAGCATATAGGTTAATCTTCTGGATCCTCAACCTATGCGTGGAAAAGAAAAACCACACGCTAAGCTAAAAGCTTAGTGGTGACTACTAAATTTATCTCTCCAAATAAATATTTTAATATATATATATATATATATATATATATATATATATATATATATAATGTCAATTATACACATTATAATCCACACAAACAGTCAACAATAAAAACTTTACATGCAATGCATACATATATGATAATAGCTTGGTCAATTTAACTCAATAGTATTCTTTTCACTGTCAATAGACCATTTCATCTCTTTAGAGTTATAAGCAATAAGATACAATTCATAAAAGCATTTAAAACTCTCACTTCAAATTATGAATTATTATGTCAAGCACTTTACCATAATTAAATCTACAACACATGAATGTACATCACACTTTGCAACCAGTTATACCCTGTGCGATCATAACTTCACACAACTTGATAGATTTTTATTTCATAATACATTTAACCATTCCATGAGCAATCTTTATGTATTTTATGTGTAAACACTCCAAATAATCAATTAAATTCCTTTAGTCGTATATTCCTAATGCCACTATAAATTCAGGTAAATAATATTTTATATAGCAAACTAATGCCGACATTTTAACATTTATATAACATAAATTTCTTTCCGTGTTCACTATCTATTACCTTACACCTTATAAAATGATCAACCAAACCATAAACATATACTATACATCCATGAACACTTAAAAATTTCAAGGTGATAATATTATATATTCCAAATCACCACTTAATTTGCAGTTTAAAATGCTTCGATAACTAACATCTCATTTAAAAAGTAAATTTAACACATGCATATCTTTAATTTTATTTAATTTTATTTATATTCTTCATATTTCCAAATTCAATTAATAAGGCCCTCAGTAACTATTAGTGGAAATCCTCGAACAAGTATACGGGATGAAGATTCCAATACTATCGATGTACTTATGGGACTAGATTACTTGACGTAACCCTGCGTTCCTAGAACTAGATACTCATAGGACCATATTACTCGACGTAACCCTGCATTCCTGAAACTAGATACTCATAGGACCAGATTACTCGATGTAACCCTGCATCCCTAATCCATGTATGTGCCGGTAATCCAAATATAGTATTAAATCAAATCTCATAATTCTACTGCGGTATAAGTCCCTATGACTAGCCATCACATCCTAGCATTCTGGATTACCCACTAGTATACCAAGGGTAATAACCTTTTATTTTTAGTTTTAAGTTTCTAAAAAAATATACAAAATTGACACCTTTGTAATTAATGAGTTATGCACAACATTGTTGCACATATGTTGAATGTCACTCACTTAATACATGTATACTTCTTTCCAACAATGTTTAACAATATCATATCTTCATTGTTAATTTTCTATTAATAAACAATGTTATTTACTAGTATGAGTACCGTAATGCTTTACTTTGTTACTATTTAAATTCATTTTATCATCACACTATAAATTACTCAATAGTCACCTCATTCAAAATATACATAAAAATTTTATAGTCATACTTATGCATTCATCATAGCTTAAATTATATCAGTTAATCTAGTTCACATAGTCATCTCAAGAGATCATTTACTTTCCAAAATGTATTTCTTAGATACATGTATATTTGTACATCCTAGGCTTGAAATCTTAGATTTGATTTAGTTATTTCAACTTAATAGTTAATATGAACCTTTAAAAACAGAGTCAGGGTCATATACATAAAAATAGGCACATAAACTTCATAACATTTTTGAGAGATTACATAGCTTTAAGAAATTATAAGATTACACATAAAAATATTAAACCCAAGCATGCCCTTTTAAAACAAAACATTATAAAGGTGGATAACTAATTTATTTCCCAAGTTTATGCTAGCAAATTAACACATATTTTCACATTACCTAGATCATTTAAATTAATGTTTCAAATTCTTTAAAATATGAACTCAACACATAATTATAGTCCGACCACCAAAATAGGTATTCTATTATGAAGATATATTCGTATAGTCTATTGTCCTGCCAAGTTTAGGCTAACTATTTACTTCCCATTTCAGTTGCATGCTAAGTCAACCATAAAGTAGGTTCAAGTCAATTATCCATATTTCACATTTAAGTTGCTACAAAGTAATTCCAAAGCACTGAATTATATATACATATATATATTTTTAAATCTCTTAAATTGGTAAACACATACCACTCACAATTGTTAGCTAATTAGATTAAACATATACTTAATGCATCTACATTAACAACCATAAATTGACAGAGCGAGTATCTAATTTAACGTTTCTTTTTTTGTACAATTTAAAAGCTCAAGTTATACACACACAACCCCCCAGGCTCTGATACCATGGATGCCCGAAAACGGAAGGGGGATAGATCTATATCTATATGTATGCAAGATGCAAAAAACTAAATGCAAGGTATGTGGCGTAACAGGCCTCTATACTATTCATTATAGATCTCGAAGGGGGCTATATATTCCAAACTATATACCTTTATATAACACAAATAAAATGCAAACAAAATTTTTTTGATGCACAAGATCATCCTAAGCCGTAAGTGCAGCGCATACTTAAAATGCAACAACACTCAAACACAAATAATAACATAAAATTAATATTTTATAAATGAAAAAGAAATAAAATACAAGAGTAAGGCTCAATACATAAGCATAGTTACATTTTCTGAATACAAAAGAAAATACAAGTTTTGTTTAGAGAAATACTCAAACTCGATTTTACAAGGTGTGCTCAACACATGAACTTCCTAATTTCTAAGCTTGAGAGGCGAAACACATAAAAAATTTTGAAAGATGTGTTCAGCTAAAGAGGAGCTGAGGAGTCCTTTTTAAAGGCAGATCTTCCATTTGTTATGCCATAACAAGTGGGAGCTTGGACCCATGTTTAACTGGAGAGATTCCCATTGGTCATGGGAGTTTGAATTTGGTGAAGCAACTTTTTCATCCACTTTGGAATGGGTGGAGACTTCACATGGGGAGCACAGATATCTGTCGAAAAGAATCTAATTATTTTCTTGGTCATATAACTTTTTTTGACTTTTACTTTTTTTTTATATGGGCCTTATTGGCTTTTGGACTAGGCCTATTTACAATACATGGACTTTAAAGTGAGTCCATGTTTAAGGTGGTGGGAAAATACCATAGCAACCATCTTCATTATTGTCACCTAAATAAATTGGGTCAGAGTCTGAAGACAAGTTTGTTATCGAATGGGCCGAGGAAGGTTTTGAGGAAGATGAGGCCTCATATTTTAGAAAATGGGCTATGATCTGAAAATATTCTTCCTTGATCTTGGCTATTGCAAGCTGGGTTTGAGCAAATAATTTTTAGGCCAAGAAGTCATTGTTTTATTAATCCTTGTGCTTGGAGGCATTCTTTGACACTATGGCGTTTAATACTAATAGGTACAGCAAACTTTGTCCACCAGCGAGCCTTGAATCTTTTAATGAGAATTGTTTGGGCTTCTTTTAACTGATATTCTAAAAACCACGCTGAAATCCATGGTAAATAAAATTTCATTGCAAAGAGAAGTAAGAGATGGAATCTTCTTTCCCTGTCTGTTGGTCCGTAAGAAGTTTTGAAAAGATCATATCCTTCCTGAACTGAAGGTTTCAAGAATTCAGTGATTACACCATAAAATTTCTACCAATGGTTGAACCAAAATGGAATTTTGAGGGTCAATTTTTAGGTTAAAAAGGAATAGCCAAGTGTGGCTAAACCTTTGATTTTGTAGGAGAAAGGCATTATACCAGGCCTATTGATAGTTCCAGTAGTCAAAAGTCCTATAATGATTTATGGTTATTTTGAAGTCTATAGGAAAAGGTTTTGGGGTGTGAAGAGCCTGTCCCTATTTGAGTGGAGAAAAGATTTTATGAATTTTTATAGTTGAATAGAGGATTTCTGGTCCTCCTTTTGGGTTATGGGTAACTGTGATTGATCCCGTTAATTCCAATATTGCCATATAGTAAGGTTAGGATTTTGTTAAATCCTATGGTTTAAAATACCAGCCTTTTAGAAATATTTTTTATGGTTTGTTAAGGATTTTGAAAATAAAATCCTTCCTCCACAGTCCAAATATATTGGAAACCATTTTTCACAAAATAATCATATTGAGGAAGTTTTGATTGGGATAAAACCATATCTGATTTATTTTGAGACAAAACAATTTGGAAAATTTCTTCTTTCGAAGATTTTGAAGATACTTTATCACAAGGGATTTTTTATGAGTTTTTTAAAACAATTATTTTATTTGAACATTCCTCTTGCGAGGGTTTTGAAACCTTTTGAGAAACGGGTTTTGAAGAGGAAGATTCCCCTTTCTCTTTTTTTAGAATAATGGAAAGTGAATTACCTGTAGAGGTAGCTTTTTGATTGAATTTAGCTTGTGGGTTTTCTTTTTTGTCACCCAAAGCCTTTTGGAACCAAAAATTTTAGTCCTGGGTCATTTTGAATAGTTTGGCCCCAATCTTGGGCTTGTTTCCATTGTTGTCTTATTTTTTCTTCGTCTTCGACTACATCAGCCCAAGATTTGATTGGAATAGTAAAAGATACTGCTAGTTTTTTATTTTACTCTTCTTGGTCCTATTGGACCTCTTTCTCTTTTTCTTTCTTAGATTTTCTCGGCATTGTGAGGATTCACTCAAGTTCTATTTTGAAGGAATTCTCTGGTTAGAAAATATGGGATTAGGTTTTGTTCTCCTTTAATAAATTCAATTTTAAAATAAAAAAATACTAAGGATTGCTTGCCACCTGGAAAAAATCTATTTTGATGCAATATTTTTAACATCTTATTGCAAAATTTCTTTTGCTGATTTACAATCAATGCGAAGCAATAATTTTTTATTGAGTAAATCGCTTTGAAATTTTTGAATGCACATGACAATCGAAATAATTTCTTTTTTGATGGTTGGATAATTCTTTTGATAATCATTCCAATGTGTAGATGTGTATTAGACAATAAATTCTTTGCCATTTGATTTTTGTTTTAGGATCCCCCCATATCCTAAGTCTGATGCATCTATTTCTATGATTTTAAAAGCTAAAGGATTAGCTAGATGTAGACAAGGGATTTCCTTGACTTGTTTTTTGATTTGTTGGACTACGTTGGTATGTTCATCAGTCCAAGGTTTTGGATTTTTCTTTAATGTATGATGCAATGGTTTTGCTAAAAGGTTAATGTTTGGGCAGAAATCTATGACATATTTTAAACTTCCTAGGAATCATTAAAGTTGGGTTTTATCTAGGATTTTGTCAGGGAATTTTTTTGCAAAGGCTAGAGACCTTTAAATTGGAGTAATTCGTTCCTTGAGTAATGCAATGGCCCAAAAATTGAATTTTTGTTGGAAAAAGAGATTTTTATTTTGAAAATAACTAACCCACTTCTTCTGTTAACCATGAAGAATGTTTTTAAATTTTTAAAATGTTGTTCTAAGGAGTTTGAGAAAATGAGAAAGTCATCAATATACACTATGCAGAATTTTGAATAAGGCACGAAAATGTTGTTCATTATTCTTTGAAATTCTGATGGAGCATTTTTTAAACCAAATAGCATTACCTTCTACTCATATTGACTGAAAGAAACAGTAAATACAGTTTTGTAATGATCTTTTAGTTCAATTTGGATTTGCCAAAATCCTAATTTCAAATCAAATTTTGCAAGGACTAAGGCAGAATGTAAACTTTGCAAAAGATCTTTTTTATTTGGAATCGGATATCGAATCCATTTTAAAGCTTTATTAAGCGGTTTGTAATTTATCACAAGTCTAGGCGTTTCTCTTTCTATTTTTGAGTTTTTATTGACATAGAAAGCGGCACAACTCCAAAAAGACCTAAATTTTATTATCAGTCCTTTTGAAATTAAATCTTGAATCTCTTTTTTACAGTGATTTTGAGTTCTTGATTCATTTGGATTGATCTAGCATTTATTGGGATTTATTTAACTGAAAAATCATCTTTATATGGTAGATCAACCATATGGTGTTTTCTTTGCCAAAGAGTATTTGGCAAATCCGAACAAATTTCTTTTTTCAATTTGTTTTTGAAAGTCTTGAATTTTATTTTTTATTAAATTATTTTCTAAATTCTTTTGGATTCTAGAAAATGAAACATCTTGTTTTAAGAATTGAAGATGTTTTTGTTTTTCCTAAATTAAAAGATTTAATTCAATTTTGTAAATAGAACAAGCTTTTAAAAGATTAAGATTTCTTGTTCTAGATTTTTCAATGAAAGGGAAACTAATTTTGTTTCCTTCTGATTTAAAAGAAATACTATCATAATTGACAAAGTAAGGAGTTATCATGTTGATAAATGGAGTCCCTAAAATGACACTATGATTTATATTTTCCAATAAAATGAAAGGGGTTTTTATTAAAACAGAACCATTTTTTATGGTGGCTTCTATTTTTCTTTTGATAATCATTTTTTAAGTATTTGCTACAAAAAGTTTTTCATTTGTTTCTTTAGCAAATCTTTTTTTTAATTATACCATTTTTTAAATAGTTTAAATCTACACCAATATCAAAAATAGCAATTGTGTTAATTTTGAAATCATCTGAAAAAATAAGTGTTATTTTGATCAGATATTTCTTGCTTGTGACAGTTCTTAAAACAAATAAAAAATCTTCTGTAATTGTTTCCTGGTTTTCAATTTCATTTTTTGCTAATTCAGAATCTTCTTCTTATTTTGTTTCTTCTATTTCATTTTGTAGGTTAAAGTTTGAAACTAAGTCACGAAGAATTTTAGAATCAAATTCCTATTTTTGTTTAAGAGTTTTTAACTCTTGTTTGACTATCTTTACTTCTTCCTAGAGAGATTGGACAGTAACATGAGGCTTTTTCTTTGATCTTTCTCCTAAGATTTTTGTTAAATCGTATGAATTATTTTGGATTAGAGAGAAAAAAGTTAAAGAGAGTTTAGGTGTTTTATTTTCAAAGGATTTTAAAAGTTTTTCTATTATATCCTTTTGAAGTTTTTTATCCTCAACTTGTTTTACAATATTAAGCATTAATTCTTGATCTTTTGTGAGAACATTTAAAGATTTAGTTGATTCTAAATCATCTTCAGAATTATTTTCTAATGAACTGGAGGTTATAAAATCATTTTGAAAAGATTCATCATTTTTTAAAAAACCTGTTTGAGTTTCTTCATCTGAAGTTTCAACTAGAATTAATGAAAGTTTTTGGATTATTTCATCTTCTAATTATAATTCATGAAGTCTTTTATTTAATTTGTAATATTTTGAAATGTGTACAGGTTGGTTACATTTGTAAAAAAACAATCTATTTTTCAAAATTTTTTAAAGATTTCTTGATTGACTTTTGTTTTCTATAGGTTTTTCTAGGTTTAGATTTCCTATAGAAATTTTCTTTACTAGGCTTTAAAGATAACCATTTCTGAATTTCTTATGGGACTTAAAACAAGATCCTCCACAGTCTTTAGTTTGATTTCCTATAGGAATTTCAAACTATTTACAAAATTATCCTAATTCTTGCTTCATTTTTCTCATTTCCCATTTTAAATGTTTTTGAAGTTTTAAATCTTGACAGATTTTTAGTCATTCCTTTTGAGTGAAACTAACCAATTCTCCATAAGTGAAATGGTTATATGGGATTTGATTAATTCCAAATATTTTTTTGATTTTATTTCTAACCTTTTGTCCTAGAAGTGTTGGTAATCCTGCTAAGAATTGTTCTTTCCAAAATGGTTGATTGGAATCTTCTCTATGCATTACCCTATTTAGAAACATATTTTTATAGTTTTGAAATTCAGAAAGTTTTACACCTAAGGTTTGAAAGCAATTCTATGTTTTTATCTTTCAAATGAGATGGATCTCCTAAGAAGTGCAAGCTAATTATGTGAATTAGAGTTGCTACAACGTCCGGAATAGGATTTACTAATTCATCAAGGATTGAAATTCCTTCCTCCGTAGTTTGAATGGCACATAAAATTTATAATTGTTGTTGTTAAGTGAGATCGTAATCCCACCAACCTTTTAATTATCTTGAAATACCTGATATAAGAAGTTCAACTATGGCTCTATCAGGGGTATTTGTTTGGGTTTTATAGGCAATGGAAGCCATTGCCTATAAAATGTTTGGTTCGCAAGGCTTGAACTTAGACTGGGATAAAATGTTTGGTCTATTTTTTATGCCTAAAGTTGGAGCAGTTGTTATGGCGAAAGGTGAAGGTGTACTTTGTGTCCAATGAATTCTGGACAACTTCTGTTTTTGGTAATGGTCTCCTTTAGAGTTAGAGATTTGATCTAGAATACTAATAGTTTTATTTTGTCAAGGGTGTCTTAAGCTACCATTGGAATTGTGGTAGAAGATGATCCTATCCTACTCAATTGGTTCGCAAGGCTTGAGTAAATTCTGATTTACTTTCTTTGAATAATTTTTGGCTTGTCTTGGATACATAGAAAGGCTTAAAGATAGGATTTTTTAATTTTAATTCTGTTGTTTCAACATGGGAAACTACAAAAATTTTTTGGTGTTCCCCAATCCTAGTTAATTATTTTGCAATAGTACTAAGATGAGTATTTGTAAAATTATTCTGTTGAATGATTTTTTTTATATCCTTATATGTATTTTCATTTGGAGTTTTATGAGGACTAGCATCAACAGTTTGATTTAAATGTGTTAATTTTATGTATCTTAACGATGGATGTTCATATTAGATTTTCCTACCATCAAACATTTCTCATTCTATAACCTTATTCCTTATTATTATAGGGTTTATAGATTTTTGTTTGAAAAGATACGAAATTTTGTTGTGTAGAGTATAAATTTCGAACTAGTTAAAAAATAGAATTTGCGCTTTATTTTCATAAATAAATTCATAGTAATTATTTTGAATTTCTTTTCTTTTTTCCAGAAAATTTTTAAAAAACCATGTTCTTTTTTTCTAGATTTTTAAAAGAATAAAATTCCTCATGTAAATAAGTTTTGTCTACTTCAAAATCTTTTTCAATGACGTTTAATTCATTTATATCATTTTCTATTATTGCCGAAAAATATGGTGAAGTTGGTGGAGAAACATTTTGTGGTTCCTCATTTGAAACCTATGGTCTGGTGTAGACCTAATAAGGAGCTATTGTTGAATAATCAATGTTTTGAAAATATGCACTTGGAATGCTTGAACAGGAAAATCTTGGTTTTGAAAAATTTTCTTCCCTATCAAGGAGATGAATCACTGAGGGGATCTTTGAGGCTCGTCCAATGTCTACAGTACTAGTAGAGGAACCAGAGTCAGAAAATTGATAACTGAAAGCTCTTGAAAAGCTGAATTTTACCCTTCCATCATCGTACTGAGTAATTTTCCTCAAATAAGTGTTTGGTTTAGATTTTTTAGGAGATTTTGGTTTAGTGGCTCCTTCTAAAATTCATTCTTCAGGAAGATCAATATCTTTCCAAAGTATGATTTTTGGAATAACAGTATTTGCTCTAAATAAATTCGTTTGTAAAAATAAGGTTTCACCCTTTTTTGTAATATTTTTTATAGATGTCAAAGTAGAAAATATTGCTTTATAATGTACCCTATAAATAATAGCTACTAGAATTGATCCTCCCAGCATTTTGTAATTATGAGTTTTAATTTGTAAAACCAATGATTTCAAAATGTTTGGATCTGTTAAAGATAATGAAATGTTTGGTGAGCATTCAAAAGAAATCGGTCCTGGAAAAAGACTCGACTCTATTGAGATTATAATTCCATCCTAAAATTCTAAAAATCTTGTATCCCTCAACACACAACGAATTGCGGTGTTTAATCCTTCTCTTGTTAGAATTTTTATGCCTACTTGAATAAGTCTTATGTGGATATATTCATATTTTCGATCTCTATGCTTTTGCAGAGTTTTTAGGGAGAGAAGATGAATAGTTTCAAATGGTTTTGAGATTTGAACTTCTCGTTCTTCTGTTTTGATTATGAAATCAGTTTTTATGAGTTTTGGAAAAAGACTATTCTCATAAACTTGATATCTTTTTATTTTTGAAATTTTTCAGTTATTTATTGATTTTTGAAAATCTTCAATAGTTATTTCTTCACTATTGATGATGTTTGATTTTTGACTACCGAGTTTGAGAGAGTTAGAAGTAGAAGAACTTGTGAAAGAAGTAGTTCTACAAAATAAATTATCTATAATTAAAAAATTTTTTAATTAAATTTTGAAAAATTATTATTTCTTTTCTGGATTAAAATTGAAAAGGATTTACTACCCTAAATGTCTATTCGTCGGCTAACACGGGATTTACTACCCAACAACTATCATTACCAAGAAAACATTTTAAATTTTTCAAAAAGTAATTTAAAAATTTTCAAATTATAAAAACTTACTTTATCAATCTACTACCCCTTAAGCTTTGATGCCATGGACGGCCGGGAATAGAAGGGTGATAGATCTATATCTATATGTATGCAAAATGCAGAAAAATAAATGCAAGGTACGTGGCGTAATAGCCCTCTATACTACACACACGCACGCACGCGCGCACATACACACACACACGCGCGCGCGCAAACATGCTTATGACAATTCCTCTACCAATTACGTTATAATTATAATACCAACTATGTTGGATTTAAAACTCTATTTCATTTTTTGATTAAAATAATGCTAACCCATACTTCTAGAATGGAGAAAACATGCTTATAACACACTTTCTTTTAAACAGTGAAAACGTTTTCTTACAAAGACATCTGTAATAATGCTTCACATTTCCTATAATTTTGACATTATAACAAACACTTCTTTTCATAATAAGTGAAAATTTTAATTTAGTCCCTGAACTTCTCTAAAAATATAATTTTGCCTTTATTGGGCTTTTATCAATTTAAACCTCTTTAATCATATCTTATGATGCCAATTTAAGATTTAGTCCTTATTTTATCGTGTAATTACATTTTTACCCTTTTTAAACCCTTTGATCTCATTTTTCAACTTTTCATGCATAAATCACATAATTAACATTTTTATAGGCAAAACTTACATTTTAATAATTATTTTTCATAATTACAATTTTCCCTTAGAATGATCAGTGAAAAATCTCGAGCCGGATATGCAGGATGAAGACTCCAATGATGTAAATAGGAACCACATGACTGGATGTGATCTTGTATCCTAGTTTTAAATGTACCGACAAACTAGAATATACATAATAAAGTAAATCTCATGGTAAAATCACAATATATGTGTCCCTATGGCTATCCATTATATCTTATGATCCTGAATTTACCCATAATTGAACACTAAGGGCAATTTCTTTATCAGCTTAGTGTCATTTCTCATGTATATTCTTATGGTTTTCACATTATATGATATCACCACGTGGTCATTCCACATTTCTAATAGGATATTCTTTATGTTTACATCATGTACACATGTATGACATAAACATACTTGATTTTCTACTTGAACACTACTCGGCCACATTAGGTACATGGGCTTATCATGTTGATTTCTCTTTATTTACATAGCATCCATGGTTTTAACATTATTATTAATATTTCTACATGCTTACATGATTTCCTTACATGTATATTATTAGAATACACATATGATTACCATTATGTACACATGCAAAATTTACATTCATGTGTTATCTTTAATTCCCACATGTTCCTTTAATGTCATGTTACATATTTCATGTCATTTATGCTTCTAATTATTGAATTAAGGCATGATATGGCATACTAATGAATTCAGCCACCTTAGGTTCATAGCCTTCTAAATTGTTTTCAACCCTAATTCATGGTTCTAACATATTAAATCATCTTTTTACCATGTCATATCATATTATTTCACTATTTAGCCTAAGTTGTCTTAGTTGCACAATGTAAAGTCTAACTAAGCCTTAATGAAATATATGAAATGAAGTGTAGAAGAGTATCCACTAAACTTGAATGACTTAGAAGTCACCTAGACTTCCTTCTCCTTTCCTTTTTCTCCCTTGGTTTGCCTTTCCTCTTGGTTTTCTACTTTAGGCCGAAATGAAGAAAGAATAAATCATAAGTTTAAGCTTTAATTCTAATATGTAATTAATGCTAAATATTATTATTTATGATGCTCTATATGTCTACATGAAAAAGCTTAATTAAAATTAACGAAAGTTCATAGATTTACCTAATTGGTTTAATTTTCTCTCACCACCTATCTTTGATTTCTCCTCTCTTTTTTTTCTTCAATCTTGTTTTTAAGATGAAAAGGAGTTTTTCTTATGTATCTAAATGAAATTTCGGCTCACAACTTGGTAAGTATTGAAGGAATATGGAAGAAAAATGGTGAGAGCACACTAAAGGGGATGGTTCGGATTTCTTTGAGAGAAAGGGGGAAGATGGCCAAATTTTACTGTGATTTTTAAAGGTTCTAGACTACTTTAGGGTACCTTTGAATAACCCAAAGTAATGGCCAAGATTCCTCCATTTGTTATGAAATCTAGAGGCTTACTTTTACGCCATCTGTCACCCATTCATTGGTTTCTACCTTCACTCACACCAAACCAATGCATATAGGCTAACATACCCTATATTCTAATGACATTTATACCCTCATTCATTGAAAATATGATAATTAAGTCCCCCATTCAAATTAACCTTTATTTTTCACTCTTTTTCATGAATTAATGTTCTTGTTGTCAGAATGACACAAAATTTTTCCCCACGTGTATAAATACATATGGGAAGGTGTGTATTAAATTTAAAGATCATTCTGATATTGTTTCAATATACTTTTAGTTTTGGAGGTAATTTCCACCATTCTAAAATCTAAAATTCTAAAACTGTCAAAAATGCTATTTTTTATTTTCTTGAGTTCATTTATGCTATTTATAATGTATGTGTGAAGTTTGAGGATCATTGGGGATCTTTAGACCACTCAAACATTTGGTCAAACCTATGGTCAAACCTCTCATTGAACCATAAAATTTCTCTTTATTTGCTTATTTAGAATCCTATTTGACCTCAATTTCTCCCCAAACTATACCACTTGAATCCATTTAACGTAGACTATCTTACTAGGTGTTTAACTTACATTTTCCAGTAGGTCAGCCATCTTTCAAGTTGAGCAAGTTTAATTTACGAACAATGTTAAAATTTTCTACGTTATAATAATGCAATTACTCTGAAACTAAACCCAGGACTACCATTAATGCTTTAAAATGTATCATACATATCAGATGGAAAGTATGGGCATTACAGTACTCCCCCACTAAATAAAATTTCATCGTCAAAATTTACCTGGAGTGAATAACTGAGGATGCTATTGTCTCATGGTTTTCTCTGGCTTCTAAGTGGCTTTTTCTACATTGTGTCAGTTCCAGGGTACTTTAACAAATGGAATGCATTTACTTCTGAGCTATCTAATCTTCCTGGAGAGAATCTTTACTAGTTTCTCATCTTAAGCTATATGAGATTACAACTGAATCTTTGGTGGTGTGATGACATAGGAAGGATCCGATCGATATTTCCTCAGCATGGATACATGGAACACGTCATGGATTTTTCCAATTTTGAAGGCAGTTTAAGTCTATTGGTAATAGGTCCAATCTGCTGGAATACCTTATATGGACCAATAAACCTGGGGCTAAGTTTGTCCTTTTTGGTGAATCTCATAATCTTCCTCTATGGAGAAATTTTTAAAAAAACTTTAAAGCCTATATTGAATTCTATTTTCTTTCTCTTTAAATTTACATAAGATTTATGTTTGTCTGTTGTTGCCTTTAAATTGTCTTTAGTTAATTTCACCTTTGCTTCAGTTTCTTAGATTAAGTCTGGGCCCACTAGTTTGCTTTCACTCAACTCTATCCATCATAAAGGGGTTCTGCATTTCCTTCCATAAAGAGCTTTATATGGTGCCATATTAATGCTGGATTGATTATTGTTATTGTAAGCAAATTCTAATAGTGGAAGATATCTCTCCCAATTGCTACCAAATTCAAGGATGCAACACTACAACATATCTTCCAGGATTTGTATTACTCGCTCGGACTGTCCATCTATTTAAGAGTGAAAAGCTGTGCTGTTATCTAAATGAATTTCCAATGCTTCTTGCAATCTTTGCCAAAATTTTGATGTAAACCGCGGATCCCTATCTAAAATAATGGAGATGGGGACACCATGAAGTCTGACTATCTCATTGATGTAAATTTTTACCAATCTATTTAGAGGAAAGTCGACCCTTACTAGTATAAAATGGGTGGATTTTGTCAATCTATCTATAATAATCCAAATAGAGTCATATTGTTTTCTAGTCAGTGGTAATCCTGAGACAAAATTCATGGTCACATGATCCCATTTCCATTCAGGTATGGTGATGGGTTGCAATAAACTAGAAAGGGCTTGATGTTCAGCTTTTACTTATTGATAGATCAAACATCGAGTCACAAATTCAGCTATATCTATTTTCATCCCTGGCCACCAGTAAACTACCTATAGATCTTGATACATTTTATTACTTCTCGGATGCATGGCAAACTTGCTATGGTAAGCTTCTATCAAAAGCTTCTTCTTTAATTCGACATTATCTAGTACACAAATTCTTCCTTTATAATACAAGCAGCCATCATGATCAAGAAAGAACTCACTATCTTCTCCAGCTTGAATTTGAGAAATGATACAGGCTAATCGATCATCTTGCCATTGAGAATCTCGTACTTGCTACCGTTGACTAGGTTTTGTTTGAATTTCAGCTACTAATGCCCAATCTCGGTCTGCACTCAATTTAACATTTAGAGCCCTTAAGGTAGATAAGCACTTCCTACTAAGTGCATCCGCTACTACATTCATCTTACCAGGGTGGTAGTCGATCAGAAAATCATAATCTTCAATAAGTTTTATCCACCTTCTTTGTTTCAGATTAAGTTCTTTCTGAGTGGACAAATACTTTAAACTCTTATGATCAGTGTATATGTAACATTTTTTGCCATACAAGTAGTGCCTCTAAATTTTCAAAGCAAAGACGATTGTTGCTAACTCTAAATCATGAGTATTATAGTTTCTTTCATGAGTTTTGAGCTACCTAGAAGAATAGGCTATCACTTTACCCTGCTGCATTAAGAAACATCCCAATCCATTCCTAGAAGCATCATTGTAAAGCATAAAAGGTTCACCTATAACGGGCTATGTGAGGATCGAAGCTTTAGTTAACATGTGTTTCAACTTTTCAAAACTTTCTTAACATTGATCTATCCACACAAACTTAGTACTCTTCTATAATAGCTTAGTAAGTGGGGAAGCTATCATAGAAAATCCCTTTACAAACCTTTTATAATAACCAGCTAGCCCAAGGAAGCTTCTGATTTCGATTATATTTTTGGGTGGTTTCCACTTTAGAATTGCCTCAACCTTTTTCAAATCTACTTTAATTCCCTTTGTTGTTATCATATGGCCCAAAAATGAGACTTCTTTAATCCAAAAATCACATTTACTGAATTTTACATACGGTTGTTTCTCTCTCAATGTCTGTAGCACAATTCGTAAATGTTTATCATGTTCCTTCGGAGTTTTAGAATATATTAATATGTCACCAATAAACATTACCACAAACTAATCTAGATACATGTGAAAAATACAGTTCATCAAATCTATAAAAGCTGACGATGCATTAGTGAGACCAAATGAAATGACCAAAAATTTATAGTGACCATACCGTGTGCAAAAAAGTGGTTTTTGGTACATAAGCATCTTTAACCTGGAGTTGATAGTAGCCTGACTTTAAATCAATCTTAGAGAACATAGTTACACCCTTTAGTTGATCAAACAAATCATCAATTCTAGTTAAGGGATATTTATTTTTGATGGTCACTTTGTTCAATTGCCGGTAGTCAATACAAAGTTGCAGCGATCAATCCTTCTTTTTCACAAATAAAACTAGTGCTTCCTATAGTGATACACTAGGATGGATAAATCCCTTGGCTAATAACTCCTGTAGCTATATTTTTAATTATTTCAGTTCTACAGGTGCCATGTGATATGGAGCTATAAAAATAGGAGCTGTGCCAAGTAATACATCAATGGAAAAGTCAACCTCTCTTTCCATGGTAGTCCCAATAATTCATCAGGATAGTAGAGAAATCAAGAATAATTGGAACATTATTTACTGTAAACTTTTCATCCTTGGCTTCTATTACATAATCTAGGTAAGCTTCACACCCTTTTTTGGATACACTTGTTTGCTGTTGTAGCTGAGATAACATTTGATAAGAAACTAGATCTTTCTGCCACTACTGTAATTTCTTGCTTGTCGAGAGTTTGCATTGTGATTATTTTCAAATGACATTTGACATCTACTTAGTGTTTAAATAATCAGTCCATTCCTAATATAACGTCAAGCTCATAAAAAAGAAGTTCAATTAAATTTGCAAGGAAGAAGGTTTGTTGTATCTGGATGGGATAATTTCTATATATTTTTTTCACTACTACATTGTACCCTAAAGGGTTACTAACAAAGATGTCCTAATCTAATTATGAGCTAACCAAACCCTTCCTATGTGAAATTTTTGTGCTAAGGTATGAATGTGTTGACCTAGGATCTATCAAAGCATAAATCGGTGTGTCAAATAGGTAAAACTTACCCGACTATGACATCAGGTGTATCGTGATCTTCTCTCGGCCTTACTATATAATTTCGTGCAGGTGGACACCCTTCTTATCTTAGTGGCCTCTGAACACTTTTTTTGATTGGTAAAGATAATGTAGGTCCACCCCTAACATGTCCTGTAACTAGTGTAGTATGAGGTCTATCTAATGTGGCCACTGATGCTCAGGGATAATCCTTTTGTAAATGCTCCTGTGATCCGCACCTCAAACATGCACTAATCAATCTCCAACATTCTCCTAGCTGACGTCGCCCATAATGTTTACATACTAGATTACTGTATCTAGTTAAACCTCAAGGGTTGCTAGTAATGGAGGTTATGGATGGAGTAGCTCATGCCGTTGACTTCTGACTTTAGGCTGAAGCTGTTGCAGGAACCTGTGAGGTAGTAATGGAACTCGTCTATTTCTTACTGGGACTATTAAGAGTGTTTGCTGTAGATGGTTTCCTTCTTTGCTTGAATCGGGCTTGTCAACTGACTGCTTCATTTTGTATTACTTCAATCCATATAGCTGTATGCACTTATTCCATTTTGATCTGTATATTCATGCACTACCAATGCCTTACTAATGTCATTATGTAGGCCTTACTAAAAAAACTGGCACAACTTGTCTGGAGGAATCTAGTAAGCTTTCATATATGCATTAAGCCTTTCAAATTCTCGATCATATTCTTGTACTATTTTTTTGCCTTGCCTTAATCTCCAAAATGCACTCTTCATGGCTCGGTGATATTCTTTTCCCACATATTTGTTGTTGAATTTTTATAAGAAGAATGGCCATGTCAACTGATTTGCTGGAGTATATCTTTTCACTATGTTCCACCAAGTATAAGGTGGGCCCTGAAATAAAGCAATAACACCCTCCAACATCTATTTGGGTGAACTATGTGTAATCTCAAATAATCTTTTAATCTTGTGTAGCCATTCTTCTGCCTCTATTGTAGTTAACTAGTCTCTATCATGAAAATATTCGACTCCCATCCTTTTTAATTGTTCTAAAATAGGTGCCCTAGATGACTGTGGTAGTGGTTGTAGTTGAGGCTATGGTGGTGGAGCAGGGGCTTGCATTCTCTGATATATTAAATCTGTTATCACCTGCATAAAATCTGGTGGTGCCACTAGAGGAGGTACCAGTGGTGCTGGTGGAGGTGTCTGATGATTGGGTGGTGCTACAACCACTGCTGGATTGGTTAAAGCCCCACTCTCAGCCTTATCTGCTAACTTAGCTGCCCATCAGGAGTTGGAAGCCATGCTATCATTGAAAATATACAAGGGACAGGTAAGCAAAAATTTAACATTTTCCTTGTGCTTTATAGGCATGCATATATAATAATATATTCATCAATTCACACTTAAACTACTACTTCGATATTAGGACCACCTAAATCTGGCTCTGATACCATAAAATGTGATACCCTATTAAACAATGTTATACCTTAATTAATTCTCATTATTGTCTTATATTATAAACATAGTATTTAATTAACTGATTGTTGATAATTACCAGTTTAAGACATAATTCACTATTTCTTTTTGTAATTTACTATTCATTTGGTAAAATTTTGGGCAACATGACGACTTGTTTTTCATGCTTTCCATTCTTATCTTCAAACTTCGTTACCTATCCCTGCGCGTGGTCACAACAAACTACGCGCTAAGCAATGGTGTTGCTTAGTGGTGGATACAACTACATAAAATTTCAATGCAAATAAAATATTGATTATGTAAAATTGCCATTTTACCCTTCTTGAAACATTTATGCAAAAGCATTTTATTCTACCTCTTTTAGCTTTAATTATGTTGTCTAATGATTTAAATATTCTATTTACCTCATTTTACTCATATTCCTCTATTTAAGTGGTAATTTACCATTTGGTACCTAAAATTTTCTTTTCATCATGGTTGATCTATTATCACCTCTAATTTATTCATTTTAACTTTATTTTACTTTTATTTCATCATGACTGTAAAAATTTCACTTTAGTCCCAACTTTTTCGTAGTAAGTGAAAATTTTAATTTAGTCCCTGAACTTCTCAAAAATTAAAATTTTGCCCTTATTAGGCTATTTATCAATTTTGACCTCTTTAATCATCCCTTATGTGCCAATTTATTATTTAGTCCTTATTTTCTTGTGTAATTATATTTTTACCCTTTTTAAACCCTTTGACCTTATTTTTTAACTTTTTCATACATAAATCACATAATTAACATTTTTATAGGGAAAAATTACATTTTATTCCTTATTTTTCATAATTACGATTTTTTCCCTAGTATAGCCAGTGGAAAACATCGAACCAGATATGCGGCATGAGAACTCTAATGATGTAAATAGGGATCGAATCACTTGACGTGTCCCTGCATCCTAATTCTAAATGTGCCAGTAAACCAGATTATATACAACAAAGTAAATTTCATGGTGCAACCATGGTATATGTGTCCCTATGGCTGGCCATTATATCCTATGATCTCGAATTTACCCACTGAACACTAAGGGCAATTTCTTTATCAGCTTAATGTCATTTGTCATGTATATTCTCATGGTTTTCATATTATGTAATTGTTAGTGTAAGCCCTAGCCCCAATGCATTGTAACGAAACACTTGAAATTAATAAAATGAGGCATTAGTTTTATCTTTTGTATTCCTGTGCATATCAATTGATAAAACTATCCAAGAATGTCGTTTCGATTTAAGTTATCATGTGTGAGGCACATGGATTGTAAGACCTTGAAACAAATGAGACATCATTCTAAATATCCCTAGTCAGTCATTGTTATGGGAATAACAAATGAATTAAGACTAGTATGCTCTCTCTGATCTTATGAGTTCTGTCTTACGGATCATTAGGACAAGAGTGTAAATCAGAGATCATAGATACATGTTAAAGAACATGGTATCTGGATTCGATCCGCTCATGAGAACACTACATGGTACAAGTCATAAGTGTTTCTCATATGCAAGTTTTGTATCGGAGTTCTTAGACCTGAAATCTCTATGAAACTCTTTATGAATTACTGTGTACTTTGACATACACCTAACGTGCTCGTAACAGAGTGACAAGTACGGGTATGATTGGGTATGCACTGATTCATGTTAGAGAGCATGAGAGAAGTGAAGGGATTACCCCTCTCGATAAGAGAGAAAAATATCACCGGCCACTTGATCAGTGAACTGAGAAGTGTATGGCCATACCGAGATGAAATAATGAGTAATCATTATTTATCTGAGAGTTCAGTGTCACTGGAATATCAAGAAATGAATTAATGTATATAAGGATGACTAGTTCCATGCCTTATATTAATTCTGATATTTATGGGTAAGGGACTATGCGAAATTGCATTAGGTCACCAAATGCCATATGCATTTTCATTTAATTTGGAATGCTATAATATCTTGCTAGAGAATATATATAGCCTTTGAATTAATTTATTAATTCATTGCCAACATTAAATGGACCTATAGGATCGCACACAAAGCATTGGGCTTAAAATATTTAAATTAAGTATTGGACATTAATTTGGGCTTTTAATTAAAGTCAAATTAATGTATGTAATGGGTTATAATATTGCTATTGGGCTTTGGTCCATGAGAGAGAGAAATTCAGCCCATAAGGTTTAATTTCAATTAATTAATTATCTTGTATTAATTAAGTTAATTGAATATTAAAGCCTAAAGGAATTTAAATTAAATTAAATCACTTATATATTTAATTAAGTGATTTCATTTATTTAAATGTCTTATGTTTTATTTCAAATTTGAATTTAAATTCAAAGGAGTTTAATTCAAAATATATTACTTATCTTTAGGAAGTGATAGAGTTTGAATTAATTATCTTATGATAGTTGAATTCAGATTAATGACTTGCCAAAGGATAAGCATATATATTAAAAGAAATAAAACCCTAAACCTAATTTTTTTGTGGCATGAATAGTAACTCGTGAATAGTAACTCGTGAATAGTGACTCTCTCTCTCTTAATTCTTTTGTTCAATTTTTCACAAGGAGAAAGGATTGTTCCTCATTCTCTTGTGTTATTGAGCAGTAATAGCAATCTAAAGAAGTACAAAATCAAGTTTTGTAGCTTCAAACTATAACCCTTACACAATACCGAGAAAAGAGATCTAGCAATCTCGTTTTTAAGCCGACGGTGTAATTGTGTGTGTGAGACTAGAGGGAGTGGCGCAAAAGGCTGTTCCTTGGCATTGGTGATCGAGAACTAAGGTGGATAAAGGCATCTTGGTTGCTGGACATCACAAAATCAAAGAATAAAAGGCATCATCTATTGTAAGTTTCAAAACCCTAAAATTGCATGTTTTCGTTCCTATCTTTGGATATGTATGGTATGTATGATAAAATTTTTATTTTTCCGCTGTGCTATCATGATTATCATACCATGTCATATTCCATCAGTGGTATCAGAGCCTATACATGCTTATTTTAGTGCTTTAGATGCATGAAAAAATTAATTAAAAATCGTTATTTTGAAAACATGCAAATCTGAAATTTTCTATTTTGAGTTTTTTGCATTGTTTTGGTGTAAAAACGATTTTAATTGATTAGATAGGTATTATAATTAATATGACATGTTAATATACTGTCCTAAGATGTTATTAGGGCTGGTAATGGTCGGATTTAATTATTTATACCTGATGGTACATGTTAATTATGAAACTAGGTGCTAGTTGGCATGTAAATTGCTATTTTAACAACTAGTTTTCAAAATTAAATGTAAAAACGTTTTTGGGATGTTTGTAAGTGATTTTTAAAGATTAATTATCAGGTCTGGACATATTTTAAATTTGGTTTTAATTTTGGCCATGACAATTTAATTGATTAATTTTAAAATCACTTAAAACAATGACTAGTTTGTGTTTGTTACATGTTTAATCAACATTGTTTGCTTTGTTTTGATTAAAATGGTAAAAACACATTTATATTAAAATGGTACAGAATATTAAATCAATATTTATGGACTTATTTAGATTATTAAATGACTCATAAAATTGATTTAAATGTTTGTGCATTTTATGGCATTACATAAGCATTAAACAACTAGTTTTTGTTGTTTGTTTGTTTTTGCATGAATGCCGTGTACTATATATGTGTTCTTCATGATTTTATTTTTAATTCATGTTAGCACATATCATATGCATTTTTAATGTTTATGGGCTGTATGACATAAAATTAAAAATGGCAAAATTGGAAATTATGCTAGAATTGATTTATAGCACAAATCTAACTAGTTTGTGTTTTGGGCTTTTAAGAGAACTTATTCAATAAGAGGATTTAGTCCATTGGGCTTCGGCTCAGGCCCATCACGGGGTCATCTCTTAAAGGTTCAAGTACACAATTTCCATTAATGGGCTTGGCTAAATCTAATTAAAATTGGACTTTGTTTGATCCATGAATGCTATGTATATTTATTTGCTTGTTTGGTGTGATGAATGGATATGCATGGTGCATTCATGGGCCCTGGGTTTTTATAATTAAATATGGCCTGCGAGCCATTATATTTTATTGTAAAAGTTTCATTTATTTCTTAGAATAGAATTTATTTGAAGACTTTGTAAATCAAGACGAAGCCCACCGGAGTGGAGAAGCCCAACTCGAAGATTCTTATGTAATAATATAGAATCTTAGTTGTAAGTTTTTGGGCCCATGTTTGTCACGCTTTACTTTATGCAATTATATATATATGCATGCTATGTATGGATGACAAAGCGTATGCCATGTAAGCCGTAATAAAATGAATCCCTAAAAAATAGTAAGTCACAAAGTTGCCTTCCTAATTCGAAACATGTCAAGGCATCGATCATCGATCACGTAGACTAGGAGTCCTAGATGCGCCCGATTATCTTTGTGAGGCATGGGTTGTGAATGTAGGTTGGACTTATCATGGAAAGGGATGCCCGGACCTAGGCAACTAATAAATGGGTTGTGCTATAACATCCTAAGATGTTAGCCCATTTGATCCAAGAGTCATGTACGAGACATGATTGGAGTTTTCCTACCTAAGTAACTTAACTTGTTAGGTGTACAAGCTCAGCTTGACTAATAAGTTGTTGAGAAAAGTGGATCTTGGCCCACATTAAATCACTAACGCGAATTATTTAAAGGGATATTAATTCGGTTTGTGGGATCATTAATAAGACCTCATTTAATCTTGCTAAATTTTATTGTAGATTGAAAATGGCATCTTCAAACAACAATTTCTCATTGCGATCGGTCCTTGAAAAGGACAAATTGAATGGCACCAATTTCATAGACTGGTCTCGAAACTTAAGAATAGTTCTTAAGCAAGAGAAGAAGTCGTATGTTTTGGATGCACCCTTGCCTGATGAACCAGGAAGGAACGCCTCTGCGGTTCAAAAGGAAACTTTTGAGACCAAGAAGAGCGACTCCAATGATGTGACCTGTCTGATGCTGGCCACTATGGTGCCTGAATTGCAAAAGCAATTTATGGACCAAGAGGCTTATGCGATCATGGTGCACCTCAAGGAGATGTTCCAAGAGCAAGCTCGTCACGAGAGGTTCGTGACAACAAAGGCATTAATTTCTTGCAAGATGGCTGAGGGTACACCTGTTAGTACCCATGTACTCAAGATGAAAGGGTATCTTGATACTCTTGAGAAGCTTGAGGTACTAGTGCCAAAGGAATTGGCCACTGACTTGATCTTAGGATCATTGCCTGCTGCTTATGATCCATTTGTGATGAATTATAACATGCATGCAATGAACAAGTCAGTCACTGAGCTTCATGGGATGCTTAAGAATGCTGAAGAAAACATTCGAAAGACTAATCCCGTACTAATGGTTTAAAAGGGAATTAAGAAGGGATCCGCTAAGGGAAAGGGAAAGGGAAAGGGAAAACCCAAGTCATTGGGAGTGCACCTCAGGCCCAATCCAAGCCCAAGGCGCCAAAACTCAAAGAGAGTGAGAGCACTTGCTTCCATTGCAACAAGATAGGGCATTGGAGGAAGAATTGCGCTCTCTTCAAGGAAGAACAAAAGAAGAATGGAGCCAAGGCGTCCAGTTCTGGTATTTTTTGTTGTTGAAATTAACCTTTCTATTTTTACCACTTGGGTATTGGATACCGGTTGTGGTTCTCACATTTGTTCAAATGTGCAGGGGTTAAGAAATAGGCGGTTACTTGGGAAGAATGAAGTGGACCTCCGTGTGGGGAATGGAGCACGAGTTGCTGCCATGGAGATAGGCGACTATCACCTCACTTTACCTTCCGGACTTTGTATTGTTTTGAATAATTGTTATTATGTGCCTGCTATGAGCAGAAACATTATTTCAGTTTCATGTTTGGATAATGATGAATTTGATTTTGTTATTAAAAAGGGCAATGCTCATATTCGTCGTGAAGGCATTTCTTATGGCAATGCCATGTTGCAAAATGGCCTTTATATCCTTGATTTACAAAACAAAGAGTCGATATACAACATTAATACAAAGAGGGTTAAATCAAACGAATTGAACCCTACTTACTTTTGGCATTGTCGTTTAGGACATGCAAACGAAAAACGCATTTCAAGACTCCACAAAACTGGAGTGCTTGGGTCATTTGACTTAGAGTCTTATGACACATGCGAGCCATGTTTGCATGGAAAAATGACAAAGAGTCCTTTTAACAAGAAAGGTGAAAGGACTAATGGCTTATTGGAACTAATACATACCAATGTATGTGGACCATTAAGTACACAAGCTAGAAGTGGTTTTAGCTACTTCGTGACTTTCACAGATGACTTCAGTAGATATGGCTATGTCTATCTAATGAAGTACAAGTCTGAAACTTTTGAGAAATTCAAGGAGTTTAAGAACGAAGTAGAAAACCAACTTGGCAAAAGTATAAAAGCCATTCGATCAGATCAAGGTGGCGAATACTTAAGCCAAGAGTTTAATGATCATCTAAAAGAGTGTGGTATTATTTCACAGCTCACTCCTCCTGGAACACCTCAATGGAATGGTGTGTCCGAAAGGAGAAATCGAACTCTGTTGGACATGGTTCGATCTATGATGAGTCAAGCTAATCTTCCTATCTCTTTTTGGGGTTATGCATTAGAAACTGCTGCGTATCTATTGAACTGTACTCCAACTAAAGCAGTTGAGAAGACACCATACGAGGTATGGACTGGGAAAGAACCCAATATGTCTTTTCTCAGGATTTGGGGCTATGAAGCACATGTTAAGAAATTAACATCTGACAAACTAGAGTCCAAATCCACTGTCTGCTTGTTTGTGGGTTATCCTAAAGAAACAAAGGGATACTATTTTTACTCACAAGCCGAGAATAAAGTATTTGTTGCTCGCAAGGCTGTTTTCTTGGAAAAGGAGTTCCTTCTCAAGAAAGACAGTGGGAGTAAAGTAGAACTTGGAGAAATTCAAACACCACAAACTCCTATAGAGGATGGTTTGGAAATGGGATCAAGTTCACAACCAGTTGTGGAACAAGAACCCATTACACAAGAACCTAGAAGGTCCGGTAGGGTACGTCAGGAGATTGAGAGATATGGATTTCTAATCACTGACAGTGACACTATTGAGTTAGTAGATCGTGAGGATCCTACTACCTACCGAGAAGCTATTGAAAGCCCAGACTCGGATAATTGGCTTGAAGCCATGAAATCCGAGATGCAATCAATGTACGATAACTAGGTTTGGACCTTGGTTGATCCACCAGAAGGTGCTAAGGTAATTGAATGCAAGTGGTTATTCAAACTAAAAGCTGATAAGACCTACAAAGGTAGACTAGTAGCAAAAGGTTTTCGACAAACTCATGGTATAGACTATGACGAGACCTTTTCGCCTGTAGTCATGCTCAAGTCCATTAGGATCTTGCTTGCCATAGCTGCATATCATGATTATGAGATATGGCAAATGGATGTCAAAACTGCTTTCCTTAACGGAAATTTACTTGAGGATGTGTATATGACACAGCCTGAAGGTTTTGTCAATCCCAAGCATCCTAAGAAGGTATGCAAGCTTCAAAAATCCATTTATGGATTAAAGCAAGCATCCCGAAGTTGGAATCTTCGCTTTGATGAGGCAGTCAAAGAATTTGACTTCATCAAGAACGAAGATGAGCCTTGTGTGTACAAGAAGGTTAGTGGGAGCATAGTAGTGTTTCTGGTCCTATATGTGGACGACATCCTTCTCATTGGGAATGATATTCCAACATTGCAAAAGGTTAAGCAATGGTTGGGAAAATGTTTCTCAATGAAAGACTTGGGTGAAGCCGAGACAATACTTGGTATTCAAATCTATAGAGATAGATCGAATCGGCTTTTGGGACTAAGTCAAGAAAAGTACATAGACAAAGTACTAAAGCGTTTTAGTATGGGAGACTCAAAGAAAGGATACATACCTTTGGCTTTGGGAGTTCCTTTGACTAAAGAACAGTGCCCTAAAACCAAAGAGGAAAGGGACAACATGAGTAGAATCACATATGCATCTGCTATTGGATCTATCATGTACGCTATGTTATGTACTAGGTTGGATGTTGCTCATGCACTGAGTATAACCAGTAGGTTTCAGCAAGACCCTGGTGAGAAGCACTGGTCTGCTGTAAAAGGGATCCTGAAGTACCTGCGAAGGACTAAGGATCACTTCTTGGTGTATGGTGGTCAAGAAGAGCTCGTCATACAAGGTTATGCCGATGCTGCTTTTCAGACCAGCACTCAGGATTCTAGATTGCAATCTGGGTTTGTTTTTGTTTTGAACAGTGGTGCTGTCAGCTGGAGAAGCTCGAAGCAAGAAACCGTTGCCGACTCAACTACAGAATCTGAGTATATTGCAGCAAGTGAGGCTGCAAAAGAGGCTGTTTGGATTAAAAATTTCATTAATGGATTAGGAGTGGTCCCAAGCGTCCTAGATCCATTAGAAATTTTCTGTGACAATAACGGGGCCATTGCACAGGCCAAGGAGCCCTGGTCACACCAGAAATTCAAACACATACTCAGAAGGTACCACTTGATCAGAGAAATCATTGATCGTGGGGACGTCAAGGTTAGCAAGATATCAAGTGAAGACAATGTAGCAGATCCTTTGACGAAACAGTTACGTCCAAATCTGCACGAAGCTCATTTGAGAGCGTTCGGTCTTAGGGCTATGCCCAATTGGGACTAGTGCTAGTGGGAGATTGTTAGTGTAAGCCCTAGCCCCAATGCATTGTAACGAAACACTTGAAATTAATAAAATGAGGCATTAGTTTTATCTTTTGTATTCCTGTGCATATCAATTGATAAAACTATCCAAGAATGTCGTTTCGGTTTAAGTTATCATGTGTGAGGCACATGGATTGTAAGACCTTAAAACAAATGAGACATCATTCTAAATATCCCTAGTCAGTCATTGTTATGGGAATAACAAATGAATTAAGACTAGTATGCTCTCTCTGATCTTATGAGTTCTGTCTTACGGATCATTAGGACAAGAGTATAAATCAGAGATCATAGATACATGTTAAAGAACATGGTATCTGGATTCGATCCGCTCATGAGAACACTACATGGTACAAGTCATAAGTGTTTCTCATATGCAAGTTTTGTATCGGAGTTCTTAGACCTGAAATCTCTATGAAACTCTTTATGAATTACTGTGTACTTTGACATACACCTAACGTGCTCGTAACAGAGTGACAAGTACGGGTATGATTGGGTATGCACTGATTCATGTTAGAGAGCATGAGAGAAGTGAAGGGATTACCCCTCTCGATAAGAGAGAAAAATATCACCGGCCACTTGATCAGTGAACTGAGAAGTGTATGGCCATACCGAGATGAAATAATGAGTAATCATTATTTATCTGAGAGTTCAGTGTCATTGGAATATCAAGAAATGAATTAATGTATATAAGGATGACTAGTTCCATGCCTTATATTAATTCTGATATTTATGGGTAAGGGACTATGCGAAATTGCATTAGGTCACCAAATGCCATATGCATTTTCATTTAATTTGGAATGCTATAATATCTTGCTAGAGAATATATATAGCCTTTGAATTAATTTATTAATTCATTGCCAACATTAAATGGACCTATAGGATCGCACACAAAGCATTGGGCTTAAAATATTTAAATTAAGTATTGGACATTAATTTGGGCTTTTAATTAAAGTCAAATTAATGTATGTAATGGGTTATAATATTGCTATTGGGCTTTGGTCCATGAGAGAGAGAAATTCAGCCCATAAGGTTTAATTTCAATTAATTAATTATCTTGTGTTAATTAAGTTAATTGAATATTAAAGCCTAAAGGAATTTAAATTAAATTAAATCACTTATATATTTAATTAAGTGATTTCATTTATTTAAATGTCTTATGTTTTATTTCAAATTTGAATTTAAATTCAAAGGAGTTTAATTCAAAATATATTACTTATCTTTAGGAAGTGATAGAGTTTGAATTAATTATCTTAGGATAGTTGAATTCAGATTAATGACTTGCCAAAGGATAAGCATATATATTAAAAGAAATAAAACCCTAAACCTAATTTTTTTGTGGCATGAATAGTAACTCGTGAATAGTAACTCGTGAATAGTGACTCTCTCTCTCTTAATTCTTTTGTTCAATTTTTCACAAGGAGAAAGGATTGTTCCTCATTCTCTTGTGTTATTGAGCAGTAATAGCAATCTAAAGAAGTACAAAATCAAGTTTTGTAGCTTCAAACTATAACCCTTACACAATACCGAAAAAAGAGATCTAGCAATCTCGTTTTTAAGCCGACGGTGTAATTGTGTGTGTGAGAATAGAGGGAGTGGCGCAAAAGGCTGTTCCTTGGCATTGGTGATCGAGAACTAAGGTGGATAAAGGCATCTTGGTTGCTGGACATCACAAAATCAAAGAATAAAAGGCATCATCTATTGTAAGTTTCAAAACCCTAAAATTGCATGTTTTCGTTCCTATCTTTGGATATGTATGGTATGTATGATAAAATTTTTGTTTTTCCGCTGTGCTATCATGATTATCATACCATGTCATATTCCATCAGTAATATCACCACATGGTCATTCCACATTTCTAATAGGATATTCCTTATGTTCACATCATGTACACATGTAATTACATATGTATGACATAAACATACTTGATTTTCTACATGAACACTATTCAACCACATTAGGTACACGGACTTATCATGTTAATTTCTCTTTATTTGCATAGCATCCATGGTTTTAACATTATTATTAATATTTCTACATGTTTACATCATTTTCTTACGTGTATATTGTTAGAATACACATATAATTACCATTATGTACGCATACAAAATTTACATTCATGTGTTATCTTCCATTTCCACATGTTTCTTTAATGTCACGTTACATATTTCATGTCATTTATGCTTTTAATTATTGAATTAAGGCATGATATGGCATACTAATGAATTCGGCCACTGTAAGTTTATAGCCTTCTAAATTGTTTTCAACCCTAATTCATGGTTCTAACATGTTAAATCATCATTTTACCATGTCATATCAAATTATTTCACTATTTAGCTTAAGTTATCTTAGTTAGATAATGTAATGTCAAACTAAGTTTTAATGAAATATATGAAATTAAGTGTAGAGGAGTACCCACTAACCTTGAATTGCTTAAAAGTCACCTAGGCCTCCTTCTCCTTTCCTTTTTCTCCCCTTGTTTGCCTTTCCTCTTGGTTTTCTTCTTTAAGCCGAAATGAAGAAAGAATACATAAAAATTTAAGCTTTAATTCTAACATGTAATTGATGCTAAATAGTCTTATTTATGATGTTTTGCATGTCTACATGACAAATCTCAATTAAACTAACAAAAGTTCATAGATTTACCTAATTGGTTCAATTTTCTCTCACCACCTATCTTTGATTTCTCCCTTCCTTTTTGGTTTCATCTTGTTTCTAGGATGAAGAGGAGTCTTTCTTATGTATCTAAATGAAATTTCAGCTCACAACTTGGTAAGAATTTAAGGAAGAAGGAAGAAAAATGGTGAGAGCACACTAAAGGGGATGGTTCGGATTTCTTTGAGGGAAAGGGGGAAGATGGCCAAATTTTGCTATAATTTTTGAAGGTTTTAGACTACTGAAGGTTACCTTTAAATAACCTAAAGAAATGGCCAAGATTCCTTCATGTGTCATGAAATCCAAAGGCTTACTTTTTAAGTCACTTGTCACCCATTCATTAATTTCTACCTTCACTCATACCAAACTAATGCATGTAGGCTAACATGCACCATATTTTAATGATATTTATACCCTCATTCATTTAAAATATTAAAATTAAGTTCCCTATTCAAATTAACCTTTATTTTTCACTCTTTTTCAAGAATTAATGTTCTGGTTATCAGAATGACACAAAATTTTTCCCCCTATGCATAAATATATGTGGAAAGGTGTGTATAAAATTTTGAGTCATTCTGATATCGTTTCGATATACTTTTAGTTTCGGAGGTAATTTTCACCAGTCTAAAATCCAAAATTTTGAAACTGTCAAAAATATTGTTTTTCACTTTGCTGAGTTCACTTATGCTATATATAGTGTATGTGTGAAGTTTGAGGATCATTAGGGATATTTAGATCATTCAAACCTATGGTCAAAATCCCTTATTGAACCGTGAAATTTTCCTTTATTTGCTTATTTGGAGGCCTATTTGACCTCAATTTCTCTCCTAACTATGCCATTGGACCTCATTTTAACTCAGACTACCTTTCTAGGTGTTTAACTCACATTTCCCATTACGTCACCCATATTTCAAGTTGAGCATGTTTAATTTACGAATAATGTTAAAATTTTCTACCTTATAATAATGCAATTACTCTGAAACTAAACCAAGGACTACCATTAATGCTCTAGAATGTATCATGCTTGTCAAATGGAAATTTGGGGCATTACAATGTTCTTTGTAGAGAGTACTCTTTTCTTTCATTGACCTTAATTTCTGTAAATGCATTTTATGTTTTTATTTTTGATATGTGAAATTATTTGTGTCCGAAGATAGATAATAATGGTAAAAAGGGCTCATGCAGATAACACTTAAAAGAATTTGAGCACATAACGCTCTTCTATAGAGTATGTGTTAATATTTTCCAAGGGAAGGAGAGTTTAGGTAATAAACATCAGCGTGCGAGTTCTTAAACAACCTTTTTCCCAAATAGGCTTTGCATTGCCCCATATAATTCATTTAGTTTGGAAAAGTCTAACTATATTTAGCAGAAAGAGATGTTTTTGTTGCCTTTGAGAATTCCAATTGCACTTGCTCTTGCTAAGTGAAAGTTTCTAGCTGTTGTTGGAGTAATAAATATGAATTGGCATAAAAGATAGCTTACACCAAATTTATAGATGTCTGCTCTAATGAAATTTTAGCATAAAGCTTGTATTTCTCTTAAGCTTAGCTTCGCTGCATCAGTAATATGGCAACTCAAAGGTTACCTCTAAATCCAGGCATAGAAGTGTTGTCTATTTGAACTTAATTTTTCCTTCTTTGTCAAGTTTAAATCTTTTTATATTGGAAAAATAGATATTATCTTGTGAAGTTCATGAAAATACTTAAGGTTATGCTTATTCTATTTTAGACATTAAATATTTAAAGGCAGCACAATAGCTGCTCGATGAAGTGATTAGTGATAGAAAGGTCTTTAAACGGCCTCAATCTAGCTTCAAGGAGACTAGAACCCATAACTATAAAGGAATTTTTCATAAGGAAGGCGATTTGAAAAGAGAAAAGGAGACTATAAGGAGACTTTAAATAGTCAAAAGATGAGATGCTATCACTTCTTTTTCTTCAAGTTGGCACCACAGCAATGACAAAAAGATTACATAAAAGGGGGATAGGGGGAAGGCAACAAGAAAGCTATGTCAAAGTCAGTTTTGGTATGCACAGCCAAGCAGAGGTTTTCAAGCTTCAATGGTAAAAAATATATATTGATAAATATATTTGCATCATTTTTATATGTCAAAGTTTGATAGACAATGGAACATTATAATTTATTTAGTAGTAATGCCTTACCCACTTTCAGTTTGCATTTGGTATTTATTTATCACAGTTCTCAAACAACTAACCTTCACTTGAAGTTGTTGAAAATTATTAATATTCTTAGAACACTCACTCGATTGAAGCTTGATTAACCAATTTGTTATCTTGGAAAAAACCATGGTATTTGAGAATTCCATGGTTGCTTGTGCCTTTTTATGGTAACAAACTTAGTGATTGGTATAATGGAGAATATATTTATTTATGCATATTATTATGCATATTTATTTTTACAAATTAGCCAAACGAAGGCAAAATTTGGGATAAAAATTCTTCCTGACTTGGATTGAATGGCCATCAAGGGAATTGTGAGTAAGTTTAAAGTCCCCAAATCTGAAGAGCTAGAGATACAAAATATCAATCTTGGTGGCTTTATATGAATAAATTATTAGCATCACTTCACAACTAGCATAATAAAAGACTGATCCGAAGACAAATGGTGAAGACTGTTAAGCAAAGCATAAAAAACTAGCAATTCTAAATTATATGGGAAGATGCAAGGTGTTTTCATCAAGATTGACAACAGCCCTCCTACAATAGTAGCTAAAGAGCTAGAAGACTTAAAAGAACACTCTAAAGCCACTCTTGAAAAATGAGCATTTCCTTATCGATACATCAGAGTGGGGATAAAGAAATGATCAAGAAGCCGATTGGATAATAATCTGATAAGTGGAAGAAAGTGAGAAAAAGAATGTAATGGTCTCAACACTGGGTTATCCATGAACAGTATTTTTCGATAGTGAATGGGGCTTCTAGTTTAAAAAATACACCCGGATGTGAAAAATATTTTATTAGACTATCATAAAATATTGATTATGGGTAGTTCGATCTTGATATTTAAAGTGATTTTGAGATCAAATAGGCCTCTAAAAGTCAAAAACATAAAAAACGGAGTGATTCGATTTTTAGGTTAACTAGTTTGACCATAGTTTGATTAAGCCATTAAAAATAGTAAATGAAATCTAAATATTATAAAAAATTGCATATATGCCTAAAAGGATATCTAGATTATTTTGGTTGCAAAAAGTGAATTTTTCAGTAACATCGGTAATTTGAATCAGATCAATTTAATTGAATCGAATAAAAAACGAACTCCGATTGGACTAAAATTTTGTGTACAAGTTATTTTTAATGTGATAAGAATAATGAAATCATTTTTAGAGTGATTTAAGTTTGGAAAGAGAGAGAATTATAGGAGAATAGCTTTATGGGCTTATTTCGGGTTTTTAGGCTTTATTTGGTAAGCTTGGGTTAGACCAAAACCCAACCCATTTAACCACCTCAAATATCTATTGGAAGTGAGAGAATTGGTCAGCTTTGATCATCTCTTTCAACTTTTTTTCTTCTTCCTCCATAGCCAAAACCCATTTAAGCCATCATTCTTCATTTTTCTTCAAGATTTCTTTCAAATTCTCTCTCAATCCAAGTATAAGAAATATTATTCTGCCTCTTTAGTTGTATGATCTAGCCTATATATTGTTATTAAAGGAAGATAAGCTAAGGGAATCAAGTGAGAAAGTTAAGGTGTCAAATTGAGGTATGAGAAATTTAAGGGTTTAATTTTATTTAATGGTGCTTCTTGATGTTTTTGACTTCTAGATTTCATTTATGATGTTTATTTTAACAAAAGAGAACAAAAAAGTGAGCTTTTGAGTTTTGTAACCGGCTATGTTAGGTACTCAAGGTGAAAGCCATTCTTCCAAAGCAAAGGGGAAAAAAATGAGGTATAGGCAAGGCTAAGGCAAGGGAAAAAAGTTAATGGCTTCAAATCTAAAAAGTAATTGACCAACTATCTGGAAAGAAAGAATTACCGAAAGTATTAAAAATCTGCTAAATATTTTGTAAATAAGTGAAATTGTGCCCTTAGCAATAGTCAAGTAGTCAAATTTAGCTCACGATATAATTGGCTAGCCATAGGGGCACTTATATCGCGGTACAATTTATGGCGACTTGCTTTGCTATGTTAGGATCATTGATCTCCACACTATTTTTTTGTTCTATTATCTGATCTATGAGAAATGGTCATTTGGGATCATTTTCAGTCTGTATATGGTCTTGTGAGGTTTACATCCCGAATGTCCGGTCTAAAAATTTTTGTTGGGATTATACTAAGGATGTTAATGTGAAAATAAGCTAAAAAGGTGTAAAGATAAGTAAAAGTGAAATATGATCTAATTGAAAGAAATTAAAAGTTTAAGAGCAAAACTGTAATTTTCCCAAAAAGTGTGTTTAATGAGTAAAAGTAATTAAAAAATATTTGAAAAGGGTAAAATGTTAATTTAATATCCAAATAGTCCAAAAATGAAGTTTTGTAAAGACTTAAATGAAAAGGTTATCAAAATTTTAATGTTAAAGTGAAAAGACTGTTAAAAATGGATAAGGATAGTTTTATCAAGAAATATTAAAACTTTGTGCTTTTGGTGCAATTATGTTGTTTTGGAAAATTTTATAATTTTTAGTCACCACTAGGCATATTTAATGCTCAGCACGTACACAAGGATGAAGAATTTTGAAGTACTGAAGCAATATTTTATTTTTGCATGTATATTATTATAAATATTTGAAGTTTTAAGGTATATTGTAATATAACTTAGATTGTATAACTGCATATGGATTTGACTAGTAGTGGATATTTTGTGTATGTATGAGTTATGTTGGTGGATGTATGATTGAAATGATTTTGTTGATTATAAATTGTTGTGCCCTGAGGGGCTATGGCTATTCTCTAATTTTCAGGTGGCTAGTCCAATATATAATCATTATATTGCCAAATGTTTGAAAAATAAATAGTAAATTTGATAGTTATAGGTCATCGACAAGGTGAACTATGTATATAAATTTTTAGAAAAGCATTTTTGGTTAATGATATTAAGGGTTAAGTTTATGAATTTTAAGTTAAGAAGGAAAAAAAATTCGATCAAACGCTTAAATCGGAAAGATTGTTACAGTAAGGGTGTTACAAAGAAAATAAGAACTCTTCGAAGGTCGTTACTCTAGCTCGACATAAGTGGCTTTATGGTAAAAGAAGCTGAGGAGGCATGCAATCTTGTAAGCAATCAATATAAAACTAAACAAATGTCAAGTGGACCAAGAACTGAAGAAATTCAGCATATATATGCAGCTTTTATAGTGGTAAAACACTTATATTTATTTAGTTTGTTTGATTTTATTCCATCCTTGGAAAGGTTTAATTTTGATGGACAAGGGAGAAGATTATTGTTGCTATGAATAGGTTTTATAAGATGCTATTAAAACCCTTTTATTGATCAAAGAATCTAACTCTAAACAAGCGATCAAAAGAAGAAAATGGAAGACTTATTTAATACTTGATGAAAATCCAACTTTTAAGAAAACTTAATCGAATAAAGAGATTAAGCCGAAAGGTAAATCTTGCTTCAACCAAAAGAAGCGCAAAGTACAATTGGATGACCTATGAGATAAAAAAGCCAATATCCTCAAGTAAGATCACTCTTGCTTGTACCAATTAACATTTTTTTCTTTTTTACAGAATTAAAAATGCATACAGAAAAATTGAAACTTGAGCTAGATAAAATACCCACCCTAGCATCTTCGAAATGTATTTCCAAGTTTACTTATTAATCATTAATTGCTTGATTATGTTATTAATTGTTTCCTTAATATTTCAATACGAGAATGTTAAATTTATTTTTCCTAATATACCATATGAACCAAAATCTTGGTATCACTCATGCAAGCATATTTACATGTGGCTTAATTTTAGATTTTGAGTTAACATAGTTTAAGCTTATTACGACTTTTACATACTTTTTGCAAGTATATTTCTATTATACTCTTACATTTTTCTTTAGATTCAGCAACACTGATGATTTTATCTCGATCGACATATTTATTCCAGTCTTCTCGACTGGTAATTTTATTTTGATCGATGTTATTTTCGATCAACGTATTTATCCCTATCTTTTAAATTGATGACTTATCTCAATCGAGGCTATTCATGATCAATGCTTCATTTGAGCAAGACCAAGCCACAACTCTCGACTAAAAAAGTCAATCGATCCTTCGAAGGGGGACAAAATAATGGCAACGGTCTGAATATTCATCAATAGATGAGTAAATAAATAGGGTCAATAGCCACCAGCAATGCCTCACAATGATCAGTAATGGTCTCAGGTAATTCTACCTTCCATTTATAATTAACTCGTAGAAACTAGAAAAAGTAATAGGAAAGCAAATGGTTGAACACTAGAAATTTTGATTAAGAAAAAAGAAAGGCCAGGAGAAAAAAGGCATGACTTTGAAAGATCTCTCGGATAACAAAAGCAACCAAAAAGTATCAAATAAACAGGTTAGGAAAATAAATGTTGAAAAAATATGTAACACCCTCATTCCGCTATACAGGATACACGGTAATCGGATGTCAAACACTAATGACGGTAATTGATGTGAAATCCCAAGGCAAAAGAACCCGCAACCCCTTGAACATATACTTGATAGAAAAACTAAAACAGAGATAAAAACCCTCCCTATTGAACCCTCAAACAATATATGGATGGAAACGCAAATAATTAGGATAATAAGAATAGAAAAATGCTACAATAAAAATAATTGATAATTTAATCTAATTCTTAATGCAATTAAGAAGAAAAACAAAGCTTTCTTGAAGAGAAATCTCTCTACTCATTTTCATTAACCAATCTCCCTTTTACAGGGCTAAAAGAGAGTATTTATACTCTTAACTAGTCCTAAACCCTAAGGAAATGGGTATACATAAGTTCAATAGGTTTAAAACATCAAATCCTACCTAAAATAGGCTAAAATAACTGCTTAAAATCCAACTAAAGTAAAGTGACGAATTGGGCTTGTTTTAGATAGGCCCAAGTGTCTTACTTAAGAAAACAAGCCTTAATTAAGCTACTTAAGTCATGTGAATTTTAATGAAGTCACATGTCTCACTTAAATAAAAGCCCAATTGTGTTAAATAGTCCCAAATTAATTAACTATGAATCCAAAAGCCCTATTACATAAATATCACATACTATGCACATATCTTCCACTTGCACATGCCCCGCACATGACTTGTACATGTTCTTCCAAAGGTTAAATCTTCATTTAGGCTATTTTAAACCCACAAGGCTTCTTTTATCTTCACTTTAGGCTTTTCTTTATGGGCCATTGATCCAAAGGCTTGACTAAGTACTTTAAGCCTATAATTAAAAGTAAAGGACCAAATTTGACTCATATAAATTGGAGCACATCCCAATGATATTTGGATCATATATTTATGTTTTTGAACTCCATTTAGATCCATTTGAATGACATAAGGTTGCCCCTATAAAATGGCACAAGATAGCCCTTTTGGATCTGTATCATTCCCTCCCTTTTAAAAAAAAATTGTCCTCGAATCTTAACCATATTCATGTTAGGAATTGAAGTTTTTCGAACTAATTCATCTTTAAAGTTCTCCTTTTGGATTGGTGGAAATAGCATGAAAGCCTCCTCATGGAATTTCTCATTGCTACCCTGCATATTAACAACCAAAAAACTAGGCAAAACAAGGTTAGTTATAGGTAGTTCATGTGGAATTGAACCATTATCCTCTTCCACCTCTAAAACAACCTCAATAACCTTCTCTACCTCCTTGACCGGTGTCTAGCAAGTATACTAGATCGGCTAGTAATACAGGAAAATATAGATTAAGACCCCAAAATATCAAACCCAAGGGAACATGGATTGCTAAGTATAATACCTATGTATGAATTAAATTAATCCGTGATTGTTTTCCAAATGTTTTTGATTTAAAAGAAAAAATTAAATAAAATAAACAATTAAACAAAACAAAAGCTAAAACATGAATTAAAAACAAAGTAATAACTGGAATTCTCTTGCTAAAGGAACTATCCACCTTAACTTTCATTGTAATGACTTAAATTCAATATAAACACCAGTGATTATGGAAAAACTAGTAATAAATCAAGATATCTTTATTCAAGTATATCATTCTTAGTATTAAACTCATAGACAAATCTAATACTTAGCATGCAAGTCTAGTCTTAACTTCCTAAATATTCATTGAAGCCTTTATCAAGTGATTCAATTCCAATTCATTCTTGTTTCCTCCTCTCTTAGTATTAACCAATAAAATTCACACATAATCATCTCATATTTCGGATAATAATCATGCATAAACATTGAAGAGTTAATCTAAGAACATGCAAATCATTAACTATGTCAAAACCAATTTTTAGTTATTTATTCAATAAACCAACAATCAATCTCAACACAATCAAGGATAAGAATATACTTAAAACCAAGAAATAATCAACCGATATTGAAATTTAGCTCAAAACAAAGTCATAACAATGAAAATATAAGTTTTCAAGAATCCATTAGCAAAAGAAGAAAAACTACTTCCTAAACATATTTAAAAACTAAAGACAAAGTTGAAGAAAAATAATGAAAACATAAAAACAACATAAAATAACTAAACCTAATTCTAAGATTTCTCTAATTGATTCTACTAATTGATTCTTCTTTGGTGTTAGAGTTGTCTATTTATAGGCAAAAGATGTTATAGAAACCTTCCAAACTTCCCAAATTGGAGTAGGAGAAGAATCCTTCTTGAATTGAAAAAATCGGAATCCTTCGCTTCATGGGAGTCTTCATCACGTGGCCATGTGTTCCCTAGTGTATTTTCACACGTGGCCATGTGTTGGTTTGTGAAGAAAATCACATGGCCATGTGTTGGTTTGTGAAGAAAATCACGTGGCCATGGGTTCTTGCATTCTTTTCTTCACGTGGTCACTTGTTCACTTTCTTCTTTCTCACACGTGGCCATGTCTTCATTCTCTTATAACTTCATGTGGCCACGCCTAGTTCTTCTGGACTTCACGATCACTTTCTTGCATAAATTTTCCATATTTGCAGTTTTGGCCCAAATCTTTGCCCTTTTTACAATTAAGTCATTTTTCTTGCAAAACAACCCTGAAAAACACCAAAATTTATAATTAACTCCAAAAATATAAAAATAACAAATTAAACTTAAATTAAACCTAATTAACACAAAATTAATTTAATTAAACACCTAAAAACATATTAAAAACATTATATAAATGACCATTATCACTCCTTAACCACATTCTTCACATCTTCAACTTCACTCAAAAACTTTTTTTTCTCATCTAGCTCATCAACAACACCCTCTTTATGGTCTTGAGTAACTGCAACATCCTCTACTCTTTTAACCTCACTACTTTCATTCTTATATGTCAAATAATCAAAGAGTTGCTCAAAACCGTATTGTATTCCTTTGGCTGCATCTTCTAGCTCCTTTCTTTTTTTGTTTTTCGTCTCTTCGTTGTTTCTAGTCTCTTATCTCCTCTCTAATTCTAGCCTCCTCCTTCCTCTACTTCTCTTCCTCTTTTATTTCTCAAAATGATCAAGAAACTTTCTCTTTCCCAAGCATAAATCATATAGCTCTTGATCTAATGAATCAATCTCCTTCTTAATAATCTGATTGCTTCTAAAGTAGTACTTTCCTCCTTCTTCTAGCTTTCCTTCCCACTTTTGGCATAAATCTTCCAAATATCTAATCTCTCCATTAAGATATTTGAGATATGATCTCTCTTTAGCTTCTTTTTTCTCCATCTTAATTTCTTCCTTGGCATACATGACTCCTTGCTACAATAAAATGTTAGTAAAATAACACGGTATAATTTTCTCACAACTCTCCCTCTTATTTTTTACTCCTTAAAAATTGGCTTTTTCTACTCAAAAGTGTTTAATCACTCAAATCAGCCTTTTCCACTTAGTTTATTTCTTGATAACTGCACTTTAGAACCAAATAACCAATCAAAATTGCAAATAGCGCTTTAAAAATATGGAAAAACCTAACAATGATATATAGCTCAAAATTTAGAAGGAAGACTCAACAAGTATGAATTTAGCACATGAATAAAAATTTTGCACTATATGACTATGTATAAGTGTTAGAGTATAAGAACAAGCAAATAACACTCTAATAATGTAAAAGGAACAAAAGTAAGCTTAAAATAAAGAAATAAGCAACTAAAATCAAGAAAAATGACTATGGATAAAAATGTATGAATTTGATCCACTATAAAGTGAACCAAATATAGAACCTACTTAATCTATCCAAACAAAGAAAGAAATCAACAAGGAGACCTAATTAAGCTAAATAGAGTAGATTGCATGCAACACAAATTATTTTGGAGCCAAAAATATCACTAGGCAGAATGGTGTAACAAGCTTGATTAGTGTATCAAGTTGTGTACAAAATGGTGGCAAAGTGATGGTAAATTGATCGCAAAAAGCTAGCAAAATGATAGAAAATGATGGCAGAAATGATAGCAAATAATGCCAAAATGGTGGCAAATGATTGAAAAAATGATGGCAAAATGATGGCAAAATGGTAGGACAAATGATAGCAAATGTTGCCTAAAATGGTGGCATAAATGATGGCAAATGATACCAATAATGGTAACACAAATGATGTCAAATGATTCCAAAAATGGCAACACAAATGGATAAAAAATGGCGGCATAAATGGATAACAAATGATATCAATGATTGGTAACAAATGTTATCTAATGGTGGCAATGATTAATAATAAAGGATAGCACAATGATTGCAAAGGTAAATCCTTATCTAAGTTGGATTAGGATTGTAATTCCAATTCAAATATGGATTATGATTTTTGAAAGGCTAAACCCAAAGCAATAAGGATTGTTTTTCCTACCCTTTAAAGGATTCCAAAAGGTGTTTGAAAAAGGTTTAATTGTTGTCCCAATCCTAAAACAAAAAGGATTAACTTTCCACCTATTAAAGTATTTGGATTTCCCCTTTGGCTATATAATCCCCATTTGCCCAATTGTTTTCTAATTCTTTTCTTCTTCTATCTTTCTTCTCTCTCTCTCTCTCTTTCTTTCTCTCTTTTCTTTTCTGGTCTTCTCTCTTTTTATCGAATGAATAGTATCGTGAACATTGTTTAAACAATAATGATGAACAACACATGAACAGTACCTATGAATTTTTTCTCCTTTTTTTTCTCTTTTGTAAATAGTAAACTAATCTATAAACCTCTTCTACTAGGATTCAGATTTCATACCAATGATTCAAAGTTCAAGTTTCGGATTTCTAAGGCTTATTTTTTTTCTTCAAAAAAGCAAAACAACAGGTAAGAAAAGAATGGCTAGATTTAACACACAAAAAGCACAAATATCAGAATTCTTGCTACTATTAATTATGCATAAGCATAAAGAAAATAAAAAAAGGATACACAAACCTAATACTAAGATAAATAGGAATTTACCTTACTTTTGGCTCTGATAGCAAATGATGTGAAACCCCAAGGCTAAAGAATCTGAAACCCCTTGAACATACACTTTGATAGCAAAACTAAAATAGAGATAAAACCCTCCTTATTGAACCCTAAACAATATATGGATGGAAATGCAAATAATTGAGATAATAAGAATAGAAACATGCCATAATCAAAATAATTGATAAGTTAATCTAACTTTTAGTGCAATCAAGAAGAAGGAATAATGCTTTCTTGAAAAGAAATCTCTCAACTCGTTTTCACTAACAATCTCCCTTTTACATGGCTAAAAGAGAGTATTTATACTCTTAACTAGTTCTAAACCCTAAGGGAATGGGTATACATAAGCCCAATAGGTTTAAAACACCAAATCCTACCTAAAATAGGCTAAAACAACTACTTAAAATCCAACTAAAGTAAAGTGACGAATTGGGCTTGTTTTAGATAGGTCAAAGTGGCTTACTTAAGAAAACAAGCCTCAATTAAGCTATTTAAGTCACATGACTTTTAATGAAGTCACGTCTCACTAAAATAAAATCCCAATTGTGTTAAATATGCCTAAACTAATTAACTATGAATACAAAAGCTCTATTACATAAATATCACATGCTATGCACATGTCTTCCACTTGCACATGCCCCACACATGACTTGCACATGTTCTTCCAAAGCTTGAATCTTCATTTAGGCTATTTTAAACCCACAAGGCTTCCTTTATCTTCACTTTAGGCTTCCCTTTATGGGCCATTGACCCAAAGGTTTGACTATGTACTTTAAGCCCATAATTAAAAGTAAAGCACCAAATTTGCCTAATATAAATTGAAGCATGCCCTAATGATATTTGGATCATAAATTGAAGCACGCCCTAATGACATAAGGTTGCCCCTCTTCAATGGCACAAGATAGCCCTTTTGGATCTGTATCAGTAATAAAACTTATACATGAATCCATACAATATTTTGTATACAATACCTGCAAACATACTTATAACATGATTACCAAACATATGACTGTGTCTCAATAGTTTACAAGCATACATTATATACTATAGCCCTACACCTACACAATTACTATACTTTCTATACCTACATATGCATGGCAAATCTAACTCTCTTCTTGATCCTGGTCCTGCTCTTGACGGTGCTCGCAATATTAGTCACTTCAATCTTTTCATCTTCATAACTTGCGCATAGTCAACAAATTACGCTCTGAGCATTAAAATGCTCAGTGGTGGATGCGCATCCTAAACTTTCTATAATAAATCACATTCACACATACATACACACCTGCATGCAATTACTCATACATACATTCATTCCCAAATGCATACATACTCACGTAAATCCACTTATATACATATACATATATACATACATGCATACATACATGCACACATATTCACATACATGCATCTATACATATACATATATATCCCATACATACCCATACATATGCACACATTACATGCATATTTATACATATACATACGTTACATGCATGTATATACATATTCATACATTACATAAGCATACATTACATGTATATATACATACATTACATAGACATATATTACATATACATACATTACATATACATACATACATCACATGCATACATACACATATACATATATTACATGCATACATACACATGTACATACATTACATGCATACATACACATATTCATACATTATTACACATGCATATATACTCATATATGTACATTTACATATACATGCATGCATGGTCACATACATACATTCACCTATCCATGCATACATACTCGCATACGTACATTCATACATACATACATACATACATATATACATACACACACACAGAGACACACACACACACACATATACATATACATATACATATACTTGCATACATATTTGCATACATACATTCATATACATACCTTACACATACATACATACATTACGCATTTACATATATATACATGCATACCTGTTTACATTTACATACATGCATACATAATTACATTTACATACATGTATCTCTTTATTTCTTTGAATTGACCCTAGTAATATTTCGATAAAAATTTCGGATTGGATACACGGGAAAGGGACCCTAAAGTCCCATATGTGGGGTGACCCCAAAGGATCACAAACATGAACATGGTACTTGTAACTTGTGAACATATAATATGGGGTATACCATCAATAGCCTACCGAATCGAGTCGTCATGAACCGGACTGCGGTATAAATATCCCTATGGCTAGCCAACTATATCCTCAACTAGATTCACTACCACACTACTAAGGGCAATATTTCATGTTCTGTATATGCATAATTAATTTATCAGTCATATTCATTACATATTTGCTCACACATTCATAAATAATAAGCACATTATTCTTGCAAGTGTTACATACAATACAAAAAAAACTTCCAATTAGCGACGGCTTTATTTTTGTCATAAATTTTACGACGGATGCACGACTGTTTTACAATTCCATCATGAGGAGGATATTTTCTATTTTTTGTGATGAAATAGTGAGATGAACACCCCGCTAACTTTCGATCTCCATCACTCACCCACGATTTGCTAGATGAGACAAAGGAGACCATTGGCTATTTTGGGGAGATTCCTGTAACGGCCTCAACACCGGGATAGTCGTGAACAGTATTTCCGATAGTGAATAGTATTCTTCGGACCGAAAAGTGCACCCGAAAGTAAAATATATTTTATTGGATCATCGGAAAATATTGGTCATGGAGAGTCTCGGGTTGAAATTTGAAGTGAAATCGAGGTCAAATGGATCACGAAAAGTCAAAAATATGAAAAAGGTAGCGAGTCAATTTTTATTATCGGGAAATTGACTCAATATTGTATAAATATTTAAAAATAGTAAACGAACTCCAAAAATTTTCAAGAATTGTAGTTAAGCCTAAAATAATATATAGATTACTTTGGCTACAAAAAAGTAAATTTTTCTATAACACTGGTATTTTTGGATTGGACTGATAAATTTAAATTGGATCGATAACGGACTCCGGTTGAGTTAAAAATTTATGTCCCACCTATTTTTTATGTGATGAAAATTATGAAATCTATTTTAATGTGAATAGGAGCTTTGAAAGTAATAGCAAAAGTTTTAGGTATCAAAATAGTAAAATTATGGATAAATAAATATATATAAATAAATATATATGTAAAAAAAAGAAGACAAAATAAAGTGGCAGCCGATGTGTTGGCCACAAATGGCCTAAAGTATGAATAAAAAGAAAGACAAAAACAAAAGTGGACCACATGTAAAAAAAACAAACAAAGAATGCAGTGGTCGTTGACCACCAAACCAAGAAAGAAAGAAAAAAAAAGAGAAAGAAGAAAAGAAAAGAAGGGACACTACCAGCCGCCTCTCACGTCGGCCACCACCATGACGGAGTCCGGCCTCCATTGTGGTGGTCCGATTGTCGAGTTTTTCTATTTTTTATTTTAAATGGGTTTTTTTGTTCGTTCCGATGAATAAAGGCATCGGATGGGGACACCACCACCACCGATCAACTCCCGACGATGAGGTGAGTCTTCCGGTGCATCCCATCGCTCCTCAAACGCCGGCAATTAGTAGATCGGAAATGGGTTTGGCGGGTGATTCAAGTCAAGATTCCGGCCAAACAAGAAAGAATTTGGGCGTGTGACCACCGAAAAATGAATGAGGGGATCCCGATCTACAATGTGGCAGTGTCGGATTGTCACTGGCGAGATTCCAGCGACCGGTCCGGTGAGCAAATTATTAAGAAAATCGAAACGAATTCGACCGTTAAGGTATGTGACTACGAAATCTTTTAATTTTCCTTAATTTGTTGAATTTTTTCTTTAAATTTATTAAGGAAAAATATTGAATTATTGATTAATATTGAAATTAATGTTATTATTATTCAATTAAATTTTAATTAAGCCTAATATAGTGTATAAATTGAGTTAAGGAAATTTATTAAGAAATTTCATTTGTGAATAAAAAATTCCCTTGTTAAAGAAATGAATTATTGTATTATAAATTAATAAAATTAAGTCCTAATTGATAGAAGATGAAATAATATTTATCCATAAATTGTTATAGAATTTATAGAAATTTATATGACTATTTTGGAATATTTATTAAATAATGTAATTGATAAAGTATATAATTTTTGTTGATTATGTTATATAATGATAATAAGCATAAAATAAATTGCCATGAATTTTTAATGAAATTTATGGAAATTTAGAGAATTGTTAAGTGTATGGTATATGATGAATTATGTTAAAATAATTCATAAAATAAGAAAATATGACAATAATTGAAGAGCAATGTTCACATAAATTTTTATGAAATTTATGAGATGTATGGATTAATTTAGAAAATAAATATGAAATTTGCTTAATTGAAATATTGAATTATTGAGTAATACTCCAATAAACAATTAAAAGTTGGTAATTTAATGTAATTTAATGTATACTTCGTATAAAGAAAATGAAGAGATTAAATGATAAATTTTTTATAGAAAATAAAAAGTATAGTGAGCAAATTAATCGTACTGAATTCTTACCAAATAATTCATAATTTGAATAAAAATGGTGAATTATTGTAAATAATTTCCAGTCTTTATAAAATATTTTGAATTTTGAACAATTGCCAAATTTAGACCGATAAAATAAATATAAAAGTAAAGTATTAGTGTTTTGGGTGAAATATACTAAAATTACCGTATTTGTGAATAGTAAACGATTTATGAATAGTAATCGTATAAGTAAATAGTAATCATATAGTGAATAGTAACCGTATAAGTGAACAGTACCAAAAGAAAAATCTGATTACAAAATAATTAATAATTCGAATAAAATGATGAATTATTATAAATAATTCACAACCCGTATAACGTATTGCAATTTCCAAATAATCGTAAATTTAGATCGAAAGAGTAAGAGATTGACTAAGAGTCAAAAAGTAAATAAAATGACTGTGGAAGTATATTTTTGAATTGTAAAGAAATAATTCAATAAGTGCCAAGAAAGAAAAGAGTGAATTATCCTAATATAATTCACAAAATATGGAATATATATATATATATATATATATATATATCGAGAAAATAATTAATTAAATTATTTATAGTGAATTATTGTCAAATAATTCATGCAAAAGTGATTGGAAAGAAAAAGGAAATGAAAAAAAAAGTTATTGTATAGTCGATAGCATTAAAAAGAGTGCGATTGATAAAATGCATTGTTTTAAGCAAAATAAAAGAAATTAAAATTATTGAAGTTTGAAAATCCTTCAGAAAGTTCTTGATTGTTTTTGCCCTTAGAAATAGTCAGGTAGTGATATTCTTATTCAGGATATAATTGGCTAGCCATAGGGACACCTTATACCGCGGTGCAAGTCTGACGACTTGCTTTGCTATGGGTAGAATCTTTGATCTCCATAGCTTCAGTGTAAAGTGAAAGTACATCTATTTTTTGCTCTGTGAGACTTGATCTTTCGAGATCATTTCTCTATCTGTTTAGTGGGACCTTTGGGTCCATGTTTCGCATATCCTTTTTGAGAGTCCTGTCATATTGCATTAAGGGCATATTGAAAGGAATAAATTGGAAGTGTGAAAGTAATTGAATGTAAATGTTATAAATGAAAAAGAACTTGATTGAAATAAAATGAAAACTTTGGGATAAAATGAAAATTGTTCCCAAAGGTTGTAATTAATAAGCAAGAATGAAAAGAAAATGTTTATAAAAATAACATGTTTATGAAAAGACCCATGAGAATGAATTGGTAAGTTGTGTACCAATTATTATTTTAAGAAAATAAAGAGTTCGAAAAATAGTGCTAATTATGTATTTAAAGTCAAACATAACAATATTGTATTTAAGTGTAAAAATATGACTAAATAATAAATTCTGGAAGTAAAGATTAAATGAAAAGTAAAATGATCAAAAGACAAACGATTGTTTAGTTAAAATGAAAAAGGTTCATTTAAAAAGAAAAGAAAAATAAAGATTTGTATACAGAGTGATCCAAAATACTTACATCACCTTGCAATAAAGATTATAAGTCTTGAAATTTCTTATGCGGATTATTAAAAAGATTAAAGTGAATAAAAAGAATAGATAGTGAAAATTGTAATTGAATTACCTAATGGAACTAGGAACAGGAAAAATTGCCATTAAAGACATGAGTATCCATGTAACTCGTTAAATAAAACGATAATTTCATCAGTGATTCAAAATTATAGGACAAAAGATAAGTAAAAGTAGAAGTAAGAAACATAAAAGTAGTTGTAAATTAAAAAGTATAAGAATCAATGTAAAAAGATTTCCAAAATGTTGATAAATAATGAAAATTGTACTACAAGAATTAAAGGCAATTTCTGATAAGATATAAATAAATATTTGCATAATATACATAATTATGCTTTAATTGGAAAATTCTTGGATTAGTAGTCACCACTGAGCATTTCTAGTGCTCAGCACGTAGTGTTTACTGCGTGCAGATTTTGAAGTGTTGAAGGAGCTCTATACATGGAGAAGCAGAATTCGAAGATGAAGAAAGTTAGTCGTACTTTTATGTTTAGTACTATGGCATGTATATACTTAGACAGTGAGAGTATAGAACTGAACGATATTTAAGGTAATATTTTTTAATTGATAAATAATGTTACTGTTCTGATAATTTCAGTTAGTGAGTTGTAAATAACTATCATTGATATATGATTTGTTGTGCCTCTGAGAGGCTGTGTGGATTATTTGAATTTTTCAGGAGGCTAGTAAGTTCTAGCCATTGTGCTGCCGAAATTTCATAAATTGAATAAAATATTAAATTATATCAAAGTTGTTTGGCAATGATTGAAGTTTGAAAAAAAAATTTACCGTTTACTGTTAAGTTGTGCATCGAAAAATACTATTCTGATAAGGGTGTTACAATTCCGACTAAATCCCACAGAGGTGGAGCACATAATCACTGAAAGAAAGGTCCTGAGGCTTCAACCTTCAACGCGGCAACGGCGGTGCACCTTCATTGAAGCTCCGGTAAGCCTCCAACGAATGAAATAGTTGACGAAAATGTATAAAATTGTAAGGTAAGTTTTATATGCTTACTGCTTCTTAGTTTTCATAATCATTCATCTTTATTTTTGTCCTTTTTTATCTTTATTTTTTGGTTCTATTTGATCTTTACATTTAAGCATAATTGGTTTATTAAAACTTGTACAACACCTATAGGAGTTGTTGGACCTCTTTTGTAAATACCAAATTCAAATTGGTTTGGAACTTGGATGCCTTAAACTAGATCTGTATTTAATTTGGACATTAAATTGGTTTGGAACTGCTTCTTATTTTGAGTTTTTACGTGGCCGGTCTATTGCTTTATGGGTATTTGGTTTTTGTCATGTGGTGCTGGCAGCATCTTCAATTACCCTATTTTTTAGCTCACCACCTGTATCCTACTATGGGCTTCCTTGACTTATTGAAATTTAATATATTGACAGCTTATAAAAAAAATAGAGTTTAGGCAGACAATTAAAGAAGTGAAACAATAGAAGGGAAGGAAGGAAAAGAGATGAAACTACTTGTATTTATTCAATAGAAAATGAAACTACACTAATCGGCATTGTCAATTAATTGTAAGTTCTAACATGTTGACATGTGCACATATGGATGCCCACTTGATCTATTTTTAATTTAGACATTAAATTGAGATAGATCTATTTTCTGAGGTAGATGACACATTTGTGGGCTGCGTTGGACCTCCTCTTCCTTGTTGCTATATTAAGGTTTGCAATTCACTATTAAAACTACAATTTCTAATTATAGACGGATAATCAAACTGTATTACTTATCATTGGATTTCAACTTGTACTGTCTAATGGCCACAAGTATTTGAACAGATATCAAATGAAAATCAAACTTCTTAATATTTAGGAACCTCATTAGTAAAAACTCCTCATAGCTTTCTATAGCATTTTTTTTAGAATTTCAGCTTCGGTTTCCTTTTTTGTTGCTTTTACTGCCATTTTTATTTCCCATATTTACACTTTTAGGTTTTTGGAGTTTGTCAAGAAAGTCGGTGAGGTATTGCTGGGCATGCTTCTTTTTGTAAGATAGAAAATTCTTAACTAGGAAATCAGATATCAGGTATGAGCTACTTAGTTTGCTTATCATCTAACTTGCATTATGTAGCTTTTTTTATTATATTTTTTTCTTTTGTAGTTCAGATATTCAAAATTCTTCTAGGAAATTAATTTTCAAACTGAAAAATCGATAACACATTATGGCCAACAACTTTAATGCTATACACTGCTCAGTTTGCTTAACCTTTTAGCTGTTGCCCCTTGTGGATTATCAGTCTGTGGATTTCCCATTTTTGTTAATTTTTTTCATTTTCTAGATAGCACAAAATCGTATAATACTTTTGATTTTCAAGTTCATGATTATTAAAGTGTTAACACTTATATGCCATGGTTATCATAATAGATTTGCTTTTTTAATCTATGAATATTTGAATTGAATGTTCTCTTTTAGAAATTCAATTGTGATTCCATATTTGCTGTTTTTCCACAATTTGGTTTACACAATTTGCATTTGAAATTCAATTATGATAACTGCCACGCCAATGTTCTCTAGCTCAAACTGGTTTTCCCTTACACTAATACATATATAAATTCGATTTGTTATATCAGATGCTTTCTCTTGTTTGATACTTGTTGATTCTAATTTACCATTGTTTTCCATGTTAGGAATGGCATAGTTTGTGAGTAATTTTGCTGAGCCTGGGGATCCTGAGTATGCTCCACCAGTAAAGGAAGTTCAAACTCCTGTAAGTTTTCCTATATTCAATAGGAAATTTAATAATTAAGTGAAAATAAGTGTAAGGAATGTATCCACTAACCTTAAACCTTATTTTTCACTTCTTCAACTTCTATTTCTATGCCTTAAACTCATGAAGCAATTTCCTCTTTAATTTTTTCTAAAGTTGCCAAATATACCAAGGCACAAATCCATCAATTTCTTTCTTCCCTTATATAAAATAACTATATAAACATACTATACATACCTTAATTTACTTATCAGAACCATTAAACTAAATTAAAACCTTTAATTTCTCTTACCTCAAGTTTGAGATTAAAGGTTGCCATAATATTGTAAAGAAGCTGAAATTAATCTAGGAGGCTAGATTTTAGAGGGAGATTGTAAGAGAGATGAAAAAAATGGTGGTTACATAGGAAGAAGGATAATTCATCTTCAAGAAGAAGAAGAAGTAGAAACCTCATAATTTTTCTAGAGTTTTTGATATTTTGGCTTTATATACCCTGGTTCAATGGGCTGGGCCAGTTCAACCAAAGTGGTTGGACCTAATTTAATCCTAAAATTGATTTTAAATAATTTTAATGCACTCAAAATTATTTCTCTCTCTTTCCAAGCTCAAATTCACTCAAAATCAATTTCATAATTATTAAAATAGTAAATTAAACCTCCATAAAAATTTTTAGCCCAATCGGAGTTCATTTCTGATTTATTTCACTCAAACTGATCTGATTAGTCAATTTTTAATGTTACCGTAAAATTTAATTTTTTACACCAAAATATTCTATATCTCATTTGATGTAGACCTAAAAATTTTAGTAATTTTTAGAGGTCATTTGCTATTTGTAAAGTCCTAATCAAACTTTTGATCAACCTTTTTACGATACTGAGTAAAAATTTCGTTGTCTGATTTGAGGATCCATTTAAACCCCATTTCATCTCAAATTATACCTTTGAAGTCCATTTAACACCTATTTTCATAATTCGATATTAACTCAAATTTCCCATCAAGTCATCCATCCTCAAATTTTCCTGATCTGAGCACATTTAACCCTTATACACTTTCAAAATTTCCTGTATTATTCTACTATAATGGTTTCAAAAACTATCCCAGGATTATTGTTCATGCTCTAGAACATACCAAGCATGTCAGGTATGAGTTTTAGGGTGTTTCAGTCTCAATGAGTTGACCTACCACATGGCAGGTAGTATGATATAAGGCATAACAGGTGGTGGAAGAAATAAGATAATGTGGAAGAGATAAGACACATCATCCATAGCATGTGATCCTCACGTGACTGTGTTAAAACAAAAAGTAAAAGGATTTTTACCAATTTGTGGGATAAATTGTGGAATTCCCCCAAAACCTTAGTTGACTCTCCTTCCCTAAATCACAAATCTGAAGCTACCTATTTGCGTTACAATCTTCGAAACTTCGGTAGCGATTTGCTGGCAAAGTTAAAGATTATTGGTAAGCCAAAATCCTATTCTATTGAATAACAAGTCTTCATAACTCAATCTGACCATGACCAAACGTAAATAATAGTGGTTCCAATGATTATCAAATGTGATGGTGAGCGGTAGTTCCAGCGAGGATAATGCACCATTTTGAGGTACGTTTGTACGTGGGTTGTTTTTATATGTAGATTTTTTTAGGCTTAAATAAATGATTGGTTATGGTACACTGCTCCCCTTCTAAATTAACACAATGTCTATCAATACCTTCACTTACCTCATAACCCCTTGCTTCATTCCAGTCAACCCTGCAACCTGATGTAATATCTGCCCAATCTTCATAAATTTCCATGGATTATGGACTAAAAGAGTTTATCCACTTAGTAACTTCTTTCTTATTCTCCTTCTGCAAGTTTATAATTTTGATTCGAATTTCATCGATCATCTAAACTATAGATTTAAACCTTGCAAAGACAATCTATAAATTGAATATCTCCGAGATATTGTTCTCAACCATAAGAGACTTGCCCGGTTGCTGATTTAAGCTCGACACCATATCTATGGAAAATATGAAACCTCATCACTTGTAGCTTTCTTACTGATTTCACCCATTGCCAATAGGTTATCTTTAAACTTTTGTGCAAATGTGCTCCAAGCACATAACCAAAATCTTTTTCTAAATTGGTCTTTATTCCACCTTTTACTCCAATTCACATAGATGTGTCTTGCACACCATCTATGTTCATCCATTGGCAGTATATAAAGTACTACTAGAATGAGTCTCTAAGCAACAACACAAAACATGTAACACTCTAATCCCCTTAACCATGGATAATCATTAATCATTATCATACCTAATAGAGATCAGGAAAAAATAATAATAATTAATAACATATGCCATGATTACATGCCACAATAAATTAAATAAAACTTATAAATAAGAAGGCCTAACATAATTGGCCAATAATATAATGAAATCCTCAGACAACTATAATCTGCTAGATCTTCTCTTCAAGGGTTGTCTAGCCACTATAGCTATCAATCCACTAGAGCTTATCCTGAACCTACATAGATAAACAAACCCGTGCTAAGCTATAAAGCTTAGTAGGAAACAAAACTCTATAGAGAACCACTTACAATTTTCCATCTTACCATAAACAACTATCATAATAACATATGAGTCTACAATATTAATCATTTCAAAATGGACAATCTAGGGAGTCCTTAACCTTAACCATAAATACCATCTTTACTAAAAGCTAGAGCATTGCATAAATCATCTTATTGCAAAACTTATCACTTACATTATCATCATTATCTTTTACTTATTAAACTAGTATAATTCATACACTTCAAAATCCTTTTACTCATAAGTTCTCGACATCATGCTTTTTGATAGGATAAAACTTCAGCTTAATGCATTCCATTATATTGGTTACACAAGATATATATACATGCGATATTAAATCAAAGCACAAGGGAGTGCTCAGGTTATGTAGCATCTATATGAGATATTGTTAGGCATGCTTACTTCACACACACACACACACACACACACACACACACACACACACACACACACATATATATATATATATTAATTCTCATTAAAAGTTCATAATCATGTATTCCCTCAGGCCTATCTTAGCATGGCCAACTAAACATCATATGACATCATTTTGCCTCATGCATTGCACTTTGGTTTATGACAGAATTATACATATGCATATACAGGTGTAAATGTTCATATACTTATTAATGGATTTTCTTGCCATTTCAAAGACCAGGTATGACACATTATGATTAACCGATAAAGTCTCCATACCACATGCAAACATTTCATAACTTCCACATACATGAAAATTATTATGTATGTCTTAGTTCGTATAACTTTAATATATTTTACAGTCATGTCATACTAAACATTGCATTTCATTTCATAAAGATAGTTTATAGTAAAAAGGAACTTAAGATAAAATAATACAATAATCCATTCATCATGCATACATTACAGAAGTGAAGCAATAGATGCACGTATTACTTTATTTTATCCACATTTTTATTATCTTTACTAGCCTGCCTAAGTACCCGTTCAAAGGGTGGATAATGAGAACAATGGATACCCTAAGGTATCAAACAATGGATATCCAAAGATATCAAACAATAGACCCAAATGGGGCCGAGCAATGGTTCCAGCAAGGAATAAATAATATACCCAAATGGGCCGAACTATGGTTCCAATAAGGAACAAGACCCAATCGGGGTCAACTATGGTAGCTGCGACTGTATCCCTCTAGGCATCCCTATCTAATCCACAATTGAACTAAGGCTTGCAGGCTTAACCACTTTAAGAACATCTTTGATTTATCATATTATTCTTTACTTAGTACATTATTTGGCTAAAAGCCACAATTCATAAGAGAATGCATATCATTCTTATCATAAATCAATGTTGAGCTTTAGGCTCTATTACACATGGATGCAGGTCATGTAACCACATAGTTGCATCAACATCATTCATACATGTCATAGTAGTTACATGATAATGCAAAACACAATAAAGTATTACTTTTATTGATCAATCTCATCATACCTAGTATTATGCATGAAGCCAATAAGGCAATTATAAAAGTGTAGTTCTTGCAATTAAGAGTCTTCATAAGATTATATGCATGTCCATATATAATAATAATAATAATTCGTACTTTTGGGATTCTCATATTTGTTCACATTATGAATCAAACTACTCATTATAGCATGGTTGAATCAATTATAAAACATTGACTTACCTAACTCATTAATAATTCTCAATAACGTACCTTGTCACCAACTATCATAAGCATCTTTCACACATCATCATAGCCCACATCAATACATAAATTACTTGGAACAAAACTCATGCATTTATGATCCATACAATAAAATAAGTAGGTTTTTTTATAGCTTAAAGGTTAACACTTGTTCATATTTAATCCCTCGATTCACTTTCATGGTCTATCCAATTATAGACAACAAGTTACACAATTTAACGTAATCACACACACACACACACTTCAATCATCTTACAACATTTTATACTTAGATAAGTTATGTGAGATTATTTCATCTCAGTCGTTAGCACACTACTGATGGGCATATGCTAATCATAATATAGTATAGGCATGAGCAAATAGGCGAGTAGGTTATTATATATATATCAATGCTGATCATTAATTCTTCTTATGACCTTGAGTATAATCAAGCTTTTACGATTTCATAATTAACATAAATTGTGATGTTTCATTTCTTTTAACTTGGACATGTAACCTTATACCTATTCTTTTATTATCATTAGGTTATGTCATAGTATTCTCATGTCATTATAGAGGAATATCAGTGTGCACTATTTTTGGGTAAAGCCAAAATCAAATATGTATACTCATTTTAATACAATCAAATACAAGTAAATATTTTCGTGTATTCTAATGTTAGTGTTCATTTACTAAATTTTATTCTCATATATCATTTCATTTAATCCCATGCTTAGTGTCACAACTTATCTTTATTTTATGTTTAAAATGCTTTAAACTTACTTATAAAGGTTTATACCAGCTTTGGTGACACAAAAGAGCTTAAAAATCATGTTTGGGTGAAGTAGGGAAGTGTCACGAGTCATGAACGATCATAGATAGTTTTCTAAGTTCAATGTACAAGTGATTTTTGACCTACCAAAAGGAATTTTTTGCAAAAATGATCTTCTACAAACTTGTTCTACTATGTTTCTAGTTTCTAAAACATCAAAAATCATCTTGATATCATTTCTATATTTTTATATATTTACAAAATATTGAGGTCTGCTCCTAGTGACTGGGCAACAAACTGTTCTGGAATTCAAGCTAAAATATTGCCTAATTAGAAACAGATTTAGGACTTTGTTTCTCCATATGAAATATAGGTATGGATGTCTATTTTCAAACCCAACAAGAATCATTTGATTATGTAAGTTATGTAATTATGTATATAATTCATGTTAAATTGAAATAAACCTTATAAATATGTTTAGGGGTGTTAGAATTGATGATTTAAATGCCTAAAATAGGTAGACATAAATTATATGGTATGGATAATATGGAAGCCGAATTGATTACTAAGAGATACTAGGGTATATTTGATGATTTAATGAAAATTAAATGCATAATCATGTTAATTAAGGGTATAAATATGTGAATAGAGCTTCTAAATGAAAGTTTAATTACTTAAAATGGAGGAAAAAAATTTGATACTTGAATCTTAGGTTAAACTATATATTTACATAAGGGTATATTTTGATGATTAATGTAAGTAATTATGTAATCATGTTTAATAGTATGTAAATTAGTGGAATATTGGATAAAGGAAGGAAAAATATAAAATTTAAGAAAAATTCATATGTGGCTGAATGCACTGAAGTATGGAGGTAACTTAGGTTAATCTAATTATTATAAGGCCACAAAAAGAATAGTAATTGAAAATAGAGTATATAGTGATTTATTGAGAATAATTAAAGTTTAATTAAGAATAATTTACATTGATAGCATATTATACATTAAATGAAGCTATTAGAGTATAATATATTTAATTGAACTAATAGTGAAGAATTAGTTAAATATTGATAAAATAGAGATAAACGAACATTAAAGAGGTAGACTGGTAAAGTTCATGGAGCTAAATTACCATTAACGATATTGATATTAAACGAAAAGCAAAAAGATAAAATGAAAAGGTGTATAACAACTAACTAAATTAAGTGGGATAAATAAGTCTATCTAAGTGATAAAATTAATTAAAATGAAATTGTAATGATGGTTATGTACCTTACCAACTTAAATGCAGTTAAAGTTTATCGATATAAAAGGTGATAAGAAAATATGTGTAGTGATAAGTATGAATGTAAATGCAATATTTGTGAATATGGAATGATAATTGTACAATAATATTAAGTGGAATGATAGTTGTATTTTATTTAATATAAACCTAGAAAAATGATTAAGGACTTTTAAAATAAGTTTATGCATGAAGAGAAGAGTCCATGAATTTATTTAGAATTTACGAAATATGTATGAATATTTTAAAGTGTGAAAATGCATTATGCTCAAAGTGAAAATAATGAATTATGATGAGATAATTCATGAAATATGCAAAAGTGATGAAAAGTCAAGTGACTAGTGTATTAAAGTGTAAATGCAAGTGAAAATGTTAAAACGTGAAAAGTGGATTTAGGATAGGTAAGTAACTTTACCCTTAGTAGTGATCTGGAGGTTTAAATCTAGTTCATGATATGATTGGCTAGCCATAGAGACACCTATATCCCAGTGCAAGTCATGGCAACTTGCTTCACTATGGCAAGATCGTAATGATCTTCCATAGATCAGTGTTTAGTGAAAATGATGGAATGATCCTTTAGGATCATTCTTTAGTGCAGTGTTGTGGGCCTATGGGATATACGTCTCGTATATCCAATATGAAGATTTTCTACCAAGATTGTACTAGGGGTATAATGATAAAAATATGTTAAAAGTGTAAAAAGTGAAGTGAAAATGAGAATGTGAGTGAAAAGAGACCTAATTCAAAGAAAATAAAAAGTTTAGGGTCAAAATGGTAATTTTTCTAAATAATAAGTTTAGTGGGTAAAAATTAGACCTAACAAAGTATGCCCAAACCCAAAACCCTGCCCAAGCCCGTCCAAAAAAATTAACCTAAATCCAACCCAAACCTAGAAAATTCCCAATGGACAAAACCCAGAAATTGCCCATATTTTCTTCAACTCATTCAAGTCATGAAGTCCTTATTATTCAGCTCACCCAAAATGTTGTTTCCTGTTTCCATTATTATTGCTCGGAACTTTACCTTCTTCTCTCTTTAGAGCCCTAAACTATAATTAAATATTCCGTTCGATTTCAATCTTGATCGGTAAGTCTCTATTTTTTATCGGTATCTCTATCTCCTCTAGTTCTGCTGCCATCCGATCTCCTCCAAATTTGCCTTCATTAGTTGCCAGCGAAATGAGTGTGTACTTTCTATATAAATTAGAAGGTGGTTTCCTCCAAATCTACCTCCATTAGTCTCCTCCATATCTGCCTTCATTAGTCTCTAATTCATCCTGCCTCCAGTTTTGGTATGTGTTCTTTTTTAGTACTTTTTTTTTAACTATTTCTTGATGTTGTGCTTTAGTATTTCATACCCTTGGCTGTGGGTTTCTATTCATTCGTATAGACTATATCTCACTATTCAGCTACTTCTCCAGTTTTTAGATGAAGCTCTCTGTTTATGAGTTTTATCATTTTCATGTTTATTTTATATGAGTTCTACAATATGTGCCACTCATTTCTACTTCTCCTTTTATGATCTGCAGATTATCCTTCTTAATATCTCTAAACACCATATGCCCACTAACCTTTCTTCAAGAATATTATTTCATAAGTGGGTTGATTTTAAGAATTGGTTGTGTAAAAGCAAAATCCATTGTGCAAAGTTATCGACATGATTCTTAAAACATGTCTACACTATACACCTGTAGACACTGTATATGGATTATATTAATTGAGATTGTATAATTTTGCATTTTCTTTTGATTTCTAATAAAAGTAAAGTTAAAATTAAATAAATAAACGGAGATGATTATTTGGCTCTTAACCTCTAATAGGTTCTATTTGTGTAATTGGAGACCGTAATGGGCTCTTATATGATGTTTTTTGGGTGGTTACTATATCAGTTGGTTTCGGCAAAGCTTATTAATCTACCTTTGATTTATTTTCTGTCCCACTGAATGTGTTGCTCACATGTCATAGAACATATATTGCTCTATTTTCTACTCTATTTTCTGGACTTCTGAGCTCTTTGGTGTGTGTTTGATTATTTTATTTAAATTTCTTTACTGTTAAAAAAGTGGCTTGTGTATGCCTTTTGATAATGTAATACTGACTCAACTAATGAATTTCTAGCTGAATTCCCTATGTTTATCTCAGAGCTATCATGAGATGTTGAACTATTGTTATTTTATCATAAATTTTCATATCTACGTTAATGAGCCCTTCAAATTTTGTTTTTTTTAAGTCTGAATTTAATAGAAAAATTGACATGCCACTCAAAGACATGTTATACATGTTTAGTTTTTTCAATAGCTTCAAATCTTTTAAGATTAGTCTTAAAAGTGTTAAGCACAGTTCAAAGCCCAAGTGAATGAGAAATTAGCATGGCACTTAAATTAATTGCTTCCCAATAGGAATTGGCTTCTGCTTCTTTTGAACCAGAATTCACTATTAGTTTAACCATTAATGCATATTTTGTGTTATGATATTTTGCATTCTCAATTCTTCCACTCCTTGTATTTATGCATTTGTATCTGCTTGTGCCTACATGCAATACAAAAAGCATAAAACAAAATATATATTTGCCCTTGCTTTCGCCAAAAAGAAAAAAAGAAAAAAAAGCAATTGAAAAAATTTCTTGCTAAATGTAAATAAGGAGCTTTGAATGTGGGCATTGTTCTATTTCATGCTATTGAAGTGGCATCAACTGATGCATGTGCAACATATGATAACAAATTAGGCTTTATCCTAGTGTCAGTAATGTAGATGAGAGTATTGAAACCACTTTCAAAAGATGATAGGTGTCTTCTATATGGAATGAGTTTGATTTCATACCAGCAAGTCATAATAATGATGAAAAATCAAGAGGAAAGTGCAAACATTGCTCAAAGTAATATATTTTTTATTCTACCCATGGTACTTCTAGTTTAAGGCATCATTTGAAGGTATATCCTAAACTTGATATTGTGGTATCTGATGAAATAAAGTACAAGATAGATCAAGAAGTGTACAAAGAACAGGTAGCCTTACCTATAATTAGACATGGATACATATTTACTTTTGCTGAACATGAAGCAAATAGAAGTATTCATAGATACTTGAACCAAGATGTGAAATCGATATGTAGGAATGCAGTAAAAATATATTGTTTAAAAGTACATAAGAGAAAGTCAGATATTCTTAAGAATTATTTGGCTGAAGTACCTGGTAAAATATGCTTGACTTGTGATGTATGGACCTCATGCATTTTTTAGGATTATCTTTGCTTAACTGCTCATTATATGAACAAGGATTGGAAGTTATGCTATAAGATATTAAACTTTTATCATTTTCCTCCTTCACACACTTCTCTATTTTATGAAAAATTTTATGACAAGTCAAAATTTTGGGAAATAGGAAAAATATATTTACCATTACTCTAGATAATGCACAGAATAATGACAACACGCAAGAACTATTGAGAGATCAACTTAGTTTGCATGGTTATTTTCATTGTAATGGTGATTTTTTTTCATGTTCGTTGTGTAGCTCATATCCTAAATCTTATTATTCAAGAGAGTTTGAAGTTAATTGATCAATCAATTATATCTATTAGGGAGGGTTGAAATATGTGAATGGGTCAAAAGCTAGAAGAATAAAGTTTGTTGAATGTGTAGAGCGAGTAGGTCTTGATTTTTCTAAAGGAATATGGTTTTCCACATATGAGATCTTGATAGGGTTCTCTTTTATCGGAAGACTTTTTCACATTTGGCTAGTGTTAATTCAATGTATATTTGAAATTTAACGGATGATCAGTGGAGTTTAGTTGAAAAATATGTAATATTTTGAAAATTTTTTGAGATATTACTAATCTTTTCTTAGGAACTCGTTATCCCACCTCAAATTTATACTTTTATAATGTTTTGAGAATTCATATCTTGTTGTTAGATGGGATAAGAAGTAAAGATCAATACATTCAGAATATGACTACTTTGATGTTAGATAAGTTTCAGAAGTATTGGGACTGTTATAGTGTTATCTTATCCTTTGTTATTGTTAATCCTCGTTATAAGTTGGATTTTGTGATATTTTCTTATAGAAAGTTATTCAGAAATGAGAGTGTGGTTAAATATGAATGCAAAAAAATTAAGGATAAATTATATAATCTTTTTGCATCATATGCAAGTAATAATCTAACTTCATAAGCATCAACAAAAAAGAGATCAAACATGGATGATGATCTCATGAAAGTACGTCTCTATCCTATAGAATAAAATATTTATATTCTTTAATATTTTATAATAACTTTTATAATAAATTTCATGTAGAAATTTGATTGCCTTGGAAACACTTTCAAAGATAAATCTGAATTAGATATGTATTTGAATGATGTAAGACTGAGTCAAGTTCCATAATTTGATGTGCTATCTTGGTGGAATGATACTGAGATGAAATATCCTGTTCTTTCATTAATGGCTAGAGATATTTTGATAATTTCTATCACTACAGTTGCTTCAGAATCAGCATTTAGTATGGAAAAAAGAATTCTCAACAAATGACGGACATCTATGTTACTTGAAAATGCGGAGGCTTTAATCACCACTCGCAATTGGTTATTTGGATTTGAAGAGGAAGAGTCTCAATATAACATGGAAAAAGATATTAAATTTTCAAAATAGAATAGCATATTATTTTTTATTAGACTATTTTTACTATTTGTATATTCAATATTTGTACATAGTTTTTTTTTGCAGTAAAATTAAATTATTAATGAAATATTTTATTTTTCTATATTTTTATTAAAAAATATGCATTAAACCCATGTATTGGCCCAAATTCGCCTAACCTATTTGGGTATTGGCCCATTTATGATCCATTTCTTTTTGGCCCATTTATGACATGCCTATTTATAACCCATTCGTTTATGATCCAATCCAAATTCATCTAACCTGTCCGTTTTTTCACCTCTAGTAAAAATGATAAGGTAATGAATGAAAAGGGTAAAATTATGACTAAATAACTTAAAAAAGAACTTTTGTAATTTTGAGGGACCAAAATGTAATTCAATACGAAAATGATAAAATATGGATCATTTGGTAATTTATATGCCAAATAATGAGTTTAGAGTGAAAATAAGTGAACTAGTGGTAAAATTATAAATAAGGTGTAAAAATAATAATTTTATAATTAATTGAAAAGAATTAATAGATTTAATGATTAAAATGGTAATTGTGTAATGAATAAAAATATGAAGGTTAATTTCCAAGTGAAAATGAAATATAAATGAATTTATTTGTAAATAATGAAAAGAATTAGTGTTAAAGTGTAAAGTGGTGAGAAAATAATATTTATAATTACATGATAGATTACATGTCAAATAGAGAAATTAAGTATGAAAGTAAAGATATGTAGTAGTAGTAGTAGTAGTAGTACTAGTGTAAATAAGTGATAAAAGAGAGCACCAACGTAATTTAGTAAAAGTACAATGACCAAATCGTAATTTAGCAAATAAAATGTTAATTGATGGATGAAATTGTAAATGAATCCTATTATATGGTAAAATAGGGATCAAAAGTATAATTTTTGTACTTAAGTATAAATTAAAGATAAAATCATAATTTTACATGTCATAGCATGTATTAAGAGTAAAAGATAAGAAAAATAAATTATAAGAGTGAATAGTAAAAAATATAAGGTAAATTGGCAAATGTACAATTTTAAGGACCACATTGTAATTTATCATTAATGATAGTAAGGAAAGGACCAAAATGAAAATTTAAAAATAGTAGGGTGCATTAGTATAATTAAGAGTATATTGAATATTGTTTAAAAAATGACAAATAGTAATGTTTGGCAAGTGAAGGGTAAATTGTAAATTAATGGATTTTAAGGAGGACTTAATTGAAAATTAATCCTGATAAGATTAAAAGAAGATTAGCCTACAAGCTGAATTAGAATGTGATCAGTAAGTGAAATAAATCTAAAAATGTTAGAGCCATTAAAGATAAAAATGTTATTGATAGTGTTAATGCATAGGTTATTAATGTTAGTATTAATGATAATAATAGTGGCAGTAAATTAATTAGTAATGTTATTATAATGTTAAAGAATTAATCAAAGGGGTCAGCAAAGCATAGATAGATCATAGTAATAATGAAAAGAAATGACAGAAAGATTGATCAGGAAAGTGAGGTGATAGTATTATTAAATAAGATCCTAGCACTTAAATGCAAATGAATAAGAGTGTACGCATAGTAATAGCCGATTCTAGTAATTGATGGATAATCAAGATAGAGATATTAAAAGAATTAATGTTGGTATAATATGATAAACGAATAAGCTTATGTATGCATGCATGTGATTAGGATAGGAAAGTTTGGGATATATATCTTACCACTTGGCATTATTAATGCTTAGAGCATAGTATTATGACTGCGCACAGGTTTTGAAGATGAAAAGATTCAGCAAATTTTACTGACAAACATAGAGGATGATGGAAAATTTAGGCATGACATGTATATTATCATAAGGAATAGGAATGTAAGTGTTAAAATTATGGTTATGTATTTGTATAAGTTCTAATTGTATTAGTTTTGCGTATGATTTTTTTATTATTATAGTGCTTGAATATCGGTGATATTTGACAAAAATTTTACTGGACTGTCTAATATTGTGCAATCGGATGACTTTAACTTCGTTGTGACATCTGAGTTAATCATTTTTCATACGTTTAGTACAGTATTATAAGGGTACTACAAATTTTATTGGCAAATCGCTACTGGCATTTCGAAGATTGCGATGCAAAAAGGTAGTTTTAGATCTATGATTTAGGGAAGGAGAGTCCACTAGGATTTTGGGGGAATTTCACAATCTAACCTAAAGATTGGGAAAATTTTTTTTATCTTTTTGTTTTAACACAGTCACGTGTGGATCACATGTTGCGGATAACGTGTCGTCTCTTTTCCATGTCAGCTTCCTTCTTCCGCCACTTATTATGCCACGTGTCATGCTACTTGCTACGTGACATGTCAACTCACGAAAATGTGTCAACCTAACGGTTCCATGAAGTTAGGGGTGAAATTGCATCAATTTTAAAATATTAGACTTAATATTGCATAAAAAGAAATTTTAGGATCTAAATTGCATATTTTACAAAATTTTAAGTATCAAATCGCACCTCCAACCGTTATTTATTACCATTTTATTCGAACTTTGATCAGTTTGAACTGTAACCTTAAGCCCTGCTCAAACAAAAGATCTCGGGGGGAAGAAAGAAAAATCCGAACTTAACCTCAAAAAGATATTTCAATACGAAGGAGAAGAATTTAGAGAGGTTTCGTGGATATCTATGTGATTCGTGATCAGTTCATTGTGGGCCGTGGATTGGAAAAGAGTAAGATCCTAGTGGGGTCTCTAGGATGAGGGGGTTTAGATTATGACACGTGTAATGATTAGGTAGGTATGAAACAATGTCCAAAAATGTGGGACCAGTGTCACCAATCACATTAGCATATTGCAAACAATCATTTTCAGCGTGTGATACAACGATGTATCGTGTCAAGAATGATTATAAAAGTACAAATTTAATTGTGATTTACCCTACATTATGATTTAGTCTATCAATTTAATGGTTAAATTAAAAGTTACTTTGATGGTCGCTTTTAAGATTTTGTTTTGTTTTATTTAATGCATTTTTTATTTTATTTTTATATTTACACTATACCAAAAAAAAAATTAATAAAGTGGTAAGATATAACTTAAAAGAAAAAAAAAATCAATTTTATTCTTTTTTGAGAGCAAAACTTCAATTTGAAAATTTGTTAGTGACATTGTCTAAATTTTATGTTACGTTCCAAATATAACAGTTTCATTCAAAATTACTTTATGTTCCCCAACACATAATAGTATATGATGATATGGTGACTACAGCCCCAACATCCTGCCAACCATATTAACTAAATCAGGGTTATTTTATGTTCTTCAATTATCTAAATCAAAATTAGTGCTCTAGAATTTTCATAAAAGACCATTTAGCACTTAGAACATAATATGATAAAAATACACATCACTGAAAGTTAAGATTGATGCAAAGCTGTAAGTGTCAAGAATCAAGATTGTTCTAACAAATTTTCTAAATACAAGTTCAATATGTATCTTCCTGTGGACAAAACATCTAGCCTCTTCTCACTGGGTTCGTACTTTCCTTTCCGGAGCTGGTATCGATGCGTTACAGCTGAAATGGTGTATGTTTGGCCTTCTATAGTAACACTTTCTCCACATTGCAAGTTCTGCCACACAAAATACAGAAGTACAACAAGAAGCAAATACAAGCAAACATGAAGGGCGCAATAGCAATATCATATTTAAGTGCTTTCCATTTTAAAAAAGAAAAGCTTCGCTGGGCCTACCCATCAACTTTGATGAACAATGGACAGACTGAAATAAACAAGATGACAGATAGATCATCCAAGGTTTTGTCTACATTTCATTCTGTAATGAAAAATCATGGGATCACATCTGAAATTCATGCATCATTGAGCAAAAAGTAAAGTTAGCTCATCCTACGTGGACCTCAATGTTCTCTAATAAGAATTCATCTTCCTAAGCTAAGTATTTGAGAGTTTAGAACAGAAAACATATCTTTAGCAATCAAATTCATATCTTCAAAGATTAACCTAATACACTAGAAATAATATCAGCAAACTCTTATCCAATCTAATGCAACAAGTTTTGACATTTTCAGTTATTGGAACATACACACACAAACACACACATATATGGGTGCCCCACATGTGGAATCCAGGACAGCAAAACTGAAAACAACTATCTCGATCCTTTCTTTTCATCTTTCTTCTTTTATGTTTCAACTCAAACTTATATTGACTAGTAGGTGAAAAGTATTCTAGCGATACGAATCACAATCAAATTTGCAGCCTGCAGCTTCTTTTACATGGTTTCTGCACAGTTATGTGTCAATGGAACTTAATCTAAAGGAACACTTTCTTAGAGTTAATTATTTCATAGTGGATCTTTGGATATCGAAATGAATGAGGCCATAAGATGAACATAAGTCCCTCTCTCCAACAGTTAACCACCACCAACCATTATCTTCTGCTGGAGAGTGGAGATGCTTGAATTCCAGCCTGCCTATGAAGAGGGGTTCATCAAAGAGTGAGGCCCTAAGATAACTGACATATACCATCATGTGCTGATAATGATACTAAGAAAATCAATAATTTATCTGCTGCACATGTACCATCATGTGCTGATAATGATACTAAGAAAATCAATCATTTATCTGCTGCATGTCCTTAGGTGAAAGAAGTCTATAGTCACCCTCCTATTTCCAAATTTACGACTTGTATGCCTGCTAAAGCATTATAATTTTGGCTTGTTGCTTTTGGAAGATCAACAGAAGCAAGTTGAGATGATCAACTGTGCTAGCACATTCAGAAAGCAAGAGACGGAACGATCTTCAGAAAAAATCACCGGCATCAAAAAATTAAAGCTTGTCAAGAGTTTAATAATCATCCAAGAGGCATGCAAAACTGCAGAGCATGAAAAGCAAGCGGCAACTCAAGCCAAGGACCTAGCAGAGAATAACAATGGGAAATTTCTCTGCCTGGCTCTGTTAAAATGAACACAGCTGGACCATAAAATGCAAATACTTAATCTGGTACACTTGCAGAGGGAATCAGGGATTCCCATGGGAAGTTTATAAATGTTTTGAGCCGTCCTGAGATACATAATTCAGCTAAATGAATGCAGGCACTATCATTGAGGAATGGTCTAAATTTTTCTTTTTATGTTCACTTTCAACTTGCAATAGTTTAATCAAATAGTACTTCAGATAATAATGAAGTGAAAGCTCCTGCATTTGACATGGAATTGGCAGAAGCCAGGGTTAAGAAAGTATGTTCTGAGCTGCATAGAATCAATAATGCAGCTCAAGCCCCATATATTCTATAAAATATTGTCGAATTGCCTCGCTTAGCTAGAGACGCAGCCCCACTTCACTGACTTCCACCTCACAAGAATTCATTCTCTGCATGCAGTTCAGACTTACCTTGCAACATTGGAGATCATTTCCATGCCATTGGGACAAAGCTCATTTGGCATTGTATGTTATATTTATCCCTATAAGATTATCTCTGCTTTTATTTGGCTGAAACAGAAAGAAAATTCTCTTTGTTGCTAAATGGGCGGGTCATCCATGATGGAAGACCACCTGTTTGTGGTAGCTTCAAACTAAAGTCATGAGTATATAAGGATGGTTGTTATATGTAAACAATAACTTCATCTTGTCGATTTTTTTCACCATTGTTTCAAAAGCTTGGGTCTTTACAAGAGGTATTTAGGTTATGAAATTATTTTTAGAATTCATTATATCATATATCATGTGATTGTATTATGGACATGCATAACATGATCTTGGGACATAATTCTATGTGAATTATTTGTATTTTTATGTGAAACACACGGGATTTCCATGAAATCCAACACTCTTTTTCAAGAAGAATGTAACAAACAGCTGCAGTTGTTTGAAAAGAAATGGCTTATGGGCAATAAGTTATGAAAACATAGTAATAATGCCAGCCAGCTGTGAATTTTCTCTGCAATTTATCAGCTCTAGGGGAATCTGGCCGATATTTCCCATAATACTTCAAAATAGAACTTCTACCTCTCCCTGACCTACTAAACTACTAAGCTATCTTCTAGCAATAACTCTAAAACCCAATCTCATATATTTACCGTCTTCTTTATCCTGTTAAGCTGTCTGCCAACAATAACTCTTAAACCTTTCTTACCTTTATCTCCATTGTATAATTGTATCATGCTCACCTGCAACCTCAACTATATTTTTGCATGTAGTTTTGTTGCATTTATGGATTCTGTTTAACTAAGATTTTATCTCTTAAACATTCAAAGCACTAATTTTAACGTTGAACTATTCTATCATATTATTAAACATAAAATAAGATGTCTATATCCACACAACAAATAAGCAAACAATCATCGCAAAAACTTGCTTCACATATGTTCCCATTCCCCCCTGAAGATTAAGCTCTAATTCATAAGTGACATAAACCTATAATGCCTACTAATGCAAAAGACTTTAACTAATGAAAGTCCACTTAGAATAAGTAGCTAAAAGTTCCTGATAAAATCAAAATGACCCAATTCAGATAGACCTAAAATGTTGATGACTATGTAAGATTAAGAAGACTTACGGGGGGAAAGCAGCGAATGCCGAGATTTTTAGGAGGAGGAGTGATTTCGATGACTTTATAAGTATGGATATGATCTCTATCACGCTCCTTCTTTCTGCAGCATACGTGAAGAACCGATGTCTGCCATGAATACGGTCATAATATATTGTCTTTAGAAAATGAAATGGAAAACTGAAAGTAAGAACAGAAAATATGCAATATTATGAGGGGAAAAAAAAAAAAGAAAACCTCTGGTAATTGTCGAAACTCTCACCTTCTTATATGCTCCTTGATTCCACGAAACCATTGCCATTCTCTATTTCTCTTTCTCTTTTTCACCTGCGAGTTGTTGTTGTTTTAGTGTTAGAGATTTGAAAGCGAGGGAAAATGAGAACCAGAAATTTATCAGATTTTTTTTTTCTTTTTTATTTTTAGACAAAGAAATTAAAAAAAAAAAAGGAAATATAACTGAAAAAATAAGGCTCATGAGAAAATAGTCTGTTTATATGGTTGTATTGCATATTTTTAATAACTTGTCGTATCATAATAATATATGATATTTTTAATGTAAAGTTGATATTATATTATTAATATTATATAATAAAAAGAACAATTTATCAAATTATATTTATTTATAAATATTAATTTGAAAAATAATAATTTTATTAATAATTTAAAATGTAATCCTATTTTCCTTTATCTGTCATTAATTATGCATTATAAATTTATTTCATTATTAAATATTTGATAATAATAAAATAAAGTAATTATTAATAAAGATGCTAAACTAAAATTAATATGAGATTCATAAAAGTATTAGAACTTTAAACATATCATAATTATAGTCTAAGTAATTCTTAAAGTTAATACGTATATATAAGAGGTATAATTGTAATTTTCAAAATGTAATGGAGATATTTATGGAAAGAAACAATCAACCGTGTGGCACTTTCTTTCAATGCAATTTCACCATCAAACATGTCTAGCACAGCCCAGGAAAACAGATTAGCAATAGATCTAGATATGGTGATGAGTGATTTGCAACAATACCACACTTTCCATTAGCACTATCAATGTTATTAAAACTGGATTAGATCAGACCGTAAACCGAAAGCTTATTTAGTTGGTTCAATATATAAAAATCGAATTGAATAAAAACAGTAAGAAATCAGTATGAACGGATCAAATACTAGATAAACCGGTCTGAAATTGGATAAAACCCGATTTGAATTAGAAAAACTATTTTTATCCAAAATATCAATACAACATTATTTTTTGCTGAAAAAAAATATAAATATAAATAAAAACAATTGAAACTTAGGCAATTTTAATGAATTTCTTATGAATAAAAATTACAATTTATAATTGATGATTATTTATAAATATTTGCAATTTTTTTATCTTAAATATTTGTTATAAATATTGAATAACTTGAAAATATTATTTTATGATTAATGTTTGATGATATATGTATTTTTTAAAATTTATTTTATTATATAGTTATATTCTCATAATATTTATAAAAAAATTTAAAAATAATATTATTTTGAATAAAAGTAAAAAATTCAGTTAAACCATATCGAACCGATCAAATCAAAAACCATTTGTCTTTTCGATTTTTTATTCAGTCCAGTTTTAATAACATTGATCACTATCATATTTTAAAATCTTTTCATCTAAAATCACAACAGCTTTACTATTAATAACAAATGAATTTTTAATTTTTTCACCCATAATTTCAATTAAAAAAATCATAAGAACACACTCATACTTTTTTTTAAAGCATTTCTACATTTTTATTACACATTTTCACTTGCCAAAACAATACCAATTTCACTAGACAGCACCAATGAAGCAGTACCAATTGCATATCTATTATGCGGATGTAACTGAAAGCGTGAGTGCAACATATAATTAGCGTATGTAATTTATTAGGAAGCAACTCATTTTATTACATCACAATTCAATAACTTATAAGCTTAATATGTAACTTGCTTCTTAAAATTGCACACTTTTGCTATTCCACCCCCTAAAATTACATATTTATCATTTTGGCACTTAATTTTGATTATTTTTAGTTTCATAGATACCTTTGTGTATATTTGTGAAATGCATACATTATACAAGATCAACGTGGCTTTCATGTCATTTATAACGAATGACAGTGTGCCACGTGACTTTAATTTAAAGGATGAAAGTAACGGTGATTAATTTTTATTTTTTACCCTAATCAATTAATCTCTCTCTCCCTTCTCCGATTTCTAACGCGAGTCTCTCTCTAAATCACCTTTGTTTGTCGAAATTAGATCAAACAAAACAAGCAATCGTCGAATGCTGATGAACCCTAACAAATCGATGCAATCTCTATTTATCCGAAGTTAGAAATCAAAGAAATTATTGAGAGTCGAGGAAATGAAGCCAAATAGTAAGGTAAAAAAATTTATTTTTTTGGCAAAGTTAGGATGGTATTTTTGTTAATTGTGGAACAAATTTGGGGTTTGAAAGTAAAACAGAAAATGCTACATTGTTGATGGAATCTTCTTTTGTTTTTTTTTTTTGGTTTTGCTTTGGGTGTAGATAACTGGAATGGCAGGTGTTATAGTAAATATTTTCTTTGACCATAGGGAAAATCTCACCGAGGACCCTGTAATGAGAATATTATAAAATAAATGTGGACAAAATGTATATTATAAAATTCCACAAATGGGCAAATACGATAGGATATAACAATGTCACTACATTTGCTTGCAATGTGAACAAAAGCAGTCTATTTCATATTGTTAAAGATGATAATGATATTTTAGAATTAACAAGTAAATTAAAGAAAAATAATAGAGTGGATGTACACTTTGTACACATAGTAGACACAACAGTATTATATGATGAAAATAAAGATAGGGGTATTAATTCTGTAAGTGTGCACCCTATAAGACAAAGTGGGAAAAATTTAGATCATAGATTTAGGGCAACTAAAGTAGGTTCCTGTGATATAAATGTTGGTGAGGGTGGGAAAGGTAAAGGCAATAAGAGAACAATAGCCACTGATAAAGGGAAGAAAGTTGCAGCTGAAGAGAATGCCAAGGTAGGGCTAGGGAAACTGAAGAAAGAAAGAGAGTGAGTGAGGTTGGAGTAGATATAAGGGTGATGGAAATGAGCAGAATTCTTTTTTTCAACTTAGGATTTGACTCTAAAGATATACACTATGATGATGAAGAGGTTGAAGATTCAACCAGTGATGAAGACTTGTATGATGAGGATGAGATGTTTGAGGATGAGGCATTTGATTTAGATAAGGAAGTGTTCCAAGCTAGAAAGGCCAAATTGGATGCAAGGGCCAATAAACAGAAAACTACAACAATTAATGTTAATGAGATACCACAAGGTCCTATTGGAATTGATGCAAGGTTTGAGAATATCCATAAAGATAGGAGGTGAAAATATGCTGGTAAGGTAGCAGGGGATGATGATTTTTTTTATAGCAATGATCCTGGTAGTGAATGCAGTGATGATCAAGGGAATAGAAGTGCAGATGAAGGGAGGGAATTACCACATAGGAATTCAGAAAGTAGGGTTTATTATAATCCTACTTGTAAAGTTAGTTTATTCGACCTGGGAATGATTTTTGAAAATACAAGTCAGTTTAGGATTGCTTTACAAGATTATGTTGTTTACAAAGGAGTAAACTTGAAACTAAGGCCAAATGAGAAGAGCAAAAGCAGGGCAGTATGCTTAAAGCCCAAATATGAATGACAAATTTTAGGTAGCATTGAGGGGAGATCTGGTGACTTTATTGTCAAGACTTATTATCCATTCCACACATGCTATAGGTCTAATAGAAACAAAGCTTGTAATTCAAAATTCATAGCAAGAAAGTACAAGGAGAGGAGAATTAGTCAGCCTAATATCATGTTATGACAACTACAACAATTGTTGCATGAGGACTATTCAATTTATGTTGGTAAAATTGTGTGTGCAAGAGTTAAGTATATAGTGATTGGGTAATTTATGGGAGACTACAAATTAGAGTTTGCAAGATTGTATGATTATGACAACTAATCATGGTTCATCTATTATGATCAAAACATCAAAGAATACAATACCAGGAAATGAGGTATTTTATGGGTATGTATGTCTATTTAGAGGCACTGAAGACTAGATGGTTGAATGGCTGCAGGCCAATAATAGGATTAGATGGTGCATTTCTTAAGGGATTGACCAAGGGGGAACTACTTTCATATGTTAGTAAAGATAGCAATCATCAAATGTACCTAATTGCATGAGCTGCAGTAGATAAGAAATCAAGGGACACTTAGAGCTAGTTCCTTAAATATTTGATGTGGGATCTAGATCTGATTGATATTGTTGGAACTGGCTTAGTGGTGATAAGTAACATGCGAAAGGTATGTTTTCATTATTTACCAATAATGATTCTATTAATTTTTTTATTAAGCATTAGGATGGTCGATGCAATGTGTGTATTAACTGTATGTTGCGGTAACTAATTCAAGCAGTTGTAGAATTGCTACCAAATGCTAAAAAGAGAATGTGTGCAAGGCACATATGAAGCAATTAAAAGCAAAAATGGAAAGGTGAAAGAAGGAAAAAATAATGGGCTTGTTCAAGATCAAGTTTTGAGGTAGATATTTATGACAGAATTCATGAGTTAAGCAAGTTAGGGACAGGTATTGTTAAGGATTTGTTGTGTTATAATAAGGAAACATGGTGTAGGGCGTATTTTAGTCCAGTAAGAAAATGCCATGTGGTGGAGAAGAATATGTACAAGACATTTAATAGCTGGATTGTTAGTTTTAGACATAAATCAATCATTAAAATGCTAAAGGAGATTAGGCATAAGCTTATGGGTAAGATGGCAGAGATGAAAAATTTTGCTAATAAGTGGATATGTGATGTTTCACCAATGGCAATGGAACCCATTTAGAAAACAGAACAAGATGTTGGAAAGTGCTAGCAAATTTGGAATGGTGATGCTGGATTTGAGATAATTGATGGTATTTATAGGCACATTATTGATGTTAAAAAAATAACATGCTCTTGTAGGTTATGGCAGCTCAAGGGTATTCCTTGCAAGCATGCTATTTGTGCAATTTTGCATAGAAAGTGGAAACCTGTTGATTTTGTAGAACATTTTTATAGGAAGGACACATACCTTAGAGCATACAACAACTATATACAACCCATCACAAACATGAAACTATGACTATCTAGTTAGAACCCACCTATTGAATCTCCTGAGGTAACTACAATGCCAAAAAGGCCTAAAAAAGAAGGCAGCAGATGAACCCAATAAAAAATTTGGCAAAATTTCAAAGAAAGGTGGAAAAATGACATGTTCACATTGCAGTACTAGGGGTCGCAACAAGAAAAGGATGCCTTAAACGAGTGATTATTGCGAGTTGTTGTTGGGATTGTTTAATAAATTTAATTAAAATAAATATGTTAATAAGTATGCCTTTTTTTATATTGCTTTAACAAAAACAAAGTGTAACTTAACCAACACATGATTAAGGTAGCAATGACAATTTTCATGCAAAGAGCCTGCATATTCCAAGAGCATTAACGCAACCTCCTCCAACAATAGAGAGCCATCAAAATTCGATGGCAGAAACCGTACCATTGCCCAGACCAACAACTCAACCTAATCCAACAGTAAGTACATAACACAATAAATTTTTTACTATAACAACTTCTATTGATCAATCATTACTTATTTAACAAGATTCAAAAGATAAGAGTTCAGAGGGGATTTAATTTTCAGCCTATCGATGATGGGCCATAAAGGCCAGTTGGTGTTGATGTGCTACTTAGTGGTGTTTACCCAGCTGGATAACCAACATCAAGTAGGGGTAGAGGACATGGAAGGGAAAGGGCTAATAATTCAAACAGATTTTCCAAGTAGTGTTAGATAAAAAAAGCAAGAGCATCCTACGGCTATGGAATTATTTATGATGATTCAGGTGTTATTCTGCAAAAGGTAAGTGTTATTCTTCTAGCTTTAAATCTTGATTGTTTTGAGGATAATGGCATCATCATTTTTATACAATTTGGATATATTAAGAGAGTTATTTATACATCTCCTACATTGAAGGATGCTACTATAACAAATGTTGACCTTGGGTTTAAGCCTCCAGGACTAAAGTGCAAAGGCTGGAATGTAGTAACCCAAAGGCAACCAAAGGAGCAAAGAGTACAAGCCAAAATGACAAGGAGGATGGCTACTGAAGATTCACAACAAGAAACATAAGTCCCTGCAAATTCTAGCTAGCCATTTTGCTCTCAAAATGCTTCTCAACAACATTAAAATTTTGAAGAATGTATTGTAGATTTCTATTTTGTAGACAATCTATAACTTATCATTTTGTAGATAACTGGAATTACTAAAGCAGTGTTGTTATAGAATTGTACTGCTAGATTTGTAGTTATGGAATTGTAATGCTGGATTTGCATTAATTTTATGGAATTTTATAGTTGTTGTTGTTGTTATGGAATTGTTCTTATGTACTTGGATTTTAATGATATTAAACTCATCAGTAACATAATAGGGCAATATGAAGTAAAAATGAGAATTGTATTAATCCAAAATCTACAATTGATACAAATATGAAGTAAATTACAGAATTGCAAAATTGCATAAAAAATCCTAAATTGCAGTACACAATTACACCTAAATCAAAAGTCCAAATAAAAATGCCAGTACCACAACCAGTATATAACAAAAAAAAACCATTTCCTTTTCCCCTGTATCTTTTCCTCACATTAGCAACTTCCTGCTCCATTTCTCGCAATCTTTGCAGAAGCCTTAACATTACATGTTTGTAATGTCTTGAAATTGGTTCATTAATTCATAAGAAGAACTTAGAGGCATTGGGTTCCTACGAACACAGAAGACCCAGCAAAACAAATCAAAAAGAGGATGGAAAATCACAACCACGAATCAAACACAATCATGACAAATCAATGCAATTTTTAATAAAAACCCTAAAAATAAAAATAAAAAATAAAAACCCCAAATCTTTGGTAGCCAAAGAACCTCCTTCCTGGATTAAGTTGGGTCCACCAAGTGCGTAACTCAGCCGATTGATGACAATGGAATTCTGGTATATTCTCCATAACAATCTTCCCCCGTTGAGAAGAAAGAAATTTGAAAATGGGGGAAGAAGATGGCTAAAGAGAGAGGAAGGATTTCCATTTTTATTTTGCTCTTTGATTTTACCTTTAAGCAACAGTAAAATGATCTCTCACGCATCATATAATGCATGATATACACCCACTTAAGCCACATCAGCATACTGGACCTCACATTGGATGCTAACTCAGCATAAGATGTTTATGAAACTAAAAATAATCCAAATTAAATGCCAAAATGGTAAACATGTAATTTTAGAAAGCAAAATGGCAAAAATATACAACTTTAAGGGGTAGAGGTGTTCAAAACCCGACCCTACCCGAACAACCTAAATCGAACAAGAAATTCAAGTAGAGTTATTTGTGTAGGATAGGGTTGGAGGTTTTAGAAATTTTTGGGTTCGGATTGGATCGGGTCAAAACCCTTATTAACCTAACTCGTCTGAAGAACCCTCTTAAAAATGCTACGTTTTGATGAAGATTAAATAGCCCTTCTACAATTTTTCGTTCTACGATCAACTATCCAACCTCTGAAAATTCCTTAAATCAATTATCCTCTCCTATCTCGCATATCCTCTCCTAGTCGCCACCCTTGCCCCTTGTCGTCGCTAATACCTGATCTTCAACCTCTTTAATTGTCGGCTTCTGCTTTAACCACGGTAAGTTAATTTGCTCTCGATTTACTTCATCTGTTTTAGTTACAATTCTAGATCTCTAATGTTGTGTCTTAAGATTAATAGACCATTACAGAATTTACAATTTAAGAAATTGATTTGAATTGTTAAATTTAGCTCTCTCATGGTTGCCGTGGTGAAGACCTTAGCCACCACCTCTTTCTGTTATAGAAACATAGATTAGGGATTGCATGTTGAGCTTCTAAATTTGGATTTGGCGATATTAGAAACTTCGGTATTTTGTTTTATTAAAGAGAGTTTATTTGAGTTCAAATGACATGGGATTTTACTCGATAACAAAGACAAAAAGGAAATATAAGACATTGGCAATTTGAGGATATAAATTAAAAACGTTAATGTAAATCCTGCTTTTTATTAATTTTTTCAATCGTTGTCGTAACAGATAATGGTATGATTTATAATATTATCTTGTCAATATAAAATCAATTTTTATTATATAGTAAAAGTGTGAAACTTCGGTAGTTGCCTTCAGTAAGCACCAGAGCAAGAATGCTTTACCTTTGTTTTATTTGAGTTCAAATGAAAAAAACTTTCAGCTGTCAATCCTGGAAGCCCAAATTTAATTTTATAGCTATCACTTCTTCTATGAATAGGTACTTAAAAAACTCTCTCTATCTCTTTCTCTTTTTTTTTCCACATTCATATATATTTCTTTTAGCTGAAAGTTTATATTTCATAAAGTGTTGTTCTTTTGGTTGGTTTCTATGATAACTAAAGAAAAATAAAGTTTTGAACTTTATCTTTCATTGACTACTATTTCTTTGATGAATGGGCGTATAGAATTTTGGATTCTTGTAATAATTCTGGCTATGTATGCTTAATCCTCTGCTCCATTTATTTGGTTATGCTTTTTTTTAATTACATTCTTTATTTGTGGTATTTGTGTTTGAACTCTGTAATTCAGTTATGAATATCTATTTTCATTTATGAACTAATCATTGGCCCTGTAACTCTTGATATTTTAGTTCTTAAGAGTCCCAACTTGGCTGTTAGGATATATGACTATAACATATTTTGAGCTAGCTAGGGAATGTATTGTTACATGTTTCCTCAATTATTCTAGAAACACATATAGACTTAGTCATATATCCTAACATAGATTAGGGATTATGTTATAAATGATTGTTAGTTTAATGGTCTTAGACTCTTGTCAATGTAATTTATAAATTATAATTGTGGCTTTAAAATAATAGGATAGATTTTTTCCCTTGTGTATGAGATTCGAAGATAGACAATGAGAAGAAAAGAAGTAGAAATCTTTCTTTGTTTCACACAAATAATTATAGAAACATAGTGGAAAGTGTATATTATTTTCAAGTTATGTTGTTTAGAAATGCAAGAATTTATCTTTTATAGGGTGAAATTTGAAATGTTACTGTTGCATGTTTGTTGAATTTAAATTGTTTTGATTAAGATTTGAAATTTAATATTTTACAATCATTAAACAACATCGATCTTGATATCTATATATTTCATACTTAGTGATATCCAATCCTTCTTAGTGATATCGTTTATTTTGCATTACAAAATACTAAAATATTTCTAGTTTATGAAATATAAACATATTTTAAAATTTTTTTCATATCTTAAATTTGCAGATGTCTCAATCATATGGAGACAATACCTCAGCAACACAATTCAAAATGCCTACTACACCTAATGTGACAAGCGCTTCTGTAGCAGGTTCAAAAAAAAAAGAAAGGCACCCTCAACAAGATCTATTGTTTGGGAACATTTCATGCAAATATATGATGTTAATGGAGTCAGAAAAGGCAAGTGTAAACATTATGCTAAAGAATTTTATTGTGATCCCAGAAAGCATGGCACTACTGCACTTAACAATCATATCAATAATTGTAAAATGCACCAACATAGTGTAGAAACAAGACAAATACAATTATCTTTACAACCAACTTCTTCTGTTGATGGTAGCTCTACTGGATCACTGAGTAATTGAAAATTTGATCAAGAGTACAATGTTTTGCTTTGGAGATTATACCTAATGAACTTCCTTTTAGTTTTGTTGAGGGCGAAAAAATTAGAAAATTTGTTGCTAGTTTGTATCCCTGGTTCAAAATGCCATCTAGATCGACTGTGACACGTGATATTAATCAGTTGTATATTGATGAGAAAAAAATTTGAAAGCATTTATTAAAAACATTCTAATTCTGTTTGTATAACAACTGATACATGAATTTCCATACAAACTATCAATTACATGTGTGTGACAGTTCATTTCATTGACAATGATTGGAAGTTACAAAACAAAATCTTGAACTTTTACGCAGTCGGTAGTCATAAGGGTGAGATGCTTGCACAGGAACTTGAAAAGTGTTTTAAGGAGTGAGAAATTTATGATAAAACGTTTTGCATTACAACAGATAATGCAAAAACAAATGATAAGATGATTGAAACTTTAAAAAATAAGTTTGTAGCAAAAGGGATTTCTATTTTAGAGGGAAAATACATTCATGTGAAATGCATTACTCACATACTTAATATTGCTGTCCAAGAAGGATTGAAAGATTTGCAACTTTCTGTTAGAAGGGTTAGGAATGCTTGTAAATATGTTAGATCATGACCTGCTAGATTAAAGAAATTTAAAGAATGTTGTGTGGCTGAGGGAGTTCAGTGTTCAAAATCATTGTGCTTAGATGTTGCAACTAGATGGAACTTCACGTATTTAATGTTAAACACTGCACATGAATATCAAAAGATTTTTTGAATATTTTGAGACTGTGGATCCATATTTTGAAATTGAATTGGATGCATGGATACATAAGGAAACGGTTCCTAATTTGGATGGTGTGCCTAATTATGTTGATTGGAAGATTGTAGAGAGAATTTCAACCATGTTAAAATAATTTTATGTATCTACTTTGCGCATTTCTGATTCATTTTATATCACATCTAACACATACTGGACTGAAATCAGTAATTTGTATGCTAAGTTACATGATTAAAAAAGTAGCAATGATGTTGAGTTGAAGAAAATGGGATAAAAATGCAATTCAAATTTGACAAGTATTGGAGAGTATGATAAAATGAATAAAATCATTTACATGGCTTCTATCCTGGATTCTCAGAAACAAATTGCTTACATGAAGGATGTTTTTGTTATGATTTATGGTGATCAAAGAGGAAAATACCTATTTGATGGTGTGAAAATTTCCATGTACGAGTTGTTTGAGGAATATAAGAAAAAATTGCAACCTGATTGTAATCCAGAAGTTGAAATTTGAATAAGCTCAATTTTAACTAGATCCGATGTTGGGAAAAGATGAATTTTAAGACAAAGAATCAAAAGTGCAAGGGTAGAAAGTGGGGTTACAGGTGATAGAAAAAGTGAGTTGGATTTGTATTTAAATGAAGCAGTGTATGAAGATGATAAGGGGGATTTTGACTTGTTGAAGTGGTGAAAGTTGAATTCAGAGTGATTTCCTATCCTTTCTCATATGGCTAAAGATATTCTAACAATTCCAGTTTCTACAGTAGCTTCGGAGTCAACATTTAACACTGGTGGGAGAGTGTTTGATCCATTTAGAAGTTCACTTACTCCTAAAATTGTTGAAACTTTGATATGCATACAAGTTTGGCTTCAAGGATCTAATGAACACATAAGGATCGAAGAAGATTTGGATGTCATTGAAAAATTTGAGGATGGTATGTATTTTTTATTTAATATATTATATTATTGTTTTATTGATTATTGATTTTATAATTATTTATCCAATTTATAGAGTTGGAAAAATTTTAATGAGGGTCAACTTAAAGCTAATCAGGAGGCATCATCAAGTGCTAATCAAGAAACATCATCAAGCGTTAACCAAAGAACATCATCGTCAATAAATTTGGAGAGTATTAATCTAGATGATTGAGTCATTAACAGTACTGTAAATTTAATTTAAGAACAATTTATATTTCATTTTATTTGCTGTTTGTTATTAATTTCATATTTTATTATTTTTCATATATAATTTATATATTAGATGGACATAAAGATATTGAAGATCGAAGATTGTGCCAGTCCTTTATGATAAATTTTATCTTTGCATTTGGATAATTGTTTTTGAATTATTATATAATGTGTGTTTGAAGAATTTTTAAATTGTTAGTGGTTAATTATTATATAATGTGTGTTTGTTAAATTTTTAAATATTTCATTTATTGTAATTTGTATTTTATATTTGTGAACAATGACATTTTTATTTAATTATTTATTTGAATTTTAATTTAATTTTTATCATGTAAATTGGAATTAAATTTTTTTTTAAATTAAAAAAAATTAAAGTTGTTCAGATTATTCGGATAAAGCCCGCATAACTACACGTTATTCGGGTAAGATTTCAAATTTTTAATAGGATAGGATAAAATTGAAATATATAATTAAATTCGAGATCGGATTAACCTGAACCTACCCAATGAACACCCTTGTTAAGAGGCAGTTTACATATTAAGCTTAATTTATACTGACATAACATTTTGGGAGTTTTACAAAACTACCCAAAAAACAGAAGTCATGACTAAAAATACATCCATTTCTTTTTCCTTTTTAACATTACCTCTTTTTAAATTTCTATTTTTAAAAATACCACTTTCTAAATATGACACAAACTCTCCTTCTTCCTTCGTCCTTCTTTCGTTGCTTCCTCTTCTTTCGTTCTTCTTCCTATTAGACGATTTTTGAGTTGAGCAGATGATGAGAGAGATTGATTTTAGAAACTGCTGATCATACATGAAGCTTTCGAAATTGAGGTTTTTAAAACTGATGCTTATAGTTCACTCTCACTCGTCTTTAAATTCTGCAAAATTTCTTTATTTTTTGGAAAAATCTTGAGTTTTGGGTCACGATCTGACGGGGATTTCACCGAGCAGAGCAGTTGTAATCTTCAGATCCGGCAAAAAGGGAGAGGATTACACAGACACAATTAAACAGAATCCTGAAATCGGAAAAGGAAAGAGTCGAGAAGATGAAGACGAAGATGACGAAAGAGTTCATATGAATAAAGAGACCGGCGAAATCGGAGGACCCAAGCCTACTCGTTAGAGCGATTGGGAACGAAACGGCCGTTGCTCGGATTTTTGAGATCACCGCTTTCTTGTTTCCTTTGTGATGGTTTTAGATCTCATTTCATGACCTCTGATGTGCATCTATGGTTTTGAAATAATGAAACTAGAGTTAAAATACAAGAACATGAAAGTTATATTTTCTTTCCTTTTACCGAGCTAGAGATTGGCTGAAAGAGGAGTAGCACAGTTCGAAGCTATTTTGAAATGAGTAAAAAAATTTAACGGTTTTTTACATGTCAAGTGCTTTGCACATGTGAGCAAGGTGTCATGTGTTAGCAAGTCATATATCCATTTCGTTACCACTTCACCTATCTGTCAAATGACAGCAAAAAAAATCAACATTACGGCTCTATTAATTTAAAAGTAAAATGGTCTTAATTTTAAAAACAAACATTAAATAGATACTTTAGTTGCATTTTTGCAACTGCTTTACCTCTATATCCACACCTTCAAACATTCATTCATTTACTGCAATGGACCATTTTGCTTTTCATCCCACACCTTAATCTCACAAATATTAACTCTTTCGATATATGCACCCCAAAATTGTATTTTGTGTGCGTAACAAAGTAGCAGTCAAGAATTGGAGAACGTCTCATCTTTTGATTATTTGATAAAAGAAAAACATTCTGCAGCTTCTTAGCTTGGCTTCCATTGATCCTTCAATAACCATCACGCACATATATGACTTTTGTCACATCCTCCACTAACCCCGAGTTTGGTTCCTAAAAATTGTTCTGTTTTGTGGCTCAGAAAAGCATCTAAACCACTCAACTCTGTTCTCTCAGCTTAAAAATGTCAATGAAACCCGCAACATAGATTGTTTTCTGCAGGCTCTGGTTCCTATTGCATGAAATCCCACCACTAACTGAACACAGTTTGAATTCGCAAGCTACGAAACTAGCACCAACAACCATGGACATATCATATGCTTGTTCCTAAACAAATCTTTCTAAAGTAATACTGTGGTATACCATTGGTATACTTGATGTACCGGATGATATAACATTGGTATACCGGATGTACCATGGTATATTGTTGTATACCATTGGTATACTGGATCTACCAGGTGGTATACCATTGGTATACCTGGTATACCGTTGGTATACCTGGTATACCCTTGGTATACCTTAGAATGCAGACTGCCAATCTCAATTCTGGATTTCGGTATACCGCAGGTATACTAAGTATACCGATGGTATACCAAAATCCAGATTGTCAATCTCAATTCTGGATTTTGGTATACCGATGGTATACCTAGTATACCGGTGGTATACTAAAATCCAGAATTGAAAATGGTAATTTGAATTTTGGTATACCAACGATATACCTGGTATACCGGTGGTATACTAAAATAAAAAAAAAAATCAATTTTGATTAACGTTCATAAAAGAAACAACTCAACAATTTATTTTGATCCTTCTTTATTTTGCATAAACATATAGTATGATTAAGCATCTTATATTCTTATGTTATTGTTGACAATTATCAATCAAATTATCAATGGAGCTGATTCTCCACTTTGTAGCCATGTGTTGTTTTGTTTTCTTGTCTTCTTTGTACATAATTATTATAATTACCAATGGAGCTACTGCACGTTGCTGCCATATTAAATTAAAATTCATAGCAATCATGTTTATTTTAATCATTTTATTTAGTTGGCCAGTCGGATAAAAAAAACATACATTTTGAATTGATTTAGGATTAAGAATATGAGTTATCATAATACCATAAAAGAAAATTTGTATAATCCTAAGAATACATGTTTTAGTTTAGATTGATTTTGAATTATTCTGGTCTAATTAATATTCATCAAAATTTTTTATTTATTTTATTCTAATAAAATACTAATTATATCCAAACACTCAAACACAAACTCTGGCGGGCTGTTGTTGAAGATTCTTTAAATTAATAACAGCTATATTTTGAGAGAATAATAACAACTATTTTTTTTGCTGCATCTTTCTAAAATGTAATATATTTTTCTTTTTATAGAATAGGCATATAGCAGAATTATAATTGTTAAAAGGACTGAACTCAAAAGTGATCTATACGTGTTGGCTATCTAATAAAATCTTTAGTAATTAGATAGGCTTTTTAATTGCCCATCAGATATTCTCAAGATCTATACCAGTCTGTGTCGTTGACCATCTTAAACCCTGGAATGCAAGAACATCTTCGACCAGACTCCACATCATAAGTGCAAACACTGTTGGGTCCACAAATTTCATGAACAGTGCAGGGCTGAGAAGTGAGTTGCCATGAAACAACCCAAGATTCCTTTCCTTCTTCACGACTGTACAACCGAAGATTACCATCGAAATCAGGCTTCAATCTTCTTTGCAAACTCTGTCCATAATCAGCAGCGAAAAAACTGAAATTATCAGTAAATAAAAAATTACCTTAGGAATCATGCACCACAATTTGCTATTGTTGTAAGTAGACCTTTGCTCTTCCCAGGGTAAAGACCTAAGGTCCGGCCAGAAAACACTTGAGATCTCAGGACCATCGTAGAGAATACGGAGAACTGAAGAAAAGCTCTGTTAACAGAGCTTGAAAGAAGAAAGAAATATTTCAAGTATATCGTTTTCTTATTGAATGAATATAAGATTGTATTTATACAAGAATAAAATAAATAACCGCCTCTCTAACAGAAAAGACACGTAAGCAACACAAGAACCACGTGAAGTGAATACAAGAAGAAGCGCTGGAAAAACAGGGATGAACAGAGTACATAAAACTAACTGAAAAACTAAGTAATTAATAAACCAGCTAATATAATCTACAAGAACATTGTCGTTGTCTAAATAAAACTTGTAAAACCTTGTCAAAAAGTTACTTCCACTTCTGGAAGAAACAAGCTGCGTGTCCCTATTGAAAAGTTACAGAGGAAGCAAGGTTGGGTGAATCAAAACTTTGCCACAAAATGCCTTGAGTAGTGTTATGCAAAACAAGATTGCCGCTGTCTTTTAGGTCCAATTGAGATAAAGACAATGCAGTATCGGTAGCCCAAACTGGTGGCCGGCCACCTGCATCGGTGAGGATAAGGTTACCAGTTCTGAGAAGGGAGAGTTTTGAGCGTCTTCCATTTGGTGGCGCATGAAGGATCATTGTACCATATGGCAAACCAATAAGCATTATTTTTCCTAGCAAAGTAAAAGCCAGCGACAAATTTTTCGTTCGGTGAAATCCAACCATCGTTGAGAAAAAGACACCGAAAAAGCCAAAAGGAAAGAGCGTGAGAAGATAAAATGGTTGGTAAAAGGAAAATTAAAATTCTGTACAGGGATTAACAGAAAAAAGTGATATTTTTAAAAACAGAAAATTTAAAAAAGGGTAAGTTTAAACATTTTAACAGATGGTTGTATTTTTAAAAACTATGGTTAAAAAAGTGATAATCTGTGTAATTTCCTCTAACATTTTTCCCTTATATTATGTTTTTTATTTTTTATTTCTTTGTTTCTTTTCTTTTCTTTTAAAGGAATTCAACCATAAAGTTTGAGATTGAATTGCTCTATTAAATTAACAAGAAAAGGAAATCATTTGAATAAATTTTTAATTGCAAATTGTATTTCCGGCCATCTATCCATCTGGGTAGTAGTTAAAAATCAAGTCGAGGATACATCTCCACAATTTGTAATTTATAGTTTCTAATCAACTCAAAATTTTCTAAAATAACAAAAGCAAAACTCGAAGGTCTCTCTAATCTATCAGTCTTTGGTTAAAAAAAAAAAAAAAAAAAAAAAAGAAGAAGAAGAAGAAGAGGGGGCCTTTCACACCTTGCCAAAAGAAAGACGCAAAATCAAGAAAAGCGACTGAGAGCATAATCTCCTGAATGAACAACCAAGGCTCAATGCTACAGTGGTGACAACTTCACTTGGTCGTTGCACTTGAAAATTCCGAAAAAATCTTCTTTAAATCACTACATCCCATAAGGATGATATCTACCACTGCCTGTACCACCATGTCCCCCTCGACTTCCATAGAATGAACCACCGCTGCCTCCTCCATACCCGCCACCAAGGCTGGTATCATAGTTACTACCATAACCACCACCAGAACTACCGCTGCCACCACCATAACCCTCACCAGGGCCACCATAACCTCCTATATCATAGCCCCTGTTAAAGCCACCTCCAAAACGACCAGAATATCCAAAGGACTGTCCTCTGTAAGCCCCAATGGCACCATTGCCATATCCTCCATATCCACCATATTCACCACTATATCCGCCGTAACTGCCTCTGCCTCCATAGACCCCACCAGACCTATAAGGACCACCACCTCCACCAAAACCACTACCTCCAGATCCACCATACACATCGCCATATCCACCACCAAATGCAGGTCTTGAATCATTATAACGCTTGGATGATGGTGGCGGAGGGTTAGGCTTCTTTGGCTTTGCCTTCTTGATCTCCACCTGCATGAGAGAAGGTATATGTTATGCATCATTCTATCATTTGCCCAGACAGACTGTTCCTAGAAAGCATAAGGAATTAGACAATTGAGTTTCAAAAATATTATAATTAACCTATATCTAAATATGAGTGCATGAGCAATTTTATTAAGCACATTATTTGTTCCCACAGCTACTAGTAGCTTCCAATTATGTAAAAATCTATATATCTATGTGAAAGGATTTGGGGTCATAAAAATAGAAGACAGCATTGGTATATACATCCATTAGGCCTTTTTGCATCATGTTGAAGGGATTTGCATCCACAATGATTCATCCAATTGAAGCATGAAATCCAAAATCTTACAAGTCCACACTATCAATATCCTGCTAATCTTACTAGTTCAGGTTCAAACAATCATAAATACTCATTGCTATATATAAACATAAATACAATTATCAGGTTTTCATGTTAAAAATAAGGCCATCGTTAATGATAACAATAACAGAAAATATATGCTTGAGTTGACAGTTAACCGTAAGCATAAATCTTTGTTTTGAATATGTGTGGTTTCTGTACTTCAATCTAGTCTTGCTAAGTCAGTGATTTAGTTGGGTTTTAAGTAGATTAGAGAGAAAATAGAGGCAATAAAAGGAATTAGTCTCATAGGATTCCAGAATTTGCAAGGATTTGTTCAATTAAGACTATATTGGAATAGATAAGCAGAACAATATAAACTGAAAATCAGTGACAAATTGAAATGGAGTGCAGTGTTAACAACCATGGGATGAATAAACCTAGTTTATGGGTTGATAGTTAAAACATATGCTGTGCTTATTTTTTTAAGTTCCAAATATGACAATAAGTTGTTAACAGAGCTTGTCAACTGGGAATGGTAATTTACCGCTAAAAGCAGACCATGTGTGTTTCCAACAAGAAGATTATTAAGAGTGGTCAACTATCTACATAGAAAAAGTTGAACTCTACTCGAGAGAAATAACTAAAAGTGCTGCAATAATTAATCGAGATACAAAAAGTAAATGAAGGATGAGATTCTTAAATCATATAACAACTCAAATTTTAATTTGATTAAGTTGAGCTCTTTTAAAATTTTAATTCGAAATGTTGGGACAACTCAAAGGAGTATCAATAACACATTATCATGTGGACCGCTGCCATTTTTCATGTTTCTAAAAAATAATGAGAAGGCAAGATGTGAGAAAACTATTATTACTTTTAAGAAATAATGGAAAAGGGAAAAATAAGACATTGCTACTCACCTGAGATCCAGCCAACTCAAGCCTGTTACCCTTGGCCAATAGATCATCTACTGCCTGCTCTGTGTCGAACATGATAAATCCAAAGCCACGAGACCGATTGGTGGAATGGTCCCTCATGATCTGATGTTCAATTATCTCACCATATTGTGCAAAGAATTCCTTGAACTCATCTGTCCACGGATCCATGCCCATTTATCGAATAGTGATGTAGTAATGCAAGGCCATGAAAATATAACTGCATATAGGATAGATTACCTTCATTCACAGTTGCAGGAATTCCACCAACAAAAATCTTTTTGGTCTTGAAATCCCTGGATCCCATAGCTCCTTTTGGTATCGTTCGCTTGATTTCCACCTAAAAAAATATCCAAAGACCAAGCCAGAATTTGATAAACCATATAGAATTACTCAACTTGATAAGAGAATTGAAGGAACCAATCAAATGCTTAACAAAACATAGAAATCTAATGAACCATACTTGTTTCCCATTTATCACATGTGTTTCCTGAATAACTTGATCAACAACAGAGGGATCTGCATAGGTCACAAACCCAAAGCCTCGAGGTTGGCCAGTCTTCCGGTCTTTCATTATAACAGAATCCGTAATTTCACCATATTTACCAAAATGCTTCACAAATTGCGCTGAACAAAAAGCATAACAAAAGATCAGAAAAAAAGAACTGAAAATGGTGGTGAAATGAAAGATACCATTGGTTACTTGGTGCAGGACTAACTAACCAGCAGTCGTCTCCCTTGCTAAACCTCCAACAAAAATTTTTCTGTACCATTTTTGTACAAGAACAAAACAAAGAACTTGATCAATTTACACAGCTAAGGTTCCTAATGAAAGTTCAAAGACTATAAAAAGTAAAAGAGACAAGCATAATTTATAAGGTGTAGAACTATATGGACAAAAAATATATTATTTCTTAAGGATTCATGTGGATTGGGAGATTTGAAACTCAACATTATACTTCAAGAAAACATCAAGGTTAGATAAAAAAATACTAATAAAATGCAAGTAAACAACAAAGAAACCAGCGTCAAAATTAAAAATAAAAGAACAAATTGAAGAGAAAATACTCCAACACTTGCCTTTCTTCATTGGCTCATAACCCAACAACCAAAGCATAATAAAAGCATTAATTCGTGCTGCATTTGACAACAGAGAAAAGGAAAAAGAACATACCCGGGACTACCTCCATCTCCATTGTGAGATTGGGACCTTTCTTCTCCGGCATGGTGGTCGACATATATGGAATCGTTGTTTTCTCCAGCAGGAACCGCATCTTGGTCTTGAGGGTCCATGGTTTCTCGATTTACGGATTGCTTATTGAAATGGAAAATCAAGAAGGTGGAAAAATAGAAGAAACGGAAACCCTAGGAAAATAAATTTATAAAAAAAAAGCGGATAATTGTTTTATTACAAAGTGTTTCTTTCAAATTCGGATGCAATTGGAACCAGTGAAACCCCTCCAGCGGCTCTGCTCGTTTTCTGATTGGTTACTTTGGCCTCGCCTTAGGGGCCACCAGCAATCGGAACGGTGAAATAGAAATAGATAGAAATGCTTGACTATATGGAATGTATAAAAAACCAATGGTTGTTATTCATGCCACTGCTAAGCACTTCCGATTTTGAATTTCTATATTTTATTTTTATTTTGTGCGTGAATAGTACGATATGATAGCTTTTAATTATAGATTTAATAATAATCAATTTTAAATTAATTAATTTTTTAAATTTAAAAAAATTAAATAAAATATCAGAAGGCCATAAAAAAAAAACTAAAATTTCTATTCAATTATAAAATGTCTTGTGAAATAAATCGATGGACGAAAAGAAAAGATGCTGTCAATAATTTCTTCAAAATAATAATTTATAAATTTAATCTAAAACAATAATTTCTTCCCATACCGAATAATAATTCTTCAAAACTATATTGATTGAATCATGAATTGAATTGTGTCAATTTGTTTTTATTTTTCAATCTCTGACATGATATAGTGGTATAATTGTGACTTCATATTCCTTTCATCATATATAGACAAAACATATAATTAACGAAAGTGAAAATCCAAATCATAAGTACATTAGCAGTCATTTAGCACTTATCATTTTCAGGCCCATCCAAAATTATGGCCATAAATTGATGTTGAAGGGGAGGAAAGTTTTGGGCCATGTTATTAAAATCCAACCCCATAAAAAATTGGATTTTTTACAAAAAATATACATAAAAAAAACAAAAAATACAACACTTTTATAATTTTTTTATAAATACAATATTTTAAAATTTTAATATCAAAAATACAACTTCTACTTTCAAAAAAAATAACTTTTCACTTCTCTTCCTATTCTCACTTTCACAATTACATAATTTTCAATGTTATTAAAATCGGACTGAACCGATCGGTTGAACAAATTTAACCGTGAATCAGTAGGTCAATCGGTTGGTTTAATTACTTAAAAGTGGATTGACAAAAAATCGGATTGAATCGAAAAAAATCGAAAAGAACCGGATAAAATCGGTTATTTTGCTAAAAAGTATAAAAAATCATAATTTTTTTAGTATATTTTCAAACACATGCGTGTGCGAACGTGTGCGCTCACACACACACACACATATATATTTCATCATTTATTTATTTGAAAAAATTAGTATTTTAAATTCTATAGGTGTAACTTAATAATTTAATATATTTATTATATATTTGGTTCATCGTAATCATATATATATATATAATTTTTATTATTTATTTATTTGAAAAATTAGTATTTTAAATTCTAAAAATGTCACTTAATAATTCAATATACTTATTATTTATTTGGGTTTATCGTAATTAAATATAATTATACTCATATATGCAAGGTTAATATTTTCTGTATTTGCTGTATTAGTACTCCATCTACATAAGAAATTTTTTTCATGATATGATTGTATTTTTATGTTTTTAACATATGATATTCAAAAATACATAATTAATTACTTGTAATAATAAAATTAAAATTATGTTTTGTAACTTATTATTATAATATTTGTGACATATATTTAATGTTTGATGAATAATATTTTTAATTTTTATACAATAGTATTTATAAAATTATAATAATTAATAATATTTTAAAAATAGAAAAACATCCATTTGAATCGGTCGAACCACGAACCCCATCCTTGCATGTTCTTTATTCGGTCCAGTTTTAATAACATTGCTAATTTCTCACATTTCTAATTTTTCACTCTTTTTTATCCGATAACGGCCACTTCCAGACTCTTCGATCACCAGCGACTCTTCATCTCCATTGATTTCGAGATCAAACATCACATTTTGACGTTACTTTTCTCTTTCGAAATCGTTTGTGAATATTTTGACACCACCGATGTTACTCCTCTCCTTTGAAGTCGTCTATGAAGATTTTAAGACCACTGACGTTATTCTTCTCCTTCGAAAATCATCTGTGAAGATTTTGAGATCATCGGCATTACTTTTCTCCTTCAAAATTACCTGTGAATATATATCTCAGGTATGCTTTCAATTTTTCTTTCCCATTCGATTTTTTTCACTTAGTTCTTCTCGATTCTCGCTTCCTAAAAAATGAAACCATCATTGTATGTATTTTATTTTTGATTTAATTGATTTTCAATGGCTATCAAATTATGAAGTCATGTTTATGCTAGATTTAGGTTTTATTTATTTTTTCACTTAGTTCTGCTTGATTATCACTTCTTTGGTTCTCTTTGATTCCCTATTTCTTTTACTTACTGCAAATCCATGTCTTATGTTCTTTACTTCTCTATATAACGCTCACATTTCTCCTTTAGTTGCTCTGAGCTCAGTTACTGGTTGTCGTTGCTCTTTTTATCTCTGCTTTTTATTTTCTATATTTTAGATCTAATCTTCTTAATTTTCAAGGTAAGGTACCCAACCCTAATCTCTTTACTTCTCCCCTTATTTCTTAAGTTTATTGAGTTTTTGCTATTTCTATTCCTCCTTTTAACTATTTATGATTTCATATTTTAAGTTAATATTTAGTTTTTGCTATGTCTCTGCTTTGTGTAGACGAAGGTTATGTTTAAGTTAATATTGCAATATATTTTGCTAGATCTGTCAGTTATTTTGTGCTTTGGATTGAGATATTTATCTTTTGGATTATTGGTTTCAGTTTTATGAAAGAAAATTTGGGTGATTATTGATTTTGGATTCGATTTCTTCAATCATATTTGTGTTTAAGTTAATAAATCTTATGAAAGCAATTTCTATGTATTTCATTATATTTCTATTCTAGGAACAATAAGCACAAACTACTATTGAGTATGCAACTTGCTCTATATTTTATTTTTTCAGTGACTTTTTGAAAAGAATAAAAAATCAAAGAAAGCTAAAGAATTAAAAATTTGTACATACTTTTGTGCTTTTGTGACGTGTTTGACTTGATTATTTGCAGAGAGTTTCCCACGACCTACTTTGCTAGTGAATCATTACATGTATACAAACATATAAGAGTTCTTATTATTACTTATGATTTTAAAATGTTTTTATGTTCTTGGCATATGGTTCTTAATTAACAGATTTAAAAGCTTTACTGAACTTCATTACAAATATAATCCTATATATATATATATATATATATATATTTGAAGTATAATATAAGGCAACTAAATTTAAGAAAATAGGAATTGTCACAAAAATTCTTTAGTAATTGACTAAATCATTGAACAATTGTACATATGTTCCTTAGTGTAGGGTTTCGTTTATGCTATTATCTTGTTGCTTAGGTTTTATGCTTCTAACAATTTTAAGAACTTGATCTACAGTTCTTCACATGATTTGGGGATGTTTAGAGTTTCTTCTTATTTCATTTTGTATATATGATACATTTAAAAAGCTTCTTTTACTCATTCTAATTTGTATACTTAATATCTTAGAAATCATCATCATAAAAACTCAATCCACAAATGCCAGGATTTGGATTCAGTGCAGTCCTCAGCTTTGTGTTTTGAATTGGAATCATTTTTATATCTTATTTATTATGTCAGCTTATACTATAATTTCCAATTACTTTTGATTTTGTAGAGGATAAATTTTCCAACTCATCATTTCTACTTAGTTTTAGGATAATGTAGATAATTGTTGAGTCAGTAGTTTTACTTTATTATATAATAATTTTCTTTTAGAGTTTTAGGCTAACTATTATGCAACTGTTAAGATGCAGCTATTTAATCATACATGTTAATAAAAAAAATTATTAACTGATGCCTGCTTTCTTGTTTCACCTTGGAAAATGATGTGATTTGATTTTGTTCATCTAAGATGACTCTTCCTAATGTTTATATACTTATATCTCAGAAAAAATGGTTGATACTCGATTGAGTATATCTCCTTAACCTAGAAGTGTCTCCCAAATTATTAAGAACATCAAGAAAGTAGATGGAAAGAAGAATATTAAAAAAATAAAAATGGAGATGCTAGCTCAAGTTTAGTGGTCACAAGATAGACTAAGAGAAATCATAGTGCAATTGAAACATCAAATGATGATTCTCAAGTCCAAAAAAAACAAAAGGTAATTATTTTTTCTTTTTCTTTACTATATACATTTATTGTATACACAGTGTGTATATGCTGTATACATCGTGTGTACACTTGCTGTATACACAGTGTGTACTAACTGTATACACCATGTATACTTGCTATACACACCGTGTGTACGTGCTATATACACGGTGTGTACACTTGCTGTATATACCATATGTACTCGACATATACATTATGTGTACACTTATTGTATACACGGTATGTACAAGCTCTATACACATTGTGTACATACTGTATATACTTACTGTATACATGATGTGTACACTTGCTGACACACCATATGTACTTGTTGTATATATCGTGTGTACTAGTTGTATATACAGTATGTACACTTGCTATATACATCGTGTGTACTAGCTGTATACAATAAGTATATTTGATGTATACATTGTGTTTACTTGATGTATACATAGTATGTACTTACTATATACACAATGTGTACACTTTCTATTTATTTTGATTGTTTTTGTATACTATTTGAACTATTATTATTGCTCTAAAAATTATATTTTTATTCAAGTTGTCAAAAAAGATGATTTCCACATTTTGTGATTTAACTTCTACATGAATTATTCTGCTGTCTCTTTTATAAAGAACAAGCTAACTATAGTATAACTTGAAAGATTCAGAAAAATATGTTTTAGATATTTTTTAGATATGCTCGAAATAATCCTTTATAGTTAGCTTTTTCATTTGTTATTTCTTAGAGAAATACATACTATAAATGATAAAGAGTTATGTTTGATGCATGATGGAGTTGAATTGATATTTGGTTTATAAGAATTTATACTTATAAATGGTTTAAAGTGCAAAGGAAAGATGATAAAAAAATGACATCTAAAAGTAGTACATTGCTTGATAAATATTTTCAAAGTTCATAAAAACTATCAAAGCAGTCAATATCCAATAATTTTATGAATGTGACTTTTGATAATGATGAAGATGTTGTGAAATTAACAGTGCTATTTTTTATACACTATTTTTTACTTGATCATAAAAATCATAAAACTATTTCTAATGAGGATATTGATTTTGTTGATTATGGACAATTTGAGAAATATCCATAGGGGAAAGAGGTGTTTAACCTTATGATTATTAGCCTCAAAGGAAAGTTGATTCAAAAAAGGGCTAGACTCAATAAAAACGAAGGGAATGTTTCGATGTGTAGAATATATGGGTTTGCTTATACATTCTAAGTGTGGTTTTATGAGTGCTATGGAAATGTCACCAAATATTTTGAGATAAATGCAGAAGATAAAAGCCTAAGGATTCTAAGATGGAATGATAATGAAATTCAATTAAGCTTAAAGGACATCTCAAGCACATTATTCAACCATTCCGCCAAAGATGTAAGTCATTATGGTTCTTTAATTTTTTCCTTGTATGAACTTATATTGATTTGGTAGGTCCTATGATAATTCATTGTTTGTTTTTTATGATCTTTTTTTAGTTGAATTTGAAGAATAATTCATTGTTTGTTTTTTATGATCTCCATCCTCTTCTACTTCTTTAACTTTGTTATTCAATCTCTTAAATGTTTGTTTACACACCATACTCACATAATCCATCATGGCTACAATATTTTCATCTGAGTTGAGAAGTGGCTTCTCTTGTTCAAAAAGCTAATTTGTTGTTTTAGTTTTAGCTTCTATGATTCCAAGATCATTTGAGATTGTTTTAGAGCTTTCTCCTATTATAAAAATAATAAATTGCTTTATTACATTCAACCTACATTACAAAATGCATAGTCAAACAAAAAATATATCAACATGTATATTTATGCCCTTTATAAAATGAATACATGATATACAATATACAAAACCAAAATAGCAACAATAAAACATAATATATTTTTTGTGTTTACAATGTATTCACTTGATATATACCGTAAAGTACCTATTTCACACTTATCCATATCTGTAATGGACATCGGATATGATTTGAAACATGGATCTTTGTTTTGTAATTCCAAATAGAAAATCATTCATTAGGGGTGTGCATCAGTCGGATTTGAGTGAACTAGATCCGAACCCGATTAACCCGAAACTCGAACTTTTACATTTCTCTTCACTCGAACCTGCCCTACTTAATTATCGGGCCCTTATCTGACTAACTCGATATTTTTCGAGCCCTAATCCCTTTAACCCCATTTACCAAAAAATTCATACTCTTTCATATGACATTTGATCTTGCTTAAAAATTCATACTATTTCTTCGCAAGCCAATCAAGTAGAAATATGAGATTTGAAAAAAATAACACACTTTAATAACTTTACACCAATTCACAAACCAAACAACAATCGAGAAAAATCAGTTTCAAAGATGAGAAATTTAAGTCTCAAGAATCAATCTTTTTGCGCCACTATATTCTACCCAAAACTCAAAAATTAGAAATAATCCAAAAAAACATAATATGATCACAAGCTTTCATTCATCATCAACCAAGACACAAATAAAAATGAAATGAAAGAATACCATGAGCAATAAGAGCAACCAAATATAAAAGAAAGAGAAAAATTCTGAAATACATTACTTCTAGTTTTATGTAATCCTAATAGCCAAACAGATCGTGAGTGAGAAAATTGTTTGAGCTAGCCAATGAATCATTTTTTTTACGATCAAAAAATAATTGAGGGTGGATTATGAAGTAAAAATAATCCAATTTCAGTTTATTATTGAATTGCATGCCACAACAAACACGCATAAAAAATAGGGGAAAATAGAAAATTAAGAACAACTCAATAAAGACCCAAAAAATTCAATTATTCTTCAACCAAAAGCAAAAAGAGATGCGTAAAAGGCATATCAAACATAGTATAAGATGCCGAAAAGAAGAGGAGAATGAGGGGGAAGAAAAAGAAGAAGAAATCTTCGTTCATTGGTGGGATTAGGGTGGCTAAAATGAAGGATCGAAGAATAAAAAGAAGTGTTAGAGAATCGAAGGTGGGATTAGGGATTTGGGTTTACAAAATCGAAGGGAGAAATTAGCTTTTTTTTTTATTTATATACTTAAGTCAATCGAGTTGGTGGTCAGATCGATTTTAGAGGGATTTTTGCCCAACCCAATTCAAACTTTCCCTAATTTTAACATCCGAACCGATCTTATTAACCCGATTAACTCCACCTGAATATGTCGGTTAGGGTTTTGTACACCCCTATCATTGAGATATCATCCTTTATTCTAAGTGGTGGATACCCATCTCAAATAGCATATTTGATATTCAACATCTAATTTCTATTACTGCCATTCAATAATTATTTATAACGTTCAACAATTTATCATAGTTGCGACCTGATGGAATTATAATTTCATCAACTTCAAAATCATGATATTCATTTTGTTCACTCCATTTTCCATTATATTACAACAGAATTGGAATATTTCCTGTTATTGTAAATGCCCTATAAAATACAGATATAACCACATTCAAATTCTAATAGAAGTATTGCTTTTATAAGCATAACACTAAAATGTATAAAACATCAAAATTAATCAGATATTTCATGAATCAAAAGTCAAAAAATGAATTAAAGGGTAAAAAAAAAATCTCATTCAGCTTCCTGTATCTATAAAACCCCACCTCAATTCAAAATCTAAACAAAACCAAATTTAAATTTACTTCTTTTATTAATTTATGGCTTCTCTTCGCATAAAATGTATTATATTCCAGTTGTTGAGGATCACATTGTGATTGATTAGAAACAAAATCCAGGTAGAGGAGCAGAATATTTTAGAGCAACCTGACCTCCTATATCATGTATAGATTGGTTGTTGTATGAATAGTTGAATTTGGCAGAAAGATGTAACCAGTGTAAATAGCAAGAAACTCTTTGATAGTTAAATTTGAAAACTGATTAAAACCTAACTTGTATGTATTCTTCTGTTCTTTGTTGAAATTCTCAAGATATTCTAAGTTAAATAGAAATGAAAACGTTATACATACCTTCTACAATGAGAGGATAAAGCCTGATTTTAAGAAAGGAATGTACAATCGGACGTGAAAGCCAATTTCATATCGCTCCTTAGGGATCTCCGATCTCCAACTTAATTAGAACAAAAATTGAATATTAAGATCTCCATCCATGCAAACCGATCAACAAATCAAACTAAAAAGGAATCATCGATGATAGAGAGAGAACGAAAAATCGTTGAAGAAGGAGAATGAGAATGAGAATGCAGTTTTTATTTAGGGAAAAAAAGCTATATTTATGAAAATAATAATTTAAAAGTAAGATTTATGAAAAAAGGAGAGTGAGTTGTATTTTTTGAAAACAGGTAAAAAAAAGTTGGCAATTGAGGTAATTTCCTCTAAAAAAATTAGCGAGGTAAAGGGATTGTGGTTTGAATGTCTTCGAATGGATTTTTTTTAAAGTTTTTTAAATAATATTATTTTTAAAAATCTATAAAAAATCAAAAATAATTTTAAGAAATACATTCATCGTCGAGCATTAATCATAAAACATTATTTTTAAACTATTAAACATTTATAACAAAAAAATAAAAAAATAATAAAAAATCACAAATATTAAAAAAACAAATATAAATTATATTTTTTATTTTATTTATAAAAATTCATTAAAATTTCATAAATTCTAATTATTTGTATTTTTATTTTTATATTTTAGTAAAAAAATATTATATGAATATTTTGGATAAAAATTGAATTTTTGGTTCAAACCAATTTTTCTGGTTTAATGCCATTTTCGGCTCGGTTTTTCACTAGTTCAACCACTTCTTTCTCAATTCATATTGGTTCCATCCGATTTTTTACATATCAATTTTATATATTAAACTAAGCTGGATCAGTTACTGATTTGCAATTAAACCGGTTCGACTAGCTAGTCCAATTTTAAAAATAATGGTTTTTAGGTGTAAATTTCATTAGTGTAAATCTTACTCAGATAGGGTATATACACATTTTATGTACCAAATAAATGGTAAATTCTCTTATATACAAAATTGGTTGAAAAAAAAACGAAATACGTCATTCTTGCATATTTCTATTTTTTACTAAACTTGGGCAAAAATTTTCCATTTCACTAACAAAGCTGTAATGAGCTACATAAATTTCATTCTTGCATCCACGTTTTTATTATCTAACTAATAAAAAAATCTACATGTATTTTTCACATAATTAATATTTAGTCTCCACATGTAAATTGAGTTAAGGGATGGCAACAAAGAGTTCAGGCTGCAGACTGTTAATTTTATACTTTTTAGTGTATACTAGTCTCACTTGCACGTTCACGTGATTTATTATTTTTATTAAATATGTAAAAAATCATATACTTTTTTTTTTTGCAAAAAAAAAAAATCATATACTTTGATTGCTTTGGAAATCCATGTACTCTCATATATTCATCATCTTGACTAAATATACAAAAATTCATGTAAAAGAAAATACAGATAAATTAAAACATTTAGTTTACCCTTTACTATTTTAACCATAATTTTTTATATAAATATCGCCACTTTTCTAATTATATCATGCTTTTCTATTTCAATAAGTTTTTATATTAAATTATCATTTTTAAAAATTCAAATTTATTATAAAATATTTTTATTTGGATGACTGTCTATATTCTCATATTGGTTATTTCCTATATAACTTGATTTGTTTCTAAATTCACTTGTTTCCTATATAGGCTAAGTTTTTTTATATGGAACAAGCTTTTATATCTATAAATACTCTCAATGTCTATAAATACTCTCAATGTTATTGTTTAGACACACAATAAAAATATTAGAAAATATATTTTTCTTGTTCTTTTTTATATTTTTGTTTTGATTTCATCTTTTATTCATAACACGTTATCAGTACGAATAAATTTCAATCGCAAATTTGATAATTTGATAATCTATAATTTGCTACAACCTTACTCAAATGAATTGAAGATTTTAATTTTAAAGAATTAAAAGGTAAATCATATTATAATTTCACATATTATTATGTGGGTGACCATTATTTAATTTATTGGTGTATCATATTACAATTTATGTAAATTTCAAGTAATTTTCACCTATTTTTCATTAAAAATACATAGGACTTCACACGTTTTTGTTTACTGCCATATGCATATTGACATATAATATGTAATTATGATATATAATATTTTTAGGCCATGGAATTTCTTTTAATCAAGGTTCATCAATATGAATACTTATATACTCCTCCGTATCAATATATCATTTTTTTTTATTTTTTTACTTTTTAATTTGTTATATTTTGACACTTTATTTATAGGTTAATTTTTCTCTTTTCAATAGTGTCTTTATAATGTCGATTCTTATGAAATATGAATTTTTTGCCCTTGATATTTTTGGGAGAAATTATTTGTCGTGGTTGCTTGATATTGAGATTCACCTTAATGCTATGAATCTTGGAGATTTAATAAAAGAAGGAATACAACATCTTTGCAGGATCATGCTAAAGCAATGATTTTCCTTCAGCACCATTTACATGACGAATTGAAAACTGAATACCTCATTGTTAACGACCCATTAGTCTTTTGGAATAATTTGAAACAAAGATATGAACATAAAAAAATGGTGATATATTCTCTTAAAACTTGATATGAATGGATACATTTGCAACAAGATTAAAAAACTGTAAGTGAATACAATTCAGCCTTATTTAAAATTAGCTTTCAATTAAAATTATGTGTAAAGAATATTATTGATGAGTATATGTTAGAAAAAAACATATTCAAGTTTTTATTCCTCAAATGAGCTCCTGAAACAACAACATTGAGAGTGTAGATTCAAAAAGTATTTTGAGCTAATCTCTTATTTACTTATGGCTGAACAAAACAATGAGCTTTTGATGAAAAACTACCAATCTCGTCCAACTAGTTTATCCCTATTATTTGAAGTTAATGTGGCATTTTCTCAAGGTTGTGGAAGAAGGGGTTGTGGTAAAAGAACTTTTCCAATTCTTTTCGATATGTTGAAAACAAAGGTACTAACAAGGGATAGGTCAAAAGTGAGGAATATAGTGAAAAGCAAATGCAAAAAATAAGAATTTTAGATGTGGAACTGAAGGTCATTAGTCTCATGAATGTCATATTATAGATACTGAACCTGAGCTAGCCTCTATCAGGGTTACCTCATAAGGATAATGCTATTTTAAAAGTAGTCAGGAAGTAATAGCACTCTATCCTTCTCCGGCACTGCATTTTCAAAAAATATTTTATCCCAAGTTTTGAGAGTCAAAAAATGGTACTTTAGTGGCATGCATGTGTTTTTCTATCTAGGATGGGTGAAATGAGCACATCTGAAAGCTTTGTGTTAACTCAAAAATAAGTCATAGCCTTGACTCATGGGTCAAGACCGTGACTCGTTTTTGAGTCACGGTTTGAAGGGGTGATTCACTTCCCTTCTTTTCGACTGTGATTTAAGTCACTAAGATTGACTCAAGGCCATGACTCACTAGCGAATCATGGCCTTAGCCCATGACTCATCTTTTTTTTCCAGTAAAATGAATTTTTAGACTTTTCTGAAAGGCCCACCTCTGAGTCAAGGCCATGACTCACCATTTAAGGCCATGATTGGATTTTTTCATCTAAACAGATTTTCCCTTCAAAATAGGGGATTATTCTTAAGATAAAATCTCCTACTTTTTTAATCTTAATCCAAGGCATTTAAGGGTAATCAATTGCTTTAAATACATAATAACCAAATTTTTGGAAAAAATAACAAAGAATTTAGAGAGAGAGAAAAAGCAAGAAAAAAATTCTCTATTTTTATCTGATTTTGAAGAACGAAAGAAGCAAGAAGAATAGATGTAGGTGCTCTCACTGGATTGTTGAAGTAACTCTACTAAAGGTAATTTAAGAGGCAAACTTATAGATCTTGTATAGATGTAAAACTTTTAATCTTGTAAATTTTGATTTTGAGTTTTTTTTTGTATATTCTCCATGCTATGTTTTTATCTTCTCTTTTTGTGTAACATGTTCTTCATGGTATTCTTGTGTAAATAATGTCTTAGAAGTGTGTTTGTGTGTAATATTAAGTTTTATGCATGGATGTTCTATTTATATGTGAATTTAAGCGAATTTGATGTTTGTTAGCCTTTAGTTTCTCTTTCTAAAGCATGTTTCGATCACATGGTGTTTTTGTGTAAATAATGTTCTTTTGTGGCTTTATTAGTTATTTTAAGCATTTAATTTAATTTTAGAGAGTTTAAGAGCCTTTATATATATTTTCAGGCCTTAGGAGGTAATTTAGGAGCTTTAAAAATGGTTATGGCATTGTTCTAGTAGCCATGGGCAATCTAGAGGTGACTCATGACCCACTCTTGACTCATCTTAGAATGGTCTATAAATCACTTGAGGGGGCACGACTCGCCCCACTCAAGGTCGTGACTCACTTTTTTGTGGTCGTGACTTGCCTTTTGCCTTTTGAGTGAGTTTGTGACTCACTCTTTGGTCTTTTTAGTGGATTTTATGTGTTTTTTTAATTTCTCTCCTTGGATTGTTTCTTTTGAAATTTGATTTCTTATTTATTCTGCATTTTTTACTTTTGTTTATTCTTTTTATCTAAATTTTGCTATCTTTTTTAATTTTCATTCTTTAAGCTTTGAGTTTCTTGTTTGGCTAATTTGATCGGTGTCTAGCAAGTGTACTAGATCGGCTATTAATATATAAAAATATAATTATAACCCATAAATATTGAACCCAAGGGAACCTTGTGTATGTAGAAAAGATTTTAGATTTTTAGAATGAAAACTGTGTGTGAGAGAGAAAAGAAATTCCAAAGTTACAATTATGAAAATTAACTAAATTAAAGACATCAATTTGAGTAACTAAGAGTAACAATCTAAAGTAAACAAATACAAATAAAACAATTAAACTAAATCTTGAATGAATATAGGGTAGATAAAAGTCAATATTAAAATAACTTTCACTAAAGGACTATCCACCTTAACCTTATATTGTAATGACTTAAATTTAATAGGAACACTGGTGATTATGGAAAAACTAAATGAATAAAGCCTGATATCTTGAATCAAGAATATCTTTCTTAAATATCAAATTCCCTTTTTAAAGATAATTTAACACTTAGTATAAAAAGCTAGTTTTAACTTCCTAAACATTCATTAAACTCTTTTTCAAGTAATTTAACTTCAATTTATTCTTAGTTCCTCATCTCTTAGTATTAATCAATATTACCAATACATAATTACTTCAAAAGCAGAAAACAATCATACATTGATACTAAAGAATTAATCCAAGAATATGCAAATCATTAACTATGCTTAAAATAATATTTAGTTATTGAATCAATAAATTAATAATCAATTTTAACATAATCAACGATAAGAATATGTTTAAAACTAAGAAATAAACAACTTGTGTTTGAATATAAAGCTCAACTTAAGTCATCACATTAAAAAGTTACGGATTCAAGTATTCTTTAGCAAAAGTAAAAAGAACTACTCACTATTCATATTGAAAACTAAAGAAAAATTAAGAATAAGAATAAAAAGCATAAAGTATAGAAGCTCCTTTGATCAATGTTTATAGAAAATCAGAGAAAATTTTTTGCTTCAAGCTTTTATTCTTTACAAGCTAAGAAAATTAATGTAAAAATAAACCTAATCTAACTTTTATGGTTAAGTTGATGTCTCTCTCTATGTGTGTTGTTATGGGGTTTTAGTCCTCTTTTTATAGGCGTTAGAGAGAACTTTTGCCCTTTATTGCTTCCAAATTAGAATTGGAGAAGAGTAGAAATTAAATAGGAAGTTATATAATCTTTTTCCTTTTTACACTCGAGAGAGTGATTCTATCACTCATAAGAGTGATGCTTTTACCTTGAGTGAGTGACTTTGTCACTCGGGAGAGTGAGGGCTTACTAGATAAAAACAACTTGCTCTTTTGGGTGAGTGACTTTTCTTCTTTAGGTGAGTAAATTGGCCACTCAAGAGAGTAAGTTCATCACTTAGCCAAGTGATCTCATCACTCAGCCGAGTGATGAGCCTCTATACTTCACGACACAATTTTACCACTTTTTTCAAAATTTACAGTTTTGCCCCCAAACTTCTTTCTTCAATTTAATCCTTTTTCTCTTCAATTTGGCCCTGAAAAACTCCAAAACTTCCAATTAAATCTCAAAACACAAATTCAACTAATTAATCAATAATTCAATTAAATTAAGATTAAATTAGTTAAATTAAGCCCCTAAAACATACTAGAAATATACTATATTTCACAATTATCAAATATCCTACACTTAAACTTTGCTTGCCCCCGAGCAAATTTAAACAATCTAACTCCTCAAAATAATCAAACCCCAATAGAGAATTATACATTTCAAAATGCTTAGCAATTAACAGGAGCACATAATAAAATTCTAACTAGAATAATCTCAAACAAGATAATATGAGTTAATTTTTTTGTGTGTGTGTAAGACCAAAACATTTTAAACATTTTTTCAAAAATCAAAACACTAATGAAAATTCATAGCTAAGCTTTAGAATGAATGTACACCTAAGTGTACAAAATGGTTTTGCACTTGAAATTCTAGAAACACCTTAGATCTCTCTTTTAGCATCGAAACCCGAAGGTCATCTCCACTAAACAACTCAAAAATAAAAATTAGAATCACTTAGGTCTTTTAAAGGTTACAATGGGGTTAAGATATTGATTATCAAAGAATGGATAAAAGATCAACAAAAAGAATAGCCACTCTAAGGTAAAATAAACTGACATTTCTAAAATTTTATCCCATTAACTTAAAAATTAAAGTACTTAGCCAAACTTGTTCAGCCTTTTACAATTCAAAGTACTTATGAGAGAAAGAATTATTGATACTCTCTTAAATTCATAATTCATCCCTTTTTTAGAAGTCACAATTGTTGTTCCTTTGTAAATACCCTACACTTAAGATTTTGTCATATATGCTAACTTTATTTTAATGTTTCTTTCTTTCTTTTTTTCACTAGCTTTGTTGTTGGTAATACAATAATAACATGGGTAATTACACAGTAAATTTTCACTTTTTACTTGACTTCATCAATAGCCCTTAACAATAAAACCAAAAATATCTTACTATACCCATTAAGATACCTAATTCCCTATTAATCTATCCAATCTAGAGTGGCAACTCTATAAAAGGAAGGCAAAGGCTATTTAGGCTATAATGTAATTGAATAGGTGTACCAAGAAAAATTAAAATGATTAAGCTTAAATTGGCTAACAAGGGTCAATGTAATATAAAAGGTAGAAAAATAGTCTTTTTATAGCTTTATAAGAAAACTTTGCCTAGATCCCTTTCTAAGTTATTTCGAGTTATTTGTATGCTTTGAAGGATGACGAGGAAGGTTTTAGTGCTTTAAAATTCCTTACTTAACTAATCAATGCATTAGTTTTTTCTAAGTTTAAGAACTGGTCTATAGTGCTCAAAGAGTATAAACTAACAAATAAAAGTCTAGTTGAATATTAAACTGGCTAAAAATTTATCAAAAAAGATGCTTATTCTACTATTGAAACAAAGATTCTGACTTATGCATATTCTAAATTCAAGCTTGAAATGTTCAAATTTTGAGGTATAATTGGGTCAAACTAAGTTAGTGCAAACTAAGTGATAATTTTGAACTAAATTTATTTCTAACAAAACTTGAAAATTTAAATAACTATGATTACTATTAATTAAGATTCAAAGTCAGTAAAGTTATATCCTAAACAAGGAATAGAAAAACAAACTAAAACTAAAATAAAAATAATAAAAAGATTCATGAACAAAATAGGAGTATGAATTTTCTACTTCTTGAACAAAATTGAGCTTATCTTGAGTAAGCTCTAGCTTCCTTCAAAAACTTTGCTATCCACAGCAAATAAAAATGCATCTAACTAAGGTGATGAAAGTGGAGGTGGTGGGTAACATTTCGAAAAGTCATGGATGAATTTCTCTAAAGCCCGCTTCACTTCAATCATGGTATCCATCCATCCTTGCAAACTATCCAAGCATGCCTTTTGCATATCCAACCCAACTATTGACCTGATGTAAGAGTGTGGTTATTTGAGGTGAAGCTTCGACTATAACTGGTGGTGCTTTTGCCTGATCAACTGCTTGGTGGCCATCTCCTGCATGGCCATCCTCTGCTACAATTGGCTTATCCTGATGCTCTTTAACTTGAATGCCATTCAATCTCAAGCACATAACTCTCAATGTCCAGTGGCACTGAGGTTTAGTTTGCAATATCTTTATGCATTTGCACACAAAATTATTTATGCATTCAATATCTCATGCAAGAGCTTCCCCTAAATCCGCACGGTTCACAGCATCCGCTAGAAAAGTTGCAATCTAACCAATAGAAATTTCCTTGATATTTGATGGTCTTTTTTGTAACTCTTTAATTTTCTGAATTATAGTCGATGCACCATTTATGGTAATACCATTAACCATGCATCTTAATAGCATAACTTTCGATGCATTTATAGCACTTAGGCTACCAAAACAATTAAAAATGCTCTTGGATAAAAATCTATGAAGAACCCATAAGGCATGATCTTGCAGAGCATGAGCTTTAAGCCTCCTTCCTTTCCATGGTTCTGGATTAAGTGGATCCCTAACCTTTTCCCAATTCTCTTTATAAGTAGCATCTAGTAATTCACCCAATGCATTTACTAAAAAACCTAAATGTTCTGAAAATTAAGCGTAATTCATCGAGTACCCCATTTCGCCCAATTTGAATCCTACTATGCTTGTGTCTCCGTCTCTTTTAAAGTAGCATTCAAAAGAGTATAGAAAATCCCTTGCTAGAGTTGGGTAAACTTTAGGCTTACATGCTATAAAAAACTCCCATCCAACGTTTTGGATCAGTGGTAGGATGTCACCCCACAGGTTGCTAGCAGGTATATGTAAGTAAAGCTTGCTTAGGTATGCGAGCTTGACATAAGTGCAGGAACTAAAATATTAATACTTGGCATGCTTTTTCTTATCCATATAAGTTGGGATGTTTGAGCTAGTAGAACTCGATGCTTCGTTATGCCTAGCTTTCTTAGGAGCCACTGCACAAAACAAAAGAACAATTGAGTGCATACTACTAAAAAATAATAGAAACTTGACAGACACACATATAGAAGGTGTGTAATGTTCAATAAAAGTCAAAGCACATTTTTAACCTATTGCACAATGGAAAGATAAGGAGCCAAGAGGTAATACAATATGAGGAAGGGGTTTAATACAATGCCAATTGAGCATAAAGTAGGATAAAGCCATGTGAGCATTAATATATCTTCCTAAACATGATTGTTTTAACATTTTTATTCAAGATAAAATAGATGCTCAACCATATTATCAAATCACACTATAGATGCATCAATAGGAATAGGTGACAAATTAGAATGAGCTAATTGTATATGAAAACAAATATTCAGGTCATAAAGGAAGAAAGTTTAAGCAAAAATGTTGAGTTGTAGTCACTTAGGCATTTCATCAAATAGGTGGTGTGCATTCCTTGCTAAAGCAAAATTAATACCAATTGAAATGTTAATTGAACCCAAAAATTACATAACTCATCATTAACATGCATATTATAGGCTGAATATGACAATGGAGAAGCAATAAGTAATAGAACTCTAAGAAGGGTGTGAAATCAACCCAAGAATTGAAGAACAAAACCCAATATACAAAGTAATTTCATCAATACAAAATTTGAAAGCAAAAATATAAGATGAAATAAACTTAGGAGTATAGAGCAAGAAAAAAATTAAAAATATTATTAATTTGCTTGGAAGAGTAAGAAAAAAATAGGTGAGTGAAGGGTTGTGTGTGTGAGTGGAATGATGTGAGTGAGTGGTGGTGGGAAAAAAAAGAAGGAAGAGAAGTTAGGGAGCAAAGGCAAGGAGGTAAAGGAGGGTGAAAGAGGGAGAAGAGGAGAAGGAGTGAAGGTGGGGTGGAGCGAGGAAGAGAGGCAACCGAGTAGGGGAGACAAAAAGGGGGCGATGGGTAAGTAGGGGATAAGGTCAGCCGAGGAAAAGAAAAAGGGGAGAAGAATGGGCATACTCAATTAAGCAAGGAAAAATGGAAGGGACTACTTGGCCGAGCAATGGGGTAGGGTAGCATATGTGGGTGAGCGGGGCTGTTAGCGCAGTCGAGCATTAGGTTGCTGGACTCCAAAAAAAAATTTTTCTTCTGGCTTCCTTCTGCACTCTAAAAATTTCTATTTTTCTTATAGTGAAGTACCAATTTAATTAATTTTTTAATTGCATAATTTCACCTTAATTGACATTAAAACACTGCTTTCCACTCAAAAATTACTCCATTAATTTATCATGTTAACCAAGTAATACCAAAACACTATCAAAATTGATTTTTTTAGTTCATTTAACCTAGTTTAAGTATAAATTGAATAAAATTATGCCTGCTCCTTCTAAAATCTCTGCAAACATAATTTCCCTCACGGGAAATACACCACTTAATTTATTTATCTTCAATCCTCCTCCATTTAGTTCATGAATCTAAAAGCTAACAAAATTAGCTAACACAAAATAAATCATAACAAAAATAAAAATTAATTCACTGAGGAATTTAAATAAAAAAGTTAAAGATTTTAGTTATGAGTTTAAAAAGTCCTCAGCTAGACTTTGCAAACTGTCTTAATAGTGGTGAAGCATTATAGTTTCCTCAGCAATCTCCTATTGCCTAACTTGATACGATTTAACCCTATGATGATTCACCTTATATTAACATCATTCTCTTGGAATTTTTATAGTCACTACTCCAAAATCATTGCTAGACAATACTTGATATGACCCAAGCCATTTTGATTTCAGTTTCCCTGGAAACAATCTCAGCCTACTATTATACAATAAAACCAACATACTTGGAGCAAAGTCTTTCACTTTTAATTGCTTATTATGCCAACACTTTGTTTTCTCCTTGTACATGGCTGCATTGTCATAAGACCATTGTCGAATTTCATCAAGTTCATTGAGCTACAATTTCCTTTTTTATCCGGCACTTCTTAGATCAAAGTTAAGTAATTTTTTAGCCCAATATGCTTTATATTCTAATTCGACTGGTAGATGACATGCTTTTAAAAAAACTATTCTAAAGGAAGGCATACCAATAAGGGACTTAATGCAGTTTTATAGGCCCAAAGAGCCTTATCTAACCTCTGAGACCAATCCTTTCTAGAGCTATTGACAATTTTCTCTAAGATTGATTTCAAGACATGGTTAGTCCTGTAATCACAAAATGTTAGTTATCTATTAGCCAGCTTGTTTCATTCCTGCAGACCTGAATGTATGGGTTAATTAATTAGTTTGAGATTTCTTGAATATCTGCAAGAAAAAGCAAATCGAAGAGGAAGAAAACATTTGTTTAGCTATGATGGAACTTATAATAAACTAAAAATTTAGTCTTCGAAGTTGGATGGCCGAGTGAGAGAAAAAAGTTTAAACAAGAATTTCTATTGGAGAAAAAACAAACAAAATCTAAAGAATCAAACAAAAAGGAAGAGTACCTCACGGTGCGGACTAGAGACAACTTAGAGAGGTAAGAGCGGTCATGGAAACTAATCGATAGAGGATGGATCGAGGAGGATGCAGAATTTCATCACAGAGTAGAGGACATGGAATTGCATTTTTTGCTAGTAAAGAGAAAAAGTTAGGGTTTCTTTTAACTAAATTACATTTTAGCAAATTCTTTTAAGTGTTTTTACAGGAGAGGTTGTAAAGGGCAAAAAAATAAAGCGAGATATGTTCCCGCATAGCCTTGTTATAAGGGACCCAATTTTTTAGGGTATGGCTAAATCGACAAGAGATGCTTTATTAGAATTTAAGTTAAAAATAAAATAAAATTTGATTTTATACTATAAATTGTTATTAATTAATATTCAATTTATTTAAAATTTGTAGGGTAACGTGAATTATTTTATAAACTGAAAAAGTTAAATTTATTAAATATTAAAAAATATAAATCATATAGATCATATTTATATATCGTATTAAAATATAATTTTTTTTATTTAAACATTCATAAAACAAAAAATGTTGTATATAATTAAAACATATGCATGCAACTAAAATATATTAATTATTTTCATAAAAAATTATATATAATAAAAATAACCTTTAAAATAAATCTGCATTTATGTTACCGACAGATATTCCGTCGGTGATAAACTAAAATTTTTAACATCCTTACCGACAAATATTCCATCGCTACACCGTTGCTACAAAATGGCGCCATTATTTCCCGCTAATTTTACCGAACATTTTTATGTTCGTCGCTAAAATTGTCGGCATTCCGTAATTTTTTAATTTTTACCGACACATAAGTTTTTTCGTTGCTAATCTATCGGTAATATCTCATTTTAGCGGCGGATTTTGTATCCGTCGGTAAAATCAATTTTTTTTTGAAGTTTAACATATGCAAAAAGAGTAGACAAAAAGAAATCTGATTAGAGAATTTTCTAAACTGTAAGATTAGGTTCATGATGACCTCCAACTTTTCCTCCATGGCATTATCACATTATGTCTTCTTACTCTTCTTCTGGAGCGTATCTTTTAAGTACTTGATCCAGATAAATTTTGATCAAATATAGATCATCCCAAAGGTAATGCCTTACATCCATTTGAAGCTTTTTCTTTTATTACCAAGTAAAATCTTTTAGAAGGTAACCTCCTGTAAGAAAATTAGCTATATTAGCATACCAAGGAACCAAAATTTCACAAGCATAAAAATCACAAATATGTTCATCGAAAAATAAATAAAAAATTTCTACTTTTTCAATTTTAGCATGATTTAATCTAGATAGATGGTCAACTATAAAATTTTCAGCTCCTTTTTTTGTCTTTGATCTCCACATCAAACTCTTGTAATAGCAAAACCCATTGAATAAGCCTTGGTTTGGAATCCTTCTTAGCAAAATGGTGTCTTAATGCAGCATGATTTGACCACACCATGACTTTGGAACCAAAGAGATAAGGTATGAATTTTTCAAAATAAAACATAATTACTAATAACTCTTTCTTCGTGGTTGTATAATTCACTTGAGCTTCGGTGAGTATATGACTCGTATAGTAGATAGTATGAAAAACTTTCTCTCTCTGTTGTCCTAAAACTTCTCGTATTAAATAGTTACTAGCATCACATATAATTTTAAATGTTAAACTCTAATTCGGTGATGCTATGACTAATGCAGTGAGTAGCTTTTGCTTTAACAAGTTAAAAGCCTACAACCACTTATCATCAAAGTTAAATACAACATCTTTAAGCAATAAATTAGACAATGGTGTAGCTATTTTAGAAAATCCTTAATAAATCGATGATAGAAACCAATATAACCAAGGAAACTTCTAACACCTTTAACACTAGTTAGGGGTGGTAATTTTTCAATGACATCTACCTTTGCTCTACCTACCTCAATTCCTTTCTTGGACATTTTATGCCCTAGAACTATCCCTTCTCTTACAATGAAATGGTATTTTTTCCAATTAAGAATATGATTAGTCTCTTTACAACTTTCTAAAACAAATACAAGATTACTTAAACAAAACTCGAAATCCCACCATATAAGGTAAAATCATCCATGAAAACCTCCATGATTATTTCAAGAAAATCATGAATTGTGGACACCATATACCTTTGAAATGTGGCTAGGAAATTACAAAGTTTGAAAGCTATCCTTCTATATGTAAATGTACCATAAAGGCAAGTGAATGTGGTTTCTTGGTCTTTCAGAGCTATAGGTATTTGTTTACATCAAGAAAATTCGTCTAGAAAATAGTAAAATATATTCCCTGTTAGAGAGTATGCCATAGAGCCCATGTAATAGGGATGTTTTTCATATGTATAAAATTTATATTCTTAATAAAATGCATCATTCATTTATTAATGCTATGTTTAAATACATGAGTTTGTAAATCTTAAATTAATAAATGAAGTCCTAGACATTATAAACACAGTGCAAAGGCAATCATGAAGGTGTTCATGATGTGAGATGTCTATTGCATGCAAATGTGTTAATATCTAAATATCCCTAGTCATAGAATTAACAAGATAGGACATTGTTAATTCGGACAGACTAGCACATGTTATGCTTCTTGAATGGTTCAAGCAGTGGTTCTCAAAACTGTGATTATGGAAGATAATCAAAGCTAACATGTGGATGCTTGTTAGAAGAACAAGTTCATTGGAGACCTATAAAGAGAATCCTCATATGGATATTAAATCTATGTCAGTGACGAATCTCTTCATAGCGGTTGTGCAAGTATCCTTAGACTTGAGATCACCAAAGTTATCTTAAGTAGCAAGTGGTATACTTTGACTCCATAACTGATTATTTCCAATTGGGAGTGAAAATAGTTAGGAGATTGGGTATATCGTGACCTACTTAAAGATAGTTGAGTGACTGACAAAGGATTCACCATCCCAGATTTAATAAGGGAAGTTATCTCACATGATTCTATAATTAACTTGTTCAGAGAATCTCTAGCCAGAGTAAAATGCCAAGATGGACAGAGATCCATGGAGGGCATTTTGGAAACAATGGTTAAATTAATAGAACATACATAATTAGATTTATATGAGTTGACAGAAATCCATACTCAAAATCTAACTGAGATAAGAGTGGTGAAAGGAGTAATTGTACGGTAACTGTTTCTATGGAAGGGTACAGTCAAACCACATGACTTTCCTGACATTTCGGTAGTCATGATGTCTAACTAGAGGTTAATCATGACTTGTATAATGATGTATCAAAATATCAATAGAGATTGATAAAATGATTTAAAGGAGTTTAAATCATGTGAGTTTTGAATAGAACTCACAATTACATATTATACTGCCAATATGGACAGGAACCCAATAGATCACACACATATAGAGAAAAGAGTAAAATGGTAAAATTACAAGGATAATAATATTTGATATTATTATGAAGGTAGAGAAGTGAATATGATAATAATTAATTAAAGAGTTTGATTAATTATGATGAAATAAAATTGTCCGCGGAACTTTTGAGAAATATTCTGTAAATTGGACCTAATTGAAATAATGTATTTCATGATTAATTATTATTATCTTATAAGTTTTATAGGACTACTATAAGTGTTATAGGACTGGTATAATAATTAATAAGTCCATTGGAAAAATTATTAAGGGCCAGAGGAATGAAGCAGTTGGCGAAAGCCCTTCTGTAAGGGCCACACACCAAGTCCAAAACAGAAGGACTTAATGGCCTATTTCATGCACCAAATTAATTTATATATGTTACATAAGTGTTATGGAACTCACATATTTAATTTGGTTGGATTTGGAATCCATTTGGGTATTTAAATCTAATTAGTTGCACAAAGGGCCTAGTTTGTGGGTTTTGTGCATAGTCTTTTATGAAAAGGTTTAAATTGGATTTAATTAAGCCCAAATGATTATAATTAATTCCAGAGGCCCAATTAATAATTCTCCAGTAATTTTAAAGAGCCCAATCTCATTAAGGAGTTGGAATTTTAACCTAACTATAAAAGGGCAACTAATAAGGAATTAGGGTTAAGTGATTAAAATAAAAAGAAAGTCTTTTTCTCTAATCTCTCTCTCCTTTTTGGCGCCACCTCCAAGCTAGCTTCTTGGAATTTTGGCCAGCCCTAGTTAAACACCAATTTGTTGGTTCAATTTATCCCTCTCTAGTGTGGATTACTCATTGGAAGTGTTCGATTTTGGACACTGTGGTTTGCGACAACCCGGTGCGAAGTAAAATCAACTGTTCAACAAAAATCAAAGGTGATTTTTCTTATTCTCATATAGTTATATTGTGTATTCATGGCAAGATCAGATCTAATGGTTAAAAATTTTAAAATTTCGCTCATGTTTGTGATGCATGTAACCGTTAAAATCCAACATGATATCAGAGCCTCGGTTTTGCCATGGATATACAATTCTATATTTTTTTGCGGAATAAGTTTTGTTTTGTTTTGAGTTATTTATTTATTGAACTTTAAAATAGTAGATTTGATTGTTCATGAATGAGAAATATTGATTTCTGGTTGTATGTGTGATCAAATAAATTTGGTGGAAACAAAAATGAAACTTTTAAAGGATTGTGATTAGGGTTTGGCGTGAAACCCTAGGTGATTTAAGGGGATTTTCTAATTTAATTTCTTATGAATCCATTAAAACATCATTTAGATGATATTTTATGTGTTTAATATGGGATATTAAGCCGTAAGATCGAACGAAATTAAAATCGAACAAGTTTTGCATGAAAACTAGTTTAGTCGAAAAGTTGGTTAAATTGGTGTTCTTCATATGTTCTAGATGTGTTCTTGGTTAGAACGATTTTTAATCTTCTAAATCTGATATATATGATATATTAAAGTGTTTTTAATTAATTGGATTAATTAAAATAGGCCTTAAATTAATTTGATTAATTTTAATTCATTAAAACCACTTAATGGGCTTAATTATGTTTACGGATTTGGTTTAAATTAGTGAATGACTTGGTGGGCCTAATGAGCTAATTTAAATTAAATATTATAAACATTAATTAAGTTTATTAATGGGTTTTAAGGGCTGGAGTGGGCTTGGCTCATTCCAAAAGGCCCAAATGGTCCAAAAGACACAAAACTAGTTTGTGTGTGAACACATTTAGGGTTTTCTTTTGTGGGTTTCGGCCTACACTTGATTATAAGATGAAAATTGACTCTTTTAATTATTTAATATGATTAATTAATTAAATAATCAATTTATAATTAATTAATAATCAATTGGATTGATTATTAAGGCAAGAACACATGCATGCAAAAAGGTTTCCTAAAATGAAAGTTTCCAAAATGGAAAAAGTTTCCTAATTTGATCACACATTAAAATAACTAAAAATATTGTTTCAAAGGTTGAAACAAAGTTAGTAATCCATTTCTTTATGCATTAGAAAGGCACATAAGGGTGTATGATTGGCATGATGGATAGTTATGGACAAAGCCCAATGTGATTGAGCATTATGCATATTTTGGCTCAATGAGGACTTTCATGTCCCGGCCACTTGTTTTTGGTTTATATTTCTTTTCAAGTTGTAATATGTAATTAGATTACTTAGATTAGAATTATAAATAGAGATGAAGACCATTTTCAAGGAGCAAGATGGGCCAGATGGAGATTCAACAAGCTTGAAGATAATGTAATTATTTTTCTTGTTTGAATCATGCATACTACCTAGGTGTGACCTTTTGATTTCCCTCTTGGCTCGGGAAAATCAATGTAGTGAAGTCCATAACTATACCATATTTGTATGCTTATATTTATCTAATAGATATAGGATGCATACCAATGTATGCCAATCATGTATGATGAGACTTAATTAACTAAAACCCTCAAACAAATACTAAGGTATATAAGCCTTCTATTAATTTGAGAAGAACCAGAGTTCTTTATAGTGCAGGTTGTTGACCACAGTCAAGCTCACATTATATCGAATATGTTCAAATCTAATTAAATGGGTCATCTTAGCTAGCCCATTAGTTTGTTGACCACAATCAAGGCTAATGGTTCTAGAGGTAAGATTAGGGAATGCATATATGATATGCATGCATCAAGAGTTGATAACCTAATGATCCAATAGTTGTGTAGAGACACAATTGGTATAGAGATACCTACCTTTCAAGGGTATGGAGTTTGGCTTGTTGACCACAGTCAAGGTCAAATTACATATCAAGGATTGGATATTGGTCCACTAAGAAAACCAACGGGTTTTCTCGGATTATATAGTGAGGGCTATTAATTCGCAATAAAATAGTGGGAGTAAAATGGATTAATTAAATACCTTATTAATGCATAAATATATATGAACATACTCTCATATCTTTTCTTTTTCACATCTATGTCATCATCATGAGCACATCAAATATATGATAAATCTTGGATAACAAACTGGTTGGCAGCAACTATTCTAACTGGATCAAGCAAGTGAGAATTGTTCTCAGAGCTGAAAAGATCCATTATGTCTTGGATAAAGATACACCACCACTTCCATCAGATGATGCCATTGATGAGATCAAAGGCACTTATCGAAAATACATGGAGGATAGTGAAGCAGCAGCATGTCTGATGCTGGGTGTTATGTCCTCAGAGCTTCAGAAGCAACATGAGATAATGGATGGTGGGATTTCCAAGAAAAAGGTTGCCAAGAAAGAGAATCCCAAAGGAACTTACTTCAATTGTGGAAAGGATGGTCATTAGAAGCGTAACTGTAAGGCCTATCTAGATTCTCTCAAGGAGAAGAAGCAAGCTGATGCTTCTACTTCAGGTATTCATATGATTGAAATTAATACTTATTCTATTGCTTCAAAACTATCTTGGGTATAAGATACTGGATGTGAATTTCATTTGTGTAATGATCCATATGGGCTTAGAAGCTTTAGAAGAGTTAGAAAGGCAGAGATATATTTGCAGTCAGCTACTGGACAAAATATCTCTACAACAGTTGTAGGGACTTATCATTTGCCTCTTCCAAGTGGATTAGTACTGGTATTAAATAATTGTTATTATGTTCCAGCTTTATCCAAAAGTATTATTTCTTTTAGCGTTTGAAGAACGATTATGATATTTCTTTAAAGGACAAATGTTGTTACATTTTTAAGAACAATATGTTTTATGCAAAAGCTATCATTGAGAATTGTGTATTTGTTCTTGATTTAAATAAAGAAGTACATAATATGGATACCAAGAGAATGAAACATGATAATCTAAATACCTCATACTTATGGCATTGTCATTTAGGCCATATAAATGAAAAACGCATGACCAAATTACACAATTCAGGTGATTTGGGATCATTTGATTATGAATCATTTGATACATGTGAATCTTGTTTATTAGGAAAAATGACAAAAGCTCCCTTTATTGGTAAAGGAGAACGAGCTAAAATGGTTTTGGACTTAATACATTCAGATGTATGTGGTCCAATGACTACTCATGCAAGAGGAGGTTACTCCTACTTCATTACTTTCATAGATAATTATTCCAGGTTTGGATACATCTATCTAATGAAATATAAGTCTGAAGCACTTGAAAAGTTCAAAGAGTTCAGAAATGAAGTAGAGAAACAACTTGGAAAAAGTATTAAAACACTTAGATCAGATCGAGGTGGAGAATACTTAAGTAAAGAGTTTCAGGATTATCTTAGAGATAATGAGATTTTATCTCAATGGACTCCACCATATACACCATAACACAATGGTGTATCTGAAAGGAGAAATCGAACACTATTAGATATGGTTCGATCAATGATGAGCCGAGCGGACTTGCCTAAGTCCTTTTAGGGATATGCACTAGAAACTACTGTTTATGTATTAAACAGAGTTCCTAGTAAATCGGTTGATGTTACTCCATATGAGATATGGAATAACAAGAAACCCACGCTTTCTCATATGAAAGTATGGGGTTGTCCTGCTTATATGAAGAGGACAATGTCAGACAAACTGGATGTTAAGTCTGACAAATATCTATTTATGGGATATCCAAAAGAAATGTTTGGATATTATTTCTATCATCCCTTAGAACAAAAGGTGTTTGTTTCAAGGCATGCTGTCTTCTTGGAAAAAGAATTTCTCCTACGAGAGGACAGTGGGAGTAAAATTAAACTTGGTGAAGTTCAAGACCCATAAATAGAAGATAATCAACCGATTGAACTCGAAACTGAATTTCATAATGATGAGATTGCAGTTGAACCTGATTATACACAAAATCCTAGAAGATCTACTAGGATGCGTTCTATCCCTGTGAGATATGGATTTCACATTGATTCGGATAGAGGCATAACTATAGTAGAGGACAATGAGCCTACAAGCTATCAAGAAGTTTTGAATAGTTCATAACGTGATTTATGGCTTAAGGCTATGCAGTCTGAAATGGACTCCATATATGAGAACAAAGTATGGACTTTAGCTCAACCACCTGAAGGGATAAAACCCATAGGGTGCAAATGGGTCATCAAAAATAAGACCGACATGGAAGGTAATATAGTTACCTATAAAGCTCACTTAGTAGCAAAAGGTTATCGTCAAAAAGAAGGTATTGATTATGAGATTTGGCAAATGGATGTGAAGACAGCTTTCCTTAATGGAAATCTTACTGAGGATGTGTATATGACACAAACAGAAGGGTTCACATTAGGAAATGGCGAAAAGGTATGCAAGCTTTAAAGATCCATTTATGGATTGAAGCAAGCCTCTAGGAGCTGGAACATTCGATTCAATGAGACAATCAAAGAGTTTGGTTTCTCACAGAATGAAGATGAACCTTGTATGTATAAAAGGGTCAGTGGGAGTGCAATTGTCTTCCTAGTTTTATATGTAGATGACATATTGATCATGGGAAATGACATTTCTCTTCTCCAATCTGTTAAAATATGGTTATCTAAGCAATTCTCTATGAAAGACCTTGGAGAAGCATCCTATATTCTGGAAATAAGGATCTATAGAGATAGATCCAATAGGTTGCTAGGTCTTTCTTAGAGTACATATATAGATAAAGTATTGAAGAGGTTCAATATGGATCTCTCTAAGAAAGGGTTTATACCCATGATGCATGGGAAACACCTTTCTAAGTCTATGTGTCCGCAGACACTAGAGGATAGAGAGAGCATGAATAGAATACCATATGCATCTGCAATTGGTTCTATCATGTATGTTATGTTATGTACACGTCCAGATGTAGCATTTGCTTTGAGTGTCACAAGCAGATTCCAATCTAATTATGGAGAGGAACACTGGGTAGCTGTGTTCATAAGAAATAATTGCTGATTCCACGACGGAAGCTGAGTACATTGCTGCTTTAGAAGCAACTAAAGAAGCAGTCTGGATCAAAAAGTTCATAACTGAACTAGGAGTGGTGCCTAGCATTGTTGATCCGATTCCTTTATATTGTGACAACAATGGAGCCATTGCGCAAGCAAAGGAACCATGGTCTCATCAGCGATCCAAACATGTTCTCAGATGCTACCATATCATAAGGGAAATAGTAGCTAGAAATGGTGTGAAAATAGAAAGGGTTCCCACAGATGACAATGTGGCGGATCCCCTCACTAAAGCACTTTCTCAGATTAAGCATGATCACCATATAAATAGCATGGGTCTGAGACATATGAGTGATTGGCTCTAGTGCAAGTGGGAGATTGTTAGAGAGTATGCCCTAGAGCCCATGTATTAGGGATGTTTTTCATATGTATAAAATTTATATTCTTAATAAAAGGCATCATTCATTTATTAATGCTATGTTTAAATACATGAGTTTGTAAATCTTAAATTAATAAATGAAGTCCTAGATATTATAAACACAGTGCAAAGGCAATCATAAAGGTGTTCATGATGTGAGATGTCTATTGCATGCAAATGTGTTAATATCTAAATATCCCTAGTCATAGAATTAACAAGATAGGATATTGTTAATTCGGACAGACTAGCACATGTTATGCTTCTTGAATGGTTCAAGCAGTGGTTCTCATAACTGTGATTATGAAAGATAATCAAAGCTAACATGTGGATGCTTTTTAGAAGAACAAGTTCATTGGAGACCTGCAAAGAGAATCCTCACATGGATATTAAATCTATGTCAGTGAGGAATCTCTTCATAGTGGTTGTGCAAGTATCCTTAGACTTGAGATCACCAAAGTTATCTTAAGTAGTAGGTGGTATACTTTGACTCCATAACTGATTACTTCCAACTGGGAGTGAAAATAGTTAGGAGATTGGGTATATCATGACCTACTTGAAGATAGTTGAGTGATTGACAAAGGATTCACCATCCCAGATTTAATAAGGGAAGTTATCTCGCATGATTCTATAATTACCTTATTCAGAGAATCTCTGGCCAGAGTAAAATGCCAAGATGGATAGAGATCCATGGAGGGCATTTTGAGAACAATGGTTAAATTAATAGAACATACATAATTAGATTTATATGAGTTGACAGAAATCCATACTCAGAATCTAATTGAGATAAGAGTGGTGAAAGGAGTAATTGCACGGTAACTATTTCTATGGAAGGGTACAGTCAAACCACATGACTTTCCTGACATTTGGGTAGTCATGATGCCTAGCGAGAGGCCAATCATGACTTGTATAATGATGTATCAAAATATCAATAGAGATTGATAAAATAATTTAAAGGAGTTTAAATCATGTGAGTTTTGAATAGAACTCACAATTACATATTATACTGCCAACATGGACAGGAACCCAATAGGTCACACACATATAAAGAAAAGGGTAAAATGGTAAAATGACAAGTTTTGATATTATTATGAAGGTAGAGAAGTGAATATGATAATAATTAATTAAAGAGTTTGATTAATTATGATCAAATAAAATTGTCCGCAAAACTTTTGAGAAATATTCTGTAAATTGGACCTAATTAAAATAATGTATTTCATGATTAATTATTATTATCTTATAAGTGTTATAGGACTACTATAAGTGTTATAGGACTGGTATAATAATTAATAAGTCCATTGAAAGAATTATTAAGGGCCAGAGGAATGAAGCAGTTGGCGAAAGCCCTTCTGTAAGGGCCACACACCAAGTCCAGAACAGAAGGACTTAATAGCCTATTTCATGCACCAAATTAATTTATATATGTTACATGAGTGTTATGGAACTCACATATTTAATTCGGTTGGATTTGGAATCCATTTGGGTATTTAAATCCAATTAGTTGCACAAAGGGCCTAGTTTGTGGGTTTTGTGTATAGTCTTTTATGAAAAGGTTTAAATTGGATTTAATTAAGCCCAAATAATTATAATTAATTCCAGAGGCCCAATTAATAATTCTCCAACAATTTTAAAGAGCCCAATCTCATTAAAGAGTTGGAATTTTAACCTAACTATAAAAGGCCAACTAATGAGGAATTAGGGTTAAGTGATTAAAACAAAAAGAAAGTCTTTTTCTCTAATCTCTCTCTCCTTTTTACGCCAACTCCAAGCTAGCTTCTTGGAATTTCGGCCAGCCCTAGTTAAACACCAATTTGTTGGTTCAATTTATCCCTCTCTAGTGTAGATTACTCATTGGAGGTGTTCGATTTTGGACACTGTGATTTGCGACAATCCGGTGCGAAGTAAAATCAACTGTTCAACAAAGATCAAAGGTGATTTTTCTTATTCTCATATAGTTATATTGTGTATTCATGGTAAGATCAGATATAATGGTTAAAAATTTTAAAATTTCACTCATGTGTGTGATGCATGTAATCGTTAAAATCCAACATTCCCCACCAATCTTTATAATATTTGGTTAATAAAAAGTAAAGAAAAATAATCCTTTCTAGTAGAATTATTTAATCTTTTATAATATATACATACTTTCCATCCCGTCACTGTGCATGTTGGGATTAGTTTATCCTTTTCATTGGTTATAATAGTCATTTCCCCCTTTTTAGGTACACATTGGATCGGACTAACCCAACTACTATCAGAAATGGGATAGATAATACTTGTATCGAGGAGTTTAAGTACGTTTTTTCATCACTTTTTCATTGCTGGGTTTGGTCTCCTTTAGGATTGTACCAACGATTTGAAATCATTCTTCATAGGTATCTAGTGTGTATAATAGCTGGGGTTAATTCCCTTCAAATCGGATGTTACCTAACCAATTGCTTTCTTATGCTTTTTTAGTACTTTTATAAGCATCTATTTTTCTAACCCTATCAAAATTGAAGAAATAATTACTGGTTTTGTATTATCCTCTAAACACATATTTTAAATGAGAAGGAAGATTTTTAAGTTTAGAATTATTGTCTCCTTTAGGTGGGGACTTGATAAGTGTGAAATATATATAGTTTTTGATATGTTTTTAGTTAAGTTATTTAGTATTTTGGTTTTATTTGGGTTAATGTAGAGTTAAATTCTTAATATTTATGTTTTTGAAGTTAATTCTGTGTTTTGTTTGATTTTCAGGTTTAATTTGATATAAAAGGATTTAAAGTGTTAAAAGGATAAAGTTTAGGGCTAAAAGTGCGAATATGAAGAAATTAGGCGAGAAAACCAGTGTCCAGTCCAGAGCCTTGAGCCGTGACCACGTGAGTTTACTGAAGAGTTTCACATGTGGCCACATGAAGAAGAAAATAGGAGAATCCGTGGCCATGTGAAGGAAAGAGAAGAAATAAGCATGCTAAATCCGTGGCCATGTGAAAGCAAAAGAAGGCAATTGTAATTGACCCGTGACCACGTGGATTCCCAGTGAAGGACCACATGTGGCCACGTGTGGAAGAAGAAGTAATTGACCCGTGGCCACATGATCTAACTCTCCCATGTCGCGAAGGATTTACGAGCTTCCTGTTTAGCAGAATTTGATTCCTATTTTATGACCAAAGTTTAACAAGGAGTCTACTACAATTCTTGCCTATAAATAGCAGTCCAAAACACAGAAGAGGAGGCATCAATCCTTAGAATTAAGCTTTCTTTTCTTAGTTCTTTGTTTTTACAGTTTTATCTTCGAACGTTGTTTTTAATTTTAAGAATGGTTTGTAAGTAGTTTTCTTTAACTTTTGCTAAAGGATACTTGAATCCTTGACTTGTATTGTTATGACTTGAGTTTATTCTTAAATTTTAATACAAGTTGATTATTTCTTGGTTCTTAAACATAAGTCTTGTCTTTTCTCAATTTTAAGTTGATTATTAACTTGATTAAGAATTGGTTAATTAATTGGTTTAAGTTGATTAATGATTTACATGCTCTTAGGTTAATTTAGTTGAATTAATGCATGGTTATAATCTGAATAAGCTATAATTGTGTGTTGAATTGAGTAAGTTAAGATTAAGAAAAGAGTAACCAAGAATAGGTGAAAGTTAAATCTCTTGAGAAAGGCTTTAATAGACATCTAGGGGACTTAATTCAGTTCTTTATGCTAAGTGTTAAGTTTATCTGAATAAGAAAATTTGATGCTTGGAATGATAATCTTGAATAAAGTTATCTGGTTTTATTAAACTGAATTCCTCATAATCACTTGTATGTTTTCTTTTAATTAAGTCATAGCAATATTTGTTAAGGTGGATAGTCCTTTAGTGAAAGTTGTCTTTATCATTGATTTTTAGCTCATTCGATTTACTTGCTTTCAATAAATCTCTGCTTACTTTAGCTTTTTCAATTATTTTAATTAGTTTAAATTATTCTTTTCAATTCATCACAACTTTGGGATTTCTCTTCTCTCTTTACATACAAGATTGGTTTTAAAATTGAAATAGCACATACAAGCACAAGTTTCCCTTGGGTTTGATATTTTGGGTCATAATCTTATTTTCCTATATTACTAAGCCGATCTAGTACACTTGCTAGACACCGATCAAGTTTTTGGCGCCGTTGCCGGGGATACATTGGCGTTTGTTTATTTATTTTGATTTTAAAATAATTTTTGTGTGTTTTCTTCTCTTCTTCATCTATTTCTTATTTTCTTTTTAGGTGACTAGTGGTTTATGGTGAGAGACAACCCCATCTTACCATTAGACCCTGAAATTGAGAGGACATTCCATAGGATTAGAAGGTTAAGAGGCAATATGAACGACCCAGAAATTGAACAACCTATGAATGATCCACCACCTAGGATCGAAGAGCAACACATCCCTCACCAAGCTCCCGAGAATGGGTATAGACCTAGAACCATAAGGGATTATGCTATCCCTAGGTGGAATGAAGAACATAGGATTATTAGGATTCCTCACCACCAACCCTTTGAGATTAAACCCGCTACCATCACTATGGTACAAAGAAACCAATTTTTGGGTTCGGATATAGAGGATCCTGTATAACATTTGGATATGTTCTTAGAAGTGAGTGATACTGTGCAAATTCCTAATGTATCGACTGATGCAATTAGGTTAAAACTCTTTCCATTCACCCTAATAGGAAAAGATAGGGATTGGCTACAAATGCTACCAAATCAATCCATCCATTCTTGGCAACAAATACAAGAGAAATTTCTGTGCAAATTCTTTCCACCTACTAAAACCGCCCTCATTAGGAAATAAATTAGTGATTTCCAGCAATTTTATGAGGAGCCATTCCATGAAGCTCGGGAAAGATTTAGGAGACTCTTAAAAAGTTATCCTCATTATGAAGTTCCTATTTTTCAATTAATGCATATTTTCTATGCAGGTGCTCATTCATCAACAAGATCTTTGTTAGATGCAGCTTCAAATGGAAGTTTCATGAATCAAATTCCCGAAGATGCATTTTTACTCCTTGATGAGATGGCCACCAATGATGCTCAATGGGCAAGCTTTAGAGCAACCCAAAAGAAACAGGGAGTTCATAATATTGATGAAGTAGCTATGTTGAAAGCTCAATTAGAATTAATGGAAAAGAGATATCCAAAAGAAATAAATGAGCTTAAAGCTAAAAATGTCTCTATGCTATCTAATGAAGTTGATTCTTATGCAGGAAATCCATGACCTATGGGAATAAAGAATGCTGAAAATATGGTAGAAGAATTCAATGCATTAAATTCATATAGCAACACTTACAATGCGGGATGGGGAAGCCATCCAAATTTTTTTATGGAGGGAAGGTAATCAAGGTTCTTCTTCTAATCCCAATCCTAGACCCCAATTCAACCACAATCAAATTTCCAATAATCAACTTCCATACCAAAACCAAGCTCCACATCATTACCCAAATCAATACCCATCACAAGCTTACCACCAACCACCCGGTTTTTAAAAAACTCAACCTCCCCCTCCTCAAGAAAAGAAATCTAATATTGAAGAAATGATTGCAAATTTCATGGCTTCCCAAAACTCAATTTTAGCTAGTCAAGATGCTAGATGGAAAGCGCAAGACATTTGGATGAGAAATCAAGAGGCATCCATTAGGAACCTAGAGAAACAAATGGGGCAACTTGCTAGTTCTTTATCAAACCGTGCTCAAGGGACATTTCCATCTAATGTAGACCAAAATCCAAAGGAAGAAGCCAAAGCAATCACCTTAAGGAGTGGGAAAGAGTTAGAGAAGACTGAACTTGGTAAGAATTCTTCTAAAAAGGTGGAACCGACAACGGAGGTAAGTGTTTCTAATTCTAAAAATAATGAAAAAATGGCTCCTACGATTGAGAAGGGTAAAGGTAAAGAAAAACTTGTCTCCACTATTCTTGATGAATCTCAATTGCCCTTTCCGATTCTAGCTAGAAAAGAGAAACAAAATGAACAATTAAGTAGATTTTTAGACATGTTTAAGAAGCTATATATCAATTTACCATTTGCTGAAGCTTTATTACACATGCCTAAATATGCTAAATTTATGAAAGAATTGTGCTCTAATAAGAAAAAGCTAGAAGGCATAGGAATGGTTCAATTGTCCGGTAATTGTAGTGCTATATTAACCAATAAAATTCCAAAAAAATTAGAAGATCCAGGTAGTTTTACATTACCTTGTGAATTAGGAAGTAATTTTGTTGGAAATGCTTTATGTGATTTGGGTGCAAGTATTAATTTGATGCCTTATTCAATTTGCAGGAAATTGAATCTAGGTGATTTAAAGGAAATCCGAATGATGCTTCAATTGGCGGATAGATCGGTGAAGAGGCCAAAAGGGATCGTCGATGACCTATTGGTAAAAGTAGGAAATTTCATATTTTCGGTAGACTTTGTGGTAATGGATATGGAAGAAGATAAAAAAGTGTCATTAATTGTGGGGAGGCCATTCTTGAACACAACAAGAGCTTTAATAGATGTTCATGGACAAATGGTTACTTTAAGATTTAACGAGGAGGAAATGGTTTTTAATGTTAATAAAATTCTAAAACACACCTCGTATGATTTTGAAGAATCCATTTACTTTGTTGATGAGATTTAAGAATGTACCAACACAAAGCAAGAGGAAATCATTCTCAAAGATGAGCTTCAAAGTTGCTTAATGCATCCAAAGAAGATAGAAGAGTTGGATACAAAGGAGAAAAAGTTGATACAAATTCTGGAACAAGAGCATAGTAAAGATAATGAAAGGGAGGATGAACCATCCCTTCCTAAGGGACATTCTGAACTTAAAACACTTCCATCTCATTTGAAATATGTATTTTTAAGTAATAATGCTAATCCGGTGATTATTTCATCCTTATTGACAGATTTGGAAGAAGAAATGATTATTGGAGTCCTCAAAAAGCATAAAGGAGCAATAGGTTGGATTAGCCCAAGCTATTGTACACATCCGACTTAAAAAGGATTAGCCCAAGCTATTGTACACATCATATACCCATGGAGGATGACTTTAAACCGGTGGTGCAACCTCAACGAAGGCTCAACCCAACTATGCAAGAGGTAGTGAAAAAGGAAGTATTGAAACTACTTGATGCAGGTATTATCTATCCTATCTCCGATAGTAATTGGGCAAGTCCCGTTCAATGTGTACCTAAAAAGGGAGGAATGACTGTAGTGAGAAATGAAAATAATGAATTAATTCCTACACGAACAGTAAAGGGATGGAGGGTATGTATTGACTATAAAAGGTTAAACAATGCCACTAGAAAAGACCACTTTCCATTGCCTTTTATTGACCAAATGTTAGAAAGATTGGCAGGAAATAAATTTTATTGTTTCTTAGATGGCTATTCGGGGTATATGCAAATACCTATAGCCCCAGAAGACCAAGAAAAGACCACATTCACATGTCCATATGGAACATTTGCATATAGGAGAATGCCTTTTGGTCTTTGTAATGCACCTGTCACATTTCAACGATGCATGATGGCCATATTTCATGACTTTATTGAAAAATTTATGGAAGTTTTCATGGATGATTTCACTATTTATGGTCATGATTTTGAATCTTGTTTGCATAATCTAGCATTGGTGTTGAAAAGGTGTCAAGAAACAAATTTGGTACTAAATTGGGAAAAATGTCATTTCATGGTTAGAGAAGGCATTGTTCTAGGGCATAAAATTTCTGAAAAAGGCATTGAGGTTGACAAAGCAAAAGTTGATGTGATAGAGAAATTGCCTCCACCAATTAGTATAAAAGGCATTAGGAGTTTCCTTGGTCATGCCGGGGTTTTATCGTCGATTTATTAAGGATTTCTCTAAAATTGCCAAACCACTTTCTAATTTATTGCTTAAAGATGCTGCATTTGATTTTAGTGCTGAGTGTTTGCAGGCTTTTAACTTATTGAAGCAAAAATTAGTTAGTGCACCGGTCATTGCATCACCCGATTGGAACTTATCATTTGAAATTATGTGTGATGCAAGTGACTATGTAGTTGGAGCAGTCTTAGGACAGCGGAAGGAGAAGATTTTCTACACCATCTATTATGCAAGCCATACACTCACCGGAGCCCAAGTAAATTACACCACTACGGAGAAGGAACTTTTAGCAATAGTTTTTTCATTTGAGAAATTTAGGTCTTACCTCTTAGGATCCAAAATTACGGTGTGGTCGGACCATGCCGCATTGAGACATCTTTTTGCAAAGAAGGATTCTAAACCAAGACTTATCCGATAGGTATTACTACTTCAAGAATTTGATGTTGAAATCAAAGATAAGAGAGGCGTATAAAATTTTGTGGCTGACCATCTATCTAGATTGAATCATGCTAGTATCGAAAAGGGAGAAATTTCTGACTTATTTCCCAATAAACATATTTGTACTTGTTACACTTATGAGAATTCAGTTCCATGGTATGCTAATATAGCTAATTTTCTTGCAGGTGGCTATCTTCCTAAGGAATTTACTTGGCAACAAAAGAAAAAGCTTATAGCAGATGCCAAGTATTACCTTTGGGATGATCCATACCTTATCAAGATATGCCCGGATCAAATATTAAGAAGATGCGTACCGGAATCGGAGCAAGAAGCTATCATGAACCAATGTCATGGAGGTGAAGTTAGAGGTCATCACGGACCAAATAGGACAGTTCAAAAGATACTCCAATTAGGTTTTTTCTGGCCTACTTTATTTGAGGATGTAAGATCTTTTATATCTACTTATGATAGATGCCAACGAGTAGGAAATATATCCAAAAGAGATGAGATGCCTATGAACAATGTGCTAGAAGTGGAAATCTTTGATGTTTGGGGCATTGATTTTATGGGACCTTTTTCAAATTCATTTGGGTTTGAGTATATATTGGTAGCTGTGGATTATGTGAGTAAATGGGTAGAGGCAATAGCTACTAGGACATGTGATGCAAAAATTGTGCTGGAATTCATTAGAAAGAATATTTTCACTAGATTCGGAGCACCTAGAGCTATTATAAGTGATGGAGGCAAACACTTTGTCAACCATCAATTTAAGATCTTACTCAAGAAATTTGGTGTTAAGCACAAAATCACAACCCCATACCATCCTTAAGCCAATGGCCAAGTAGAAGTATCTAATAGGGAGTTGAAATCAATTTTGGAGAAAACAGTAAATAACTCTAGAAAAGATTGGTCTCTTAGATTAGATGAGGCTTTATAGGCTTATCGAACCGCATTTAAAACTCCTATAGGTATGTCTCCCTTTAGAATTGTTTTTGGAAAAGCATGTCACCTTCCAGTCGAATTAGAACATAAAGCATATTGGGCTACCAAATTTCTTAACTTTGATTTAAGAAATGCAGGAGAAAGGAGAAAATTGCAGCTCAATGAACTTGATGAACTTCGACAATGGTCATATACTAATGCTGCACTTTATAAAGAAAAGACCAAACGATGGCATGACAAGCATCTAAGGGTAAAAGATTTTGTCCCGGGAATGTTAGTGCTTCTTTATAATAGTCATCTTCGTTTGTTTCCAGGAATGTTGACATCGAAGTGGCTTGGACCATATCAAGTGATGACAAGCGGTAATTTTGGTGTAGTGACGATCAAAAGCCTAAAAGATGGACGTGAATTTACAGTCAATGGTCATCGACTTAAACCATACCAAATCGGACAACAAGAGGTTGCTGAAGAAACCATGGTTCTTAAAGATACTTAAAAAACGGTTTGGAGAGTCTAGCTGGAGACTCCAAAAAACTCAGAACTCCAACTTTCTATCTCTTTTATGTTTTCAGTCAAGATTTGTGTTTTCTGCATGTTTGAGTGTTTATGTGTTTTGATTCATGGAAAAAGTACATTAACAAAGTTTAAAAATGGAGACATGTTTTTCCTGGAAAAGATTTGATGTTTTTAATGGAAAAATTGCATTAAAGGAAGTTTAATTGTATGGGTGTTTGTCAAGGAAGAAAGGCAGAAAGCATTAAAAACACGTGGCCACGTGTAGCTTTCCCTTTGCCATCATGTGGCCACGGGTTGCTACAATGGTGAGTTCACGAAATCACACGTGACCACGTGTATTTCTTCATTGAAACTCACGTGGCCACGCCTAAGTCACCTATCCCATTTTGCTTCCTCACACGTGACCACGTGTAGTTCTTCATTGAACCTCACGTGGCCACACCTTGGTAGTCTGTCCCATTAAGCATCTTCACACGTGACCACGTGCATTTCTTCATTGAAATTCATGTGGCCACGCCCTAATTCTCCTCTTTATAAAAGCTCCATAACTTCTCCTCTTACTCATCTTCATTTTCATTTTGGTTTGCTCTCTTCCGTGCCCATGCCTCACCACCACGAATTTAACCCGTGACTACGGGATTTTTACTCATCAACAATCATCACCATCTCCATTTGCTTTCTCTTTCATTTTTCTCTCTCTCTTACCCATAATTTCTTCCTTCTCTACATTTTCTTCATTCTAGGGTTTCTACACCTCACACACACCATCTCCACTTTGTGCTACATTTTTGGTGTACTTTTCATTTTCAAGTAAGTATTTACTTCCTTTACTCCTTAATTATTAGTTGTTTATCATCCATGATTGTGTTTTGTGCAATTATTGTTCATGAATGTTTAGTTTTTAGGTTAATTTGCACTTAACATATTGTTTGCATGTTAATTTTTTTTTTACTTCTTTGGATGATTATGATTATTATGTGCATGTAATAGATGCTTGGTGTGAAATTGGTTCGGGAACACTCTTTGTTATGCTTCTTAAATTCATGCTCAAACTTGTGCTCACAACGTGTTCGATGAAATGCCTCAATGAGTTTTTCTTTAAAAATTTTTTTAACCTTCACTCTTTGGTTGGCATGTTTATAAGTTGCATTGATGCATGATGAATTCATTCATCTTTCGCAAGAGTTGTTCATGATCTTATTAATACATGATATGCATTATGTTAACCTACTCTTTGTGCTCCACTTATGAATACATTCTATGCCTATCATGACATATGCTATTCAGCTATCATTTCATCCAATTGTGCTTCATTTCACTCACTACATGTTCATTCATTCATAATTTAGTCTATCTGTGGTTATGAGTTAATACTTACATTGTGTTTTTCTTTGGTTGTAGTGGCACCTCGCAGGACAAAATACCCCGATGTAGCTAGTTCATCCGGTGTACGTATTCCGTCGTATGTGGACAGGGCAAAAATCAATAAATTTGACTACTTCAGCAAATGTACCTATGTCCAGCCCGCCTATTTAAGCCACTTGTTCCTCAATATTCCAGCCGAAAATCTATGGGACCATGAGATAGAACCATTAATCCAAAGTATTGGTTGGCAAGAATTCATTAAGAAAAAACCCAAGGTGTATCCGGACATAGCACGAGATTTTCTTTATTCCTTTGAATGCTATTTCATGAGAGATGCTGAGGATGGCACAGTGGGCTTTAAGCTCGGTAAGAAAGGTTATTCTCTAACTTTCACTCAGTTTTCTGAAATTTTAGGTTTTGTGCCAACTGCTCCATGGGAATTGGAAGATGCTTCACCTGTGGAAAATTGGGAGAGAATCAAAGATCTGGAATTGGATGAGCCTTGGGTAGGAGGGCAATACAAGGTACATGCATTAAGGAATCATGCGTTGTGAATCATTCATCGGTTTTTGGCAAAAAGTATGTACAACAATTTGAAGAATACCAGCACTATCAGTGTATCTCAAGCAATGGTTCTTTGATGTATGATGGATGGCAAAATAATCAATGGAGCGGGCATTATAGCTAGTCGAATTAAGGATTTACAGAAAATGCCAAGAAACATTGATAATATCTCGATTGGATGGATAGCCACAGTATTGGCAAATGCAGTTAATCATCAGGTTTATGGAGAACCCCTTAAAGGAGATTTGCCTTGCATTGATAATAGGATGCTGAAAAGGATGAAAATTCTGATACCTAGGCCCCGCGGTCATTGGACAACACGGGAGGAATATTTAAGAGAGAATAACATTCGGTTTGAGGAGCATCAAGAGGAGCAAGAAGAAGAGCAGCAGGAGGAGCCTATTGCCACAGCTGTGCCTTCCCCCATTAATGAGCCTACAACACCGGAATGGGAAGCACCATTTAATTAATTAAGTAGCCGGATGGATGCTCAACAGATTAGACTCGATCAAATGCAAGGAAGAATGGATATGCTTCGTGATACGGTCATGGAAGGAAATAGGAGGGTTGAGCATTTTATCCATCACTTTTGGCAGCGGTTTCCACCACCACCACCTCCACCAGAATAGATCATCATTTGCTGAGGACAACAATATTTTGAGGAGGGGGTAGCCTCCTTTCAGGGAGTTTGTTTTCAACTTTACTTTTCTTTTTCATGAATCAAACTTTGTTATTTTTGTGTTTTGTGTTGTTTTCTTTTATTGTGTTTATGTTTAGTTTGAGTTTGTAAAATGTATTAAAGACTTATGTAGTTCACCTTTTCATTTAATTTACATGAAAACTTAGTTTGCCTTAGTTGACTTCAAAACTTGAACACTTTGAATTTGGATATGGAATATGCATGTTTTAGACCTTTGGTTAGCAAGAGAACATTTATGTTGTTTAATATGCCTTTGGATGGATTAATCTTCAACTTGATAAATATTTGTTAGTTTGCAAACTCTAAAAAGCACTTAGACCAGTTTTAACTTGGAAAAAATCAATGCAATGAAGTAGTGAAGTAAGAAAATTTAGAGCACTAGAACCTTCCTCATCACCCTTCAAAGCATATGAACAACTCAAGCAACTTAGAAAATGATCTAGGCAACAATTTTCTTGATAAACTCTTTTAAAAGACTTATCCTACCTTGCTGAAATTATCCTTTGATTAACCATTTTGAGCTTATAAGGATATGCTTAATGCATACCATTAATATTTTCTTGTTACACCTAATGTTTTAACCATATAACCTAAAAAGCTTTTATCTCATGGAATAGGCCACTTTAGGATTAAATGAGTGAAAAGAGTAAAGTTTTATTGGGTGTAGTAAGAAAGTTGTAACAAAGTTATTGATGAAGTCAATTGAAAATATACCTTGTATTACCTTGAGGTTGGCTTGTAAAGGCTAAAAAAAATAAAAAATAAAAAATAAAAAATAAAAAAATAAAAAATAAAAAAATAATAAAAAAAATAATAAAAAAAGAGAAAGAAAGAAAGAAAGAAAGAAAGAGAGAACTAGCAATTATGAAAAAATATAAGTGTGGGGTAGTGCAAGGAAAAATGGAAAAATATTGACTTCTTGGTGAAAGAGCATAAAGAAAGTTGGGAATCAAGGCAAGGATTAGATTAAGTTATGAGGTTTTGTAATCTATTTGGTCTTAGAGTGGCTATATTCATTTTGATTATCTTTTATCCATTCTTTGATAAACATACCCTTAGCCCCATTACAACCTTTGTAAGACCTATGTGATTTTAAGTTTGTTTTGAGTTGTTTAGCGGAGATGACCTACGGGTTCCAGTGCTAAAGGAGAGGCCTATTGTGTTTCTAGAGCTTCAAGTACGAAACCGATTGTATGCTTATGCATTCATATATTCTATACTTCATTACTTAGTTGTGTTGACATTTTGATTTTCAAAAATTGTTTAAAATGATTTGGTCTTGCACACATTCAAGGAAACTAGCTTATATTCTCTAGTTGAAGTTAATCTATTTAGAGTTTATGTTAAGTGCTCTTGTTAAAATGCTAAGTTTGGTTTTAAAATTGCATGTCTTTATACAAGTTTGACGGTTTTGAAGGAAGGTTTGTTCTAATTTGCTTAAGGGCAAGCAAGGTTTAAGTGTGGGGTATTTGATAAGTGTGAAATATATATAGTTTTTGATATGTTTTTAGTTAAGTTATTTAGTTGTTTTGGTTTTATTTGGGTTAATGTAGAGTTAATTTGTTAATATTTATGTTTTTGAAGTTAATTCTATGTTTTGTTTGATTTTCAGGTTTAACTTGATATAAAAGGATTTAAAGTGTTAAAAGGATAAAGTTTAGGGCTAAAAGTGCGAATATGAAGAAATTAGGCGAGAAAACCAGTGTCCAGTCTAGAGCCTTGAGCCGTGACCACGTGAGTTTACTGAAGAGTTTCACACATGGCCACATGAAGAAGAAAATAGGAGAATCCATGGCCATGTGAAGGAAAGAGAAGAAATAAGCATGCTGAATCCGTGGCCATGTGAAAGCAAAAGAAGGCAATTGTAATTGACCCGTGACCACGTGGATTCCCAGTGAAGGACCACACGTGGCCACATATGGAAGAAGAAGTAATTGACCCATGGCCACGTGATCTAACTCTCCCATGTCGTGAAGGATTTACGAGCTTCCTGTTTAGCAGAATTTGATTCCTATTTTATAACCAAAGTTTAACAAGGAGTCTACTACAATTCTTGCCTATAAATAGCAGTCCAAAACACAGAAGAGGAGGCATCAATCCTTAGAATTATTCCTTAGAATTAAGCTTTCTTTTCTTAGTTCTTTGTTTTTACAATTTTTTCTTCAAACGTTGTTTTTAATTTTAAGAATGGTTTGTGAGTAGTTTTCTTTAACTTTTGCTAAAGGATACTTGAATCCTTGACTTGTATTGTTATGACTTGAGTTTGTTCTTAAATTTTAATACAAGTTAATTATTTCTTGGTTCTTAAACTTAAGTCTTGTCTTTTCTCAATTTTAAGTTGATTATTAACTTGATTAAGAATTAGTTAATTAATTGGTTTAAGTTGATTAATGATTTGCATGCTCTTAGGTTAATTTAGTTGAATTAATGCATGGTTATAATCTGAATAAGCTATAATTGTGTGTTGATTTGAGTAAGTTAAGATTAAGAAAAGAGTAACCAAGAATAGGTGAAAGTTAAATCTCTTGAGAAAGGCTTTAATAGACATCTAGGGGACTTAATTCAGTTCTTTATGCTAAGTGTTAAGTTTATCTGAATAAGAAAATTTGATGCTTGGAATGATAATCTTGAATAAAGTTATCTGGTTTTATTAAACTGAATTCCTCATAATCACTTGTATGTTTTCTTTTAATTAAATCATGGCAATATTTGTTAAGGTGGATAGTCCTTTAGTAAAAGTTGTCTTTATCATTGATTTTTAACTCATTCGATTTACTTGCTTTCAATAAATCTCTTCTTACTTTAGCTTTTTCAATTATTTTAATTTAGTTTAAATTATTGTTTTCAATTCATCACAACTTTGGGATTTCTCTTCTCTCTTTACATACAAGATTGGTTTTAAAATTGAAATAGCACATACAAGCACAAGTTTCCCTTGGGTTCGATATTTTAGGTCATAATCTTATTTCCCTATATTACTAAGCTGATCTAGTACACTTGCTAGACACCGGTCAGGACTGCTCATCCTCCAAATTTTCTTCCTTATTATGCTCTTTCTCCAGTTCAATTATCACCTCATCTTCATTATCCTTCGAATGCATAAAAAAACTTTGAAGCTCATAATCTAATATAATTTCCTCTTGCTTTTCTACTATGCATTCTTGAACACCATTTACAAAGTAAATTGACTTTTTAAAGTCATATAAAGGTGTTTCATCACTTTATTTACATTAAATACCATGTCCTTCTCATTGAACCTTAAAATGACCGTTTGCCTATAAACATCAATCAAAGCCTTTGCCGTGTTCAAAAATGATCTTTCCACTATTAAAGGCACTTTTCGATCCTCCTTCATATCTATTACGACAAAATCCACTGAAAATATAAAATTTCCTACTTTCACTATTAAATCTTCTATAATTCCCTTAGGCTTCTTTATGGATCTATCCATCAATTATAGCATCATTTGGGTCTCCTTTATATCCCTTAAGTTCAATTTCCTACAAATTGAATAAGTTATTAAATTTATTTTAGCATCCAAATCACATAATGCATGACCAACAAAATTCCCTCATAATTCACATGGTAGAGTAAAACTTACAGGATCTTCTAGTTTTGCTAAAATTTTGTTGATTAAAATTGCACTACAATTTTTAGATAATTGAACCATTCCTACCCACTCTAGCTTTTTCTTATTAGTACAAAACTCTTTCATAAATTTAGCATATTTAGGCATGTGTAATAAAGTTTTAGCAAATGGTAAATTAAATACAACTTTTTAAACATGTCTCAAAATCTAGGTAATTACTTATTATGCTTTTCTTTCCTAGCTAGAGATGGATAAGGCAATTGAGATTCATCAAGAATAGTAGAAAATAATTTTTCCTTACATTTACCTTTCTCAATAACAGGAGATACCTCGTCATTAATTTTGGGATTAGAAAAACTTACCTCCATTGTTGGTTCCACCATTTTAGAAGAGTTCTTACCCATTTCAGCTTTTTGTACCTCTTTTCCACTTCTTAAAGTGATTGCTTTAGCTTTCTTATTTAGATTTCGGTCCACATTAGATGGAAAAGTACCTTGAGTTCTATTAGAGAGTGAATTGGCAAGTTATCCCATTTGGTTTTCTAGGTTTCTAATGGATGCCTCTTTATTTCTCATCCAAATATCTTGAGATTTCTATTTAGTGTTTTGACTTGCTAATATTGAATTTTGGGAGGCCATAAAACTAGCAATCATTTCTTCTAAATTTGTTTTCTTTTCTTGTGGAGGTTGGGGTTTTTAAATCTGGGTGGTTGATAAGGTTACGATTGATATGTAGGAGGGTAGTGTGGTTGGGATTGATTTTTATATGGTAAATGGTTATTGCTATGAAAGGCTTAATTCTGGTTAAAGGGAGCCTTAGGTTGAGGGTTAGAGGTAAATACTTGTTTCCCTTCTCTTCGTACAAAGTTAGGATGATTTCTCTATCCCAGATTATAGGTATTGCTGTAAGGGTTCAAAGCATTCACTTCTTCCATTGATCCTTCACTATTCTTAATTTTAAGTGCTCTTTGTGTTCCTGTTTAAACATCACATCTATTAGATAAAATTGATGCATTTTAAATTTTTAGCTTATTTATTTCCCTTAAATGCTCTTTTCTCATCAATTCTAATTGAGCCTTTAGCATAGCTATTTTGTCTACACCATGTACTCCATGCTTCTTTTGTATGGCTCTAGAGGTTACCCATTGAGCATCATTTATTGCCATCTCATCAAGAAGTAAGAACGCTTCTTTAGGGATTTTGTTCATAAAGCTTCCATTAGAGGCTGTAACTATAGGAGATCTTGTAGCTTGATTCACACCTGCATAAAAGATATGCATTAATTGATAAACAGTGAATTCATGGTGTGGGCAACTTTTTAAGAGTCTCATAAATTTTTCCCAAGCCTTATGGAATGGTTCCTCATAAAACTGCTGAAAATCATTAATGTTCTTCCTAATAAAGGTTGTTTTGTTAGGTGGAAAGAATCTACATAGTAATTTCTCTTGCATTTATTGCCATGATTGAATGGATTGATTTGGTAGCATTTGCAATCAATCTCTAGCCTTTCCAATAAGGGTAAAATGAAATACTTTAAGTCTAATGTCATCCATAGATACATTTGGGATTTATACCACGTCACTAATTTCTAAGAAACTATCTAAGTGTTGAGCGGGATCCTCTATTTTTGAACCTAAAATTGATTCTTTTGTACCATTATGATGGTGTTGGGTTTTATCCCAAAAGATTGGTGATAAGGTATCCTAAGGGTTTTATGTTTTCATTCCACCTAGGAATAGCATAGTTTTCATTAGTTCTAGGTCTAAACCCATTCCCTTGAGCTCGATAGCGCAAGTGTTGCTCTTCTATCCTAAGTAGTGGTGGATCATTACTAGGTACGTCATCAATGTTGGGAGGTAGATCTACCCTTATCCCTTGATTATTCATGGTGTCTCGTAGTCTCCTAATCCTATGAAATATCCTTTCTATCTCAGGACCTATAGGCAAAATTGGATCGCCTCTTACCATAAACTATTGACACTTACAAAATAAAAGAAGAAATCAAATAACAAAATAGGAATAGAGAAAAAAAGAAACACATAAACATTTGCTTTAAAATCTAAAAACAATTAAACAAATGCCAATGGTTCCTTGGTAATGACGTCAAAAACTTGACTGGTATCTAGCAAGTTTACTAGATTGGTTAGTATTATAGGAAAATATAATTATGACCCCTAAATATTGAATCCAAAGGAACCTTGTGTATATAAGAAAGATTTTAGATTTTTAGAATGAAAACTATGTGAGAGAGAAGAGAAATCCCAAAGTTACAATTATGAAGATTAACTAAATTAAAGACAGAAATTTGAATAACTAAGAGTAACAACCTAAAGGAAACAACTAAAAATAAAATAATTAAACTAAATCTTGAATGAAAGCAGGGTAGATAAAAATCAATATTAAAACAACTTTCACTAAAGGACTATCCACCTTAACTTTATATTGCAATGACTTAAATTTAATAAGAATATCGGTGATTATGGAAAAACTAGATGAATAAAGCCTGATATCTTGAATCAAGAATATCTTTCTTAAATATCAAATTCCCTTTTTAAGGATAATTTTACACTTAGCATAAAAATCTATTTTTAACTTCTTAAACTTTCATTAAACTCTTTTCTAAGTAAATTTAACTTCAATTTATTCTTAGTTCCTCCTTTCTTAATATTAATCAATATTACCAATGCATAATTACTTCAAAACTAGAAAATAATCATACATTGACACTAAAGAATTAATCCAAGAATATGCAAATCATCAACTATGCTTAAATCAATTTTTAGTTATTGAACCAATAGACTAATAATCAATTTTAACATAATCAAAGATAAAAATATGTTTAAAACTAAGAGATAACCAACTTGTGTTTGAATATAAAGCTCAACTTAAGTCATTAGAAAAAAAAATTAAGGATTCAAGTATTCTTTAGCAAAAGTAAAAAGAACTACTCACTATTCATATTGAAAACTAAAGCAAAATTAAGAATGAGAATAAAAAACATAGAGTATAAAAGCTCCCTTGATCATCGTTTACAGAAAACCAGAGAAAACTTCATGTTCTAAGCTTTTGTTCTTTAAAAGCTAAGAAAAATAATGTAAAAATTAAACCTAATCTAAATTTTGTGCTTAAGTTTATATCTCTCTTTGTGCTTGTTGTTCAGGTGTTTTAGTCCTCTTTTTATAGGCATTAGAGAGAACTTCTTCCCTTTATTGCTTCCAAATTAGAATCGGCGAAGAGTTTTTATTAAATAGGAAGTTATATCTTCTTTTGCCTTTTTGCACTCTAGAGAGTTATTCTATCACTTAGGAGAGTGATGCTTTTGCCTTAGGTGAGTAACTTTCTCACTCGGGAGATTGAAGGCTTACAGGACAAAAATAGCTTATTCTTTTAGGTGAGTGACTTTTCTCTTTTAGGTGAGTAAATTGGCCACTCAGGAAAGTAAGTTCATCACTCAACTGAGTGATCTTATCACTCACTCGAGTGATGAGCCTCTATACTCCACAACACAATTTTGCCATTTTTTTCAAAATTTACAGTTTTGCCCCTAAACTTCTTTTTTTTTTTTTAATTTAATCTTTTTTCTTTACAATTTGTCTTGAAAAATACCAAAACTTACAATTAAATCTCAAAACACAAATTCAACTAAATAAACAATAATTTAACTAAATTAAGACTAAATTAACTAAATTAAACACCTGAAGGGATACAGAACCTATAAGGATTAGGTTGAGAAGTTACTTTTTGCATTAAAGGGATACAGAACCATAGCTAGGACTTCAATTAGAGCTACTCCCTTCTCCCTTGTTTATGGAACAAAAACTGTATTGCTAGTAAAGATTAAACACTAGTCGGCCAGGGTGGTCATATAAGCTGAATTACTAGAAATATAATGGGCTAGGCAAAGGTTGCTTCAGCTTAACCTGTTGGATGTAGATAGGATGGAAGCCTAATATCATAACTAAATTTATTAGAAAAGATTGGCATGATCTTTTGGAAAAAAATTTAGAAAGCATCATTTGAAGGAAGGAGATATAGTTTTCAAGCATATAAGGTCAGGTATTCCTGATATCAAAGGCAAGTCTAGACAAACATGGAAAGGCCTATTTATGTTAAAAAAGTTATTGTCCATAATCCTATATGATAGTGATGGAAATGAATTTAAAGACCTAGTCAATATTGATAAGCTAAAGAGGTTTTATGATTAGACTCAGAAAAAAATAAAAATAAAAGAGAAAAAAAGAGAATATAGCCTTATGGGTTGAAAACCGAAAATTAGCGGCCTTACTAAAATTAGACGCCTCGCCAAGATGAAGATTAAAAAAAGGCATCTTGGGCAAAAATTAGAGGTAGAGTGAAATGTTCAATCAAGAAATTCTGAGAGGGCTGATTGATAATATGGGAAAAATACTTTTAAGGTTTAATCTTAAGAATGAGTAAAAGCTTGTACTTTTTAAACTTAATGTTGGTAATGATCATATTAGTGAAAGTATGTGAAAATATTTTCGTTTGTAATGTAAACTTGTACATTAATATAAATAAGAGCAGTTTTATTTTACATACTTTAAGTTATCTTATTCGATATGAAAAGTAGTATATAGTTTTATCACATTATTACATGTTTAAATATAAAAACTATCCTCAACTACTCTCGCCTGAGTTTTATCTCAGCCAATTTGCTCTATTGTCAACTGCAAGGCTGGGCACCCATCTTTTGTATGCAGCAGAAGTAATAAAGTCACAATCAATCATTCTGTGAATGTTAGCCTTTACATACAATGATAAGGGATGCCTTATAATATCCTATATCTTCTTAAATTATCGAGTATAACTAGAGAATATGCAAAAGTGGCTCTATGTAGGCTGTATAGTGGCACACATCTAGAATGTCCAATCTGAGTCACATAATTAGGTACTAGCCATGTACATATGAAGTTAATATCACTGTCATCTACTATTGCTAGCCATACAAAGCCTTTCTGTGGTGACTCAAAGCCCTGAAGTGACCTTCTAAGAACGTAATGGCTCAAAAAGTATGTTGATAACTTTAGAAGGAGGTTCCTATAGTAAACTTAATTTCTCTTGTAGCCACACATGAAAAAAAAAGGAAAAATGATAAAGAAAAAATAATAAATAATAATAAAAGAAAAATGATAAAATAAAAGTTGATGGGTTGAGTTGATTTTATCCCAAGCAAAAGTAAGGCACAGGGTTGCGTGAAAATCCAAAAGGATGCATTTCTAGCTAAGAAAAGTTAGTGTGAAAACCCATAAGGGGTGCACTACCTTTTAAAATAATGATTGTTACCTGGAGTAACAAGGGGCTCCCAGAAAGGGATGCAGAGGGATCAGCACAGAGAGTGTTAGGTCGAGGATGGTTTTTGCTAAGATTACAAGATAGGAGGTTAGATCATTGTGTATGCCTTCGAAAATGCTGAGCAGTCTAGTTGGTTTCCATGAGTTCACTATTAAGTGCAAAGTAAGATAGATTAGCATAATAATGCCAACATGGAAAATGGGTACATCAGAGAAGTTATTCAGTGCATCAAGCAGTAGTTCCAAGGGGATAAGTCCTTGTCGAGGCACTAATCTAATAGCCACAGAGGGAAGAATTCCCAAAACTTGACTTACATCTCTCGAGTAATATGGTAAATAACTCAGAACACAGGGTAAGGTTCCAAGAATTAACTTCACACCAATAATTTTAGCGATTTTTTCAGATAGGGACACATCTCTTGATGGGTAAACTTGAAGATATGGAATTAGCGGTTTCTAATATACATAGTAAATAATAAGAGCCTTATATATATCAAATAAAATGTAATGATAATGTTAATAATAATAATAATTAATAATAATGAAGGTTGTATAATAAAATGTACAGGTATATGAAATGACAATGATTAAAAGAGGCATATATAAAAAATAGAAAATAAAAAAATAATGATGATATTAATAATAATAGTATTGTAATAGCACTAAAAAATAAGTAGTGTAATAAATAATATGCAAATAAAAAAAGATAAGTAAAATAACAATAATAAAATAATAATAATAATAATAAATAATAGAATTTATAGTTAATAAGAACAAAGAAAAGGAAAATAGCACTTCCTTAGAAAAGAAGCCCACTTGAAGACCTAACATGCAAATAAGGAGGTTTGAGGGATATTTATAGGCCAATGATGAGTCACTTCCTTGACTCATTTGAGTCGCACCCTTGGGCCTTGGGTCACCTCCAATCCACTTAGGTGATGCATTTTGCATAGGATATGCATATTTTTAATCCATCTTGTAAATTTTTTAGATTTTACAGAAAAACCCCGTAAAAATTGCATAGGAAACTGGGAGCATTGCCTGACTTATGAAGTAAATTAATAATATTATATGTCTATTGGTGAATAAAAATAGTGATTAAATAATAATAATAATAGTAATAATAATTAATAATATTAATAATCATAATCATAATAGTAATAGTAATAATAGGTGTAAAATAATCTGACATCATAAAATAATTAAATTAAAATAAAATTTGGGTTTAACTAATTAATTAATGGGTTTATTAGAGTTTAATGGGGTTTAATTGATATTTATTATAATATTTATTGCCACTCATTCCTGTCAGTGGGTCTTTTTAACCGTTTTGGCTGAGTCACACCCTAAGGTCGTGACTCACTCCTTTTAAGTGATACTACGCAGTTTTGATTGTGAGTCATGCCCTAGGACCGTGACTCACTAAGTGGCTCACTGGCTTGAGCCATGACTCACCAAAAATCCATTTAAACCAATCTTCTTCTTTTTTTTCTTCTTCTTTATTTTTCTCCCTCTTCTGAAATGCGACTAACGATCTCTTATGGGTATTTTTTCGGCATTTTTTTCTCATTTCAGACTCTGTTTTGCACACTATTTGTGTTGTTGGACTTGCAATTGCATTGCACACTCATGGATACCACTTTTGTTGAGTTTCCTCTCATAAAATTTATCTAGCCATTAAAGAGTTAAGGTTAGTTTTCCTTACTTTTTCTTATTTTTCTTGCTTTTCTTGCTTTTTACTGTATCATATGTGTTGCTTGACTTTTTGCTCAATTATTTGTTCTATTTAGAGCCAAAATTTCCCATATGATTATATTTTTGTAATTGCTTATTTTTGATACCTTTACTGTAATTATAATTTTCTTTTAATTGTTGTTAATTGTAGCTTTAGTTAATTATAATAATTAGCAACTAGGAATATATCATTTATAACCAAGAAGAAAGAAATGGGCAGTAGGTGAAATGAAAAAAAAGCAACAGTAGAGGCAGAAAAAATGAAAAAATATAGTAAAAAAAGAAAAAAATAGATAATTATGAATAAAAAGAGCTAAACACATTTAGATTAGTTAGGAAAGTTTTCATGGTCAGATTTGAGCATGTTTTCTTAGGCATGCGTCATTAGTTTTTGAACCTTAAAACAAGCTTGAATAAGGCTAATAATTATGTACATTAGCCAGTTAAATTGAGGCACATCACAATTATTTTTAGAAATGTTGTAAATGAGAGTTGTAATTGTCAATATTTCAGATGCTTGTGTATATATTTGTGATGCATGCATGCTTTTGAAAATAAAATGATTTGCTAAGTGAATGTACAAAGCAAGAAAGTTGATAAAAATGAAATATTAGTTTTGTCTTTATGCTTGATTTAGCATGTGAATGTGTATGTGCACCTAAAGTTTGGCTGGATGTGATTAATTATGATCGGTGTCTAGCAAGTATACTAGATCAGCTTGTAATATAGGAAAATATAATTATGATCCCAAATATCGAACCTAAGGGAAAATGTGTAAGTGTTAAGAATTTCATATTTTAGAATGGAAATTGTGTGTGAAGAATGAAAGAAATCCCCAGTTTTATAATGATGAATAATTAATTAAACTAAAAATAGCAATTTAAATAACTAAAGTGATAAAACTAATGCAATTAAATATAAACTTTAACAAATAAACCTGGACTTAAATAAAGCAAATAATGAAAGTTGGTAAATATCAATAACGAAGATAACTTCTGCTAAAGGACTATCCACCTTAACTAATATTACAATGACTTAATTTCAAAAGAACACAAATGATTATGGAAAAACCAGATAAATGGAGCCAGATAGCTTATTCAAACTATCATTTTAACTATTAAATCTTCTTATTAGGAATAATTTAATACATAGCATAGAGATCCCATTTGAAACTCCTAGACATCCATTAAACTCTTTTGCAAGCAAACTTAACTTCAATTTATTCTTAGTTTAAACTTCTTTGTATTAATCCACTCTTACCAACATATAATTACCTCAAATTTAGAAAATAATCATGCATCAATAAGAATGATTTAACCCAAGAACATGCATATCATAGATCATATATAAATCAATTATTAACTATTAATCAAGTAAATTAATAATCAATCCAATAACAATCATAGATAAGAATTTGTTCAAAATTAAGAAATAATTAAATTTGCATTGAATTAAAGCACAAACTAAGTCATTACAATAAAAGTTTAAGGATTTAAGGATCCTTAAGAAAAAGTAAAGTGACTACTCACTTTATCTTAAAAACTAAATAAAAATAAATAAAATGATACAAACTCATAAAGTAAAGAAGCTCACTTGACAGTTCTATAGAAAACCAAAGTATAGCTTCAAACTCTAATATTTTATTTCTAGAAAGCTAAAATAAAACTAAAACAAAACCTAAGCTAAAATCCATAATTAATTCTCCTCTCTAGTTTTGGTGTCTTGAACATCCTTTTATAGCCTTTAAAAAAGAAGTTTTAGTGCGTTGTGATTTCCTAAATCAAGTTATAAAAGAGTTTCAGCCAAACATGAAGTTTTTTGTAAGGACCCAATCATGACCCTAATTAGATTATTGTTAATTAATGAGAACCATCATTAATTAAGGCAAAATTAGATTATTTTGCAATTATTGAGGTTAAGTCCCAAGAGGGATATTTTGATAATTTCAGCATGTAAATACATGAGTTAAGTTAAATTATAATTAAAGAAAAGGATATAATTGAAGTGAATTAGAAAGTCTTGGGGTTAAGTTTAAAGAAATTAATATAATGGGGGTTTAATTGTGTATAAGGGTATAGTGGGGATTTCCTTGGTGAGATATTTATCCCATTATAAATTAGGGTTTTGGGGAGAGATGGAGAGGGGCATTTTGAGGGATCTCTCTCTCTCTCTCTCTCTCTCTCTCTCTTTATGGTTACGGTTTGGAGAAAGGGAGCTAGGGTTTGTAAGCTAACATCAAAGGTAATGTTTCCCTTAAAGATTTCTTCTTTCTTTTCTTTTAATTTGTGATGTTTGGTGATGGATTACAAGATCTTATTGTTATCACCATGTGTAAGGAGAAGAGAGAAGTAGATAGATCAAGTGAAGAAGAAGGAAGAAATTATGAGCAAAGGAGATGGATCAAGAGGATCAAAGGAAGAGTTGAAGCTTCAATGAGGTATGGGACTATTATGATGATTTTGTGCATAGGAGTGCTATTGATAAGTGTTGCCTATAGATGAAATTAAAGGAATTAGCGTTAGGTTTTTTGAATACATAAATTGGGATGAAAGGGAAGACTGTTTGCTTTAAGATGCCGAGTCATGAACTCCTTCACGAGTCGTGAACTTTTGCCTTATTTCTCCTCATGACTCGTGATTCTAGCCTTCGTTACCTGTTGACTTGTGAATGTCTTCACAAGTCATGCATTCTTGTCTGACTCATGAATGCCTTCACGAGTCGTGAACTATTTACCCCTGGGTCACTCGTGAATGTGCTATTCCTCCATGGTCTTTGACTCATGAATCCCTTTATGAGTTGTGAATTTTTGTTCGAGTCATGAGCCCCTTCACGAGTCATGAAATTCAGCTCTTTTGCTTTACTCGTGAGCCCCTTCATGAGTCATGAACTTCACCCTTTTTTTCTTCACTCGTGAATCCCTTCACGAGTCGTGAATTTATTCCTTTGGCATGCACAACCACTTATGGTCTTTCCTCCTCCCCTTACACGGCCAAGTAAGGCTTATTGATGTACATGTTTTCTCCACTTCTTTTTATGGCCATATGTACTCCTTAATTCTTCCAAACTAGTTCTTATCCAAGATTAAGCTATGTAATAAGATATTGAAGACAATATTATTTAGTTCATAAGATTAGTTAGTGAACAAGATTTGAGGTGAATTGTTTATAGTAAGTAAAACTAATGGTAATGTTTACTAAGTGATGATTGTTATGCAATTTAATATCAATGGAATAATAGACTATTGAAGCCTCTTTCTCTAATGTTAAAGTCCCTAAAAATATGATTTAAAAAGGCATAAGTATAAGATGAAGTATTATAGAATTTTAAAAGATATAAAATGCTATTATCAGAGGAGAAGATTGAGTTAAGCTATAATCCATCCAAAGTCACCTATAAGGTGAATTAAAGCATGATCGCTTAATATGAAAACCTATACATATATATATATATATATATATATATATATATATATATATAGAGTAGAGTGAAAAAGTTTTAGGATAATAATCCTATAAGGTTATGAATTGGAGTCCACTTGAATTCTAATGAGAAAGACTTACATGTGATAATGCTAAAATAATTAGGTTGCTAAAATGTGTTTTAGTGCTGAATGGCATAAAACTAAGAAGAGTGAGAAGAAATGTAGGAATCACAAGAGTATGCCATTTGATATGCCCTTTATAGTATAGTATAAAGTATGCGCTCGGCCAAAGCAAATGGTTCTACCTAGATACTATACTTTGGTAACCCATTTCAATGGCACGAGAATAATATGATTTAGCTTAGTAATGATAAGAAGATAGTTGTAATGTTACTTTAAACATACATGCTAATTAATGTATTTTATATACGAGTATAAGGTATGTAATATGCTTAAGTTAAAAAGAGGAGTGTCTTAAAGGATATTATAAAACTATAGAAGCTTGTTTATACTTCAAGTCATAATGGGAATTGATGGTGAACCTTGATGTAAAGGATTATACCGCCTGTTTTTCGTACTCTATGATGTACAATGAAAGTTACAAGTCTACAAGTAATGTGTTAACAATTAAGATGATATAATCTTATACAACTCACCTAGGAAAATAATGTTATAAAATAGAAAGTACAAATAAGATGATCATGACATATGTGATAACGTTATGGTAGATAATCTATTGCCTATGATATAATAGACTATAAAAGTGAGCTAAAGTGGCTAAAGATGAATAAGTATTGACTTTAAGCTACAAGAGAACTTATTTGTTCCATTATATTGATCATGGATGCTTGAGTGCTGCTATATATATGATTATGTGTCAATGTGATTAATTATGGGAATAGGAAAACTATTCATGGGAAGCAGTAACAAGGTACACTATTGAGAACTATTTATGAGTTATGTAAGTTTTTATATGGTATGATTGATTTGAGCATGCTATTATGAGTAGCTTGACTTACTATGTAAACAAGTATGAGTACTAAGAAAAAAAATATGTATTGCCATGTTTAAGCTGTAAATATATGTACGAGTGTATGTGGATACACGCAATGGTAATCATGAAAGATGACATATTATTATTGTTTGCATAAAAACATAGCTATTATGATATGAACAAAAGAAAATTGAGGCAACCATACGATCATATGATAGCATCCATATGTAATGGAGCCTAAAGCTCAAAATTGATGTATAATAAGAATAATATACATTCTTTTATGAAAAGTGGCTTTAAGCCAAATAATGTGCTACGTAAAGAAGAATATGTTAAATCAAAGATGTCTTAAAAAGTTAAGCCTGCGGGTCTTGGTTCAGTTGTGGATTAGATAGGCATGCCTAGAGGGATACAGTCGCAGCTGCCATAATTGACCCCATTTGGGTCTTGTTCCTTAATGGAACCATTGTTTGACCTCGTTTGGGTCCATAGTTTGTTCCTTGCTGGAACCATTGCTTGACCCCATTTGGGTCCATAGTTTGTTCCTTGCTGGAACTATTGCTTGACCCCATTTGGGTCCATAGTTTGATATCTTCAAATATCCATAGTTTGATACCTTCGGGTATCCATTGCTCCCATTATCCACCTTTCGAACTAGTACTTAGGCAGGCTATTAAAGATGTAAATTGTACAAGAAATAAAGTAACGTATGTTTCGATTGCATCACGTATATATATATATATATATTGGAATCATGATAATGATATATTCTATTGCTTTATTCTAAATTTTAGTTATCTATATACTATTTTCTATGAAATTAAGTGCCATGTTATGTATTACTTGATTGTGATGTCTTGCATTAACTATGAGAAAGGTCGTCGTATGGGTGCCAGTGTGAGTTGGTTTCATGGTGAATAGTTAGGCTGCATGGGCACAAGCTTGCAATATTAAACTAAACGTTATATGAACTATGACATGCATAATAATATTCATGTATGGGAAACTTAGAAAATGTTTGCATGTGGTATGGAGACCTTGTCAGTTAATCATGGGGTGTAATACCTATTCCTTAAAATGGCATGCAAATTCATGAGTATGTATATGAACATCTATATATGTATGTGTATATGTATAATTCTAATATAAACCAAAGTGCAAAGTATGATATGAATCTGTATAATGTTTAAAGGGCAATGATAAGTTTGTAATATATGTAATGAAATCATGCCTAGCAATATCTCTTGCAAAAATTATACAACATGAGCATTTCCTTTTGGCTATGAATGAATGTTAAATGCAAATATTAGGTAACCAAATTGGTTAATGGCATTAAGTTGAAGGTTGTACGAATATGATGATGATATTGGTATTCTTGAATAAAAGAACTATAAGATGCATGAACTTTTCTAGGAAATACAAGAGGGCTAAAGATGATCGTTAATTAACAAGTTCAGGGATAAGATAAGTTTATGCAATGCTCTCGGTTTAGTAAAGATGACATCTATGGTTAAGGTTGAAAAATCCCTAGAATGTCCACTATGGCATAATAAATATTGTAAAGTCATATGTTATTCTATGTTATTGTGATAGTTGTATTTGATTTTATAAAGATAATTGTAAGAGCTTGTCCAAAGAATTTTGTTCCCCACTAAGCTTTATAGCTTAGCATGGGTTTGTTTATCCATGTAGGTTTCAACATAAGCTTCAGTGAGATTGGTAGCTTTAGTGGCTTGCCCACCATTGAAGAGAAGACTGGGCAAAATTGTGATTGCCTTAGAGGATTTCAACATGTTTAGAAGGCCATTATGTTATAATTATCTATTTATAAGTTTGATTTATTCTATTGTGGCATGTAATTATGGCCTATCTTATTATTATTTTATTATTTCTGCCTGAGCTTTACTAGGTTTTGATGATGATGATTGATGATTATCCATGGTTAGTGGATTAGGGTGTTACATTTTTTATTGTTAATTCATATGATATATTGAGGAAAATGTTTTTAGTCACTCGGTTGAGTGATGGAATGCTCAGAAGAGTGCCTTGGTCTCTCGGATGAGTGAGTTTCTATTGGGGTGAGTGATTTCCTTCTTAGGTGAGTGCTTAGAACACTTAGGAGAGTGAAGACTTACTCGGTTGAGTGTTTTTCATACTCTCCCAACTACTTGCTTGCTATCCCTCACAACACATTCTTCCATTCTCTCCCAAATTTACAATTTTGCCTTTTAACTTTTTCTTTCTTCAATTTACTTCTTCTTTTCTTCAATTAAGCCCTAAAAATATCAAAACATACAATTAAATCTAAAAACTCATAAATTAACTAATTGAACATAAAATCAACCAAATTAATACTAAATTAACTAATTTAAATACATAAAAATATAATAAAAATATAGTATAATTCATAATTATCAAATATCCCACACTTAGTCTTTGCTTGCCCCAAAGCAAATTTAAGCTAACCAACTCCTCACAATAATCAAACTTCAACCAAGATTTATACATTCCAAAACCATGCGTAGCAATTAACGAGAGCACTCAATAAAATTCTAACTGGAATAAATTCAAATAAGATAATATGAGTTAGTTTCTTTATATGTGTGCAAGATAAAAATATTTTAAGCTCTTTTCAAATCAAAACACCAATGCAAATTCATAATAAAGCTTAGAATTGATTTACACCTAAGTGTATAAATGGTTTTGTACTTAAAACTCTAGAAATACCACAGGCCTCTCCTTTAGCATCGAAATCTGAAGGTTATCTTTGCTAAACAATTCAAAAGCAAAACTTAGAATCACTTAAGTCTTAATAGGTTGTAATGAGGTTAGGGCGTTGGTTATGAAATAATGGATAAAAGATAATAAAAAAGAATAGCCAATCTATGTTTGAATATACCAAACTCCAAAAATTTAAGCTACTAAGCACAAATCCCTTTATTATGCTAATTTTTTTTTATTTCATACATATTAAGTTCATTCCAAAATAATAATGAAATTCCTCTTAATTTACTCAATTTCACAACTTGAAAGAAGCTAAAATTTCTTACCCCTGTAAAAACCTCACACTTAAAATTTTGCCTTATATGCTAGCTTTATTTTTGATATTTTCTTTTCTTTTCTTTATTTTTTTTCTAATCATGCTAGTTCTATTAAAGGCAATATCAAATTACAATGATGAATTACAAGGTAAATTAGAACTGTTTCTTGATTTCAATCTAAGCCCTTGCTACCAATCCTTCATTATCTTCCAAATTCCTATTATTCCATCTAAAATAAGAGTGGCAACTCTTAAAAGGGAAGGTAAATGCTATTTAGGCTATATGGTTTTATAAATGGGTGTAACAAGAAAAATTAAAATGGCACATTTTTAGCATGTCTTATTAGGCTCAAAATGGCTTAATAAAGGTCAATTGTATCAAAAAGGTAGGAAAACAACTAAGATATGGCTAAACAAAACAAATTTGCCTATATCACTTTTTTAGTTATTTGAGTTATTTTTATGCTTTAAAGGGTGATGAGGAAGGTTCTAGTGTCCTAAAATTTCATACTCAACTTTTCAATGTATTGGTTTTTCTTACATTTTAAAACTGGGCTTTTGGTGTTAAAAAAGTGGAAACTAACAAATATAAGTCAAGTTGAATGTTAAACTAGCTAAAATTTCACTAAACAATATACTAATCATAGTGCTAAACAAAAATTCTGACTAATGCACATTCTAAGTTCAAGTTCAATTTGTTTAATTTTTGAGAATAAAACTGGAGCAAACTAAGTTTAGTGCAAGTTAAGTGACAATTTAAATTAACTAGCATAACCTAATTAATGAACAAGCAATCAAACTAAAAGAAATACTATTACCACTAAATAGATTTCAAAGTCATCTAAAGTTACATCTTAAACAAAAATAAGAAAGTAAAAATATAAAGCTAGAATAAAACAAAAACAAAAGCAAATACACACACACACACATATATATATATTCATGAAATAAAGGGAAGTGTGAGACTATCTACTTCCTGAATAAAATTGAGCTTAGCTTAAGTAAGCTCTACCCCCCCTCAAAAAAACTTTGCTGTCTATAGCAAACTGGAACTCATGTCACTGGGGTGGCGAAAGAGGTTGTGGTGGGAAACATGCCCAAAAACTCTGGATGAACCACTCCAAATTCTACTTTACTTCATCAATGATATCTTGCATAATCTCCATTCATCCATACTATATGTCCAATCTAGCTTTAACCTGATCCAAGTGAGTAAAAATTTGAGATGAAAAAGCTTTAGTAGCTGGTTGTGCCTCTTGGTGTTCAGCCTCTTGGTGCTTATCCTCTTCCTTATTGACCTCATCTTGTTGCTCATCATTCTGAATTCCATTCAATTGTAAGTATTCAACTCTAGTTGTCTAATGGAAATAAGGTTTAAGCTCTAATATCTTCATGAGTTTAATAATTGCAAAATCTATGTACTCAATATCACTTTCAGGAGGCTTCCTTAAGTTTATGTGGTTCACAATGTTTTCCAAGATAGTGGCAATCCATCAAATAGAAATTTCCTTGACATTAAGAGGTTTCTTTTGTAACTCCTTGATCTTTTGTGCTATAAATACTGCACCATTAATGGTGATTCCCTCAACCATGCACCTTAATAACATAATTTTTTTTTGAATTCACTGCACTGAGGCCACCACGACAATTGGAAATGTTCTTAGATAGATATCGATGAAAAACCCATAATGCATGATCTCGCATTGAATGAGCTTTAATCTACCCGCTCTTTCATGGCACTGGATTGATACGATCTCTCACTATTTTCCAATTCTCTCGTGAAGTAGTATTAGGCAATTCATCAATGGTAACCTCTAGAAAGCATAAATATTATGTAAACTTAGGAAAATTCATTGTGTAACCCTTCCTCCCTAACATGAAGCCTACATTGTCAAGATCCTTATTAGCCTTAAAGTAGCACTTAAAAGAATAAAGAAAATATCTTGCAAGAGATGGGTAAACTTTTGCCCTATTCTCTATAAAATCCTCCCATCCTATGTTTTTTATTAATGGCAATATTTCATTCCATTGGTTTCCATCAGCTGTATCCAAGTAAAGTTTACTCAAGTATACTATCTACACATATATGCATGCACTAAAGTATTCATATAGTGAGTGTTTTTCCTTATCCACATACGCTAGAATATGTAAATCGAAAGAACTTGAAGCATCATCATTCTAGCTTTCTTAGGAGCCATTGCACATGGTAAAATAACACCAGTGATGAGTAACATTGAAAGTTTAAGCTGGACACTAATGTAATAGGTTGGTGTAATTCAAGTTTATGGATCATGTCCAATACATATTTGCAACCTATCTCAAACTGGAAGTGTAGTGATGAAAAAAGTCAATGCACTATGGGGAGGATATCAAAACATAATGTCACTTGATCACATGGGAGCAAGTGGCAAACTAATACCAAAATTTGAATAAAATTGAAAGCTAAATACGTTCATTCAAGAGAATTAAGTTACTTTGGCACCATAGTAAAAGCCTACTATACAATGATATCAAAGAAGAAATGACAAGTGAGAATGAGCTAATGAAAGATGAGAGTAGATAATCATGGAAAAAGCTATGAAAATTCAAGCCAAAAAGTGAATGCTAGTCACTTAGGCATTTCATCAAACACCTTGTGTGCATAATTTGCCAAAGCTAGATTAAGTCCAATTTGAAATTTTAAGTTAAACCCACATTCACAAAACTCATCAAAGACATGCATATCAGAAGCGTAAAAGGAAGAACATGCCAAATTAATAAGAAATTTAGCTAAAATTGAAGTTAGTAACAACCCCTATATTAAAGAAGAAAAACTCAATTGCAAAGCAAATTAATGAATATAATGTGTTAATGCAAAAATTAGGGAAGTATAAACACTTACTTGCTTGCAAAACACAAGAAAAGATGATAGAAATTTGATGATCTAAACTTGGTGCTCATGAGAGTAGGATTGAAAGTTGGGTGAGTGAAAGAGAGAACTCAAGTGAGTGTCTATAAGTGAGGGGGATGGGAGTGTGGGGAGTGGGTTTTAAACAAGGCGCTCGGGTGAGTGAACAAAGCCATTCGGCTTAGTGAGGGGTCTCAGTTTCAAAAGGTACAAAATGGGTGAGTGAAAAAAAACTACGAACATGAGGAGAAGACCACTTGGGAAAGTGCCTAAGAATACTCGACTGAGCTTCAACTTACTAGAACAAAAGAGGCCAAAAATGCATAAAACACCAAGGAAAGCAAATCCTTACTTAACCACGTAAACAAGCACTCGGGTAAGTGCCTTGGATCACTCGATTGAGTAGGGAGGGGATGCCCTCACACTTAATTTCCTCTGTCTAACTTTTTTTTTCAACCTTAAATCTTAATTAAAGATTATTTTACATAATTGTCTCAATTCCTACCTTGATTCAAACCTCTAAACTCTTAATCAAACCTCACAAAACAACATTAAACCATGTTTTTCAACTCAATCAACCTAATCAAACTCAATTACATTCATTCTTAAAACCATAAGTTACAAAACTTCTTACTTGTAGCATGAAGTATAACTCACTCAATTGCATTTCTACCTTACACAATTAATCCTTTTTACTCAATACTCACTTAAAATCATACCAAAGTATCATACAAACCCAAAATCAATGGAATCATATCAAAATCATATTAAACTCATTAAATCGACAAATCTCCCTTTAATTCATGAGTTAAAAACCAAATCAAACCAAACTAACACCTAAGTAATGAAAACACTCCAAAAACCTAAAGACAAAGTAAAGCAAAAATTAAAGCAATTCACATAATAATTTAAAGCAAACAAGTATAGAGTTAGAAAGCTTAGTTATAAGTTTAGAAAGTCCTCAGCTAGACTTGAAACCTTTGTATTTGTCTCGAAACACCATGGTTTCCTCAGCAACCTCCATTTGCCTGACTCGATAAGGCTTTAATCTTTGATCATTAACTTTATATTCATGCCCATCCTTTAGACTCTTGATGGTCACCACTCTAAATTCATTGCTTGATGACACTTTATATGGCCCAAGTCATCTGGATTTTAGCTTGCTTAGGAATAACCTCAATCGACTATTGTACAATAAAACCATTATTCCAAGAGCATATTCCTTTAGATTTAGATTTTTGTCATGCCAACGCTTCATTTTCTCATTGTAGAGGGATGCATTATCATAAGACCACTGTCGAAACTCATCAAGTTCATTGAGCTATAACTTCCCCGTTTCTCCTACACATCTTAAATCAAAGTTAAGCAATTTTATTGCCCAATATGCTTTATGCTCCAATTCAACCGGTAAATAACATGCTTTTTCAAAAACTATCCTAAATAGGGATATGCCTATAGGGTCTTATATGTAGTTATATAGGCCCAAAGAGCCTCATCTAACTTGTGATACCAATCTTTTCTAGAGCTAGTCACTGTCTTCTCTAAGATTGATTTTAACTCCCAATTATATACTTCCACTTGCCTATTTGCTCGAGGATGATATGGGATTGTTATCTTATGCTTAATGCCAAATTTTTGAAGCAATGTTTTGAATTGATAGTTGATAAAATGCTTGCCCCATCACTTATAATAGCCCTCGGTGTTCTAAATATAGTGAAAATATTCCTCTAAAGGAATTGAAGCATAACTCTAGCATCGCATGTCCTAGTAGATATTACTTCTACCTATTTGCTCACATAATCTCCAGCTACTAAGATATACTCGAACACAAATAAGCTCATAAATGGCCCGATAAAGTCAATATCCCAAACATCAAAATTTTTAACTTTTAATACATTGTTTATGAGTATGTCATCCCTCTTAGATATATTTCTTACATGTTGGCACCTTCACATATTTCTTTGAAAGATTTAACATTAGCAAAAAGAGAAAGCCAAAAGAAACCTAATTCTAATATTTTTTTGGACTGTGCGATTTGGTCTATGGTGACCTCCAACCTCACCTCCATGATATTGTCTCATAATATCATCTTGCTCATTCTACAAAACACATCTTCTAAGTACTCGATCTGGATAAATCTTGATTAGATAAGGGTCATCCTAAAGATAGTTCCTTACAGCCGTTATTAGTTTCTTCTTTATTGCCAGGTGAAATCCTTTAGAAGGTAGCCTTCTAAAAGATAATTAGCAATATTAGCATACCAATGAACTAAACTTTCACATAAATAAATGGCATTATATGTTCATTAATAAATAAATAAGAAAATTTCCCCTTTTCTATATGAGTATGTTCTAATCTAGATAGATAGTCTGCTATTAAATTTTCAGCTCCCGTTTTATCTTTAATCTCCACATCAAATTCCTATAATAGCAAAATCAATCTAATAAATCTTGGTTTAGAGTCCTTCTTGGTGAAAAGGTGCCTCAAAGCTACATGATCCAACAACATTGTGAATTTAGAACCAATGAGATATGATCTAAATTTCTCAAAAGAAAATACTATTGCCAAAAGCATTTTTTCCATGGTGGTGTAATTCACTTAAGTTTAGTGAGTGTATGGCTCACATAGTAAATGATATACTTTTGCTAGCCTAAAATTGCTCCTAATGTATAATCACTAGTATCACACATTATCTCAAATGGCAAAGTCCAATTCGGTGGTGCTATGACCTGTTCTATGATTAGCTTTTGCTTTAACAAGTTAAATGCTTGTAAACACTTATTATCAAAGTTAAATGCAACATCTTTTATCAATAAATTAGAAAGCACGATTTAGCTATTTTAGAAAAATTCTTAATAAACCGGCGATAGAAATTGGCATGACTAAGGCAATTCCAAATGCCTCTAACATTAGTAAGGGGAGGTAATTTATCAATCACTTCTACTTTAGCCCTATCAACTTTAATTCCTTTTTCGGAGTCTTATGCCCTAGAACTATACCTTTCCTTACTATAAAGTGTCATTTTTCCCAATTGAGAACAAGATTAGTTTCTTTACACTTTTCTAAGACCAAAACAAGATTAGATAAGTATGACTTAAAATTATGACCATATAGTGTAAAATCATCCATAAAAGCCTCCATGAATTTCTCAATAAAATCATGAAAAATAGCCATCATACATCTTTGAAAAGTGGTTGGGGTGTTACATAAGCCAAAAGGCATTCTTCTATATGTAAATATACTATAAGGGCATATGACTATGGTCTTTTCTTGGTCTTCTGAGGCAATAAAAATTTACAAATACCCTAAATAACCATCTAAAAAGTAATGAAATATATTCCTAACCAACCTTTTTAGCATTTGATCAATAAAAGGTAAAGGAAAATGATCCTTCCTAGTGGCACTATTTAATCTCCTATAGTCTATACACACCCTTCATCCTGTCACTGTGCATTTTAGGATGAGTTCATTTTTCTCATCAGTCACAATAGTCATAACCCCCATTTTAGGTACACATTGAATTAGACTAACCCAACTACTATCAGAAATAAGATAGATAATACCTATGTTAAGTAGCTTAAGTACCTTATTTTTCACTACTTCTTGCTATACTGGATTTATTCTCCTTTAGGTTTGGACCATCGGCTTGAAATCACTCTCTATACTGGGGTTAATTCCTTTCAAATTGGATGTTTCCCAACCAATATCTCCTTTATGATTTTTCAATACTTCTATAAGCATTTCCCCCTCCAAACCTATCAAAAGTGAATAAATAATTACATATTTTACGTTATTTTCTAAAAATACATATTTTAAATGAGAGGGAAGGGTTTTAAGTACAAAATTATTTTCTCCTTTAAGACGAGATGATCATTCTCCTTTATTCCTTCCTCACTATGCTATTTCTTCATTTTTTGTATCAGTTCCTTTTCTCTTTTTCCAACTTCCTCCTTATTCTTTGGATACATCAAATAACCTTAAAGCTCATCATTTAACAAAATTTCCTCTAACTTTTCTTCTACATATTCTTGAACACCACCTATAAAGCAAATTAACTCTTCAAAATCATAAGAGGGCGCTTCATCACCTTATTCACGTTAAAAACCACATCTTCCTCATTGAATCTCAAAGTTACCATTTACGAATGTACATCTATCAATGCTTTTGTCGTGTTTAAAAATGCCTTCACACTATCAATGACACCGTACAATCATTCTCTATAACCATAACTACAAAATCAATCAAAAATATAAAATTTTCCATGTTTACTAATAACTCCTTAATAATTCCCTTTGGCCTCTCTATAGATCTATCCGCCAATTGTAGTGTCATTTAGATTTTCTTGATGTCTCTTAAGTTTAATTTTCTACAAATTGAATAAGGCATCAAGTTTATATTAGTGCCTAAATCACATAATACATGTCCAACAAAATTTCTTCCTAATATATATGGCAAAGTAAAGATACTAGGATCCTTTTATTTTTTAGGAATTTTATTCATTAAAATAGCACTACAATTTTTAGATAATTGAATTGTTCCTACACCTTCTAGCTTTTTCTTATTAGAACATAGTTCTTTTATAAATTTAGTATACTTAGACATGTGTAATAAAGCTTCAGCAAATGGTAAATTTACATGTAACTTTTTAAACATGTCTAAAAATCTAGATAACTGCTTATTATATTTTTCTTTTCTAGCTAGAGATGGATAAAGCAACTTAGACTTATCAGCCACAGTAGAAACAAACATTTCCTTACCTTTGCATTTCTCAACAACAAGACGTATCTCATTAATAATTTTAGGTTTAAAAATACTTACCTTCATTGTCGGTTCCACCACTTGTGAGGAATTCTTACCATTTTCAGCTTTTTTTACCTCTTTTCCACTTTTAAGGTGATTGCCTTTGCTTTTTCCTATGGATTTCAATCCACATTAGATCGAAAAGTACCATAAGCTCTATTGGAGAGAGATTTTGTAACTTACCCCACTTATTTTTTAAGTTTCTAATAGACACATCTTGGTTTCTCATCCAAATATCTTGAAATTTCCATCTAGCATCTTGAATAGCCATGAATGTGGATTGGGTTATCATAAAGCTAGCAAACATCTCCTTTAGATTAGGTTTCCTATCTTGTGGAGGTTTTGGTCTTGGTTAGAATCCCGGTGGTTGATAAAGTTGAGATTGATATGTGGATGGGTAGTGTGCTTGGGCTTGAGTTGGATATGATTGATAGTTGTTGCTATGGGAAGCTATATTTTAGTTAAAGGGGACCTTGGATTAAGGGTTGGATGTAAATGCTTTCTCTCTATAAAAAGTTAGAATGATTTCTTCACCTCAGATTATAGGTATTACTATAAGGGTTCACAATTTTTACATCCTCTACTACTGGACCTAAACCTTCTCCATTCTTAATTTCAGATGCTCCTTGTGTTCCTCTATACATTTCACTCCCTAAATAAGACACATTTTATACCCTTGGCTCATTTATTTCCTTTAAATACTCCTTCCTCATCAATGTTTTATGTGCCCTAAGTATGGCTACCTCATCTACACTATATACTCCTTGGTTCTTTTGTGTGGCCCTAGATTTTGCCCTTTAAGCATCATTCATTGCCATCTCATCAAGGAGTAGGAAAGTTTCTTCAGGATCTTATTCATGAAACTTCCATTATAAGTTGCATCTAGGAGAGACCTCGCAGCTTGATTCACATTTTCATAAAAAATAGACATTAGTTGATGCATAATAATTTCATAGTGTGGATAACTCTATAAAGTCTCCTAAATATTTTCCAAACCTCATGGAATGGTCCCTCATATAGCTGATGAAAATTATGAATATTGTTCCTAATAGTGGCTATTTTGGTTGAGGGAAAGAATCGGCATAAAAATTTTTGTTGCATTTGTTGCCATGATCGAATGGATTGACTTGGTAGCATTTGTAACAATTCCCTTGCCTTACCAATGGGAGTAAAAGGAAATAATTTAAGCGTAATAGCATCCATTGACACATTTGGTATTTGAACAGTATCACTAATTCTCTAACAAAATATCCAAATGCTAAGTAGGATCCTTTATCTTCGATCCTGAAAATTGATTCTTTTAGACCATGATGATGGTAGAGGGTTTTATCTCAAATTATTGATTAAGAGGTATGCTAATGGTTCTATAATCCTCATTTCACCTAGGGATAGCATAATTTTTAATGGTTATAGGTCTAAATCCATCCCCTTAAACTTGGTAATTCATGCCTTGCTCTTCTATCCTAGGTGGTAGATTATCTATAGGTGGGTCATTGCGAGGTAGGTCATCATGATTGAGAGGTGGGTCTACACGTATCCCTTGATTATTCATGGTGGCTCATAATCTCTTAATCCTATGATATGTTCTCTCAATTTAATGGTCAATAGGCAAACTAGGTCTGTTTCTTACCATAAACTATCAACACCTGAAAAATAAAAGAATAAAATTAATAAAAGAATAGAAAATAGAAAAATAAAAAAACACACAAAATTCACTTTAAAATCTAAAACAAATTAACAAATGCCAATTTTCTTGGCAACGGCGTTAAAAACTTGACCTGTGTCTTGCAAGTGTACTAGATCGACTAGTAATATAGAAAAATATAATTATGATCCAAAATATCGAACCCAAAGGAAAATGTGTAAATGCTAAGAATTTTGAATTTTAGATTTTAGAATGGAAATTGTGTGTAAAGAATGAAAGAAATCCCCTAGTTTTATAATGATGAAGAATTAATTAAACTAAAAATAGCAACTTAAATTACTAAAGTGATAAAACTAATGCAATTAAATACAAACTTAAACAAATAAACCTAGACATAAATAAAGCAAGTAATAAAAGTTGGTAAAAATCAATAATAAAGATAACTTTTGCTAAAGGACTATCCACTTTAACTGATATTATAATGACTTAATTTCAAAAGAACACAAGTGATTATGGAAAAATCAAATAAATAGAACTAGATAGCTTATTCAGACTATAATTCTAAGTATTAAACCTTCTTATTATGAATAATTCAATACATAGCATAGAAATCCCATTTGAAACTCCTAGACATCCATTAAACTCTTTTGTAAGTAAACTTAATTTCAATCTATTCTTAGTTCAACCTTTATTAGTATTAATCCACTCTTACCAACACATAATTACCTCAAATTCAAAAAAAATCATACATCAATACTAATTTTTTAACCCAAGAACATATATATCATAGATCATATTTAAATTAATCATTACCTATTAATCAAATAAATTAATAATCAATCCAATAACAATCATAGACAATAGTTTGTTCAAAACTAAGAAATAATAAAACTTGCATCGAATTAAAGCACAAACTAAGTCATTATGATAAAAATTTAAGGATTCAAGGAACCTTTAGCAAAAGTAAAGTAACTACTCACACTTCATCTTAAAAACTGAAGAAAAATAAATAAAATGATGTAAACTCATAAAGTAAAGAAGCTCCTTTGATAATTTTCTACAGAAAACAAAAGTATAGCTTTAAACTCTAAACTTTTATTTCTAGAAAACTAAAATAACACTAAAATAAGACTTAAGTTAAAATTCCTAATTAATTCTCCTCGCTAGTTTTAGTGTCTTAAACATCTTTTTATAGCCTTAAAAGAAGAAGTTTTGTGCCTTTTGAGTTCCTAAATCAAGTTGTAAAAAAGTTTCAACCAAAAGGAAGTCTTTTATTGTTAATCATATCACATACTCAGGAGAGTGGCCTTAGTTATTCGGTTGAATGATGGAATGCTTAAGAAAGTGCTTTAGTCACTCAATTGAGTGATTTTCTATTGAGGTGAGTGATTTCTTTCTTGGGTGAGTGGTTAGAACACTTAAGAGAGTGAAGACCTACACGGCTAAATGTTTTTCATACTCTCTCCAGTACTTGCTTGCTGTCCCTCACGACACTTTCTTACATTCTTTCCTAAATTTACATTTTCCCCCTTAACTTCTCCTTTCTTCAATTTACTCATTTTCTTCAATTAAGCCCTGAAAAATATCAAAACTTCCAATTAAGCCTAAAAACTCACAAATTAACTAATTGAACATAAAATCAACCAAATTAATACTAAATTAACTAATTTAAACACATAAAATATACTAAAAATATATTCTAATTCTCAATTATCAAATTGTATATGAGTTGCTTGTGGGTTGTTACAAGCATTGCTTGTGCCATTTTTGTGCAGAGAGGCCTACAATGCTTAGTCATTATGCTTCTAATTTTTTATTAAAATGGGCAATTTTATGTGCTTGTGGTCAGGTTGTCGACGCCCTCCAAAAATAAATACTGATTCACCTAAACTAACTTGTAGAAATAGTGGAACCAGGTCGAATTCCAAGAGAACTATGATGATTAATTTCTCAATGTTAAAACAAAAGTATAAAGTAAATGGGGGGTTTTGAATATTTTGAATTGAAACTAAAAGTAAATTAACAGAGAGCAAAAATATTGAATTAAATGAAAATCAATCTTACCAAACTTCCAATTCAAAGGCGTAAATCTCATCCAATTGTAACTTTGATCATAGGCTTAAAGATTAATTTCTCAATCCAAGAACTTAGTCTACTTAATCGGAAAAGCCGTAGAAAGCAATAATTCTCCTAATGTAATTGACTCAAACAAAGCATTTAAAATCAAGTCTTACCATTGATTTAACTGGGCACGATAGCGTTCCATATTATTTCAATGATAGCATTAAGAGTTAATGAGAATGACTAAGACAAAGATTAATTGATTGAGATAGCTACAAATCAATTAATTTTGCATCTTATTTCCCTAGAATTTATTATGCAAGCTATGTAAATCGGAAAGCCGAAATCACACACACATAAGCCAATTCCTTGCTACTAAAATCAATCATTCATGACAATTACGGATCACAAACTCATGGATAGCAATAGAAAAATCAATATTGAATTAAGGCGTCAAGTTAATCAATACAAATAATTCATAGAAAATAAGAACAAGAAAATAAGAATTACTTAGATTGAAGAAATCCTTGTTGAGTTCGAAGCCTCACAAAATTACAATTGGAATCGAATCACCCTTGAATCGGAATTAGAAACTTAGCCGCTCATGCTAAATATCAAAAGCATTGTAAAAGAGAAAATAGAATTCTAGAAAAATCAAAGCCAAGCCCAGCCGCCGTCTCTCAAAATAAAACTGCCCTTTTTATATCCTCCTGGAAGAGTTTTACCCTAACCTTCCTTCTCTTAATTTCCTTCCGAAATAAATCGTGCACGTGCCTTGGAGAATCGACACACTCGGTGGAGTGTGTTCCTCAATCGGTGGAGCAACTTTGTTTTAATTGGTGAATTAGGTGGGTCGCTCGGTAGAGCAAGCTATCAAGGCAATGGGACACTTGGTGGAGCAAGCTATCAAGGCAATGGGACACTCGGTGGAGCAAGGACTTCTTCTCTTCTTCTCACTCCGTGGAGTAACATTGTTACTCTACCTAGTGCCTTGACACTCCACGGAGTGGATTTACACTCTACGGAGTGGCTTGCTTCTGCCTCACAACGTGAATGAAAAGCTCTTGCCAAGCTATCTCAATGCCAAATTTTCATTCAAGTCCTTCAATCTTTCTTTTCTTCTTTCAATTAAGTCCTAAAAACACCAAAAATACTTAATTAAATAATTAAAACATCAATTAAAGAAACCAACTATCAAAACAACTAAATTAACACAAAACTATCCTAAAACTATAGTAAAAACACATTAAAAACATAGATAAATTCACATTTATCAAATACCCCACACTTAGCTTTTGCTCGTCCCCGAGCAAATTTGAACAAACCAACTTCTCAGAATAATCAAACTCAAAGTTAGATTTAAACAATTCAAAATTAAATTCAACATTTAACAAGAGCACTCAATAAAATCATGGCTAAAACAAACTCAAACAAGGAGATAAGAATCAGTTTCCATATGTGAAAGACCAAAATAATTTAAGCAATTTCCAAAAACAAAACACCAATGCATCTTATAATCAAGCTTTAGAATTGAAGTATACTAAGTACACTTAAGGTTTCGCACTTGAAACTCTAGAAACACTATAGGCCTCTCCTTTAGCACCGGAACCCGAAGATCATCTCTGCTAAACAACTCAAAGCAAAATATAGAATCACTTAGGTCTTAATTAGGTTGTAATGAGGTTTAAGGTATTGGCTATTAAAGAATGGTCAAGGGATAATCAAAGAGAATTAGCCACTCTTTACTTGAATAAATCACATTTCTACATTTTCAAAATAGTAAGCACAATTCCCTTGTCAAGCTTGCTTATTGACATTCTTAAGCATTGAACAAACCCAAAATAGAAGTAATATGACTGAAATCCCTCTTTTTTATGAGAAGTCCCAATTTCTTTCCCTTTTTAACTACCCCACACTTAAAATTTTTCCATATGCTAGCTTTATTTATTTATTTATTTTTTTTTATTTTTTTTTCTTTTTGCTTCTTTTGCTGGCAAACTACAGAAATAGGGGTAAAACAAGGATATTTAAACAAACACTTGACTTCATCACAGAATTCTTGCCCCAAATGATTCAATCATTCTCATTACACTTAATTTAAATGCCCAATAAATGTAAACCTATCCAAATCTAGAGTGGCCAATTCTAGAGGGTAGATAAAAGCTTTTAGGCTATATGGTTTATGATGAGTGTAACAAGAATAATAAACACGGTACGCTTTAAGCATACCTCATTAAGCTCAAACTGGCTAACAAAGGTTAATCATATCAAAAGGGTAGGAAAACAATCTTTTTATTAGCTTAACAAGAAAAATCTGCCTAGATCACTTTCTAAGTTGCTTGAGTTGCTTTTATGCTTCGAAGGGTGATGAGGAAGGTTCTAATGTCCTAAAATTCCTTGCTCAATTATTTCAATGCATTGGTTTTTCTAAAGTTCAAAAATTGGTCTTTTATGCTTTACATATGCGGAAACTAATAATTATAAACCAAGCTGAGTAATAGATTAGCTCAAAATTTCAGTGAACAACCTACTTGCCTTACTGCTAAATCATAATCTTGATTATTGCACAATCTAAATTTAAGTTCAATTTGTTCAAATTCTGAGAGGAACTGGGGCAAACTAAGCTTTATGTAAGCTAAGTGATACATGTTAATTAACTATGTATTCGAAGGACAAAAACAACTAAGTAACCAAGAACTAGCAACTATTCATATCATCACTGAGTTAGTTATAGCACCAAGTTGCTCCTAAGATTACTATTACACACCAAAAAGTAAACTAAAAATTAAAAACAAAACAACATAAAACATAAGAACATAAGTGTTTTCATGATATAAAGAAAAAAGGAAAAGTAGACTTCCTGGATTTTAGCAACACTCTAGAGCTCAGAGAAGCGCTACCCCCCTCACAAAAATGTTGCTGTCCACAGCAACTCGATTACAATCATATTAATCTCAAACCATGTCAGGAATAATGCAAGATCTCATTTCAAAATAGGTACAAATTCACAAAATTCGAGAGAGTAGAGTAAGAAACCAACAATGAAATTAAACAAATTAAAGGCACAAAGGAACTTACTTGAGTGATGAGTGAATGTAGAATGAAGATCTAGCAAGCAAAAGACTGACACGGTGGAGTGGATTTTAGAGAACCCGATTAAACACACAGCAACCGGTAAAAACGAAGCAAATAAAAGTGGGTGTGTGTGAAAAAGTGAGGAGATGGGCTTTAAATAGAGGATGTACTCGGTTGGAGGTGGGACACTCGGTGGAGTGTCCTCACACTCTACCGAGTATGACCCTTCGGGAACTCCAAGCAAAGATAGTTACTTTATTTATTATTTTTTTTTTGAAACTTTAATACTTCAATAAAATCCTTACTAAAGATCATTTTCTTACATCATGAAACACTCTAGACACCTAAAAATTTAAGACAAACTCTAAATAACAAAAACATTTTAAATGACACAATTAAATCTACTGCTAAAATAAAAATTTATTACGAGCAAAAGAAAGAGATATAGTTCTGAGTTTTTGTTAGTCCTCAGCTCGACTTTTAGAACTGCCTTACTTGTTAAGAAGTATCAGAGTATCGGGGATCATTCAAATGTGTGCTAATGACACATTGAACAATTTCTCCCTCACGAAAAATCTTCAAGTGATGGCCATTAACTTTAAGAATTTGACCGGTGTCCAAGCTTTTAATTTTCACTGCACCATAGGAAAACACATCAGAAACAACAAATGGGCCAATCCAGCGAGAACGAAACTTACCAGGCATAAGCTTCAAACGAGAATTGTATAACACCTTTTGACCAATCTCAAATTGTTTCCTAATAACACTTTCTTGTTCAAGAACATCCTGCACAATAGAATCAATTACATCAATCTGACAAAGAGAATGCACATCATTAGGGTATTTCATAGCATCAAAAATATTAAACTTAACAATCTCTCCATCAAATTCAACAGACAGAGTACCCTCATCTACATCAATTTTTGTCTTTGCCGTTTTCATGAAAGGTCTTCCTAACAAAATTGAAGCTGATTTCGAAGAGGGATTACCTTCCATCTCTAAAATGTAAAAGTCTACAGGAAATATAAGCTCATTTACTTGCACCAAAACATCTTCAACAATCCCTAGGGGGTGAATATAAGAACGGTTGGCCAATTGAATAACTACACCAGTCTTTTGCAAGTTATTTAATTTCAATTTTTGGTAAACAGAAAGTGGCATTACATTAATCGAAGCCCCTAAGTCTAACATAGCATGCTCAACTTTCTTTTCACCAATCACACATGGTAATGAAAACATACCTGGATCCTTGCATTTTTCTGGCATATTTCTTTGCAAAATTGCGGACACATTCTTACTTACCTCAATCTTCCCTTTTTCTTTCATTTTTCTCTTATTGGTACATAGCTCCTTCAAGAAATTTGCATATTTCGGAATTTGCTTAACAACATCCAACAAAGGAATGTTGATTTGCACTCTCCTAAATGTATCCAGGATCTCCTTCTCTTGCTCATCTTCCTTTGATTTAGCTAACCTGCTAGGAAATGGCGGAATAGGGGTGTGAGAAGAAAGAGATAAAGGAGGGTCGAATGTTACCTTATGCTTTGTCCTAGGGGGAGGTTCTTCTTCATCATCTTCTTTGCCTATGTCAGCTTCTTTTGATGGAGTGGATCCTGAAGGAATTTCTTTCCCACTTCTTAGTGAGATCGCACTGCAATTCTCCTTTGGATTCACTTCTGGTTGTGAAGGTAACTTCCTAGAATTTTGAGCTTCCAATTTACTAACTGAAGTGGCCAATTGAGTAATTTGGTTGCCTAAATTCTGAATGCTTGTCCTTACTTCCTGAATGTTGGCTCTTGTTTCCTGTTGAAATTGAAGAGTATTATTAGCAAGATTTTTAACAATATCTTCCAAAGACATACCTGAGGGTGGACCCTGAGTTTGTGTAGGGATTGGAGGTGGTCTAGTGAAATTTTGAGGGGGTGGCCTTTGTTGTCCTCCTTGATTTCCATAGCTAAAATTTGGATGATCCCTCCATCCAGGATTGTAATAATTAGAATAGGGATCATACTTCCTTTGAGGTAGATCGGGAAATCCTCCTACTGCATTAGCTTCTTGTGTGGAGTCTTGTTGTAATGTAGGGCACATATCAGTTGAATGTCCTTGAATTGAGCATATTCCACATGCTTTCGCTGTTTGCAATTGCCCTACAGCCATTTGACGAACTAAAGCAGTTAAATCAGAAAGTTGACTTTTAAGGTCACTTACCTCATTGACTTGCTTGGTAGATCCTCCACCTCTTGTACCGAATTGCTGGGAATTCTCAGCCATGTTAGAAATTAGTAGTTTGGCTTCCTGAGGTGTTTTGTTCACTAAGGCTCCACCACTTGCTGCATCTATCATACTCCTATCCATTGGTAGTAGTCCTTCATAAAAATATTGAATCAGGAGTTGGTCAAAAATCTGATGGTGGGGAAAACTAGCACACAGCCTCTTGAATCTTTCCCAATATTCATACAAAGTTTCTCCTGTGATCTGCGTAATGCCATAAATCTCTTTCCTAATGTTGGCAGCTCGTGATGCCGGAAAAAATTTCTCCAGGAATAACCTTTTCATCTCACTCCATGTAGTGATTGAACCCGACGGAAGATAATAGAGCCAGTCTTTAGCTTGATCCTTCAAAGAGAAAGGAAAAGCTCTAAGATTTATTTGCTCCTCAGTCACACCCTGCGGTTTCATTCCAGAGCAAACAATGTGGAATTCCTTCAAATGTTTATGGGGATCTTCACCTGCACAGCCACGAAAAGAAGGAAGTAAATGAATCAAACCAGATTTTAATTCAAAATCATTTGCAAGGTTAGGAAAAGTAATGCATAAAGGTTGTTGATTCAAATCTGGTGCAGCTAGCTCCTTGAGAGTTCTGTCAGCCATCTTTTCTTCCAATTCTTCAAATATCGAAATTCCACCAATTGTCGATTCTATCTCCAATTCTTCCTTAAGGCGTCTCTTCCTTAATCTAGCTTCTTTTCTCAATCGACGCGCTGTCTTCTCAATTTCAGGATTATACTGCAAATCAAAGATCTGAGAAGAACGAGTCATAAACAAAAACAAACAAATAAATAAAACAATGAGAAACTAAAAATATAGTTCCCCGGCAACGGCGCCAAATTTTGGTCGGGTTGTCGACGCCCTCCAAAAATAAATACTGATTCACCTAAACTAACTTGTAGAAATAGTGGAACCAGGTCGAATCCCAAGAGAACTATGATGATTAATTTCTCAATGTTAAAACAAAAGTATAAAGTAAATGGGGGGTTTTGAATATTTTGAATTGAAACTAAAAGTAAATTAACAGAGAGCAAAAATATTGAATTAAATGAAAATCAATCTTACCAAACTTCCAATTCAAAGGCGTAAATCTCATCCAATTGTAACTTTGATCATAGGCTTAAAGATTAATTTCTCAATCCAAGAACTTAGTCTACTTAATCGGAAAAGCCGTAGAAAGTAATAATTCTCCTAATGTAATTGACTCAAACAAAGCATTTAAAATCAAGTCTTACCATTGATTTAACTGGGCACGATAGCGTTCCATATTATTTCAATGATAGCATTAAGAGTTAATGAGAATGACTAAGACAAAGATTAATTGATTGAGATAGCTACAAATCAATTAATTTTGCATCTTATTTCCCTAGAATTTATTATGCAAGCTATGTAAATCTGAAAGCCGAAATCACACACACATAAGCCAATTCCTTGCTACTAAAATCAATCATTCATGACAATTACGGATCACAAACTCATGGATAGCAATAGAAAAATCAATATTGAATTAAGGCGTCAAGTTAATCAATACAAATAATTCATAGAAAATAAGAACAAGAAAATAAGAATTACTTAGATTGAAGAAATCCTTGTTGAGTTCGAAGCCTCACAAAATTACAATTGGAATCGAATCACCCTTGAATCGGAATTAGAAACTTAGCCGCTCATGCTAAATATCAAAAGCATTGTAAAAGAGAAAATAGAATTCTAGAAAAATCAAAGCCAAGCCCAGCCGCCGTCTCTCAAAATAAAACTGCCCTTTTTATATCCTCCTGGAAGAGTTTTACCCTAACCTTCCTTCTCTTAATTTCCTTCCGAAATAAATCGTGCACGTGCCTTGGAGAATCGACACACTCGGTGGAGTGTGTTCCTCAATCGGTGGAGCAACTTTGTTTTAATTGGTGAATTAGGTGGGTCGCTCGGTAGAGCAAGCTATCAAGGCAATGGGACACTCGATGGAGCAAGCTATCAAGGCAATGGGACACTCGGTGGAGCAAGGACTTCTTCTCTTCTTCTCACTCCGTGGAGTAACATTGTTACTCTACCTAGTGCCTTGACACTCCACGGAGTGGATTTACACTCTACGGAGTGGCTTGCTTCTGCCTCACAACGTGAATGAAAAGCTCTTGCCAAGCTATCTCAATGCCAAATTTTCATTCAAGTCCTTCAATCTTTCTTTTCTTCTTTCAATTAAGTCCTAAAAACACCAAAAATACTTAATTAAACAATTAAAACATCAATTAAAGAAACCAACTATCAAAACAACTAAATTAACACAAAACTATCCTAAAACTATAGTAAAAACACATTAAAAACATAGATAAATTCACATTTATCAGCTTGCATATAATTTGTTCTTAATGCGTTGACATGGACTGTTAAAGAATAAATTAAGTCTTGATGTGATTTTAAAATTGACTTTTAATTTGAATTTTAAGGATGAAATTTGCATGTGTGCTTTCCCATACGAATTGTTCAGTAATAGTTAATCAAACATATTGCTAAAATTGAATGAACCCAAGCTTGTATGCTTATGTTAATTATTGCTATCAATTAAGGATGCACAACGATTGATTTGATTCAATAATCGAACTAAAATAACTGAAAATCAAATTTTTAAATTTTTAATCAACCGAATTGAACTGAACTTTTTAAATAACTGAATATTAATCGAATCAAATATTTCAGTCATTCAGTTAACCAAAAATTAAAACTATTTTTTTACAAAAAATAAAAAATTATGTCTAAAAATTATACAAAATTACAAATTATAATATAATAAAGTAAAAACATCTAAATTATATAAAATAAAATCTAAATTAAAGATACAATCCCAAAGTATATAATAAATAATACAACAAAAATCGTTAAATAAATTTTTTTATTTAATCGATTTTTAATCCAATCATCAAAATTTCAAATTATCACCTAAAAAATAGGTATTAATAATTGATAAACGTACTCATAATTCACAACTCAAGATAAGATAATTTATATGTACAAAATAATTATTCAATTAAAAAATCTAAAAAAATTACCTAATTATATAAAATTTTGACCGGTTCGATTTTTTACGATTTTTTGGTTCAAAAACTGATTCGAATAAAAAAATTGAACTTTTCTAAAATTTAAAATCGAAACCAAATAAAAAAACCAAATGAAATTAAAAAATCGATCATCTTGGTTTGATTTTTGATTTGAATTGAACTTTGTGCACCTCTACTATCAATACCTTTTAATTCTTTGACTTTAGTAATTTTGCTGAAGCTTACATTCTTTAATTTTGATAATTTACTATGATATGCCATTAGTTTTGCATTTTTTTAGTATTTTTGATATTTAAGATAGCAATTATGCTATTGCTTGGATTTATTACTCTTAGCAGATTATTGTAATCATTCTCTATGATATAATATCTTAGTCATAATTAATTTCCAGTTTAATATTGCGAGCAAATGTTTATATGATGTGTTTGACTTGTTGAATAGATTGATTAATGTTACATTTATGCAATTGGCTCATTACAAACAAGCATAACCGTAGCCAGATGCTTAGGCACCCGATTGGATAATGTAGGAGCAAGTTGCTAGATATCGAGCTTTACATCATGTAAATATCCAGGATATCAAATTCATAAGTTGGAATTTTCTAGAGACTATGGGTATCTAGCATGAGGCATAACAATTGTTAGCATTACTCAATGGGCTAGATTTCTATGCATCTACTTTTGCTATGTATCATAAGGTGGTTTGGCAATTTCTTACCACTTTTCAATATAGAGGGTACCAGTGTCTCGATATCGAGGTATGAGTTATTATATTCCCAATTTTTGGTATTCGATTCAGTCTATCATAAGCATAAGTATTTGGCATTTTAGGCTTACCTATAGGTGAGGATGTTGTATTACTAGGAAGACTTCTATACAGAACCAGTGGGCCACCATTGTCATACCAAACATCACTTACGATCCTTCAACAGTGAAGGCCACCATGCTAACTTTGTAGGTTTTAAGATATCTATAGCAACACCTATTGTGTTCATCTATGGGATGCTCATATAGTCCAAGTTCCCTTAATGTCGTTAATATTTAGAGTCTATAAGCTATGGCCATTGGTCAATGCCTCAACATCATCAAAATATTCTATAGAATATCAGCAGTGTAGCCCAGGCACCAGGTATGTCAGTGGTCATAGGAGGGGTAGTCACTCGATTGCTGTTGGCATTTGGGGTCCCTAATTCAAAGATGAGGCCAAAGGCTGAGGCTAGCATAGTTATGAGCTTTAAAATAGCTTGGATACACATATGATCATATGTGCACCTGGCGAATACATACTATTTTTAATGAATGAGTTAAATGAAGATTTGAGAATTAATAGATAGCAGCTAGCAACACAATTTGAGGAAGATCAATTTGAGGATAGTACATCAAGTGGCCACTCTCCCTTTCATCAGGCACATTCAGCTAAGACTTAAACTTTTAGCATGAGGTCCAGCTCAAGTCATTTTATAGGGCCTATATGTAACATCCCAAATATTTTCATTTGTCATGTACAATATGATTTAGAGTATAAATAATTATCCTAGGATAAATTTTGGAGAAATCGAAGTTAAAAAAGGTAGGAAAGTGGGACCTAGTGTAAAGGTCAAACATGTTCGGGCCAGGGTAATCCGAGGATGGATGACCCGATAGGCAGGTTAGCCTAAAAGTGGTTTGTAAAAGTAGGTATTAAAAGGAGTTCAATGGTACAATTAGAGCCAAAATCAAGCTTAGATTGACCCTTAAATAGAATAGAGAAATTTTTACTCTGTACCGTAAAAAAGGTTGACCAAAAGTTTAACCCGACTCTGAAGTAGGGTACTGACTTTTGAAAATAATTCCAATTGCATAACTATGTTAGTAATAAACTTTATGACTTATTAGAAGTGGAAAATAAGTGTTTTTGTAGTTTCGAGTTTTCGAGTTTCGAATCGAATGCATCGGCCATCAAAGCTAGAAATATACTAAAACAATGTTAGAATGAGTTCAAATTTTAACCACGTGCTTTTAGATGTCCCATGTAATGCAAGGAAAAATTTTAAAGCATTCTGACATGGGAATAAAAATTTAATATTCGGGGTACAAAATCAAGATCAGGTTAATTAGGAGGCCAACTTTAAGAATTTTAGTCAAATAAGGATATAAGAGTCATTAATGGAATGTTATAATCTAGTATAAGCAAGCTTAGAATAGTAGTGTAACACCCTTATCAGAACAGTATTTTTCGATGCGAAACTTAGCGGTAAACGATAAATTTTTTTTTTCCAAACTTCAATCATTGCCAAACAACTTTGATACAATTTAATATTTTATTTAATTTACGAAATTTCGGCAGCACAATGGCTAGAACTTACTAGCCTCCTAAAAAATTCAAACAATCCACACAGCCTCTCAAAGGCATAACAAATCATATATCAATGATAGTCATTTACAACTCTTTAACTGATATTATCAGAACAACAACAATATTTATTATTTAACAAAAAATACCTTTAATACAGTGCAATTCTATACTCTCACTATCTAAGTATATACATGCCATAAATACTAAAAATAAAAGTACAACTAACTTTCTTCATCTTCGCATTCTGCTTCTCCGTGTATCAAGCTCCATCAACACTTCAAAACCTGCACGCAGTAAACACTACGTGCTGAGCACTAGAAATGCTCAGTGGTAACTACTAATCCTAAAATTTTCTAATTTCAACATAATTAAATAAATTGTGCAAACTTCTATTCTTATTTATCAGAAATTTACTTTTAATTTCTTTCACACTATTTTCATTGTTTACCAACATTTTTTTTAAAACCGTTTTACTTTGTTCGTATACTTTTTAATTTACTTTACACTACTTTCCTTGTGATTCGATTATAAATTGACTTTTCCTTTTATGTCTCTTACTTCTACTTTTACTTATCTTTTGTCCTATACTTTTGCATCACTTGGCGTAGTTGTCGTTTCATTTTACGAGTTACATGGATACTCATGTCTTTAATGGCAAGTTTCCTGTTCCTAGTTCCATTAGGTAATTCAAATACGATTTTCATTATCTATTCTTTTAATTCACTTTAACCTTTAGGCTTATAATCTTTATTGCAAAGTGATGTAAGTATTTTGGATCACTCTGCATACAAATCTTTATTTTTTTTCATTTTAACTAAACAATCGTTTGTCTTTTGCTCATTTTACTTTTCACCTAATCTTTTCTTCCAGAATTTTTTATTTAGTCATATTTTTATACTTAAATACAATATTATCATATTTAACTTTAAATACATAATTAGTATTATTTGTCGAACTCTTTATTTTCTTAAATTTATAATTGGTACACATTATAAATTCAATCTCATGGGTCTTTTCATAAACATTTCATTTTTATAACCATTTTCTTATCATTATGGCTTATTAATTACAACCTTTGGGAATAATTTCGGTTTTATCCCAAAGCTTTCATTTCCTTTCAATCAAGTTCTTTTTCATTTATAATATTTATGTTCAATTACTTTCACACTTTCTATTTATTCTTTTCAATATGCCCCTAATGCAATATGACAGGACTCTCAAAAAGGATATACGAAACATGGACCCAAAGGTCCCACTAAATAGATAGAGAAATGATCTAGAAAGATCAAGTCTCACAGAGCAGAAAACAGATGCACTTTCACTTTCATTTTACACTGAAGCTATAGAGATCAAAGATCCTATCCATAGCTAAGCAAGTCGCCATGACTTGCACCGCGGTATAAAGGTGTCCCTATGGCTAGCCAATTATATCCTGAATAAGAATATCACTACTTGACTATTGCTAAGGGCAAAAACAGTCAAGAACTTTTTGAAGGATTTTCAAACTTTAATAATTTTAATTTCTTTTATTTTGCTTAAAACAGTGCATTTTGTCAATCGCACTCTTTTTAGTGCTATCGACTATACAATAACTTTTTCTTTTCGTTTTCTTTTTCTTTCCAATCACTTTTGCGTGAATTATTTGACAATAATTCACTATAAATGATTTAATTAATTTCTTTCTCGATATATATATATATTTTTTTACCGTATTTTGTGAATTATATCAGGATAATTCACTCTTTTCTTTCTTGGCACTTATTGGATTATTTCTTTACAATTCAAAAATATACTTTTATAGTCATTTTATTCACTTTTTGACTCTTAGTCAATATCTTACTTTTTCGGTCTAAATTTGCGATTATTTAAAAATTGCAATACATTATATGGGTTGTGAATTATTTATAATAATTTACCATTTTATTCGAATTATGAATTATTTTGTAATCCTTTAAGTATTATTCATTTATACGGTTACTATTCACTCATATGGGTACTATTCACAAATCATTTACTATGGTTAATTTATTCACTATACTTTTTATTTTTTTGCAAATTTATCATTTAATCTCTTTTTTTTTTCCTTATACAAAATGTACATTAAATTATCAGTTTTTAATTATTTATTGGATTATTTCGCAATAATTCAATATTTCAATTAAGCATATTCCCTATTTATTTTCTAACTTAATTCATATATCACATAAATTTCGTAAAAATTTATGTGAATATTGCTTTTAAATTATTGTCATATTTTCTTATTTCATGAAGTATTTTAACATAATTCATCATATATCATACACTTAACAATTCTCTAAATTTCCATAAATTTCATTAAAAATTCATGGCAATTTATTTTATACTTATTATCATTATATAACATAATCAACAAAAATTCTCTATTTTTTTCAATTACATTATTCAATACATATTCTAAAATAATCATATAAATTTTTATAAATTCCATAACAATTTATGGATATATATTATTTCATTTTCTATCAATTAGGACTTAATTTTATTAATTTATAATACAATAATTCATTTCTTTAACAAGGGAATTTTTGATTCACAAAGAAAATTTCTTAATAAATTTCCTTAACTCAATTTATACACTATATTAGGCTTAATTAAAATTTAATTGAACAATAATAACATTAATTTCAATTTTCATCAATAATTCAATATTTTTTTCTTAATAAATTTAAAGGAAAAATTTAACAATTTAAGGGAAAATTAAAAGATTTCGTAGTCACATACCTTAACGGTCGAATTTGTTTCGATTTTCTTAATAATTTGTTCACCGGACCGATCACCGGAACGTCGCCGGAGCATCGCCGGAATCTTGCCGGTGATAATCCGACACTACCACCTTGTAGATCGGGATCCCCTCATTCATTTTTCGGTGATCATGCATCCAAATTCTTTCTTGTTTGGTCGGAATCTTAACTTGAATCACCCGCCAAACCCATTTCCGATCTACCGATCGCCGGCGTTTGAGGAGCGATGGAATATATCGAAACAATCGCCTCGTCGTCGAAAGTTGATCGGTGGTGGTGGTGTCCCCATCTGATGCCTTGATTCGCCTGAACGAACAAAAAAACCCATTTAAACTAAAATAAGAAAAACTCGACGATCGGACCACCACAACGGAGGCCGGATGCCGGTGAGAGGGAGAGGGCATGCCGCTCGTCGCCATTACGGTGATGGCCGGTGGTTGCCGGTCTCTCCTTTCTCTTTTCTTTCTCTTTCTTTTCTTCCTTCTTTCTTTTTTTGGTTTGGTGGTCGACGGCCACTGCACTCTTTTTCTTTTTTTTTCTTTTGTTTCTTTTGTTTCTTTTACTCATTTGGTCAACTTTCATTTTGTCTTTCCTTTTTACTCATTTTAGGCCATTTGTGGCCAACATGCTGCCACTTTTTTTTGTCCCTTTTTTTTTCTTTTTTTTTCTTTTTTATATTTATTTATTTATCCAAAATTTTACTATTTGGTCCCTAAAACTTTTTCTATTAATTTCAAAGCTCCTATTCACATTAAAATCGATTCCATAATTTTTATCACATCAAAAATAGATGGGACATAAATTTTCAACTCAATTGAAGTCCGTTATCGGTTCGATTTAAATTTATCAGTCCAATCCAAAAATACCGGTATTATAGAAAAATTTACTTTTTATAGTCAAAATAATCTATATATTATTTTAGGCTTAACTGCATTTTTTTGGTAATTTTTGGAGTTCGTTTACTATTCTAAATATTTATACAATATTAAGTTAATTCTCCGATAATAAAAATTGACTCGCTAACTTTTTCATATTTTTGACTTTTCGTGATCCATTTGACCTCGATTTCACTTCAAATTTCAACCCTAGACTCCCCATGACCAATACTTTCCGATGATCAAATAAAATATTTTTTACTTTCGGATACACTTTTCGGTCCGAAAAATACTATTCACCGTCGGAAATACTGTTCACGGCTAACCCGGTGTTGAGGCCATTACAAGTAGGCTGTGTATAAGTAGGTGTATGAGTGACATATGGCTTAATTTAAAGCCTTTGGATTTAATAGTAAATGAATGAATCCTAGCCATTGATTTCACACATATAAAGGTCACTTATAAATGGGTAGAAATGTTGGGAAAACTCTCCAAAAATACAATAGCTTCTCTTTTTTCCTTTGATAAATTTGAAACCACCATTTCTCTCCCCTCTCCACCATTTTTACTCATCCAAGCTTCCTCTCTTTAAATATCAAGCCCAAATTTAATTTTCATAATTAGAATTTTATCCTATTTAGCCTAGAAAAGAGTTTACATCAAAAGGGAGTCAAGAATTTAAGAAATAAGGTAAGGAAATTTAAGTGAAATTTAAATGATTTTGTGGGATTTTGGTAGAATTAGTGGGAGAATTTTTATGAGCATGTAGGGGATGATTAGAAGAGCATCATTGTAGCTTTAATTTCCTTGAAATTATGATCTAAATTTATAAATTTTTTCTCTCTTAATTTCAGCCAAAAAGGAGAAAAGCAAGAGAAAGAGAAAGGCAAGGAGGGAAAAAGAAAAGAGAAGGAAGAATAGGAGTAACTCATGCTAAATTGAAGTTAGTGGATGCAAATTACATCTAATTTCACTATTTTTGTTGAATTTACCCTAATTTTTACATTATGTAACTAGACTTAATAACATAGAATGATGAAATAATTTAAATGAACATGACATAATGTTAATTGAAGTCTTTAGAAACTTAAAGAAGTGAAGAAATTAAATTAAAAGCAAGTTCAATTGAGTGGGCCGAATAGGGTGCTTAAAGAGACCTTAAAGGAACTTAATCCTTAATTTAATAATTGATGTTATTTGAATAAATTAAGGTATAAGAAATATAAATATGATGATTTGAATAAATTATGAGGACTATATTTAATGACACTATAGTTACATAATGATGAAAGTTATGAGAACTTAAAAATATTCATGTGAATTTGCTATATTACATTTTATTATATCATAAAATAATTAAAAGACTATGTATGATGTGAAATGGGAAGAAGAAAAATTTTTGGTAGTGAAACTACTCTTAGTGGCCGAATTATATATATGGATTAAAAGAAATGATTTAATTATATTTCATGGTATTAAATACATATGTGAAGAATTTTTGGAATATTAAGCTTATGTGAAAATAATTGAAAGCATAATATGACTAACATAATGTATTAAGAACAAATAATGGTATGTGTGTGTTTCTATATATATATATGTGTGTGTGTGTGTGTATGTATAAGACATATAAAAATTTATGATGCCTTTAGTGTTTAGTGGGTGATCCAACTCTAGGATAGTATGGTTAGCCATAGGGACAATTATCCTGCGGTATTTATGTGATTTGATTGAAAGTGTACAGTGAAAAGTGATTTGTATTGCTTAGCCGGCTCATTATATAGAATTACTAGAGATGGTCTCATCCCTTTGTTGTATGCTCACTCCAGTATATTACTGTATGCCTCTGCTTATCCGGTTTGTGATTTCCCACTTGTGTCAACTGGGAGAAAAATGGTAATTTTACATGTAAATCGAAATAAAAGAGTAATTACAACAAATTGGATGTCATAAATGGGAATAAATAATAAGTAAAGTAAACAAGGAAACTAATAAATCAAATAAAGATAAAATAGTAATTACGCGATAACTTATAGGTAAAATGGTAATTTGAGGTCAAAAAGGTAAAAAATAAGGTTAAAATAGTTAATGGGACCAAAAAGAGCAAAACCATATATAAAGTGAAATTCAAGGACTAAACCATAGTTTTCCACCCTTAAAAATATTTTAAGGGACTAAAATATAATTTATACATTTAAATTTATTTAGAAGTCAAAGAAAGTTAATCGGATCAAAATTGAGGTCAAAATTAAGAAAAAAGTCAACTTTAAGGACTTAAAATTTGAATTTTATACATAATTAAAAAAACAAATGAAATTAAATAAGAAAAATGACTATTATAGTAATTGAGAATAAATTATGGTATAAAAAGAACAAATTTTGAATTAATTGTTAAATAAAATTTTGAATGGCGATTTGGTAAATTATGCTTAAATTAGAAAATAAAATAATTAGGTGAAATTTTATGTAAGTGTATCCACCACTAGGCAATGATTTGTTTAGCACGTAGTTTGTTTTATCTGCGCACAGGGACAGGCACATTGGTTGAAGAAATCCAGAAATGAAGGTGTGGCACATTATATATTTTTGAGGGATTAATTGAAGATGAAATTAGAAATATTTTGTATTAATGTAATAGTTATTAGATCTATGTAAGCAAATATGGCATGTGAATTAATTAGTATTATATACTTAGTGAAATTGAGATATGTGAATGTATATAAATGTATGCTTGAGATGGTTTGTGTGGAATTGAGATTTAGAAGTGTTGTGATTGTTAATTGGAGTATTGGAGTTAGAGGACAAGTATTTTGGGAGTGTATTTTGAATTTTTATATGTTTGGGTAGCGTGATTATTAAACCTTCATGCTGTCGAAATTTTAATCAAAGGAATAAGTAATTTAACAAGGCTACATAGGTGTACAAATTGCCATAGGAATAAAGAAGGTATAATAATAATAATAATAATAATAATAATAATAAAAGCAAAATAAGAGGAATTGAGTGATCGAAGGAGCGAAGGGTGTCACATTTAATGGTATCAGAGCGTGGTTTAGGCGATCCTAAGATCGGAGTAGATATGTGTGATACAGACTGGGATAAAATGAATAAGCATATGATATATGTACATGCCACATTATTGTGATATAAATTCTGGAATTTAAAACTTACATGTCCTTTGTGTATTTCAGTATTGGCCATGGCTTTCGGATCCATACAAGTGCTGAGTTGATGACTGATGTTGAGAGTGAGGCCTCAGCAGATCCAAAAATATAGGATTCGATACCGAGTTCTAGATCCCAACAGCCCACTCAGCACACTCCTGTACCGTGCTTCAGGCACCTCCACCTCTAGCACCGACAGATTTTATGTAGATGATGGCGGAGTTCTTTCAAAGATCATAGCCTCAGCAATAGCCACCATCTCAGTCATCTAAAAGATCTATTTTGGAACATTTAATAAGGTTGGGTGCAAAGGATTTTTATTAATGGGGGTAGATTATAGTGATGGAAGCTGAAGAATGGCTTAACAAAATTGAAAGACTATTTGATATTACTCATAGTCTACCAGAGGAAAAGTTGGAAGGAGTAGTGGCCTTGTTTCAGGATCCAGCTTATGTGTGGTAGGATATAGTCAAACATCACACCCTACCTGAGCAGATCATCTGGGATAATTTTTATCAATAATTTAAGGATAAATATGTGGGTAAAGAATATTTAAGAGCTATGGAATAGGCTTTCTGGCGACTACATCAGGGTACCAGATAAGTTCAAGAATATGACAGAGAGTTTGAAAGACTCAATTTCTACATGAAAGATTATCGTTTCCCACCAGAAAAAATGTGCCAGTTATTTGAAAGGGGACTTCAAAATGATTTGAAAAGAGTTTTATCAATTCGAAAGTACACTAACATGAAAGAGCTAATTGATGCCACCACTAGAATGGAAACTATTCAGCAAGAATAAGTGAATAGACGGGACCAATTTCAATAGAGAAGGAGACCAACTTCAGGAGCAGGTAGTGGGTCTAGTAAAAGATCCAGTAGTTCTATTGTAGCTCCTTTGTAAGACTCCACAGCTATCCCAGTAGCAAGTCAGCGTACTGCAGCTCGAGCAGCCCTTTCTATGATGTCAATGGGTAATGATCCTTTAGGTCAAGATGCTAGCAAATATGAGGTACTAATGTGTGAGCATTATGGATGACGACATCCAGAAGAGTGATAGAGAATGATTGGGGCATGTTTGAAGTACGAATCCCGAGAACATTTATTGAGGAATTATTCGAGAGCACAGCCTCAGGCTACTACATCTGTTGCTTAAACCCCTATTGGCAGGCAAGCTACTCCTTTAGCCATAGGTAAAGGTAGATGAGGACCAAGTGGGCCTACATCTACATAAGGTAGTGCTCTAGCTCCACCAATTATAAATAGACCTTCAGTTGCCAGGCATTATGCAGTCAGAGCCCAAGAGGATTAAGACGTACCCGATGTGATTATAAGTAAATTTTATCTATTTGATGATGCTATTTGTGCACTGATAGGTCCCGATTTTACACATTCTTATTTGAGCACAAGAGTCATGCAGGGAAAGGGGTTAGAAATAACACAGTTGGATTAGGATATCTTGGTGAGCAACCCATTGGGTCATAGTGTGGTTATGAATAAGATATATAGGGATTGCCCTAACCAGATACAACAGGTTACCTTACCTGCAAATCTGATTGAACTTCCATTCAATGAGTTTGATATTATCTTGGGAATGGATTGACTCTATAAGAATCAAGTGATAGTTGACTATCACTTAAAAAGGATTACTTTAAAGACTTCAAAAAATGAAGAAATCACAGTGGTAGGGGAACGATCTGATTTCCCTACCAATGTTATCTCGGCTATCGCCATATACAGGTGTGTGAGAAAAGGATGTGCAGCTTATTTGGCTTATGTTACTGAAGTTGAAGCTGAGAAGTTGAAAGTTAGTGATGTGCCTATAGTTAGGGACTTTCATGATGTTTTTCCTGAGGAGTTACCAGGATTAACTCTAGAAAGGAAAGTTGAATTTACAATTAATGTACTACTAGGTACAACACCAATTACAATAGCTTCTTATCTATGGCACCAACGGAACTAAAAGAATTAAAGATATAGCTATAGAAATTGTTAGAAAAAGGTTTCATCCGACCAAGTGTTTCTCCCTGGAGAGCTCCAATATTGTTTGTAAAGAAGAAAGATAGATCGTTCTGGTTGTACATTAATTACAAGCAACTAAACAAAGTCACTATAAAAAATAAATATCCGTTGCCCAAGATTGATGACTTATTTGATCAATTAAAGGGAGCTAGCACATTTTCAAATATTGACTTGAGGTCAGCTTACTACCAGCTAGGGATAAAGGAAGGAGATATTCCCAAAACTGCCTTTTATACTAGGTATGGGCATTATGAATTTATGGTGATGCCATTTGGCTTTACTAATGCACCTGCGGCTTTCATGGACTTAATGAATTGCATTTTCCATCGATACTTACATCAATTTATGGTGGTATTCATTGTTGATATCTTGATTTATTCTAAAACACCCGAAGAGCAAGATCAACATTTGAGAATTGTATTGCAGATATTGAGGGATAAGCAGTTTATGCTAAATTCAGCAAATGTGAATTTTGGTTGAATGAAGTTACTTGTCTTATCCATGTGGTGTCAGCAGATGGCATGTAGATCCCATAAAAATTAAAGCTATTCTTGAATGGAGGCCACCTAAAAATGTTCTATAAGTTTGCAATTTCCTTAGTTTAGCTGGATACTATGACGGTTTGTGAAGGGATTTTCCATGCTAGCTTCCCTACTCACCAAGTTACTTCAAAAAAATGTCAAGTTTGAGTGGACTGAGAAATGCCGGATAAGTTTTGAGAAATTGAAAGGTATGTTGACTGAAGCTCCTGTCCTTACACAGCCTATTTTGGGCAAACCATATGTTGTTTATAGTGATGCCTCCATGAATGGGTTAGGGTGTGTGCTTATGTAGGAAGGCAAAGTGGTAGCGTATGCTTCTAGATAGTTAAAACCACATGAAAGAAACTATCCTACTCATGATTTGGAACTTGCAGCTATAGTATTTGCTTTGAAAATATAGGGACATTACTTATATAGAGAGAAATGCTACATTTATACTGACCATAAAAGCTTAAAATATTTACCTACACAGAAGGAACTCAACCTGAGATAGAGGAGATGGTTGGAGCTTATTAAAGATTATGATTGTTTAATCTACTACCATCCTGGCAAAGCAAATTTGGTAGCTGATATGCTTAGCAGGAAAATTTGATGGCTTTACAAGCTATAAAGGTGAAGTTAAATGTGGCTAAAGATGGAGCACTTGCAGCGAAAATGCAATTAAAACCATATTAGCTGCAATAAATAAAAACTGTTCAAAGGCAAGATGATAAGTTAACCTCAATTATTTCTCATCCTCGAATACAAGTGGATAAAGGTGTTGAATTTCTCTTGGCTGTGACAATTGTCTATATTATAAAGGCAGAGTATGTGTACCAGATGATGTGAAATTGAAGAAAAGTATCCTAATTGAAGCTCATAATAGTCACTATACAATAGATCCAAGCAGTAATAAAATGTATCAGAAACTAAGAAAAAGCTTACGAGTGGCTAGGAATGAAGAGGGAAATAGTAGATTTTATAACTAAATATCTAATATGTCGACAGGTAAAAGTCGAGCATCAAGTTCTTTCAGGGTTGTTGCATCCTATTATCATACTAGAGTGGAAATGTGAGTGAATTAGCATGGATTTTGTGTTTGAATTGCCACTCATTAGGAAGCAGCATGACTCCATTTGGGCAATAGTGAACAAGATAACTAAGTCAACTCATTTTCTTTCTGTAAGATTATATTTTTTTCCCTATCAATATTTAGGGTGTAAAACCGAGATCGGGTTAATTGGGAAGCCAACTTTGGAAATTTTGGTCAAATGAGGACATAGGAGTTATTAATGGAAAGTGATTTGGTACAAGCAAGCCTAGAGTAGTAGGGTGTGCACAAGTGGGTGTACGAGTGACATGTGGATTAATTTAAAGCCATTGGATTAAATAGTAAATGGATGAATCCTAGCCATTCATTTCAATTATATAAAGGCCACCTATAAATGGGAAGAAATGTCTAGAAAATTCTCCAAAAATACGGCAGCTTCTCCTATTTTCTTTGACAAATTTGAAGCCATCATTTCTCTCCCCTCTCCACCATTTTTTCTCATCCAAACTCCCTCTCTCTAAATTTCTAGCCTAAATTTAATTCTCATAATTAAAATTTCATCGTCTTTAGCCTAGAAAAGAGTTTACATAAAAAAGCAGTCAAGAATTTGAGAAATAAGGTAAGGAAATTTAAGAGAAATTTTATGATTTTATGGGATTTAGGTAGAATTAGTGGGAGAATTTTTATGAGCATGTAGGTGATGATTAGAAGAGCATTATGGTAGCTTTAATTTGCTTGAAATCATGATCTAAGTCTATGAATTTATCTCTCTTAATTTCGACCAAAAAGGAGAAAAGCAAGAGGAAGGGAAAGGTAAGGAGGAAAAAGAAAAAAAAGGAAGAATAAGAGTAACTCAAGCTAAATTGATGTTAGTAGATGCAAATTACATCTAATTTCAATATTTTTGTTGAATTTACCTTAATTTTTATATTATGTAACTAGGTTTTATTATATAGAATGATGAAATAATTTAAATTACCATGATATAATGTTAATATGATTCCTTAGAAACTTAAAGAAGTGAAGAAATTAAATTAAAAGCAAGTGCAATTAAGTGGGTCAAATAGGGTGCTTAAAGAAACCTTAAAGGAATTTGATCCTTAATTTAATAATTAATGCTATTTGAATATTTTAAGGTATGAGAAATATAAATATGATGATTTGAATAAATTATGAGGGCAATATTTAATGACACTGTAGTTACATAATGATGAAATTTGTGAGAACTTAAAAATATTCACGTGAATTTGCTATATTATATTTTATTATGTCATAGAATAATTATAAGACTATGTATGATGTGAAATGGGAAGAAGAAAAAATTTTGGAAGTGAAACTACTCTTAGTGGCCAAATGATATATATGGATTAAATGACATGATTTAATTATAATTCATGGTATTAAATACACATGTGAAGAATTTTTGGAATATTAAGCTTATGTGCAAAATAATTGAAATCATAATGTGACTAACATAATGTGTTAAGAACAAATAATGGCGTAAAATATATATATATATATATATATAGGACATATAAAAATTTATGATTCCCTTAGTGTTTAGTGGGTGATCTAGCTGTAGGATAGTATGGCTAACCATAGGGACAATTACCTCACGACATTTTTGTAATTTGAATGAAAGCGTATAGTGAAAAGTGATTTGTATTGCTTATTCAGCTCATTATGTGAAATTACTGGCGATTATCTCATACCATAGTTGTATGCTGACTTCAGTATAATAGTGTATGCCTCCATTTATCCATTTCATGGTTTTTTGCTTATGTCAATAGGAGTAAAATGGTAATTTTACATGTAAACTAAAATAAAAGAGTAATTACAACAAATTGGATATCATAAATGGGAATAAATAATAAATAAAGTGAGAAAGAAGACTAATAAATCAAATAAAGGTAAAATAGTAATTACACGATAACTTAAGGGTAAAATGGTAACTTGAGGTCAAAAAGGTGAAAAATAAGGTTAAAATAGTTAATTTGACAAAAAATGGCAAAATCATAAATAAAGTGAAATTTTTGGATTAAACCGTAATTTACCACCCTTAGAAAATTTTTAAAGGACCAAAATATAATTTATACATTTAAATTTAATTCAAAGTCAAAAAAAGTCAACCGAATCAAAACTAGGGTCAAAATTAAGAAAAAGTCAACTTTAGGGACTTAAAATTGTAATTTTATACATAATTGAATAAATAAATGAAATTAAAGAAAAAATGACTATTATAGTAATTGAGAATAAATTATTGTGTAAAAAGAATAAATTTTGAATTAATTGTTAAATAAAATTTTGAATGGCAATTTGGTAAATTATGCTTAAATTATAAAATAAAATAATTAGGTGAAATTTTATGTAAGTGTATCCACCACTAGGCAATGAGTTGATTAACGTGTGATTTGTTTTATCTACGTGCAGGGATAAGCACATTGGTTGAAGAAATCTAGAAATGAAGGTGTGGCATGTCATATATTTTTGAGGGATTAACTAAAGATGAAATTAGAAATATTTTGTATTAATGTAATAGTTATTAGATCTATGTAAACAAATATGGCATGTAAATTAATTAATAATATATGCTTAGAGAAATTGAGATATGTGAATGCATATAAATGTATGCTTGAGATGGTTTGTGTGGAATTGAGATTTAGAAGTGCTGTGATTGTTAATTGGAGTATTGAAGTTGGAGGACAAGTTTTTTGGGAGTGTATTCTGAATTTTTACAGGTTTGGGTAGCTTGATTATTAAGCCGTCATGCTGCTGAAATTTTATTCAAAGGAATAAGTAATTTAATAAGGCTATATAGGTGTACAAATTAACATAGGAATAAAGGAGGTAAAATAATAATAATAATAATAATAATAATAATAATAATAATAATAATAATAATAATAATAATATTATTATTATTATTATTATTATTATTATTATTAACAAAAGCAAAATAATAGGAATTGAGTGAGCGAAGGAGCGAAGGGTGTCACACTATAGGACCATATCCCACACTGACTTGGGGTTCTAATAGGTTATAGATACTAGCTCCATATAAGGTTCACAGATTTCGCCCATACGGCAATCCTAGTGCATTTTCTTCTCGAGGGCCAACACCATCTCCTCCTGCCTCTTTAGCTCTAATTGGTATAGATTTAGAGAGTAGGATAGTTTGCCTGAAGACTGCTATCAGAGCTTTAGGATGAGATATGTGTAGGGTGTGGGAGATAGTTACTGCATCTAGTCACCTCGCTAATCATAATTATTAGATTTTGGGCGCATCAGTGGCCACTATAAGATAAATGGTATAGAGAGTTGAGATTGAGGTGGTTGGTCTCAAGAACAGTATGAGTGAGGGCTACAAGCACCACACTATATGACTTTCACAGATAAAGATGATGGCACACCGATAGGAGCTAGCTATAAGGCAGGTACACGACAGCGTGCATCACCTAGGAGGGCTCGTAGGGCAGATCTTGATTTCTCTAGCTTAGGCCATGGGATTTGAGTTTGAGGTGTCGTATCCACCACCGCCACTTGCAAATCCTTCTTTGGCAGGACCTTCACAGCCTTCACCGCTACCATTAGATCCTTTAGCTAGACCATTAGGCCCTTCAGGATCGAGATGTCGTAGATGATCTTCAGAGAGATGCATTTTTTTATGATGATTGATGTTCTGAACTATTGTTTATCTTCGGTTGTATTTATATTCATGGATTTGGACTTTTACTTTTTTTTTATTTAAGTGATGCATGGATCATGTTTCTCTTTTCTTATAACCTTTATTTGTGCATTCATGTATTCATTTCTTTATAGCTATTGACATAATATCCAATATGATGACAAATAAAAGGAAAAATAATTATTCACCTAATCATAATAAATCTAATAATAAAATAGAACTCATGAATCAACTAGCAAAATAAAATCCATAGTGAAATGGTTTGAGCAATATGTCATTATCTAATTTATCATAACTCACCTGAATAGGAGAGATCCTAACACATGGCTACATCATAAAAATAGCAAATTAGCAATGGCTCAAGCCTTACAAATGCTAAACAATCAAATCAGAGTGAATTTTTTTACACCTAAACCGTTTAAATGTCAGGTCTATGCTCAAGCATGCCCTATTTAAGGATGGCCTTCTTCTTTCAAAGTTGAATCTACGTGAAAGAAACCATGCAAATCCATAAAAAAGTTAAGTTCTTTCCTTTGTTGTAACAATATTCTGATATCAAGCCCTTCTATAGGTGCCATTGCCAACTCAAGAAGTGATAGATAAACAAAAGGCAAAAGTCCTCTTACGAGACATGTAATATGATATTCTCCTTGATCCTATATGTCGATGAGCTAGCACTGATCAGATATCCAAACCAAAGGTTAAAACATTAATAAAATAATGATAACCACCCTAACTAGTCAAGGGTTAAAACATCAACAAGCTGATGGTAACCACCTTGATTGACCAAGAGTTAAAACATTGACAAGCTGATAGTAACCACTTTACCTGATCAAGAGTTAAAATATTGACAAATTGATAGTAATGATTTGATTGATCGAAGGTTAAAACATCAAAAAGCTAATGATAACTACCCGAACGAAGGTTTAAATGTCGATAAAATGATAGTAACCACCTAGCCAAGAGTTAAAATGTCAACAAATTTATAGTAATTACTCAAATAAAAGGTGACAGGATGACAAGCTGGCAGTAATTACTTAACCAAAAATTCACTACCGCAAATGGTACATGTCTAGACTTTGATATTCACTACCTCATGTATGCATCTCTTATCATTATGCTCTGAACTTTGTCGAACCTAGACATTGGTACTGATACGGATCCAAGAGGGCTATCTTATGCCATTGAAGAGGGGCAACCTTATGACTTTCAAATGGGTCTAAATGGAGTTCAAACACATAAATATAAGATCCAAATGTCATTGGGGTGTGCTCCAATTTATAGGAGGCAGATTTGGTGTTTTACCATCAATTTTGGGCTTATACAACTTTGGACTTTAATTGTACAAGTCATGTGCTTCATTTAAAAGTCACATGACTCACTTAAGTTGTATTATTAATGGGCTAGGCATGTGGGCTTCTTTTGGGCTTAGTTTAGTTAGTTTAGTTATTTATTTTAGTCTTTCTTTTGGGCTTTCATTTAAGGCCTATAAGGTTTATTAATTAGTTTTGTTTTAAGTCTATTTAAGACTTATTTAGGCTTAATTGGCTTGTAAAAGCCTAAGGAAATTCGTGTAAGGCCATATGAGTATTTAAATTAGGGTTAGCCACCTTATAAATAGGCTAACCTAGGTTGTAAACTTCATCATTAAATCAAATTATAAACTGTTGAGAGTTGATGCGGAACCCCAAGGTTAAAGAACCTGAAACCCTTTGAATATACACTTTGATTTCAAAATGCAAAGAAGATAAACACCCTCCCTATTGAATCCCCAAACAACACGTGAATGGAAACGCAAATAATTGGGATAAGAAGAATAACAAAACACCACAATCAAATGATTAATAAGTAATCCTGATTCTTAATGCAATAGAAAAGAAAGCAAGTAATCTCACAATCTCTCTAAAGAATTTTGGCTAAGCCAAGAGAAAACTCTCAAAAGTTTATAATTTGATTCAATGATGAAGTTTAAAACCTAGGTTAGCCTATTTATAAGGTGGCTAACCCTAATTCACTATTTAAAACCCTAATTTAAATACTCATATGGCCTTACACGAATTTATTTAGGCTTTTACAAGCCAATTAAGCCCAAATAATTCTTAAACACACTTAAAACAAAACTAATTAATAAACCTTATAGGCCTAAAATGAAAGCCCAAAAGAAAGACTAAAATAAATAACAAAACTAACTAAACTAAGCCCAAAAGAAGCCCACATGCCTAGCCCATTAATAATACAACTTAAGTGAGTCATGTGACTTTTAAATGAAGCACATGACTTGTACAATTAAAGCCCAAAGTTGTATAAGCCCAAAATTGATGGTAAGGCACCAAATCTGCCTCCTATAAATTGGAGCATGTCCCAATGACATTTGGATCTTATATTTATATGTTTGAACTCCATTTAGACCCATTTGAAAATCATAAGATTGCCCCTCTTTAATGGCATAAGATAGCCCTCATGGATCCATATTAGGTGTAATAGCCTTCCCAAATTTAGGGGAACCTGTAGACACTGGGCCTGAGTAAGTCTCTATTAAGGTTACTTAATGAGGATAATGTTATTTCAAAAGTAGTTAGGAAGCAGTAGCACTCTATCCTTCTCCAGCACTGTACTTTTATAAAATATTTTATTGCAAGTTTTGAGAGTCAAAAAATGGTGCTTTAGTGGTATGCATGTGTTTTTCTCTTTAGGATGAGTGAAATGAGCACATCTAAAGGCTTTAGGTTGACTCAGAAATGAGGCATAGCCTTGACTCACGGGTTAAGACCGTGATTCACTTTTGAGTCATGGCCTGAAGGGGTAACTCACTTCTTTTATTTTGGACCATGATTTGAGTCACTGGGCTTGACTTAAGGCTATAACTCACTAGTAAGTCATAGCCTTGGCCCGTTATAACCCTTTTTCTAGGAAAGTGAATTTTTTTTTCACTTTTTTAAGGGGCCTACCCCTAAGTTAAGGGCGTGATTGGGATTTTTCATCCAAAATTGTAGATTTTCCCTATGAAACAATGGATTATTTTCAAGATAAAAATCTCCTACTTTTTTAATCTTGATCTAAAGAATTTAAGGGTAATCATGTCCTTTAAATGTATAATAACCAATTTTTGGGAAAAAATAACAAAGAATCTGAAGAGAGAAAAAGCAACAAAAAATTCTATTTTTATCTGGTTTTAAAGAATGAAGGAAGTAGGAAGAAGAGATAAAGGTGGTCTTATTAGATTGTTGAAGTAGCTCTATAGAAGGTAATGTAAAAGGCAAACTTATAGCTCCTGTGTAGATTTAGGACTTTTATTCTTGTAAATTTTGATTATAAGTTTTTTTTGTATATTCTCCATGCTCTATTTTTAGCTTTTATTTTTGCATGATATATTCTTCTTGGTATTCTTATGTAAATACTGTCTTAGAAGTGTGTTTGTGTGTAATATTAAGTTTTATGCATGACTGTTTTGTTTATATGTGAATTTAAGTGAATTTAATGTTTGTTAGCCTTCACTTTCTCTTTCTAAAGCATGTTTCTTTCACATGGTGTTTTCTTGCAAATAGTGTTCTTTGTGGCTTTATTAGTTGTTTTAAGCATTTAAGTTAATTTTAAAGAGTTTACGAGCCTTTACATGCATTTTAGGCCTTAGAAGGCAACATATGAGCTTTAAAAATGGTTATGGCATCATTCCAGTAGCCATTAGGCATTCTAGAGGTGACTCACAACTTTAAGCCATGAGCGAGTCATGGCTTTAAGCCGTGACTCACTCTTGACTCACCATGACTTACCTTGGAATGGTCCGTGACTCACTTAAAGGGGTGTGACTCACCCAACTCAAGGTCGTGACTAACTTTTTTCCTTCTGAGTGAGTCGGTGACTCACTCTTTGGCCCTTATAGTGGCTTTTATGTGTTTTTTTTCTTCCATTGGATTGTTTTCTTTTAAATTCTGATTTCTTATTTATTCTACATTTTCTCACTTTTATTTATTCTTTTTATCTAATTTTTTCTATCTTGTTTAATTTTCTTTCTTTAAGCTATGAGTTTCTTATTTGGCTAATCTTAATTTTCTTCCTTATTTTTTGGATAAAATACATCATAAATCCTGTATGGAGGAGTTTGGGAATTTGAAAGCGAGCTTATCCAGTTCGAGATCATTTTCTAAGCTCATTTGTTTATTTACTTTATCCTTGGTTTTTATTATTTTTGTCTAATAATCTATAATAGTTAGTAAAAAAGGTATTTTTGACATGATAAAATAGGAAAATTCATATTAAATGCTTTTTACATAAATACTTAGGTTTTTTCTTATAAAATGGATCAATGTCCACCTCTTTAATCCCAAAAGTCATATAAAGATTTGTAAAATAAGCATAGGGGAACCAATATTCCCAAATTGGTTAACAGCCCGATTTATGTATTTTTTTGCATTATTATTCTTTAATGTCATTTTATTGCAAATAAATTATTTTTTTGCATGACTAATTGAAAAAATTATTAAATGATTTTATACAAGTTTGAGTGGAATTTTTGCATAATAAAAGGGACTGATGCCCCAGTTCTTATCCATTAAATAACGTGCAAATTAAAAGTTTTATTCCTTTCATATAAAAGATTTTCTATTTAAAATTAATTAATAAGATTCCTTTTTTTAAAGCCGTGTGGGTCGAATGCCTTATTTCTTCCGAAATATACCTATAACTCCATCATTTTTAAATATACATGCGAGAACTAATGTCCTTATTAAAATTTGTTGGTTAATCTATTTTGTTAGATAGTTTGTAATTAAGGGTAGAATAATAATTTTCCTTTTACTACTTGTATACCTATAAATATACCCTTGTATTATTATTTTAGGGTAATTTTGAGATAATAGAAAATCTTGAGTTACACAAAATCTTCAAGGTATCAGAGCCACTACTGTTTCAATGGTTAAGTTAACTTCCTACCGCAGTTGGTTAATTTTCGGTAACCTTTTTTTTTGGTGAGTCTAGAAGGTCATATTTTAGCCCTTCTCTTTCGACACTGCCCCCACAGGAAGATAGATTGGGTCAAGTTCGGTCGGTACCCTAATTTTCGATACTGTCAGAAGCCGTACGTGAGTATACGTGCCGCCCATTGCTTTTTGTCCTTCCTCCACGTGCTGACGCATGAGGTAAGTGGCTCCACCTCCAACCACTTTTTACTGCCATTTTTTCTTTTGATCTATTCGCCACCTTTTTTTGCCTCCAAGCCACTAATCTCCGGTGACTTTCGACTTCCTTGGTTTCTTGGTCACATGTGAACAAGTTCTATTTTTTTGGGTTGTTTTTTCCCGCTGTTTTCTATCCTTTTTTTGGCCTCTCCATTATGTCAAATATTAAGAATGATCATAAGGAAGTTGAGAAACATTATCCCATTAATGACAATCCCTATTCATAAATTAGTCCAGTTAAACTTGAAGGGAGCAGTACTTATTTAGCCTAATCTAGGTCATGTTTATTGTCGATCAAGGCTAGAAAGTTGCAGGCTTATATTGATTGACGTAAAAAACCACCATCTGTCACCGATCCTAATTTTAATTAATGGGACTTAGATAATTCACTGGTTATGTCTTGGCTCCTGAATTCTATGCATCCAAAAATCTCTAGATAGTATTTATTGCTTGATACTGCAGAAAAGATATGAAAAGCTGCAAAAACCACCTATTCTTGAATGGAAAATGATGCTCATATTTTTGAGCTCAGGAACAAAGTTCATGGTACAAAACAAGATGCGTTTACTATTTCAGATTATTTCTCTGAGCTAGGTAGTTTATGGCAGGAACTAGATTATTATTAGGATTTTCAAGCAAAAATGTGTTGATGATGACGTGCTGATTCAAAAGATGATTGAAAATGAGAGGGTTTATGATTTTTTGGCTGGTTTAAATCATGAATTTGATCAAGTGCGAGTTCAAGTTATTGGCATAACTTCTTTTCTTTCACTTGAGGAGGCACATTCTTTAATCCAGCAGGAAGAGACTAGAAGAAGTGTTATGCTTTATACTGCACCTATTGAGAAGTCGAGTTTAACTATCCATACCTCTCTTGAGCAACCAAAAGGTATTATTTCTGATAAAGATCATTTGCACTGTGATTACTATGGTAAGCCAAGCACACTAAAGACACTTGCTGGAAGTTGCATAGGAGACCTAGTAGGGGTCATGGGGGAAAACGAGTTAATCTAACAAGAGCTTAAGCACATGTGTTAGAAATAGTGGAATCATCTAAGGAGTCGACTTCAGTTGAAAGTCTCTCTTCTGATGAGATTTTGCATTTTAGGCATCTCCTATCTCAGCTTACTCCTTCCTCCAGTGCTACCTCTAATTTATTCAAGTTGGGTACTACATTTTATCATCATAACTCATGGATTATTGATTCTGGTGCGAATAGACATATGACAAGCATTTCTAAAGGCTTTCTTAACTGCTCTCCTTGTTTAAAAAGGGATAGTGTCAGGATGGTTTATGGCTCTTTACCTCTTATTTCTGGGATAGGTTTTGTTATATGTACTCCTAATATTAAATTATCTTATGTTCTTCATGTTCCTCAATTCCCTATCAATCTTTTATCTGTCAGTGCTATCACTAAAACTTTTAACTATAAGGTTGAATTTTTTTCTTGATTTTTGTATCTTTTAGGATCTTCAAACAAGGAAGAAGATTGGCAGTGGTAGAGAGCATGATGGCTTATATATGCTGGAAGACAATCAAGAGTTGGCTCTTTTTAGGAGGTATTAGAATGTCAACCAGGAGATCATTTAGTGGCATAGACGATTAGGGCATCCATCATTTTTTGTTTTAGAAAAACTATATCCTAGTTTATTTGCTAGAACTCGGTTTGATTTTTTATCTTGTGATGCTTGTGAGTATGCTAAACATACTAAAAACTCTTATCCTTTGAGTGATAATAAAGCAAGTGAGCCATTTATGATTGTTCATTTTGATGTTTGGGGGCCTACACAAATTACCTCTTTGTCTGAAAATCGATGGTTTGTTACTTTCATTGATTGTTGCACTAGAATGACTTGGGTGTATTTGATTAAGGCAAAGAGTGATGTTTTCTCCTATTTTTAATTTTTTCATTAAATGGTTCACACCCAATTTGATGCTAAAATAAAATTTTTATGGTCTGATAATGGGATAAAATATGTGAATAGTAGGTTTGGTATTTATTTGGAGTCTCATGGGATTATTCACCAAACTAGTTGTCTTTATACTAGTGCTCAAAATGGTGTAGCTGAAAGAAAAAAATAGGCATTTGTTAGAAGTTGCTAGATCTCTTATGTTTACTATACATGTTCCAAAGTCATATTGGGGGATACTGTACTAGCAGCTACCTATCTTATTAATCGAATGCCTCTCAAAGCTCTTAACTTTAGGACTCATGTAGAAGCCTTAACCGGAAAAATTGGCTATACTATTCCACTAAAGATTTTTGGGTGTGTTTGCTTTGTTCATACTAGGAATGTTTGGAAATTAGATCCAAGAGCACTGAGATGTGTGTTCGTTGGATATTCTCCAACTCATAAGGGATATAAGTGTTATCATCCTCCATCTAGGAAATTCTATGTGAGTATGGATATTACCTTTTGGGAGTCTGAACCTTATTTTGGCATTACACGATCACCTTTTTAGGGGGAGAATAGTGAAGAAGTGGTGATGAATGTACCCATGCTACCTCATAATCTAGTTCAAGGGAAAAATGAAGAGATTATTGTTCAGGAGGAGAATGTTGTTGATGTCTAGAGGCAATAAAATGTTGATGTTTAGGGGAAGGGGAATGTTGTTGGTCATTTAGATAGACTTGACTTGTTGAGATACTCAAGGAAGAATAGGTATAAAGAAGCCATCATGCATTCTACACTGCCAGAATCCTCGGGTGAGTTACTTTTTGATTCTGATTTATTTCTTGATTCTGATTTAAATTTGCCTATTGCTCAATGAAAAGAAGCCAGATTGTGTACAAAACATTCCATCTCTAACTTTATCTCTTATGATTCTTTGTCTCCCTCCTACAGAGCCTTTGCCTTGTCTCTTTCCTCTATGTTTATTCAATATGATTGGAAAGAAAGTATCAAAGATCTAAAGTGGAGAGAAGCTATGGTTGAAGAAATAAAAGCTCTCTCTAAAAATAAAACCTAGGAACTAGTTGCATCTCCAGACAAAAAGTTAGTTGGTTGTAAGTGGGTGTTCATAATAAAAAACAAAGCTGATGGTTTAATTGAAAGATTTAAAGCTAGATTAGTGGCAAAGGGATTCACACAGACTTATGGAGTTGACTATCATGAGACATTTGCAGCAGTTGCTAAAATGAATACGATTAGGATCTTGCTGTCCTGTGCAGCTAACTTGGATTGGGATTTGCTGTAATTTGATGTGAAGAATGTATTTCTCCATGGGAACCTGGAAGAAGAGGTTTATATGGAGATTCCTCATGGTTTTGATGATGAGATAACTCAAGGGAAGATGTGCAGACGGAAGAAAGCCTTGTATGGGTTGAAATAATCTACGAGAGCTTGGTTTGATAGATTCAGTAAAGCTACGATATCTTTTGGTTATCAACAAAGTAATGCTAATCATACCTTCTTTATGAGGCACTCCAGGGGTAAGATCACTTTTCTCATTGTTTATGCTGATGAAATAGTGATGATAGGGGATGATAAAGAAAAACTGGTTCGACTAAAGAAGCTCTTAACTCAGGAGTTTGAAATCAAGGATCTTGGAAAGCTATAATATTTCTTGGGAATTGAAGTTGCTAGATCAACCAAAGGGTTCTTCATTTATCCAAAATATGTTCTGGATCTTTTGGATAAAACTGGTATGTTGGGATGCAAACCAGCAAATACGCCCATTGAAAGTAACCATAAGTTACAAACAAGAATTGAAGGATAGTTTGATAAGGGCAGATATCAAAGATTGGTCGGTAGACTTATCTATCTATCTCACACCATACCAGATATTGCTTATGCAGTTAACTTGGTGAGTCGGTTTATGCATGATCTTAGAGAATCTCATCAACATGTTATTTTTCATATTTTGCAATATTTAAAATCAGCTCTACGAAAAATTATTCTTTTTTCAAAAAATGGTCATCTATGAATTGAAGCCTTAACAGATGTAGATTAGGCTGGATCTTTAGATGATAGAAGGTCCACCTCTGGTTATTGTACATTTGTAGAGGTAACTTAGTCACTTGAAGAAGCAAAAAATAGAGTGTAGTTATAAGATTGAGTGCAGAAGCAAAATATAGAGCTATGGCTCAAGGTGTTTGTGAGTTGTTATGGTTGCAGAAGTTATTAGTAGAGTTGAATTTGGCTGAAAAAGACAGATTATTTTTGTATTGTGACAACAAAGCTGCAATCAATATTGCTCATAATCCAATTCAACATAACAGGAAGAAACGCATCAAAATTGATTGATACTTCATCAAAAAAAATTATCTGATAGTGTTTTAACCCTATTTCATGTAACGTCGGACAGACAATTAGCTGATGTTTTCACAAACGGTCTCGGTAGTCGAGCTTTCCATGCCATAGTTTGCAAGTTGGGCATGTGTAATATTTTTTTTGCCAACTTGAGGGGGAGTGTTGGTTAATATATTATATAGTTTGTAATTAAGGGTAGAATAGTAATTTTCCTTTTACTACTTGTATACCTATAAATATACCCTTATATCATTATTTTAGGGTAATTTTGAGATAATGGAAAATCTTGAGTTACACAAAATCTTAAAAATTAAATCAATCAATTCCATAATTTATGTTTGATTTATTTAAATATTTTATACAATTTATTGATTTCTATATGCTTGCAATATGCAACAATAGAGGAATCTCATATTTAACACACCATTACATGCAAATTTGGTCCAGATTAACAACTTAAAATATCTCAAACTAACATGCATATTATTCTAACCATTGTGACAAATAAGCGTGCCAATATACACAATAGAATCACATAATCATGACAATTATATTTTAAAGAGAGAAAGTAAAGGAAGAACCTAGAATATTACCCTCAAGAGATATTCTAACTCTATAAAGATGATAGTCCATATCTTAACTCTGAATTGTACTTCTTATTCTCAAGAATCAAATCTAAAATTTATTTCTTTATGTATTTTTTAATAAAAGTTATTTAGAGCTTAAAGTGTTAGAGAGAGAAAAAAAACTTTTCTTCTTCTCTAATGGTGTCTTAAAAATGATTCTCGCTTTAAAACCCTAGATTTCTTATATTTTATACTTTATGAAGATTTTTCATTAAAAAATACCCCTAAATCACTCTAAATTCGAAGGTAAAATCCCTACAAATCCGAAAGAAAATCCTAAGAATCAAAACTACCATTTTTTAAAACCCAAAAATGTGGAAAAACTAGACTTTGAGTGAGGGATAGGCATCCTTCAATGAGGGATGGCCATCCCTCACCACCCTATATTTGACCAAAAACCCTCTAGATGGGCCTCACATGAGAGAGGTACCCATAGATGGGCACTCCTCAGGTGATAGACGGTTGTCTATCATGACTAAAGACCCAAAATGAGCCTTTTTGCATGTTTTGTTAAAACACTTAGGAATATTTGGGAATCATGAAAAATTTTTGGGAAAGAGTGAGAAATTTACGATCAAAGCTTTGAGACTCAAATTTTTTATCAGTAATATGCTATTTTCTCATCATCGAATAACCTAATCTAGGTTATCTCGGATCACGATGTCTACATTGTGTTTTATAAAGCAGATTGTAAAAACCAATAGGTATTTTAGCACATAATGAACTTGAATTTTTGCATAAATTATTTAAGCAAGATTTAACTAATCAATTTTGCACCAAGAGTTTCATCCATGCATGTATAATTGATATGAAAAAGGTTAAGCAAAAATATATTAAGTAATATTTGTGAAATAAATTAATTATGATCTTAATATATGCATATGTGTAACTTGAGTTACTTGTTTAATTTAATTCATTCCATTTGCTGACTAAAAAGTTGAAATATGATATTCACCCTTACCCCTAAAGTATGTTTGGGACTCATAATTGGTATCAAAGTAGGTCTCTTTATTTACAGGTTTAACCACCTAGATAGATCCACTCAAATGGCTATTTCAAATAAGGAAATAGATTACAAATCTAAAATGGTGATTCTTGAAGAAATCAAAATTGATGAAGACAAACATGATGTAAGTGATTCTAATTTTAATAATCTTGAGGAGCTTAAAAAAATTTAAGGAGCTATGCATGAATTATGATAAATTAAAGAAAAGGAACAATGATATTTTAAATATTTATCATGCTCTTGAATAAGACCATATAAGTTTGCAAGAATCACATGATAATTTAAAAAGAAATGTGTTACATTATTCTCATGATGAATATAAAAAATATCTGAAGCTGCTAAAAGATGTTAATAAACTTAAGAATGAGCTTAATATTAAATCTTGTGATTGTGCGGAGCTTGAGATTAAAATTGCTTATTTAAATATTGAGATTGCAAAAAAGAAGAAAGAAAATAAATTGGCAAGAAATACACACAAGGTTATGGTAAAAGGTGAGAAGATAGAGGAAAATATCAAAATGATTGATAACTCATCTGCATCTTTACCTAAAGTTACTTGTATTGAAAATTTGAATGAAAAATATAATGGTCTTAAAAAGAAATATAAAGTTTAAAAAGAGGAGCATGATACATTAATGAAAGATCATAATGCACTGAAAATTGATTTTGATCATGTTTTGCATAAATAGCTTAAAGCGTGTAACATGTATAATGATATGGCAAGAAAATATATATTATTGCATAAAGAATATGATGTTATGGTACAAAATAAAAAGATACTAACATAAATAATAACATCTATCTATAATGATCTTGCATAACATGTGAAAGATGAGATGCATAAATATGGGTCTCCCATTATCATGCATTTAAATTTTCATCCCAAGTTGTTTGCCCTTATTATGTTAAACATGGATATATTTCTAAACAATTGTTATCATAATAGTAAAGGTAAAGCAAAAAAACAAATAGGCTGAAAAAGAAACACTTGTTGCAAAAACTAACCTCTAAAGACCCAAAATAAATTAGGTATCTGAGAAGAAATAATTATCTTATAGGGTTGTCTTAAGAGCAATAAGACCAAAAATGGTATCGTGATAGTGGTTGCTCAAGACACATGACATAGGATAAAAAGAAATTTGCTTAACTCTTTATGATAAATGGAGGCACTTTTAGTTTTGATGACAAAAATAAATATAAAATTATTAGAGTTGGAACTTGAAACCAAGCCACATATTGAAAACATTTCACTTGTGAAAGGACTAAAATATAATTTTTTAAGTGTAAGCCAATTATGTAATAAAAATTGAAGAGTTATCTTTAAAATAAAGGATTGTAAAATTAAAGATGCAAATTCAGGTAACATTAATTTAACTAGTTATAGAGCTAAAAATACCTATCAAGTAAGTTTGGATGATAATAATGATGATAATTCAACTTCCTTAATTTCAAATGATGATCAAAATTGATTATGGAATAAAAAATTGGATCATGCAAGTTTACATGATATTGAAAATTTTTCTAAAAGGAATCTAGTTATTGGTTTTCCTAAAATGAAATTTAATAAAGAATATGTGTGTGAAGCATGTCAATTCAATAAGCAAACTAGAAGTTCATTCAAATCTAAAAAGGAAATTTCAACTAAAAAATATTTGGAGATGTTGTATATGGATTTGTTTGGACCTATCTCACCATCCAGTCTAAAAGGAAAGAGTTATGTGTTTGTGATTATTGATGATTACTCACATTTTACTTAAACACTCTTTCTTACACATAAACATGACACATTTGATGCTTTTAAAAAGCATACAAAAAAATACAAAATGAAAAAGGATATTACGTTATCAAAATTCGAAGTGATATTAGAGAAGAATTTATGAACAACAAATTTAAAAAATTTTTCGCAAAGAAATGAATTGAACATAATTTTTCAACACTAATAACTCCACAACAAAATGGAATAGTAGAACAAAAAATAGGACTTTATAAGAGATGGCAAGAACTGTGCTAAATGAGAATAATCTTTTGAACTATTTTTGGGCTGAAGCTATAAATACATTGTGCTACATTATTAATCAAGTTTTAATTAGAGATATTCTAAATAAAAATCCATATGAGATGTGGAAAGAAAGGAAGCCAAATATCAGTTATTTTTATACATTTGGTTGTAAGTGCTTTATTTTAAATGATAAAATTATTTAAAAAATTTTGATACTAAATCTGATGTAGAATTTTTTTTAAGATATTCACTTAAAAGTAAAGCATATAGAGTTTATAATAAAAGGGCACATATAGTTGTGATGGAATATGACATGGTACGAATGTGATGATGGCACAGTGGAAAAATAAAAATTTTATCATACGTACCATACAATTCCAAAGCAAGAATCGAAACATGCCATTTTAGGGTTGTAGAACTTACAACTTATGATGCCTTTTGAAAATTGAATTTGATGATTCCCAGCAGCTAAGGTGACTTTATCCGCCTTAGGTCTCGATCACCAATGCCAAGGAACAGCCTTTTACGCCACTCCCTCTATTCTCACACACACACTTGCACCGACGGCTTAAAATCGAGATTACTAGCTCTCTTTTAAGTATTGTGTAATGGCAATTGTTTGAAGCTACAAGACTTGATCTTGTACTTCTTTTAGGTGCTATTAATGCCTAAGAACATAAGAAAGCAAGGAAGAATCCTTCTCCTTGTGTATTTCGGCCAAGAGAGAATTTTTGAGGGAGAGAATGATTTCACGCCAAAAGCAAGGTGGCTAGGGTTTTTTTCTTTCTTTCACGCCAACTTCTCTCATTTCTTTTAGGGTTTTATTTCTTTTAATATATATGCTTATCCTTTGGCAAGTCCTTGATCTGAATTCAACTATCCTAAGATAATTAATTCAAACTCTTTCACTTCCTAAAGATAAGTAATATATTTTGAATTAAACTCTTTTGAATTTAAATTCAAATTTGAAATAAAACATAAGACATTTAATTAAATGAAAAAACTTAATATAAATAATAAACATGTGCCGAAATTCCTTGATTTCCCTCTTGAAATTTCGGCCACTTCATCAATTATATAAGTGATTTAATTTAATTTAAATTCCTTTAGGCTTTAATACTCAATTAACTTAATTAATGTAACATAATTAATTAATTGAAATTAAACCTTGTGGGCTGAATTTCTCTCTCTCATGGACCAAAGCCCAATAGCAATTTTATAACCCATTACATACATTAATTTGACTTTAATTAAAAGCCCAAATTAATGCCCAATACTTAATTTAAGTATTTTAAGCCCAATGCTTTATGTGCGATCCTATAGGTCCATTTAATGTTGGCAATAAATTAATAAATTAATTCAAAGGCTATATATATTCTCTAGCAAGATATTATAGCATTCCAAATTAAATGAAAATGCATATGGCATTTAGTGACCTAATGCAATTTTGCATAGTCCCTTACCCATAAATATCAGAATTAATATAAGGCATGGAACTAGTCATCCTTATATATATTAATTCCTTTCTTGATATTCTAGTGACACTGAACTCTCAGATAAATAATGATTATTCATTATTTCATCTCGGTATGGCCATACACTTCTCAGTTCACTGATCAAGTGGCCGATGATATTTTCTCTCTTATTGAGAGGGGTAATCCCTTTACTTCTCTCATGCTCTCTAACATGAATCAATGCATACCCAATCATACCCGTACTTGTCACTCTGTTACGAGCACGTTACGTGTATGTCAAAGTACACAGTAATTCATAAAGAGTTTCATAGAGATTTCAGGTCTAAGAACTCCGATACAAAACTTGTATATGAGAAACACTTATGACTTGTACCATGTAGTGTTCTCATGAGCGGATCGTATCCAGATACCATGTACTTTAACATGTATCTATGATCTTTGATTGACACTCTTGTCCTAATGATCCGTAAGACAGAACTCATAATATCAGAGAGAGCATACTAGTCTTAATTCATTGTTATTCCCATAACAATGACTGACTAGGGATGTTTAGTATGAAGTCTCATTTGTTTCAAAGTCTTACAACCATGTGCCTCACACATGATAACTTAAACCGAAACAACACTCTTGGATAGTTTTATCAATTGATATGCACAGGAATACAAAGGATAAAACAAATGCCTCATTTTATTAACTAAGTGTTTTATTACAATGTTTTGGGGCTAGGGCTTACACTAACAATCTCCCACTAGCACTAGTCCCAATTGGGCATAGCCCTAAGACCGAACGCTCTCAAATGAGCTTCGTACAGATTTGGACGTAACTGTTTCGTCAAAGGATCTTCTACATTGTCTTCACTTGCTATCTTGCTAACCTTGACGTCCCCACGATCAATGATTTCTCTGATCAAGTGGTACCTCCTGAGTATGTGTTTGGATTTCTGGTGTGACCGGGGCTCCTTTGCCTGTGCGATGGCCCCGTTGTTGTCACAAAAAATTTCTAATGGATCTAGGATGCTTGGGACCACTCCTAATCCAGTAATGAAATTTTTAATCCAAACAGCCTCTTTTGCAGCCTCACTTACTGCAATATACTCAGATTCAATAGTTGAGTCGGCAATGGTTTCTTGCTTTGAGCTTCTCCAGCTGACAGCACCACCGTTCAAAACAAAAACAAACCCAGATTGCGATCTAGAATCCTGAGTGCTGGTCTGAAAAGCAGCATCGGCATAACCTTGTATGACGAGCTCTTCTTGACCACCATACACTAAGAAGTGATCCTTAGTCCTTCGCAGGTATTTCAGAATCCCTTTTACAGCAGACCAGTGTTTCTTACCAGGGTCTTGCTAAAACCTACTGGTTATACTCAGTGCATGAGCAACATCCAATCTAGTACATAACATAGCGTACATGATAGATCCAATAGCAGATGCATATGGGATTCTACTCATGTTGTCCCTTTCCTCTTTGGTTTTAGGGCACTGTTCTTTAGTCAAAGGAACTCCCAAAGCCAAAGGTATGTACCCTTTCTTTGAGTCTCCCATACTAAAATGCTTTAGTACTTTGTCTATGTAATTTTCTTGACTTAGTCCCAAAAGCCGATTCGATCTATCTCTATAGATTCGAATACCAAGTATTGTCTCGGCTTCACCTAAGTCTTTCATTGAGAAACATTTTCCTAACCATTGCTTAACCTTTAGCAATGTTAGAATGTCATTTCCAATGAGAAGGATGTCGTCCACATATAGGACCAGAAATACTACTATGCTCCCACTAACCTTCTTGTACACACAAGGCTCATCTTCGTTCTTGATGAAGTCAAATTCTTTGACTGCCTCATCAAAACGAAGATTCCAACTTCGGGATGCTTGCTTTAATCCATAAATGGATTTTTGAGGCTTACAAACCTTCTTAGGATGCTTGGGATTGACAAAACCTTCAGGCTATGTCATATACACATCCTCAAGTAAATTTCCGTTGAGGAAAGCAGTTTTGACATCCATTTGCCATATCTCATAATCATGATATGCAGCTATGGCAAGCAAGATCCTAATAGATTTGAGCATGACTACAGGCGAAAAGGTCTCGTCATAGTCTACACCATGAGTTTGTCGAAAACCTTTTGCTACTAGTCTACTTCGTAGGTCTTATCAGCTTTGAGTTTGAATAGCCACTTGCATTCAATTACCTTAGCACCTTTCGGTGGATCAACCAAGGTCCAAACCTGGTTATCGTACATTGATTGCATCTCGAATTTCATGGCTTCAAGCCAATTTTCCGATTCTGGGCTCTCAATAGCTTCTCGGTAGGTAGTAGGATCCTCACGATCTACTAACTCAATAGTGTCACTGTCAGTGATTAGAAATCCATATCTCTCAATCTTCCGACGTACCCTACCGGACCTTTTAGGTTCTTGTGTAATGGGTTCTTATTCCACAACTGGTTGTGAACTTGATCCCATTTCCAAACCATCCTCTATAGGAGTTTGTGGTGCTTGAATTTCTCCAAGTTCTACTTCACTCCCACTGTCTTTCTTGAGAAGGAACTCCTTTTCCAAGAAAATAGCCTTGCGAGCAACAAATACTTTGTTCTCGGCTTGTGAGTAAAAGTAGTATCCCTTTGTTTCTTTAGGATAACCCACAAACAAGCAGACACTGGATTTGGACTCTAGTTTGTTAGATGTTAATTTCTTAACATGTGCTTCACAGCCCCAAATCCTGAGAAAAGACATATTGGGTTCTTTCCCAGTCTATACCTCGTATGGTGTCTTCTCAACTGCTTTAGTTGGAGTACGGTTCAATAGAAACGCAGCAGTTTCTAATGCATAACCCCAAAAAGAGATAGGAAGATTAGCTTGACTCATCATAGATCGAACCATGTCCAACAGAGTTTGATTTCTCCTTTCGGACACACCATTCCATTGAGGTGTTCCAGGAGGAGTGAGCTATGAAATAATACCACACTCCTTTAGATGACTGTCAAACTCTTGGCTTAAGTATTCGTCACCTCGATCTGATCGAATGGCTTTTATACTTTTGCCAAGTTGGTTTTCTACTTCGTTCTTAAACTCTTTGAATTTCTCAAAAGTTTCAGACTTATACTTCATTAGATAGACATAGCCATATCTACTGAAGTCATCTGTGAATGTCACGAAGTAGCTAAAACCACCTCTAGCATGTGTACTTAAAGGTCCACATACATCGGTATGTATTAGTTCCAATAAGCCATTAGTCCTCTCACCTTTTTTATTAAAAGGACTCTTTGTCATTTTTCCATGCAAACATGGCTCGCATGTGTCATAAGACTCTAAGTCAAATGACCCAAGCACTCCAGTTTTGTGGAGTCTTGAAATGCGTTTTTCGTTTGCATGTCCTAAATGACAATGCCAAAAGTAAGTAGGGTTCAATTCGTTTGATTTAACCCTCTTTGTATTAATGTTGTATATTGACTCTTTGTTTTGTAAATCAAGGATATAAAGGCCATTTTGCAACATGGCATTGCCATAAGAAATGCCTTGGCGACGAATATGAGCATTGCCATTTTTAATAACAAAATCAAATTCATCATTATCCAAACATGAAACTGAAATAATGTTTCTGCTCATAGCAGGCACATAATAACAATTATTCAAAACAATACAAAGTCCGGAAGGTAAAGTGAGGTGATAGTCACCTATCTCCATGGCAGCAACTCGTGCTCCATTCCCCACACGGAGGTCCACTTCATTCTTCCCAAGTAACCGCCTATTTCTTAGCCCCTGCACATTTGAACAAATGTGAGAACCACAACCGGTATCCAATACCCAAGTGGTAGAAATAGAAAGGTTAATTTCAACAACAAAAATACCAGAACTGGATGCCTTGGCTCCATTCTTCTTTTGTTCTTCCTTGAAGAGAGCGCAATTCTTCCTCCAATGCCCTATCTTGTTGCAATGGAAGCAAGTGCTCTCACTCTCTTTGAGTTTTGGCACCTTGGGCTTGGATTGGGCCTGAGGTGCACTCCCAACTGACTTGGGTTTTCCCTTTCCCTTTCCCTTTCCCTTAGCAGGTCCCTTCTTAATTCCCTTTTGAACCATTAGTACGGGATTGGTCTTTCGAATGTTCTCTTCAGCAGTCTTAAGCATCCCATGAAGCTCAGTGACTGACTTGTTCATTGCATGCATGTTATAATTCATCACAAATGGATCATAAGCAGCAAGCAATGATCCTAAGATCAAGTCAGTGGCCAATTTCTTTGGCACTAGTACCTCAAGCTTCTCAAGAGTATCAAGATACCCTTTCATCTTGAGTACATGGGTACTAACAGGAGTACCCTCAGCCATCTTACAAGAAATCAAAGCCTTTGTTGTCACGAACCTTTCGTGATGAGCTTGCTCTTGGAACATCTCCTTGAGGTGCACCATGATAGCATAAGCCTCTTGGTCCATAAATTGCTTTTGCAAGTCAGGCACCATAGTGGCCAGCATCAGACAGGTCACATCATTGGAGTCGTTCTTCTTGGTCTCAAAAGTTTCCTTTTGAACCGCAGAGGCGTTCCTTCCTGGTTCTTCAGGCAAGGGTGCATCCAAAACATACAACTTCTTCTCTTGCTTAAGAACTATTCTTAAGTTTCGAGACCAGTCTATAAAATTGGTGCCATTCAATTTGTCCTTCTCAAGGACCGATCGCAATGAGAAATTGTTGTTTGAAGATGCCATTTTCAATCTATAATAAAATTTAGCAAGATTAAATGAGGTCTTATTTATGATCCCACAAACCGAATTAATATCCCCTTAAATAATTCGCGTTAGTGATTTAATGTGGGCCAAGATCCACTTTTCACAACAACTTATTAGTCAAGCTGAGCCTGTACACCTAATAAGTTAAGTTACTTAGGTAGGAAAACTCCAATCATATCTCGTGCATGACTCTTGGATCAAATGGGTTAACATCTTAAGATGTTATAGCACAACCCATTTATTAGTTGCCTAGGTCTGGGCATCCCTTTCCATGTTAAGTCCAACCTACATTCACAACCCATGCCTCACAAAGATAATCGGGCACATCTAGGACTCCTAGTCTACGTGACCGATGATCGATGCCTTGACATGTTTCGAATTAGGAAGGCAACTTTGTGACTTACTATTTTAGGGATTCATTTTATTACGGCTTACATGGCATATGCTTTGTCATCCATACATAGCATGCATATATATATAATTGTATAAAGTAAAGCGTGACAAACATGGGCCCAAAAACCTACAACTAAGATTCTATACTATTACATAAGAATCTTCGAGTTGGGCTTCTCCACTCCGGTGGGCTTCGTCTTGATTTACAAAGTCTTCAAATATATTCTATTCTAAGAAATAAATGAAAAACTTTTACAATAAAACATAATGGCTCGCAGGCCATATTTAATTACAAAACCCAGGGCCCATGAATGCACCATGCATATCCATTCATCACACCAAACTAGCAAATAAATATACATAACATTCATGGATAAAACAAAGTCCAATTTTATTTAATTTAGCCAAGCCCATTAATGGAAATTGTGTACTTGAACCTTTAAGATATGACCCCGTGATGGGCCTGGGCCAAAGCCCAATGGACTAAATCCTCTTATTGAATAAGTTCTCTTAAAAGCCCAAAACACTAACTAGTTAGATTTGTGCTATAAATCAACTCTATTATAATTTCCAATTTTGCCATTTTTAATTTTATGTTATATAGCCCATAAACATTAAAAATGCATATAATATGTGCTAACATGAATTAAAAATATAAAATCATGAAAACACATATATGGTACACGACAATCATGCAAAAACAAACAAACAACAAAAACTAGTTGTTTAATGCTTATGTAATGCCATAAAATGCACAAACATTTAAATCAATTTTATGAGTCATTTAATAATCTAAATAATTCCATAAATATTGATTTAATATTCTGTACAAATCTGATCTAAATGTGTTTTTACCATTTTAATCAAAACAAAACAAACAATGTTGATTAAACATGTAACAAACACAAACTAGTCTTAGTTTTAAGTGATTTTAAAATTAATCAATTAAATTGTCATGGACCATAATTAAAACCAAATTTAAAATATGTCCAGACCTGATAATTAATCTTTAAATATCACTTACAAACATTCCAAAATCATTTTTACATTTAATTTTGAAAACTAGTTGTTAAAATAGCAATTTACATGCCAACTACCACCTAGTTTCATAATTAACATGTACCATCAGGTATAAATAATTAAATCCGACCATTACCAGCCCTAATAACATCTTAGGACAGTATATTAACATGTCATATTAATTATAATACCTATCTAATCAATTAAAATCGTTTTTTTACCAAAACAATGCAAAAAACTCAAAACAGAAAATTTCAGATTTGCATGTTTTCATAATGACGATTTTTAATTAATTTTTTCATGCATCTAAAGCACTAAAATAAGCATGTTTAGTCTCTGATACCACTGATGGAATATGACATGGTATGAATGTGATGATGGCACAGCGGAAAAATAAAAATTTTATCATACATACCATACAATTCCAAAGCAAGAATCGAAACATGCCATTTTAGGGTTGTAGAACTTACAACTTATGATGCCTTTTGAAAATTGAATTTGATGATGCCCAATAGCTAAGGTGACTTTATCTGCCTTAGGTCTTGATGACCAATGCCAAGGAACAGCCTTTTACGCCACTCCCTCTATTCTCACACACACACTTGCACCGACGGCTTAAAATCGAGATTACTAGCTCTCTTTTAAGTATTGTGTAATGGCAATTGTTTGAAGCTACAAGACTTGATCTTGTACTTCTTTTAGGTGCTATTAATGCCTAAGAACACAAGAAAGCAAGGAAGAATCCTTCTTCTTGTGTATTTCGGCCAAGAGAGAATTTTTTAGGGAGAGAATGATTTCACGCCAAAAGCAAGGTGGCTAGGGTTTTTTTCTTTCTTTCACGCCAACTTCTCTCATTTCTTTTAGGGTTTTATTTCTTTTAATATATATGCTTATCCTTTGGCAATTCCTTGATCTGAATTCAACTATCCTAAGATAATTAATTCAAACTCTTTCACTTCCTAAAGATAAGTAAACTCTTTTGAATTTAAATTCAAATTTGAAATAAAACATAAGACATTTAATTAAATGAAAACACTTAATATAAATAATAAACATGTGCCGAAATTCCTTGATTTCCCTCTTGGAATTTCGGCCACTTCATCAATTATATAAGTGATTTAATTTAATTTAAATTCCTTTAGGCTTTAATACTCAATTAACTTAATTAATGTAACATAATTAATTAATTGAAATTAAACCTTGTGGGCTGAATTTCTCTCTCTCATGGACCAAAGCCAATAGCAATTTTATAACCCATTACATACATTAATTTGACTTTAATTAAAAGCTCAAATTAATGCCCAATACTTAATTTAAGTATTTTAAGCCCAATGCTTTGTGTGCGATCCTATAGGTCCATTTAATGTTGGCAATGAATTAATAAATTAATTCAAAGGCTATATATATTCTCTAGCAAGATATTATAGCATTCCAAATTAAATGAAAATGCATATGGCATTTAGTGACCTAATGCAATTTTGCATAGTCCCTTACCCATAAATATTAGAATTAATATAAGGCATGGAACTAGTCATCCTTATATATATTAATTCCTTTCTTGATATTCTAGTGACACTGAACTCTCAGATAAATAATGATTATTCATTATTTCATCTCGATATGGCCATACACTTCTCAGTTCACTGATCAAGTGGCTGATGATATTTTATCTCTTATTGAGAAGGGTAATCCCTTCACTTCTCTCATGCTCTCTAACATGAATCAATGCATACCCAATCATACCCGTACTTTTCACTCTGTTACGAGCACGTTAGGTGTATGTCAAAGTACACAGTAATTCATAAAGAGTTTCATAGAGATTTCAGGTCTAAGAACTCCGATACAAAACTTGCATATGAGAAATACTTATGACTTGTACCATATAGTGTTCTCATGAGCGGATCGTATCCAGATACCATGTACTTTAACATGTATCTATGATCTCTGATTGACACTCTTGTCCTAATGATCCGTAAGACATAACTCATAATATCAGAGAGAGCATACTAGTCATAATTCATTGTTATTCTCATCAGAAATAGCTCTTCCTTTAATTGCTAACATCTTCACTAAACCATTAAAGGAAGAGCTATTTTGTAAGATAATTAATAAGAGAATTAGGTATGAGTATTTTACAAAAATTTTCTAAAAAATAATCCTATTTTTTCTAGAATTTATTTTGATTAATTTTTCTTTTGTTGTTATATGTTAAAATATGGTTATATGTGTTATATATGTCTTTCATGTTATAACAATCATATATGTTCTATAGGCATTTTATGTTCTATATATATGTTGTATTTTGTGATCTAATCACATTTCATGTTCTAAATGTAGAGTTCTAATTGCATATATGATATATTTTGAAGTTTTTAATTATTTTTAATTTCTAGATTTTTTTCTAATTTTTGGCAGATATTTATGGATTTTAAAAATGGATATTTTAAAACTTTTATTTTTAATAAAATATTCTTCCTGTGTTTGTTTCAAAAAATAAAATTCCATTTTTAAATTTTACAAATCTCCTTTTCAATTACTTAATTAATGCATCGATTTTTATTCTCCCTACATAAAAAGTTTTTCAAAAGTTATTCATTTCATTCTCTACAACTCATATTTATGCTTTATGACAGAGAAAGTAGTGATAAAGAGGAGCAAGTGAGTAAAAAAATTAAGTGCTAGAAGTAATGATCAATTTAAAGGTGCAAGTTTGAGTATGCTAATTGAGTTGACTTTTTATTGATGACAAAAAAAATGGGAGAAGATATATGTTATTATGTATGGGAAAAGAGATATACGTAAAGGGGAGAAGATATATGTTATTATGTATGGGAGAAGAGACATATGCGATATAAGAGATATATGATTTTAGATATGTAATTTAAATATATAATTGTTGATCTTCATTGCAAGAAATTGATATATGAATATATGATTATTTTGTGGTTATATTGTTTTTGAGAGCATATATTTAGGGGGAGCTTTAACTTAGGAAAACTAAGTTGAAAAGTGTTTTGTCATCATCAAAAAAGGGGAAGAATGTTGGCTCAAAAGGCTATAATCTCAACCTTATGTGGATTTTAATGAATAACAAAACAATTCAATAACAAAGTTTTAGGCTTTTTATCTTGTACAGGTCCAAAATAACTTTGATGTTAGGTGTTCTACATAGAACAAAATAGGTTAGACGTGTTCTAACACTGTATCTAAATCAGATCCAATGCCTTGGATTAATTTTGAAGATCAAGTTACTTTAGAAAAATATTATAAAATAATCTCTGAGGATACATATATTTACACAGATCATTAATTACATAAAAAATATTTTTTAAAATAACATATTAACTTATTTAAATTAAATTTTCAATAATTAAGTTTTTCATATTTACATCTTTGAAAATGGAAAGATATTTTCTAGCCATTAGAATCCATTAAAAGAAATAAAAATCACATATTGACATATTTAATTTGACTTTTTCCTAAACCTAAATTTTCCACATAAAACATATCTTTGAAAAAGGAAAAATTCTAGAGGATTTTCTAGTTGTTAAAATATGTTTAAGAAAAGAATGTTTGACTAAATTTCTAGTTGTCATATTTCAATAAAGGAAGCAAAAATCAAATCTTTTCAAATTGATAAGGAAACATTTTTCGAAAATAGTTTTCACACTTAATAGCTCATTTTTATTTGTACTATATAAAGGCATATATTTGAGTGATGAAAACATGTGAGTGAAACAATTTTTATTTTGAACTTCATATTACTGTAAGTTTCACTTCATCATGAACATTCAATCATATATTCCAAATATTTATAATTTTCAATTGTAATTATGTGTAGTGAGGTTTATCAAAAAAACTCATGTTAGATAATGTCAAGTTAGGTTGCTAGGACAAAAAAACTAACTATTTTGATCCTTTTACTTGGAAAAAATGGTTTAGTATTTCAGAGTTTTTTACTTAGGAGAAAAACTTAGGGAAGCTTCTTCTAATCAGTTTTTGACTCTTGCTCACTAAATAGAGTGACATCAAAAGAGAGATAATTTTAAGATGGATTGTCTTAAGGAAAGGATGTAGGCAATGGTTGAACCTCTATAAATTGTGGTTTCAAATATCTCTATCCCTTGCTCTCTTTTATTTTTTGCTCTATCTATACTTATGCTATGTTGAATCTATTTGTTTTATGCATGTTTTGTATTTCATAAAACATATTGTAAAAACCAATCTGCGTTCTATCACATGGTGAAATTGAATTTTTGCATAAATTATTTGAGCAAGATTTAATTGATCAATTTCTCACCAAGAGTTTCATCCATGTATATATAATTGATATGAAAAGGGTTAAGCAAAAATATATTGAGTAATATTTGTTAAACAAATTAATTATGATCTTGATATATGCATATGTGTAACTTGAGTTACTTGTTTAATTTAATTTGTTCTATTTGCTCACTAAAAGGTTGAAATACTGTATTCACCCCCTTTAAAGTATGTTTGGGACTCACAGCCTTATTCGACTTTGATCAACTACATTACAGTGATTTCTAACATTTATTGTGTTTTAGTCCAACGTGAATAGGTTTGGTTACTTTTTTTAGAGTTGGTTATCAGCTGTTGTTTGGGTTTTTTACCTTTTAATTTTATCTTACCATTATGTCAAATAATAAGAAAGCTAATACAAAAGTAGAGAAATATTATCCTATTAATGATAGCCCTTATTTTCAAAATTAGCCTTATTAAACTAGATGAAAGCAGTAATTATTTAGCTTGATCTAGGTTATGTTTATTATCTATCAAGGCTAGAAGGTTTATGGGTTATATTGTTGGAAATAAGAAGCTATCACCTGTTACTGATCCTACTTTTAGTCAATAGGACTCTGATAACTCATTAGTTATATCCCGACTTCTTAATTCAATGCATCCTAAGATCTCATGCTAGTATTTACTGCTTAACACTGCAAAAAAAGATATAGAAAGCTAAAAAAACTTTAAAATAAAATTCATGGTGCAAAACAATGTTAGCTTGCTATTTCAAATTATTTTTCTGAGCTGGGTAGTTTATGGCAGGAACTGGATATTATCAAGATTTTCAAGCCAAGTGTATTAATGATGTGATACTGATTCAAAACATGCTAGAAAATGAGCAAGTGCATGGTTTTTTGGCTGGTTTGAACCCTAAATTTTATATCCCCTTTTCCTTCTCTTAAGAAGGCACATTTTTTAATCTAGTAAGAAGAGACCAAAAAAAGTTCCATGCTTTATACTACACCTATTGAGAAGTCAGGCTTAACTATCCATATTACTCCTAAGTAACTGAAAGATGTTACTTCTAATAAAGACCATTTGCATTGTGATTATTGTGGTAAGCCAAGGCATACAAAAGAGAATTGCTGGAAGTTGCATAAGAGACCTACTAGGGGCCAAGGAGGAAAAAGAGCCAACCCAACAAGGGCTTAAGCAAGTGTGTTAGAAATAGTAGAATCATCTAAGGAGTTAACTTCAGTTGAAAATCTCTCTTTTGTTGAAATTCTACATTTCAAACGTCTCCTATCTCAACTTAATCCTTCCTTTAGTGCTACCTCTAAATTTGTCAAGTCAAGTAACATTTTTTCTTATCTTGACTTATGAATTATTGATTCTGGTATAAATAAAGTTATAACAGGCACTTCTAAAGGCTTTATTAACTATTCTCTTTGTCTAATAAGGGATAGTGTTAGAGGAGCTTATAGGTTTTAACCCCTATTTTTGGAATAGGTTTTATTATCTTTACTCTTAATATTAAGCTATCTTTTGTTCTTTATGTTCCTCAATTCCATGTCAATATCTTATTTGTTAGTGCTATTAACAAAGTTGTAAACTATAATATTGAATTTTATTTTCTAATTATTGTATCTTTTAGGACCTTCAAATGGGGAGAAAGATTGGTAGTGGTACAGAGCCTGATGGCTTATACATGATAAAAGATAGTTGAGGCTTGGCCCTTTTTTGAGGATATCAAGATGTCAACTAGGAAATAATTTAGTGGCATAGACAATTAGGGCATTCATCATTTTTTATTGTATTAGAAAAACTATATCCTAGTTTATTTTTTGAAACTTAGTTGGATTCTTTATCTTGTGATGCTTATGAGTATGCTAAAAATACTAAAACCTCTTATACATTGAGTGATAATAAAATTGATGATCTTTTTATGCTTGTTCATTCTGATGTTTAGAGGCCTACACAGACTGTCGCTTTATCTAAAAATTGATGGTTTGTTACTTTCATTGATTGTTGTACTAGAATGAATTGGATGTATTTGATTAAGGAAAAAATGGTGTTTTCTCCTAGTTTCAATCTTTTTTTAAAATGGTTTATGCCTAATTTGATGCTATGACATAATTCTTACAAGTTAATAATGAGACATAATACATGAATAATAGGTTTGGTACTTATTTGGAGTCTTATAGGATTATCCATCAAACTAATTATCCTTATACTAGTGCTTAAAATGTTATAGCTGAAATGAAAAATAGGCATTTGTTAGAAGTTGCTAGATCCCTTATGTTTACTATGAATTTTTAAAAGCCATATTAGGGGGATGTTATACTAATGGCTGCCTATCTTATTAGTAGAATGTCTCTCAAAACTCTTAACTTTAAGATTATTTAGAAGTCTTAATCGGGAGAAAATGGCTATACTATTCCATTAAAGGTATTTAGGTGTCTCTATTTTATCCATACTAAAAATATTGGGAAATTAGATCTAAGGGCATTAAGATTTGCGTTTATTGGGAATTCTCTAACCAAAAAGGGATATAAGTACTATCACTCCTCCAATCTAGGAAGTTTTATGTCAATATAGATGTTATCTTTTAGGAGTCTAAACCTTACTTTGGCACTGCACAATCACCTCTTCAAGGGGAGAATAGTGAAGAAGTGGTGGTGCATGTGCCTATGGTACTTTGTGATCTTATTTAGGGGGAGAATGAAGAAATTATTGTTCACGAGGAGAATGAAAAGATTGATGATGTTCAGAGGGAGAATGTTATTGATGTTCAAGAGGGAGAAGAATGTTGTTGGAAGTTTAGATAGACCTAATTTGTTGAGATACTTGAGGAATAATAGGTTTGAAAAAATCATCATGCATCCTACATTATCAAAATCCTTGAGTGAGTTATCTTTTGATTCTAATTTAAATTTGCCCATCGCTCAAAGAAAAGGAGTCAGGTTGTGTACAAATTATTTCATTTCTAACTTTATCGCTTATCATTTCGTGTCTCCCTCCTATAGAGCCTTTACCTTATCTCTTTGCTCTATGTCTATTGCATAGGATTGGAGGAAAGATCTCATGGATCCAACGTGGAAAGAAGTTATGGTAGAAGAAATGAAAGCTCTTACTAAAAATGAAACATGGGAACTAGTTGCTTCTCCAAGCAAGAAGTTAGTTGGCTGCAAGTGGGTGTTCATAATAAAATACAAAGTTGATGGTTCAATTGAAAGATTCAAAGGCAAATTAGTGGCAAAAGGATTCACTCAAACTTATAGAGTTGATTATCTGGAGACATTTGTACATTTTGCCAAAATGTACACAATCAAAATCTTGTTATCCTGTATAGCTAACTTGGACTGAGATTTGCAGTAATTTAATATGAAGAATGCATTCCTACATTAAGACCTGGAGAAGAGGTTTATATAGAGATTGCTCTTAGTTTTAATAATAAAAGAACTAAAGTAAAGGTGTGAAGACTGAAGAAAGCCTTATACAGGTTGAAATAATCTTCAAGAGCTTGGTTTGACAAATTTACCAAAGTCATGATCTCTTTTGGATATCAACAGAGCAATGTTAATCATACCCTCTTTATGATACACTACAAGGGTAAGATCACTCTTCCCATTATTTATGTTGATGACATAGTGATAATATGAGATGATAAAGAAGAAATGGTTCGATTAAAGAAGCTCTTAGCTCAGGAGTTTGAGATCAATGATCTTGAAAAGTTATAATAGTTCTCAAGAATTGAAGTTGCAAGATCGACCAAAGGAATCTTCATTTCTTAAAGGAAATACATCCTAGATCTTTTGGATAAAATTGGTATGCTGAGATGTAAACCAGTAGACTCACCCATTGAAAGTAACTATAAGCTGCAAGCAGGAACTAAAAAAATCAGTTAATAAAGGCAAATATTAGAGATTGGTTGGTGAACTTATTTATCTCTCTCACACTAGACCATACATTGCTTATGTAGTTAGCTTGGTGATTCAATTTATGCATGATCCTAAAGAATCTAATCAAAACACTATCTTCCATATTTTGTAGTATTTAAAGTCAACCCCAGGAAAAGGTCTTCTTTTTCAAAAAATGGTCATCTTTGAATTGAAGCCTTCATAGATGCAGATTGGGTTGGATCTCTAGAAGATAAAAGATCCACCTCTAGTTATTGTACATTTGTTGGAAGATAACTTATGATGGAATATGACATGATATGTTCATGGTAATCATGCAGCCGAAAAACGATAAAATCGATCATACATGCCAAACAATTCCATGACAAGAATCGAAACATGCAATTTTAGGGTTTTTAAAAACTTACATCTTTAGATGCCTTTTAAAACTTGAATTTGGAGATGACCAGCAACTAAGATGAATTTCTCCACCTTAGACCTTGATCACCAACGCCAAGGAATAGCCTTTACGCCACTCCTCTCTATTCTCACACACACACTTGCAAAGATGGCTTAAAAATTGAGATTGCTAGCTCTCTTCTAAAGTATTGTGTAATGGCAATAAATTGAAGCTACAAGACTTGATCTTGCACTTCTTTTAGGTGCTATTAATTCCTAAGAACACAAGAAAGCAAGAAAGAATTCTTCCCCTTGTGTGTTTCGGCCAAGAGAATTATTTGTGAGAGAGAGAACAATTCACGCCACCACTAGTGTCTATTAGGGTTTTAGTTCTTTACATATATATCATTATCTTTTGGCAAGTGTTTGATCTGAATTTTACTACCTTAAGATAATTAATTCAACCTCAATCACATCCTAAAAATAAGTAATATATATTGATTTAAACTCCTTTGAAATTAAAATTAAAATTTGAAATAAAACACAAGACATTTAATTAAATAAAATCACCTAATATAAGTAATGTGCATGTACCGAATTTCCTTGATTTTTATCTTGGAATTTCGGCCACTTCACCTTTTATTTAAATGATTTAATTTAATTTAAATTATTTTAGGCTTTAATACTCAATTAACTTAATTAATACAAGATAATTAATTAATTAAAATTAAACCTTGTGGGCTGAATTTTTTTCTCTCATGGACCAAGGTCCAATAGCAATTTTAATACCCATTATATACATTAATTTGACTTTAATTAAAAGTCCAAATTAATGCCCAATACTTTATTTAAATATTTTAAGCCCAATGCTTTGTGTGCGATCCTATAAGTCCATTTAATGTTGGCAATGAATTAATAAATTAATTCAAAGGCTATATATATTCTCTAGCAAGATATTATAGCATTCCAAATTAAATGAAAATGCATATGGCATTCAGTGACCTAATGCAATTTTGTATAGTCCCTTACCCATAAATATCAGAATTAATATAAGGCATGAAACTAGTCATCCTTATATATATTAATTCCTTTCTTGATATTCCAGTGATACTGAACTCTCAGATAAATAATAATTACTCATTATTTCTTCTCGGTATGGCCATACACTTCTCAGTTCACTGATCAAGTGGCCGATGATATTTTCTCTCTTATAAGGAGGGGTAATCCCCTCACTTCTCTCATGCTCTCTAACATGAATCAATGTATACCCAAGCATACCCGTACTTGTCACTTTGTTACGAGCACGTTAGGTGTATGTCAAAGCACACAGTAATTCATAAAGAGTTTCATAGAGATTTTAGGTCTAAGAACTCCGATACAAAACTTGCATATGAGAAACACTTATGACTTGTACCATATAGTGTTCTCATGAACGGATCTAATCCAAATACCATGTTCTAAACATGTATCTATGATCTCTGATTGACACTCTTGTCCTTATGATCTGTAAGACAAAACTCAACTTATCAGAGAGAGCATACTAGTCTTAATTCATTTGTTATTCCCATAACAATTACTGACTAGGGATATTTAGAATGAAGTCTCATTTGTTTCAAGGTCTTACAACCATGTGCCTCACACATGATAACTTAAACTGAAATAACATTCTTGGATAGTTCTATCAATTGATATGCACAGGAATACAATAGATAAAACAAATGCCTCATTTATTAACTAAAGTATTTTATTACAATGTATTGGGGCTAGGGCTTACACTAACAATCTCCCACTAGCACTTGTCCCAATTGGGCATAGCCCTAAGACCGAATGCTCTCAAATGAGCTTCGTATAGATTTGGATGCAACTGTTTCGTCAAAGGATCTGCTACATTGTTTTCACTTGCTATCTCGCTAACCTTGACGTCCCCATGATCAATGATTTCTTTGATCAGGTGGTACCTCCTGAGTATGTGTTTGGATTTCTAGTGTGATCGGGGCTTCTTGGCCTATGCGATGGCCTTGTTGTTGTCACAAAAAATTTCTGATGGATCTAGGATGCTTGGGACCACACTTAATCAAGAAATGAAATTTTTAATCCAAACAGCCTCTTTTGCAGCCTCACTCGCTGCAATATACTCAGATTCTGTAGTTGAGTCGGCAACGATCTCTTGCTTCGAGCTTCTCCAGCTGACACCACCACCATTTAAAACAAAAATGAATCCAGATTGCGATCTAAATGCCTGAGTGCTGGTCTAAAAAGCAGCATCGGCATAACCTTGTATGACGAGCTCTTCTTGACCACCATACACCAAGAAGTGATCCTTAGTCCTTCGCAGGTACTTTAAAATCCCTTTTACAGCAGACTAGTGCTTCTCACCAGGCTCTTGCTGAAACCTACTGGTTATACTCAGTGCATGAGCAACATCCAACCTAGTACATAACATAGCATACATGATAGATCCAATAGCAGATGCATATGGAATTCTACTCATGTTGTCCCTTTCCTCTTTGGTTTCAAGGCACTGTTCTTTAGTCAAAGGAACTCCCAAAGCCAAAGATATGTACCCTTTCTTTGAGTCTCCCATACTAAAATATTTTAGTACTTTGTCTATGTACTTTTCTTGACTTAGTCCCAAAAGCCGATTCGATCTATCTCTATAGATTCGAATACCAAGTATTGTCTCGGCTTCACCTAAGTCTTTCATTGAGAAACATTTCCCTAACCATTGCTTAACCTTTTGCAATGTTGGAATGTCATTCCCAATGAGAAGGATGTCATCCACATATAGGACTAGAAATACTACTATGCTCCCACTAACCTTCTTGTACACACAAGGCTCATCTTCGTTCTTGATGAAGTCAAATTCTTTGACTGCCTCATCAAAACAAAGATTCTAATTTCGGGATACTTACTTTAATCCATAAATGGATTTTTGAAGCTTGCAAACCTTCTTAGGATGCTTGGGATTGACAAAACCCTCAGGCTGTGTCATATACACATCCTCAAGTAAATTTCCATTGAGGAAAGCAGTTTTGACATCCATTTGCCATATCTCATAATCATGATATGCAGCTATGGCAAGCAAGATCCTAATGGACTTGAGCATGACTACAGGCAAAAAGGTTTCATCATAGTCTTCACCATGAGTTTGTCGAAATCCTTCTGCTACTAGTCTACCTTTATAGGTCTTATCAGCTTTGAGTTTGAATAACCACTTGCATTCAATTACCTTAGCACCTTCCGGTGGATCAACCAAGGTCCAAACCTGATTATCGTACATTGATTGCATTTCGAATTTCATGGCTTCAAGCCAATTTTTTGAGTTTAGGCTCTCAATAGCTTCTCGGTAGGTAGTAGGATCCTCATGATCTACTAACTCAATAGTGTCACTATCGGTGATTAGAAATCCATATCTCTCAATCTCCTGACGTACCTTATCGGACCTTCTAAGTACTTGTGTAATGGGTTCTTGTTCCACAACTAGCTGTGAACTTGATCCCACTTCCCACTCATCCTCTATAGGAGTTTGCGGCGCTTGAATTTCTCCAAGTTCTACTTTACTCCCACTGTCTTTCTTGAGAAGGAACTCATTTTCCAAGAAAACAGCCTTGCGAGCAACAAATACTTTGTTCTCGGCTTGTGAGTAAAAGTAGTATCCCTTTATTTCTTTGGGATAACCCACAAACAAGCAAACAGTGAATTTGGACTCTAGTTTGTCAGATGTTAATTTCTTAACATGTGCTTCACAACCCCAAATCTTGAGAAATGACATATTGAGTTCTTTCCCAGTCCATACCTCATATGGTGTCTTCTCAACTACTTTAGTTGGAGTACGGTTTAGTAGAAACGTAGCAGTTTCTAATGCATAACCCCAAAAAGAGACAGGAAGATTTGCTTGACTCATCATAGATCGAACCATGTCCAATAGAGTTCGATTTCTCCTTTTGGACACACCATTCCATTATGGTGTTCTAGGAGGAGTGAGCTGTGAAATAATACCACACTCTTTTAGATGACTGTCAAACTCTTAGCTTAAGTATTCACCACCTCGATCTGATCAAATGGCTTTTATGTTAATTTTAACGGTTACATGCATCACATACATGAGCGAAATTTTAAAATTTTTTAACCATTAGTTCTGATCTTGCCATGAATACACAATATAACTATATGAGAATAAGAAAAATCACCTTTGATTTTTGTTGAACAGTTGATTTTACTTCGCACCGAGTTGTCGCAAACCACAGTGTCCAAAATCGAAGACCTCCAATGAGTAATCCACACTAGAGAGGGATAAATTGAACCAACAAATTGGTGTTTAACTAGGGCTGGCCGAAATTCCAAGAAGCTAGCTTGGAGTTGGCGCAAAAAGGAGAGAGAGATTAGTGAAAAAGACTTTCTTTTTGTTTTAATCACTTAACCCTAATTTCTCATTAGTTGGCCTTTTATAGTTAGGTTAAAATTTCAACTCCTTAATGAGATTGGGCTCTTTAAAATTACTGGAGAATTATTAATTGGGCCTCTGGAATTAATTATAACCATTTGGGCTTAATTAAATCCAATTTAAACCTTTTCATAAAAGACTATGCACAAAAACTACAAACTAGGCCCTTTGTGCAACTAATTGGATTTAAATATCCAAATGGATTCCAAATCCAACCAAATTAAATATGTGAGTTTCATAACACTTATGTAACATATATAAATTAATTTGATGCATGAAATAGGCCATTAAGTCCTTCTATTCTGGACTTGGCGTGTGTCCCTTACAGAAGGGCTTTCGCCAACTGCTTCATTCCTCTAGCCCTTAATAATTCTTCTAATGGACTTATTAATTATTATACCAGTCCTATAACACTTATGGTAGTCCTATAACACTTATAAGACAATAATAATTAATCATGAAATACATTATTTCAATTAGGTCAAATTTACAGAACATTTCTCAAAAGTTTCGCGGACAATTTTATTTGATCATAATTAATCAAACTCTTTAATTAATTATTATCATATTCACTTTTCTACCTTCATAATAATATCAAATATTATTATCCTTGTCATTTTACCATTTTACCTTTTTCTCTATATGTGTGTGACCTATTGGGTTCCTGTCCATATTGGCAGTATAATACGTAATTGTGAGTTCTATTCAAAACTCACATGATTTAAACTCCTTTAAATCATTTTATCAATCTCTATTGATATTTTGATACATCATTATACAAGTCATGATTGGCCTCTAGCTAGGCATTTTGACTACCCAAATGTCAGGAAATTCATGTGATTTGACTGTACCCTTCCATAGAAACAGTTACCGTGCAATTACTCCTTTCACCACTCTTATCTCAATTAGATTCTGAGTATGGATTTTTGTCAACTCATATAAATCTAATTATGTAAGTTCTATTAATTTAACCATTGTTCCCAAAATTCCCTCTACGGATCTCTATCCATCTTGGCAGTTTACTCAGGTCAGAGATTCTCTGAATAAGGTAATTATAGAATCATGCGAGATAACTTCCCTTATTAAATCTGGGATGGTGAATCCTTTGTCAATCACTCAACTATCTTCAAGTAGGTCATGATATACCCAATCTCCTAACTATTTTCACTCCTAGTTGGAAGTAATCAGTTATGGAGTCAAAGTATACCACTTGCTACTTAAGATAACTTTGGTGATCTCAAGTCTAAGGATACTTGCACAACCGCTTTGAAGAGATTCCTCACTAATATAGATTTAATATCCATATGAGGATTCTCTTTGCAGGTCTCCAATGAACTTGTTCTTCTAACAAGCATCCACATGTTAGCTTTGATTATCTTCCATAATCACAGTTATGAGAACCACTGCTTGAACCATTCAAGAAGCATAACATGTGCTAGTCTGTCCGAATTAACAATGTCCTATCTTGTTAATTCTATGACTAGGGATATTTAGATATTAACACATTTGCATGCAATAGACATCTCACATCATGAACACCTTCATGATTGCCTTTGCACTGTGTTTATAATATCTAGAACTTCATTTATTAATTTAAGATTTACAAACTCATGTATTTAAACATAGCATTAATAAATGAATGATGCCTTTTATTAAGAATATAAATTTCATACATATGAAAAACATCCCTATTACATGGGCTCTAGGGCATACTCTCTAACAATCTCCCACTTGCACTAGAGCCAATCACTCATATGTCTCAGACCCATGCTATTTATATGGTGATCATGCTTAATCTAGGAAAGTGCTTTAGTGAGGGGATCCACCATATTGTCATCTGTGGGAACCCTTTCTATTTTCACATCATTTTTAGCTACTATTTCCCTTATGAGATGGTAGCGTCTAAGAACATGCTTGGATCGCTGATGAGACCTTGGTTCCTTTGCTTGCGCAATGGCTCCATTGTTGTCACAATATAAAGGAATCGGATCAACAATGCTAGGCACCACTCCTAGTTCAGTTATGAACTTTTTGATCCAGACTGCTTCTTTGGCTGCTTCTGAAGCAGCAATGTACTCAGCTTCTGTCGTGGAATCGGCAGTTGTTTCTTGTTTGGAACTTTTCCAACTAACTGCTCCTCTTCCCATTATGAACACATAACTAGACTGTGATTTACAATCATCTTTGTCAGATTGAAAGCTGGCATCTATATACCCATTTACTTCCAAATTGCCCTCTCCATATACCAAGAATATATCCTTATTCCTTCTCAAGTACTTAAGGATATTCTTGACAGCTGCCCAATGTTCTTCTCCATAATTGGATTAGAATTTGCTTATGACACTCAAAGCAAATGCTACATCTGGACGTGTACATAACATAGCATACATGATAGAACCAATTGTAGATGCATATGGTATTCAATTTATGCTCTCTCTATCCTCTAGTGTCTGCAGACACATAGACTTAGAAAGGTGTTTCCCATGCACCATGGGTATAAACCCTTTTTTAGAGAGATCCATATTGAACCTCTTCAATACTTTATCTATATATGTACTCTGAGAAAGACCTAGCAACCTATTGGATCTATCTCTATAGATCCTTATTCCCAGAATATAGGATGCTTCTCCAAGCTTTTCATGGAGAATTGCTTGGATAACCATATTTTAATGGATTGGAGAAGAGAAATGTCATTTCCCATGATCAATATGTCATCCACATATAGAACTAGGAAGACAATTGCACTCCCACTGACCCTTTTATACACACAAGGTTCATCTTCATTCTGTGAGAAACCAAACTCTTTGATTGTCTCATTGAATCCATAAATGGATCTTTGAAGCTTGCATACCATTTTCCATTTCCTGATGTGAACCCTTCTGGTTGTGTCATATACACATCCTCAGTAAGATTTCCATTAAGGAAAGTTGTCTTCACATCCATTTGCCAAATCTCATAATCATAATGAGCTGCAATGGCTAAAAGTATTCTTATAGACTTAAGCATCGCTACAGGAGAAAAAGTTTTGTCGTAGTCAATACCTTCTTTTTGACGATAACCTTTTGCTACTAAGCGAGCTTTATAGGTAACTATATTACCTTCCATGACGGTCTTCTTTTTGAAGACTCATTTGCACCCTATGGGTTTTATCCCTTCAGGTGGTTGAGTTAAAGTCCATATTTTGTTCTCATACATGGATTCCATTTCAGACTGCAAAGCCTTAAGCCATAAATCATGTTATGAACTATTCAAAACTTCTTGATAGCTTGTAGGCTCATTGTCCTTTACTACAGTTATGCCTCTATCCGAATCAATATGAAATCCATATCTCACAAGGATAGACCGCATCCTAGTAGATCTTCTAGGTTTTGTGTATAATCAGATTCAACTGTAATCTCATCATTATGAAATTCAGTTTCGGGTTCAATCGGTTGATCATCTTCTATTTGTGGGTCTTGAACTTCACCAAGTTCAATTTTACTCCCACTATCCTCTCGTAGGAGAAATTCTCTTTCCAAGAAGACAGCACGCCTTGAAACAAACACCTTTTGTTCTAAGGGATGATAGAAATAATATCCAAACGTTTCTTTTGGATATCCCACAAATAAATATTTATCAGACTTAACATCCAGTTTGCCTGACATTGTCCTCTTCACATAAGCAGGACAACCCCATACTTTCATATGAGAAAGCGTGGGTTTCTTGTTATTCCACATCTCATATGGAGTAACATCAACCAATTTACTAGGAACTCTGTTTAATACATAAACAGTAGTTTCTAGTGCATATCCCCAAAAGGACTTAGGCAAGTCCTCTCGGCTCATCATTGATCGAACCATATCTAATAGTGTTCGATTTCTCCTTTCAGATACACCATTGTGTTGTGGTGTATATGGTGGAGTCCATTGAGATAAAATCCCATTATCTCTAAGATAATCCTGAAACTCTTGACTTAAGTATTCTCCACCTCGATCTGATCTAAGTGTTTTAATACTTTTGCCAAGTTGTTTCTCTACTTCATTTCTGAACTCTTTGAACTTTTCAAATGCTTCAGACTTATATTTCATTAGATAGATGTATCCAAACCTGGAATAATCATCTATGAAAGTAATGAAGTAGGAGTAACCTCCTTTGGCATGAGTAGTCATTGGACCACATACACCTGAATGTATTAAGTCCAAAACCATTTTAGCTTGTTCACCTTTACCAATAAAGGGAGCTTTTGTCATTTTTCCCAATAAACAAGATTCACATGTATCAAATGATTCATAATCAAATGATCCCAAATCACCTGACTTGTGTAATTTGGTCATGCATTTTTCATTCATATGGCCTAAACGACAATACCATAGTATGAGGTATTTAGATTATCATGTTTCATTCTCTTGGTATCCACATTATGTACTTCTTTAATTAAATCAATAACAAATATACCATTCTCAATGATAGCTTTTGCATAAAACATATTGTTCTTAAAAATGTAACAACATTTGTCCTTTAAAGAAATATCATAATCGTTCATCAAACAATTGAAAGAAATAATACTTTTGGACAAAGCTGAAACATAATAACAATTATTCAATTCTAGTACTAATCCACTAGGAAGAGGCAAATAGTAAGTCCCCACAACTGTTGTAGAGATATTCTGTCCAGTAGCTGACTGCAAACATATCTCTGCCTTTTCATCTCTTCTAAAGAATCCAAGCCCCTGTAGATCATTACATAAGTGAGATCCACATCTGGTATCTAATACCCAAGATTTTTTTGAAGCAATAGAATAAGTATTAATTTCAATCATATGAATACCTGAAGTAGAAGCATCAGCTTGCTTCTTCTCCTTGAGAGAATCTAGATAGGCCTTGCAGTTACACTTTCAATGACCATCCTTTCCACAATAGGAAGCAAGTTCCTTTGGGATTCTCTTTCTTGGCAACCTTCTTCTTGGAGATCTCACCATTCTTTGGCTGCGCCTTGGTTATCTTCTTCTTCTTCTGCTTCTTGCCTTTAGCAAAAGTGACAACCATGACACTTTTTGGATCCTTCTTAAATGATCCATCAGCTGTCTTGAGCATATTGATTAACTCAGGAATGGATACTTGGATCCTTTTCATGTTGAAGTTAAGCACGAATGGTGCATAACTTGGAGCCAACGAGTACAAGATTAAATCTATGTATAGATCATTATCCTATAACACTTATAGTAGTCCTATAACACTTATAAGACAATAATAATTAATCATAAATACATTATTTCAATTAGGTCCAATTTACAGAACATTTCTCAAAGTTTCGCGGACAATTTTATTTGATCATAATTAATCAAACTCTTTAATTAATTATTATCATATTCACTTCTCTACCTTCATAATAATATCAAATATTATTATCCTTGTCATTTTACCATTTTACCCTTTTCTCTATATGTGTGTGACCTATTGGGTTCCTGTCCATGTTGGTAGTATAATATGTAATTGTGAGTTCTATTCAAAACTCACATGATTTAAACTCCTTTAAATCATTTTATCAATCTCTATTGATATTTTGATACATCATTATACAAGTCATGATTGGCCTTTATCTAGGCATCATGACTACCCAAATGTCAGGAAAGTCATGTGGTTTGACTATACCCTTCCATAGAAACAGTTACCGTGCAATTACTCCTTTCACCACTCTTATCTCAATTAGATTCTGAGTATGGATTTCTGTCAACTCATATAAATCAAATTATGTAAGTTCTATTGATTTAACCATTGTTCCCAAAATGCCCTCTATGGATCTCTATCCATCTTGGCAGTTTACTCTGGCTAGAGATTCTCTGAACAAGGTAATTATAGAATCATGCGAGATAACTTCCCTTATTAAATCTGGGATGGTGAATCCTTTGTCAATCACTCAACTATCTTCAAGTAGGTCATGATATACCCAATCTCCTAACTATGTTCACTCCCAGTTTGAAGTAATCAGTTATGGAGTCAAAGTATACCACTTGCTACTTAAGATAACTTTGGTGATCTCAAGTCTAAGGATACTTGCACAACCGCTATGAAGAGATTCCTCACTGACATAGATTTAATATCCATGTGAGGATTCTTTTTATAGGTCTCCAATGAACTTGTTCTTCTAACAAGCATCCACATGTTAGTTTTGATTATCTTCCATAATCACAGTTATGAGAACCACTGCTTGAACCATTCAAGAAGTATAACATGTGTTAGTCTGTCCAAATTAATAATGTCCTATCTTGTTAATTCTATGACTAGGGATATTTAGATATTAACACATTTGCATGCAATAGACATCTCACATCATGAACACCTTCATGATTGCCTTTGCACTGTGTTTATAATCTCTAGGACTTCATTTATTAATTTAAGATTTACAAACTCATGTATTTAAATATAGCATTAATAAATGAATGATGCCTTTTATTAAGAATATAAATTTCATACATATGAAAAACATCCCTATTACATGGGCTCTAGGGCATACTCTCTAACATTTTATACTTTTGCCGAGTTGTTTTTCTACTTCGTTCTTAAACTCTTTGAATTTCTCAAAAGTTTCAGATTTGTACTTCATTAGATAGACATAGCCATATCTACTGAAGTCATCTCTGAATGTCACGAAGCAGCTAAAACCACCTCTAGCTTGTGTACTTAATGGTCCATATACATTGGTATGTATTAATTCCAATAAGCCATTAGTCCTCTCACCTTTCTTGTTAAATGGACTCTTTGTCATTTTTCAATGCAAACATGGCTCGCATGTATCATAAGACTCTAAGTCAAATGACCCAAGCACTCCAATTTTGTGGAGTCTTGAAATGCATTTTTCGTTTACATACCCTAAACGACAATGCCAGAAGTAAGTAGGGTTCAATTCGTTTTATTTAACCCTCTTTGTATTAATATTGTATATGGACTCTTTGTTTTGTAGATCAAGGATATAAAGGCCATTTTGCAACATGGGATTGCCATAAGAAATGCCTTGGCGACGAATATGAGCATTGCCATTTTTAATAACAAAATCAAATTCATCCAAATCCAAACAAGAAACTGAAATAATGTTTTTGCTCATAGCAGGCACATAATAACAATTTTTCAAAACTAAACAAAGTCTGGAAGGTAAAGTGAGTTGATAGTCACCTATCTCTATGGCAGCAACTCGTGCTCCATTTCCCACACGGAGGTCCACTTCATTCTTCCCAAGTAACCGCCTATTTCTTAGCCCCTGCACATTTGAACAAATGTGAGAACCACAACCAGTATCCAATACCCAAGTGGTAGAAATAGAAAGGTTAATTTCAACAACAAAAATACCAGAATTGAATGCTTTGGCTCCATTTTTTTTTGTTCTTCCTTGAAGAGAGTGCAATTCTTCCTCCAATGCCCTACTTTGTTGCAGTGGAAGCAAGTGCTCTCACTCTCTTTGAGCTTCTGCGCCTTGGGCTTGGATTGGGCCTGAGGTGCACTCCCACTTGACTTGAACCGAGCCAGTTCATTCTTGGGTTTTGCCTTTCCCTTTCCTTTTCCCTTAGCGGGTCCCTTCTTAATGCCCCCTTGAACCATTAGCACGGGATTGGTTTTTTGAATGTTCTCTTTAGCATTCTTAAGCATCCTATGAAGCTCAGTGACTGACTTGTTCATTGCATGCATGTTATAATTCATCACAAATGGATAATAATCATCAGTCAATGATCCTAAGATCAAGTCAGTGGCCAATTCCTTTGGCACTTGTACCTCAAGCTTCTCAAGACTATCAAGATACCCTTTCATCTTAAGTACATGGGTACTAACAGGAGTACCCGCAGCCATCTTACAAGAAATTAATGTCTTTGTTGTCACGAACCTCTCGTGATGAGCTTACTCTTGGAACATCTCTTTGAGGTGCACCATGATTGCATAAGCCTCTTGGTCCATGAATTGCTTTTGCAAGTCAAGCACCATAGTGGCTAGCATCAGACAAGTCACATCATTGGATTCGCTCTTCTTGGTCTCAAAAGTTTCCTTTTGAACCGCAAAGGCATTCTTACCAGGTTCTTTAGGCAAGGGTACATCCAAAATATATAACCTTTTCTCTTGCTTAAAAACTATTCTTAAGTTTCGAGACCAATCTATAAAATTGGTGCCATTCAATTTGTCCTTTTCAAAGACCGATCACAATGAGAAATTGTTCTTTGAAGAAGCCATTTTAATTCTACAATAAAATTTAGCAAGATTAAATGAGGTCTTATTATAATCCCACAAACCGAATTAATATCCCCTTAAATAATTCGCGTTAGTGATTTTAATGTGGGCCAAGATCCACTTTTCACAACAACTTATTAGTCAAGCTGAGCTTGTACACCTAACAAGTTAAGTTACTTAGGTAGGATAAACTCCAATCATGTCTCGTACATGACAATTGGATCAAATGGGCTAACATCTTAAGATGTTATAGCACAAATCCATTTATTAGTTGCCTAGGTTCGGGCATCCCTTTCCATGTTATGTCCAACCTACATTCACAGCCCATGCCTCACAAAGATAATCGGGTGCATCTAGGACTCCTAGTCTACGTGACCGATGATCGATGCCTTAACATGTTTCGAATTAGGAAGGCAACTTTGTGACTTACTATTTTTAGGGATTCATTTTATTACGGCTTACATGGCATACGTTTTGTCATCCATTCATAGCATGCATATATAAATAATTGCATAAAGTAAAGCGTGACAAACATGGGCCCAAAAACCTACAACTAAGATTCTATACTATTACATAAGAATCTTCGAGTTGGGCTTCTCCACTCCGGTGGGCTTCGTCTTGATTTAAAAAGTCTGCAAGTAAATTCTATTTTAAGAAATAAATGAAACTTTTACAATAATACATAATGGCTCACAGGCCATATTTAATTATAAAAATCCAGGGCCCATGAATGCAACATGCATATCCATTCATCACACCAAACAAGCAAATAAATATACATAACATTCATTGATCAAACAAAGTCCAATTTTAATTAAATTAGCCAAGCCCATTAATGAAAATTGTATACTTGAACCTTTAAGAGATGACCCTGTGATGGGCCTGGGATGAAGCCCAATGGACTAAATCCTCTTATTGAATAAGTTCTCTTAAAAGCCCAAAACACAAACCAGTTAGATTTGTGCTATAAACCAACTCTAGAATAATTTCCAATTTTGCCATTTTTAATTTTATGTCATACATCCCATAAACATTAAAAATACATATAATATGTACCAACATGAATTAAAACACAAAATCATGTAGAACATATATATGATACACGGCATGCATATAAAAACAAACAAACAACAAAACTAGTTGTTTAATGCTTATGTGATGCCACAAAAATGCACAAATACTTAAATCAAATTCATGAGTCATTTAATAATTTAAAATAAGGTCATAAATATTGATTTAATATTCTATACCAATCTTATCTAAATGTGTTTTTACCATTTTAATCAAAACAAAACAAACAATGTTGATTAAACATGTAACAAACACAAACTAGTCATAGTTTTAAGTGATTTTAAAATTAATCAATTAAATTGTCATGGACTAGAATTAAAACCAAATTTAAAATATGTCCACACCTGATATTTAATCTTTAAAAATCACTTACAAACATGCCAAAATCTTTTTTACATTTAATATTTAAAACTAGTTGTTAAACTAACAATTAACATGCCACATAGCACCTAGTTTTAATATTAACATGTACCATCAGGTATTATCAATTAAATCCGACCATTAACAAATACTAGAAAATCTTAGGACAGTATATTAACATGTCATATTAATTATAATACCTATCTAATCATTTAAAATCGTTTTTACACCAAAACAATGAAAAAAACTCAAAACAGAAAATTTCAGCATTGCATGTATTTAAAATAACGATTTTTGATTAATTATTTCATGCATCTAAAGCACTAAAATAAGCATGTTTAGGCTCTGATACCACTGATGGAATATGACATGATATGTTCATGGTAATCATGCAGCGTAAAAATGATAAAATCGATCATACATGCCAAACAATTCCATGACAAGAATCGAAACATGCACTTTTAGGGTTTTTAAAAACTTACATCTTTAGATTCCTTTTAAAACTTGAATTTGGTGATGACCAGAAACTAAGATGAATTTATCCACCTTATATCTTGATCACCAATGCCAAGGAATAGCCTTTATGCCACTCCTCTCTATTCTCACACACACACTTGCAAAGATGGCTTAAAAATCGAGATTGCTAGCTCTCTTTTAAAGTATTGTGTAATGGCAATAAATTGAAGCTACAAGACTTGATCTTGCACTTCTTTTAGGTGCTATTAATGCCCAAGAACACAAGAAAGAATTCTTCCCCTTGTGTGTTTCGGCCAAGAGAATTATTTGTGAGAGAGAGAACAATTCACGCCACCACTAGTGTCTATTAGGGTTTTATTTCTTTACATATATATCATTATCTTTTGGCAAGTATTTGATCTAAATTTTACTACCTTAAGATAATTAATTCAACCTCAATCACTTCCTAAAAATAAGTAATATATATTGATTTAAACTCCTTTGAATTTAAAATTCAAATTTGAAATAAAACACAAGACATTTAATTAAATAAAATCACTTAATATAAGTAATGTGCATGTGCCGAAATTCCTTGATTTTTATCTTGAAATTTCGTCCACTTCACCTTTTATTTAAATGATTTAATTTAATTTAAATTCTTTTAGGCTTTAATACTCAATTAACTTAATTAATACAAGATAATTAATTAATTGAAATTAAATCTTGTGGGCTGAATTTTTTTCTCTCATGGACCAAGGTCCAATAGCAATTTTAATAACCATTATATACATTAATTTGACTTTAATTAGAAGCCCAAATTAATGCCCAATACTTTATTTAAATATTTTAAGCCCAATGTTTTGTGTGCAATCCTATAGGTCCATTTAATGTTGGCAATGAATTAATAAATTAATTCAAAGGCTATATATATTCTCTAGCAAGATATTATAGCATTCCAAATTAAATGAAAATGCATATGGCATTCAGTGACCTAATACAATTTTGCATAGTCCCTTACCCATAAATATCAGAATTAATATAAGGTATGGAACTAGTCATCCTTATATATATTAATTCCTTTCTTAATATTCCAGTGACACTAAACTCTTAGATAAATAATGATTACTCATTATTTCATCTCGGTATGGCCATACACTTCTCAGTTCACTGATCAAGTGGCCGATGATATTTTCTCTCTTATAGAGAGGGGTAATCCCCTCACTTCTCTCATACTCTCTAACATGAATCAATGTATACCCAAGCATACCCGTACTTGTCACTCTGTTACGAGCATGTTAGGTGTATGTCAAAGCACAAAGTAATTAATAAAGAATTTCATAGAGATTTTAGGTCTAAGAACTCCAATACAAAACTTGCATATGAGAAACACTTATGACTTGTACCATGTAGTGTTCTCATGAACGAATCTAATCCAGATAACATGTTTTAAACATGTATCTATGATCTCTGATTGACACTCTTGTCCTTATGATCTGTAAGACAAAACTCAACTTATCAGAGAGAGCATACTAGTCTTGATTCATTTATTATTCCCATAACAATGACTGATTAGGGATATTTAGAATGAAGTCTCATTTGTTTCAAGGTCTTACAATCATGTGCCTCACACATGATAACTTAAACTGAAACAACATTCTTGGATAGTTCCGTCAATTGATATCCACAGGAATACAATAGATAAAACAAATGCCTCATTTATTAACTAAAGTGTTTTATTACAATGTATTGGGGCTAGGGCTTACACTAACAACTTAGTCACTTGGAGAAGCAAGAAATAGAGTGTGGTTGCAAGATCTATTTTAGAAGCAGAATACAAAGTTATGGCTATGAGTTGTTATGGTTGTAGAAGTTTCTAGCATAGTTGAAGTTGGCTAAAAATGAAAGGTTGTCCTTATATTATGATAAAAAAACTCCAATCAATATTGCTCATAATTCTATTCAACATGACAGGAAAAAGCATATCAAAATTGATCGACTATTCAACAAGAGGATTCAATAGTCGAGCTTTCCATACCATAGTCTATAAGTTGGTCATGTATAAATATTTTTACACCAACTTGAGAATGACTGTTGGTTATTTTATTTCTTTAGTTAGTTGTTTGTAAATAAATTTAGAATAGTGGTTTCAATATTTTCTAGCTATATAGGTTCTCTGTATAAAACCTATTTGTATTATTATTTTTTACGTGACTGAGATAATTAAGAAAAATCTCTTTTCATGAAAATCTTCAAGATCTATATTTTCAAACATAAGAAATATTTTTTTGATTGAATGACTATAGCAGAAAATGAGTAAACTTTAAAGTGCTAATGGGCCATTAATAGAACCTTAAAAATTTGTGCTAGGCTTATTGATATAAACACTACAAACACACAGCCAATATGTTGAATAACTTGACATATTTGATGATGAACAATAATAATAATAATCATATTAGAATGAGTGTAAATAAACTACCATTAACCTAAATCACTTTCATTCATGCCTCGTCAACATACAACCTTTAATTCGAACTAACTTCTAAGATATAAAGTAAAAGGATATCAGTCTTCATTATCGATACTTACTATAAAACGACAAAAATTGTAAACAAGGAAAGATAATTGTGCAATGTCACTCTTTATTAACAAAATACATCAGAAATAAGAAGTCACAGTTCACCTAAATTAATTACACCAAAAAGTTCATATTGATGGGAGAATCCCATTTTTAGAATAGAACATTTACAGCAACAATTCCAAATGCCATAACCATGAAAACAACCTTGAAGAAATCAATATGCTTCACATCAACACATCCTCTTCAATATTAAAAATTCTTGTTCCTAAATCCATCAATTCAACGTTGAAAAAAAAATGGTACAATATATCACGAGATTGTTGCATCTCTCTCTTGTCATTTGGCACTCTATTTCTAACCTATACTGGATTGATTTTTTTCCATTTTTATTCTTTTTCATAACAGCTTCACCCTCTCTTTTAATTTTCCTACTTTCTTCATTTAAAGCAGGATTAAGACTATTTAATTCTCTCACAAATAGTTATGTCTTCTCAAGAAGCCACTTGACATACCACCTAAAGAATTTGCATGCTTTAGGATGTCTTTTATATTAAAATAAAATATATAAAAGTTTAATGCTTATGATTAAAATTGTATGTGAAAGTGCTAAGCCTATTAAAGTATCAGAATGCAGTGAAATGCTTATGCTTCGACATCAAGAGTGGTAACTAACAAATAAAGGCCATCTAAAATACAACAAATACATACTTTAATGCTCTGTTTGGATGGAATTAAACAAATTTACTATAATAAAGAAATTGGTTTACTTTAGTCTTCGTTTGTTTGGTTACTTTTAATGAAGTACAAATAACCTAACTTACAATCCTCAACTGCATCTCAACAAACACAAATTTGATACATAACATGTGCACATTTTTAAAGTTGCTTAAGCCTCATGTTAGAGGTGTCAATAATATTGTAGAAACAATGCTTATATACTTATCCATAATGCAAAATAAATTGCAAAGTTGATGAAGTAAATAGGGACTTCATGCTTGTGTATGTATTATCATGATTAATATCACATATTAAATATAAAGTCTGGGCGCAAGACTATTATAAAATTTAGCAACTCTAAATTAACTTAGCAAATGGATTATGATTTATGAATTTATGCAACCAATTGAACCAAATTTCAGGTCAAAATAAAACTCACAAGATTGTTAGCATTCTAATATCTTCTTCTTGGTTAGATATGAATTTGGATACGAAAATTTTTCCTTGAATTCCATAGGGACAAAGAGGGAACTGCATAACACCATGTTTCTCCTGCATTATGCCAACGTATAATGTGCTTTGTAAATTGTTCTCATAATCCACCATATATATGACACTTTAACTCTAGTTCTAACCTTAATTCTACATCTAACATTCCTGGCCACATCATATCATGCTATCATGACTTCTAACAAACATTATTCACACTAGTGATTCATCAATTAACCATCATGTATATAATTTAGGTGTTACCTTACTCATGATCATATAAAATTCCACTATAACACCCTTAACGAGTGCACAAAGCCTATTAAAATATACATATCTGGTGCATACATAACCTGTAGGTTAACCTGGGATTTCATGCAAAAATAATCATATTTATGGCAATCATATTCTAGCCACCCACAATCTAGAAGGACATGCAAGCAAAGGCAATTACGTAAAGTTTACAATCCTCCATATTACAATTCCTGAATTAAATCATGGCGAAATATAAGACTAGACAAAAAGGAATTATCCACATAATATCCTGTATCCAAAATCTGGACCGACACTTTTTGGCGAACTAATGTAGAATTAAGTCCCTGAATAACCTCCAAACAAACCTACATGGATATAAAACAACTCGTGCTAAGCTATAAAGCTTAGTGGGGAGATAACATTCGAAAATAACATGGTTGACCATAAACATCTTCACACTAGCATTGCAATAAGAATATCCACATAATTATATCATGATTTCATTTCATATTAACAATCTATAGCCAAAGGGAAAAAATGACGAAACATTATAATACGTTATTCACCATGCATTACATTATATGGATGAAGAAATCGATACATGTATTTCTTATTTCGAACACATCTTCTAAACTTTAATAGCCTGCCTAAGTGCTAGTTCAAAGGGTGGATAACGAGAGTAATGGATACCCGCAGGTATTAAACAATGGATATCCAAAGATATCAAATGATAGACCCAAGGGGCCGAACTATGGTTCCATTAAAGGAACAAACAATGGACCCAAATGGGGTCAACTATGGCAGCTGTAACTATATCCCTTTAGGCATGCCTATCTAATCTACAACTGAACTAAAACCTGCAGGCCCAACCATTATTAAGAATATTTAATTCATCATGTTCCTCCTTACATAGTACAATATTTGCTCAAGCCACAATTCATATATGAATTCACATATTCATATTCATATAATGGCATCAACATTTGTTATCTCAACTCATGACTCATATACCATGTATCATATACAGTGTATTTAAACTTGTTTAAGAACAAATGTTATCGTACTTCACATAAACATACATATATATAGCAATTTAATGCAATCACAACATTAATACACTTATAGTCATAAGTCTAAACAAGTTGCAATTAGCACTTACTTGATAAACTTGGTACGATCACCTTACCTTGATAGTTAAGGCTTGACAGTAAAGGCATAGCATAAAATAGTCACATTTTGCTCTTACAAAAATACCCATTAAATGCGTCAATTAGGTTGCATTAGAGGGTTAATTGTCTTTATAAAGAGTGGTTTATTTAAAATTAATGTGAAGGCATTTGTTAGATAATCCCAGTGAGTGTTTAAAATAGTGAAGTGAAGAGTAGTAAAGTATCATTTGGCCGTGCATCAATAGGGTAAGAAACCCTACATGGCCATGCATCACAAGGTTGCAAGCCTTGCATGGCCATGCACCATAAGGCCTTTGGCCTTGTGTGGCTGTGCACCACAAGGCTGGAAGCCTTGAGTGGTCGTGCATTACAAGGCTTTTAGCCTTGCATGGCCATGCACCACAAGGATGGAAGCCTTGTGTGGCTGTGTGCTACAAGGATTCTGGCCTTACATGGTTATACACCACAAGGCTAGAAGCCTTGCATGGCCCATGCCATAAGGCTTCTGGCCTTGCATGGCTGCGCACCTACAAGAACAAACCCAATTCTTTTGCAGATTAATTTAATAGTAATGCTCGACGAGCCCATAAATCTCTGTAAACTCCTCTTCAATCTCATCATCACCTAGCTAGTTCAACCCTAAAATAGGGATTTCACTAACGGATAGAATCTTGTTCTCAAAAAACCCTAATTTCTATTGATCCATCTACAGACAAATACATACACAGCAAAAAAATCAAAACAGTATTCCCATACCTGAACACCGTGATTTCTTCACTCTTTCAAGACCCCATTGCCCTTATCCTTGCTTGTCTCTGCTATAACAAACCATATAAAAATACTCAATTTTCCCTCTTGCTTTCATGAAATCTTTCATTAACAGAAGAGATAGAAAGGGAAAATTCCTCTTATCAAAACCCTAGTTTCAAACTCAAAGAGAGAGAGAGAGATGGTCTTCATTTAAACCAATAGTGATATCAATCACTGAGCAAATGAGGAAGCCTCTTAAAGACCAACAATTACCACTTAACCCCTTTCTTAATTTCTCTCTCAAAGCTAACCCCTCTAAAATTTTTAATTTCTGCTTTGACCCCAACAATCTTAAATCATAATTCTTATCCCAACACCACTTTTATCAATCAATTAACCCCCTATTTATTAATTTCACTGAAATTACCATATTATCCTTCATGAAACTTTAACCCAATATGGCTATAAACATACAAACATTAATTTAGCATGTAAAATCATCTAATTAAACATAATTTCTACCAAGGTCAAGATTAGGCCCTCATAATTCTTCCCCCCATAAAAGAATTCCATGCTCAAAATTTATACCTAAATTAAACAACTGAGGATATTGGGCCCTCATCACTGCCTCTGGTGCCCAAGTTACTTCTTGAATGTTATGATGTTGCCAAAGTACCTTAACAAGAGGAACCTATTTATTCCTTAACTGCCTAATTTTCCTAGCCATAATCTCTTTAGGCTCTTCATTATAGGTAAAATATGTTTGAACTTGAATGTCTTGCACTTACAATATATGGAATTCATCTAAACAATACCTTTGAAGAATAAAAACATGTAACACGTCATGCAGCTTTGATAATTCCATAAGAGGTGCTAATATGTATGCCACTGGTCCAACCCTTTGCAGAATTTCATAGGGACCAATGAATCTTGGACTCAATTTTCCTTTCTTTCCAAACCTCAAAACTTTCCTCCAAGGTGACACTTTCATAAATACCATATCCCTAACTTGATATTCGACATCCTTTCTTTTCAAATCTTCGTAAGATCTTTGCCTGTCACTTACTTTTTTCAATCTTTGCTTAATAACTTGAACTTTTTCTTTGGTGTCTTTAACTAGGTCTGGCCCAACAATATTACGTTCAGTTAACTCAGTCCAACATACCAAGGTCCTGCAACTTCGGCCATATAAGGCTTCGTATGGAGCCATACCAAGACTAGTTTGATAGCTGTTATTATATGCAAACTCTTTTAAGGCTAGATATTTGTCCCAACTACCAAAAAATTCAAAACACAACCCCTTAACATATCTTCTAAGACTTTTATAACCCTTTTTGATTGTCCATCCGTCTGAGGATGAAAAGCTATACTGAAATTTAACCATATTCCCAAGGATTTCTGTAAACTCTGCCGGAATCTAGAGGTGAATCTAGGATCTCGATCTGATATTATAGATACCAGAATCCCATAAAGTCGAACAATCTCATTTACATACAATTCTGCCAATTGGTCCATGGAATAATCCATTCTAACCAGCAAGAAATGAGCCAACTTAGTTAACTTATCAACAATTACCCAAACTACATTATGCTTTCTCTGTGTAGAAGGTAGTCCGGTCACAAAATCCATAGTAATATCTTTCCACTTCAACTGAAGAATCGGAATGGGATTCAACAATCCAGAAGAAAGTTGATGCTCAGCTTTCACTTGCTGACAAGTCAAGCACTTAAAGATGTAATTGACCACATCCTTCTTTATACCCGACCACCAATAACATCGCTTAAGATCCTGATACATCTTACTACTCCCAAGATGCATAGTAAATACTGTGTTGTGAGCTTCATGCAGCAAGCTTCTTTTCAATTCTCTATCATCTAGAACATAATATATCCCTAAAGTACAAACATCCATTTTTTTGATTGAGTACCCAGATTGCTCCCCATTGTGCATAGATTGCATAACTTGCTGTAACTTCTTATCATTTTTCTGTGCATCCATCGTAGCCTGCCTTATACAAGGCTTAGCTCTCAATTAGGCAACTAAAGCACCATTTGAAGCAAACCTCCATCTACCTCATTGTAACATCATAGATGCCATCATCTTTTTGCTCAAAGCATCCTCTACCACATTAGCCTAGCTTAGATGGTAGTCTACTATACAATCATAGTCTTTAAACAGTTCGAGCCATCTCCATTGTCTCAAGTTAAGTCCCTTTTGAGTAAGTAAATACTTAAGGCTTTTATGGTATATGTATACTCTACATCTCTCACCGTATAAGTAGTGCCACCAAATCTTTAAGTTAAAAACTACTACTACCAACTCTAAATCATGCGTTGGATAATTTTGCTTGTGTGGTTTAAGTTGGCGAGATGCATAAGCCACCACTCTACCATCTTGCATTAAAACACAACCCAATCCAACTCTAGAGGCATCACTATACATGGCATACTCCTTTCTAGAGACTGGTTGAGTCAAGATTGGAGCTTTTGTTAGCATACTTTTTATCTAATCAAAATTTGTCTCACATCAGGCAGTCCATTCAAATTTAACATTCTTTCTTAACAGCTTAGTAAGTGGAGATGCAATAACTGAAAACCTTTTTACAAAGCGACGATAGTAACCTGCCAATCCCAAAAAACTTCTCACTTCAGGTACACTCTGAGGTGATCTCCAATTGACAATAGCCTTAATTTTTCTAGATCAACTATAATGCCTTCTAAAAATACTACATGGCAAAGGAAAGAAATCTCTATTAGCCGGACCTCACATTTACTCAATTTAGCAAATAATCGATTATCCCTTAAGGTATGTAGTACAATTCTTAAATGCTCAACATGCTCTTCTTCATTTTTAGAATAGATCACTATGTCATTAATAAAAACTACCATGAACTGGTCCAAATATAGTCTAAACACCCTATTCATCAAATTCATAAATGCAGCTGGTGCATTCATTAACCCGAATGACATTACTAGAAACCCATAATGTCCATATATGGTTTTAAATACCATTTTTGGAACATCTACGTCCCTAACTCAGAGTTGCTAATACCTCGATCTTAGGTTAATCCTTGAAAATACTTCTGCCCCTTTCAACTGATCGAACAAATCCTCAATTCGAGGCAATGGATACTTATTTTTCATGGTCATTTTATTTAACTACCGATAGTCAATGCACATCCTCATAGAACCATCCTTTTTTCTTAACAAATATGATTGGCGAACCCCATAATGATACGCTAAGCCTGATAAAACCCTTGTCAAGTAGTTCTTGTAACTGCACCTTCAACTCTTTCAATTCCTTTGAAGCCATCCTATAGGGGGCTTTTGAACTGGGTGTTATGCCAGGAAAAACCACTATAGATAATTCCATAGCCTTCTCAAGGGAAAGACTAGGTAAGTCTTCAAGAAACACATCAAAAAATTTGTTCATTATCGGTATGTCTTAGAGCTTAACTGTGTCCTTCTTTGAATCAAGAACTAGGGCCAAAAATGCTTCACACCCCTTCTCAAGAAATCATCTAGCATGTATGGCAGATATTATATTAGCCAAAGGTTGTGTCAAAATACCAGCAACCATTATCTCATTACTATCCTCATCACTAAGAGTTACTATTTTAGCCCCATAATTTACCAATGCATGATGCTTAAACAACCAGTCCATGACTAAAATAATATCGAATTCTTAAAAAGACAATTCTATAAGATCAGCTAAAAATTATTTTCCTTGTATCAACATGGGACAATCAGGGAACATTTTATTCATATATATATTGTGCCCTAATGGACTAGTCACACAGATATCATATTCCAGCTGATGCACCTTAGACACACTCCTACTCATATCTCAATGGAAACATGTGAATGAGTGGATCCAGGATCAATGAGTACATGAATATCATAATCATAAAGTGAGAAAATGCCAGCTATGACTTCAGGAGCATCTTAATCCTCTCGTGCTTTCGTGGCATAAGCCCACCCTGTAACATTTGGTGTAGCATGTCTATCAACCGACTCGGATATATTATGAGACTGAGATCCATAGCGACCAGAACCACCTTACCCTCTGCCTCTGCTTCTGGCTCTAGCAGCCGAAAACATATTCGAAGCTCCTCTTCTACCTTTCTATGTAGAGCCTTATGCCCGTTTTAAGGGGCAATTAGCTATATAGTGGTCAGTAGCACCACAATTATAGCATGCTCCTAATTATTTCCTGCATGGAGCCTAATGCTGCCTTAAACAATGAGGGCACTCAGGTGGCTAACCCCTTTTCTGCTCTGATGGCGTATGTTGACTTGATTTGGACATTATTGAAGATCTTTTCCCCTTCACTTTGCTAGCAGGGTGGTACATTCCCCTAGCTTGATTGGCAATCGGTGCTCCTTTAAACCTTTTCTTGATGGACCATCCACCCTTAGCTCCACTCCCTTTTTGCTCTATTTCTCTTTTAGCTGACTCGTGCTTCTCCACCTTCATAGCGATCATAACTAGTTGATGAAAGTTCACATTCTGAAGAGATGTAGCCCCTATCAGTTTCTCCCTGATCCAGTGATTCAATCCATCCTCAAATTGCCTACTCTTAAAGGTATTAGTCAACATCTCTTTGGGAATATATTTGCACAGCCAACTGAATTCCTTTTCAAATTCTGCCACAGACATAGATTTCTATTTTAAAGTCAAAAACTATCTCAGTTTCTTCTCTTTATAGGCCTTAGTAACATATCTCTTTTTAAATTCAATTTCAAAGAATCCCTAAGTAAAAGGATCCGACAAAAGAGGTTATCCGAGTACTAGCTTCCACCAATCGTATGCTGGTCCTTGAAGTAAGGATATAGCACACGATACCTTATAATGAGTGGGACAGTGAATATCATCTAAAATCCTTTTCAGCCTTTCTAGCCAGAACTTAGCTTCCTTGAATTGCTCTAATATGGTACCCAAAAATTCTTTGCCACCATATTTTCTAACTTTCGAGATTGGGGCCTTAGGTGCTGTCATCCTTTGCAAAATTTGAGCCATATCTTGAGAAATTTTTAATAATGCTTCTCCAAGAATAGTAGTAGGGATCTCATTCTAATTGGATGATAAAGATCTCATATCAAAGGAACCCATTGTAGCTGGTAAATTACTTTCAGCCGATTCCTTAATAGCATCTCTAGAATCATCCATCTTCGATCTATATGAAAATAAAGACTACTGCATTAGACCAACAAGACGATATACCATGCTAAAAAAATTTCTAGACCTTTACTGCCTAGAAAAGACTAAACCTAGGCACTCTGATACCATAATTTGTGACACTCTAACTCTTAGTTCTAACCTTAATATTGCATCTAACATTCCTGGGCACATCATATCATGCTATCATGCCTTCTAACAAACATTATTCACACTAGTGATTCATCAATTAACCATCATGTAAATAATTTAGGTGCTATCTTACTCATGATCATATAAAGTTCTAATGTAACACCCTTAATGAGAGCACAAAGCCTATTAACATATATATCTTGTGCATACATAACCTATAGGTTAACCTGGGATTTCATGCAAAAATAATCATATTTATGGCAATCATATTCTAGCCACCCACAATCTAGAAGGACATGCAAGCAAAGGCAATTACGTAAATTTTACAGTCCTCCATATTACAATTTTTGAATTAAATCATGGCAAAATATAAGACTAGACAAAAAAGAATTATCCATATAATATTCTACATCCAAAATTTGGACCGACTCTTGTTGGCCAACTAATGCAGATTTAAGTCCCTGAGCGACCTCCAAACAAACCTACACGAATATAAAACAACCCGTGCTAAGCTATAAAGCTTAGTGGGGAGATAACATTCGAAAATAACATGGTCGATGATAAACATCTTCACACTAGCATTGCAATAAGAATATCAACATAATTATATCATGATTTCATTTCATATTAACAATCTATAGCCAAAAGGAAAAGAAGATGAAACATTGTAATGCGTTATTCACCATACATTACATTATATGGACGAAAAAATTGATACATGTATTTCTTATTTCGAATACATCTCCTAAACTTTAATAGCCTACCTAAGTGCTAGTTCAAAGGATGGATAACGAAAGCAATATATACCCGTAGGTATCAAATAGTGGATATCCAAAGATGTCAAACAATGGGTGTTCGAAGATATCAAATGATAGACCCAAGGGGTCAAACTATGGTTCCATTAAAGAAACAAACAATGGACCCAAACGGGGTCAACTATGGCAGCTGTAATTGTATCCCTTTAGGCATGCCTATCTAATCCATAACTGAACTAAGACCTGGAGGCTCAACCATTATTAAGAATATTTGATTCATCATGTTCTTCCTTGCATAGTACAATATTTTCTTAAGCCATAATTCATATATGAATTGAATTTCATATTCATATTATGGCATCAAAATTTGTTATCTCAACTTATAACTCATATATCGTGTATCATATACAGTGTATTTAAACTCGTTTAAAAATAAATGTTATCGTACTTCACATAAACACACACACACAAATATATATATATATATATATATATATATATAGCAATTTAATGCATTCACAACATTAATACACTTATAGTCATAAGTCTAAACAAGTTGCAATTAGCACTTGCTTGATAAACTTGGAATGATCACCTTACCTTGATAGTTAAGGCTTGACAATAAAGGTATAGCATAAAACAGTCAAATTTTACTCTTATAAAAATACTCATTAAATGTGTCAATTAGGTTGCATTGGAGGCTTAATTGTCTTTATAAAGAGTGTGGCCTATTCAAAGTTAATGTGAAGGCATTTGCTAGATAATCCCAATGAGTGCCTAAAATAGTGAAGTGAAGAGCAATGAAGTATAACTTGGTCGTGCATCAACAGGGTAAGAAACCCTGCATGGTCGTGCATCACCAAGGAAAGAAACCCTACATGGCTATACATCATAAGGTTATAAGCTTTGCATGGCCATACACCATAAGGCTTTTGGCCATGTGTGGCCATGCACCACAAGGCTAGAAGCCTTACGTGGTCGTGCGCCACAAGGCTTCTGGCCATGCACCATAAGGCTGGAAGCCTTGCGTGGCCACGTGCAATAAGGCTTCTAGCCTTGCGTGGCTGTGCACCATAAGGCTGGAAGCCTTGCATGGCCGTGTGTCATAAGGCTTCTGGCCTTGCACAGCTGCGCACCTATAAGAACAGACCCAATTCTTTTGTAAGTCAACTTAACAGTAATGCTCGACGAGCCTATAAATCTCAGTAAACTCCTCTTAAATCACATCATCACCTAGCTAGATCAACCCTAAAATGAGGATTTCACTAGTGGATAGAATCTTATTCTCAGATAACCCTAATTTCTATTGATCCATCTACAGATAAATACATACACAACAAAAAAATCCAAACAGTATTCCCATACTTGAACACCATAATGTCTTCACTCTTTCAAGACCCATTTGCCCTTATCGTTGCTTGTCTCTGCTACAACAAACCACATAAAAACACTCAATTTTCCCTCTTGCTTTCATGAAATCTTTCATTAATAGAAGAGATAGAAGGGGGAAAATCCTCTTACCAAAACCCCAGTTCCAGACTCAGAAAGAGAGAGATAGAGAGAGAGAGAGAGAGAGAGATGGTCTTTCTTTGAACCAACATTGATATCAATCATTGAGCACATGAGGAAGCCTCTAGAAGACCAACAATTACCACTTAAACTCTTTCTCAATTTCTTTCTCAAAGCTAAGCCCTCCAAACTTTTTAATTTCTACTTTGATCCCAATAATCTTAAATCATAATTCTTATTCCAATACCACTTTTATTAATCAATTGACCGCTTATTTATTAATTTCACTGAAATTACCATATTACCCTTTATGAAACTTTAACCCAATATGATTATTACCATACAAACATTAATTTAGCATGCAAAATCATCTAATTAAACATAATTTATACCAAGATCCAGATTAGGCCCTCACAATATATAGTATTTTTCCAAATAAGAACAAAGATAAAGTTTTTTAAGGGAAAGAAGGGAAAATGAGAAGGAGAAAATTGAAAATCTGAGTTTATGAATGTCTATAAATCATATTTATACTTCCAATTTTGTAGCTCATGTATTTATGTTTTAACTCATGCATTTACTTTATAACTCATGTATTTATATCTTCTTGTGTAACCTATATTCCTAAGCCTATAAATAAAGGCTTTTTTTATGAAATACATAAAAAAAAGAGAATAAGAGAATACTTATTTTCTCTCCATTTCTCTCTAAACTCATTCTATTGCCTTTATTCTTATACTTAATTCTTATCATATTTCATATATTTTTTGTATTTTATAACATGTTATCAGCACGAATACGCTCTACAGTTCATAATAAAATATTTTCCTTATTTCTTTCCAATTTAAATTATGTCAAATCTTACTAAACTTGAGTTTGAGGCTTCTGACATAACTGGCAAAAATTATTTGCCATGGGTTCTCAATGCTGAAATTTATCTTGATGCTAAAAGGCTTAGAAAAACAATTTTAGTTGAAAATGAAACATCCAACCAAGGCAAAGCAAGGGTGATGATATTTATTTGTCATTATCTACATGAAGGGTTAAAAGTTGAATATCCAACAGTGAAAGATCTAGTTGAATTGTGGAATAATTTAAAAGAGCGATATGACCACCAACGAACGATAATATTATGTAAAGCTTATTATGAATAGATGCACTTACGATTTCAAGATTTTAAAACTGTAAGTGAATATAATTATGCTATTTTTAGAATTTGTTCTCAATTAAAGTTATGTGGTAAAAAACTTGCTGATGAGGACTTATTAGAGAAAATCTTTTCAACTTTTCATGCTTTAAATGTGCTCCTACAGCAACAATACAGAGAAAATGGCTTTAAAAAGTATTATGAATTAATCTCATGCTTACTTATAGCTAAACAAAATAATGAGATATTAATGAAAAATCATGAGACGTTTCCTACAAGATCTACTCCATTACCTAAAGTGAATGTAGTAATACACAATCATAGCCATGGCCGTGGTCGTGGTCGTGGTCATGGTCGTAGTAGTGGTAAAGGAAGAGGATGAAATAATTACCATCATTATAGTGGCAATAATGACAATAACTTTTCCCACCACCTGAAGTGGAACAATAATGGGGAAAAAGAGAAAAATAAGGTCAACCACAATAGCTATTCAAAAATTAAAGAAAATTCATGTTATCGATGTGGAATGAAAAGGCATTGGTCCTATACCTGTCGTACGACTGACCATCTTGTTAAACTTTATCAAACCTCCATTACAAGAAAAGGAAAAAATGTAGAAACAAATTCAGTTGACCAAATTGATGATGTTGAGGCAAATTTGGCATATAATGATGATGATGGTTTTGGAGATCTTGCTAATATTACTCATTTGGATGTTTCAGATTTTTCCAAGAGTCATGAAGAATAATGAAGAAAATAAAAGATAAGAAAGTTTAAAATTATTATATATTTATATATTTCAATGTTGTGTTTGTTATTTTATTTAAGTGCTTTTTTAAGTTTTTTTCCTTATTTGAGTAGTTATATATATTTAAATATTTGCCAAATTCTAATTATATGTTATGTTTTTTCATTTATTTTCAATGAAAGAATGGATGTTTCACATTCTTTATTTAGGCTCATACTCAATAATAAAGATGTTTTCCTTATTGATAGTTCTACAACACATACCATACTAAAAAAAATATTTGTATCATTTGATATTGAAATATGGTAATGTTAATACTATATCGAGTAATACAAAGTTAATTGAACACTTTGAAAGAGCTACTATATTATTACCTGAAGGAACAAAACTTACCATAAATGATGCATTATTTTCTTCAAAATCTCAAAGAAATTTGTTAAGTTTTAAAGATATTCATTCCAATAGATATCATGTTGAGACTGGAAATGAGAACAATATTGAATATTTGTATATTACAAATAATACATCAGGTAATAAATGTGTTTTAGAAAGATTGCCAACATTCTCTTCTAGCTTTTATCATACAAAAATTAGTACAATTGAGACATATGCTACAGTAAACCAGAAGTTTACTGATCCAAAAATATTCATAATTTGACATGAAAGGTTAAGCCATCCCGATTTAATAATGATGCGTAAAATTATTGAGAATTCACATAGACATCCATTGAAGAACCAAAAGATTCTTCAATTTAAAGAATTATCACGTACTGCTTGTTCTCATGAAAAATTGATGTTTAGACGATCACCAGCTAAAATTGGAACTGAATCCCCTACATTTTTAAAACGTATTCAGGGTGATATTTGTGGATCCATTCATTCAGCATGTGGACCATTTAAGTATTTTATGGTATTAATTGATGCATCTACAAGATGGTCACATGTGTGTTTATTATTAACTCTCAACCTGGCATTTGCAAGATTGCTTACTCAAATAATTCAATTCAAAGCATAATTTTTAGATTATACGATCAAGTCAATTCATTTTGATAATGCTAGTGAATTTATGTCTCGAGCTTTTAATAATTATTATATGTCAATTGGAATAACAATTGAAAGGCCTATTACACATGTTCATACATAAAATGGTTTAGCAGAATCATTTATTAAACGCCTTCGATTAATAGCTAGACCATTACTTATAAGAACAAAACTCCTCATTTCTGCTTGGGGGTATGTTGTCTTACATGCAGCAGCATATGTGCGCATTAGGACAACAAGTTATCATAAATTCTCCCTATTACAATTAGCTTTTGGTCAAGAACTAAATATTTCTCATCTTAGAATTTTTTGTTGTGCAGTATATGTGCCGATTACTCTACCACAACGCATAAAGATGGGTCCTCAAAGGAGGTTAACAATATATGTTAGGTATAAATCTCCTTTAATAATTAAATATCTTGAACCACTAACTGGAGATTTATTTACGGCAAGATTTACCGATTGCCATTTTGACGAAATAATTTTTCCAACGTTAAGGGGAGAGAATAAACAACTGGAAAAAGAAGTTACTTGGAATGTATTATCACTATCTCATTTAGATCCTCGAACAAAACAATGTGAACTGAAAGTTTAAAAGATAATAACATTTGCAAAATATTGTAAATCAATTGCCAAATACATTCACTAATTTAAAAAGAGTTACTAAATATCATATACCAGCTGAAAATGCTTCTATTAGAATTGATGTCCCTATAGGACAATCTAATACTACAAACACTAGCAATCCACGCCTGAAATTTGGCGGACTAGTTGGTTCCAAAGATAGAAATCCTCGAAAAAGAAAAGGAGCAAATAACTAAGATTGTCATATTATAGAGATGGACACTCCTGAATAGACTCAAGATACAACTAATAATTAAACCCCAGAAGAGATTCAGGTACCTAATAATAATAATAATAATAATAATAATAATAATAATAATAATAATAATAATAATAATAATAATAATAATAATAATAATAATAATAATAATAATAATAATGAAGATATCTCCATAAATTATAATAATGAAGAGATCTCCATAAATTATGTCAATATAGGAAAAAGATGAAATCGAAAAGATATAGTTGTCAACATTATTTTGCATATAATGTTGCTAGTGATATTTTAAAAGAAAATGAGGATCTTGAACCTACATCTATTGAAGAATGTAGAAATAAAAATGATTGGCCAAAATGGAAAGATGCAAATCAAGAATAATTAAATTCACTTTCAAAACGTGAAGTATTTAAACCTATAGTCCGAACACCTAAAGGTGTAATGCAGGTAAGGTACAAATGGGTATTTGTGCGAAAAAGAAATGAAAAAAATGAAATTGTAAGATATAAGGCACGATTGGTTACACAAGGATTTTCGCAAAGACCTGGCATTGATTATGAAGAAACATATTCTCCAGTAATGGATGCAATTACTTTTAAATATCTAATCAATCTGACAATTTGTGAAATGCTTGACATGCATCTAATGGATGTTGTTACAATCTATTTATATGGCTTACCTGATATTGAAATTTATATGAAAATTCCTAAAGGATTTAAAATGCCTGAAGCATATAAAGATTCTCGAGATATTTGTTTAATAAAATTAAAAAGATCATTATATGGATTAAAGCAATCTGAAGGAATGTGGTATAATCGTCTTAGTGAATATTTGTTAAAGAAATGATATATTAATGATCTAATTTGTCCATGTGTATTTATAAAAAGATCAGGATTAGAATTTATCATAATTGTTGTATATGTTGATGATTTAAATATCATTGGAACTCCTGAAGAGCTTAGAAAAGGAGTAAATTATTTAAAGAAAGAATTTGAAATGAAAGATCTTGGAAAGATAAAAATTTAACTCGGCCTGCAGATCGAGCATTTAAAAGATGGAATTTATATTCATCAATTAACTTATACGAAAAAAATCCTAAAGCGATTTTATATGGACAAAGTACATCCACTGAGTATCCCAATGGTTGTAAGATCATTAGAAGTAAATAAAGATCCATTTCTTCCTCGAGAGAATGAAGAAAAACTTCTTGATCTTGAAGTACCATATTTAAGTGCTATACGTGCATTGATGTATCTTGCTAATAATACAAAAGCAGGTGTAGCATTTTCTGTAAATCTATTGGCGAGATTTAGTTCTTCTTCGACAAGAAGACATTAGAATGGAATTAAGCATGTTCTTCGATATCTCCAAGGAACAATTGATATGAATTTATTTTATTCTAATACATCCAAATCACATTTAGTTGGTTATGTAGATGCAGGATATTTATCTAATCCACATAAAAGCTCAATCACAAATAGACTATCTATTTACTTATGGAAGCACAACCATATCATGGCGATCTACAAAGCAAACTTTAGTTGCTACTTCTTCAAATCATGCAAAAATAATTGCAATGCATGAAGCAAGTCGAGAATGTGTTTGGCTAAGGTCATTGATTCATCATATCCAGAAGATGTGCGGCTTGCATTTTTAAGAAAATATTCTAACAATATTGTATGAAGATAATGCAGCAAGCATTGCTCAATTAAAATGAGGGTTCATCAAATGTGATAGAACGAAACACATTTCATCAAAATTTTTCTTTACTCATGATCTTTAAAAGAAATGTGAAATAGATGTTCAACAAATTTGTTCAAGTAAAAATTTGACAGATTTATTCACCAAAATATTACCTACTGCAACATTTGAAAAGTTGAGATACAGTATTGAAATGCGTAGGCTTAAAGATATATCTTTATGAGGGAAAGTAAAATACACTGCGTTGTACTCTTTTTCCCTTAGCCAAAGTTTTGTCCCATTGGATTTTCTTGGCAAAGGTTTTTAATGAGGCAGTTTACTATGTGTGTTGTAAATATTGTGTACTCTTTTTTCTTCACTCGATTTTTATCCCATTGGGTTTTCCTAGTAAGATTTTAACGAGACACAATTTTTAATTTTTAATTTTTATTGACATTCAAGAGGGAGTGTTATAAATAAATCAATTTATGAATGTCCATATCATATTTCACAACAAAAAAAAAACTACTAATTAGTGACAGTAATTTTCGTCGCTAAAATAAATTAGTGACGGCGCGTCGCTAATAGCTCAATCGCGAATATATTAGCGACGGAATACAAAATCAATCGCTAATTTATATTCATAATTAGTCGCGATATTATAATAATAATTTTTAGCAACTACATTTCCGTCGTGAATTTCGTCGCTAATTATTAATTTACTATAAAATTTAGCGATGAAATTTTAGTCGCTAATTATTTGTTAAATTCTAACATTTGTGCAGTAACGACAGTTGCTGTCGTGAATCCGTCGCTAAATTATTGCATAGTTTAATTTTTTTATTTTTAAATTTTCATCGTGTACATAATATAAATAATAATCTTATATTATAAAATTCATATATAATAGATACAAATATAAATAATAATATTATATTTTCATATATATATATATATATATATATATATAATTTGTAATGAATTTATTACAAATATAGAGTCAACATAAAAAAAAACAATATATAAAACAAAGTGCAGTTAAATCAAGCTCTTTTTTTTTTTTACTAATTTCTAACAAAAATGGAGCATGACAGCATCCCCGCAACTTTCTAACTTTCTGTAGTCATTATCCTATCAACATAACCCTGACCTCTATCTTTCCATTGTGAAGCAACACCCTGAATGAATGTAAAAATCTCTGGTGTAAATACATACACGCCACAATTTATCAAGTCGCTTACCTGCATCAGAACATAACATGAAAAAGAAAAAAAGATAGAAAAAAAAAATGAAGGGAGGTAGAGTGCTAATTGCTAGAAATTATTGATGTAAATATCAGTACATACAAAAGTTTTAGGTTTCTCATAATTATTGATGTAAATATTCTACATATAAATATTTGCTAATCAACCAACCTTGATAACCAAAATAGTACCCATCCCACTGTAGATGTGCCCAGTTCGACTTCATAGTGCATGCCATAAACTACATTGAAGCTGGAAACTACATCATTCTGCTTATAGTTACTATCCAAGTGATTCATATAAGTTTTTCTGCCTATTCATGCAAAAGAAGCAATATGTATGAGAATCAAAACTCTTTTTAAAAAATCTAGCATTATGAATAGCATGCAATTTCACAAGTAAAAGCATGATCATAATATGAAGTACTAAAAGAAGTCGGCCATAAACATTAATATAAAGGAAGCCAAGTTGACACAATGAATTCTCCAAATATATGTACATCTAGTCATATTGTATCAAAAAGAATATTAATGATGTTTGTTATGGCTTATCTCTCCAAAAAGATTGTGGTTTCCATAGTGGGGGATTCAAATTGAAAGATACATAAATTTTCGAAAAATATATATATTTATTAATTTCCTTTAAAGTTTAAACTATTTAATTTTATATTATAAATATATATATCTTTTGAAATGCTTTCATTTCATTCGATGTTATGCTATGGAGAGGTTTCCTTTTGGTTTGCAATTAGTGCAAAATGGACATTATAGAAAAAGCCAATTAGCATGGCCATCAAAAAAAGGAGTTTAATGAATCATCCACTAACACTAACAAAGTGGAGTTTAACCAACAAGCTTAAATCACTGTCAACCTAAATCTAGTCACCAAATTTAGCTCATCGAACCATCCCACTGGCTGGCTCTCAAAGAATATGTATTACATATTTGAAGATGAAAAGAGAAAACAAAAAATTAATATTAGAAACACCTGCTGGAATCTCTAAGCCCGTGTGCTTAATTAGATCTATAAATAATTTCTGCATAGCGATATTAACAATCAAAATAATTTTGCATACCACTTATAGGCTCAAAATTTTAGATCATTTCGACAAATAAAAAACATTCAGTCAGCCAAACAAAATCCATAAAACAAAAACTTGAGATCATCAGCTTTCAACATAAACTAGAGGAATCTATATCAGAATAGGAAAGACAGGTAGTGTTAATGTAGGAAAACTTACGGAAGTTTCAACTTCCTTTACTGGTGAAGCATACTCAGAATCCCAAGGCTCAGCAAAATGACTCACAAACTGGGCCATTCCTAACATGGAAAATAATGGTAAATTAGAATCAACAAATATCAAACAAGAGAAAACATGTGATATAACAAATCAAATTTATATATGTATTAGTGTAAGGGAAAACCAGTTTGAGCTGGAGAACGTTGGCGCGGCAGTTATCACAATTAAATTTCAAATGCAAATTGTGGAAAAACAGTAAATATGGAATCACTATTGAATTTCTAAAAGAGAACATTCAATTCAAATATTCATAGATTAAAAAAGCAAATCCATTCTATCTATTTCCAATCCCATAAAAAGATAATGATGATAAATGACATAACAGTTCTTAGCCAACAATTTTTATAATTCAAGACTTATTATTAACTTTCCTTATTTGCTGAATTGAGTAATTTATTACTTCATGGCATTGACAAATAATATTGAAATTCAAATTTGATTCTCAAATTTTGGATATCAATATACCAAATGAAGGAGACAATGTAAAAAGGAAATACCAGATATACTTTATACCATTACCTAGTGTGGCAGCAAACAAGAAGATAACCATGGCACATAAGTGTTAAAACTTTAATAATCATGAACTTGAAAATCAAAAGTATTATATGATTTTATGCTGTCTAGAAAATGAAAAGAAAATTAATAAATACGGGAAATCCACAGACCGATAATTCACAGGGGGCAACAGCTAAAAGGTTATACTCCTCGACTATATAAAGAAAGACAAGCCAAGGCTATCACATAAACCACTCAAGCTATTTTTTTTTTTTTGTAGGATTACCTGATTCATCAACTTTGTTGTAAAGGATATGCCAAACATTGTTGGAATCATAGCAACGCCACACTTCTTCCAGTGGTTATGATGGTTAAATTGCTTAGCTTCTTCCTGAGCCATCAAAAAGTTGCAAGACAACTCCAATTCATTCCAAAGCTGGACCAGTGTACAGTACTGAAGTTGTTGGCCATAATGTGCTATCAATTCTTTAGTTTGAAAATTAATTTCCTGAAAGAATTTTGAATATCTGAACTATAAAAGAAAAAATATAATGAAAGAAGCTACATAATGCTCTGAGCAGCTCATATCTAATATTTGATTTCCTAGTTAAGAATTTTCTATCTTACAAAAAGAAGCATGCCCAGCAATACCTCACCGACTTTCTCGACAAACTCCAAAAACCTAAAAGTGTAAATATGGAAAATAAAAATGGCAGTAAAAGCAACAAAAAAGGAAACCGAAGCTGAAATTCTAAAAAAATGCAATAGAAAGCTATTAGGACTTTTTACTAATGAGGTTCCTAAATAATAATTTGTAAGCAGTTGCAAATAGTAGTTTCCTAAATTGGATCAACTCTAACTGTTGACCACATCCATTTATTTGTATACAAGTAGAAGAAAATACACAGGAATTGGTGTGCACATGTATATGCATGTGTATAAATGAGTGAAACAGAAAGAGAGGGAGAGAAAGAGAAAGAGAGAGTACATACCTATGACAAATAAACTCTGAAGTGAAATGGCTCCAAGAAAGCTAAGAATCGATAGGAAAAGAATAACCTGTTTAATTACCACAGAGAGAATGAGATGAAACAGCACCCAAAGTTCAAAAGCAAGACTGGCTAAAGTGCTACAGCTACTCTGAAAGTGCACGAAACTGCATTGGTAGATAGATTTGGGATGTTATTCAACGTAAAACAGTGAGAGACAGCAAGGCTACTTTGCACATACCTGACAATTTCAATCCCCAGAAACTTTCACCTCGTATAAACCATAAACATTTAGCCTGCACAAATATTGACACAAATGGTATTAACCCCAATCCATAAGCCAAAGCTCAATACCTCTAGTCCAGAAAGAACTGAACTGAGAAAACAGAAGTACATAAAGCCACCTCCATGTTAACAATTTCCATTTTAAGGTCAAAGAACACCCAACTTCAAAATATTGCAAAATCTTAAGGATTTTGAAGCTCACCAAAAAGCAAGCATATAGGCACAAACCTAATGCATATTAATATGTTTCGCTCAAGTGTTAAAGTGTTGGAGGTTCATGTGTGTGCAAATTCAAATACGCTTTTCAATACTTCAGTGGGAAAGTTTTGAAATCATTGTAAAAAAAAAAAGTTAAAGGAGGCACTTTTGTTTGTATAGAAGCCATCCACAGTTAAGTCTACAAATAAAATTTTCAAGGAACCAAGTGCCAGACATACCTCTGAAGAAGCCTTTGTTGATCCATGCTGGCATCATTTATGTTGGGTATATAGGAATTTATCTTCGGAACATGCTGAAAATTTAAAAAGCAATAAAATTCTCATAGTCATCACCACAGGGCATATAACATCCGGATCAGATAAGAATGCAAATATGAAATAAAAACCTTCTATTAATAATCCAGTGCTGGAACTATAATTCTGCATCTACTGATAATATATCATTGCTATAAATAATCAAGATGAGTATCTGCTGGTAATCTGAATAGACATGATAGAGTCAATGGTTACTACGCTCACCAGAGCTTCGCCGGAAGCTCGCCGCAGGCCTATTGGAGATACACCCACGCTGTCCGCTTGTAGCTGAAGTCACCGGTAGCCCCCTGGTGGTGTTCACGCACCCCAACGCCTTTTCATTTGGTTGGGATCTACCTCAAAAACCGCCGGCTTCTTCCTCTCCAATCTACTTGTTGCCGGCAATTAAAGAAGAACGGAGGATGCCATGACGATCATCCCGCCGCTAGGAGTCCTCTGGTGCCATTAGTGTCACCTTCTGCCGCCGCCAGTCGCTGGAGGGGGAAAAAGAATTCGGTAAAGAGGAAGAAAATGGGGGAAGGAGAGATGGAAGCACGATGTCATTGGTGGCGGGGTGGGCTGGCGCCGCACTTGTGACCGGCGGTAGGAGGCAGCAGCGGCGCAAGGATTGTCAATGGTGGTGCCGGCCTCTCCCTGCTTCTCTCTCTTTTTTTGTTTTTTTTCTTTTTCCGATTCCCACCTCTCTCCTCCCTTTGTCCTTTTTTTTCCTTATTTTTCTTTAATTGTTATTTTCCCTTTTGTAAAATGTGTGGCCATGATAATTTCATCTTTAGACAATTACAGGAGCCAAACCTCCCAAGATTATTATTATTATTATTATTATTATTATTATTACATACTTCTATTTATATTAATTTATTACAATTTTCTCCTTCACACATATACATATATGCTTAATCAACTAATGATTTATTTATCTTATTTTTTTTCTCTTTTTCTATTGGGTCATATTCTAAAACTAGGTTGATTGTCAAATATTCGTGTAACTCGGATTCAGAGCGTTACACCTAAGCTCCTTTGTGGGATAATGTAAATAGAAACTAAAAGCATTCCAATTTAACAAGGAATGGTAGTACCTATATATATATATATTCAAACCTTTTCTACTACAATGTTTTTCTGTTGCATACCATGGACACAACAACATGAATTAATCCTAAAAATGTAGAAGAAAACATAATAATTTTAATATTAATCTTAAATATGTAGAAGAAATTATAATAATTTTAATATGTATGGTCACTTTTGCACTTAAAGTGAAAGTCTTGTGTAATTTTTAGGCCTGACTGCTAGTTCAAGCAAACCTTGCCATTAAGTGTAGAAGCAGAAGTTCATGCTTCAAAGACTAAGTTATAAAAAGTATATCTATATCATTTGATGCAGTTGGGATTGGAAATTCGGGAGGAGAAAACTAAATTCTTTTTAAGAAAATAACAATCATTCTATTTTTAATAGTAATTTTTTTTTCTATTTGGTAAGATCTATTTTTATGTTTATGAATTTTATTTTATATTTCTATTATTACTATTATCAAAAATGTAAATTTTATAAATAAATAACTTTAAATTTTGAGATAATTGATAAAAAATTATTATCAAATTATAATATAATTTATAAATTTCTATCTCAAAATAAAATATTCATTTAATAGGATCTATATCAAAAATACATGAAAAAGGAAAAACTAATTTTTATTTTATTTGCGACGGATTAGCGACTACATTATTTCGTCGCTAATAATTTAAAAGAAATCTAATATTATTAGCGACGAATTTTCAAAACCGTCGCAAAAAGTGGAGCAGTATTTCCCTCCAACTAAATTTTCTAGTACTAATTTTACGAATAAAAAATTTAAAAAATTAGCGACGCTACTTTTGTCGCTAATTCCGTCGCAAAACACGGCCTGTAAATTTTCCTCCAATAATTAGCAACTGTTTGTAAATTCCGTCGCTATTCATCGCAAAAAATGAAAAATAACTCGTGTATTTATATCTTGTTATGTAACATATATTCTTAAGCCTATAAATAAAAATTTTTTCCATGAAATACATACAAAAAAAATAATAATAAGAGAATACTTATTTTCTCTCCATTCATCTCTAAATTCATTTTATTGTCTTTATTTTTATATTCTATTCTTATCATATTTCATAGAATTTTTGTATTTTATAACACAATTCATATTTTAATATTATTTGTAAAGGGATAGTTTAGCGGATTTGTTTTACAACTTGTAAATCGACAATCCAATGGCTTGTATAGTACAATCACGTACTTACATAATTAACTCCTAGTCATAAACCATCCAGTTCAAAGAAAAAATAAATAAATTATAAGATTCATATAATGATATATAATTATCTTTAAAAAGAATGTAAAATCTAAATATATAAATAATAAATCTATAAAAATGTCAAAATTAAGGGCAATTTTGTTTGTAAACGTTTTGTACATAATTTTTGTACACAAATCATTTTCTCATGGAATATTATCTCTATAAATAAATAGAAAATTAAATTTTATATTGTAATAAATTGAAAAGTCAACTGACCATTGAAAATAACTTTAAGAGAATTTTAATGTTGTAAAAAAAAATGCAAAATAACATTTTTTGTTATCCAATTTCAATTTTTGAATCAAATGAAATTGAGCGATTTATGAAACAAGAAGTTCTAAATACAAAACTTTTATGAACGTATATATATGCAACAGCGACAATATTTTATTAATAATTTAATATCGCATAAAAATTATATTATACTAAATCAACGAGAGTAAGTAGTTCATAAAATAAATAAATAAATAAGCTATGCTCTATTTTAATTACTTAAATAAATTAATTAAAATTTTTACATTTAGAATATTATAATGGATTGTCAAATTGATTATCATGAATATTGCCGTATGTAAAATGGATCTTATTGACATAACTATTTTTTTTAATTATACTTTTCACATTCAAATATCTTAATCGTTAAGTTTAAATCTATGTTGAATTAATTAGCGTTAAAATTGTTACAAAGAAAAATTAGCGTTAAAATAAAAAATTATTTTCATATAATAAATTTTTAAAATAACTATAAATAGAATAAGATTATGTTCAATGTGGTTCAAATTTCCGCACTTTAATTTTTTCTATTAAAATAAAACAGAAAAATTTGATAAAATTTTAATATATATTGTAAGAAATTATATATATCACGATATATTACGAGAAGTAGACATAAATATCTCTCAAAGTGCAGATCATTGAAGCGAAAACAGAAATTAATTGTTTCACGTTACCGACAAAGTTTATCATCCACGTGTCACGAACTATAGAATAAAAGCATAGATCCACGAACTAAAAGCCCCTTAGATAAAGAAAATATGCGATGAAACAAACCGACAGAGTTTCGGTATCTCTAAATTTTTTTCTCACTTTTAAATGAAGAAACTGAGCCCTTATATAGGGCTCTAATTAAGGAATATTTAATTTCCTTAATAATGATAAATTAAATTGGCAGTTACAATATTAATAAGGAAATAATAAATATGGCAGTGACAAAATCAATATGTAACTGTCCATGTTAATGCACACATAAATGGTAGATTCCCTAATTAAGGAAAAAAATCAATATGAAACTAATTTCATATAAATTATTTTATGTTTCGATATTATCTCTATTATATCGGGGCCAATTTATTATCTCGTGAGTCATGAGCGTATCCCAAACTCCTTTATCTCCCACTTGCACATGACGAAATAATTTTCGGTCATTCTCTCCTATCATAGAGGTAGATAGTTCGTGTGACCGGCATATGTTGAGAACGCTAATGCTATACACCTGTTAGGGATATATAGCATCTCGAGAAACAAGATCTTCTCACAATTGTATACCAAAGCCTAGATAGTTTTCTCACATTCATTGTTTTATCTCATGATCTCATAAAAATAATTTTCGTGATCACTATTGTGTCTCTACTTATAAAGACTACAATAGGTATACTGGTGAACCACAAAACTACCGATTGTGATCGAAAAATATCTTCCCCTTTTTCTATATACCTCATCATAGTCCAACTCGCTTTTCTAGTTAGATCCGTCGGGTTGAAATTTTTTCATAATTCTTTGGAGATTAACTAAGCTAGCCACATTGAACTATAATTCAGGTATATGTTAAGAGTCCTAAGGGTCGAAAAAATTAGGGTCTCACACTAGGGAAATTTTGAGATCATTCACATAAAATTTCCTTCCCTTTTTCAACTCAAGCACACATGGTATGATGCATGTATTATGGTGTTCTTTTATTTCCCTTAAAGGAACACATATCTTATCATTATTTAAAACTATACAGAAGTATAAGGTTGCAATGCACTGAAACATTCAACTTTAGTTCTCGATCCCATTTTAAAACTATTTCTGGCTTTTAAGACAGAATATGATAGTTACATTTAACTTATCATAAGATTACACTTAATCCAATTTAGATCTCAATCCAAAGCATACAACCTCATGTATGTCTTTATTTTGTACTTTAACAAGACTCGTCTTATAATTTCTGCAAGACAGTATTTTTATTTTGAACAAATTCTTGAAATTCATTTCGTGTTCAAAAATCGCCTCATCTTAGTCTTTATCAACTCATTATCAAAATTAAAGTAAACACCCATGTGAGTAGGCTACTTCTCTATCCGATATGCTCAATCATATAATAAATAACAGTAAATGTTCACATATAAACATTCACACTCATGTATTGCCAAATAATGAACTTTATTGCTATTCATAAATAATAATATTAAGGGATCACATAAACAGTACAAGTCAAATCTTACGCAACCTTTGAGATCTAATGTGTCTCTCAAAACACATCTCTCAATACAGGTTTTGTTAATAGATCTGCAATCACAGCCAGCGAGGAAATATATTGTAAGTTCAGTTCTCCTAGTACAACAATATCTTCGATTTATTGATACTTAATGTTGATACATCCATCAATGACTGACTGTCACCATAGATTGTCACTGGTTCCTCGAAGGTAATTAATGCCAAATGGTTCATAAACTGTTTCAACAAAAACTGCTTTTTGTACTGGAGCTGAGAAAGCAACAAATTCAGCTTTTAATATTGATGGGCTACAAAGATTTGTTTCTTGCTACTCCACTAAATAGCACCATTGCCAAACAAGAATACATAACTTGAAGTGAATTTCCACTCATCCACATCACTTTCCCAATCAACATCTGAATATTCTCTCAATTACAGATCATTTTATTAAAAAAATAATAGAGAGAATAAGTTGTGGTACCTTTGAGATATCTAAGTATTCTTTTTACTGCTTTCCAATGTGTTTTGTAATGGCCCCAATACCGGGTCAGCCGTGAACAGTACTTTCCAATGGTGAATAGTGCTTTTCGGGCCCGAAAGTTAAAAATATTTTATTGGACCATCGAAAAGTATTGGTCATAGTAAATCCGAGATTGAAATTTGAAGTGAAATTGAGGTCAAATAGGCCTCTAAATATCAAAAATACGAAAAAGGCCAGTCAATTTTCCTAATAGGGAATGTGACTTGATTTGCATAAATTGTTAAAAATAGTAAATAAACTTCAAAAATTTCTAAATTTTACATGTCTTCATGAATTTTTATTTAAAATATTTTAGTGATGAGAATGGAATTTTTTGGTGATACCGACAGTTGTCAAATCGGATCGATAAGTTTGAATCGAACGGATAATGGACTCCGATTGAGCTAAAAATTTGCATGCTAGCTATTTTTGATGTGATAAGATTGATGAAATTATTTTTAGAGTGATATTATGGCTGGAAGAGAGAGAAATTTGATTGGGCTTTTAGGGGCCTAAAATGAGCCTTTAGAATTAATTAGGCTAAGCCCATTTGTTTGGCCCAATTTTGGGCCCATTAGAAAGGCATATAAAAGCCTAAAATCTGGAGAAAACTACATAAATTTTGAGTAGCTCCTCCTCTCCTCTCATGGCCGAACCAACCTTCTCCCTTTCCTCTCTCTCTTTTGCTTCCTAATCACTCAAAATCTCTCATAAACTCCAATATAAAAATTGAATTTCCATCTCTCTAGATCACCCTAGTAGCCTCAATTAAGTGATTTGAGCAAAGAAAGGCAAGAAATTAAGTAGAGAAAGAAAAATGGGTAAGTTTGATCTTGAGAAATTAAGTGATTTAATTTGATTCTTTAGCATTTTTTCATAGATTTTGAGGTGTAAAATATGATTATGAGCTTGGATTTTTCATTTGAGAACAAAAAAAAGGATATCTAAGGGTTAGTAGCCAGCCTATGTAGGTGGTGAAGAAGAAGAAAGTGTTCCAAGAGATAAAGGCAAGGAAAATGAGGCTTAGGCTTTCTAATTCAAGAAAAAATTATAAGTGGCTAATTAATCTTTACATTTTCTAAGTTTATGAATTTATTTCAATTATGTAATTAGGGTAAAATTTGTTAAAATTGTTAAATGATGAAATTAATTTGGGGAAAATGAAATTCAATCATAGAAGAGACTAATTGAATGTTAAAATGGAAGAAAGAAAATTTTTAGGTAGGTATACTATAGGTGGCCGAAATGTCTACTAAGGGAAAAATATGAAATTTTGCATGTAATTAATATATAATAGCTTAAATTAGTTATAAAGATAATATTTAGTGCCTATGAATTTTTAAAGAATATGTGGAATTAATTTTAGAATTTTCAAGCCTATTTAATGTGTATGTAGATAATGAAAATTATGAAATGTTGTGAAATAATGGATTATTTTAGTGGAAAATTATAATAAATAATAAATAATGCATAAATAAATTTTATTGAAATTATTAGAAATTTATTGAAATTTTAATGTTAATGTGTGTATTGAGAATAATTGAATTATTAGTGAATAATTGAACAAAAATGTTAAACGGGGTGAATTTATATGAAATTAAATTATAGTCAATGAAAAAGGAATAAAAAGTCAACCGATGAATTTTTCAGGAATTAAAAAGATTAATAAAGTAATTATTACTGTGCCCTTAGAATTAGTTTGGTAGTAAAAACTAGTTCTGGATATAGTTGGCTAGCCATAAGAATACCCTTTACCGCGGTGCAAGTCATGGTGACTTGCTTTGCTATGGGTAGGATCTTTGATCTCCATAACTTAAGTGTAAAGTGAAAGTGAAAAGTGCAGTGTTATGGGAATGGTTCATTGGGAATCATTTCTCTTTTAGTGGGGCTCATGGGGTCCATGTTCCGTGTATCCGGTCTGAGATTTTTTGTCGGGTTTGTACTAGGGGCATAATGGAAATAAATTGATAAAGAAATGAAAAGACAATGAAAAATAAGAATAAAGAGTGAAAAAGGACTAAAATGAAAAGAAAATAAAGTTTAGGGGCAAAATAGTAAATTTTTTTAAAAGTGTAAAAAGTAAGTAAATTAAGTAAGAATTGCTTAAATAAAGATAAAATAGTCAGATAATAGTTAAATTGTTTAAAAAGTGAGTTTTATAGTCAACAAGGACTAAAATATAATTTTTGCATATAAATGTCAAAATAAGTATATAGGAATGTAAAACGTTTTAATTATTAGTTTAAAGATTATAAATAAATGACAAACTTGTAATTATGCGATTAAAATTAATAATAGTATAGAAAAAGTTAAATTGATGTTTTAATAAGTAACTAAATGATTTTATGAATATTTTTTTATTTATGTTATTATCTAAGAATAATGATGATAATGTTAGAAAATGTATCGATTACTAATCACCACTGAGCATGTTGAGTGCTCAGCGTGTAGTTTTTACTGCATGCAGGGAAGCAAGAGCTAGAGCATGAATACAAATTAGAAGACTTCTTTTAAGAGCTTTAGTTATTTTGGCTTGGCCTGTATATATTGACATTACTTTTGGTTATGTAAATGTTAAACAGAAGATATATTAGTGAAATTATATTTTGGATATAATGAGATGAAATGGATGATGACAGTTGTTATTATTGATTGTTGTGCCTCTGAGAGGCTGTGTGAATTGTCAGCGTTTTAGGAGGCTTGTACTATGTACAGTCATTATATTAAAATTTTATTAAATGCATAGTAATTGGGACAGTTATAGGTCGTTAACGATTTATTTCCAAATTAACTAAAGCATGTTAATGAGATTTTGAAATGTAAGGAACAAGTTGGAAAAAACATTTTCAGCCTTTGGTCCACTGGTACAGTGTTAGGAGTGATAAGGGTGTTACATGTTTTGTCTGGGTTAGACTAATGTCTATTTACTATGCCCACAATATAGCATATATCATGTCTAGTACACAATATTATGTACATCAGACTACCCATGGCACTGGCATACTGAACTTTCCTCGTATGTTTAATATGCTCATTTATCTTACGACACATACTTTTTCTAAGAAACTAATTCTTCATAATAGGGTTGTCAATGGGTTTAAAATTTTACATATTAAATCATTCAAGAACTTTGTTAATGTATGTCTCTTGAGACAATGACAACAACCTTCTCGAGCGATCTCTTGAAATCTTAACTCCAAGAATATAATCTGCTTGACCCATATCTTTCAATTCAAAGTTGGATCACAACCAATCTTTGATAAGATTTATATACTTTATGTCATTTTCTAGTATCAGAATGTCGTCTACATACCAAGTCAAAATGATAAATTTATCTTTAGAGCTTTTGTGATAAACACAATGATCTTCATCAATCATGTTGAACTCATTTAACATGATTGCTTTATGAAATCTCAAATACCATTGTCTCAAAAACTGCTTTAGGCTATAGATTGATCTCATCAATCGACAAACCTTATGTTCGCTGCCTTTTTTTAATGAGAAAACAGTCTTTACATCTATTTGATGTAGCTCTAGGTCCAAACTAGCTGTCAAGGTTAGAATTAACCTTATTGATGTAAATCTAACAACAGGTGAAAAAGTCTTCTCATAGTCAATTCCTTCCTGTTGTGTAAACAACTTAGCAACTAGCCAAGCCTTGTAACTTTCGATGCTACCATCAACTTTTTGCTTTATTTTGAGAATCCACTTATTCCCAATTGGTTTGTGTCCTTCAGGTAGATCAACCAGTTCCTAACACATGGTTCGATCTCATGAAAACCATTACTTCTTCTATTGCCTTAATCAATTTATCTTTTGCTGGGCATTCTTGTGGGATAATTAAAATATCATTGACATGGAACACTTTTCCTTTTAGATTTTTTGTAATTCCAATTTTTGATAAATATGTCTCATATATTCATCATAGTTTGGAATGCTCCCACTTAAATTAAGCTCTACGCTCCCACTCAAATAAAGATCTTGAATATCCATACTTCTAGTGGAGTTAGGCATGCTCATCCTCCCACTGGAGAATGGATCCCGAACATCCGGACCGTTGAGAAGAGAGTCTTGACCTTTTTCTTCAATTTTCCTCCCACTCAGATGGAGAGATCTAGTTAGTTCATCTTTTTGAGTTTCATAAAAGTAATGTCTCATGATTCAGATTTTGTTACTAAGCCATTTGCTTGTTCACCCATAAACACGTATCCTTTCGATACATCAGAATATCACATAGAAATACTTTTTTTAACCTCATGGTCCGCATTTACCAAATTTATTTGAGGTATTATGGATATAAGCAACACATGTAACACCCTAATTCCTTTACCACGGATAATCATCAATCATCATCATAACCTATTAAAGACTAGGCAATAATAATAATAATAATAATAATAATAATAATAATAATAATAATAATAATAATAATAATAATAATACATGCCATAATTACATGCCACAATAAAATAATCAAGCTTATAATTAAATAATTATAACATAAATGGCCTTCAAGAATCTCAAAATCCTCAAGGCAACTGCCACTAGCTTGATCATCTGGAGCTAAACTTGAAACCTACACGGATAAACAAACTCATGCTAAGCTATAAAGCTTAGCGGGGAACAAAACTCTATATGTATGAACATAACCTCTTTACATAATTCATCTCATCATGTAAACTTTCACAACAGCACGGGATAACATATGAGTCTATTATATTAATCGTATTGCAATGGACATATTGGGAAAGTCCTCAAACTTAATAATAAAACCCTGTTTACCAACGTCTAGAGCATTCTGTAAGTTATCTTATCTCAGAACTTGTCAAATTACTATCATAAGTTTACTTCCTTTCTTATGGAATATGACATGGTATGTACAAAATAATCATGCAGCGAAAAAACATCAAAATTCGATCATACATGTCAAACAATTCCATGACAAGAATCGAAACATGCAATTTTAGGATTTTTAAGAACTTATAAATTTAGATGCCTTTTAAAACTTGATTTTGATGATGACCAGCAACCAAGAATGATATGTTAGACTTAGATCTTCACCACCAATGCCAAGGAACAGCCTTTATATCACTCCTCTCTATTCTCACACACACACTTGCAAAGACAGCTTAAAACCGAGATTGCTAGCTCTCTAATTAAGTATTGTGTAATGGCAATAGATTGAAGCTATAAGATTTAATCTCGCACTTCTTTTAGGTTGCTATTACTGCCCAAGAACACAAGAGAATTAGGAAGAATCCTTTCTCCTTGTGAAATTCGGCCAAAAGAATTAAGTGAGAGAGAGAACAAGTTTCACGCCACACACACTTGTAATTAGGGTTTTATTTCTTTACTAATATATATCCTTATCTTTTGGCAAGTGTTTGATTTGAATTTTACTACTTCAAGATAATTAATTCAACCTCAATCACTTCCTAAAAATAAGTAACATATATTAGTTCAATCTCTTTTGAATTTAAAATTCAAATTAATTTGAAATAAAACCATAAGACATTTTAATCAAATTAATCACTTAATCTTGAAATCAACATGTGCCAAAATTCTCTTGTTTTTTAATCTTGGAATTTCGGCTAGGTCATCTCATTTTTAAGTGTTTTAATTTGATTTAAATATCATTAGGATTTAATACTCAATTAACTTAATTAATACAATATAATTAATTAATTAAAATTAAACATGTGGGCTGAATTTTTCTCTCTCATGGACCAAGGTCTAATAGTAATTTTAATACCCATTACATACATTAATTTGACTTTAATTAAAAGCCCAAATTAATGTCTAATACTTTATTTAAATATTTTAAACCTAATGTTTTGTGTGCGATCCTATAGGTCCATTTAATGTTGGAAATGAATTAATGAATTAATTCAAAGGCTATATATATTCTCTAGCAAGATATTATAGCATTCCAAATTAAATGAAAATGCAAATGGCATTTAGTGACCTAATGCAATTTTTCATAGTCCCTTACCCATAAATATCAAAATTAATATAAGGCATGGAACTAGTCATCCTTATATATATTAATTCCTTTCTTGATATTCCAGTGACACTGAACTCTCAGATAAATAATGATTACTCATTATTTCATCTCGGTATGGCCATACACTTCTCAGTTTACTAATCAAGTGGCCGATGATATTTTCTCTCTTATAGAGAGGGGTAATCCCTTCACTTCTCTCATGCTCTCTAATATGAATCAATGTATACCCAAGCATACCCATACTTGTCACTCTGTTACGAGCACGTTAGGTGTATGTCAAAGTATATAGTAATTCATAAAGAGTTTCATAGAGATTTTAGGTCTAAGAACTCCGATACAAAACTTTCATATGAGAAACACTTATGACTTGTACCATGTAGTGCTCTCATAGACGGATCGAATCCAGATACCATGTTCTAAACATGTATCCATGATCTCTAATTGACACTTTTGTCCTTATGATTCATAAGACATAACTCAACTTATCAGAGATAGCATACTAGTCTTAATTCATTTGTTATTTCCATAACAATGACTGACTAGGGATATTTAGAATGAAGTCTCATATGTTTCAAGATCTTACAACCATGTGCCTCACACATGATAACTTAAACTGAAACAACATTCTTGGACAGTTCTATCAATTAATATACACAGGAATACAATAGATAAAACAAATGCCTCATTTATTAACTAAAGTATTTTATTACAATGTATTGGGGCTAGGGCTTACACTAACAATCTCCCACTAGCACTAGTCCCAATTGGGCATAGCCCTAAGACTGAATGCTCTCAAATGAGCTTCGTGCATATTTGGACGCAATTGTTTCGTCAAAGGATCTGCTACATTGTCTTCACTTGCTATCTTGCTAACCTTGACGTCCCCATGATCAATGATTTCTCTGATCCGGTGGTACCTCCTGAGTATGTGTTTGAATTTTTGGTGTGATCGGGGCTCCTTGGCCTGTGCGATGGCCCGATTGTTGTCACAGAAAATTTCTAATAGATCTAGGATGCTTGGGACCACTCCTAATCCATAAATGAAATTTTTAATCCAAACAGCCTCTTTTGCAGCCTCACTCGCTGCAATATACTCAAATTCTGTAGTTTAGTCGACAACGGTCTCTTGCTTTGAACTTCTCCAGCTGACAGTACCACCGTTTAAAACAAAAACAAATCCAGATTGCGATATAGAATCTTGAGTGCTGGTCTGAAAAGTAGCATCAGCATAACCTTGCATGACAAGCTCTTCTTGACCACCATACACCAATAAGTGATCCTTAGTCCTTCGCAGGTCCTTCAGAATCCCCTTTACAGTAGACCAGTGCTTTTCACCAGGGTCTTGCTGAAACCTACAGGTTATACTCAGTGCATGAGCAGCATCCAACCTAGTACATAACATAGCATACATGATAGATCCAATAGCATATGCATATGGGATTCTACTCATGTTGTCCCTTTCCTCTTTGGTTTTAGGGCACTGTTCTTTAGTCAAAGGAACTCCCAAAGCCAAAGATATGTACCCTTTCTTTGAGTCTCCCATACCAAAACGCTTTAGTACTTTGTCTATGTACTTTTCTTGACTTAGTCCCAAAAGCCGTTTCGATCTATCTCTATAGATTTGAATACCAAGTTTTGTCTCAGCTTCACCTAAGTCTTTCATTGAGAAACATTTCCCTAACCATTGCTTAACCTTTTGTAATGTTGGAATGCCATTCCCAATGAGAAGGATGTCATCCACATATAGGACCAGAAATACTATTATGCTCCCACTAACCTTTTTGTACACACAAGACCCATCTTCATTCTTAACGAAGTCAAATTCTTTAACTACCTCATCAAAATGAAGATTCCAACTTCGGGATGCTTGCTTTAATCCATAAATGGATTTTTATGCTTGCAAACCTTCTTAGGATGTTTGGGATTGACAAAACCCTCAGGCTATGTCATATACACATCCTCAAGTAAATTTTCATTGAGGAAAGTAGTTTTGACATCCATTTGTCATATCTCATAATCATGATATGCAGCTATGGCAAGCAAGATCCTAATGGACTTGAGCATGACTACAAGCGAAAAGGTTTCATCATAGTCTACACCATGAGTTTGTCGAAAACCTTTTGCTACTAGTCTACCTTTATAGGTTTTATCAGCTTTGAGTTTAAATAGCCACTTGCATTCAATTACCTTAGCACCTTCCGGTGGATCAACCAAAGTCCAAACCTGGTTATTGTACATTGATTGCATCTCGAATTTCATGGCTTCAAGCCAATTTTTTGAGTTTGGGCTCTCAATAGCTTCTCGATAGGTAGTAGGATCCTCACGATCTACTAACTCAATAGTGTCACTGTCGGTGATTAGAAATCCATATCTCTCAATCTCCTGACGTAGACCTTCTAGGTACTTATGTAATGGGTTCTTGTTCCACAACTGGTTGTGAACTTGATCCCACTTCCAACTCATCCTCTATAGGAGTTTGTGGCACTTGAATTTCTCTAAGTTCTACTTTACCCCCACTGTCTTTCTTGAGAAGGAACTCCTTTTCCAAGAAAATAGCCTTGCAAGCAACAAATACTTTGTTCTCGGCTTGTGAGTAAAAGTAGTATCCCTTTGTTTCTTTAGGATAACCCACAAACAAGAAGACAGTGGATTTGGACTCTAGTTTGTCAGATGTTAATTTCTTAACATGTGCTTCACAGCCCCAAATCCTGAGAAACTGTTAGTGTAAGCCCTAGCCCCAATACATTATAATAAAACACTTTAGTTAATAAATGAGGCATTTGTTTTATCTATTATATTCCTGTGCATATCAATTGATAGAACTATCCAAGAATGTTGTTTCAATTTAAGTTATCATGTGTGAGGCACATGGTTGTAAGACCTTGAAACAAATGAGACTTCATTCTAAATATCCCTAGTCAGTCATTGTTATGGGAATAACAAATGAATTAAGACTAGTATGCTCTCTCTGATAAGTTGAGTTCTGTCTTACGGATCATAAGGACAAGAATGTCAATCAGAGATCATAGATACATGTTTAGAACATGGTATCTAGATTCGATCCACTCATGAGAACACTACATGGTACAAGTCATAAGTGTTTCTCATATGCAAGTTTTGTATCGGAGTTCTTAGACCTAAAATCTCTATGAAACTCTTTATGAATTATTGTGTGCTTTGACATACACCTAACGTGCTCGTAATAAAGTGACAAGTATGGGTATGATTGGGTATGCATTGATTCATGTTAGAGAGCATGAGAGAAGTGAAGGGATTACCCCTCTCTATAAGAGAAAAAATATCATCGACCACTTGATTAGTGAACTGAGAAGTGTATGGCCATACCGAGATGAAATAATGAGTAATCATTATTTATCTGAGAATTTAGTATCACTGGAATATCAAGAAAGGAATTAATATATATAAGGATGACTAGTTCCATGCCTTATATTAATTCTAATATTTATGGGTAAGGGACTATGCAAAATTGCATTAGATCACTAAATGTCATATGCATTTTCATTTAATTTGGAATGCTATAATATCTTACTAGAGAATATATATAGCCTTTGAATTAATTCATTGCCAACATTAAATGGACCTATAGGATCGCACACAAAGCATTGGGCTTAAAATATTTAAATAAAGTATTGATCATTAATTTGGGCTTTTAATTAAAGTCAAATTAATGTATGTAATGGGCATTATAAATGCTATTGGACCTTGGCCCATGAGAGAGAGAAATTCAGCCCACATGGTTTAATTTCAATTAATTAATTATCTTGTATTAATTAAGTTAATTGAGTATAAAAGTCTAAAAGTTTTTAAATTAAATTAAATCATTTAAATATAAAGTAAAGTGGCCGAAATTCCAAGATAAAAAACCAAGGAATTTCGGCACATGCTTATTATTTATATTAAGTGATTTTATTTAATTAAATGTCTTGTGTTTTATTTTAAATTTGAATTTTAAATTCAAAGGAGTTTAAATCAATATATATTACTTATTTTTAGGAAGTGATTGAAGTTTAATTAATTATCTTGAGAAGGTAAAATTCAGATCAAACACTTGCCAAAAGATAAGGATATATATATGAAAAGAAATAAAACCCTAGGAGATAACTAGATTTTGGCGTGAAACCCTAGTTTCCTAGGTTTTGGCGTGAACTCCTCTCTCTCTCTCACAAAATTCTTTTGGCCAATTTTCACAAGGAGAAAGGATTGTTCTTCATTCTCTTGTGTTCTTGAGTAGTAATAGCAACCTAAGAGAAGTACAAAATCAAATTTTGTAGCTTCAAACCATAGCCATTACACAATACTTGTTTTGAGAGCTAGCAATCTCGATTTTAAGCTGTCGGTGCAATTGTGTGTGTGAACATAGAGAGGAGTGGCGTAAAAGGCTGTTCTTTGGCGTTGGTGGTGAAGGTCTAAGGCTAAGATATCCTCCTTGGTTGCTGGTCATCATCAAAATCAAGTTTTAAAGGCATCTAAAGTTGTAAGTTTAAAACCCTAAAATTGCACGTTTCGATTCTTATCATGGAATTGTATGGCATGTATGATCAAATTTTATTATTTTCCGCTGCATGATCTTTATGTGCATACCATGACATATTCCATCAGTGGTATCAGAGCCTAATCATGCTTATTTTAGTGCTTTAGATGCATGAAAAAATTAATTAAAAATCGTTATTTTGAAAACATGCAATGCTGAAATTTTTTGTTTTGAGTTTTTTGCATTGTTTTGGTGTAAAAACAATTTTAATTGATTAGATAGGTATTATAATTAATATGACATGTTAATATACTGTCCTAAGATGTTCTATGAGCTGTTAATGGTTGGATTTAATTGATAATATCTGATGGTACATGTTAATATTAAAACTAGGTGCTATTTGGCATGTTAATTGTTAGTTTAACAACTAGTTTTAAATATTAAATGTAAAAACATTTTTGGCATGTTTGTAAGTGATTTTTAAAGATTAAATATCAGGTCTGGACATATTTTAAATTTGGTTTTAATTCTGGTCCATGTCAATTTAATTGATTAATTTTAAAATCACTTAAAACTATGACTAGTTTGTGTTTGTTACATGTTTAATCAACATTGTTTGTTTTGTTTTGATTAAAATGGTAAAAACACATTTAGATCAGATTGGTACATAATATTAAATCAATATTTATGACCTTATTTAAATTATTAAATGATTCATAAAATTGATTTAAGTATTTGTGCATTTTGTGGCATCACATAAGCATTAAACAACTAGTTTTGTTGTTTGTTTGTTTTTATATGCATGCCGTGTATCATATATATATATATATGTTCTTCATGATTTTGTGTTTTAATTCATGTTGGTACATATTATATGTATTTTTAATGTTTATGGGCTGTATGACATAAAATTAAAAATGGCAAAATTGTAAATTATACTAGAGTTGATTTATAGTACAAATCTAACTAGTTTGTGTTTTGGGCTTTTAAGAGAACTTATTCAATAAGAGGATTTAGTCCATTGGGCTTCGGACCAAGCCCATCATGGGGTCATCTCTTAAAGGTTCAAGTACACAATTTCCATTAATGGGCTTGGCTAAATTAATTAAAATTGGACTTTGTTTGATCCATGAATATTATGTATATTTATTTGCTTGTTTGGTGTGATGAATGGATATGCATGGTACATTCATGGGCCCTGGATTTTGTAATTAAATATGGCCTGCGAGCCATTATATTTTATTGTAAAAGTTTCATTTATTTCTTAGAATAGAATATACTTGAAGACTTTGTAAATCAAGACGAAGCCCACCGGAGTGGAGAAGCCAAACTCAAAGATTCTTATGTAATAGTATAGAATCTTAGTTATAGGTTTTTAGGCCCATGTTTGTCACGCTTTACTTTATGCAATTATATATATATGCATGCTATGTATGGATGACAAAGCGTATGCCATGTAAGCCGTAATAAAATGAATCCCTAAAAATAGTAAGTCACAAAGTTGCCTTCCTAATTTGAAACATGTCAAGGCATCGATCATCGGTCACGTAGACTAGGAGTCCTAGATGTGCCCGATTATCTTTGTGAGGCATGGGTTGTGAATGTAGGTTGGACTTAACATGGAAAGGGATGCCCGGACCTAGGCAACTAATAAATGGGTTTGTGCTATAACATCTTAAGATGTTAGCCCATTTGATCCAAAAGTCATGTACGAGACATGATTGGAGTTTTCCTACCTAAGTAACTTAACTTGTTAGGTGTACAAGCTCAGCTTGACTAATAAGTTGTTGTGAAAAGTGGATCTTGGCCCACATTAAATCACTAACGCGAATTATTTAAAGGGATATTAATTCGGTTTGTGGGATTATAAATAAGACCTCATTTAATCTTGCTAAATTTTATTGTAGATTAAAAATGGCATCTTCAAACAACAATTTCTCATTGTGATCGGTTCTTGAAAAGGACAAATTGAATGGCACCAATTTCATAGACTGGTCTTGAAACTTAAGAATAGTTCTTAAGCAAGAGAAAAAGTCGTATGTTTTGGATGCACCCTTGCCTGAAGAACCTGCTAGGAACGCCTCTACGGTTCAAAAGGAAACTTTTGAGACCAAGAAGAGCAATTCCAATGATGTGACCTGTCTGATGCTGGCCACTATGGTGCCTGACTTGCAAAAGCAATTTATGGACTAAAAGGCTTATGCGATCATGGTGCACCTCAAGGAGATGTTCTAAGAGCAAGCTCGTCACGAGAGGTTCGTGACAACAAAGGCATTGATTTCTTGTAAGATGGCTGCGGGTACTCCTGTTAGTACCCATGTACTCAAGATGAAAGGGTATCTTGATACTTTTGAGAAGCTTGAGGTACAAGTACCAAAGGAATTGGCCACTGAATTGATCTTAGGATCATTGACTGATGATTATGATCCATTTGTGATGAATTATAACATGCATGCAATGAACAAGTCAGTCACTGAGCTTCATGGGATGCTTAAGAATGCTGAATAGAACATTTAAAAGACCAATCCCATATTGATGGTTCAAGGGGGCATTAAAAAGGGACCCACTAAGGGAAAGGGAAAGGCAAAACCCAAGAATGACCTAGCTCGATTCAAGTCAAGTGGGAGTGCACCTTAGGCCCAATCCAAGCCCAAGGCGCAAAAGCTCAAAGAGAGTGAGAGCACTTGCTTTCATTGCAACAAGATAGGGCATTGAAGGAAGAATTGTGCTCTCTTCAAGGAAGAACAAAAGAAGAATGGAGCCAAGGCGTCCAGTTCTAGTATTTTTGTTGTTGAGATTAACCTTTCTATTTCTACCACTTGGGTATTGGATACCGGTTGTTGTTCTCACATTTGTTCAAATGTGCAGGGGCTAAGAAATAGGCAGTTACTTAGGAAGAATGAAGTGGACCTCCGTGTGGGAAATGAAGCACGAGTTGCTGCCATGGAGATAGGCAACTATTAACTCACTTTACCTTCCGGACTTTGTTTAGTTTTAAAAATTTGTTATTATGTACCTGCTATGAGCAGAAACATTATTTCAGTTTCATGTTTGGATTTGGATGAATTTGATTTTGTTATTAAAAATGGCAATGCTCATATTCGTCGCCAAGGCATTTCTTATGGCAATGCCATGTTGCAAAATGGCCTTTATATCCTTGATTTACAAAATAAAGAGTCCATATACAACATTAATACAAAGAGGGTTAAATCAAACGAATTGAACCCTACTTACTTCTGACATTGTCATTTAGGACATACAAACGAAAAATACATTTCAAGACTCCACAAAACTGGAGTGATTGGGTCATTCGACTTAGAGTCTTATGATACATGCCAGCCATGTTTGCATGGAAAAATGACAAAACGTCCTTTTAACAAGAAAGGTGAAAGGACTAATGGCTTATTGGAACTAATACATATCGATGTATGTGGACCATTAAGTACACAAGGTAGAGGTGGTTTTAGCTACTTCTTGATGTTCACAGATGACTTCAGTAGATATGGCTATGTCTATCTAATGAAGTACAAATCTGAAACTTTTGGGAAATTCAAAGAGTTTAAGAACGAAGTATAAAAACAACTTGGCAAAAGTATAAAAGCCATTCGATCAGATCGAGGTGGCGAATACTTAAGCCAAAAATTTGACAGTCATCTAAAAGAGTGTGGTATTATTTCACAGCTCACTCCTCCCGAAACCCCACAATGGAATGGTGTGTCCAAAAGGAGAAATCAAACTCTGTTGGATATGGTTCAATCTATGATGAGTCAAGCTAATCTTCCTGTCTCTTTTTGGGGTTATGCATTAGAAAATGCTACGTTTTTACTAAATTGTACTCCAACTAAAGCAGTTAAGAAGACAGCATACGAGGTATAGACTGGAAAGGAACCCAATATGTCATTTCTCAGGACTTGGGGCTGTGAAGCACATGTTAAGAAATTAAAATCTGATAAACTAGAGTCCAAATCCACTGTCTGCTTATTTGTGGGTTATCCCAAAGAAACAAAGGGATACTACTTTTACTCACTAGCCGAGAACAAAGTATTTGTTGCTCGCAAGGCTGTTTTTTTGGAAAAGGAGTTCCTTCTCAAGAAAGATAGTGGGAGTAAAGTAGAACTTGGAGAAATTCAAGTGTCACAAGCTCCTATAGAGGATGAGTTAGAAGTGGGATCAAGTTCACAACCAGTTATGGAACAAGAACCCATTACACAAGTACCTAGAAGGTCTGGTAGGGTACGTCAGGAGATTGAGAGATATGGATTTCTAATCACTGATAGTGACACTATTGAGTTAGTAGATCGTGAGGATCCTACTACCTACCGAGAAGCTATTGAAAGCCCAGACTCGGAAAATTAACTTGAAGCCATGAAATTCGAGATGCAATCAATGTACGATAACCAGGTTTGGACCTTGGTTGATCCACTGGAAGGTGCTAAGGTAATTGAATGCAAGTGGCTATTCAAACTCAAAGCTGATAAGACCTACAAAGGTTGACTAGTAGCAAAAGGTTTTCGACAAACTCGTGGTGTAGACTATGACAAGACCTTTTTCGCCTGTAGTCATGCTCAAGTCCATTAGGATCTTGCTTGCCATAGCTGCATATCATGATTATGAGATATGAAAAATGGATGTCAAAACTGCTTTCCTCAATGGAAATTTACTTGAGGATGTGTATATGACACAACCTGAAGGTTTTGTCAATTTCAAGCATCCTAAGAAGGTTTGCAAGCTTCAAAAATCCATTTATGGATTAAAGAAAGCATCCCAAAGTTGAAATATTCATTTTGATGAGGCAGTCAAAGAATTTGACTTCATCAAGAATGAAGATGAGCCTTGTGTGTACAAGAAGGTTAGTGGGAGCATAGTAGTATTTCTGGTCCTATATGTGGACGACATCCTTCTCATTGGGAATGACATTCCAACATTGCAAAAGGTTAAGCAATGGTTAGGAAAATGTTTCTCAATGAAAGACTTAGGTGAAGCCGAGACAATACTTGGTATTCGAATCTATAGAGATAGATCGAATCGACTTTTGGGACTAAGTCAAGAAAAGTGCATAGACAAAGTACTAAAGTGTTTTAGTATGGGAGACTCAAAGAAAGGGTACATACCTTTGGCTTTGGGAGTTCCTTTGACTAAAGAACAGTGCCCTAAAACCAAAGAGGAAAGGGACAACATGAGTAGAATTCCATATGCATCTGCTATTGGATCTATTATGCACGTTATGTTATGTACTAGATTGGCTGTTGCTCATGCACTGAGTATAACCAGTAGGTTTCAGCAAGACCCTGGTGAGAAGCACTGGTCTGCTATAAAAGGGATTCTAAAGTACCTTCGGAGGACTAAGGATCACTTCTTGGTGTATGGTGATCAAGAAGAGCTCGTCATACAAGATTATGTCAATGCTGCTTTTCAGACCAGCACTCAGGATTCTAGATCGCAATCTGGGTTTGTTTTTGTTTTGAACGGTGGTGCTGTCAGCTGGAGAAGCTTGAAGCAAGAGACCGTTGCTGACTCAACTACAGAATCTGAGTATATTGCAGCAAGTGAGGCTGCAAAAGAGGCTGTTTGGATTAAAAATTTCGTTTATGGATTAGGAGTGGTCCCAAGCATCCTAGATCCATTAAAAATTTTTTGTGACAACAACGGGGCCATCGCACAGGCCAAGAAGCCCCGGTCACACCAGAAATCCAAACATATTCTCAAGAGGTACCACCTGATCATAGAAATCATTGATCGTGGGGACGTCAAGGTTAGCAAGATAGCAAGTGAAGACAATGTAACAGATCCTTTGACGAAACAGTTGCGTCCAAATCTACATGAAGTTCATTTGAGAGCATTCGGTCTTAGGGCTATGCCCAATTGGGACTAGTGCTAGTGGGAGATTGTTAGTGTAAGCCCTAGCCCCAATACATTGTAATAAAACACTTTAGTTAATAAATGAGGCATTTGCTTTATCTATTGTATTCCTGTACATATCAATTGATAGAACTATCCAAGAATGCTATTTCAGTTTAAGTTATCATGTGTGGGGCATATGGTTGTAAGACCTTGAAACAAATGAGACTTCATTCTAAATATCCCTAGTCAATCATTGTTATGGGAATAACAAATGAATTAAGACTAGTATGTTCTCTCTGATAAGTTGAGTTCTGTCCTACGGATCATAAGGACAAGAATGTCAATCAGAGATCATAGATACATGTTTAGAAAATGGTATTTGGATTCGATCCACTCATGAGAACACTACATGATACAAGTCGTAAGTTTTTCTCATATGCAAGTTTTGTATCAGAGTTCTTAGACCTAAAATCTCTATGAAACTCTTTATGAATTACTGTGTGCTTTGGCATACACCTTACGTGCTCGTAACAGAGTGACAAGTATGGGTATGATTGGGTATGCATTGATTCATGTTAGAGAGAATGAGAGAAGTGAAGGGATTACACCTCTCTATAAGAGAGAAAATATCATCGGCCACTTGATCAGTGAACTGAGAAGTGTATGGCCATACCGAGATGAAATAATGAGTAATCATTATTTATCTGAGAATTTAGTGTCACTGGAATATCAAGAAAGGAATTAATAAATATAATGATGACTAGTTCCATGCCTTATATTAATTCTGATATTTATAGGTAAAGGACTATGCAAAATTGCATTAGGTCACTAAATGCCATATGCATTTTCATTTAATTTGGAATGCTATAATATCTTGCTAGAGAATATATATAGCCTTTGAATTAATTCATTAATTCATTGCCAACATTAAATGGACCTATAGGATTGCACACAAAGCATTGGGCTTAAAATATTAAAATAAAGTATTGGGTATTAATTTGGGCTTTTAATTAAAGTCAAATTAATGTATGTAATGGACATTATAAATGCTATTGGACCTTGGCCCATGAGAGAGAGAAATTCAGCTCACATGGTTTAATTTTAATTAATTAATTATCTTGTATTAATTAAGTTAATTGAGTATTAAAGCCTAAAAGAATTTAAATTAAATTAAATCATTTAAATATAAAGTGAAGTGGCCGAAATTCCAAGATAAAAAACCAAGAAATTTCGGCACATGCTTATTATTTATATTAAGTGATTTTATTTAATTAAGTGTCTTGTATTTTATTTCAAATTTGAATTTTAAATTCAAATGAGTTTAAATCAATATATATTACTTATTTTTAGGAAGTGATTGAAGTTGAATTAATTATCTTAAGATGGTAAAATTCAGATCAAACACTTGCCAAAATATAAGGATATATATATATATATATATGAAAAGAAATAAAACCCTAGGAGATAACTAGATTTTGGCGTGAAACCTTAGTTTCCTAGGTTTTGGCGTGAACTCCTCTCTCTCTCTCACAAAATTCTTTTGGCCAATTTTCACAAGGAGAAAGGATTGTTCCTCATTCTCTTGTGTTCTTGGGTAGTAATAGCAACCTAAGAGAAGTACAAAATCAAATTTTGTAGCTTCAAACCATAGCCATTACACAATACTTATTTTGAGAGCTAGCAATCTCGATTTTAAGCCGTCGGTGTAATTGTGTGTGTGAACATAGAGAGGAGTGGCGTAAAAGGCTGTTCCTTGGCATTGGTGGTAAAGGTCTAAGGCTAAGATATCCTCCTTGGTTGCTGGTCATCATCAAAATCATGTTTTAAAGGCATCTAAAGTTGTAAGTTTTAAAACCCTAAAATTGTATGTTTCGATTCTTGTCATGGAATTGTATGGCATGTATGATCAAATTTTATTATTTTTCACTGCGTGATCTTTATGTGCATACCATGACATATTCCATCAGAAATGACATATTGGGTTCTTTCCCAGTCCATACCTCGTATGGTGTCTTCTCAACTGCTTTAGTTGGAGTACGATTTAGTAAAAATGCAGTATTTTCTAATGCATAACCCCAAAAAGAGATAGGAAGATTTGCTTGACTCATCATAGATCGAACCATGTCCAATAGAGTTCGATTTCTCCTTTCGGACACACCATTCCATTGTGGTGTTCCAGGAGGAGTGAGCTATGAAATAATACCACACTCTTTTAGATGACTGTCAAACTCTTGGTTTAAGTATTCGCCACCTCGATCTGATCTAATGGCTTTTATACTTTTGCCAAGTTGTTTTTCTACTTCGTTCTTAAACTCTTTGAATTTCTCAAAAGTTTCATATTTGTACTTCATTAGATAGACATAGCCATATCTACTGAAGTCATCTGTGAACGTCACGAAGTAGCTAAAACCACCTCTAGCTTGTGTACTTAATGGTCCACATACGTTTGTATGTATTAGTTCCAATAAGCCATTAGTCCTCTCACCTTTCTTGTTAAAAGGACTCTGTCATTTTTCCATGCAAACATGGCTCGCATGTATCATAAGACTCTAAGTCAAATGACCCAAGCACTCCAGTTGCTCATAGCAGGCACATAATAACAATTTTTCAAAACTAAACAAAGTTCGAAAGGTAAAGTGAATTGATAGTCGCCTATCTCCATGGCAGTAACTCGTGCTCTATTCCCCACACGGAGGTCCACTTCATTCTTTTCAAGTAACCGCCTATTTCTTAGCCCCTGCACATTTGAACAAATGTGAGAACCACAACCGGTATCCAATACCCAAGTGGTAGAAATAGAAAGGTTAATCGCAACAACAAAAATACCAGAACTGGATGCCTTGGCTCCATTCTTTTTTTGTTCTTCCATGAAGAGAGCATAATTCTTCCTCCAATGCCCTATTTTGTTGCAGTAGAAGCAAGTGCTCTCGCTCTCCTTGAGCTTTTATGCCTTGGGCTTGGATTCGGCCTGAGGTACACTCCCATTTGACTTGAACAGAGCCAGGTCATTCTTGGGTTTTGCCTTTCCCTTTCCCTTTCCTTTAGCAGGTCCCTTCTTAATGCCCCCTTAAACCATCAGTATGGGATTGATCTTTCGAATGTTCTCTTCAGCATTCTTAAGCATCCCATGAAGCTCAGTGACTGACTTGTTCATTGCATGCATGTTATAATTCATCACAAATGAATCATAATTATCAGTCAATGATCCTAAGATCAAGTCAGTGGCCAATTCCTTTGGCACTTGTACCTCAAGCTTCTCAAGAGTATCAAGATACCCTTTCATCTTGAGTACATGGGTACTAATAGGAGTACCCGCAGCCATCTTATAGGAAATTAAGGCCTTTGTTGTCACGAACCTCTCGTGACGAGCTTGCTCTTGGAATATCTCTTTGAGGTGCACCATGATCGCATAAGCCTCTTGGTCTATAAATTGTTTTTGCAAGTCAGGCACCATAGTGGCCAGCATCAAATAGGTCACATCATTGGAGTCGTTCTTCTTGGTCTCAAAAGTTTCCTTTTGAACCGCAGAGGCGTTCCTACCAGATTCTTCAGGCAAGGGTGCATCCAAAACATACGACTTTTTCTCGTGCTTAAGAACTATTCTTAAGTTTCGATACCAGTCTATGAAGTTTGTGCCATTCAGTTTGTCCTTTTCAAGGACCGATCGCAATGAGAAATTGTTGTTTGAAGAAGCCATTTTCAATCTACAATAAAATTTAGCAAGATTAAATGAGGTCTTATTATAATCCCATAAACCGAATTAATATCCCCTTAAATAATTCACGTTAGTGATTTTAATGTAATACAAGATCCACTTTTCACAACAACTTATTAGTCAAGCCGAGCTTGTACACCTAACAAGTTAAGTTACTTAGGTAGGAAAACTCTAATCATGTCTCGTGCATGACTATTGGATCAAATGGGCTAACATCTTAAGATGTTATAGCACAAACCCATTTATTAGTTGCCTAGGTCCGGGCATCCCTTTCCATGTTAAGTCCAACCTACGTTCACAGCCCATGCCTCACAAAGATAATCGGGAGCATCTAGGACTCCTAGTCTATATGACCGATGATCGATGCCTTGACATGTTTTGAATTACGAAGGCAACTTTGTGACTTACTATTTTTAGGGATTCATTTTATTACGGCTTACATGGCATACGTTTTGTCATCCATACATAGCATGCATATATAAATAATTGCATAAAGTAAAGCATGACAAACATGGGCCTAAAAACCTACAACTAAGATTCTATACTATTACATAAGAATCTTCAAGTTGGGCTTCTCCGCTCCGGTGGGCTTCGTCTTGATTTACAAAGTCTTCAAGTAAATTCTATTCTAAAAAATAAATGAAACTTTTACAATAATACATAATGGCTCGCAGTCCATATTTAATTACAAAAACCCAGAGCCCATGAATGCACCATGCATATCCATTCATCACACCAAACAAGCAAACAAATATACATAACATTCATGGATCAAACAAAGTCCAATTTTAATTAATTTAGCCAAGCCCATTAATGGAAATTGTGTACTTGAACCTTTAATAGATGACCCCATGATAGGCCTGGGCTGAAGCCCAATGGACTAAATCCTCTTATTAAATAAGTTCTCTTAAAAGCCCAAAACACAAACTAGTTAGATTTGTGCTATAAATCAACTCTAGTATAATTTCCAATTTTGCCATTTTTAATTTTATGTCATACAGCCCATAAACATTAAAAACACATATAATATGTATCAACATGAATTAAAACACAAAATCATGAAGAACATATATATGATACACGGCATGCACATAAAAACAAACAAACAACAAAACTAGTTGTTTAATGCTTATGTGATACCACAAAAATGCACAAATACTTAAATCAATTTTATGAGTCATTTAATAATTTAAAATAAGGTCATAAATATTGATTTAATATTATGTACCAATCTGATCTAAATGTGTTTTTACCATTTTAATCAAAACAAAACAAACAATGTTGATTAAACTTGTAACATACACAAACTAGTCATAGTTTTAAGTGATTTTAAAATTAATCAATTAAATTGGCATGGACCAGAATTAAAACCAAATTTAAAATATGTCCAGACATGATATTTAATCTTTAAAAATCAATTACAAACATGCCAAAATCGTTTTTACATTTAATATTTAAAACTAGTTGTTAAACTAACAATTAACATGCCAAATAACACCTAGTTTTAATATTAACATGTATTATCAATTAAATCCGACCATTAACAGCTCCTAGAACATATTAGGACAGTATAATAACATGTCATATTAATTATAATACCTATCTAATCATTTAAAATCATTTTTACAACAAAACAATGCAAAAAACTCAAAACAAAAAATTTCAGCATTGCATGTATTTAAAATACGATTTTTGATTAATTATTTCATGCATCTAAAATACTAAAATAAGCATGTTTAGGCTCTGATACCACTGATGGAATATGACATGATATGTATAAAATAATCATGCGGCGGAAAAACATCAAAATTCGATCATACATGTCAAACAATTCCATGACAAGAATCGAAACATGCAATTTTAGGGTTTTTAAGAACTTACAACTTTAGATGCCTTTTAAAACTTGATTTTGATGATGACCAGCAACCAAGAATGATATGTTAGACTTAGATCTTCACCACCAATGTCAAGGAACATCCTTTACGCCACTCCTCTCCATTCTCACACACACACTTGCAAAGATAGCTTAAAATCGAGATTGCTAGCTCTCTAATTAAGTATTGTGTAATGGCAATGGATTGAAGCTACAAGATTTGATCTTGCACTTCTTTTAGGTTGCTATTATTGCCCAAGAACACAAGAGAATGAGGATGAATCCTTTCTCCTTGTGAAATTCGGCCAAAAGAATTAAGTGAGAGAGAGAACAAGTTTCACGCCACACACACTTGTAATTAGGGTTTTATTTCTTTACTAATATATATCCTTATCTTTTGGCAAGTGTTTGATCTGAATTTTACTACCTTGAGATAATTAATTCAACCTCAATCACTTCCTAAAAATAAGTAACATATATTAGTTCAATCTCTTTTGAATTTAAAATTCAAATTAATTTGAAATAAAACCATAAGACATTTTAATCAAATTAATCACTTAATCTTGAAATTAACATGTGCCGAAATTCTCTTGTTTTTTAATCTTGGAATTTTGGCTAGGTCATCTCATTTTTAAGTGTTTTAATTTTATTTAAATATCATTAGGATTTAATACTCGATTAACTTAATTAATACAATATAATTAATTAATTGAATTAAATCATGTGGGCTGAATTTTTCTCTCTCATGAACTAAGGTCCAATATCAATTTTAATACCCATTACATACATTAATTTGACTTTAATTAAAAGCTCAAATTAATGCCCAATACTTTATTTAAATATTTTAAGCCTAATGCTTTGTGTGCGATCCTATAGGTCCATTTAATGTTGGCAATGAATTAATGAATTAATTCAAAGGCTATATATATTCTCTAGCAAGATATTATAGCATTCAAAATTAAATGAAAATGCAAATGGCATTTATTGACCTAATGCAATTTTGCATAGTCCATTACCCATAAATATTAGAATTAATATAAGGCATGGAACTAGTCATCCTTATATATATTAATTCCTTTCTTGATATTTCGGTGACACTGAACTCTCAGATAAATAATGATTACTCATTATTTCATCTCAGTATGGCCATACACTTCTCAGTTCACTGATCAAGTGGCCGATGATATTTTTTCTCTTATAAAAAGGGGTAATCCCTTCACTTCTCTCATGCTCTCTAACATGAATCAATGTATACCCAAGCATACCCATACTTGTCACTCTGTTACGAGCACGTTAGGTGTATGTCAAAGTAAACAGTAATTCATAAAGAGTTTCATAGAGATTTTAGGTCTAAGAACTCCGATACAAAACTTGCATATGAGAAACACTTATGACTTGTACCATGTAGTGCTCTCATGAATGGATCAAATCTAGATACCATGTTCTAAACATATATCTATGATCTCTGATTGACACTCTTGTCCTTATGATCCGTAAGACATAACTCAACTTATCAGAGAGAGCATACTAGTCTTAATTCATTTATTCCCATAATAATGACTGACTAGGGATATTTAGAATGAAGTCTCATTTGTTTCAAGGTCTTACAGCCATGTGTCTCACACATGATAACTTAAACTGAAACAACATTCTTGGACAGTTCTATCAATTGATATGTACAGGAATACAATAGATAAAATAAATGTCTTATTTATTAACTAAAGTGTTTTATTACAATGTATTGGGGCTAGGGCTTACACTAACACTTTCTTCCATAAACTAGCTTGATTTATACCCTTCCTAATCCTTACTACTCCATAATTTATGCATCCAGGTTGTTGATAGTAAAAAATGTTAACTTAATGCAAGAATCATATCGTTACATAATTCCTGCATTCAATATTAAATCTATGCACACCGAAGTGCTTATGCCATTTAACAACCATAGAGTTATTGTTATTCTTGATTTCTTCATATATCTTTACTTAATTCTCATTTCGGGTTCATACACACTTATTCCTTAATGCTATCTTATCATTGCAATTTAAGACATCATACCACATTATAGTATATCATGGTTTGCATTTGGGTTTATATCAGAATTATACAGATGCGGATACATGTGAAATGTTCATATAAATACTAACGGGTTTGCATGCCATTTCAACGAATAGGTGCCACATATCATGATTAATGGATCAACTCCTCATACCATATGCAACATACTATAATTTCTATATACATGAATATCATTATGTACACTGCGATTCGTATAACTTTTAATATAATACTGTAAGCTTGTGGCTCAAATGGCCAAACTATTTACCGTGGAGCCCATTGGTGAGCCTAGCTCGTAACGGCACTCACACGGGAACCTTCTTCATAATAAATGTGAGATATCATAGTCATGTAACACATAATATGGCATTTCATTTCATAGAAATAGTTTAAAGTCATCAAGAATTAGGATATAACACCATAATAAGCCATTCATCATGCTTACATCATATAAATGGAGCAATCATTACATATTTTCTTTATGTTATGTACATTTTATCATCCTTGATAGCCTGCCTAAGTACTAGTTCCAAGGATGGATAACAGGAGTAATGGATACTCGAAGGTATCGAACTATGGATATCCGAAGATATCAGACAATGTACCCAAATGAGGTCAAGTAATGGTTCCAGCAAGGAACAAACTATGGACCCAAACGAGGTCAAATGATGGTTCCGTTAAGGAACAAAACCCAAACGGGGTCAACTATGGCAGCTGTGGCTGTATCCCTCTAGGCATGCCTATCTAATCCACGACTGAACTAAGACCCGTAGGCTTTACCATTCTTAAGCATATCCAGTTTCAACATATTCTTCTTTACTTAGTACATCATTTGGCTTCAAGCCACATTTCATAAAAGAGTGCATATTATTCTTATCATATATCATTGTTGAGCAATAGGCTCCAATATACATGGTTGCAAGTCATGCAATCACATAGCTGCTTAAACATCCTTCATACATATCATAGTAATTTACATGATAATGCAAATATAATAAAGTATTACTTTCATTGGTTAATCTTATTATACCTATCATTATGCATAAAGTCAATAAAATAACTGTAAAAGTGTAGTTCTTGCAATTAAAAGTCTTCCTAAGATTATATGCATGTCCATATATATATAATCATAGCAATTCATACATTTTGGTTTCTCATATTTGTTCATCTTATGATACAGACTACTCATCATGGCATGGTCAAATCAATTATACCATATAAACTTACATAACTCATAAATAATTCTTAATTGCGTACCTTGTTATTTGCCACGAGTAGCTTTCACAACATCACAACTCCCATCATTGAACAATTACTTTAAACAACACTCATACAATTATGATCCATATAAGAATACAAGTAGGTTCTTTTTTGAATTAAGATCGACACTTGTACATCTTTCGTCTTTTAGTTCACTTTTATAGTCTATTAGAACATGGACAATAGGTTATCTACCTTAACCCCATCATGCATGCTTCAATAGGTTATTAATACTTTTTCATCGTATAACATATTATATCCAGGTAAAGTATGCACAAGTATTTCATCTTGCAAGTAGCACACTACTTGCAGACTGGGTTTCCCTATTTAAATCATAGGACATACATAAGCAGGCAAGTAGTTTTCCCTTACATCTAGGCTAATTATTATTTTCCATTATGACTTGGAGTATAACCAACTCCTATCGTTCATGATTAAGTGCATTGCATGATACCCCTTCTTAGCTTAGACATGCAACCTTACCACTACCCTCTAATTACCATATACTATGTCATAGTATATCATGCCATTGCAACGGAATATTAGCATGTGATATTGGGCAAAATCATTTACTATGATAGAGTACATACAATATCCCAACTTTCTAGGACATGACAACTAGCATACGGATTTTAGATTACTAGGTTGCTCCTTACTCAACTTAGTTTTGTGCGTGTTATGCACTAAAAAACATTCTACTTAAAGCAGTTCATATACAAAGTGCCCTTAACAAAACCCTCAAAATCAGCCTTCAAGTGAACACCTTTCCTTGTTTCAATGGGTTATTATTCTAAATCTTTCATTGTTACTTCATTTGATAGCCAGGTCTTTACATCCTATGTCTTTCTAGTCTTCATCAAGAAAATGAGGCCTCATGAGTTATAAGCCCATCAATATTCAACTAGCACATTAATAAACTTTTAGATTTAGTTGTAGTCATGCAAAGCCAGTCTTGCTTAACTATATCTTATTTTAAACCTTAGCATTGGAAAGACTTTTAGAACTATAATCATTCCTCACTAATCAATTAACATCATACTCGCCACTTCTATACTAAACCATAATCAATATTTCTTATTGCTAGCTCATTTCACCCTATTCATATCAATATCTTCATATGCACAGGCTATAAAATACTGGTTCACAATTTATGAATGAACTATAATTTTGGGGAGAAGAAAAATTAATGAAAGTAGTGCACAAATGACTGTGCATTTCATGAAAATAAAGGTCAAGCAGTCTTGCATTTACATGGGTTAAATGGCCAAGTGGTCGTGCGGGAGAAAAGGGGAAAAAGGCATATGCGACCAAGTAAGAAAGGATAGGAAATGTGTTGTCGTGCGTGGAAGAGAGATGCATGGCCGTGAATGGGTGAGCACCTTCCCATACGTGGCCGTGCATGGCTGAAGAACTTCTCATGCGTGGCCGTGCATTGGTGAAGAACTTCCCATGCGTGGTCGTGCATGGATGAAGAACAAAAGATGCGTGGCCACGAGGAGGAAACACACTGGACTCATGCGGCCACTCGATGGAATTGCAAGGGACTTCACGTGGATGTGCATGGATTTCCTAAAAAACTTGCATGGCCATGCAAAGACAGGAAGAAATGCATGGTCGTACACTGCTAGAAGGAGAATAACACGTGGCCGTGCATCAAGCATCGGCCACCAAAATTTTAAAAGCCTGAGTTATGTCGATCTACTGCTTAAATTCAAGATTCTTCCCTCACCTTTCTTCACTGTATTCATTAGACCTTAAAACCCTTCCCACTCATCTAAATCCCTAAGATTTAGTCTATATCTTCATAAAAAGAATCCACATAGGAAGGAAGTGAAGATTCTCAACAATCATATGAATAGTGAAGTAAACATAATTCCCGTACCTGACATTTGAGCTTCACCTCCTTCAAGGTCCACTGATCTAGCTCTTTGTTTTCCTTATATATAGAGTCATCAAGCAATAACTTATCATCTCTTTATAACCCTAATATCAAAATAAATCAAGAAGAGAAGAGATCTATGAGAGGGAAAACATTACCTTTATAAAACACCCCAAAACCCTAGATCCCTTTCTTCATTCGATAACCACTGAGGAAGAGAGAGAGAGACATTTCCAGCCATCCCAAAATGCCAATCCCATTTCTCCAAAAAACCCTCAAGATTCCCTTCTCCAAGAAGCCAATGTAAAGGAGTTGGTGGGGTAAATATCTCCCTAGGAAAATTACCACTACACCCTTACATACAATTAAGCCCCCATCTTTCCAATTTCTTCCAAATTAACCCCAAGACTTTCTAATTCACTTCAATTGTATCATTTTCTTCAGTTTAATTTAACTTAACTCATATACTTACATGTTGAAATTACCAAATTACCCTTCTTGGGACTTAACCTTGATAATTGCAAAATAATCCCATTTTGCCTTAGTTAACGATAGTCCTCATTAATTAATAATAATCTGATTAGGGTCATGATTGGGTCCTTACAACACAACCCTAAGGTCATCAATGTCTCAGGTCGAATTACCGACCAGTCCACAACTCATAAAAAGTGGAAGCAACAAACTTGGAGGGCATACAGTTTATAACACCATTTTGTTATGGAGTTCGAGGAATAGACAACTGATGTCCACTCCCTTTTTCATCTCATAAAACTTTATATTTATTAAAAAGATATCCTCAACCACGGTCAGTTCTTAAAGCTTTAATTTTCTTGTCTAATTGATTCTCAACAAGACTTATAAAAATTTTAAAGCAACTAAAAGCTTCAAACTTATGAGAAATAAAATGGATATGACCATACCTAATATAGTCATCTATATTAGTAATGAATAATAATAGGCCCATGCCTTGCTATAAAATTTATTAAATCACAGACATCTGAATTGATCAATTGCAATGGAGTTTTGGTTCTAGTTCCCTTTTTCTGAACAGTTTCCTCACTAGTTTTCTTTTCGGGCAATGCTCATAGGTAGGTAATTCAAGCTTATTCAAATCACCTATCAATCCTACTTTGGCTAACTGACTCATTCAGTTTTGGATAATATGGTATTATCTAACATGCCATAATTTCACATTATGCTCATAACAATGTGAAATAGAAGAAGAAATTAACGAAAAACTAGTAGTATTTTAATAATCAGGATCAATATCCATGATAATGAAAATGTTCAAAACAAAACCAGAACCACATTAAGCATCATCTGAACATAAGCGTGCGTTGTTATCCTTAAAATGTAAATGAAACCTAGTTTCATTAAAGCAAAAATAGCAACTAACCAGATAAAAGAATCTTGATCCTTTTTATCACAAGGTCCATTACTTCTGGATCTATCAACCACAAAGGATGAAATTTAGTAAAAAGACATGACTAGATACACAGATATCACTCACTCATAAGTCAAGATAGTGTACCTATTGGGACACATTAAAGTCCCTTACACAGCGATCCTTTTATTGGCAATTAAAGAAATATTTCACTCTTGAAATATTTATCCTTTTATTACCTTTGGACCTTATGTGATTCTATTTTATCTTTTTCCTTTTAGGCTCTCGAGCCTTTCCTTTACCCTTACCACTAAAGCTTCTATTCTTGTTCTAATTAGAACTTATTTTACTATAAAAGAATTGTGCCACGTGCACTACGGCATTGATCTTAATCACCGCCATACAATCCTTTTCAAGCTCAAAATGACAAGCGACATTCCTAAATGTCTTAATCTTATCCATATGAGTTAGTTTCATATTCATATGCTCCCGACATTAGGGTAAAAAATGGATAATAACTTGGACCTATTGCTCATTGATCATTTTATGATCAGATTCACTAAGCTCACATATCATCTTATCCATCTCTTATATATTTCCGCATTATATGATCAGACTCTTCTGATTAGTATTAAAATTTGATCACTAATGATCGAAACTAAGTCAGAAACGTATCCCCGAATTTTTCTGCAAAGCGATCACAGATCCATTGCATTTTGACACTTGTGAAATTTGCTTAGCAATATCATCATCCATTTGCACTTAGCAATATGGTACGAGCAGTGGAACATCTCTTTTCCATGCCATATAGGCATCTCGATCCTGCTTATTCTAGACTATGGTGTCATGCTTAGATTCAATCATAATCAAACTTAAGATTTCTAAAACCTCTTGCTCTTTAAGTACATATTAGATGTACATATTTCATTTGGATCCTTTGATCACTAATGGAGTAATTGTTGCACAATATTAACGAGATCAAGCAATACATGCTATTTACTATGCATCTAAAAAATTAACCTAATAAGGCTGTCTATTAGGCCCAAATTCGAAAAGGTTACTTAAAGTTTCCAATTACCCTCTAAGTCCTAATGTCTAACCTTATCGATTAAAATTTCATACATAGTAAATGTCGATTGTTGGGCATTAAGTTCTTAAACTTAATTCAGGGTATTATACATAAGATAATATAAGTTTTAACTCAATTATCATGTAATTATTTTACTCATAAAATATTGCTAAGCAATTAACAATAAAATAAACACATTCATAATAAATGCTAAATGCCAATATAATATCTAGATGATAAATAAACTAATTTATTTAATCAATCATTAAATATCCAACAATCTTAAAGAGGAAACATTTAAAAATGAGACAAAACACACTTGTCTTTAATCTAACAATAGGAAACATAAATCCTAACTATAAATCTGTTAACCAATAATAAATTGACACTCATGTCAATAACTCAGGGAGCTTAAAATGTGACAAAACTAGTCTCATCAATGGAAATAATTTCTCGATCATTTCGAACAAATCGAGAGGTATGCCATAAAATCGATGATGAAGCCATAGACGATACACACAATATCCGCTTTTGAGCACCATCTCAGATTTAATGTTGCTTCTCAACACTCCTCTTTTGGTCACCAAATACAAAAACTAGATAATGATTTTCTCATAAATTCCATTTTCTTTGAACCAAGCATCAACTAACCGGTTTCTCATACATGGATGGCAGTCAAAAGAGTTTTTCATCAACTTAAACAAGGTCCTGTCATCACATCCTTGGTGCAGGCCATCAGCCCAAATGCACTCTTGCATTTTTTCATGCATACACAGAATATGATGCACTATTGCATTAATGTTATCAGCTCGAACCTTCTTATGCATCCTCATTTTACAAACCGTTTGCACCTTTGCTTCGGTTTTTACAATTCCTTAAGGAATTTGTGGACATCTAGAAGTCTTTATCTTCACCATTTCTGTTACACATAATAAAAAATTAAACAGTAAGTACACTCATGCACAATCATGTATGATTGAAACTCGTTTCAATCCAAAAGATAAAGACAAATTGTTACTCATAACAGAATATAAATGGTCAGTACACTCATGTACAAACATACTCATTTCAATCAACAAATAATGAAATATCCACATAATATAATTTTCAAACAAATTTGAAAATTTAAAAAGGCAAGAAAAATAATTTTCTCAATTTTTATCAATTTTAAAATAATTTTTATAGGGATAAAATTCAAAAAATATTTTCAGGTCCTCAAAAAATTTTAAAAAACTGTACCAAAAAATCAAAAAAAAATTAGAAAATTAGATTAAAAAAATTGAGCTAATTTGGAGGTTGAAAAAGGCCACACGCGCCGGCGACGGCAGGCTTCATGCGCCATAGATGCACCACGCGCCATCTGAGGTACTCTGCCACGTGACGCGACTTGACTGGGCCACATGGCGCTGACTAGTATGACCCCACTACCACGTGGCAGTTACTGACTGGTCCACGTGGCACCCGCTGGATTGACAAAATTGACACGTGGCATGACTCAATAAGCCACGTGTCAGCACCGCAGGATGCAAGGTGGCATGACACATCATGCCACGTAGAAGGCCCCATGCCACGTGTAAGCCCCACATACTGCCACGTGGTGACACGTGTCATCATGTGGTGCCACGTGGCATCGTGTGGATCCCATTGGCACGTCGGCTGACACGTAGCACTTCACCATAACGCCATATGTCGCTTTTCCATTGGGCCACGTGGCTGAGTGACGTTTCACTCAGCACGCATGGCTGGGCACGTGCTGGAGACGCACCCTCTGGCACACGCTCAGCACACTGGTGGCGCGTGCAAGCCACGCATCGCTTTTTCGGTGGTTTTAGGCAGTCGAATTTTTTCTAGGGTGGGATTTTCGAAGTCCCTAAGTCCAATGGTATGGTCAAAAATAAAAATTTCCACTCAAAATTTTAATTATGGATTTTTTTTAAATAATTATTTAATTTTGGTGTCCAAAAATCACAAAAAAAAAATTCAGACCAGAATAATAAAAAAATTACATATAGAACATATCTAATATGCATATCAATTTATCCTATAAATATATCTGAATTTTCACAAAAATCAGATCTACATTATAGACATGCCGGAATATAAAATATGGGCTCTGATACCAATGTAAGAAATTATATATATCACGATATATTGCGAGAAGTAGAAATAAATACCTCTCGAAGTGCAGATTGTTGAAGCGAAAGTAGAAATCGATTGTTTCATGTTACTGGCTAAGCCTATCACCCACGTGTCATGAACTACAGGATGAAAGTATAGATCCACGAATTAAAAGCCTTTTAGACAAAGAAAATATGTGAGAAGACAAACCGACAGAGTTTCGATATCTCTAAATTTTTTTCTCACTTCCAAATGAAGAAACTAAGCTCTTATATAGGGCTCTAATTAAGGAATACTTAATTTTCTTAATAATAATGAATTAAATTGATAGTTACAATATTAATAAGCAAATAATAAATGTGTCAGTTATGAAATTAATATTTAATTGTCCATATTAATGCACACGTAAATGATAGATTCCTTAATTAAGGGAAAAACCAATATGGAACTAATTTCATATAAATTATTTTCTATTTTGATATTATCTCTATTATATCAGACCCAATTTATCATTTTCTAAGTAATGGACGTATCCCAAACTTTTTCATATATATTTTTAATCTATTAGATTAGTTTTTTTTTTTCTCTCCCTTACAAACTTTAACTAGGTTACTTTTCTGACTTACAGAAAAATATGAAGTTATTTTTGCTAAGTAAATATTTTTCTTCACACACACACACACACACACACACACACACATATATATATATATATATATATATATATATATATATATATATATATATATATATATATATATATATATATATATATATATATATATATATATATATATATATAATGTGAAAAATATTGTTATAAAAATTTAAAAAAAAAATTATCATCACACAATATGTAAAAAAAAATGGTCGAATTATAAATCATAAAATTCTTAATTATATAAAAAAAATATATAGTAATCATAGAAATGAAACATAATATTTTTGTTGCAATAAAAATAAAGTATAGCAAATAATATTGATATTTTAATGAAACGTAATATTTTTCCTTGTATTTTATACCAGTAAATTTTGATACTTTGGACTACTTTTACTCGAAACAATTTTTTTTAATCAAAAGGCTGTTTTATAAATAATATTTAAATTTTAATCAAAATTCATTTTAAAATCTATTTACTACTTTATTCTTATTAAATTATATATTGCATTTGTTAACAAAATTAGAATTATTCTTTTAATTAACATTTTCAAGTTTTGGAGAGAAAGTTCCCATTTTTCATATTTCATACGCTAAAATTCTGATGCTTTGGACTGCTTTCACTGAAAACAATTTTTATGAAAAAATGTGCTTTATAAATAATGTTTACATTATAATCAAATAAATTTAAAAACTATCCACTACTTAATTATAATTAAATTATACCTTATTAACGGATATTAAATTTATTCCTTTAATTAACATGTAAATAATAATAACAACAACAACAATTTTTCTCATTCCATTTGGAATGAAATACGGAAAGGAAAAAAGAATTATACCAACACAATATGTGAATTGTCTAGGTGATATTAAATATTTGACTAATTAATTAGAGAAACCTTTTATCTAGATTCCTTGTTCTAAGTTAATTATAAAATTTTTTATAAATAAATAAATAATTAAACTGTGAAGAAATATTATGGTTTAAAAAGTTTTGCCTCACATTGCAACAATAATTAAAATATTTAATTGTAATTATTTCAATTTTAGAAAGCAAGGATCAATGTTGAAGAAAGAAAAAAATTTGGCATCAATATTCACTATTTGCACAAAGTTTACTAAGTAATTTTGTAATAAAAATAGTTGTGATAAACTTAAATAAAAATATCTGTAAAAAATAAGTTTAATATGTAAATAGGTAAATAGGACAAATTTATAAGTCAAAGTAAGTTTTACAATCTCTGTAATTCCATTTTAACCCCGAATTTCAAGTTCAATTCCAATATCATTATTATTTTTTCTATAATCATTTGGTATTCGGAGTTTATTAACCCAACTGATATAAATTCATGCTAGACATATTCACAAAAGGGCAAAACATTTTTTTTATTTAAAAATACTCAATTATCATAACTCTAATTCAAAAATTCTAATTAAATGATAAGAAATCTAACATTTCATGTAATCTACCGAAAGGTTAAATTCCAATATTATTTAGAGTTCGTTGGATGGCGTAAATAGTTTTCTACCAATCTAAAATTCATTTTATACATGCCAGTAAAATTAAATTAGAGAAAATGTATAAAACTGCCTCTCACATTTTTTTTATGGTACTAAAATGTTTATATCATTTATTTTAAATTAAAAATATCCCTAACATAGTAAAAATTGACATAAAAATACTCATATAAATACTTTCGTTAACTCTAAATTAAGTAACGGTATTTATATAACGCTAATGCAGAGCTTACAAATAGCAAAATATATCATTTTTGAAATTTTTTTTTTTAATTTTACCTATTAAAATTTATTTATTGATTTGACAAATGTGACATTGATAAAGCATCTGTTAAAGTAATGCCATAACAACACCTTCTCAAAAGATTTTTTTTTTCTCTAGAATAAATGATAAAAACATTTTATTACATGAAACAAAATTTTGATATTAAATAAAAGCAGCAGGCCCCACCTATTCATGTCAATTTTTAAGGATAATATTTATTTAGCATAGTACATGAATAATTTCTTTCTAACAAATCAAATCAACGATATCTTTTGCAAGTCGTATTTTATTATTAGCTTAATGCCACGAGTAATTTTTTTATAATTTAATGACATTTTATCATTAACTTATTCAATAAAAATATGTTATCTATTTTTTTTTTAAAAAAAAAAAGAATCATGTATTGAATTTATGCAGAAATTGTCCTTGATTCAATACTAAAACTCAAACATAAAGAAAGAAAACAAGAAGAAAGCGAATGAAGAGCAATTAAATAGAAATAAAATGGAAACCAAAACTTAAAATCAGTCTACTGTAGATGTATGAGTAGGAACTATATGAAATTGATTTGAAGAAATATGTAACAGTAAAAGTACACGAAATCCAATTCGAAGTATAAAACGCCATTTTTATTTCCCAAAAGATAAACATATTGTACAAGCAATTATTTTTATTTTCATACTGAATCCAACTGAATTAATACTTGGAATCAATGAAAGCATGTGAACTTTTGAATACAGTACTCATAAAAAAATAAAAATGAGAGGATTTTGCGTTTATGGGTGATATATACCTGTTTTTTCGAAGTGTTATTTCCATCCGCACATACATGCACACCGTGTTGAATCGAATGCTTCCACTGGCAGACTCCAAATGCCGGGTTTTTTTTTTCTTTTGGAAAGTTGAAATAATTTAAAAACTATGTTGAGTTCAAAAGCTGAATGAATTTACGGGAAGCCCATGTTCTTGCAACATCAGAGAGCTTGCTTAGCTCAACATGAACATGTCTTAATCTTGGTGAATTGAGGAGAAACAGCTCAATTGCCTTTGATTCAATCTTTGAACAATGCATCATATCAACAGATTCCAACCTCTTGCAACTCTTGAGCATAGAGAGCATTGCCATGCTAGTAAGTCCTTTGCACCCTCTCAACTTCAATTCAATCAGAAAATTGCAAGAAACAAGCATCGAGACCAACTCCTTATCAAGCAAGAACTCATTATGAGACAAATCTAGTTTCCTTAATTGCCTCAAATGTTGTCCTAAAGTGGCAAGCAACCCAGATTCTCTTTCAACAACATCACAATTTATCAGTGACAATTCTTGAAGTCCTGAATTTATGGCAACCCCAACAGCCTTTAGTCCTTCACCACTAACAAGACAGCAACTTTGAAGCCTAAGACATGAAAGACCTCTGAAGTTCTCAGCAATGGCTAAGAGATGAACATTGTTAAGGTCTAAAGGCAATCTAAAATCAATTTTTTGCAAATTTTTACATCTGGAATTGGTAATAAAATGAAGTAACCCTTCTTTGCTACCGCCATCATAAATTAACAGAGAATTCAAAGAATCACAATTCTCAGCTAATCTTAATGAAACTACACCAACTATGCTTCTAGAAGTTCTTAATTCTATTTCTTCAACACCCTTTAAACATTCAGTAAATGACGAAAAGGACCCTTCATCTCCAATGCTTTCACAGTTTTTTAGCTGCAACTTCTTCAGCTTTTTACAGCCTCTCCATAACCAACCAAAACCAGAATCATCTCTTTTAATCCCTGACAAATTAAGAACCTCTAAACCCAATTCTGCATCAATTTCTTCATTTAAACAATACCCACTTCCCCGATTGGAGTAAACTCCATCGCTTTCACATACATGGATAGATAGCTCCTTTAAACAAGAAAAATAAGCAACCCAATAGAATAAAAGAGGCGTAGAGAGAACAATACTGAGAGAGGTGAGATGGGTACATCTACTAGAGAGAGAAAGTAGAGAAGAAGGAGAGAGAGGACCAGCCAAGAAACTGAGCTGCTTAATCTTGGAGCAGAAAGTGGAGACTATGAAGAGAAGATGATCATTGAAATCTATGGAGGTAATTGATTTTTTTCTTGAGATAGAATCAGAAGAGAAGAGGAGAGAAAGAGAGGAAAGAAAAGGGTAATTGGGTAAAAGAGAAGCCAAAGATTGAATTGTTGAATTTTCAGGATTTAGCCTGAGAGATAGTGAAGTTTTTGAGGCTCTGTAAAGGTACAGCCACCTCTTAGACACCAAAGAAACAGCTAAAGATGATTGTTGCTGTGAAGATGATGAATTTGAAATTCTTGAAAGAATTTCAAGAAGCAGCTCATCACATAACATCTCATCCATGTTTTTTCGATAAAGCTTCTTCCTTTATCCTCCTTCTTCTTACCGACCAAAGAGAGGGACAAGAACAAGAGTTCTTGAGTTCTGGATTTTGTTTTTTTGAGATTATCTTTCTGCTTTTGTTCTGGTCTTCTTGATTGGCAACTGTTTTTCAAGATTCTGGTTCCCTCCGAATAGAGAGAGAGTGTGTGTTCAACTTGATTAGGTGGGAGAGAAAAAACTTTTAAGGCCGTGTTTGGGAGACGTGGGATACACTTCCTGAACGGAGAGAAGTGAATGAAGGAAATGTTTCCTTTGGAATAGAGAAATTGTAAATGGTTTCTGCCAAGCTAAGAAGAAATTGCAGATTATATATATAGATATATATAAAAACAATATTGGTTACTCTTTAATCCTTAAGATTTTTTTTAAAGCTGCACAATAGAGGTTTAGTTACCTAATTAAGATAATGTGTTAATTTGATTGATGATGGATTAGGAAGATTTATCCATATTGAAACTAATTAATATTATCCAGTGACAATAACTAAAATTTAATTATTTTAGCCGAGACACAACTAATATGACATATTTTATTGTCACATTTAATTTGTTGTTTAATCATAAATTTGTGTGACCAATTAAGTTACAACTTAAAAATTTGGTAAGTTTAATAGAGAAATATGATCTGTCATATTATTATAAATAACTAATTTCAAGGAAAACCCTATCAGAAAAGAAAAACTAATGTCATAACGTATGCCGTAATTTTATTTTACGGTAGTGTTCTGAATGTGCAATTTCAGTTTCATTGGCAAGCAAAAATATGTGGCGAAAAAGAAAATGTTTGAAAATAATTAAAGTTTATTTGTGTTTTGGAGAAATTCAAGTAGTTAATTGCATTAAAAAAAAATGGTCATTCAATGAGACCCCTATTTGGAAGGAGATTTGTCATTTGTGAGGTTTCATTATATTCATCGCTCACCGGTTTACTGGCAATAATTCATAAATTGATAGATAATTAAAAGTATCCTGAATACGGTAGTTATCTAAGTTTCATTAGTATTAATGAAACCTGAAGGACGTGTTAACAGGTCAAAAATCATGATAAAATAAACTTTATCCAGCATCCAGTTATTATCTGAGGTGGCAGATGAAAGAGTACCAAGACAAAAGCCATCACTCGTGTTAAAACAGAGACTACCAGCTAATAACTTGAGTGTATATGTACATTACCCAACCAATCGTACGTAGATAGTACTCGTAATTGGACTACTGGTTATCCCCCGCCAAGATTCCTTAAGGTATCCCAAAAACACAACCAACCCATAAGTACGACATAAATACCTTAATTATCCCAATTCCAATTTTTAGAATAATTCAGGTCCTGAAGCATGGCTTCATCACTCTCAGACCCTCATAAAGAAGTCAGAAATCCATTAATTTGAAACTCTAGGCATCTTAAGTGTAATTTGTTTTACTCACTAAAATTATTAGAAGGAAATATATCTCCATGACCTTCACCTTGAACCTTAATAGTATTCAATATTTATTATCTATGAATAATCCAACCATTATAGGTCACTTGAGTAAATTATTGAAGGATTTATATTTCTTAGATCACACTGAAACAAATTCAAAAAATAAGACAAGAATCTCAAATTTTCATAACAAAATAGAGGTGACTTGGCTGGGATGGGATGGGATTTGGTCCCACCGGGTTACAGGCTTCTGGATTGAGGCTAACTAGATGACACGGCTAGACTGAACCTCGTCAGGTTGCTCTCTTTTGGACTGGTAGTGCACTATGATCCGGCTGAGGGTTGTCCCAGCTGGGTTGATTGAAGTTCTCATGATCCTGCAGGTTACTTCCAAACTTCAATTTGCAGCAATTTAACCTACAATCAATACATATTCGACACACACACACATGCCACTAGCTTAAATCTCAGTCTGATTCTAATTTTAGAGCCGTACATCCATCTATTCTTAACTGTTTTATCACCAGTTCTAAAAGTTATCCAAGTCTCAATCTACACCAGAACTTAATGGTTATTTAACGGTTCTCTATCAGATCCCTACTAAGAAATTCTAGAATTCAGTCTCTATCTTACTCCCTCATACTGCTTTTAGGCAAAAATAGAAGAGCAACCTAGAATTTGCTCAATCCCAAATTAGCGGGTTAGAGGACTTGTAGCAGGATTATACATTATTATCGCCTCCTCTAATCTCTCAACAATCATAATCAATTCCAGTTACCATTTCTATTTAGAATGTGGAAACAATAATATCCAGTAGTTTTAAATTTTCTATAAGCTTTAGCTTAATTGTCGACTTACCCGTTAAAAGAGCAGCCAGCTTTAACACTGTTCAAACGCTCCTCACCTTTATTTATGCTTTGGTCTACAATTAAACATAGAAGTCCTCAATGATGATCATTCCAAAATTTTTCATTTAAAATATTAATTACAGACTCACAGAACAAAACAAGTACGAGAGATAAATTCTATTGATCTAGAACGAGCAACCTTGATTCTTTAATTAACCCTCTTCTTCCTTACTCCATTCACAATTTCTAGCAAGTTTGAGATTCTGAGATGGAAGAGAACAAGAAGGAGAAGGAAATGATGGCTGGAAGTGGGTGGGTTTCTCTTCTTGATGGCCGGCCCTTTTCCTATACTAGGAGTTCTGCCTGAAGCCATCTTTGGGTCAACCCATCTAAAAGCTCAGTTGTCATTATCCTATTGGTGGCCTTTTAAAAATCTTTGCACAATATTTCTTTACGACTCGTAAAATAACTTTATCACAATTTACCCCTTTAACTCAACCTTTTTTCTATAGACATTGGCATTTTCTTTGGGTTTTGGGTCTCAAGCTAGACGAATGCAAATACATAAGATTGATTTTGGTGTCACAAATAGCACAGCTACAGTAAACCCACTGACACTAAGATCCGATATTAAGATCTGAAAGAAAAGAAATTGTTGAAAACTAAGAAAATGTAGAGCGTTGATGTGGAGCAGAACATATCTTTTTTGCGGTAGATTTTGATATTCAAATCTTATAGCAGAAGAGCAAAACCCTTCTCCTTCCTTTTCCTTTCACCTGTCCAATGTCGCCAGAAACCTAAATAAATAAGATATTTACATGAATAACACCTCATATGAACGGATCTATTCAAAAAGACCTACAGATGCATTTAACTTACAATAGAATAAGAGTGACAAAAATGGGGGGAGTCACTATTGTCGACTATGTTGCCCGCAATTATTGGCGGCGACACCGGATGTGGGGAAATTTAGGAGATTTGGGAATGGGGGTGTTCAAACATGGTGGTGTGGGTTACAATTGATTTTTTTTTAATTCATTTAAGAATTTAGATATATTTAACCCAATCTAAACAAGCAGAGTTATGAATATGTTGGGTTGGTTGGTTTATATAGATTATGTTAATTTTTTTATTATATTATACATATATAAATTATAAATTATTCATATTTATATATTTTTAAATATAAAACATTAATTTTATTTTTATAAATATTTTTAAATACCTCATTTATATAAATTTATAGTATCATAAAATTTAAAGTACATAAAATTTTCACAAAAAAACTTATAAAAAATAATATAATATATTTTATTGTTCTTACTCTAGTTCTAATACGAAGACGAAGAAAATGAAACAAAACTTAAAAAAAAAAAGAAAAAAAAAAGAAAAAAGAGTAAAACAAAACTATACCTGAATAAGATGACACTTCAGTGAAATTGGAAACAGAATATAGTAGATTGAATTAATGGATACAAGCCGTTTAGGCCACTATAGCAAGTTTAATTTATTTTATTTCACATTTTAATAACATGCTACAATGTTCACATATATATATATATATATATTAGATTTATTTTGCTTAAAATTTAAAAAAATGATAAATTCAAAATCACAATGCATGAAAAGCACCATACAATCGCAGTAATAACGAATTGTATGGAAAAAAAATTACTGTATAAATACTTTTCGTAGAATCTCAAACTTTAATTTTTAAGAACAGAATTAATTATCAAGGAGGAACAAATTTCAAAAAAAAAATTATTTTCAAGTCTTTTATTATGTTTTTTTTTTAAAAAAAGTCCCTAATTCAAATTATGCTAAGAAAAAATTCAGAAATAAAAATCTTACTTTTTGAAAAACCAATTCAATTCAAAACGAATTAGTAGAGTGTACTGTACATGCCTAGTAACTATGAAGATAACATTTGACAGGGTCCAAAACCTATTAATAAGGAAGGCAAATCGTGAGCTGAAAGACAAGACAGGAGGGCGCAATATTTGATCGGACTGATGGGATAACACGTACTGTCAGTCCACTGATATAGGCTAGCACCCATACCTTCCATCTGCTTCCTATCACATCGCCGCTCACCTGCTCTAATTGCCAATTATCATGCCCTAAGGTATTCAAGTGCCCCTCCTTTATCTCCTATAAATAACCAAAAGCGTAATGGCTACAGATATTGAATATCTGATATTTTCTCGCTAAATATTATCTCTCTAGAAAGCTATTAACTTGAGTTTCAGAGTGCTAATGTCTGATCCGACCGGGAACTTCTTCTTGCAGGATCAGTTGTCCGACCGGACAACCTAACTGCCAATTCTCTTTCTCAGATAAAGTTACTCCACGCTTTATCATTTAGTGCTTTCGTTGAGAGACAATGGCAGATTCAAGATCTAACGAGCACACAGCTTCTGGAGAGCATAATCGCAACAGTCAAGGCAGATCTAGACCCTCGGAAAGAAGAGGGAGATCCCCCAGATCACCTGCCAGGGGTAACTTCCTCTCGAATTTCAACGAGAAGGTTCGCTGCATCATCTTCTTTTGCCACTTCGTCCACAACTACATTGCAGAATCAAACAAGATAAGTACTTTGCGCAAAATAAATATAATAGATGCACATGCAATGCCAATTTTGTTAAAATGTACGCCCTCCCCCTCACTCCCATTAAAATGCTCACGTTATGTATTTTTGCCAGTCTCGAAACTTGAGGATCCCATCAACGTTGTTAGGAGAAAATTGAAGTCGAAGGGTTGTCCTTTCCTCATTACAACAACATCCATTAATTTTTTTATGTTGTTTTTGTATATAGCCTGACCGACTGCCTGATCTTTCAAGATGGTGGCCCCTGTCGATCGATCGAGTGGTACTCCAAAATCACCGGCCATCCCCACTAAAAAATATCTCTCCCTGAAGCCCTTCATTGAAGATGGGACAGTTAAGAGCTTTCGATGCTATCGGCTGATGAAGTAGTATTTCGACCAATCACTCCGATCGAAAATGTAAAAGAAATGAGTGAAAAGGTCGAGAGTGGGAGCTACCACTTCTATCTTGCACAGTATCTTGAGGCAAGCCACTATCAGCAATTGATTAGGGGCAATTCCATAACCCTTGAGAATTGTCATCTCGAACGCACCAAAGGAAAGCCTCGTCCCTGCATCCAAGCTCCATAAATGGTAGATGAACCATTCATTCCTTTCATGGCCAAAAGATTCCTCTGTCACCGCCATGGAATATAGACAGGCCATCACTAACACTTCCACAGGAAAATAATATTGCTAAGGAATTCTTGCCACTTTCTCTTCTATCAGTCGTGAAGGATGGACCAGAGGTTCCCGATTCTTGTATTCCTCAAGAAAACTCTTATCTATTGACTGACTGCTGCTTGAAGCCATCTTTGGTGGAGGAGGAGAAATAAAGAATATATATGATGAATGAGAAAGAAAATCAAAGGTAGAGATTGTTTACTTACTTGGGTAGTCTCGCTTGATTTTGTAGGGAAAGCCTAGATCTCCGGAATTAAAGCCCAAGAAATTATTGCTAAGGGTTTCAAATGGTAAAGTTTACAAAGAAAATTTGACAAAATTTTGTTAAGAATCGCTGAAAAATGAGAAAAACTCGCACTAAAGTCACTTATTTATAGGCAGAAAGCTTCTAGAATACTCCAAGCATTCCTCTACTGGATGATTAGCACGTGTCGCCAATCCATTATAATGTTACGAAGAACGAATCATCGCCCTCGGCACGCGCACATGCATTAAATGCATAACAGCTATCTAAAATGAACGGATGCGATTTTTCAGATTTGTGCCCTCTAAAAATTCAAAAATCCCGTCAAAAAATTTAATTCGCCCGATCGGACCTTTTGGATGGAGGACAAGTAATAACTATGGAAAAAATATCTTCTAAGGTCCAATCAAGTCGGCCCAACAACACTTGGTAGAGCCCAAAGCTTATTAACAAGGAAGACAAAGCATGAGCTCGAAGATAAGACAGGAAGGTGCAATGTCCGATCGGACTGATGGGACAACATGTCCTATCAGTCCACTGACACAAGCTAGCACCTATATCTTCCACCTGCTCCCCGTCACATCGCCGCTTACCTGCTCCAACTGCTAGTTATCACGCCCCAAGGTACTCAAGTATCCCTCTTTTATTTTCTATAAATAACCAAAAACGTAATGGCTGCAGGTATTGAATATCTGAGATTCTCTCTCTAAATATTACCTCTCTAGAAAACTACTAACTTGAGCTTCGGAGTGCTAACGCCTGGTCCGATCGGACACTCCTTGCATGATCAGTTGTCCGACCGGACAATCCAGCTGCCAGTTATCTTTCTTAGATAAAGTTACTCCACACTTTATCAATACCGAATAATAATTTAATACAATATAAAAATAATAACTAATATGATTATATATATATGATTGAAAACATAAATTACTCTAAATTAATTTGACAAGTAAAAAATTAAATTTAAATTTATTGATTATTGAAAAATTAAATAAACCTTGTAGATTATTTATAGGTTAATGGGTACGATATAAATAATTAGTATACTATATTTTGAGATATACTAAAAAAACATTATTACTATTTCGGTCCGAGAGAATTAGAGAAATTTTATTTTCTTAAAGGAATAATAAAGCCAGGCTTATATGGTTTGATACTATATGGTAACTTTAGTTCACTAAAGGAAAATAAGAAACTTCCAATTCTTTGTTCACAAAATGTTGACCCGACAGTGATAGAGACGACAGATCAAGAACTGCCGGCAATGACCGACTATGAGAGTAAGAGAAACAATCGAAGTGAGAGAATGAGAGAGAGAGAAAGAGATGGCACAAGATTTTGAAAATTTAGGGATTTTCTATTTTTGCTAAATTCGTTCAAACTAGTTTGGATTTGGATTTTTCGAAATGATGGGTTAGATGGTTAGATTATATAATAACCCATAACTCATCAATATTTTTTTTTAAAATTCTAATATAGATTGTATGGATTTAATGGGTTGGGTTTGATGGGTTGCATGGTTTATACCATTTTTGAACACCCTATTTAAGAATTAGGTTATTTTTTTCTGTTTTAAAGAATAGAATGAGAGTGGCAAAATGGGTTTCCTAATAACATACATATTACACCATTTTTTTCAATGGCGAGTAATCTGCAACGACATAGAGTACGTTGCTAATTATATTAAAAATACACCTTAACTATTAGCGACTGCCATCAATCCGTCTGCAGAGCTGTTGCAAAAACGGGTGTCGAAAATTACCTTTGAAAAAATGCGACTATTTTTTTGTTTCTATTCCGTCGCAAATGTTTCCATGCATTTAGCAGCTAAAAAACCGCAGGCTATATATCAACAAATCAAATTTCCAAATAAAAATAAGCGAAAAAAACTTAGAGACCAAATTTTATTCTCCCACAATAATTTAGTGACTGTTGCCCGAAAATTAGCTATTTAGTGCAAAACCTTGAAAAAAATATATTCACATCTAATTATTAATTCCGTTGCTATTTCGTCACAATTTAGTGACTGATTTTTGCCTATCGCTAAATTTTGTCGCTAATTCATTTTTTTTTGTATTGCTACTTTGAATGATCAAAAAGATGATTTATACAAGATGAGGATTTCTATCGAATTTCCATGATTCACCTACTTAAATCACTTTAATTGCCCCAAACTTTCTTTCTCTCTTTAAAAATTCAGCAAGAAGAACCGAAATCTTTGAATGAAATTGGAGAAGAAGAAGAAGAAGAATACCGACTATATCCCTCAAAATCAATGAAGATTAATGTGCATCAAAACTCATACCTACACATTTTTAAATATGTTCTAATTCCTGCCATGGTATATTTGGGGTCCTACACTAATTCTCTGTGGTATCTTGGGAATGGGAACTTGGTTCGTTTTTAGTTTGATCATTAGGTTCTGGGTTGGATTCCAGTCTTTTAAGAAGACTATTGCTCTTATTGATGTGAGTATTTTCTCTATAACTATCTCCTTTTTATGGATAATTAAGGCAATTGGCATTGGTTTCTCTTTGAGCATTTACTTCCTTAATAGATTTTGTTACTTAATGTTGCCATTGTTCCTCCTATTGCAAACATGGGAGCGGATGAGATCTTCTAGAAATTATCACCTTCGGGCTCTTTTACTATTAAATTAGCTTATGCTTTCCTCTTTGGTAATGATAGCGATCAAAATAGCTTTCCTTGGAAGTTTATCTGGCAATGAGAGATTCCTCAATGTATTAAGATTTTATTTTGGCAAGCTCTTAATTTAGGCATTATTACCAATGAGATTAGTGTCAAAATTGACCTTAGCTCTGACCTTATACGCAATATTTGTTCTATAGGAATTGAGTCAATCTTACATGTTTTGAGGGATTGTCTGGTTGCTACTCAGTTTTAGTCCCTTATAGTTCCTTCTCATCTTGCTAATTTCTTTTGGAATAATAAGCTTTCTCCGCAGGATTGGGTTGTGCCTAATTTGAATCAAACTAATGCTCTCATTGTTGTTACTAGCTAGCCATATCTTTTTGCCACTGCCTGTTGGTATTTGTGGAAACAAAGAAATAAAGCTATTTTCCAAGATTCTTTTAAGCCAATTATAGTGCTTTGTAGTAAAGTTTATTCTCAAACTTGTCTCTTTGATGATGCTATTTGGAGTTTGGCTCATCATAAGGATAGGAATTACATTCCTAATCCTAAGATTGTTTCTTGGAAATGCCCTCCTGCTATGTTTACAAGGTCAAGACAGATACTTCTTTCTCAACTAGATTGGGTCTCGTTGGTGGAGCTAGTTGGGTTCGCAGCTCTAATGGTATGTAGATGGGAGCTTTGTTGTTGATTTTGGCTGTTGTCTTATTTTGAGGGCTAAAACCTAGACTATTTTGAATGGTACGAAACTTGTTAAGAAAGTTGGCCTAGCCTATGTGATGGATAAGTGTGATAATTTTGCTGTTATCAATATGGATCAAGGTTCTTTTCACTCACACATGGATTGCTTAAATCTCATTAAGGCTATTAAATCTCTAGGTTCTTTCTTTTGGAGTTTCTCTATTGTCTATGTGCATTGTAAAAACCAATTTTACTTCTATTTTTTTTTTTTTTGTCTCGTGTAGCTTACCATTTTACTTTTGGTTTTCATGTTTTAGTTGATATGCCTTATGGTATATGGTTTTCGTTGTCCCATGATTTTGCTAATATTTTCTATTTTTGTTAGGTCTTTTTTTTTTTCCCTGGGTTTAGCCCACTCTTATGTATCAGAAAAAAAAAAGTATTTCGTCTCCCACCCCTAAAAGGTGAAATAGGATGACATGTGTCTCTTCTGCCATAACAAAAAGTCTTGAATTCAAGTTCTGAAAATAAATTATCTTTGAATACTTGGGAGGGGGGACTTTGTCACCATTTATGGGCTACCCGGTGTGCGTGTGTATATCTGCATTCTCGTACGTTCTTTCAACCTTTTCATGCGAGTGATCCAACCAACACTTCCCAAACTCATATAACCACTAAAGGCAACGTTACATCATACCCACAAACTTTAATAATTTAGTTTGACAAAAATGATATAAAGAAATTAGAATTTTACACGACTTTCTTTTTGCTGGGGCGTTCTCATAAAAGGATTAATGAGACATTTGTGAACAAATTCGGAAGTCTTACTGTGCATCCACAAAAAGGTAATTTTACAAGTCACTTTTTCCCACTAAATATTTTAAATTGGTTAGAAGATGTTATTAATTTTTTTTGCATTATTTTTGCTATTAAAATTGAAAACAAAAAAAAAAGAAAAATATTTCATTTTCTCTTCAACTAACCAATCGCATAATAGTGTCATGTGTTTTACAGTTTTGGAGTTAAATATCTCAAATTGATAAATTTAGTGACAAAATTTATTTATTATAAAAATTACAGTGACTTAATGACAAAAGTAACCTCAAACAAAATTTAATCATATTTTAAAATTAGTTAAAAGAAATTTGTTCTTATAGTATTATGGTATGCTATGTGTTTATTTGTAAGTATCAAGTGTCAAGAAATTGTTATAACAAAAATAAAATTCTTTTAATTTTAAAATATAAAAAATTAATATTGTACTAATTAAAATATTATAAATAAAATTGTATTTTTAATCAAACGTTAAAAACAATTTTGCAACATTCACCACACATCTTTATGGACAGAATCTTTGGAAAAAAAGACATGAGCAGAATAAATTGTGGACATATAACTTTCATGATTATATTCTTTTCATTTACTTTCACATGTGCTTTGCCCTTATAAGGGGGTGAAGAATATGGTCCTTAAATTCCAGCATCATCTTAATTATTAAAGTAACGGCCAAATCGGATTAATATATATATATATATATATATATATATATATATATATATATATATATATATATATATATATATATATATATATATATATATATATATATATTCCAACCAAAAAGAAAATACCATTAAACAAGGAAATATGAAACAAGAGCCGTTAATAAGAGATTTGGAAGATTAGCATTCCACGTAAACGCATTTTGAGGGGGAAATTAGAAATTTATATTTAGAATAATGGATGTTGGCTATTTTTTTTAAATGAAAAATCTATTTTGAAGTGAATACAAATATTTTTTAAATAAATATTTAATTATTATAATTTATAACACCTAATATTATCATATATGGATCCAATCCAATAGCTAAAAGCCCAATTGTTGATCAGAGGTCTAAAATACCTATCAACTATCTACACCGATTAGATACACTATCAAAATGATCGGACTTTTTGGTCGATTTATCCAGTATTAGTCAAATTTGATACATTCATAGGCTATACCTTATAAGCTGTCATATCATACGTTTTAAACCTACAAACTGTAGATATGGAAAGATATGGTACTCAAGTGCAACTGTAATCCAAATGCCTATATACATAGAAGAGACTCAAAAGAGAGGTATCTCATATATAATTACTTTCTCTCTCTATACTCTATCTAAAAACTCTCTGACTTAAGTTTTGAATTGTTAATTTCCTGCACATTAGGGATTAGTTTTCTTGTCTTGTAGATTAGCTATCGCTTATTAAGGATCGATGCTTGCCAGTTTCGCCTTGCAAACCAACTTGCTTTCAGTTTTGATATTTTGAGATTTGCTAATTGGTGCTTTCGTTGAAAGGAAAAGATGGAAAAATCTCAAAGGCGACATGACAAATCAGACCATTAAGAGGGAGCAAGGAGAGAGAAATCCAATGCATAAACAGACAAAATGCCTTAGAACCTTTTGCCCATCTTTGATGACGAAGAGCTCTTCGATGTTGTTAGCTAGCTTAATGACTCTACTCCCATCACGGCGAAATACCTCAAAGTTATCATAAAAGGTTTTGGTGGTAAGTTGCAAGATAGAATCTTACATTCGATTCACAAAAGGTAAGAAATCCTAAGCGTCTGTTAAGGATAATAAGGCATAGAGCAGGCAAAGAAATGAGGAAAGAATCTAGCCTTGTAATAGGGCAAAAGGAGTAATGATCAATGAAGAAAGGAATCACTTTAGTACTTGTTCGAGCATCAGAGAACATTATTATGAGGGTAAGGGTAAAAGGAAGATGAATCCCCCTGATGCTTGACCCTACGACAATAAAAGCAACTCTGAAAAGGATGGTGATTACATCCCCTTTCATTATGCCTGCTATTTGGTGTATGATGACTTGTTGTTCATATATACCCCCAAAAAGATCAAAATACAAAAAGGATGGACCAGTTGCAAACAAAGATGAGAGATGGTTCTTGCAAACCATCAAAAAGTTTGAGTTAGGCCACCCTAAAAGGCTCGTGTTCAACAGAAATACAGTTTTTGCATTATGCTAGGAGATTAGGGAGATTGGGCTTTTTCGTTGGTTCACAGAAGTGAGAACGCCAAGATACACCGGCAAAATTGATTCAAAGACTCACATATCTAAGTGTTTGACTCAGATTCAAATGTATTCTTATGACAATAGAGTATTTTTGTAACATTCTGAACTATAGGTACCCAAATAGCACTGTTGGATAGACTCAACCTTAAAGATGACTTGATAAAAGTAGAATAAAAATGAGTAAGAGTAGATAATAATGTTAAAAATAATATTAGTAGAGGAAAGGGTGAAATTAATGTTTGAAATTATACTTGAATGGGAACCGAAAAAATGAAATTGGAAAAATGGCAAGAAGGACTGAATAGAGATTTTGTTGGATTAGGGACCTTTATGAATCGAATTTAAGAGTCTATTTTGCAACTTACCACCCAAGCCTTTTAAGATAACTTTGAGGTCTTTCACCATGATGGGAGTAGAGTCATCGAGTTGGTTAATAGCATCGAAGAGCTCTTCATCATCAAAGACGAGCAGAAGGTCCATAAGCGATTTGTCTATTTGAGCATTGGATTTCTCTTGTCTTCTCCCTTTTGATGGTCTGATTTGTCGTTTCGCCTTTGAGATTTTTCCATCTTTGCCTCTTAATGAGAGCACTAATTGGTAAATCTGAAAATATCAAAATTGAAAGCAAGATGGTTTGCAAGGCGAAACCGATGAGTGCCAATCCTCAATAAGCGATACACGATTTGCAAGACAAAGAAGACTAACCCCTTAGTATGCAGGGGATTAGCACTCTAAAATTTAATTCAAAGAGTTTCTAGAGAAAGTATAGAGTAAGAAAGTAATTATGCATGAGATACCTCTATTTTGGATCTCTCTCTCTCTCTCTCTCTCTTATATATATATATATATATATATATATATATATATATATATATATATATATATATATATATATATATATATATGCCGCTTGGACAACTACTGCACTTGAGTACCAAATCTTTCTACATCTATAGTTTGCAAATTTTAGGTATCTGATGTGACAGTTTACAGAAAATATCCTATGAATGTGATAGATTTAACTAACATTGGGTAGATCAACCGAGGAATCCGATTGTTCTGACAGTATATTTAATTTGTGTAAATAGTAAACCTTTAGTCAACAATTCGGCCTTTGTCTATTAAGTCGGATTCAGGTATGATAATGTTAGACATTATCAATTAGTTTAGTACATATCAAATACATTCATTTGCTATTGCAAGCACAAGTAATGGAAAGTTTTTTGTTTATATATTTTCTTTTTCTTGAAAACAAAGTAATGCATATTGGATTTAAAAAAATTTCAATTTAAATATTTAAATTCTAAGTATGTCAAATTGCACATATTTTTATCCGAAAAAATCTTTATTTTCTTTTTAAGTAATTTTAGAGCAAATGAAATAAATTTAATTTTTCTCTTTTATTCCTTATAAGTTTAATTTTTTAAAAACATTACAAGTCATAAAAGTAGTGAAAAACGAATAGTGATGCACCAATCATAATAACTTGGCGTGCCATCCCGTTATTAGGGTCCACTTGTTTTTCCACATAAAGAGAGTCCTCCAATTGTAATGAAAATAAACATTGAAGTCTAATTTGTTACATTTTAAACCTGAAGTATTAATATGTGAAGTAGGTGAAAATTTGTACCGTATTCATGAAATTAACTCTTCATTCCAATTTAAAGCCTCCCTTTAACCCAAAGAAAACACTTCCATGTTATCCATTTTATTACACGCAAAATGCATCTTTAAATCCCTGAATTCTTATAATTTTTTACATTAAATATCTTTAAAAAAAATTCTTGATTATATTCTTATATTTTAATATAAAATAACATGCAGTCCATCACTAATAGAACTGACACACGTATTTCAATTGCTAATATAAAGCAATACATTTTTTTTGTAAAGCAATTTCATGTGAAAAATAATATAAATTTAGAGACCCTAATTGAAAATAAATTTTATTAGCATAACGCATTATTAACAGTAACATATGCGCTAATGTGCAGTACACGAGGAACGGTGCGTTGACTCGTATTAAAATATAGGGACTTCATATACACACACACACACCTGGACTTTTTAATTTTCATACACAACGGATCCTAAAATACAAATGTGAAATTTCCCTCCCAACGAAAAAGATACGTGTAATTTTTTTATGTAAACTTAAAAGCACACATCTCACTTTCATTGCAAGGAAAATTGCATATTAGCATTTAGGAACCTATTGTGTAATAAAAATTAATTGTTTAGGGGGCTAAGTGATTTCTCAAAAAAAAAAATTGAGAGGACGAAATTGTAAGTTCAGAGAATGAGTATGGTATTAAGCCTTGAGAAAAGCAAAACAACTAAATGAAGCAATGCAATGGATGGACTATCGAGCTATAAACATAAATTCAGGCTTCAGGATCCCCACTTCATTTTTTTTTTTGGACTTCCAAAATATGTACTACATGATCTAGAAATATTTTCATCCAACAGTAGTGTAAAAATAGTTGACCTAGCTAATAAATAGTTGATCCAGCGAATCAATGTTATAAAGGATCAACTCAACATGCTGCAAATTGTGAAATTGACAATTACTCAATATAGGCATGCCAACAAGTTTGTAGCCTATACCATAATAAATCTTCAAGGAAGAAAAAAAGTCCCCTTGCAAATCGATACTAATAAGAAATTTAGATTAGCCAACTGAACATATAAAAAAGCTTTTCTGGTCTACCGATTGCATGTTTAGTTCGCATGTAATACAACGGACAAAACTGAGAGATATATCAACAAGAATGAAGTAAAATGTGCAAGCATAACAGCCAACATGGAAGGTGGACCATACCTATATAGATGTAAGTGGCACTGTTCCATGCCCAAAGTGAGTGCACCCAGTTCCAGAAGTCTCCAATATTGAAGCAGTCAGCCCCTTCAAATATAAGTTTCAAAGTGAAAAATCCAACTGGTGGAAATGCAATAATAACCAAAACCATATTGCAAATAACCCTCAGACAATTCCTTATGCTTGCAGCTCTAATGTCAAGCTTCAAAGGGTAAGCCATCAAACATGTGGGGACCATTAATAATGCCCCAATTTCTGCTGTACCAAAATTAACAACTGACATAAGCAACAAACCAATGAAAACAGCTGAGATGGTCACTGATTTTAAAATCGCCCATTTGCCTTTTTGATATCGAGAAGCATGAGAAAACGGTGAACCCAGTGTAAGGTACAAGATGAGGAGGCTAAACATGGACAGCAATACCCAGTTAAGAAAACTAGTTGCTGGACTCAAATCAGGTATTGCACATATAAAATATGGAAGTAACACGACTATCAAACCCCACACATGAACCACAAACACTTCTTTAGCTGCATAAAGCCATTTCCATGTCTTGAAAGTGATATCCGTCTCATCTGATGTAGTGGACTCTGAAGGAATTGATTTCCCATTCTTCTTGCCCAGATCCAATTTATTAGCATCAGCATAAAGGGATGCAGCAACCAGGGGCAGTGGAGCAACAAGAAGTGCAAATGCAATCATGTAGACTCCAACTGACACGAACTTACTAGGAGATGTTAAAAGGTATAGAAAAAATGACTGGTGAAACTTCTCAAGGAGGTTATTCACTGATCTTACAACACCTTCAATCAACCTACATTACACAAAAACATTAAGTCAATAAAAGCAAAACATAGCATTATGTATTCTTCAATTTCATCGCCAAATGAGTCCCAACTTAAAATCATAAAGCTGAAAAGTTTCAAAAGAAAAGGGTATCAATAAAGAACTTCCAACGTAAAAATAACTCTAGAAGCAGAAGATACTCTAAGAAACATCACAACTTCAAATGCTTTCTTAATTAGGTGTTTAGAATCCCCAGAATTATTAAAAAACCACCCTCTAATGCAGGGCTCTACAGGAAACCCAAAAACCTGCCCAAACTGACAAAACAACCCGAATTTCATTCTCTGTGCAGTTCTTGTCTTTAACTAGTGGGGTCTTGGTATTAAATACACAAAATGACAATTTATTTATCTGAACATTTTTCTTTTGCAATTACTGAAGCATTTGCATTATTCAAAGTGATCCAAAGTGCCAGAGTGATTTAAAACAATATAAGCTTAATTTCCATATCAACTAATACAGGAAAGCAAAAAGCATATGCTCTTCCATTGACACACTTGGACATGCTCATGGTTGTAGGAAGAAAATTTTGACAAATGCTTAGAGATATGCAATCAAAAACTATTTTATGTTCATCCTAAACCAACTCAATAGATTTGCATTAAGGAAAAAGGAGATAGTGGGTTCAGAGAGAGAAAGCAGACAGGTTGCAGCAATGAGGGCCCAGAGTAAAGTGTCATATGAAGGGGGCATGATTTTTTTTACTTGATTATAATGCGAACACATAGCTACATGGCAAAGAAAAGCCAAATTTAATATTACTTTATTTTTAAATCTACCCTAACACTCAAATAAGTTAATTACAATGTGGTCCACTCTCAAATGCTTAATTGCCAAAAGGAAAAAAAAAAAATCAAACAGAAAGTCTTACAAAATTATAGGCACTCAAACCTGATATTATTTTGGCTTCAAAGTTCATAATTACTCCCAACCCAAACCAAGAGAACGTACAAGTTAAACTACAACATAAACTGATCATTTTTTTCTCTATATGTTAGTAGTTTCTTGTGTCTTTTCTGTTGCCTGCAACTACAACCTCCACAGATTTGCGATAAAGCTGAACTCTTATTCTCTTGTGGACAGATTCCACCAGGTCTCCCTCAATTATTTTCTACTGATATTTTCTCAGTGGTTTCACAAGCCTGATAACTAGGACTGTTCACCAAAGTTGGCAAAATGAACCACCCAGCCCAAACCAAAAAAAAAAAAAAAAAGAAATGAATTCAATAGTTCAGGTTGGGTCAGTTTTTATATAGAACAGATAATGTTTTGTTGATTTGGTTAAATTATTCTATTTTTACTAAAACCAACCGCTGATAACTCCACAAGCAAAAGTGTTACAATCTTGAATGCTTGAAGAGAAAACCCTTGAGTGATCTTAAGGCTGCAGCTATCAATGACTCATTTTTCTTTCATGGTTCAGTGACCTAGTGGACAACTCTTGAATCCACAGGTATGTATAACTTGAGTTGGATGCTTGAAAGAGTGAAGTATATTTTAAACTAGTTTTGCACTATTTTTTCCAAGTTCAATTCTTCTCGAATACTATGTTTTTACTTTTACTTTACTCTCTTGCTAAAAAGAGCCTACCTTTCTCTAATAAAATTTTGATTGGATAGGCTATGGATCTTACAAATTAAAATTTTGCTTGAATAGGCTTATTAAAATTAATTTTATAAAATCAAAATTAAATCGGTAAGTTTCAGTAAATTAATAGTTAACCTCAAGCTATAATTTAACAAGTAACTTGAGATTGTTATTTATAAGTACAAGAATTTGAATGGATCATTCTGCATCAATTTTCGTATTATATCATATCAAGAATTAACTCAATATTTTTGGTCCAAATTATAAAAAGTATTGGTTGAATTGATATTTAGATTAAATATTTCAAATGTATTTGCAGAGTTAGACTCTGATACAAAATTGTAAGAGTGAGAATCTATTCACTTAATTCCATTAAAAAATATACAGGTATTTATACAATATACTAGAGCTAAAATAGGAAAGAATCAAATCCCTATAATTATGCTATTTTATAGGAACATTAGCTGTACAAATATCTTAACACTCCCCCTCAAGCTGGAACATAGGTATTGATCATGCCGAGCTTGTTACAGATGTAATCAATCCGATTTCCAGGTAAAGCTTTAGTAAATACATCAACTAATTGACTCCCTGTTCTGACATATGAAGTTGAGATTGATCCATCTTCTAGCTTTTCCCGAGTAAAATGACAATCGACTTCTATATGTTTGGTTCTCTCATGAAATACATGATTACTTGCAATATAAATTGCTGCTTGGTTGTCACACCATAAGTTCATTTGTTTAGATTGAACAAATCCAATCTCCCCAAGCAAATGACGTAGCCATATGAGTTCACAAGTAATCTGTGTCATAGCTTTATATTCGGATTTTGCACTTGATCGAGATACTATACTCTGCTTCTTACTCTTCCAAGAAACGAGATTACCCCCAACAAAAACACAATAACCAGTGGTAGAGCATCTATCTGAAAGATATCTTGCATAATTTGCATTTGTGAAACCTTCTATAGTGTGGTGACCATGGTTTCGATATAAGATACCACGTTCTGGTGTACTTTTTAGATATCTCAAAACATGTACAACAGCATCCCAATGTGAGGTTCTGGGAGATGACATGAATTGACTAACAATACTTACTAGAAAAGCAATATCAGGACGAGTGATAGCAAAATAGTTCAATTTTTCCACAACCTTCCTATACTATTCATGATTCTCAAACAAGTCTCCATCTTCAGCTTTCAACTTCACATTTGGTATCATAGGCACATCAAATGTTTTTGTCTCGATAAAACCAGCATCATCTAATAAATCCAGACAATATTTTCTTTGAGATAGATAAATCCCCTTACGACTGCGAAAAACTTCAATCCCTAAGAAATATTTCAATGGTCCTAAATCCTTTTTTTGAAAGTGAATCCCAAGGAATGCTTTCAATCTATTGATCCCAGTTTCATCACTTCCAATTATCACTATATCATCCACATACACAACCAACAAAATGCATCCAGAACTAGAAAATGCAAAGAACACAGAGTGATCATATGCGCTTCATTGTAGGCCAAACCAATCTAGCTTTCAATCGAGCAACAGAACTATCTGGATTCATTTTAACAGTAAACACCCATTTACAGCCAATGGCCTTTTTCTGGGAAGGCAAAGGCATAAGATCCCAAGTATGATTCTGCTCTAAGGCCATCATCTCTTCTTTCATCGTAGCTTGCCAACCATCATGAGCTAATGCTTCAGCAAGGAACGTGGGAATAGCAAGAGAGTCTAAGGAAGCTACAAAAGACTTGAAGTAAGGAGATAAAGCATGGTAAGACACAAAAGAAGAGACAGCGTAAGTACATGTTCGTTTAACTTTACGAAGAGAAATAGGAAGGTCAAGGCTAGCATCTGGTTGAGATGGAGGATCTGAATACGAAGCAGAAGGTGTCTCGATAGGATGGTGCATACGTCGAAAATAAATTTGACGAATAACAAGTTGAGAGGTAGGAGAAACAATTTGTTCATTGACAGCATAAATAAGAAAACATCACCTGAATCGTTAGAGTGCGAAGGAGATGACACAGGAGAACCAAATAAAGGTGTATGCTAAAAAAATGTAACATCAGCAGATATCAAATAACCTAAAGAAGAAGTGTAACAACGATACCCCTTTTGTGCATGAAAGTAGCCCATAAAGACACACTTAAGAGATTTAGGATCTAGTTTTGAAACCTGAGGTCATATGTCTTGAACAAAACAGGTACTTTCAAAAATTCGAGGAGCAAGATGAAATAGTGTAGATGAGGAAAAAAGAAGAGAAAATGGAATCTGACAGTCAAAAGATAAGAGGGCATTGTTGTAATAAGAAAACAAGTAATAGAAACAGCATCTACCCAAAAAACTTTAGGAACCTACATATGAAACATTAGAGCCCGGGCAACTTCTAATAAGTGACGGCTCTTCCACTTAGCTACACCATTTTGCTGAAAGATAACAATACAAGAAAATTTACGAATAATACCATGCTGAGAGAGATAAAATTTAAAAGAATGTGAAACATATTCTTTAGCATTGTTACTTCTCAAAATACAAATGAATTTATTGAATTGAGTCTTAATTTCAGCATGAAAAACACAAAATATAGTAAACAACTCAGAACGAGATTTCATAGGATAAGGCCAACTAACTCGAGAATAATCATAAAAAAATATCAGAAAATAACGAAAATCAAGTTTAGAAGTAACAAGACAAGGATCCCATACATCAGTATGAACCAAGTAAAAAGAAGATTCAACACGTTTATTTAGTCTAGGAGAATAAGATACTCTATGATGTTTAGCAAATTGACAAGCTTCACACTCTAAAGTAGATTCTCGTTTAAGAATAGGACATAACTTTTGTTAAATTAAAAGAGGAGGATGACCAAAACGACAATGAAGCTGCAAAAAAGAAGACGAGCTTGTGCACGCAATGGATTGAGGCACAAGTCCAGAAGTTGATTCAAGAGCATACAAGCCATTCACCAGACACCATTTACCAAGAATTTACTTCATCACAAGATCCTGAAAAAGACAAAAATTAGGATAAAAAATAACACAAAAGTTAAGATTTTGGGTAATTTAGCTAGCAGATAACAAGTTAAATGTAAATGATGATAAACATAAAACATATGATAATGGGAGAGAGTTTGTTGGGTTTGCTGTCCCACTCCCAATTACAGAAGCAGTAGATCCATCGGCCAAAGTAACACGAGATAAATTATCAGTAGACTTAAAAGAAGAGAATACTTGTATTGCCAGTCATGTGATCAGTAGCACCTGAATCAATAACCAAACTATGAGATGAGGTGAAAAGACAAGCAGTGGGGTTACCTGTATTAGCCAAAGCTGATATCCCAAAAGATAACTGCTGTGAATCATAAGTGGCAGTTAAACGGGCATACTCATCGATTGAAATGGTAATAGAAGTGGAGGACGACTGGGGAATTGGTAGGATGTCATCCTGAGTAGCAATGTTGGCAAACTTTTTATTATGCATCTGACCTGAGTTCTTAGGAGGTTTCCCATGCAATTTCCAGCAATTCTTTTTTATGTGCCCCTCAACTCCACAATAATGACATGTACGAGAGTTACCACTATTCCCAGCAACAGAACCACTATCATTTCCACTTTTGCCACCACGATTACCATTCAAAGTATTACTAACCAATGCCATTGTATCATTGGACACCATACCAGAAGGCAGATCACCATCTTTACAAACTCGAAGTAAACGAGCATAAACTTCAGTAAAAGAAGGAAGTGACTCATTAGTTAACAATTGTGTGCGTGCCACATCATATTCAGATCCCAATCATGCCAAAAAAACACTGTAACACAATTTGCTCTTCTTGTTCTTGCATTTGCTTTATGTTAGCCACAATAGGAAACATAGCTCGCTTGTCTTCAAATGCTTGTTTCACTTCAGTATAATATTGAAATAGGGAACGACCTTTTTGTTCTACTCGATAAATTTTTAACGAAAGGTCATGAACACGAGACATATCTTGTTTGCAAGCATATAAAAATTTCAGATATTCCCACAATTCCTTGACACTATCACAATGATTCACAACATCATCAACAGCAAGATCTAAAATATTCTGAATTTGATTAAACAACCTATAATCCTCCATTAACCACTTCTTTCTAGCATTGGCAGCATCTTTAGGTGGTGGAATACCAGTTAAGTGATCTTCCAAATCCATACTAGTCACAAATCTACAAATAGTTCTCTTCCATTGTGCATAATTACTACTTCCAATTAACTTTCGATCAATAATTTTGGACGAACCCAACATAATTTCCAAGACAGATTTCTTATCACCAGTCTCAACCATTTAAAACAGTCCCAAACAACTAGAGAATAGACAATGTGTAACAAATAAATAGCTAAACTCCTCAAATAATTCAAAAAGAATAGAATTCCAACACAACAGAATCCTAACAAATATCCAGCCTTCTCAACTAGTCACCCAACAAACAAAAATTGAACAAAGAATAGAACCTGAAGAATAGAAACTGGATCAGAAATTCAGGAGAATCAAACACCATCAACAGAGAAAACTACCTCAAGAGAACACCGGAATCTGACCGAAAATGACAGGGCGACGTCAGAGATGAAGTTAGAGGTCCAACAGGCAAGCCACGCCCTTCACTAGTTAGCGCATGAGGAAGAACGATGAAATTGGATCGGAGCGTGAAGTCCACTCGCAGCTCCAATGGTCATCAGAAATTGTGCAGAGGCCAAACCGATGGAAGCGAGCCTCCTTGTGGTGGCGATGAGGTAAACCGGTCACCGAAAAATATGGCCTTAAGAAGCAGACGGGATCTTCACACCAAGATCTAGATAATAGAAAATCCAGAAGAAGATACCGACAAGAGGAAATCGCAAACCTCAGACTAGAAACCCTAAGGCTCTGATACCATGTGAAAGTGAGAATCTATTCACTTAATTACATTGAAAAATATACAGGTATTTATACAATATACTAGAGCTAAAATAGGAAAAAATCAAATCCCTATAATTATGCTACTTTATAGGAATATTAGCTGTACAAATATCTTAAAATATCTTAACAAAAATATAAATGAAAGAAAAAAATTTTAATTCTTTTCTTGTTTGCAATTACTATTAATTTGACAGATCTTAACTTCAAGAAAAGAAAAATTTTTTTTAGCACTTGAAGATTATAATTTAACATTTCATTATCAAAGGAGTTCATTTATAAAATAATATATTAAAATATAAGCATAAACCGTATCCAAACCATTGTAGATTTTGTTGGATTGGATTGGTTTATTGAACAGACCACCTAAAGTTAAGTTTATTGGGTTGGGTTGGGTTGGTTCATCTCAAATTTGACCCAAGTCAACCCATGAACAGCCCTATAACTACTTGCTGACTATCAAGGCTGTTAGCACAACCCTATCTTCCCTTATCTGGTGGCTAATGAGTCAGAACTTGACAACTAATACTTGCTAACAATCTTTCAAGCAATTATAAATCAGACCCAGCAACAGAATCAACATGCTGATTGGTATATCACGTCACCAACAAAATGTCATGATACTGGATCTATATTATTATATACTATTCAAATCTTAAAGGTTAACTTTGGTTCAGAGCTCACTTTTGGGGTTCTAGCTGACCTCATATGAGATGATTTAGTGTGTTACTCATTGATTTGGCTACAAAATTTGGGCTTTTCCAATATTTTGTTCTGTAGCTGACTAAATAGCAGCCTTTGATAGTCAGTAAACTCTAAATTTGTTCTGTTTCTGATAAAAGTTTTGTTAATTATTTTCCACTTTTCATTGATTTTCAAATCATTCAAAATTAGTCATAATGGCATGCAAAATCTTTCTTTAAGATCGTTTATTGAGATAATAATTTGATTTTTGCTACTTTTGAGACCACTAAAAGTCCAAAAATGAAAGGTGAATTGATGCATATTATTTAATCAGCATCAACCAGAGTCAGATTGCAAAAATATCAAATTAAGATTGTAAGTTAGTTGAACTAATCACCCATAACCTGGTATAGACCAACCCCCCATACTGCCTTATGTGTAAGAACTGCTTGTCTCAATATTGCCTAAAAAATGTCTCTCCCTGACAATTTATAATAAAAAATGAAATCAAACTAAACCTGACATCTCAAAGATTTCCCTGGCATTTTCTGTTACAAACTCCTTCTAGGCCAAACCTAATAGTGAAACTTATTAGGGCCTAGGGGGAATTGCTCGCCTAAGCCCTAATAAGTATCACCATTAGGTTCGGCCTACGAAGGAGTCCATAACATTTTCCATGAGAGCTAATGCCTTCCATTTAGTACCAGTGCTAAGAGATGACACACCAAAGTGAAAATGGAATAAGAAATATGCTCTAACAATTGGGGATTAAAGATCCAAATCACTTTTATTCATAAGTAAGAACCCCTAATCGGTACAAGGCTGTCACAAAGCCTAATCTGTAATGTGAAAATGAAGTCAGCAGCGATACATGGCCAAGAACGCCTAATCTGTTAAAGGCTCTCACAAAACCTAATCTGTAATGTGAAAATGAAGTCAATAACGATACATTGCCAGCAACTGAGATTTGAATCCAACCACTTTCATTCAAAAGTAACAAAGCCTAATCTCTAAAGGGTCTGAGAAAACATAGTAGCAGTTTCTGCAATGCAATTGACTGCAAAACAACTTCTATTTTGCAATGATAGTTTTGTAACTGAAAAATTAGTAACACTAGAAATTCAAACATGCACTGACCTGCCACCTCGCATAATAAACTCATTCTGCCTAGCTTTGTTATAAGAAGAAACTTTGGGCGAGATTTCCAAAGTAATTGCATCAACTTGGAAATCACGGAAAGCTCCATGAGAACCTGTAGGAATACCAAGTGCCTGAAAGGAGGAAAAAAAACTTGCAATGTAACTACAGGCAGGCCACCTCCAAAATGAAGAAAGAATAAGACAGATGAGAATCCAAATCAACCAAATAAGTAGACTACCTGGTAATACAGCGAACTTGCAAGCGTAGCAGTGCCTTCAACATAATCCGCAGCTGGGATACCAAATTTCCAGTCAGGATTTAAACTTCTGGCCATGTTTCCTAGTACTTCAAATGTTTTTCCCAGAATCTCAATCCATTTCAAATCAAGTAAAGACCAAAATTTCTGAACCTTCACACGCAAACCTTGCCTATGTACAGCTAAATAGTTCACAATATTAATAAGGTCTAGGTTTGGCATCTGCCCATTTGATGCCTCAGCATAGATACTAAGAGTGTCATCCCACGATTCATTTCTATCTGTAACCTTTACAACTAGGGCCGCAGCCATGGTCCCAGCACGTCTAAACCCGTCAGATGTCTTTCTTTGCAAAACAGAATTGTCTTCAAATATGTGCAGATTATTGCCGTTGTCACATGCATCATTGTTTAAGGAACCCAAACCTGAAAATAACGGCATATGATAATCTCCTAGCCAAGAAGCAACTGAGGCATATTCACCATACTGTGAATCAGCAATGAGCCATATGATATCCTTGGCCAGCCATGTAGCCCGTGAAAGCAACGAGAATACTGAATATGCAATACTCAAAGATAGAGTTTCACTCAAATCACTTTTGCCATAATTGTAAGGTGTGACTAAGACAATGGCTTCCTTGCCATCACCACGAGGTGCTCTTATTATTCCAATGGTGTTGATGCCATATGATGAACAGCTAGAGTTGCCTCCTATTATCCCAGAATCAGGGCTTGAGAAGAAATGCAGAGGACGAAAATGACTCAGATGTGGATGAAACTTGTGATAACCAAGTTCAGCACCCAAGTTTGAAATATAACTGGCAAGGAGCCTTCGATTTTCTCTGTAAAACAAGAAACACAAACATCAATTGCATTTTCCTTTCTTCCATTTCCACATTCCTTTTCATAGGCAAAGCAGAAGAGAACAACAGAGACAGATAAAAGTAATGGAGATTTCATGAGTTATTTTCACCTAGTAGAGCAGCATCCTGCACTTCACTTGGATAGACCTGGAGCATATTATCTAATGAAGTCATGTGTAGCATAACCAAAAAAGGGGATTATTTAATGAAACTCTGGGAAGCCTTAGCTGGATCACAATAATTAAACTCTCTCAGATATTCTATTTCAACATAAGAATAACAGATTTTAGAACATGCAAAGAATTGCTGTATTAGTTGCCTGGATAAACTAAACTATCTAGATCCTACCCTACAAAAGGTCTCAACTTCACAGACTTTGCTCAAACCGCCTTTTGTACTAGCCAAAGAATATCTTATAAACAACTTTGGTCATATAATAAACTTGCGTACAATTTCAAGGATCATTAAATTTTGAAGTATCTCATAACCTATCAAAAGAAGCAGAAGAGAACCACAGGAATGCAAACATGGGTTATACACTTTAAAAAACAAATGCAATTGTTATCAAATGGAAGATTATAATGCAAGAAGAACAAATAAAACTTCAGCATTTCTAAAGTTGAAAGAACAAAAAGGCGCATTGTACACATACATGCCTAAGTCGTCAGATCCCGGATTTAAGCTACTTAAGTCCTTCACCAATCTATTTGCTTCTGAAATGTCATGATTCGAAAGCATGGAACTTGCAGAACCTGTAAAAAAATGATTTAACAGCTAATAACTGCCAATCGTAGCGTTAGCATTTCAAAAGAAATTATTGAAACAGAGGAAGTAAAGTGGCCAAACCAGGCATGAGGGCATTTTCGGAAATGTAAGTGTTCTTGGCGAGCACTGGCAATAGGAAAAGAGCTAAAACCCCAGCCGTACAACAAGCAACACTGAGAATCGCTCGCCATAAATAAAGGAACAATTAACGGCAAGAAGAAACCGATAAGAGATTCAAAATTTAGTGATCCAAAGAAGAAGTACCTAACAAGGAGACTGTGATAGATGAGGAAGATCCCAAGCCGCACAATTGGTCTTGGCTTTATCTTTGGGGTTTCAGTCTCCTGTTCTGTCTCCGCCATGATTTAATAATTCAAGGTATCTTCCAAATTCGATCGCCTGAGCTGAGAGAGACTAACACTTTGTTTGGATCAAGTGGAGTGGGACTGATTGAGCAGAAAGCATATCGAAATTACTTACTTCCCCTGATTAGGATTTTAAAAACCATATAATTTTGTGCAGGGATGATCGCGGGGCGGGTGGAGAGGCTACTCCCTCATCTAAGGACGAAGTGGAAATCAATAGTATTTAGGAGAAAAAATTATCTCTATTTTTGTCCTCGCAGAAATTTTTGTTTTTGCATAAAAAATATTTTTATTTTTTAAAAAAATTTAATTATAACTAAAATATAATATTTAATAATTAATTATAATTGAAATATAATATTTAATAATTAAAAATATAAATTTAATTATAAATTAAATTAATATAAATTTTAATAATTGATAAAATTAAAATTAAATATAATTTAAAACTAAATTATATAAATATAATTAAATTTAATAATTAAATTTCGGGAGCGGAAAAATTTCGGGACGGGGACTATAATCTCCGTCTCCATCCCTAATTCTAAGTCGGAGAATACTTTTCCCCATCCTCGTCCCCACGAGAGAATTTTTTAGGGATTTTTCGCCTCATTCAAAGTGGTTCCCCACCGGAGACGAAAATTTTTCGTCCCGTGATCATCCCTAATTCTGAGCAGAACCCAATGAAAAATCAAAATTTTCGATTAACTTTATGTTAAACATTTTATTTTTCGGGTAAATGGAATTAAAGTGGATTGGAGTAACTCAGTTATTCTGTTCGTTTTGTAAAAATTACATAGTAGATGGGAGTAGACGATAATAGATGAGAGTAATTAATTACTCTATATTTTTAAAATAAGTTACTCCCAATTTGGGAGTAGATGGAAATAATTCTATATTTACTATAAAATTTTAAAGAGTTACTCTCATCTACTCTATATTTATTTTAAATTTGCTAAACAAGGGAGAGTAAATGAGAGTTACTCCCATCTATTCTACTCTCATCTACCCTATCCAAATGGAGGCCAAAATAATTTGCTGAAATTATCAAATTATTCCTTTTTTTATAAATAAATTTTCAGCAAGGGTGTGCTTGGCCGTGCACAATCCTTTATTATTGTGTATTTGGTTGTGAATATCATATTTTTTCTGTGTTTGGCCGTGCATCATCATACCTAAATTCTTGCTTGGCAGTGCATGAGTGTTCTTCATCCCATGCTTGACCGTGTAGAGTTTTTCTTCTTCGGTTATTTGACCGTGCACAAGATATAGTTTTTAAAGTAACTTTCAAATTAGCTGGAGTTTTTTTCCTATTCTAATTGGGAAGCAACTAATTGGTCATAATCCTTTCCTGTTTATGTTTATCAAGTGAAGAAGATTTAAAAAGAGAAGAGAAGGGCAGTATTTAGATATTATTTTTATACATCAGGACATAACTATCAAATATATATATAAAAATTTAATTTACTTTATGCACTTATTAAATTATTTAAATAATAAAATAAAAATAACTAAAAATACAAATACTATTACTTCTATTTTCACTTATTAAAGTAAATACAATTTACTCCTATTCAGGCTTTGTTTGGATGGCAGTGATGAAAATAGACGGAACCATAGTAAATAGGGGTAAATAAATAGAAGTTACTATAATGTACTCCCCTACCCTGATTTGATAAATCGAAAATAAATATAAAATAATTAAAGATAATTGAGTTACTCTAACTTACTTTAATTTGATCTACTCCGTCTCCCTGTATCCAAACAAGAGCTAAAGGCGCCATTGAGCTATCCCGACCTGCGAGTCCGATCTTTCTGCCTTTGACTGTTCTTTTGACTCCAACACGTGGCATGATGCTATTCGTTCTAAATTTGCAAGCGGCGCCGTATTGCTTGCTTCGAAGGCCCCTACTTTCTAGCTGTTAAAGTAATGCTGATACGGAAAAAAATGGTGTTCGAAGGCACCAATGGCCATCTCTATTTGAGTCTTTAATTGCTAACTTCAAACAGTATTTGCAGCAAAAGATCGTTCTTCATTTTGAATCCAGAAACGGTGCATTTTAGAATCAGGAATATTGTCCAATTCAAATTCCATTTCCCTTTAATTTATTAAAGAATCAGATACCGCGGCTTTCAATTTCCGTATTCAGAGTTAGCGAATCAAATCTATGATACTCGGGATGATAGAACTAGCAAGAATTTGAAATTCTTGGGCAATTTTGAAAATTTTATTGGCTATATAAGCTCGGTTTTGCCCGGCGGCCGTTGGTGGAATTTGAGTGATTCTGAGGAAGGAAATTCGGGAAAGAAATTCAATTACAGTGAGGGAAGCTCTACTTCGAATGTGGAATTTGCTCGGAAATGATCAATGGATTGTGTTTGTGGCATTTGCTTCCTTAAGTATAGCTGCGATTTCGGAAATAACGATGCCGAGTATATTGGCAGCGTCTATATTCTCAGCAGAAAATGGGGAGGACATGGCTTTCTCTAAGAATGCTTATTTGCTGGGTATGTTGTGCTTGATTTCTGGAATTAGCAGTGGCTTTCAAAGTGGGTGTTTTGCCATTGCAAATGTTATCCTGGTGAGAAACCCAAGTTTTGATTTCTTGGAATAATACATAATTTCCCACTCAAATCCTCTTAAAAAGCCTCTTGCACTTTATTACTTTTTGCTAAAATGGAACTTAATACGCTTGTAAACCTCTCAGAGTTGAACTTAGTAGTCTTTCAAACTTGTAAAAGGTCCAAAACATAAAAAGGGGCGATTTTTGTGGACCAGTTGAGGAGAAATATGTATCAAGCAAAATATTTTCTATGGAATTCTTGGCTTTTTCAACTTTTGAGTCTATATTTTGATGTTATAGTTTAACATATATTCATTTCACTATTTTTTTTTTTCTTTTTGTGCTTTTTATGGAGGAAATATGTGATGTTCCCTTATGCAATCAGGGAAGCTCTGTATTCGGCTCTTATCTATCAGGCTTGTGTTCCATTTAGGTTCTTATATCCTGGATTTTTCTGATGATAATTTTCTTGGATTCAGGATCTAAGCTTCTTTGACAAAGAAGAAGTCGGTGGCTTGACTAGCAGGCTGGGCTCAGATTGTCAACAAATTTCCAATGTTACTGGAAAGAATATCCATTTGATAATACGCAATAGCCTTCCGGTTTTAGTTTTTATTTGTCTGATCCCATCCTTCATTTGATGATTCTTTTGTTCTATAGTCTAAAGTTTCGTTTTAATTTCTCAAATGCTCAGGGTACAGGTGCTTTGATCAAATTATTTCTTCTAGATTCTTTTACCATAAATGAACCAACTCCAACAGAAAAATTTATTAGGCCGATTCAAAACTTACTTTTGAATTTGGATAGGTACCTGTTCTAGAGCATATTCACTTTCTGTAGGAGCAGATGAAGTGGTTGCACTGGCAAAACTATTATCCTATTTTTTTTTAATTAATATATGCTATCCCAAGGTACAAAGATTGACTATCATCTCTATTTTGAAAGGTTGGACTCAGCGGAAGTGGAAAAAGCACACTAGTTAATCTCTTGCTTCGTCTTTATTAGCCAACTAACCGTCAGGTGAACACAGTAATGCTATCTCACTTTGACACTCTTCAGTTTTAGTAAAAGAATCATATAGGATTCTTACTTGATGTATGTATGAAATTGCTTTTGCTTTCATTCAGTGACTTTTTCTGATCGACTCAAAAAGTGAATTAAACATTGCAATTGTTATCGCTTTTCTTGAATGCTTTAAATTGTTGCATGTAACTTCCGCAAGAAATGAATACACTATTTTTTGTTCTGTAATATTGGAAAGCTATCGAGACTATCTTTGTGTTGCAATGGTTGAAGAATTTGATGCCCTCGTCAAAGTAGAAGATATATAAATGACGGCTCGTCCATAAAAATGAAATACTGCAATGTGGGTTAAAAATCTTCAGAAATGTCAGGAGAATGCCACATTGCTCAACTGCTACTTTAATTTGAACTATTATGTTCAATATTTGCGTAATCAGTACTAGATGTGCTAGTGCAGTCTTGAGCTATTACGGATAAAATCTTTATTATTTTTTCCTTATCAAGCGGCGTTATTCAGTTCCAATGTTTTGTCTTTGAACACTGTTTTTTGTGAGTTCAATCTTACATGAATGTCTTTTAATTTCAGATCTATGTCGATGGCCATAGTCTCCAGGAATTGGATATGAGGTGGCTCAAAGAAAATGTAGGATATGTTGGACAGGTTGGACAATTTCGCTTGTGAGTACCACTTTCAAGAAGCCGTGATGCTAAAAGTTATGATTCTAAGCAGGAGCCAGAGCTCCTCGATGTAAAGTCAAACATCACATATGGGTGACACTGTGACTCTAAGCTGGAAGACATTGAACGTGCTGCAGAGCTGGCCAATGCTCATGAATTTATTTCTTCTCTTCCTGATGGTTATGAAACATTGGTGGATAATGTTTTTTTAATTGGTGGACAAAAGCAGCGAATTGCTATTGCTAGAGCCATCCTCCGAAACCATGTTATTCTGATACTTGAAGTTAGAGAAAACATTATCAGCATGCAATAACCTACTAAACACATCTTTAAGAATAAAAATTTTAGAATCAGAAAAAATTTGAGATTTGGCCATCTCAAATTCAGATAACAAACCAGCTAAAAAACTCATTACTACCATTTTTTCTCTCTGAACCTGTTGCTCTCTAATAGCCACACTAAAAGGTAAAAGTATGTTCAATTTTTCATAAATTTTTTTAAACTCCATAAAGTAAGTAGTGAGTGATTTTGCTTCCTTCTTAACACGATAAAAGGCTTTACAAACATCATAAATACGAGACTCATTTCTTTTATCAAAATATAAAAAAGTCAAATAATCAATTAACTATTTTACACGCTCTGATTAGATTCCAAACAAAACACACACAACAACAACAACAAGAAGAGGAACAAAACTCAAATACTGGATTTGTATTGATAGCAAAACAGAATACAATATAGTTTGTATCTGTAAATAGTTCTTACAAGCAATAATAGCAAGTATTCCAGCAATGCTTCCAAAGGGAAATACAAGAACAAATAATGAAAAAGAAGAACGAAAAGAAAAACAGGAGAAGAGACCTCTATTGCCCTATTCCCTTTCTCCCTTGTTCAGCCCCTGCTGAACCCAATACAAACATTCCCAATTCATACCCCTTCTCTCAGCTCGCAGCTATTTATATCTAGTCTCCTCTTTTCTCTCCTCACACATAACCCATTTCAACCAGCTCAGCTGCTCCTGCATTTCCCGCCTCATGTTTGGGTCTTCTTGTATCGATTCAACACTTGGTGGGCCTTTGGGCTTGGACCTCCTACCTGATAGCATGCTCTCTATCATTGCCGCCGGGTGGAGAAGCAGTCTTGTCCTCAAGACTGAAATGGAGATGTCGGAAAGGTCTACTTCAAGATTCCTCCTCCAATCCAGTAGCATTGTTTGATACACTGTCATGCTTCCAAATAAAAAACTTAGGCTGTGTTTGGTAGGCAGTAATGTAATGTAATGTAATTAATTTTGTAATTAATCCTGTGTTTGTTAACTAAAAATTTTAGTAATGTAATGTAATGATATATACAGAGGGACTTTTGAATACATCTACTAATGTAATCACTAATCCCTAAATTTTGCATGTATTCCTCATTACATCTTCTTTCCACTCTTCTAAATGATTGTCTGTCATCCTCTTGTTCTTGCACTGTTCTTTTCGCTCTCCATCGCTCTTCTATGTCTTTCCTTTTCTTTTTTGTTTTGTGCCCTCTTCTTGTCTGTCTTTCCCCATTGCTGGATAAGAAGTTTGAAGACTACCTCACGAAGATTTGCTCCGTTGAAATTACTGATGTTCGAAGATAATCCCTCTAACATATCCATCAATTTTGCTGAAGGTTAGGTTTAATTGCTCTTTTATACTTAAAAATTGGTAAGTTGGTGTCGTTGATTTCTTTCTTCGTCTGGTAATTGTTCCTTTCTTCTACTGATTTTAATTTCTTTCCCACTATTTGCTTATGTATTGATTTTAATTGTTTACTTTGATAGGATTGTGAACTAGTGCTGGTAGCCTTTTTTAATATTCCAGTTTGAAGATAAGTTTGGTGAACTCTTTGTTTTCAATACTTAGGCTTAAATCCTGCCTTTTCCATCATCCAATTCACCTTATTGTTGTCAGTTAATTTTTTAAAATAATGCATGTTTGTTGTTTGATAATATGCCCCGATGGCATGTTGAAAGCCATTGTTTCGTTTTATAGGGAGAGAAACATGAACTCCAAGATCATGTCCAGTGTAGGTAGAATTTTAGAAACAAGGCATGTTAGCAAGATTATTAGGAAATTCAAGAATTCGAAACAGAGATCCTAAGCTATATGCTCAAGATAGAAGAAACAGTGAGGTTTGGGTATCTACGGTTGGTGGGAGGCTATGAACAATCATTTCTCGTGGGAATTTATTAGAGAATTACAGGTGGATGACAGTTTTCCATGACTTTGTTTTTGGGATTTCAACTATATTATGTGTTTAGAAGTGATAAAGAATGCCCAGTTGGAAGGGAATTCGATTCTTAGTGGTGATGGAGTACAAGATAAAATTGGTAAGTGCACTTTCTAGAATTGGTAAGTGTATAAGATATATACAATCCTGATTTTCTAGAATTTTAGAATGCTCCCATTTCCACCCAATAATATGGGCTCTTTTGTCAAAGTGGTGGCGCCCTTTGTCTCCTTCCATGGTGGCTTGTGGTTAGGTCAAGGGTCATATTACCTCTTCAGCTTCTGATTGAGGACTACCCATATGCTCAAGATAGAAGAAACAGAGATCCTAAGCTTCCTAAGTTTAGGAACAGATGTGGTGCAGGGGTTTTGCCATATGAATTGCTAGTACCTAGCTCAGAACCTAGAGTAACATGTAGAGGCGTACCAAATAGTGTGTCTATATGATCCAAAACTGGGATTCAATTGCCTCTATATAGACTATAGTTGTAATGCCTATACTAGCTAATCCAGGTTACTGTTACTAATTACATTCATTAACCTATTCATCAGGTGACTTATCAGTTAATTATGCATGCATAATAACATACACATCATACATACTTTTCATATGGAGGGCCCACTATTACATATTCTTGATCATTCTTACAGAACTTATAATTACATGCCTTATATATATTTACAAATACATTACTGATAATCAAAAGAGATGCAAACTTAATTATATACATTAAGATGCAAGTTCTATTCTGAAATTGGCTTGGAAGACTGTTGGCTTTGTCCCTGAACACACGGTCTACCCTTCAAACCTACACGGATTAACACCCGTGCTAAGCTATAAAGCTTAGTGGGGAACAACTAAAAACATGTTGATAACTACTCACAGTAGCTATCATCAAGCATTCCTCAATAATAAAACACAATATAACAGTATCTTTAACAATATACAGTAACAGATATCAGACTATATATGCATATCATTGCATAACATTTAATGTATAATTTATCTTATCAATTTGCCTGCTTAAATTCATGTGGGAGTGGATAACGGGTTCAATGGATACCCAATGGTATCAAAACAGAAGGATACCCGTAGGTATCTAACAGAAGGATACCCGAAGGTATCTAACAGAAGGATACCCGAAGGTATCTAACAGAAGTCTCACGTAGAGACAAGTCCCATGTAGAGACTTACAGAAGACTCATAAGAGTCAAACAGAAGCAGCTGCGATGGTACCCTATAGGCATGCCTATCTATCCACAACCAAGACTCTAAGTGCAGGCATAACATGTTATATTTCATCTTTCATGAAATATCATCATCATAATTCAATATAGCATTATCAAATGCTAAACAGTACCATATTAGACATTCTCATATATATATATAGCATGCTTAAGATTCACATATTGAAATTCCATGAAATAACTCATGTATGTTTCTATTATGAGTAATAGAAACTCACCTTTCAATTAACAAGTAAGCCTTGCATTCATGGATATTCACTTTGCTACATGACTATCATTTAGGATGATTTATAAACTTAGGAAGGGCTTAAACAAGTCTGTACCATAAAAGAAATCAAAGAAGATGCATTTTTGAAAAACAGGGGAGGGTCACGGTTACTATGAATTTCCTGGTAACCGTGAGACTAACATTTTTATAAGGGTCACGGTTACTACACATTTCCTAGTAACCGTGAGCCAAAAAGCCTTTCAATTCTGGACCTCATACGAACTACCTCACGGTTACCAACCATTTCATAGTAACCGTGAAGTAGGGTGAAAAACATGGGTCACGGTTACTAAGAAATTCTTAGTAACCGTGAGATAGCTTCGATTTCCTTACTGGACCAAAAGTTAATTGCCTCACGGTTACTAAACCTAGGGTAGTAACCGTGAGGTATTACGGGAATGGGTCACGGCTACTATGAAATACTTAGTAACCGTGATCCAGTCCGTATCCTTTGGTCCAAGTTGTCGTTTTAGGCACCTCACGGTTACTATGAAATTCATGGTAACCGTGATCCCTAAACCGCCTCGAGACCGATTAACAGTCTCGACTTCAAAGCTATTTTTGACCTGTAAAACAACATTTTCAGGCAAAATGGCCTTCAACAAAGTTGTAGGCCTAAGTGTCTAGTTTTCAAAACATCAAAAATCATTTCAATAGGACCTGTAAAACTCCAGTTATGCAAGAAAAACCACAGACTGCTCAAAAGGGCAACAATCACAACCACAATCAGATTTCAATACCGATTTTCACTATCATGCAGTGAAAATCAGATTCCGGTCTCTTCTAACAAAATCAAGACATGCAAGTCTAGTTACTAAATCAACTGGAATTTCCATATTTGAATAACTGTAGCTCAAGATATGAGCAAAAATGTACAGACTAGTCAAGTAACCCTTAAAACAGATTTTCATATTCTTCAAACAAACTTTGCATAAAAGCAACTCTAAACCCTTCTAAGCTATAAATCATCCATAAAACACATGAGAGAGGCACACAAGCTTTATCTCTCATGGCAAAACAATATACATACATGCATAAAACACTAAGTTCCCATACCTTAATTGATTTCCACCAAGCTCTTCACCCTTGAAGAGTTTCTTTTCCTTTCCTCTTGCTTGGTTCTCCTTCTAACATAACATAACACAACTCTATGAAAATCTATCAATCTAAACCAAGAAATACTTATTAAAGGAGAACAAGTGGTCTTACCACAACCTTGAGCAAACTTTTCTTCTTTCAAAATCAACAAAAATCAAGAGAGAGAGAGGATGAGAGAGAGAATTAGAGTTAGGAGTTAGGGAAGATGAAAATGGTGAAAAGAGACCATGAGTTGGCCGGCCACATCTCCTCCTAAATATCCTATTCTCAATCTCTTCTTATTGGTCCAAATGTCAAGTTTAAGCCAAACTTGGCATTTGGTCCCTCAACTTTCCCTTAATTCAAAACTACCCCAAAACTTATCCTTTAACTTTTCAATTACACCCTTCAATTAACATTTATACTTAATTAAGCATAAACACTAATAATTAATTAGTGATAATTCTACTAGGGTGTATTGAGGCCATTACAATAGTAATGGCTCAAGATATATATAATAGGACCATTCTAGTATAATTGTATTTACCAAATTTGTCTGTGTAGAGTGCACTCAGTGGCACTTTTAACATAGGGCTATATATGCAAAAATAGAGTGCAATAAGCACACCGTTGTATCATAATCTTATTAAGTTGTATATAACCAGTGAAAATTTGGTGATATTTTTTGTGATATTTTTGTTTATTTTATGTAGCCGTAAATATATATATATATATATTTTTTTAAATTATGCTTTATTAAGTTCGGATTTATTATATTTTTATAATATAATAAATATATAAAATAATTATATAAAAGATAATTTGATAATAATAAATATAATTACATTCTAATACATGTATATAATCCAACCAAACATAAGGACGTATTCACAATTACATTACATTACTAACGTAACCAAACATAGTAATGTAATCATAATTACATTACATTACATTACATTTTTTAATCCATTACATTGTTCATTACATTACATTACATTACGTCTTACCAAACATAGCCTTATAGTGCCAACTCCAAATGAATCCCTGACAATTTTTTGATTCAAAAATTTCTCCATGCTTGAGAAGTCATAGTCAGATTGTTTACGCAACCCCATCTCCACTGCACAATTGGTGGGCACCATTATAACAGCATCCAAAAATGAGTCTTCTAACTGCTTTGTGCCCTTAGTAATGCACAAAATTGACCAGTTCCCCAACGCTGATTTAGAATTATTATTGTAAGACAATGAAAAAAACTTTGATTCAAATCTAAGCTCATCTTTTGAAAGCTCTTTGCACATTTTGTCAGTGAGAGTCTGCATTCCAACCAAAAAAGAAAATGAACCATGTTGATGTTTCTTCGGTCCTAGTAGTACTTTTGTTTCTCTACTCTTGTCCTTTCTGAAAGATAACTTTGTCTCATCTGCTCTAACCATAATTGAACCAGATCAAGTCTCAAGATTCCACAGCTCTGGAAACGAATGCCGTGCAGAAAGAAATTTGTGATCTCCAGCACTTGTACCCGCAATGAAAAGGTCAATGAGATAATCAACCACCCCTTTCCCAAATTGTCGCTGAAAAAACTCACCAACACTTTCCCCAGTACGAGCATAATGCCCTTTTGATGGTTCATATTTCTTCCACAAAAATGGCTCAAGAATTATTTGAAACTTTGATTGTGTAGACAGCATGTTGCTCATGATCGACGCTAATGGATTTGTGGGCATAAGAACTGGTTTCCCATTTCTTACAATATACTTTTTATTCTGCACTACAAGAGATTGTTGCTCTTCTTGAAGGCTAAGATCAGGGATTAGATTTTTGACCGCAGTTTCACTTTGAGTCACTGTATCAGCCCCCTCATCCCAAATTAAACCACCATGGCAAACACTTCTCAGCTTCCCAACAACTCTTCCTTCGGCCTCACACACAATAACTTTAAGGCCTCGCGATTTCAACTTATACGCTGTGGTAAGCTCACTAACACCGGTACCTACAACAGCTACTCTTTTACCAAAACTTGGGTTTTTATCTTCTCTAGGGGTTGAGGCCATTTTCGGGTGAACAACACATAAACGGTTTCTTGGTTTCCTTTCAAATTCAACTTTCAATCCCTGTGGCGTGGTAGCAGAACCTATGTAGCTCCCAGCAGCACTAAGAAGCATTGTTAATTGTACCCCTATAGAGGCAGATCGACCAGCCAGTCCCCTAAAAGCACATAGAGATGGTCATTTCGAGGAGACCTCATATCCAGTATAACCAATTTCAGGGACACAGAATCTATCGAATTTGTCAAAATCCTCATATTCTAGTGCCTTGGCAAAAATAATCATGCGATCTGCTCGGACATTGACTGTAACTACAGCATCACCATCCACAATTGAACCCACAGGCTTCTCGCTTTCATCAACAATGACAAAAGGATATGTACTCACAATCTTTGTTGTTCCATCCAGTGACCCAAGTGCTCCTATCACTAGTGCATAGTTAGGAGGAAAAGAGTAGTTGAATTCATAACAGACGTCATATATTTGGTTCCTCGTCGCCTTAAAATCTCGAGAATAGCTTCTCCAATCACCAAAGGACGCTTGCCATGCATATACCACTGCTTCGATGTCTACCCCTTCAGGAAGAAATTCCAAAGAAAGAAAATCATCATCAATTGGCGTTTCGAAATTGTCCTCCTCTGCTTCGAAAAATTCATCTTCTGTTTCAACTTCCTCTCTTTCGCCAGGCAACGTCGCGTTCAATCCTGCCGTGGGACGTCGGTGCTGGGCCGAGTAGGCCAACCTACTCTGGAAACCTAGCCCCTTACGGCGCCTTTCCTTCCATTCTATCTTAGGAAGTAGTCGGATCTAGGATCTTTGGTTTCCCTTCCGATTGGCATTGATCGGCGAACGGTGGTTGTGGTTGTTGTTCTGTGGAGCAGTGAAAGTGGGGAAGAATCGGTTTGGGGGGCTATTGGTAGTAAGGGCTGGATGTTTGTTTGGGCTTGACCCAAAAGCAGGCTGGGGCTGCAACTGGAATGGCCTAATTTTCTTAGATCTACTCCTAAGTCCAACCTTAGAAAATAGCGTGAAAATCGTTTTCTTCTCCATCACCGAACACTGTCCCAACTTCAACGACACCATCACCTGCTGGCCGATTTGCAGATGGGTTTCAACAGCGCAAGAAGGTTTTATGGCTTCCACCATGTTCGCCGGCTTATGAACATTCAGATCTGCTCGGATCTGAACGCTTGCTTCTTCTTCTTGCAACCCATTAGTGGAGCTTCCTAGTTTCTACGGTTCTTTAAAACCTGGAGACATAGTATCCCCTATCTCACCATATCTCCTCATCATCTCCTCCTTGAATTGCTCCCATGTCAAGGTCTCACTATATCTCCTCATCATCTCCTTCTTGAATTGCTCCCATGTCAAATTAGGACATATTTCTAGGAGCAGTGAATACCAATATATCGTTGCACCTTTCATGGATTTTTCAGCCAACCGGACACGCTTCTCAAGAGGAATCTGGTGTATATATGAACATGTCTCAGCTCGGACGATCCATCCCCTAGGATCAGATCCATTGAACATAGGAAATTTAATTTGTTGTAATGATGGTTGAGAATCAACAATTCTGGTCCCCTCCACCATCGATTTTCCTAGGAAGCTACAGTCCTCCGTTGATTGAGGCTGCTGGTCGAATATCTTCATCCATTTCGTGTATAACCTTCGGAACTGCTCCTCCTCCTTATCTACTTGGAGCTTGGAAATAGATTTAGTCAGATCGTTCATGCGAGCAGTGAGCTCTCCGATTCTATGGTTGGTTGCATTTAATCTGGAATGCAAAGGTTGTTGAAGGGTGTCCATGGTGATCCGGCAGGTCGGACCAATGATTAGATTCCAAACAAAACACACACAACAACAACAACAACAAGAGGAACAAAACTCAAATACTGGATTTGTATTGATAGCAAAACAGAATACAATATAGTTTGTATCTGTAAATAGTTCTTACAAGCAATAATAGCAAGTATTCCAGCAATGCTTCCAAAGGGAAATATAAGAACAAATAATGAAAAAGAAGAACGAAAAGAAAAATAGGAGAAGAGACCTCTATTGCCCTATTCCCTTTCTCCCTTGTTCAGCCCCTACTGAACCCAATACAAACATTCCCAATTCATACCCCTTCTCTCAGATCACAGCTATTTATATCTAGTCTCCTCTTTTCTCTCCTCACACATAACCCATTTCAACCAGCTCAGCTGCTCCTGCATTTCCCGCCTCATGTTTGGGTCTTCTTGTATCGATTCAACACTTGGTGGGCCTTTGGGCTTGGACCTCCTACCTGATAGCATGCTCTCTATCACGCTCACAATGAGAAATTAAGCCAAACACATTTCTTTCAAATGAATTTCAAATCTGTAAAAGTAATTGAAAATCATCTCTCATCCAAATCTGTTTTTCAATTTTATCAGTAGAAGGGTCATCAGTTAAATGATCATCTTTATCCATACTACGAAGATAGATTCTAATCGTTCTACTCCAATCAAGATAATTAGATTCATCTAATTTTTCTTCTGTAATTTTAGATAAATGAATAATTTCACTAATAGTTTCCTTCAGTCCTCCTTTATTGTCAGCTATTATATCCGTATAGAATAAAATCAATCAAAACAGCCAATATAAACTCAAAATACCTAGCCAAAAAGAAAATCCAAACGACCAACAAGATCTTAACAGACTAAAGAACACATAACAGAGAAGGCAACACCTTATGGGAGATAAAAGTACAAGCAGAAGAGGAAATCAAGCCAAGACAATATCAAAATCTGATCGAAAATCTGCAGGCGAGCCATAGACAAAATCGGAAGGCCAGAGGTCAGGTCACGCGCAAGCATGTGAAAGAAGGAGCGTGAGCTTGTGGTGGCGCGTGAGGACCACTCGCCGGTCAAAAGAACATCGGATTTTGGGGAATGGCTGGAAATCACCTTGCGCTTCTTCTGATACTGGCGATGAGACAAGATGGTCACCGGAAAATAGATACCCTGTAATGACCCAAAATAAGCCCTAGTAGAATTCAAAGGTAATTACATGTTATTAAAGTCTAATTGAATATTATTGGATGAATTATTAACAGTTAAGACATTAATTGGGGCAAAAATATTATTAAGTTATCATTAATTATGTGATAAATGTGTAAATTATATGGTATGAATTTTATAAGGTCATAATTAAATTATTATTGTTGGTTTAATAATACTCAAGGGTGTAATTGAAGTAAAAAGTATTAATTTGGGGTAAATTTGTAAATACGACATCTTTAGGGGCAAATGTGAATAAATGAATAATTGAGAGGTTAATTTAAGAGAAAGAATAAATGAATAGGTTAATTTATAACATACAAGAAATGAAGGGATCACTTTATAACATGCAAAAAGGTGTGGGTTATTTATAGGACATGCAAAATCTTGAGGGACCAAGAAAGAAATTTACCTTGCCACTATATATATATTATATTTCACATGAAAGAAAAGATATGGGAGAGAGGGACGGCATTTAGAGAGTGAGATTACAGAAATTCTTCTTTGCTCTCTTATGTGTTCATGGTTAATCTCTTAAAGAAACCAAAGAAGAAATTCTTGCATGTGATGATTAATCAAGAGAAATTGTGCATCAAATTAAGGTAATAACTTCAATTAAATGACATCTTCTTCTTCTCCTTCTTCTTTTCATTTTGATGAGGTAATGGTAGAGTAAGGTGCTGGAAATTTAATTAAATGATGATGTTGGTTGTAAAGGAGAAAAAGAAGGTAGAGGGAACAAGGAAAAAGGGCTTGCAAAGGATTGAGAGTGAAAAAGGGATTTCGGCCAAAGGTATGGGAACTTAAGGCTGTTCATATTGCATGTGAAATTATCTGCTGGAACATGTTGTGGTTGACTTGAAATCTTGAGTAAATTAAAGAGAATACAAGATAAGAAATGCATATGAAGTTACGGTGTGATTCCTTTGACCTAGTGACAGAAATTTTAGTGTAAGTTAAAATAGAGACCTCAAAATGTAACAAATCAAATTTTTGTAGTTATATAAGACATTTTTCTACAAAATTGAAGAAGGAACCTACCTTCAATTCTACCTCTAGATATTTTTTATGATTTATTGAATTTGAGAGAACTACAAATTTCGGATTCTGGACCAGGTTGGGAAAAAATTGAGATATCTGTATGTACATTGATCAGAATGACATGAAATTAATTTATATGGAATATAGACTCATAAATACACATTTTATATGAAGGAAGTAATGCCTAATTTTATTTCTAAGTATGTCAAATAATTAGCATGAAATTTATTGAATCTGTTTGTACTGTTAAGGTGCAGATGTTGGTATTTTGGGCATAAGTATTAGTAGAGAAGTCAAAATATTATTCTGTAAAATTCTGGGTAAACTAGATACCTAGGAGTACGTTTTTGATGAAGAAATAATGGTCTAAATCCCTCTTTATTTTGTGCTATGAATATTTATAAGTGACAGCTAACACTATTTCAGTTCTATGAACAGCCTATAATATTTCTCAAATATCTCGAGCTATAGGTCAGATATTAAGGTGAATTTTGATGCTCTTGAAACTAGACACATAGAGGAATAATATTGTAGAAGATAATTTAGCCTAAAAATGACATTTGAAAATTCATTTGTGGCTCGCAAGTTGAGTCCAGAATGCTGCCCTGTGCAGATTTTTAATGTACTTTATCCTATGGTTTTAAATTAATTGAGTTAAATATGTATTTATGTGATTACAAAATGAATTGGATAGGGCATGTAATATGACTATTAATACAAGATTATATGTATACATATACATTCACACGTGTACATAGGTAAGGACTAGTGATGAATATATCTAACATATATTTGTGATTAAATTTGTACATAATTGTTATATGCAAGGTTAATGTATGTATGTACTCTTATGATGAGTAAGTATATATTTTAACATGTACCTATACTATGAGGAAAAAAAAACAATAGTATGACCATGTTTACATGTAATGTCTTATGGGTAACATATTAAAGTATATATATTATGATGATATATGCTCAATTATCATTAAGCAATTTCTAACATAGAAATACATGTATCTAAGGATGTAAATCAAGTTATGATTACATATGTATAGCTTAACTACATGTTGTTACGATAAATTCATAGTTACATGGAAGCACATTGAATTAAGTATGTCATGTAATATGATTGTTGATAAAGGTTTATATATAATTATATTTGTACATAAGTAAGGATTGTTGGTAATGATATAAAAATATTCATATGTGATCAAACTTATGTACATGGTTGTTGTGTGCAATTATGCTTTCATGTACATATTTTTAATAATGGAGTAAATGTTTATTTGATGCATGCATGTATACTATGAAGTTAAGAAATGTTTAAATGGGATAAATGAAAGTTTATAATATAAGACTATCATATGATTACATGAATGTAATATATATAAATGTATATATATGTAAATGTCTAAATGATTATACACGATTTTTAATGATCTCTTGAAGTTACTATGATACTTATAGTTTGAAATGTCAACTTTACTTGTATAAAGAAGTAATGTGATTTGTAGGTTATATGTGAACATATAAACATATGTATATATATAATATGATCTTACATGATTGGGTTTGAATTTTGAAAGATGTTTTAAAGTAATAATTCAAATAATATGTTTAAAGTGAAATGTCTAAATATGTCTTTATTTAATCATAACATAGATATGTACATGCAGTTGCATTTAATTATATTTTAGTGTAATAATAATAAAATATAATTAGGTATATTGTGAGTAGAGACACTCAATATAATATGATGATAAATGTTGTTCATATGGAGATACATGCCTTGTTCTCCTTGTAATTAAAGAGTAGTAATACTTAATTGTGCTCGAGATAACATGTTTATAGAAAATTTATACGTTTATATCTATGACACCATGCTCGTATATATACATGAATATATATGTATGAACATCAATATGTATATGATGAGAATAGAGCAAAGTACAGAATAGCAATACCGAATAGTGCATATGATCACATGTTTACAGAAAGTTATACGTGAGCATGTATATGATTTACTTGTACATAGTTATATAAGAGTATACATGTGTATACATGTATATGAATGAATAAAGAAAAGATAACGTAAAGAGATTTTACTACCTGCGTTGAGTCTAGGAAGTGGATAGGTAGGCATGCCTATAAGGATACCTTGCAGCTGCTTCTAAAAAGTTTTGACCAGTTTATGTCCACTTGAAATTAAAAGTTACAGTGACCCTGATTGGGTTTAAAAGTTAGAGTTTATTTAAATAACCCTCGTGTGGGCTATAGCCGACCCTGCTTGGGTCCGCTTGACCGGTCCATGTTATTTGTTTGGCCCTATTTGGGTCCATGTTATTTGTTTGACCCCATTTGGATCCACCGATTTATCATACAGTTTTATCCCTATAAGGGATCACTTTTTAATACCTCTGGATATCTTATTTGTACCTTCAGGTGCCACCATTATAATCAACAGTTTTGTACCTTCGGGTGCTATAGTATAACCCGTTATCCACCTTTTTAGAATAGTGCAGCCTTTATTATCAAAGGTTCAGAAAAGTTTAATAAGGCATACAAATTCTTAGTTGACTTTATACTATTCTACATATGAAACTCCTTTTGTTGCATACAAAATCCATGTCTAAAGGAATGCCTAATAGTATATGTATCTATCTGCTAGTATCAAAAATGCATGCTAATTGTTAAATACTCTCTATATATATGTCCTTTATTTTTATATGTATGACAATGTATGAATTATGCTATAACACCAATTTTTTTTGAAATATGTGTTTTTCTATGTTTATATATGTGTTCATATTATTGCATGTACACATTCTTTAACGTGTATTTGTTATGTTTGGTTGGTAGGCTTATTCTTATGATACATCTAGTATGTTATAACATGAATAACTTATGGAATATAAAGTAAGCCTATAGTAATATAATAATCTCATAGTAATTAGAAGTGTTGTTTTCTTATATAATTCTAATGTGTGTGTATATCCAAGACATACAAGAATAGATATAAGATAATTTTAGTGTCTATGAAGATTGTTTATGAAATTAGGAATAGATAACTATACTCTCATGATCAAGCATTGATTAATAAAATAATAATATTATCAATGGTTGAACTTAAGTCCAAAGGATGTTGGAACTTGTATGATTATATATGGTGAATGGAACGTCAACGCAAAATTTTACTGTTGAAAGTTATGATTTCTATAAGTGAATGTAAATGTTTAATTTCTTTCATTTCTTGAAATAATTCATTGTTATATTTGAGGCATGTTGTGTGCTTGTTGATGATCACTGTGAGTGATCGTTTATCATGATTTAGTTCGCCACTAAGTTTTATAGTTTAGCACGGGTATTTCATTCATGTAGGTTGCAAGGCTAGGACTTTCTCGAATGACTGATATCTGTAGCAGGTTGGCCAACACAAGTCTTTGAAGATTATAAAGTATATAGTCTTCTTTCTATTTTTTTTTTGTATTTTGAGGGTTTTATGTTGTATTGGAAATCTTGTAAAAGTACAGCTGTTTTGTAAGATGTTAATCAGTTGTTATATTTTGTAAAGAGACTTTAATGTATATTGTGAAGTCTTAATAGTATAGCACTCTTATGGTATAAGTATGAATATCAGTTTTCTATATAGTTGGTATATATTTTTGTGGCACAATAATACATGTGTAATGAGATGGATAAAGTGATATGTATAGATTATAGGATAAAGGTGCTACATACCCAATCCAAATAGTAACCCTAACCCCAAACAATTACCCAACGGCTGGAACAAGTTACCTAACCCAAAAGAAACCCAAAAAATACCCCAAATCAAGCTTAGAAGGCTCTGATACCATGTAAGATAATAGTTGGAGAATGATTTTCTATGTATTGAATTGAAGGAAGAATACCTAATTTATACAAGTGTAGAAACCCTAACTAGGAAACTTTCTATTTTGTACAAGGAAAGAAAATAAAATGTAGCTAATTTACAACAGCTAATGCTGTAACAGTTGTAAATCATTGTTGCCAAAGACAACATTTGTAGAGTTGATGCAGGTAACAGTGCTACATGTTTCATGCTGTCTCTTTCCCCTCTATTACTCGTGTCACCTTGACTTGCCTAAAAGATTGCATGATGCACGTAGTAATTATTATATTATTATATTATTCTATACATTATAACCAAATGCCTCGATGAATAATAAACCAACCAATTGAGTCACCAGCCAAATTATTATTATTATTTAACATACTTGAAGCAGGAGCTTGCTACAAATTGTGCCACCATCAAAATTTGTTGTGTGGCTAATGAACAATGAAACTTCTAGAGAAGCAGGAGGTGGCAGAGGTAGTGCTGATTAATCTACACACTAACTTGCATTTGAGAAGCATGTCGGTGTTCAGATATAACATATGGTTGTCGATTTAATAAAGATATTAAAAGTAGCTTAAGCAATCATCTAATCAATTGGGTTACAAAAAAATTACAGCCTAGAAAAGCATGGAAAAGGGAGATAGAACAAGATGCACTCAAGAACGTATACAAATGCCTTTATTTAATATGAACATAATCTAAAATCAAAGACCAAAAATTAAAAGATAAGGAAGAACAGAGCACTAAAAAAACATAAGAAATATTTTCAAACTGCCTTTTGGCAAAATAGGGGTTTATGATTTCCATCTCTTTTTCAAATTAATAAATACATCATAAAATACCACAACAAAAATCCCATTCAAGAGATTGTTCCAAGCCCCAAACTGCCAGCATAATGCTCAAAAAGAGATATTTCAAATATTATTGTAATAAAGAAATTACCCAAGGGATGGAGATGAAATGAGCAAAAACAAGGGATGAAGGAAAGAGAGGCACGATAATCTTAGGATTTAATTAAAATAAAAGAAATGAAAATTAAAAAAAGAATGCCAAAGATTGATTTGGAGTTTTTAATGTTCAATGTAAAAAAACAATAATAATAAAAGAAATTATAAATTTAAGTTTGAAATCAATTTGTAGATATTATTTTCGAGAGCCAATTTTTACTTATCTTTTTTTAAGAATAAAGCAGCAAAACAATTAACTTGAAACACGCCTTGAGAACAAAGTACCCATAGCATTATTGGCTAAAAATACTATCAATTCCATCAAGTTGGGAAAAGTGCCAAACAAGTTGAATATCTTGACTGAAGGTCTAATTGGCAAGAAAGTCCACCGCAACATTGGCTTCTCTAACACATGTTGGATTTCAACGTGCCAATCACGATGCAACAAATCACGAATATAGAGAATGATAGCATTGTGAGAAGAATGAATAGCATAATTACTTAAGATAGCTGACACATAATTTTTGTTATCGACTAGAAGAACAATTTTCCTCTAACCTTTTATCCTAGCTTCTTGCAAACCCAATAACATTTCCCAAATTTCAACAATGCAAGCATTATTTCCATTAAAAAAAGCTAAGAAACCACATATCCATCTTCCCAAAAAATCTTGAAAAACATCACTAACTATGGCTTAAAGAATGGACCATCCGTGTTAAGCAAAACCCAATTCGGAGGCATCTTAAACCTTTGAGGTAGTGGTTCATCTCCATCCAAATTCCTATCTTCAGAGTTCATTCCCCTACTAGTAAACAACAACCTTGACATGGCATATATTTTTTCCTCCATCTTCTTAAGAGTAGGATTCTTAGCACCAAGTACCCTTATCCTCATATTCATCATTGGAGGAACATAATCTTCATTGTTTTTCTCTATAAAATTATCCTTGGGGTCGTGCCTCCTTTCCCTTCTAGGTGGGTCTCGAAGCGCAACAACGTTCCCAATATGAGTTGACTCCATTGTCTCACTGACAGGGCCACAGGCTGAGCTCTAGCATTAGATGCTATGGAAGCCACCATCCTACCTATCATAGTCGGTATCCTTTCCTTAAACTCCTGTAAATGCCTATCCTACCTCTGATTCGAGTCATACCTTATCGTCGAAGGCCTTACAAAGGTAACATTCAACCTTTCCCTTGAGAATGGAAATCTTAAAGTGGTGTCATCAGCTACTCTCCTAGTTTCATTCCCTCTTTCAATCCTGTTCATTCTTTCATTTTCCATTTCCAAGCTAATTCCCTAACTATTTTTTGATACTGGCTTGAATCCCATTTGGAGCTAACCTCTGAATCTGAATATAAACCTGAGCTTGATCTTGATAGTCTAGATATAGATCTTTGAACCAAGCATCTATTTAACCCTCTAGATAACCTAGATAAGTCTATAATGGTTGCAAAGGTCAAGCATTAGGAGTGATGCATGAACATGGTATGTATATGATGCATGAATGCAATGCATGGTCTAGTTAGGAATCAATCACAATCACACAAAAGCATAACAATAGCCTTCCAATCTTATTGCTCCCATACAGAAGGTCGTGTGATCTCTTTCCTAGGTATGCTTAACCCATGGATCAACAGGGTACCTAATGGATACACATGGTGCACAGTAAAAAATTGGCAGCATAACCTCGCTAACTGAAAGTGTAGAACCTCTCTAATTGAAAATTCAGGTGTATAGGTTTTGGCCATTATGTATTTTAACTAACTCATACAGATCGAATTGGGCCTATTGGGGTATGGCAGCCTTTGATTGGTACCTTCCTAATTTATATAAGCTTGGTCAATACACAAAGGTCCACGTAGCATGCAAACATTATTATGGTTATACAACCTAAGAAAAGTTGCTATTATCATTACATAGGCTTGGGTCAAAGGTGATGTGACTTTAGGACTATCCAAGCATGGTCCTTGCTAATAGGTCTAACTCATCACGAGTGTAACGATCGATTGATCATCATTTTATATACTATTTAGTACTAGACTTAGGCTGGTAGGTCTCCTTGACACCTCCCTATATTGAGTGAGCATAGGGTGTGCTTTAGGATAGCACTAGGGCTAAAAATGATGCCTAGCTTAATTTTAAGGCTCTGGAATGAATGCAAGAAATGCAATTTAAAAAAGAGATAGGATTAATAAGAAAACTTAATCATAAAAATACTTAACCAAGATGATTTTCAGAGCAAGTTCTCTTTGGTCCCCCGTGGAGTCGTCACTATGACATACACCAGAGCCATCTTTTGATTTTGATTAGATTCTTGGAGGCCTACTTTTAGGATCCAAGACTATATGAGGCTTACTTAACTCAAAAATTGACCACTTCACCATACAAGGGGATCAACCCCAATTTATGGTTGGTAGTCAATCTATGAAGACATCTACTAATGGGCCCAAAAAGGTAGGTGTCATGAAGTCACCACCAGATAAAATATTGAAAAGTTTATCTCGACCTTTTGATGCCTAAACAGAGACTGGTGTTTGGAACATCATTATTATTAGGCATCTTGGTTAGGTGTTATTTTATAATTAAGTTTTAAGATTAATCCTCTCACACACAATACAAACGATAGAAATTAAAGCATCCCAATCAAACAAAAAGGTGGAAACTAAATACTTAAAGTAAAGCCCTACTTAAACTATTACATACACAAATCGTCCAATAAAAGGAATAATATACAAAAGAAAAATTATACATAAAATGGGGTATTCATTCAGACAATGTTCCCTCATGCATATTTACAAAAAGGCTTTATTATATTATGTGGATTTTGGGTTGAAAATTGGATATTGGTCTGTCTTTATTAAGAAAATCCCAATTGATTCAATAGAAAATATTTTAGCATCTTTTTATCTTATTGTGCACCAAAATCTTTTTTACTAACTATTACATTTCTGAAAAAATAATACATCTAAAATAGAATAATAAATAACGATAAAAATAAATAAAAAATAATATAAAATCATAATAAATAAATAAAATGAACCAACTGAGCTAATCGGGAAGCGAAAGAGATAACCAATTGGGAGCATGAATTCCAATGCAGAAAAAACTATAAACCCTCCAAAGGCCATAAACATTAAACACTCGAAATAAAATCACAAAAAAAAATTAGTAAAATAATCATAATAAAACAAATATATTAACATCTATAAAATAACGTAGCAAATAATTACAGGTTTAATTATGCAAAAATAATTTCAAGCACAAAATCATGTTGCACAGTATCAAAATCACATGAAATAATATAAATATGATGAAGAAAAACAAAATACATGAAATACATAAATATACCAAAAAATGCCTTTAAATACTCTCACGGATGCCCAAAATAGACGAAGGATGGCCACAAGAGGAGCGAGGGACGGGACGAGAAAAAGGGACTGAGACGTCCCATCCCTCATATGAGGGATGATCGTCCATCAGCCTTTTTTCCTATTTGTCACCTTTGGAACCAAAATTATTATTTCATGGTAAAAAATGCAGAGAATGATGCATAGAATATTCATAGCCCTAGATATGCATTTATATTATCTAAAACATGCCATAACAACAAATCATACATAAAAATACATAGGAGATGTATATTTACATAATCAAAGAAATCAAATATCAAGCTTTATATTCACAACAATGGAGGAGATCACATTAAACACACCATTAACATATTGATTTAGCTCAAATTCACAACCTAAAACATCTCAATTCAACATGTATATTATTCTAGTCATTATTGCAAATAAAGCATGCCAATATATGTTAAAGAATCAAATGATAATGCTAATTAAATTCTAGAGAGAGAAAGTAAAGAAAATAGCCTAGAATATTACTCTCAGATGATATTCTAACTCTATAAAGACGATAGTCCAAATCTCAACTCCGAATCATTCTTTTCATTCTCAAAAATCAAATCTGAAATTCATTTATGTTGGTGTGTTTTTAACAAAAGTTGTTTTGAGCATAAAGTGTTAAAGATAGATAGAAACTTTTTTCTTCTCTAATGGTGGCTCTTTAAGAAAATTATGATTCTCTCCTCCCTCTTTCCCCCTTGAAAACCCTAAAATTAAGGTTTTATACTATAGAAGGAGTTTAAGTTGAAATTCAACTCAAATCCCTTTAAAATTGGAGATAAAAACCTGTAAATTCGAAAAAAATTCCTTAAGGGATAAAAATTGCCTTTTTGACAACCCAAAAAAGTGGAAAATTTTAATTTCAAGTGAGGGACGAGTATCCCTCAATAATGGACGACTGTATCTCACCATTAAACCCCTAATATTCCTAAAATACCCTTTAGATGGACTATTCAGAAGAAAGGGACCCACAGACGGGTATCCCTTAGGTGACATACGATCATCTATCATCACTAAAGGCCTAAATTGAGTTTTTTATGCATATTTTATTAAAATACTTGGAAATATTTGAAAACACTTAGAAAATCGTGTAAACCCTTTGAGAAAGTTTGAGAATGCACAATCGAAACTTTGAAATCTAAATTTGCTATCAATAATAGTTTATACCCTTAGCATTGGGTAACCTTGATCTAGGTTGTCTTGAATTACAGTATCTACAACTACAATTTATCATTTAGGATGATCCGATCTAACCATATGTCATCTATCATGTGACCTAAATTCCTTGTAAATATATTAGTTTTCTTCCTTGTTTGGGTTACCTTTTCTAATATTCACCATATCCGCTACATCTTCACCATTTTTTTCGTTCTGCATTTCTATCTTCTCTGCTCATCACTACTAGTTTTATCAGTGGTTTTTGACATATCTCAATTTGATCAATTTTACTCCAAAAGTGCTAATATCTTGCATTTACTAATTTTCATTTGTATAAGTATATTTTTTCCCTTTTTCCTTATACTTGCTTTCTCGCTCCTATCATGAATTCTTTAAAAAATTTTTAGCAAAAGGGTCAGAGTAGATGAAGGGTTGTTGAACGATAGTAGCCCCTATTCTTCTAAAAGAGGTCACCCTTCAATAGCAAAAATCAACCCTTGAGAAGAAGCATAGCCATAGAAGCCACAACGGTCCTAAAAAGGTAGAAATTAAGGAGAATGCCTAGGATAGGAAGTATCGATTCGTCAATCAAAGAGAATCATTTATTGTCCCTAAAAAAAGCTTGGGATACCCAACATATACGAGATTAGGGCACCAAGTACATCTCTAAGAGCTAATGCTAAATTCTCTAGAAAGTAGTGCATTATAGTCTACAAATCAGATTTTGAAGCTAAGCTGAACCTTTTACTAATAAAGTTTAAACTTGATCTTTTGAACTACTATGACTTGACTATTGGGTAGCTACATCCCAACATATGGCAACCCTTTTTACTCTATAAGTGTGGATAGCCGAACATGATATCCCTCTTTCAATCAGCATCTTTCAGCTGCACATGTGGTGGGGCTCCATATAGCCACTGAGGACCATAACTACATCCAAGTTCGAGCTGGATTTGGAACCTGCTTAGGGAATCCATAATCCCTTTAAAACTAAAAAATTCACTTTTTTGGTAAAGAACAAAGGTGAATATTTCCCCTTTTAAACTTCCTGGGGTCGATTTGTCAACAAAAATGACAACCAACTATGGTTGTCAAAAGAAAAGAATATTCTAGCTCAATGAAAAGAGATGGCTAAGGAAAAATGATATATAAGACTAAAATTGAAATGTGGTCTACTTTTTTTTGAATCATTAAAAAAGAAAAAGGGTAAATCACTTTAATTTTTCTCTAATTAAACCTAATGTAAGGCTCATTGTGTACTTTTTTATAGTTATGAAAAGGATGAATAAGCTAAGCTTGGTTAAAGTTATCAGGGTAAGAAATTGAGATGGCAAGCATCTAAAGGGGAGAAAATTATAAATCTAGCATCCACTCCCAACGAAGGCCAAATGTATATTGTTGTCACTTTTCCCACTCAGACACCCATAATAGAGGTGGATACATCACCGATGGAGGCTCAAGGTCCTTTTATCTGTAGCTCAAGTAGATCAAGCGAAGATATCCCTATACTAGTCACTGTGGAATCATCTAGACTTGAGGGGCAAACTTGACACTCAAGCCTAAAGAGCTCGACTTAAAGGCTCTAACGGAGATAATGCTCAGCTATTGGTAAAAATAAGGTGCTACATACAATTTTGCTAACTCTAACTTCTCCACATTTGTGCACCACATTTCGTGTGTGCCAGATGAAGTGGCCCCTCTACTGAGCTTGAGTGTCAAGCAACTAACATTGAGGTACAAGCAACATCAAATAATGGTAAAGTAGTTTTATCATCGAGCTCTTTTTTTTGGAACTAGCTTCTTAATATAATTACACTTCTTGGTTCAGGGGTCTATGCTCAGCAATGCCATAGTCGTCAAAATAAATAAATTAATCCAAGCATTGCTTAAGAAGGAAAAATACACTGCTAACCTATAATTCAAACTCGATAAGGCTGAAATCCAAGCTATTACTATCGAAGCCAAGGTAGTAGAGATTGAAACAAAACTATCGAGGCTAAAAAAAGGGTCTTGGAGATAAAGGAACTTTTAAAAAAAGAGAGAGAAAGTAGCCAAGTCAAGGAGGCCAAGTTAAAAAAAAATGCAAAAGAAAAGGTTGAGCTTAAGAGAAATATTTCGAGCTCAAAGAAAAGGTAGCTAACCTAGCTGCCAAAAAAGTGTAGCTTACAATGGCAAACTGGTTGCCATAGTTTAACAGAAACATCCCAATCTTGACAAGTCTTGGATGTATAAGAACTATCCGGATGAGGATTGATTATCATGTAATCTTTTTTTAGTAATTTATCTCCTTAAATGAAATCTCATTTTTCTTTTTTGAATTGTCTTATGTTTTGATGGAGTGAGCTTTTTTTTCTTTGATCGTACTATAAATATATGGTCGAACTAAAGACATAACAATGATTTCAACAACTCATATGGAATTTTGACTATATTGAGCAAATTTTATAATAATTATATGAATAAACAAACACTAAGCTTTATTGATAGCTAATGCAAAAAGTTACACTTGCAGTAATTGTTCGAATGGCAAAACTTAGCCAGAATAAGCAGAATCAGAAAAAATGAAAGTTTTATAAAATGAACACTTCAATTGTGTTACAACCGAAATAAGCTAATCATTGATAGTATAAATTAAGATTAGAAATGTTACATGAGTATGGCAATATTTTCTTAAAAGATCTTTGAGGCGATAAGCTCTACCATTAACAATTTCATGAACTTGGTAGGGACCTTTCCAGTTTAGATTGAGTTTTTTGACTCCGATGGCCTTTGTGCTATAATAATCTTTTTTAATATGAGTTTCCCTATCCACAACGACCTCAATTTCAATTTCTAATCATAGTATCATGCTATCTACAATTTGTAAGTGGCAGATTGGATCTGGGCACTCTCTCTATTCTTTAAATCCATCCAAGTGATAAAGTAGCTAGCCTTTATTTTTTTATTGTACTGTGAAGTTCAGATATTAAGGATACCGATCTCAGATGGAATGACTGCTTTAACCCATAGGTGAGGGAAAAAGGTATAATCCTATTGCTGTTCGAGTTGAGGTTTGGTATGCTCATAGTACATTGTTAAGCTTATCTACCCAAAGCCCCTTAACATTGTTATATATTTTCTTGAGTCTCACTAGAATGGTCCAATTGGTTACTTCAGTCATACCATTAGATTGAGGATGGTATACCGACATAAAGTAGAGTTTGATGTGAAAGATGAGCAGTCATACTTTTTACCATTATCTGTGATGATGGTATATAGATAATGGTTTTAAACCTTATGATAATGGACTTCTATAAGAACTTTATTATGTTTGTGGATATGATCATAGCTAGAGGCATGACTTTAACGCACTTCTTAAAGTGGTCTACCACAATTACCAGGAACTTCTATTATCGAGTGGCTTAAGGTAAAGGGCTAAGGATGTTAGTACCCCATTGAGCAAAGGGCTAGGGATTGTATATAGGCATTTGCCATACCGACTTTTAATGTGATATGTTGCAAAATCGCTAACATTTGTCACATTTTCGAACAAGTTTCTTAGCATCATTTTCCATCTTAGGCTAATAGTATCCTTATAGGAGAGCTTTTTGAGCTATGGTTTACAGACCTTCATGTGCTCTTCATATTCCCTTATGTATCTCTCAAAGGATGTAGTTGCTTATTTGCTACTCAGATAAAATGTCCACAAATGGGAGAAAGATTTTTTATAAAGTTTATCATCAATTATGGCATACATGCTTAAATGTCCCATGATCTTCCGAGCTTGAATCATGTTATTAGGTAGGGTACCTACAGAGAGGTATTGGTAGATTGGTAGGCACTAACCATTAATAGTCTCTTAAAGCTGAACCATGTAAATTTCAAAGGCCAATCAAGAGATAATGGCCCAAACGATGTTTTTAGTCTCGATTGTACCCTTAAGAGAAGCTTGATTGGCTAAAGTGTCTCCCACTTAATTCTTAGCTCAGGTAATCTATTATATTGATCATGAGCCTTCTATTTTCTTAAGTTGGTCCAGTAGAGTGGCTATGAGCTCTTCATAGAAGACCATCATGTTTTATTTTACCTCAAATTTGCTATGTAATTGATTGACAACAAGTTAAGAGTAAAAAAAAATCATCAGTAAATCTGGTTTTACCTTAATGGTGAGCTATAGGCTAAAACATAAGGTTTCATAATCTACTACATTATTGGATGTAGGAAAAGTTATACACACCATACCTTACACAAATATCTTACCCAAACTAGACAAAATGACTTCAATACCTGCTCGTTCAACACCGATGGCACCCTCAACATACAAGCTCTAAGGAAACTTAACTAGTTTATGAGGGGAAACATGCAGTTTGGCCATAAAGTTAGCGAGGATTTATACCTTTATAGATGCACAAAACTCATATCAAATATCCAACTCGTTAAGGCGGGTTGCCTATTCATCAAGGCCGTATTCAAGATGCTGGAAGAATTTGGATTAGAATAGATCCTACAGAAGGTGCCAAGGGAGCAAACAACAGCTGCTAATCGGCTTGTAAAGATGTCTACTTTCCGAACAAGGTGTGATAGAAGAGAACATAATGGTTGTCGACCAAGTTTCCTTCTTCTTAGATGAACCAGAGATGATGGAGATTGAGCCAGCACAAGATACATGGATGAGCTCCATCAAGCGGTACTTGCAAATAGGGTAACTACCCGAAGACAAAGTGAAAGCCCGAAAGGTATCGTTCAAATCTCTAAATTATTCTTTTATTAACGGTCATCTATACAAAAAATCTTTCAGTCACCCTTGACTCAAATACGTGACGGAGGAAGAGGGAGATTATATCCTAAAAGAGATCTATGAAGGCATTTATGGGGCACACGAACCTGGTAGGGCCATGGCAAGAAAAGCACTCCAAACCAAATACTTTTGGCCAAGTATCTTCAAAGATGCCCAGGAAAAGGTGAGAAGATGCCAACAATGCCAAATCCATAAAAGGGTCATTAGACAATCACAGGTGATCAGGATTGTTTGGCCATTAGACCAATAGGGCCTGGATATCCTAGGACCCTTTTTCCAAGGCAAAAGGCAAATGAAATTCCTCACTGTAACCATCAATTACTTCTATAAATGGATCAAGGTAGAGCCTTAACAATGATTATAATAAAGAGGGTCAGAAATTTTACCTGGAAGGACATCATTTACAGGTATGGCTTACCTAATAATTTTATTACAAACAATGGCAAGCAGTTTGATAGCTTTCTCTTTAGAAACTTTTACTGAGATCTCAACATCAGCCTCAAGTTCACCTTAGTCATCCATCCATAAGGCAATGGGATGACCGAGATCTCCAATCGAATAATCCTGGAAGGGCTAAAGAAACGGCTGGGCAAGGCAAAAGGTAACTAGATTGAAGAACTGCAAAATATCCTATGGTCTTACAGGACTTCTCCAAGGTCTTTCATTAAGAATTGCTTGGATAACCATATTTTAACTGATTGGAGAAGAGAAATGTCATTTCCCATGATCAATATGTCATCTACATATAGAACTAGGAAGACAATTGCACTCCCACTGACCCTTTTATACACACAAGGTTCATCTTCATTCTATGAGAAACCAAACTCTTTGATTGTCTCATTGAATCGTATGTTCCAGCTCCTAGAGGCTTGCTTCAATCCATAAATGGATCTTTGAAGCTTGTATACCTTTTCGCCATTTCCTGATGTGAATCCTTCTGGTTGTGTCATATACACATCCTCGGTAAGATTTCCATTAAGGAAAGCTGTCTTCACATCCATTTGCCAAATCTCATAATCATAATGAGCTGCAATGGCTAAAAGTATTCTTATAGACTTAAGCATTGCTACAGGAGAAAAAGATTCGTCATAGTCAATACCTTCTTTTTGATGATAACCTTTTGCTACTAAGCGAGCTTTATAGGTAACTATATTACCTTTCATGTCAGTCTTCTTTTTGAAGACCCATTTGCACCCTATGGGTTTTATCCCTTCAGGTGATTGTGTTAAAGTCCATACTTTGTTCTCATACATAGAGTCCATTTTAGACTGCATAGCCTTAAGCCATAAATCACGTTCTGAACTGTTCAAAACTTCTTGATAGCTTGTAGGCTCATTGTCCTCTACTACAATTATGCCTCTATCCGAATCAATGTGAAATCCATATCTCACATGGATAGAACGCATCCTAGTAGATCTTCTAGGATTTTGTATATAATCAGGTTCAACTGTAATCTCATCATTATGAAATTCAGTTTCGGGTTCAATCGGTTGATCATCTTCTACTTGTGGGTCTTGAACTTCACCAAGTTCAATTTTACTCCCACTATCCTCTCGTAGGAGAAATTCTCTTTCCAAGAAGACAGCATGCCTTAAAACAAACACCTTTTGTTCTAAGCGATGATAGAAATAATATCCAAACGTTTCTTTTGGATATCCCACAAATAAACATTTGTCAGACTTAACATCCAGTTTGTCTGACATTGTCCTCTTCACATAAGCAGGACAACACCATACTTTCATATGAGAAAGCGTGGGTTTCTTGTTATTCCACGTCTCATATGGAGTAACATCAACCGATTTACTAGGAACTTTATTTAACACATAAACAGCAGTTTCTAGTGCATATTCCCAAAAGGACTTAGGCAAGTCCGCTCGGCTCATCATTGATCGAACCATATCTAATAGTGTTCGATTCCTCTTTTCGGATACACCATTGTGTTGTGGTGTATATGAAGGAGTCCATTGAGATAAAATCCCATTATCTCTAAGATAATCCTGAAACTCTTGACTTAAGTATTCTCCACCTCGATCTGATCTAAGTGTTTTAATACTTTTGCCAAGTTGTTTCTCTACTTCATTTCTGAATTCTTTGAACTTTTCAAATGCTTCAGACTTATATTTCATTAGATAGATGTATCCAAACCTGGAATAATCATCTATGAAAGTAATGAAGTAGGAGTAACCTCCTCTGGCATGTGTAGTCATTGGACCACATACATCTGAATGTATTAAGTCCAAAACCATTTTAGCTCGTTCTCCTTTACCAATAAAGGGAGCTTTTGTCATTTTTCCCAATAAACAAAATTCACATGTATCAAATGATTCATAATCAAATGATCCCAAATCACCTGACTTGTGCAATTTGGTCATGTGTTTTTCATTTATGTGGCCTAAATGACAATGCCATAAGTATGAGGTATTTAGATTATCATGTTTCATTCTCTTGGTATCCACATTATGTACTTTTTTAATTAAATCAAGAACAAATATACCATTCTCAATGATAGCTTTTGCATAAAACATATTGTTCTTAAAAATGTAACAACATTTGTCCTTTAAAGAAATATCATAATCGTTCATCAAACAACTGAAAGAAATAATACTTTTGGACAAAATTGGAACATAATAACAATTATTTAATTCCAGTATTAATCCACTTGGAAGAGGCAAATGATAAGCCCCCACAACTGTTGTAGAGATTTTTTGTCCAATAGCTGACTGCAAACATATCTCTACCTTTCCAACTCTTCTAAAGCTTCTAAGCCCATGTAGATCTTTACACAAATGTGATCCACATCCGGTATCTAATACCCAAGATTGTTTTGAAGCAATAGAATAAGTATTAATTTCAATCATATAAATACCTGAGGTAAAAGCATCAGCATGCTTTTTCTCCTTGAGAGAATATAGATAGGCCTTGCAGTTACGCTTTCAATGACCATCCTTTCCACAATGGAAGCAAGTTCCTTTGGGATTCTCTTTCTTGGCAACCTTCTTCTTGGAAACCCCACCATCCATTTATCTCATATTGCTTCTGAAGCTTTGAGGACATAGCACCCAGCATCAGACATGCTGCTGCTTCCCTATCCTCTATGTATTTTCAATAAGTGCCTTTAATCTCATCAATGGCATCATCTGATGGAAGTGGTGGAAGATCTTTATCCAAGACATAATGGATCTTTTTAGCTCTGAGAACAATTCTCACTTGCTTGATCCAGTTAGAATAGTTGCTGCCAACCAGTTTGTTATCCAAGATTGATCGTATATTTGATGTGCTCATGATGATGACATAGATGTGAAAAAGAAAAGATATGAGAGTATGTTCATATATATGTATGCATTAATAAGGTCTTTAATTAATCCATTTACTCCCACTATTTTATTGTGAATTAATAGCCCTCACTATATAATCTGAGAAAACCCGATGGTTTTCTTAGTGGGCCAATATCCAATCCTTGATATGTAATTTGACCTTGACTGTGGTCAACAAGCCAAATTCCATACCCTTGAAAGGTAGGTATCTCTATACCAATTGTGTCTCTACACAACTATTGGATCATTAGGTTATCAACTCTTGATGCATGCATATCATATATGCATTCCCTAATCTTGCCTCTAGAACCATTAGCCTTGACTGTGGTCAACAAACTAATGGGCTAGCTAAGATGACCCATTTAATTAGATTTAAACATATTCGATATAATGTGAGCTTGACTGTGGTCAACAACCCACACTATAAAGAACTCTGGTTCTCCTCAAATTAATGGAAGGCTTATATACCTTAGTATTTGTTTGAGGGTTTTAGTTAAGTCTCATCATACATGGTTGGCATACATTGGCATGCATCCTATATCTATCACATAAATATAAGCATACAAATATGGTATAGTTATGGACTTCACTACATTGATTTCCCCGAGCCAAGAGGGAAATCAAAAGGTCACACCTAGGTAGTATCCATGATTCAAACAAGAAAATAATTACATTATCTTCAAGCTTGTTGGATCTCCATCCTACCCATCTTGCTCCTTGATATTGGTATCCATCTCTATTTCTAATTCTAATCTAAGTAATCTAATTACATATTACAATTTGAAATGAAATACAAACCAAAAACAAGTGGCCGGGACATGAAAGTCCTCATTGGGCCAAAACATGCATTATGCTCAATCACATTGGGCTTTGTCCATAACTAACCATCATGCCAATCATTCACCCTTATATGCCTCTCTAATGCATAAATAAATGGATTACTAACTTTGTTTCAACCTTTGAAACTATATTTTGAGTTATTTAGTGATGTGATCAAATTAGGAAACTTTTTCCATTTTGGAAACTTTCATTTTAGGAAACCTTTTTGCATGCATGTGTTCTTGTCTTAATAATCAATCCAATTGATTATTAATTAATTATAAATTGATTATTTAATTAATTAATCATATTAAATAATTAAAAGAATCAATTTTGGGCTTAAAACAATTGTAGGCCGAAACCCACAGAAGAAAAACCCTAACTGTGTTCACACACAAACTGGTTTTGTGTCTTTTGGACCATTTGGGCCTTTTGGAATGAGCCAAGCCCACTCCAGCCCTTAAAACCCATTAATAAACTTAATTAATGTTTATAATGTTTAATTTAAATAAGCTCCTTGGGCCCACCAAGTCATTCACTAATTTAAACCAAGTCCGTAAACATAATTAAGCCCATTAAGTGGTTTTAATAAATTAAAATTAATCAAATTAATTTAAGGCCTATTTTAATTAATCCAATTAATTAAAAACACTTTAATATATCATATATATCAGATTTAGAAGATCAAAAGTCGTTCTAACCAAGAACACACGAAGAACACCAATTTATCGAACTTCTCGACTAAACTAGTTTTCATGCAAAACTTGTTCAATTTTAATTCCGTTCAATCCTACGGCTTAATATCACATATTAAACACATAAAATATCATCTAAATGATGTTTTAATGGATCCACAAGAAATTAAATTAGAACAGCCCCTAAAATCACCTAGGGTTTCACGCCAAACCCTAATCAAAATCATTCAAAAATTTCGTTTTTGTTTCCACCAAATTTATTTGATCACACATACAACCAGAAATCAATATTTCTCATTCATGAACAATCAAATCTAATATTTTAAAGTTCATGAAATAAATAACTCCAAACAAAACAAAACTTATTCCGCAGAAAAATATAGAATTGTATATCCATGGCAAAACCTGGCTCTGATACCATGTTGGAATTTAACGGTTACATGCATCATATACATGAGCGGAATTTTAAAATTTTTTTAACCATTAGATCTGATCTTGCCATGAATACACAATATAACTATATGAGAATAAGAAAAATCACCTTTGATTTTTGTTGAACAGTTGATTTTACTTCGCACCGGGTTGTTGCAAACCACAGTATCCAAAATTGAACACCTCCAATGAGTAATCCACACTAGAGAGGGGTAAATTGAACCAACAAATTGGTGTTCAACTAGGGCTGGCCGAAATTCCAAGAAGCTAGCTTGGAGTTGGCGCAAAAAGGGAGAGAGAATAAAGAAAAAGACTTTCCTTTTGTTTTAATCACTTAACCCTAATTCTCATTAGTTGGCCTTTTATAGTTAGGTTAAAATTCCAACTCCTTAATGAGATTGGGCTCTTTAAAATTGTTGGAGAATTATTAATTGGGCCTCTGAAATTAATTATAATCATTTGGGCTTAATTAAATCCAATTTAAACCTTTTCATAAAAGTCTATACACAAAATCCACAAACTAGGTCCTTTGTGCATCTAATTGAATTTAAATACCCAAATGGATTCCAAATCCAACCAAATTAAATATGTAAGTTTCATAACACTTATGTAACATATATAAATTAATTTGGTCCAAGAAAAAGCCCTTTAAGCCCTTCTGTATGGAGTTGGAGTGTGGCCCTCTTCTGGAGGGCTTCCTCCAACTTCTTCATTCCTTTGGCCCTTTATAATTTCTCCAATGGACCTATTAATTATTATATCAGTCCTATAACACTTATAGTAGTCTTATAACACTTATAAGATAATAATAATTAATCATAAAATACATTATTTCAATTAGGTCAAATTTTGCAGAACATTTCTCAAAAGTTCCGCGGACAATTTTATTTGATCATAATTAATTAAACTCTTTAATTAATTATTATCTTATTCACTTCTCTACCTTCATAATAATATCAAATATTATTATCCTTGTTATTTTACCATTTTACCCTTTTCTCTATATGTGTGTGACCTATTGGGTTCCTGTCCATGTTGGCAGTATAATATGTAATTGTGAGTTCTATTCAAAACTCACATGATTTAAACTTCTTTAAATCATCTTATCAATCCCTATTGATACTTTTGATACATCATTATACAAGTCATGATTGGCCTCTGGCTAGGCATCATGACTACCCAAATATCAGGAAAGTCATGTGGTTTGATTGTACCCTTCCATAGAAACAGTTACCGTGCAATTACTCCTTTCACCACTCTTATCTCAATTAGATTCTGAGTATGAATTTCTGTCAACTCATATAAATCTAATTATGTATGTTCTATTAATTTAACCATTGTTCCTAAAATGCCCTTCATGGATCTCCATCCATCTCGGCATATTACTCTGGTCAGAGATTCACTGAACAAGGCAATTATAGAATCATGTGAGATAACTTTCCTTGTTAAATCTGGGATGGTGAATCCTTTGTCAATCACTCAACTATCTTCAAGTAGGTCATGATATACCCAATCTCCTAACTATGTTCACTCCCAGTTGGAAGTAATCAGTTATGGAGTCAAAGTATACCACTTGCTACTTAAGATAACTTTGGTGATCTCAAGTCTAAGGATACTTGCACAACCGCTATGAAGAGATTCCTCACTGACATAGATTTAATATCCATGTGAGGATTCTCTATGCAGGTCTCCAATGAACTTGCTCTTCTAACAAGCATCCACATGTTAGCTTTGATTATCTTTCATAATCACAGTTATGAGAACCACTGCTTGAACCATTCAAGAAGCATAACATGTGCTAGTCTGTCCGAATTAATAATGTCCCATCTTGTTAATTCTATGACTAGGGATATTTAGATATTAAGACATTTGCATGCAATAGACATCTCACATCATGAACACCTTCATGATTGCCTTTGCATTATTTTTATAATATCTAGGACTTCATTTATTAATTTAAGATTTACAAACTCATGTATTCAAACATAGCATTAATAAATGAATGATGCCTTTTATTAAGAATATAAATTTCATACATATGAAAAACATCCCTATTACATGGGCTCTAGGGCATACTCTCAAACAGTTGGTATGCTAGGGTGAGGCTAGGATGACGAGGGGTCTCCACTTGCCGTACCCTTGGTCATCCCTTCTTAAGGAACCTCCTCTTTGTTGTCGCTAAAAGAAGGATCAGGAAGACTCCCTAGATCCTCTATCCAATCGAGTTTAGCTTCAAAAAAGTGCTGCTCGACTGTATAAATTAACCGAGTCGGCAACCTCCCATGGGCCTCACCCAATTAATCGAAAAGCTCTTCTTTTTGGGAGGCAAGTTCCTCCACAAGCTTCTCACCCCACACCACCTTCTTCTCCACTAAAGCAGTATGCAGGGAATCTCGCTTGGCTCGAAGCAGGTCGCTCTCTGATAAAACTTTGTCCCTATCTGCGTTGGCCTTAGCATAGTCGACAGAAAGATATTTGCACTCAGCATTCAACCTGGCTGCCTCCTCCTCAAATTTTATGCACTGGGTGCTAATGGCAATAAGGCACACAACGTCTCCCTTCATATGGTCAACTTCATTCTAGCAAGCTATCAGGTCCTGGGCATGCCAGACAACCTTTTTCTTCAGCTTTTCCCCCTTCGACTAAGGAAGAGGGACTCTTTCTTAGCTGCATCACAATTAGCGTCTGTCTTGTAACACCCTCAACGAAAATAGTTCCTTCCGATACGAACTTAAATGATCTGCCTGATTTTTTTTTACACCGACAACCAATCTTATACAATAGATACATAACATTCCATAAAATGCATACAAATCATAATCATTTATTGACATAACAAAAATTACTATTAATAAAATAATCCAAAATACAATAAAGTCTTACTATCCTTAGCTGAGTATATACATGCCAAAATACTTTAAAGTCTAGACAATACTTTTCTTCAAGCTTCACTCTGCTGTGTACTATGCTCCAGCTTATCTTCAGAACCTGCACGCAATAAAAACTACGTGCTGAGCACTAGATATGCTCAGTGGTAACTACCAATCCTAGAATTTTCTAGCTACACATAATTATCATATTTGTGCTAAGTTTTACGTTAACTTGTCAATTTTTATTTTGTCTTATCAACGATCCTTAATAATTTTGACAGTCTTTTCAATTCATCAATATCATTTTTGGCAGGCTTTTTACTTTGGTTCTAAACAATTCAATTTACTTCAAAACACTTTCTTTCGTAATTTCAATTGCAAAATTTACGTTTCTTTTCTTACTTTTGCTATTGCTCTTACTTGACTTAAGTTTGACTTTTTCTATTCAATTTTTTTTTTATTTAATCAGGTTAATACAAATATTAGTTCTTTGATAATTTATATTAGTATTTGCCACTGAAATGATAAATTTTCTATTCACTACTTGATGTCTTCATTAGTCACAATTTATCCTTTTAATAGCAAACCTACAATTTTGTAATTCATTTCTTTATATCACTATAGCCTTTTAATTTATTTATCAAAAGACAATCATTAATTCTTTAACATTTAATGTCCAGTAATATTATTACTTAGCAACTTTGTAATTTAATCTTTATTTTTATGGCAAATTACATTTCAGTCCTTATTATGATCTTTAAACTACTAGTCAAAGTAATTTACGTTTCTTTATACTTAATGTGGAAATTGTGAATTAATTAGTGTTTCTATTTTCATGAATAGTAATCGTATTTTTGAATAGTACCGTATACGTGAATAGTACCTTATACGTGAATAGTATCCAGGAAGAATATAAGAAATGGTTTTATGTACCTTTATATGTAAATTTATATTTTAGTCCCTGTTCACAATAAAATTCACTTTCTGAATACTTTAACTATTATTTGACTGTTTACTACCTTTTTACACTTTTTGGGGAAAATTACCATTTTACCCCTGAATATATATATATTTTCTTTTACTTTAGTCTTTTCTTTCTCACGATTAATCATTAGTTTTCATTTTCTTTTTACATTTTTAGCACTATACTTTCTTTATGCCCCTAGTGTAATATATCAGGACTCTCAAATAAGATACTCGCGACTGGACACAAAGGTCCTACCGAGAGAGAAGTGATTCCCAAGGGAGCATTTCTTGAAAAACATTTCACTTTCACTTTCACTGAAAACACTGAAGCCATGGAGATCAAAGATCCTACCCATAGTAAAGTAAGTCGCCATGAATTGCACTACGGTATAGGGTGTCCCTATGGCTAGCCAATTATATCCTGAATAAGAAAATCACTACCTGACTATTGCTAAGGGCAAAAACAATCAATTAATTTTTTAGAATAATTTTCACACTTCAATAATTTTTTTTAATTTCATTCATTTTCTTTAAACAATACATCTTCGTCAATTACACTATTTTTAGTGTTATTGACTATACAGTAAATTTTTCTTTTTAATTTCTTTTTCTTTCCAATCACTTTTGCTTTACAATAATTCACTATAAACATTAATTATTCTTCCAATGTTTAGCTAATTATTTTCTTAATATATTTTTCATATTTTGTGAATTATGTCAGGATAATTCACTCTTTTGCTTTCTTAGCACTTATTAAATTATTTTCTTATAATTCAAAAATTTACTTTTACAATCATTTTATTTACTTTTAGACTTTTAGCTAATTTCTTACTTTTTCTGTCTAAATTTGCATTTATTTGAAAATTTCAATACTTTATATGGATTGTGAATTATTTATAATAATTCAAAATTTTATTCGACTTATGAATTCTTTTGGAATAATTCAATATGGTTACTTAACTTACTATACTTTTTATTTTCCTTAATTTCGTCATTTAACTTTTTCATTTTCTTTGTAGGGAATATAAATTAATTTGTATTAATTCACTAAATTTTGCTTGTTTATTGAATTATTTTCCAATAATTCAATATTTTCACTTAAGCATATTCACTATTTATTTTTCAAAAATATTCTCATAAATCACATCAATTCTATAAAAATTTATGTGAACAATATTCTTCATTTATTATCATTTTTACTTATTTTCTGAATTATTTCACTATAATTCATCATTTATCTACTTATACTTGTTATTAGCTTTAAAATTCTTAAATAAATTTCATAAATCTTCTAAAAACTTATGGACATTATATTTTATGTTATACCTTGATTTATGGCTTAATTTCATTAAATTGTATATTGTACACATTCTTTTTCTTTAACATTGAATTTTGGCCCTTAAGGAATTTCTCCTTAAAAATTTATTTCAATTGAATTAAGCTTATATTTAAGCTTAATTAAGGTTCAATTACATTATATTAAAGGAAATTTTAATAGACATATACTTTTCCGATGTTTTTTTAACTACATATTCAATAAATATTCTAAAAATATTCACATAATTTTTATAAATTCCACAAAAATTTATACATGCATTATTACACATATACTATTAAATTAAGCCTTAAAATCACTAAAATACTTGACATTTTTTTTTTCTTCCTCATGAAATTCGGCCACTTCAATAAAATTCCTTATAAATTTTTTTCATCCAAATTAAACATTCTAACACACTTAATTAAGGTCTAATTACACTATTATATAATCAATTTCAAATTTAATTAATTATCCAAATTTTTCCTTAATAAACCCTAAGGAAAATCATTAAATTATATGGAAATTACTAAGATTTAGTAGTCACTAACCTTTTTTCATGTATAATCTTCCCTTGAGCTTCCTTGTATTTACTTGAAAGCATGAAAATCATTAACCATCAATAATATCCTTCCTTGGCTGAAATTTTTCCTCACAAAATCACCAAGATAACCATCATTTTAACTCAAAATAATTACAAAAATATACTCTAGGCATCCAAATCTATCTATAGATGCCTTGAAATTAAATTAAAAACCAAGATTTTACTTACCTAAAATTGACCTCCATGCCTTTAATCCTTATTTTTCTTAGATTTTCTCCCTTTAATCTTTGGTTTGAACTTAGATCCAACAACTAGAGAGGATAAGGAACATTTTTTATGCTTGGATCAAGGTAAGAAAGTGAAGAACTAAAAAAAAAATTGTGAAAGAAAAAAAAAAGCAAGGTTTTGGCCACCCAAAAGAAGAGAGAGCTGCTGGACGTGGGATTTTCTGGAACAAAGGAGTGGTTTCTTCCCCTTTATATACTCCATTCATTTGGGCTTGGGCTTAGGTTGGGTGTAATGGGCCTAGATTAATTAATCAAGCCCATTAACTACCAAATAACATATTTTAATTCATTTATTTCACTTTCAAATTTCAAATCACTTCAAAAATGGTTCCATAATTTTGATCACCCCAAAAATAGGTTGCACGTAAATTTTCAGCTCAATCGGAGTTCATTTTCGGTCCACTTCAATTAAATCGGTCTGATCCAAAAATATCGATATTATAGAAAATTTTGATTTTTGTACCCAAAATAATCTACATATAATTTTAGGCTTAACTAAAAATTTCTGCAATTTTTGAGGATCATTTACTATTTTTAAAGCCCTGGTCAAATTGTAGATGACCGGTTACTATTTAAACCGAAATCATTATTTTTCTTTTACTTATAGAGGTCAAATATCCTTAAAAATATTTCTAAAATTCTCAAAATATATTCAATAGACTTCATGAATATTTTTGAGTCATTCGGAGACTATTTTTCGATCTGATACATTTTTACTAGTCCGATATTTCAATTTCCAAAATTACCGTAACCTTAATTTTTTATTACCATATGATTTACATCACATTTAATATAGATTTGAAAAATATGGTAATTTTTAAAGATCATTTGTTATTTTTAAAGTTTCAAATAAACTCTCAGTTAACACAAGCATCTTTTTAACTGAAACCGTGACTTTTTCCTTATTTTTGACTTCTAATAGTCAATTTGATCTCATTTTTAGTCCAAATTATATCTTTGGACTCCAGCTAACTTACTCTTTCTAATGGTCCAATAAAATATTTTTCGACTCAAAGAGATACTATTCATCCCGGTGTCACTATTTACTTTCGGAAAGTACTATTTTCGACTAGCCTAATATTTAGGCCATTACAAATCTCCCCTACTTATAAAAATTTCGTCCCCGAAATTTTCTTATAGTAAAGAATAGAGGACGCAAGATTATCAGCTTATCAAAGATTATTCTTCATTTGATGGTTCCAAAGAATGCTTACTTATAACACATATTCATTCTTAGGCTGACTACTCTTTAAGTCAAAAATTTTTACCAATCTTACTTCACAGGTCGTATCATCCTGGATATAGATCTCATTTATACCACAAATCAAATCAACCTTTATTGACTTCTTGATACTCAAATATGTCCTATATTAAGGACATCTACATTTCCTTTTAGATAATACCCCAACCAAAGCTATCTTCGGTTGGACTGATAGCTATCATCATAAGTAAACTCTTCTAAAAATGAATACTTTTTACAATCATTACCAAATTCATGTATACAATTCTTCTAATATCTGAAGTATCCACTCTGATTGACCATTAGTCTGAAGTGACATACTATGCTAAAGTAGAGATTATCAAAAATCTTACTCATAGCAGCACATTCTTCTTTTTAAGGCTGAGTACATTAGCCAATGCATTACTTCTCTGGTGGTACCCGGATAAATCCAGGAACTAATCTCAACAAATGGTTACTTTTTCTTCAATATCGGCAGAACTAAGCTCGAATACTTATCACATTCTTTTAGTGTCTTAGAACCCATCAGAATAATATCAATAAAAATAATTATGACCAAGTCCAAATAGGAGTAGAAAATCCTATTTATTAAGTCTATATAGGCAGTCAATATTGACATGACCAATAACTCATAATGGCCATATTAAAATCGAAAAATAATCTTGGATACACTATTCCTTTTTACTTCATCACAGTACAATGGTAATCCTTTTTTTTTTGCTATTAGGTCATTTCTACGCTCATCATATCTCCTGTTAGTTTTTCCATATCAGGTGGGGTCTATACAACTGATATGATGTAAATCAGATGCTGTCACACAATGTGAAATGCTATGCAATGAATAAATGATTTCATGTATGCAATGGAATACTGTCAAGTATTCTCATATAATGCAGATATCATAGTCCATTCTAGAACTATGAAACATCTAATCAAATACCCCCACCGGCAAGGAACCACCGATATATATATATATATATATATATATATATATATATATATATATATATATATATATATATAGCATCTTAAATGACCTTAACTAATTATCAGAACCATTTCAACTATCAGAAACCTTCTCTAACAATATCACTTCTAATTCAATAACCATTTAAACCATGAGACAGAAGTCAAGATTTCTCTATGTCTCTTACAGTCTATCTTAACTTAATATACAATTGCTTGCCGAAGTTCTAACATATCCTTTTTATTTCACTTATCAACGGACTAATTCTCATTCACAATGACACATAAGCATTCGGGTCACACTCAAATTCAGTCAGCAATTCGTCGTTTTACTTTAGTCTCCATAAGAATTTAAACAGCAACACTTTCATTCTGACTCTCTACTGTTTTTACTATGCAGAATCAATCACTTTACACTTGATAATCTCGGTCAGATGTCAACTTTTTACTTTCAACATAATGGGGAGCAAGTACACATCAAACTCCTTAACACTTCTTCACTTTTAATTGGCATGTATATACAGATAAACCTATTGTAACACTCTATACCCGGCCAGTTAAAAGACCCGGATACTGGATGTCACACCCGGGTTTGGATCTTAATTACTTGCCACTTCAAATGCTATTAATTTTACTATACAATTAAATAAAATTTCGGCAGCATGACAGCTTAAAATTCATGCTACCCAAACCTGCAAAAACTCAATTTTTCAATCCCAATATCATTCATTCAACTCCAGAACTTCAATCAACAACACAACACTTCTATAATTTCATCCCAACACAATCACAACCACTCAAGTACAGTTCCACTACATGGTTTATACAAGTGTTAAAAATTTCTTTATATACATGTTACATTAACACAATTTATATAATTGGCTTCAACATAGAAACTTAGTTTACCATAATTATAAACATTTACTTATATACACTATTATATAAATAAGAATTTCATCACCAGAATTCAACGGACCTATTAACATGCGCATAATCATATAAACACAATTTGGTTCGGACTTGAGATATTAATTCTCAAGCTTCCTACGTATCCCATTTAAGGAATCAGAACCACGTAATTCTCCAATCCTAAGACTCAATATATTACTTTAAATAAGTAACCATTAAATTTGGTTTAGGCAAGAATATTGCTTGTCACTTTTCAAACATTTACAGATATATAACTGTATTCTACGCATTCTTAATTACACCATACTACTCCAGATTGTGTAACACACAATTAATCACAATATGAATATATATATATATATTCAATATCAATCATCATTAGTTGTAATTAATCGTAAGTCAAATTAATCACATACAACAATTTATAATGTACGCATAATAGTTATAAGATTCAAAATTCAAAATGCATACTTTCACAAGACTCAATGGGGAAGCTTCATATGTAATTAAAATAAACAAGCTCTTTAAAAATATATTCAATTACTTATAGCTTATTTAAAATTAAATCGAAAACAAAAATTATCTACTCAAGGTGAAAATCAACTTTTGATTTACTTAATTTATTTGCTGATTAAAATCAGACGGTCACAACCAAAAAATCTTAAAACATTCACAATCAGTTATATACAGGTGCATACTTATATATATATATATATATATATATATATATATATATATATATATATATATATATATATATATATATATATATATATATATATATATATATATATATATATATATATATATATATATATATAATTGTAACAGCCCGAATCACTGCCGCTAGTGGATATTATCCGCTTTGCCACCTGTCACTCACACGTCTGCTTTTGAGATCGTGCCGGAGCTAGGCGACGCACGGTTTTATTTTTGAGGTAACCCACATGTCTGCTTTGGAGACCATGACGGAGCCCTCAAAATGCGTCTTCCAGTGCCTCCACATGTCTGCTTTGGAGATCATGCCGGAGCACTAATCAATATTTTCCTCTTTGGGCGTCACATGTCTAGTTTAGAGATCATGCCGACCCCTCAGTGCCTCCACATGTCTGCTTTGGAGATCATGCCGGAGCATTAGTCAATATTGTCCTCTTTGGGCGTCACATGTCTGCTTTAGAGATCATGCTGACCCCTCAAGATTTTCATACAATCTATTTAATGTAATATATTTACTATAAATTTAAATACATACATATATATATATATACATATATTTATATACATACATATGTGGACCGAGCTCTCGGAGCCATCCAGTCCACAACTTAATTTAATTACATCTATCGAAAGAGCTCTCGGAGCCATTCAATCCGGTGATTGTCAATTAATACATATACCTCATTAAAACTGTATAGCATAGTAACATACTATTTTCTTATAATCACGGTTTCACAAAGAAATAACATGAAACCACAAGCTAAAATGAAGTGCATTTAATAGTAACAAAAATGGTTCTAGTTTGTTAACCTTCACAAACTACTAACTAAATAAATAATATACACTAGCTTGCCAAGTAAGAGTTAATTACCCAAACACACCTTGTAGTCTACTGATTTGTTAACTTATGCTTATTTGTTTTTTCAAATTTTGTTACCTTCCCAACTAATCATTAAGTGCATAAACAACACATTTCATGGATTAAAACACATGAAAACCAATCGTTTAACTCAAATAAAATAAAAATTCCTATTCAAAATCCATATACATAATTTAAACAAGTCTTTGAAAATAAATTGGGTAGTTATGTACCTATTAGAGCCGATTTCTAGCATTTTCCCTCGTTTTTACTCATTACCGTACTCGTCGGAGCTTGATTGGAGCTTCATCGGAGGGACACAGCCGCTGCAGCCATAGAGATCAAGGCCCCGGGATCTCACGGTGGTTGGTCACGCCCCTTGAGGGAGCCTGGTTTGGCCGAAATCCCTCCTGAATTGCGGACTGCCTCATCTCGCCGATCTTACTATTGCCGGTTACTTGGGGATGAATGGAGGTACCGGATCGAGTGCCTCTTCTCAAAGATCTCACCACTGCTACTCGCCTCCTCAGATGCCATCGAGAACCACCGAAAAGAGAGAAGGGAACATCGGTTATGGTGGAAAAAAAATCGAAGGAGAAACCTCCATAAGGGAGGACGAGGCGGCGCCGGCGAGGAAGGAGAAATCACAGTGACGTTGATCCCAAATCCCCTTACTGGTGAACGGAACTGGGGCGACGATGCAGAACGATGACATCACCCGCCTCTCTCCCTTTCCCCCCTTCCCTTCCTTTTTCCTTCCTCCCGTTCTTTTCTATTTTTTTTTCGAAAATTCTAGGGCCCCCTAGAATTGTACCTCCCTTAACATTATTTTTTACAAGTAAATTAATTACTTTATTTTATTTATTATTATTATTATTATTATTTAAACCAGTTATTTTATTAGATCGTTTCAAAAATCGGATCGATCCAATCATACTACTTGGGTTTTTATAACTCGGGGTATTACAAATCTTCCCCCCTTAAGAAAATTCCATCCTCGAAATTTATTTAACAATAAAGCATGTACAGAATAACTTCTATACCAGCAATCCAAAAAAAAAGAGAGAAAAGAGGGATGCCTTCGGGGAATAAGGCCTTCAGAACTGGCAATTAGAAAGCAACAGTATCTTCCTGGAATAAGTTACTAAGGTATAACATTCCAATGATACATGCTCATAATTTGGAATAAATTGTTCTATGAGTTACAACCTCTGGATCAGAAAAATTCTATGTCCAACCAATGAATTTGGTTAAGATTGCATCTCATCATCAACTTCAATCAACTACTATTGTTCCCTCTACATCATATTCATAAAAACTCCTCTTTCTTATGGATATAGCCTTGTATGAACTGTTATTAATTTCTAGTCACAAATATCGGTATAATGCTATATCGACATTAACTCCATCATTGTAACTGGAAAGTCCTACTTTCGAATCACATCTCCTTCAATGCTTATTAACATATACACTTACATTTTCGTTATTTACTCTCCTTAATATCTGCTTATTCTTTTTGTAATCCATCAATTTCTTTTCAACTGAAACATATGTACAACATTTTAGACCATCTAATATTGCTGATACAACTTATGTAATATGCTTTATACATATAATGCCCTATTAATGCACATTTTATGTATTGGTAATGCATATTGCCCATTCCCAAGTAAGTAATGTTTAAATCGCTGCTCTCAATGTCAGGAATTCCTAACAGATAAATGGAGTGCTACAACTCCCATCTAAACTAGATTTTTTTTGGTCCACGCCCAGAAACGCCTAAACTAGGCTCTGATACCACTAAATGTAACACCCTATACCCAGCCAGTTAAAAGACTTGGATACCGGATGTCATACCCGGGTTCGGATCTCAATTACTTGCTACTTCAAATGCTATTAATTTTACTATGCAATTAAATAAAATTTCGGCAGCATGACAACTTAAAATTCATGCTACCCAAACCTGCAAAAACTCAAATTTTCACTCCCAATATCATTCATCCAACTCCAAAACTTTAATCAACAACACAACACTTCTATAATTTCATCCCAACACAATCACAACCACTCAAGTACATTTCCACTACATGGTTTATACAAGTGTTAAAAATTTCTTTATATACATGTTACATTAACACAATTTATATAATTGACTTCAACATAGAAACTTAGTTTACCATAATTATAAACATTTACTTATATACACTATTATATAAATAAGAATTTCTTCACCAGAATTCAACGGACCAATTAACATGCGCATAATCATATAAACATAATTTGGTTCGGACTTGAGATATTAATTCTCAAGCTTCCTACGTATCCCATTTAGGAAATCAGAACCACGTAGTTCTCCAATCCTAAGACTCAGTATATTACTTTAAATAAGTAACCATTAAATTTGGTTTAGGCAAGAATATTGCTTGTCACTTTTCAAACATTTACAGATATATAACTGTATTCTACGCATTCTTAATTACACCATACTACTCCAGATTGTGTAACACATAATTAATCACAATATGAATATATATATATATATATATATATATATATATATATATATATATATATATATATTCAATATCAATCATCATTAGTTGTAATTAATCGTAAGTCAAATTAATCACATACAACAATTTATAATGTACGCATAATAATTATAAGATTCAAAATTCAAAATGCATACTTTCACAAGACTCAATAGGGAAACTTCATATGTAATTAAAATAAACAAGCTCTTTAAAAGTATATTCAATTACTTATAGCTTATTTAAAATTAAATCAGTAACAAAAATTATCTGCTCAAGGTGAAAATCAACTCTTGATTTACTTAATTTATTTGCTGATTAAAATCAGACGGTCACAACCAACAAATCTTAAAACATTCACAATCAGTTATATACAGGCGCATACTTATATATATATATATATATATAATTGTAACAGCCCGAATTTCTGCCGCTAGTGGATATTGTCCGCTTTGCCACCTGTCACTCCACATGTCTGCTTTCGAGATCGTGCCGGAGCTAGGCGACGCACGGTTTTATTTTTGAGGTACCCCACATGTCTGCTTTGGAGACCATGCTGGAGCCCTCAAAACGCATCTTCCAGTGCCTCCACATGTCTGCTTTGGAGATCATGCCGGAGCACTAATCAATATTGTCCTCTTTGGGCATCACATGTCTACTTTAGAGATCATGCCGACCCCTCAGTGCCTCCACATGTCTGCTTTGGAGATCATGCCGAAGCACTAGTCAATATTGTCCTCTTTGGGCATCACATGTCTGCTTTAAAGATTATGCCAACCCCTCAAGATTTTCATACAATCTATTTAATGTAATATATTTACTATAAATTTAAATACATACATATATATACATATATTTATATACATACATATGTGGACCGAGCTCTCGGAGCCATCCAGTCCACAACTTAATTTAATTACATCTATCAAAAGAGCTCTCGGAGCCATTCAATCCGGTGATTGTCAATTAATACATATACCTCATTAAAACTGTATAGCATAGTAACATACTATTTTCTTATAATCACGGTTTCACAAAGAAATAACATGAAACCACAAGCTAAAATGAAGTGCGTTTAATAGTAACAAAAATGGTTCTAGTTTGTTAACCTTCACAAACTACTAACTAAATAAATAATATACACTAGCTTGCCAAGTAAGAGTTACTTACCCAAACACACCTTATAGTCTACTGATTTGTTAACTTAAGCTTATTTGTTCTTTCAAATTTTGTTACCTTCCCAACTAATCATTAAGTGCATAAACAACACATTTCATGAATTAAAACACATAAAAACCAATCGTTTAACTCAAATAAAATAAAAATTCCTATTCAAAATCCATATACATAATTTAAACAAGTCTTTGAAAATAAATTGGGTAGTCACGTACCTATTAGAGCCAATTTCTAGTATTTTCCCTCGTTTTTACTCATTACCATACTCACCGGAATCTCGTTGGAGCTTGATTGGAGGGACACAACCGCTGCAGCCATAGAGATCAAGGCCCCGGGATCTCACGGTGGTTGGTCACGTGCCTTGAGGGAGCCTGGTTTGGCCGAAATTCCTTCTGAATTGCGGACTGCCTCATCTCGCCGACCTTACTATTGCCGACGACTTGGGGATGAATGGAGGTACCGGATTGAGCGCCTCTTCTCAAAGATCTCGCCACTGCTACTCGCCTCCTCAGATGCCATCGAGAACCGTCGAAAAGAGAGAAGGGAGCATCGGTTATGGTGGAAAAAAATCGAAGGAGAAACCTCCATAAGGGAGGACGAGGCGGTGCCGGCGAGGAAGGAGAAATTACAGTGACGTCGATCCCAAATCCCCTTGCCGATGATCGAAACTGGGGTGACGATGCAGAACGACAACATCACCCGCCTCTCTCCCTTTCCCCCTTCCCTTCCTTTTTCCTTCCTCCCGTTCTTTTCTGTTTTTTTTTCGAAAATTCTAGGGCCCCCTAGAATTGTACCCCCCTTAACATTATTTTTAACAACTAAATTAATTACTTTATTTTATTTATTTAATTATTATTATTATTATTTAAACCAGTTATTTTATTAGATCGTTTCAAAAATCGGATCGATCTAATGATACTATTCGGGTCTTTATAACTCGGGGCGTTACACCTATCACTTAGTCTTATCCCATTCCGATCTTAGAACCGTCTAAACCATCGCTCTGATACCACTAAATGTAACACCCTCAACGGAAACAGTTCCTTCTGATACGAACTTAATCGATCTGCCTGATTTTTTTTTTACACTGACAACCAATCTTATACAACAGATACATAACATTCCATAAAACGCATACAAATCATAATCATTTACTGACATAACAAAAATTACTATTAATAAAATAATCCAAAATACAGTAAAGTCTTACTATCCTTAGCTGAGTATATACATGCCAAAAATACTTAAAAGTCTGGACAATACTTTTCTTCAAGTTTCACTCCGCTGTGTACTATGCTCCAACTTATCTTCAGAACCTGCACACAGTAAAAACTACGTGCTGAGCACTAGATATGCTCAGTGGTAACTATCAATCCTAAAATTTCCAAGCTACGCATAATTATCATATTTATGCTAAGATTTTTTCGTTAACTTGTCAATTTTTATTTTATTTTATCAACGATCCTTAATAATTTTGACAGTCTTTTCAATTCATCAATATCAGTTTTGGCAGGCTTTTTACTTTGGTTCTAAACAATTCAATTTACTTCAAAACACTTTCTTTCGTAATTTCAATTGCAAAAGTTACGTTTCTTTTCTTACTTTTGCTATTGCTCTTACTTGACTTAAGTTTGACTTTTTCTATTCAATTTTTTTTATTTAATCAGGTCAATACAAATATTAGTTCTTTAATAATTTATATTAGTATTTGCCACTGAAATGATAAATTTTCTATTCACTACTTGATGTCTTCATTAGTCACAATTTATCTTTTTAATAGCAAACCTATAATTTTGCAATTCATTTCTTTATATCACTATAGCCTTTTGATTTATTTATCAAAAGACAATCATTAATTCTTTAACATTTAATGTCCAGTAATATTATTACTTAGCAACTTTGTAATTTAATCTTTATTTCTATGGCAAATTACATTTCAGTCCTTATTATGATCTTTAAACTACTAGTCGAAGTAATTTACGTTTCTTTACACTTAATGTGGAAATTGTGAATTAATTAGTGTTTTCATTTTTGTGAATTGTAATCGTATTTTTGAATAGTCCTATATACATGAATAGTACCATATACGTGAACAGTACCCAAGAAGAATATAAGAAATGGTTTTATGTACCTTTATATGTAAATTTACATTTTAGTCCCTATTCACAATAAAATTCACTTTCTGAATACTTTAACTATTATTTGACTGTTTACTACCTTTTTACACTTTTTGGGAAAAATTACCATTTTACCCCTGAATATATATATATATATATATATATATATATATATTTTCTTTTACTTTAGTCTTTTCATTTTCACGATTAATCATTAATTTTCATTTTCTTTTTACATTTTTAGCATTATACTTTCTTATACCCCTAGTGCAATATGTCAGGACTCTCAAATAGGATACTCAGGACTGGACCCAAAGGTCCCACTGAGAGAGAAGTGATTCTCAAGGGACCATTTCTCGAAAAATATTTCACTTTCACTTTCACGAAAAACACTGAAGCCATGGAGATCAAAGATTCTACCCATAGCAAAGCAAGTCGCCATGACTTGCACCGCGATATAGGGTGTCCCTATGGTTAGCCAATTATATCCTAAATAAGAAAATCACTACTTGGCTATTGCTAAGGGAAAAAATAATCAATTAATTTTTCAGAATAATTTTCACACTTCAATTATTTTTATAATTTCATTCATTTTCTTTAAACAATACATCTTCGTCAATTACACTATTTTTAGTGTTATTGACTATACAATAAATTTTTCTTTTTAATTTCTTTTTCTTTCCAATCACTTTTGCGTTACAATAATTCACTATAAACATTAATTATTCTTCTAATGTTTAGATAATTATTTTCTCAATATGTTTTTCATATTTTGTGAATTATGTCAGGATAATTCACTCTTTTGCTTTCTTAGCACTTATTGAATTATTTCCTTATAATTCAAAAATTTACTTTTACAATCATTTTATTTACTTTTAGACTTTTAGCTAATTTTTTACTTTTTCTGTCTGAATTTGTGTTTATTCAAAAATTTCAATACTTTATACGGATTGTGAATTATTTATAATAATTCACAATTTTATTCGACTTATGAATTCTTTTGGAATAATTCAATATGGTTACTTAACTTACTATACTTTTTATTTTCCTTAATTTCGTCATTTAACTTTTTCATTTTCTTTGTAGGGAATATAAATTAATTTTTATTAATTCACTAAATTTTGCTTGTTTATTGAATTATTTTTCAATAATTCAATATTTTCACTTAAGCATATTCACTATTTATTTTTCAAAAATATTTTCATAAATCACATAAATTCTATAAAAATTTATGTGAACAATATTTTTTATTTATTATCATTTTTACTTATTTTATGAATTATTTCACTATAATTCATCATTTATCTACTTATACTTGTTATTAGCTTTAAAATTCTTAAATAAATTCCATAAATCTTCTAAAAACTTATGGGCATTATATTTTATGTTATACCTTGATTTATGGCTTAATTTCATTAAATTGCATATTGTACACATTCTTTTTCTTTAACATTGAATTTTGGCCCTTAAGGAATTTCTCCTTAAAAATTTATTTCAATTGAATTAAGCTTAATTAAGGTTCAATTACATTATATTAAAGGAAATTTTAATAGAAATATACTTTTCCGATTTTTCTTTAATTACATATTTAATAAATATTCTAAAAATATTCACATAATTTTTATAAATTCTACAAAATTTTATACATGCATTATTACACATATATTATTAAATTAAGCCTTAAAATCACTAAAATACTTAACATTATTTTTTTTCTTCCTCATGAAATTCGGTCACTTCAATAAAATTCCTTATAAATTTTTTTCATCCAAATTAAACATTCTAACACACTTAATTAAGGTCAATTACACTATTATACAATCAATTTCAAATTTAATCAATTATACAAATTTTTTCTTAATAAACCCTAAGGAAAATCATTAAATTAAATGGAAATTACTAAGATTTAGTAGTCACTAACCTTTTTCCATGTATAATCTTCCCTTGAGCTTCCTTTTTTTTACTTGAAAGCATGAAAATTATTAACCATCAATAATATCCTTCCTTGGCTGAAATTTTTCCTCACAAAATCACCAAGATAACCATCATTTTAACTCAAAATAATTACAAAAATATACTCTAGGCACCCAAATCTATCTATAGATGCCTTGAAATTAAATTAAAAACCAAGATTTTACTTACCTAAAATTGACCTCCATGCCTTTAATCCTTATTTTCCTTAGCTTATCTCCCTTTAATCTTTGGTTTGAACTTAGATCCAACAACTAGAGAGGCTAAGGAACATTTCTTATGCTTGGATCGAGGTAAGAAAGTGAAGAACTAAAGAAAAAATTTGTGAAAGAAGAAGAAAGCAAGGTTTTGGCCACCCAAAAGAAGAGAGAGCTGCAGGACGTGGGATTTTCTGGAACATAGGAGTGGTTTCTTCCCCTTTATATACTCCATTCATTCGGGCTTGGGCTTGGGTTAGGTGTAATAGGCCTAGATTAATTAATCAAGCCCATTAACTACCAAATAACATATTTTAATTCATTTATTTTACTTTCAAATTTCAAATTAGTTCAAAAATGATTCCGTAATTTTTATCACCCCAAAAATAGGTTACACGTAAATTTTCAGCTCAATCGGAGTTCATTTTCGGTCCAGTTCAATTAATTTGGTCCGATCCAAAAATATCGATATTACAGAAAAAATTTTCTTTTTGCTCCCAAAATAATCTACATATAATTTTAGGCTTAACTGAAAATTTTTGCAATTTTTGAGGATAATTTACTATTTTTAAAGCCCTGATCAAATTGTAGATGACCGGTTACTATTTAAACCAAAATCATTATTTTTCTCTTACTTATAGAGGTCAAATATCCTTAAAAATACTTCTAAAATTCTCAAAATATATTCAATAGACTTCATGAATATTTTTGAGTCATTCGAAGATTATTTTTCAATCTGATACAATTTTACCAGTCCGATATTTCAATTTCCAAAATTACCATAACATTAATTTTTTATTACCATATGATTTTACATCACATTTAATATAGATCTGAAAAATATGATAATTTTTAAAGATCATTTGTTATTTTTAAAGTCCCAAATAAACTCTCAGTTAACACAAGCATCTTTTTAACTGAAACCGTGACTTTTTCCTTATTTTTGACTTTTAATGGTCAATTTGATCTCATTTTTAGTCCAAATTATATCTTTAAACTCCAGCTAACTTGTTTTTTCTAATGGTTCAATAAAATATTTTTTGACTCAAGAGATACTATTCATCCCGGAATCACTATTCACTTTCGGAAATTGTAATGGCCTCAACACCGGTCCGGCCGTAAACAGTAAATTCCGAAGGTGAATAGTGCACCCGGCCCGTAAAACGGACCCGAAAGTGAAAAATATTTTATTTGACCATCGGGAAGTATTGGTCATGGTGAGTCCGGAGTTGAAATTTGAAGTGAAATCGAGGTCAAATAGACCTCCGAAAGTCAAAAATATGAAAAAGATAGCGAGTCAATTTCCCTAATAGGAAAGGAGACTTGATTTTGCATAAATTTTTTAAAAATAGTAAATGGCCTCCAAAAATTTCCATATTTTGCAGATCTTCATGAAATTTCATGTAGAATATTTTGGTATAAAGAAATAAATTTTTCGGCGATGTCGACAGTTGTCGAATCGAACTAGTTCGGTTGAATCGGACCAGTAACGGACTCCGATTGAGCCGAAATTTTGTGTACTACCTAATTTTGATGTGATAAGAATTATAGAATTGAAATTGAAGTGATTTGGAGTAAGGAAATGAGAGAAATAATTTTGGGCTTTAAATTAGGTGTTAATGGGCTTTAATTAATTAACTAAGCCCATTAACCCAATCCAAGCCCACAAAGCCCAAAACCCAGCATATATAAAGGGAGAATTCTCTGGAATGAGACAGCAAAGCATCTTCTTCCTCTCCTCTCTCCCTTGGCCGAACCACACTCTACCATTGTTGTGTGAGTTTTCTTCATTTCTCTCTCCATTTCACACCAAATCAAGCCACCCAATAGAAAGTTCTGCCTCTCTAGTTAAGTATTGTGACCTCCTCTCTTCAAATCAAGGAAGGAAATCAAGAAAAATAAGGAGAGAGAGTTTAGGGTTTCATTTGAGGTAAGTGAAACCAATGGGTTAAAATTATTTCTAAGGTGCCTACTTATATTTTTGGGTGCCTAGAGTTCAAATATGATGTTATTTTTAGCATTTGAGCTTGAAAAATTAGAGTTATAATGGCTTGAAATTTCGGTTCACTTAGGGACTCAAGGAGATTTGCAAGCTTCCAAGGCCAAAGGCAAGGAAAAGGAAGCTTAGGCACACTAGAACAAGAAAAGAAGGTTAGTGGCTAATGAATCTTAGTATTTCCTTTGATTTTAGTCATTAAACCTTTATGTAACTTAATGAAAATATGAAATAATTGATGTTAAATTTAAAGTAATGATAGAATAATGTTAAGAGACCTTAAATGAGTGTGTTTAAATGCCTAAATGAATTATTGAACAATTATATAGCATGCTTACCTTGATGGCCGAATTTTATCTTAAGGAAAACCTAAGTGTATTTTATGAAATTTGATGAATTTAAGCTTTTAAATGACACTAGAAATGAAATAATATGCTTAGGAATTTTTATGGAATTTATTGAAATTAAATGAATATTTTAGAAAATATTTTCAATTATGTAAGTATTGAAAATATGGCATTTATATGAAATAAAATGCAATTTGATGAGAAAATGAATGATTTTGGTGAATTATGGTAAAATAATTCACAATCTATGTGAAAGAATGAAAAGAAATGACTACGAGAAATTTCGAATGAAAAGAAATGATTACAAGCATTTTCGAGTAATGAAATAATGAAAAATGTAAAGTTTAATTGAAATTTTGATGAAATTGCGCCCTTAGAATTAGTCTGGCAGTAAAAGTCTAGCTCAGGATATAATTGGCTAGCCATAGGGACATCTGTACTGCGGTGCAAGTCATGGCGACTTGCTTAGTTATGGTAGGATCACTGATCACCATAGCTTATGTTTGTACCTGGTATCTGCTACGTGAAAAAATGGTCGTTGAGATCATTTTTCAGTCTATGTGGGGCCCATGGGGGTTTACGTCCCGAGTATCCAGTCTAAGAATTTCTGTCGGTACTGTACTAGGGGCATAAAATGTAATGAAAGTGAAAATAAGTTAAAAGAAATGAAAAGAATAATGAAAATGAAGTTTAAAGTGAAAAAAGGACTTAAATGAAAGAAAATGAAAGTTTAGGGGCAAAATGGTAATTTTGCCAAAATGGGTAATTAATAGGTAAAAATAAATGAGAAATGATTAATAAGGGTAAAATAGTAATTTTGGAGACCTAACCAGGTCAATAAGATAAGATTTTATAGTACAGGGACTAAACTGTAATTTTACCCAAAAATAGTGAAATAATGAATAAATGATGAATAATGATGAAACTAATGTAAAGAAAATGAAAGTAAATGACTAAAATGGCAAAATCGTAATTATCAAAACAAAAGGGCATTTTTGAAATTTAGTAAAATGTTAAGGACTAAAAAGGAATTTAGTCAATGATAATGCAATAAATGAGAATAAGTGTAATAATGTGAAAAACTATTGTTTTCACTTAAACGTAATGAAAATGTGTAAATGTCTTTATTTCAAAAGTAAATGATTAAATAAAACATATTAAAGGAATAATTATTGCAAAGAAAGTATTAGGATTGTTAGACACCACTGGGCATAGTTTATGCTCAGCATGTAGTTTTTACTGCATGCAGGTACAGCGCGGAAGGAGCAGTGATGCATAAGTGGAAGGAAAGAACTTTTGTTATTATGTAAATTATGTAGACTTTGGCATGTATATAAATGACTGATGTGTATAAATATTGGGATATGTAAAAGATGTGTAATTCGACGTGTTTATGATTATATGATAATCCGTTTGGAATGATTGGATGTTTGATGGAGATTTTGGAGTAATGGAATGATTGTTATAGAAGTGTTGTGCCTCTGAGAGGCTGTGTGTTGTTTGATTTTTCAGGAGGCTAGTCAAATATAGCCGTTATAATGCCGAAATTTTATTAAGTGTATAGTAACCCGGGACGGTTATAGGTCAATGAATATCCAAAGAATTTATAATATCGAAGTTTGGTATTAATTAAATGTTAATTGAAAAAGAAAAAAAAAATTTCGGGTTACTTGTACTGTTCCGTTTAATCGGAGTGATAAGGGTGTTACAATTTTATTGGTATCAGAGCAAAGGATAGACGGTTCTAAGATCGGAGTGGGTAGTAATTGATTTGTCTGTATATACATGCCAATTATGTTTGGAAAGTGAATGTTTTGGAACTAATGTGCATCTGCTCCTTTTTGTTTTATAGTGAAAAGATGTCTACTGACCGAGGAAAACAGTCAGCTGACAGCAGGAGTGAGGCATCGAGTAATATTGGGCGACAAGAGGCCCCACAGCAGAACCCTCCTCCTGTAGCACCACCTCCTTTCCCTCAGCCAGACTTCCTTGATTTGATGGCTGATTACATTCAGCAGAGACTGCAGGCAGCTCCAGCTCAGGCGCCGCCTCAGCCTACAGTAGTACAGATTCAGCCAGCCCCGCCTAGGCGGAGACCTATCCTGGAACAATTAAAGAGATTGGGGGCAGAATACTTTTCTGGCAGAGAACCTTTGACACCTGCAGTGGCTGAAGAATGGTTATACAAGATAAAGAGATTGTTTGAGATAACCCGCAGTCCATTGGAAGAGAAATTTGAAGGTGTGGTAGCATTACTTCAGGGTCCTGCATTCATTTGGTGGGATTCCGTCAGAAGACATACTCCTGCAGATCAGTTGAGTTGGGAGTATTTTATGGACCAGTTTGAGAAGAAATACATTGGGTCCGAGTATAAGGCCACTATGCAAGAGGCTTTCTGGAGATTAAAACAGGAAAATAAGACAGTGGCGGAATATGAGAGAGAATTTGAGCGGTTGAGTGCTTACCTGGATGAAGGCCAGGCTTCAGAGGAGAAATTGTGCTTCAGATTTGAGAGAGGCCTACATACTGAGCTTAAACAGATTATTGGAGCTTAGAAATATCCTACCTTACGGGCCATGGTGGAGGCAACCATAAAGTTAGAGACGACTCAGGCTGAGCAGACTGAGAGACAGTCCCGATTTCAGCAAAAGAGGAAGCAGGGACAGTTTAGTGGTAAAGGGAAGAAAGCAAAGGGATCTCAGGCATTTCAGGGACAGTCACCTATAGCAGCAGGCCGAGGTCAGGGTAGTGCATCTAGAGGCAGAGCTCCGACTGCTAGTGCTCCTCGGGATCGAGATAGTGATCCTGCAGTGGCTTGTGAGCACTGTGGTAAGCTTCACTCTGGAGAGTGCAGATTTCTGACAGGAGCTTGTTTTAGATGTGGATCCAGAGACCATCGGATCAGAGACTGTCATGCTATGCAGAATACTTCAGTTAATTCACCAGCATCAGGTGTAGGATCCTCAGCTCCTAGAGGTCGTGGTAGAGGAGCCGCCCCTCACACTTCAGCCTCCAGACCTGTTGGACAGACATCACAGGGTCAGGGGAGAGCATCGGGTCAGACCTATGCTGTCAGAGCACGTGAGGATGAGGATGCCCCAGATGTGATAGTTGGTACGTTTCTTTTGTTATCTGATTCAGTGCATGCTTTGATTGATCCGGGTTCCACGCATTCTTACATTAGCACTGCCTTAGCTCGGGATAGAGGGATGAAAGAGGAATGCTTGGACCAGGATGTTTTGGTGAGCAATCCTCTGGGGCATAGTGTAGTGGTAGATAAAGTATACAGACAGTGTCCTATTAGTGCTCAGGGACACATCTTTCTGGCAAACCTGATTGCTTTGCCTTTCCACGAGTTCGATGTGATTCTGGGGATGGATTGGTTATCCGCCCACCAAGCGACTGTCGATTGCAGAAAGAAGAGAGTCACTTTAAAGCTTTGCGATGATCGAGAAGTTACAGTGGTAGGTGTGAGAACTGATTTTCTGTCCGATGTGATATCCGCCACTGCTGCAAAAAGATTGATTAGAAAAGGATGTGTGGCATACCTGTGTTATGCAGTGGAAGCAAAGAAAGTTAGTCCAAAGATGTCAGAAGTACCTACTGTCAGGGAGTTTCAGGATGTCTTTCCTGATGAATTGCCTGGTTTACCACCTGACAGGGAGGTAGAATTTTCTATTGATGTTGCTCCAGGTACTGCACCTATTTCCGTTGCTCCCTATAGGATGGCACCTGTAGAGTTAAAAGAATTGAAAATTCAGTTGCAAGAATTGTTAGATAAGGGGTTTATTAGGCCCAGTGTTTCTCCCTGGGGAGCGCCAGTCCTGTTTGTCAAGAAGAAGGATGGTACACTCAGGTTATGCATTGATTATAGGCAACTGAATAAAGTTACCATTAAGAACAAGTATCCTCTCCCTCGCATTGAAGACTTGTTTGATCAGCTTAAGGGAGTCGGGGTTTTCTCGAAGATTGACTTGAGATCAGGCTATTATCAAATGGGAGTGAAAGAAGTAGATGTGCCGAAGACTGCTTTTCGTACCAGGTATGGCCACTATGAGTTTCTGGTTATGCCTTTTGGGCTGACGAATGCCCCAGCCGCCTTCATGGACTTGATGAATAGGGTTTTCCATCCCTATTTGGACCAGTTTGTAGTAGTTTTTATTGATGACATTCTGGTCTACTCTAAGACGCCGGAAGAACATGATAAGCATCTGAAGCTTGTTCTGCAAGTCCTAAGGGAAAAACAGTTATATGCTAAGTTTAGCAAATGTGACTTCTGGTTAAATGAGGTGTCCTTTCTGGGTCATGTAATCTCGGCAGAAGGTATTATAGTGGATCCTTCAAAGATTGAGGTGATTATCCAATGGAAACCACCCAAGAATGTTACTGAAGTGAGGAGTTTTCTGGGTTTAGCCGGGTATTATAGGAGATTCATTAAAGGTTTTTCTACTATTGCAATACCTTTAACCCGGTTACTACAGAAGAATGTTAAATTTATGTGGACTGATGCTTGTTAGCACTGTTTTGAAAGACTTAAAAGCATGTTGACTGAAGCTCCAATTCTTACTCAACCTGAATCGGGTAAGGATTTTGTGGTTTATAGCGATGCATCCAGGAATGGATTAGGGTGTGTTTTGATGCAGGAAGGCAGGGTGATTGCATATGCCTCCCGACAGTTGAAAACACATGAGAAGAACTACCCTACCCATGATCTGGAGTTAGCAGCCATTGTTCTTGCGCTAAAAATTTGGAGACATTATTTATATGGCGAGAGATGCTACATCTACTCTGATCATAAGAGTTTAAAATACCTTCTCACTCAGAAAGAGCTTAACCTTCGACAAAGGCACTGGTTGGAATTGATCAAGGATTATGATTGCTACATCGATTACCACCCAGGAAAAGCTAATGTAGTAGCTGATGCACTTAGCAGGAAATTTATGTCAGGTGATATGAATACCCTTAAGTAATTAGTACAAGTGATTGTTTTGCTTTAGTAATTGATTGTTTTGTTTGCAGCTCTCCGAGCTATGAATGTCCAGTTAAGTTTAGCTTCAGATGGAGCCCTGGTAGCTGAATTACAAGTAAAGCCTGACTTTGTGCATCAAGTTAAGATTGCTCAGAAAGAAGATGATCGGTTGATGAGCATTAAGAATAGACTTCAGAATGGCAGTGTAAAGAATTACTCCTTGAGTGATGATGGGAGCCTTTATTTTAAGCAAAGGCTTTGTGTTCCAAACCAAGAAGAGTTGAAGAAAGGTATTCTAACTGAAGCACATCATAGCAGTTATGCAATGCATCCTGGAGGCAATAAAATGTATCAAGATTTGAAAGCTTTCTATTGGTGGCCAGGTATGAAACGTGATGTGACAGAATTTGTAAGTAAATGTCTGATCTGTCAGCAAGTAAAAGCTGAGCACCAAGTTCCTTCAGGGTTGTTGCATCCTTTGTTAGTACCGGAGTGGAAATGGGATCGAGTGACCATGAATTTTGTGACAGGCTTGCCACTGACTCAGAAGAAGCATGATGCCATCTGGGTGATTATAGATCGACTTACCAAGTCAGCTCACTTTCTGCCCGTACGGATGGATTATCCTTTGTCTAGACTGGCAGAATTGTACATTAGTGAGATAGTAAGATTACATAGAGTGCCATCTTCCATCGTTTCTGACAGGGATCCGAGGTTTACTTCTCGATTCTAGCACAGTTTTCAAGATGCTTTGGGTACGAGGCTTCACTTTAGTACAGCCTTTCACCCTCAGACAGATGGCCAGTCAGAGAGAGTGATCCAGGTTTTGGAGGATATGCTCAGATGTTGCATCTTAGAGTTTGGATCCAGTTGGAAAAAGCATTTACCTTTGGCAGAGTTTGCATACAATAACAGTCACCACTCCAGCTTGCAAATGGCTCCTTTTGAAGCACTGTATGGTAGAAAGTGCAGAACTCCTCTATGTTGGACTGAATTAAGTGAAAGGAAGTTAGTAGGTTCTGATTTGATCCGTGATTCTGAAGAGATAGTTCGAGTCATTAAAGGTAGATTGAAAGAAGCTGCGGATCGTCAGAAGTCCTATGCTGATTTAAAGAGGAAAGACATAGAGTTTCAGGTGGGAGATCGAGTTTTCCTGAAAGTATCTCCGTGGAGGAAGATTTTAAGATTTGGAAAGAAGGGCAAGTTAAGTCCTAGATTTATTGGCCCTTATGAGATACTTCAGCGAGTGGGTCCCGTAGCATATCGATTACAGTTGCCTTCTGAACTAGAAAAGATACATGACGTGTTTCATGTGTCTATGCTCCGTAGATACAGATCGGATCCTAGTCACGTGATTACACAGGAAGAAATTCAAGTGGCTGATGACATGACTTATGAAGAGGAACCAGTGAAAATCTTAGCAAGAGAAGTCCGTCAACTCAGAAACAAACAGGTTCCATTAGTGAAGGTACTGTGGCACCATCACAATGTTGAAAAAGCTACATGGGAACCAGAAGCCACTATGAGATATCAGTATCCCTATCTTTTCAATACAGGTAAATTTCGAGAACGAAATTTCTTTTAGTAGGAGATAATTGTAATGGCCTCAACACCGGTCCGGCCGTGAACAGTAAATTCCGATGGTGAATAGTGCACCCGGCCCGTAAAACGGATCCGAAAGTAAAAAATATTTTATTTGACCATCGGGAAGTATTGGTCATGGTGAGTCCGGGATTGAAATTTGAAGTGAAATCGAGGTCAAATAGACCTCCGAAAGTCAAAAATACGAAAAAGGTAGCGAGTCAATTTCCCTGATAGGGAAGGAGACTTGATTTTGCATAAATTTTTTAAAAATAGTAAATGGACTCCAAAAATTGCCATATTTTGCAGATCTTCATGAAATTTCATGTAGAATATTTTGGTATAAAGAAATAAATTTTTCGGCGATGTCGACAGTTGTCGAATCGAACCAGTTCAGTTGAATCGGACCAGTAACGGACTCCGATTGAGCCGAAATTTTGTGTACTACCTAATTTTGATGTGATAAGAATTATAGAATTGAAATTGGAGTGATTTGGAGTGAGAAAATGGGAGAAATAATTTTGGGCTTTAAATTAGGTGTTAATGGGCTTTAATTAATTAACTAAGCCCATTAACCCAATCCAAGCCCACAAAGCCCAAAACCCAGCATATATAAAGGGAGAATTCTCTGGAATGAGACAGCAAAGCATCTTCTTCCTCTCCTCTCTCCCTTGGCCGAACCACACTCCACCATTGTTGTGTGAGTTTTCTTCATTTCTCTCTCCATTTCACACCAAATCAAGCCACCCAATAGAAAGTTCTGCCTCTCTAGTTAAGTATTGTGACCTCCTCTCTTCAAATCAAGGAAGAAAATCAAGAAAAATAAGGAGAAAGAGTTTAGGGTTTCATTTGAGGTAAGTGAAACCAATGGGTTAAAATTATTTCTAAGGTGCCTACTTATGTTTTTGGGTGCCTAGAGTTCAAATATGATGTTATTTTTAGCATTTGAGCTTGAAAAATTAGAGTTATAATGGCTTGAAATTTCGGTTCACTTAGGGACTCAAGGAGATTTGCAAGCTTCCAAGGCCAAAGGCAAGGAAAAGGAAGCTTAGGCACACTAGAACAAGAAAAGAAGGTTAGTGGCTAATGAATCTTAGTATTTCCTTTGATTTTAGTCATTAAACCTTTATGTAACTTAATGAAAATATGAAATAATTGATGTTAAATTTAAAGTAATGATAGAATAATGTTAAGAGACCTTAAATGAGTGTGTTTAAATGCCTAAATGAATTATTGAACAATTATATAGCATGCTTACCTTGATGGCCGAATTTTATCTTAAGGAAAACCTAAGTGTATTTTATGAAATTTGATGAATTTAAGCTTTTAAATGACACTAGAAATGAAATAATATGCTTAGGAATTTTTATGGAATTTATTGAAATTAAATGAATATTTTAGAAAATATTTTCAATTATGTAAGTATTGAAAATATGGCATTTATATGAAATAAAATGCAATTTGATGAGAAAATGAATGATTTTGGTGAATTATGGTAAAATAATTCACAATCTATGTGAAAGAATGAAAAGAAATGACTACGAGAAATTTCGAATGAAAAGAAATGATTACAAGCATTTTCGAGTAATAAAATAATGAAAAATGTAAAGTTTAATTGAAATTTTGATGAAATTGCGCCCTTAGAATTAGTCTGGCAGTAAAAGTCTAGCTCAAGATATAATTGGCTAGCCATAGGGACATCTGTATCGCGGTGCAAGTCATGGCGACTTGCTTAGTTATGGTAGGATCACTGATCACCATAGCTTATGTTTGTACCTGGTATCTGCTACGTGGAAAAATGGTCGTTGAGATCATTTTTCAGTCTATGTGGGGCCCATGGGGGTCTACGTCCCGAGTATCCAGTCTAAGAATTTCTGTCGGTACTGTACTAGGGGCATAAAATGTAATGAAAGTGAAAATAAGTTAAAAGAAATGAAAAGAATAATGAAAATGAAGTTTAAAGTGGAAAAAGGACTTAAATGAAAGAAAATGAAAGTTTAGGGGCAAAATGGTAATTTTGCCAAAATGGGTAATTAATAGGTAAAAATAAATGAGAAATGATTAATAAGGGTAAAATAGTAATTTTGGAGACCTAACCAGGTCAATAAGATAAGATTTTATAGTACAGGGACTAAACTGTAATTTTACCCAAAAGTAGTGAAATAATGAATAAATGATGAATAATGATGAAACTAATGTAAAGAAAATGAAAGTAAATGACTAAAATGGCAAAATCGTAATTATCAAAACAAAAGGGCATTTTTGGAATTTAGTAAAATGTTAAGGACTAAAAAGGAATTTAGTCAATGATAATGCAATAAATGAGAATAAGTATAATAATGTGAAAAACTATTGTTTTCACTTAAACGTAATGAAAATGTGTAAATGTCTTTATTTCAAAAGTAAATGATTAAATAAAGCATATTAAAGAAATAATTATTGCAAAGAAAGTATTAGGATTGTTAGACACCACTGGGCATAGTTTATGCTCAGCATGTAATTTTTACTGCATGCAGGTACAGCGCGGAAGGAGCAGTGATGCATAAGTGGAAGGAAAAAACTTTTGTTATTATGTAAATTATGTAGACTTTGGCATGTATATAAATGACTGATGTGTATAAATATTGGGATATGTAAAAGATGTGTAATTCGACATGTTTATGATTATATGATAATCCGTTTGGAATGATTGGATGTTTGATGGAGGTTTTGGAGTAATGGAATGATTGTTATAGAAGTGTTGTGCCTCTGAGAGGCTGTGTGTTGTTTGATTTTTCAGGAGGCTAGTCAAATATAGCCGTTATAATGCCGAAATTTTATTAAGTGTATAGTAACCCAGGACGGTTATAGGTCAATGAATACCCAAAGAATTGATAATATTGAAGTTTGGTATTAATTAAATGTTAATTGAAAAAGAAAAAAAAATTTTCGGGTTACTTGTACTGTTCCGTTTAATCGGAGTGATAAGGGTGTTACAGAAAGTGCTATTTCCAACTAGCCTAATATTTGGGCCATTACATGTCTCCTTTCACTGCTTGATGATATCATTCCATTTTGACCTTAGAAAGGTTGCTATACTGTGCAAATGCAAGCCTCTTTTTATTAGCTAAAAGAAAAAAAAAAGGACAAAGCAAGGGACAGTTAGTTGGAGAAAAGAAGAAGCACGCGTCAGATCTATTGAAACAAGAAGGAGAAGGACATGAACTTTACCTCTAAGCCCTACTGTTGAAATAAGCTACACTCTCGGACGAGTGAGTTGGGCTCTCCCATTGCCTTATAATCGCCTTCTTGAAGAAGATCTCGACAAATGAAGTTAGACACAGCCTTGTTACTCACAAATCGATCATCATCGAAGTACTCCTTCAACACCTCGTCCAGAGATGGAGTTCGCTTCTTAGTGATCCTTCCTACAGGCCTCCCGGTAGATTCATCCTGGATAGGCTCTTTGCCTCTTGCAGCAACCCGGGCATCTGCTATAGCCACCAGATCGATAGCTTTTTTCTTCGCTGCCTCTTCAGCCCTCCTCTACACAGCTTCATCTATTTGTGTTGCTCTCTTTTGAGTGGCCTTCCTTAGATGTAGAGCTGGTTATGCTTTTACCAAATTGGACTCGTCCCTCAGCTGTAACCTCTTGAGTGGGACTGACCCTTCGTAATAGAATGAGGGGCTGCAGGTACCGAAATGGTCAAAAGTGGATGAGAGGTGGGAATAACAGAAGCAGTAGCCACAGAGGTAGGAGCGACAAAAACAACAACAATTGCACTAGTGGCAAGGGGAACAGGAGCACTAGCTGAACTTTTGGAAGTATGAACTTCTGAAGCGGGTAAGATCTTTCTCTTCTTTAACCCCCTCTTGTCCTTCGAAGCCTATTCAGTTTCCCTCTTCTTCTTCGCCCGATCGGACAGCTACTTCGCGTGCAGCTGCAGCACAAAAGCAAACAAGATAAGTACCTTTCTTACCTAGTCTACTATTAAATGTATATGCAATGCATGATCTCCGATTTATGCTTCTTCTCTGCTCTAATTTTAACTCTTATATTCTTTGTTTGCATCAACCTCGGAGCTAGAGGACTCATCCACTGTACTCAACAAATAATTATAAGCGTAGGGCTTCCCTGTCCTCGCCATGGCCACCATCAGTTTCTTGATGTCCTCCTTATATATCTCCTGCCCACCAGCTTGGTCTCTTAGTTGGGTCGCTCTTCCTGATCGGCCAAGTGGAACTCCAAACCCACCAGCCTTCCCCACCAGAAAATACTTCTCTTTGTACCCTTTCATAGAAGTCGAAAGGGTGAAAAGCTTCTTTTTCGGTCGGCTGGTGAAATAACACTCCGATCTGCCTTTATAGCTTGAGAGATAGAAGAAATGTGTGAAGAGGTCTAACGTTGATGCCACTCCCTCTATTTTGCACAAGATTCTGAAACAAATCACCGATCTTCAGTCATTCGAATTTAGCTGATTTGGGATTACCCCATAGGCTTTTAGCACAGCTATCTCAAAGGCATCAAATAGGAGTCTCATCCCTGCATCCAAACTCAAAAGTGGACAAATGAACCACTCATTGTTGTTGCATCCAAAAGGTCCCTTTGTAATCGCCATGGAGGGCGAACAAGCCATCACAGATACCTCCAGAGGGAGACTATATGGAGCAGGGATCTTGGCCACTTCTTGTTCTATTAATTTTGAAGGATGAGCAAGAGATTCGCGATTCTTGTACTCGTCAATAAAGCTCCTGTCTATTGGTTCATTGCTACTGGAAGCCATTCTCAGTAGAAGCACAATCTTTAAAAAGGCGTTGAAAGTTCATGCTAAAATGGCTAAAACTAGTTGAGGCAAAATTTGAAAAAGAGGAAGTATGAATGCAGAAGTGTGATGAACAAGAGGAAAATAAAAAAGAATTACTTACTTGCTAGGGTAATCTTGTAGGAATCTCTGGAAATTAAAAGAGTAAAGGCTTACAAAGAAATTTTGGCAGAATTTTGATAAGAATCGCTGAAAAATGAATAAAAATTGCCTTGAACTTACCTATTTATAGGCAAAAAATTTTGAAATACTCCAAATATCTTTCCACAGGATGGCCGCCACATGTCATCAAGCCATCATTACGTCATGAAGAACGAAGCGCCACCTTCGGTGCACGCGCACAACATTAAATACAGAGACAGTTGTCTAAACCGAACATATGTGTCTTCTCAGATGAGTGTTTTTTAAAATTCAAAAATCCTGCCAACAATCTGAAAAATAGAATTCGCCCGATCGGACCCTTTGAAGGGAGGACAAGTGATAACCATGAAAATAATATTTTTCAAGGCCCTGACAGTCGGTCCAGTAGTACTTGACAGGGCCCAAAACCCATTAGCAAGGAGCATCAAGCGTGAGCTAAAAGATAGGGCAGGGGCCGCACAACGTACGATCAGACTGATGGGACAACATGTCTTATCAGTCCATTGACACAAGTCAGCATCCATGCCTTTCACTTACTTCCTGTCACTTCGCCGTTCACCTACTCCAACTGCCAATTATCACACCCCAAGTACTCAAGTACACCTCATTTATCTCTTATAAATAGCCTAACGCACAGTGGCTCTAGGTATTGAATCCCTGAAACTCTCTTTTTCTAGAAAGTTACTAACTTGAGCTACGGAGCACTAACATCCTGGTCCAACTGGACGCTCTTTCTTGCAGGATCCAATCATCCGATCAACACAGCCCAACCAGCTTTCTTTCTTTTCAGATAAAGATTTCTACGCTTTATCACTACTTATTAATCGTGGTAAAGCGGTAAAAAGATTAAAAATTGTTAAAATACTACTGTTAGGTGAAGCAGATATCCTTTATAGTCGATCACTAGAGGTGAAATAACATACTTTATTGTTTATTTAGGTAAACCTTTTCAATTTGTGGTGTATGCAAATTTTTAGTAACTGCACTCTATCATATCAATATATCATGAAACAAGAAATCTCATGTTCTCGATTAGTCTAACTTTCCACTTTATGTTTTTCAATAGATTTCAACTTTATAAAATTATAGAAATTTATACTTAATTATGAACTCTTATTTTCTACAATTATAAATTATATTAGAATTATTACTACAAACATATAGACAAATAATTATATTAAAAATATGATTAAAGAAAATGAAGGATGACAAAATTATATATATATAGTTTGAATTATATAATAATTAATACACACTATAAATTTTCTGATAAAATTTTGTTAGAATATATTCACAAATTTATAAAAAAAAAATTATAACTCATTTGTTATATGTTATATTTTATGTTTTATAATTAGAAATTATAGATCACATTAATGTTATATTAAAACAAATATCATTGATTCATTTGTTTATATAATAAAATTATGATGTGATGTATTTAGTAATATTTATATACGTCAGGGCATTATATAGATATTATAATTAGTTTATTATTAAATTGAAGAAATTGAACAAATTTACTATAGTATAACATAACTTTAATTGGTAAGAAAATATTTATGATCTTAATTTCAATTTCATAAATTTATACTATGTTTATCTATTAAAGTAAATTTTTTACCCAAATTTCTTTCTCATTATCGGGTATAGTGAAAAATATGTTAGTTGTTTCACGATTACAACCAATTTTTCCCGTTGCCTGATATCTTTCACGCATAGTCAAACCATCAAATTTTGTCAACTCACTATTGATCATAACAACCTATCACTACATTTATGAGTATGAAAGAGATGATTATTGCTGTTAAAAAATGAAGCATCCTTTTATAATTGTCTTCAATACAATTTTCAAAATATGAAAATGTTGAATAATCAGCTTACTATAGATGTTATTAAATGCATCTTTTTTTTTATGAGCTAATTATTTTTATTAAATGAGTAACAGCAAAATCCAACAGGGGCCAAAAGAAGGCCAAAGACGAAATAAACAAAATCCCATATTCCTAAAAAATAACAACCAAAAAAACAAATTCTTCCTACTACCACCGAGAACCCCAACAGACATCATAAAATCTCACATGCAGTATGCCTAAGAAAGACCAAACTTGCTCTCCAATTCTGCAGAAAATGCAGCAAAGACAAAAAAATATCCTCAGTAGAGACAAATCTAGAGATAGAGGGACTAGAATCATCAGTCCTGTTCTTGAGAGACATTAAATTTCATAAGGTCCTGTCTGGTTGCTGCAACTGCTGGATTTATTTTCCAGTAAGCATAAGGTTCCGTCCCCATCCATCTCATCCAACTATTGTGTTAATTATGAGATGAGATTAGCATAAGTATTCCTTTGAGTAGCATTCATGCAACTCATCTATACTTTTCATTTTCAGAACAAATACGTTTCTATTCGCCATTGCAACACCAAGATATGTATTCCTGCATTTACCGCCATTCATAAATAGGTATTCAAAATTAAATATATACATATATTTATAAAGTTACAGATAGAATGGAGTTATAGTGGGGTTTCTAATTATGTTAGAACTCAGTTAAATAAAAGAACCAATTTTGACAAAGTAAATATAGTGGAGCAGAGTAGAGTATGTTGGACTCAGTTCAATAAAAGAACAAATGAACAGTTCAAGTTAGGCAGCAAGAAGTGACATATAGCAAGAAGTGTTCGATCTTGAATTCACATCAAGTCAGCTACCGAAAAAAAAACTTTATGGCTTTATCTGTCAACTGAATTATACAGAGGAGCTTCACTGAATTATGTGAACAAGGCAGCAGATGAATATGACTGCAAGAACCTTAATTAATTGCAGAAGCTCACTGCCATTAAATTTCCAACTTAGCAACCCATTGAAGGTTAAACTAGAGGACAATGTAGACAAAAGTTAGCTTTCTATCAAGCAATCACTATTCTCTTAAAACCATGTTTGTTTCTTATACATGCAAATCCTAAACTGGTATTCTCTTATAACAGTTGATCAAGGGCACCAAAACCAACATCGAAATACTATATCACCAATATTCGTTTTTCAAAACAAATAATTGCTACTACTGCACTTTCTAGTTAGATGTTAACAAGCAAAAGGAGACTCACAAGCTAGAAAATTCATAGTAATTCCCCTAAACAGCTACTTAGTCTCTGCCCCTAAATTCCTCACTGCTAAATCAACTACTATGATAAATGAATTATCTCGGTCACCGAAGATTCAAACTCATCTCTTATGTTTTCCAACCAAAAGAAAGATCATGATTTAAAATAAGATAATATGCTCAAATTCAGCTCAAATTGGATAAAAAAGTTAATCATTCCAATCCTGAATATGTAACTGTCAAGTAAAACATTATTTGCATAGTATGTTTTTGTATTAAGATTTCAGAACTTTGTTATATAGATATTTTAGATTAATTACAATTGCATTTCCCACAAACAGTCAAAAATTAGAAAATAGATGGAAAAGAAAAAAATATCCATAGAATCACATGGGTATTTATCAATCTACCCGTGGCAACCTAAGACCCAAAAGCAAAGCACGAATTATCATTAACAAAGGCCGGTTAAAAACTTAGAATTCATTTTCACGAAGAAAAAAGAGAGTGCGAGAGAGAGAGAGACCTCCCATAGGTAAATATTCCCAGATAAACCTCCGCCAACAATATAACTGCCTTCGCTATTAGCAGCAAGCTGATTTATAGGCTCCTCGGGAAAGCTCTTGATTTCTACTTGAGGCTGTCATTACAAAGTCGTCAAAATTTCACATTTGATTGAGGAATTATATCAAACAGCTTATGTGAATTAGTGAATTAGCATACCTTTGACCACGACCAGTAGAGAATGGAGCCCGAAGACGCCCCAGGCACACGTAGCTGAGAAGAGGCGATAAAGCGATGGCCGACGCAAATAAAGTCGTGAGGAGGAGAGGCGCAGGATTTATAGCGGAGGTGCTCGACGCCTGTCTAGAGGTCCCAGCACCCGATGCCTCCATCGATTGAGGATGATGCAATTACTAATTCTTCATCCATTGTGACAGTGGTGTTTGGCCAGCGAGGGCAGTTCGCAACGCTGAACCAGGTATTTATTAGAAAATTAGAAAATAAGATTGATTAACAATAAAAGAATGTCATGTATGGCTCACCTTGAACCAGTGATTTCCAGAGAATCTCTGACTACCTTGGTGAACTATTTTCACCGGTAAATCGTGGATTTTTGGCGCGAGAGAAGGCAGGCGGTGGCGACCATTGGAGGATGGCATCGACAGGAGGTGGACGGCGCTGATAGAGGCGGCGACGGCAGAGGCAAAGGGGGAAGATGATGCTTAGGTTTAGACTCGAGAAAGAGAGAGAGGGGTAGATGTAATCAGAAATACTTCATGGGAAATACATTAGTAAATGTATCGGAGAATACATCTGTAATTGTCATTATATTACATTATTATATAATTTTATAGGTTTCATTACATGATTGCTTACATTACATTACAATGCTGTCTATCAAACATAGCCTTAATATTTAACATATTGTAAGACAAAATACAAACTTGTGGCTGAAATAATTGTAAAGTGTCATAATATTATATGGTCCAAATTGAATTATTTGAATAAAAATGGATGTGTGGTTAAGCTTACTTATGCAACTCGGTATCAACGCATAGCAAAGCCAACATGAGTAGAATGATTGACGAGTTAGTTGATATCTTTCAAGGCTTGAATTTAAGGCATATTTGCTTATTACCCAAACTCAGCTGGATGCAATTGTTCCTTACGTTTAACAGATATACAAGCAGGAGTAGAGGTTTTGCCACTGCTTACAATCAGTTAATATTAGGTATGCCGCTTTTTAAATCTATTCAAAATGCAAGTGTTGACATAAATTCATCGTGATTCCCCCAATCCATATCACCATCAATTGGATCCAACCCATCAAAAAAAAAAAAAAAATCAATGATCCACCTTAGGATTATAACCTTGCACCCTCTGTGGCACCTCTTGGAAACTAGATGATATTGCTTCCTCTCTCTCTACTTCATTTGCACAAAACTTCCCTCATATAGCCTTAATTTTGATCCTTCTTTTGGTGTCAATCTAGTAGCCACCATCTCTTCCTTTTTCTTCTGCAATTCTTCGATTTTTCCTGTCATGGTAAGTGTCTATCTCCTTTGTTTTGCTTCTGTAATGTTTTGTTTTTCTTTGTTTTGTTTTCGATTCTTCTCTTCATTTATTTTCTGTGTAAATGAGCCGTTAATTTCAGAAATTCACATAATGAGTTTGGGTATTTAAATGATAGTAGCAATTTCAGAAATTATCGCCAAGGATTTGGGGATTTAAATTATAATAGCAATTTTTAATGGGAACAAGAAAGTTTGGATGGTGGGTGCTGATGAGTTTACTTATTTGATATTGTTGTTTAAACAGAGTTCTTATTCAACTTGGGTTCCTGTGATTTTTACTTTTTTCGAATTGAAATTATTGTTTGCTAAACAATCTGTTCTAAGCTCAAAGTTATAATTGTGTGGCTTGTTGTCTCTTTAGGATTATGATTAGTTTGTGCCTTTAAGGTGCTTGTTTCTTTGCCTAACAGTAGCTTTGATAGAAAGAAAAGAGAACACTATTTTGAGAGTAATAAACTCATCATTGATGCAAATCAAATACAAAACCACCATTAATAAGCATATTAATGTTTTTAAGTACCAAACTGACAGTCGTTTTTAATTGTTTTAAAGCTTATTTTTTTAACAAAAAATTAAAAGAACGCTATTTTGACTGGATTTAGTCAATAAAGGGTAGTTGAAGCTTCTGATAAACTTGATTAATTAGTCATAAAACCCATATCCGTATGTCTCTCTTTTCCCACATCTTTTACCATTTAAAATCTATATTTTCTGGTTCATGGTGCAGCAGATCTTCATTCACTGCTACCACTTGCTTTCTTTTCTTTTGTAATCACACAGCTCTAACATAAGTTTAAGTACACACATATAACGGTATTTTTCTTCTTTAGTGTCTAAATTTATGCATTTACCGTAGTTCATCATAAACTAAAGTTAAAGACTTTAAACACTGAATTCCAAAATCACGATTACCAATCATAAAAATGACCATTATATCTATATAGTAATGTATGGAATCAATTTATATTTTATAATGGGGTTGCTTACGCCTTTGCTCATATTATGTACTTATCTGCAGCATCTTTTTTTTTTGTTTAATCTTTTTTGTTCTTTTTCTTTACCAATTCTGGCTGATGTAAGTATTGTAGCAAGATGATTATATACAGTCCAATTAATTTGCTTATAATCTTATACGAATTGCTTTTGTGAATATATATATATTGAAAAGGTTATTATATATATAAATCATTTTTGTAATATGTTTAATATTTACAAATTAAAATCTGTTAATTCTACGATGGTTTGTTGTATCTCTTGAATTTTGTGAACATCTTTTTTTTTTATTTTGTGACGATACTGCCAAATAAAATTTATGGTTCTATTATTATTTTGTTGCTTGGGCCGTTAGCAATTTGTTGTTATTGGACATTATTTACTCTAGTATTACTGGATGCAAGTTTAAGAGATTGAATTTGTGAGAAGAATGTATCTAAATTATGTTGTATCAATTTAAATGTATGCTCTCTCTTTTTTTTTTTAATTGTAAGATATTGAATGTATTTTTAATTATGAATTATGTTGTATTTATTTTTAATGTATATTATTTTAGTGTAATTTTTAAGTTGTGTTGTATCTATTTTTAATGTATATTTACTTATTGATAAATATGGAAAAAATATCTCCAAAGGTCCAATCAAGTCGGTCCAAGTCCATTAGAAAAAAGGCTAAAGCATGAGCTGGAAGGATAAGACAGGAAGGCGATGTCCGATTGGATTGATGGGACAATACGTCCTGTCAGTCCACTGACACAAGTCAACGCCACTTTGGAACAGCTGTCAACTCTCCTTCTTACGGATAAAGATATTTTATGCTTTATCATTTGGTACTTTCATTGAGAGTCATGACAGATTCAAGATCCAACAAGCACAAAGCTCCTAGAGAGCACGATTACAACGGCCAGGACAGAACTAAGCCCTCAGGGCTAAAAGAGAGATCTTTTAGATCACCTGCCAAGGGTAACTCCCTCTCAGATCTCGATGACGTGGTCATGCGACAGTCGGAGGACGCCCTTGTTCCTATCGGAGATATACGTGCCATTCTTAGTGAGCTCACTAAGAGCATGGTCCAAACTTTGGAAAAGGGTAAAATGTCCAGGACTTTCGAAAGAGGTCATGAAATAGTTTTTATGGCCGAAGACTTCGGAGGAAGAAGAAATAAGGGAATCTCCATAAATGAGCTACGAGCCCATAACGTCGGAAGGATAGGGGTTAGAACCCCAGGAAAATATGATAAAGGAAAGCGGACAATGTCCTCGAGCAGAGATGCTCCTTACATTCCCAGTAGATCATCCACCCCATCCTTTGGTGATGATCCATGCTTCATGCGCAAATCTAATTGCAGTCGCTTTCGCATATCTGAAAAGGAGCTCACTTACATAGCAAATGGACAAAGGGAAGATAAATGGTTCAAGCAAAAACTCTAGCAATTTGATTTGGTTGAATCCATGGTGGAGATGCGGGGTATGTTTAAGGGGAACACCAATAACAACACTGCCTCCCCTTTCTGCAGGGATATTATGGAATCAAAGCTGCCCCCCAGGTGGAAGAACGTAGTGATGGATAAGTATACAAGTAAAACTGATCCCACTATTGACCTTGAGGAATATTTGACTAAAGTGCAGGTCTACACCTATGATAAAAGGATTGCTTGCAGAGTCTTCCCCACCATCCTAGGAGGAGATTCCTTGAAATGGTTCCTCGAACTCCCTCAAGAATCAATCGACTCCTTCAGATAACTGAATGAGCTATTCACCACGTGGTTTACTACGCAAGCATGCGCACCAAAGTCAGTCAGCAATATGTGCAACCTCCACCAAAAGGCTGATGAAAGTCTCAGAGACTTCATCGATCGCTTCCAAGCCACGCTGTCAGAAGTAAGGAATGTAAACGTAGAAGTGGCGTCGAATACTTTGGTGAGAGGCATCTTGGATCGACCACTTTCTAAATCTTTGAAAACAAGGCCACCGACCAGTTTCTCCGACCTGATAGAAAGGGCCAGACAGTACATCCAGCTGGATGATGCTCTCGGATCCAATAGAATAAGGAAAATCAATGTCATGGACAGATTGCAATATCTAGTCGGTCGGCCCTTCATCAGAACATACACATCCGATTGGATAGAGAGGAATCCTAACAGGTCAATCTTCTTGAGGATTACTAAAAGGAGAAAGGAGATCGAGTGGAATACATCCGATCGCCATGATAATAGGCTGGTTGGGACTTTTGCTCCGCTCAACATTGGCCCCCCCAAACATTAATGGGTGCCAAGAAAAAACTCAGGAAAGCTAACCGGCCCAAAATGTCTAAACAAGATGAGAAACAATGGAAACCACAACAAAGATCGTGAATTACACAAAGCTATCGGGCATTCAACCAACAAATGAGAAAGCTCTTGAAAATGGACCAGCGATGGGGAAAAAGCGAGTGACTCAGATGGTGATGACAAGCGCAAAAGCCAGACCAATGTGGGCTGCTTGTAAAGGCCACCGAATGACGATAAAATCAGGTGCAATTGTTGTAATTTGAGTCCTTGAATTTAATGTACTAAAAATTCATAATCTCTGAGTCTCCTATAATAATCACAGAATTAAGATTTGTTCGATCATTGTCTAAGATTTATCTTTAAGATCTTGAAAGCATAGCAATAAAGAAAATGTAGCCTAAGCAACATGAATAACACCTTGATGCGTACAAAATGAGTGTCTCCACGAAACAAAAAGCGACCTAAAGATAGACCTCTTTTCGATCGGTCAGAATAATACTGCCTCAGAGTGAATCGAAAAGAAATCTCCTACCATCGGGAGTTCAAGATGATGGCACTTGATGCCTGTAGACCTCTCCCCAATCGGTCAGTATAACACCGCCTCAGTACGAGTAAATATATCCCAAGTAGATATGATCTCTATAAAGCTTATTCACTAGGCTCGATGCTTATCCCGAGCTCGAAATATGAAAGCTGAAAACTCCGTTTAACTCTAGGCCAATTCTTGATTGGCATAGCTCCCTCGTTAGGCTCGATGTTCATCCTGAGCCCAAGATGCGAATGTCTTCTCCATTGCAAGTTCGTCTGCTAGGTTCGATGTTACTCCCGGATCAAAAATGCAAGACGCTTCCATTCAATCTCCACCAACAAATTTGTTAGGTTCAATGCCTATCTCGAACCCAAAAATGCAAAAGTCTATGATTAAATACAAAATCGCCAAATCTCCATAAGAGAAGCAAATTCTTGAAGGTCTAGAGACCACGAGATGGTGCCAAGACAAGCCTAAAGAGGACAATAGTTGGTGTTCTACCACTGAGCTATGAAAATGCTCATCTGGGAGTGAGAATGGAGTCTCGTCCCCCACCGTAGATCGAAAGGTCATTCTCCATGCATGATTCTCTAACGAATAGCCGATCTTCATATCCGATCAAATAATACTTAAGTCACAACTCACGTTTGAACTAAAATTTTAAATCTGATCGGATCAATCGATCGTAAAAGAGTTGTGCACTTTAATGCTTAAAAAGTAAGTTAAAATTCAGTAAGTATTCCCCTTAGTCAATTTTACGCATTCTCCATGCCTGATTTCATGCACTCTCCATGATTGATAATGTTTATTCTCCTTAGCTAATTTCATGATAAAATTTTACCTAAAATAAAAATTGCAGTACAAAGACACAATTGAAAGGCAAATAAAATTTATATATGAAGGAGAAAACGATTACAAAGAAGGAAATACTATAAAGAAAACCTAAGTCTCTATTTCTACAATTTCTACAGTTGTAAGGGGCACCTCCAAATTAGCTGAAGGCTGAAAAGACTCCGCGGCTGCCCTAGGAACAGGATCTATTGATACTGCAACAACTGCTTCTGGCTCGACCGGTACTCCCGGGGTTGAGAGAGATGACGTGGGATTTTAGAGAGCTTCTTCTTCGTTATTGCTAGAAAGAGGATCGAGCAAAGTCTCTAGGTCTTCCATCCAGCTAAGTTCAGCCTCAGGAAAGCACTACTCGGCTATATAAATTAACCGAGTCAATAACCGCCCTTGGGCCTCTTCTAGCTAGTCCATAATCTCTTCTCTTTGGGTGGCAAGCTCACTCTCAAGTTTTTTACCCCATGCCATCTCTCTCTCTATCAAGGCGGTTCGTAGTGAATCCTACTCGCCCTGCAGAAGGCTACGCTCATCGTTAGCCTTTGAACACTCAGCAAACAAACGCGTGCACTCCTTCCTCAATCTGGTTGCTTCTTCTTCAAATTTTTGTCCTAGGACATTTTCGATATCCAAATGGGCTACGTCCCCTTTAAGGTGGTCAACCTCTCTCTATCGAGCTTTCAGGTCTTGAGAAAGACGAGCAACCACCTTCTTCAATTTTTCAACTTCTGACTGGGTATGAAGGGACTCTTTCCTAGCAACATCGTAGTTAGCTTTCGCTTCTCTCCTGACCTGATCAGCATCCTCCCATCTCCCTCGATAGAGAGCAGCCACACCATGCAAATGCAAACCCCTCTTTATTAACTGAAAAACAAAAGAGGAAGAAAAAGGATCAGTTAGTCGAGGAGATAAAGGATAGACGAAAGAGCGAGGAAAAATCATTAGAAAGAAATCTTTCAGAATGAAAATTTTGAAAATATCTCCAGACTCTGCTATTGAAAAAGGCTGCACTCCCGTGCCAGTATGCTGGGATCCCCCATTGCCTTGAAATCACTCTCTTGAAGCATCTCCCGGCACAAATAACTCGATACCGCCTTACTATCAATGGACTAGCTGTCGCCAAATTGATTTTTCAAAATCTCTCCTAGCGATGTGGCCTGCCTCTCAGAAATTCTTATGGTGACACTCTGAACGGGCTCGTCCCGAATGGGTTCTTTACCTCTCGCGGTGATCCTCGCATCCACCTCAGCTATCAGGTTGGCAGCTTTCTTCTTAGCAGCCTTTTCAATCCTCCTATGGGCAGCTTCATCCACTGGGGGCACGTTTGTTTGAATTGATCTCCTTCGATGATAAGCCGGTCGTTCTTCCTCGAAATCAGTTTCATCCCTCAAAAGTAAACGCCTAAGGGGCTCACCTTCTGCCAAAGGTAGATCAGTAGTGGACCCTGAAAGGGCTTGAGGAGGACGAGCAATAGGAGCCGCCATAGCACCAGAGGAAGAAGCGAAAGCAGTTACAGAGGGATCGAAAGCTTGAGCTTCTGAGAAAGATGCGTGTCTTTTCTTTTTAGATCTCTTCTCCTCCTTAGCAGCACGTTCTGCCTCGATTCTCGCCTTAGCCCTATCGAATAATTGTTTGGCGATATCATCTTCCATAACCATCACGTCCACAGCTGCATCCCTAAAATAAAAGAAAAGTATTCTCTCCAGTTGATATATATATTTCGTGAACATGCAATGCATGATTATCTATACAAGCACTTCTCCCCCTTCATCAATTATGATGCTCATGTTCTGCTCCAATGGCAGCATCGGAGTTTGAGGGGCCGACCGGGGTCCCTAAAAGGTAATTGGAATCATAAGGTTCCCCTTGCCTTGCCACGACACTCAACAGCTTTTCAATGTCGACCTCATAGATAGAACGACTGACAACTTGATCTTTCCAAGCAACAACTACATCCGATCGAGTCAACGACGCTCTAAATCCACCAACCATTCCCACTAAAAAGAATTTTTCTTTAAAACCTTTCAGGGATGATGGTATATTGAATAGCTTTATCTGTGGTCGGCTGGTAAAAAAATATTTTGTGCCATCATTCTGGTTCGAGATATAGAAAAAATGAGTGAACAAATCTAGAGTTGGCATCACTCCTTCTATTTGGTAGAGGATCTTGAAACAGATCACTGTTCTTCACCCATTCGGATGCAGCTGGTTATGAGCAATCCTATAGCCTTCCAGAATCGCTAGTTCAAAGACTTCGAAAGGAAGCCTCAACCCAGCGTCTAAGCTCCACAGATGGAAAATGAACCACTAATTATCCTCATGTCGAAAAGGTCCCTCGTTCATCGTCATGGAATTTGTGCAAGCCATCACAAAAATATCTCCAAAAAGGTTGTATCGTAAAGGAATCTCAGCCACTTCCTCCTCCGTGAGTTTCGAAGGGCGAGCCATTGGCTCACGATCTTTATAAACTTCAAGAAAACTCTTATCTATAGACTGGCTGCTGCTTGAAGTCATCTTTGATAGAGGAGGAGAAGTAAAAAAATGATATTATGAAAGAGGAGAAAGATCAAAGGCAATGATTGTTTACTTACTTGGGTAATCTTACAGAAACTCTGAAGTCGCCGAAATGGCAAAATTCGCAAAGAAAATTTGGCAGAGTTTTGCTAAGAATCACTGAAAAATGAGAAAAAATCGCCTCAAACATGCCTATTTATAGGCAAAATGCTTTTAAAATTCTCCAATCAACTCTCCATTAGATGATTGCCACGTGTCTCAAATCCATTATGGCAGTTACAGAAAATGAGGCGTTGCCCTTGGCATGCACACAAGCAATAAATGCATAACGGCTGTATGAAATGAATGGACACGACCTATCAGTTTGCACCCCCTAAAAATTTAAAAATTTCGCCCAAAAGTTTGAATCGCCCGATCAAACTGTTCGGAGGGGGGATAAGTGATAAATATGGAAAAAACATCTCCAAAGGTCCAATCAAGTCGGCCCAAGTCCATTAGCAAAAAGGCTAAAGCATGAGCTGTAAGGACAAGACAGGAAGGCAATGTCCGATCGGATTGATGGGACAACACGTCCTGTCAGTCCACTGACACAAGCCAACGTCTATACGCTCTACTTGCTTCCTGTCACATCGCCGCTTACCTACTCCAGTGCCAGTTACCACGCCCCAAGGTACTCAAGTATCCTTCCAAAGAACTCCTATGAATAGCCTAAAATATAATGGCTCCAGGTATTAATAATAATCTGAGACTCTCTCTCTCTAAATACTCTTTCTCTAAAAGCTACTAACTTAAGCTTCAGAGTGCTAATGCTCGGGTCCGATTGAGCACTCCTTCTTACAGGCTTTGTCACTTGACCGAATCATCAGCTGTCAACTCTCCTTCTTACGGATAAAGATATTTTGTGCTTTATCACTTATTATAGAAAAAATTTATGCACATTAAATGATTTTTTTGTTGGATTTATGGTCCATTTAGGTTAAAAGTTCAATTAAAAAAGTCTATATTTGATATAGAACCGGTTAAACCAAAATGAACCAATTGAAATTATTTCATTTTTTAATTTTATAAACTTTGATTTTGGTTCGATTTTTATATTTTTTAAATTTCAATTTTTGATTTTTTTGATTCGATTTAAAATCGAACCCACCATTTGGACATCCTAGTTTCATATTTATCATATGTGCATTTTGATTGACTGTATCGAGTTAGGTTGGAGTATAAGCCTATGAACAACACTAGTTTTTGGGTCGCGACTCCATTTCAATATAAGCCAATGAACATTTTTTTAGTATACATTCAAAAATACATATAGCAAAAGTGATACAAACTTCATCAATTGTTATCAACAATATTAACAATATCATGAACTGTTGACTTGTCAAAAACAAAATATGAAGAAAAACTGAGCTGATAGAATTAATTAATATAATTTATTTTCCATTAAAATCATGTTGCTATATTAATTGTACCTGGTTAGCAAAAGTAAATGCACAGCAAACATCCTTAGGTGTTATTTCTGCTATGTATACGGGCCCCTGATTACGTGCCAGTAACACGTTTGTACATATGTGAACAATACAGGTGTTATTCAATTTTTATTTCGATTTATTTGATTCGATTATATTTTTTTAAATCAAATATGCTAAACTTTATATCTTTTTATATAATTTCTTTATATTTTATCCATTTTATATATAATTAATTATTTAATTAATTTAATATGTTATATAAACTATATAATTATAGTTTTGACATATAATAATTATTAATAAAATTAATTATATATTATATATAAATGATAGGAAAAATTTATTTTCAGCTTTAAAAACTTTTAAAATTTTCTGCATTAACTCTCTTTACAAAAAATAAAATTCACTAGCGGTTAAATGACGCACTATTTTTTTATAAAGGGATCAAATGTAAAAAATTATAATAATTTAGAGATCTAATGTGAAAAAATTTAAAAGTTTAGAAATTCAATTGAAAATGAATTTTACCATTATGATGTGCTATTAAAAGTAATTGAAATATGTGTGCTAATTTAGCTGTGAATTATCAATTCTTTAACTAAGAACTTTACAATCCCCAGGGATGGATATATTTTTCTGCATTTCAAAGAACTTCCTTATAAACTACTTGTGAATCCATCTCTAAAATAATAGGTCTAAGCATATCATAGCATACCCAATTCAATAAAGTACGAAGAGCAAGTGATTCAATGATCACTTCATCAGGGGGCTTGAAAGATGATCAGAAACAACAACCAAAAAAGCCTTAAAATGGTCGCAAATTATAGCCCCATAACCTACAGATGGCAGACCTGAGAATAGCTATGTACAACGGTCAGTTCAGTTCAATAATCGAATCGAACCAAAATAACTGAAAATTGAATTTTTAAAAATGTGACAAACCAAATCAAACCAAAATATAACAATAATCGAACCAAATTTTTCGATCGGTTCGGTGAACCGAAAAACTAAAAATTAAATCTATTTAAAAAATAAAAAATTGTACCTAAAAATTATATAAAATTATAAATTAAAATATACTAAAATAAAAGCATCCAAATAACATCCAAAACATACAAAATACAAGTCCAAAATTAAAATATATAATTTCAAAATACATAATAAATAATATTACAAAAACTGTTAAATAAATATCTTTATTCCACCGAACTTCAGTCCAATTGTCAAAATCACAAATTATCATCTAAAAAATATATTAATAATTGATAAATATACTCATATAATTTGTAACTCAAAATAAAATAATCTACATATACAAAATAATTATCCAATGAAGGATTAGTACTACTCAATGCTGTCCCATTTCCATCAAAACCAACAACGGGCAACTCTGAATATTAAAAATAAATTAGTTAGCCATTCAAAACTCATAAAAATAAAAATACCATATTAATTTTTAAATATAAAAGGTTTAACTTACCATTTTCATGTCATTCAACTTCCTCTAAATCTTCTTTATTCTTCAATTCAATACCGTTCTGATGCCAATCTTGTGCACAAATCAAACCTTCCACTACTTTAGGAGTCAAAGAGATCCTAAATGAATCTAGAACCCCCCCCCCTCTAGTACTGAATGCAAACTCCGAAGCTACTATAGAAATCGGAACAGCCAAAATGTCTCAGCCATGTGTGCAAAAACAAGAAATCTCTCAGAATTTACCCTCCACCATCTCAAAATATCAAATTTTTCTCGATCTTCATGCAATGCCTCCTCTAAATAAACATCTAACTCAGTCTTTCTCATCTCCATAAAGCCTTCATTTTCCTTTTGTCTTTTAAATTCTTCCCTAAAGATACTTTTCAATCTCCTTTTTGTTCCCACACTAGAGTCACTAAACTCAACATTGCTTGAAGGGCTTTCAATTGATTGTGAAAATAAAGATTGACTACTTTCAGGTTGAACCATATACTTATATTCATTAAACAATTCAAAAAGTGCATCCCTTACTCCTTTGAACAACTCTTTCCCATCATCAATCCCATAAATTTTATAAAAAGCAAATTTCTTTGCCTCAAATTTATCTCGGGGATCAAATACATGTGCAATATAAATAAGTTTATTCATTTTTCCATGATCACCCCAATATTTATCAAACTTTTGCTTCATCCTTAAGCCCATTGATCTAATCTCTAAATTATCACTTTGAACCCACTTCAAAATTGATCCCAATAGATTACTAATCTCAGTCCAAAAAGTATTAGATGTTATGATCCTTAAATGCATATGGTAGCATCATAAAAATACTGCAACATACTACTCATTCTCCTCACAGTGGTCCAATCTATAAAAGGAATCCCATCACTATCGGGTGCTTCAACTTCAAACTTAACATATGGATCTAACATTTTAAATTTCTCAAATGCTTTCTCATATTTTCAATAACACTTAACATTGCATACGTTGAATTCCACCTAGTAGGAACATCTAATTTCAAAGAATTTTGACATTGAATATTACTATCTTCAGCACATTCTTTGAATTTTTTTTATCCTAGCAGAAGAATTTATCACATATTTCACAGCATTTCTAATCCATTTAGTTGAACACCTAACCTCTTTTAAGCCATCTTGAACAATTAAGTTCATAATTTGAGCAATGTATATCATGTGTATATACTTGCCTTGTGCTACATAAGTTCCCTAATTAATAAGCTTTTTCTTTAAAAAAATACAAGCTACTTCATTGGCACTATGATTGTCAATTGTTACAGTAAATACCTTTTTAATTCCCCACTCAAGTAAATAATCAACTAACACTTTACCAAGTGAATCACCCGTATGACTTGAGATTGGACAAAAATTTAATATTTTCTTGTGGAATTTTCAATCATTATCAATAAAATAATTAGTGATGCACATGTATATCATCCCTTGAATTGATGTTCATGTATCGGTAGTAAGGTATATCCTTTGTGAATTTTTTTTATGAAACTTTTAAATTTTGTTCTCTCATTAACATAAATTTGAAAACAATCGCGTGAAACAATCCACCTACTAGGTACCTTAAACCTAGGACATACTTTATACATAACCTTCTCAAACCCTTTACTTTCAACAATTTTAAATGGACATTAATCCTCAATAACCATTTCTGCAGTTGCTTCTCTAATTTTCATTTGATCAAACTTTTAGTTAAATAAACTACCCATTTCACCTTCATCCGTTGGTTGCAAACACAATTATTTTTGTGCATTATCAACAATTTGTGGACTTTTTAACAAGAACTAATGTGATTCTTTAGTGCACTAGTTCCATTTCGCCTAGGATCACAACAAAATTCCTTATTATAATAGTTACACTTGCCTTTTATGCTACCCGCTTCATCAGTAAATTTGGTGAAGTGTTCCCACACTTTAGACCTTGGTCTTATGGGCTTTCTTATTGACTTTCCATCCCTACTTGAAGGTAATGTATTTGAATTTTCTCCCTCATTGGATGTGCCTAATGGTGATTGATGTGACTGTTGCGATTATTGTGAATTCTGACAAAATAAATACATTATTAGATAAATAATAGTGCACTAAATTCTATTCAAAAAATTTATCAATCAAAATATAAAATTCTTACATGTTCGATGGCCATATACTCCTATCAAAACTGAAAATACAGCTTAAAAAATCTTGCAAAATTGATAAAGAAGTATTCAATAATTAGCAATTATAATAAAATAAAATATCAAATAATAATAATAATAATAGTAATAATAATAGTGTTTGGAAATTTTAGCTGAATATAAGTTGCAGCCATAATGTTTGTTGGTCAAACAAGTTTTCACAAATGTCACATGACAAATATTGTTCGAGTGGTTTAAACTAAACACAAATGTCAAAACTAAAAGAGCACATTTGTATCAATGCAAAAAAAAAACAAGATTGAGATAGCAAGACCAATTTATAACTCGCCAGCTTCACAAAGTTCCTTACACTTAGCCACACGAATCAAATTCTAAGAAAAATATAGCCATTCAAAACATAATCTAATGTAAATATTCACCAAGAAGCTATAATAATGTTGAACCCTAAGCCACTCAACTTATACTTTCCTTCTCATAGTTGCCAGAGGCAAAAGTGTACTTGCATATAATAGAGTGAATTGATAACACCCTAGCAAAGGAGACCAGCACAAGCTTTGACTTGTATGGTAAGGTGAGGACTGGTTTACTATGACAGCATGCCATTCCCCTTATTAGCTTTGTTCAAGCCTCTTATTTAGCCACATCTAAAATATTTCTCAAGACATAAGTAGGCTAAGAAAGGACCTAGTAGAAAAAAAACTACAAACTCAAATGGTTGAACATAACTTCTCTTATATGTTGAGGGGCAAGGGTGAAAGTCAAAATTAAAGAATGTCAAGTGAGAAATCCACAGCACAAGCATAAATTATACAGTTGCACCAATAAAGAGGCTCAAGCTTTAAATCAGCGCCTAAAATAAGTTTCAACAAGGATTAATAATAAAATAAACATGAAGTCGCTTGCAAATTAATTGACATGTATTAACAAAATAATTTAGAAGGTAAAATCATAAAGCAATGGATGGAAAGTAAAGCATAACATATTGTAATCATTTTTTATGTATTTATGTACCATATTATCTATTCACATACCAAACTCGAGTTTCCCTACATCAACAACATATGCACCACACAAGTAACAAGAACTAAGCTTATAACAAAAGCATATCGATTCCTAGAGTTTATTAAGAAAAACATAAAAGCTATACCCCATAACTAGAACATCTACAGAAATTAGTCTAAGACTACAACAGAACAAGCCAGACATGCCAAAGAAGAGAGATAGACCTAACATACATAATTAAACAAAAGAGTCCTATGACCTCGCAACCATGTTGTAAGAACGAGCTAGCCTGAAAGTCAAACTACCTCCATTCACAATCAGCAATTACAACAATTCCAGCAGAAACCAAAATTGAACAAAAATGCCCAATAAACTGCACTTATAATAATTTCAATAGAAACCAAAATTGAAAATAACCGAAACCAACAAGAACGACACATTCAAAAGCCAAGAGTCCAAGACATAGGCAACACTGCAAGAATTAAAACATTGAAACCAACATAAGAAGAAGCAGCCACTTAATTTGTGCAGTGCAAAAATATTTTATCTAAGTTAAAAAAACTTAATGAAGGATTTCCCTTGGTTTCATTTAATATATCAATATTCAATAAGCATAAGTGGAACATATAATTTCTTTGTTATTAAGAAATAGGAAACCAAAAATATGGCTAAATAGACAAAGAGAACCAAAGTGAACAGATGAATGAAATACATACCTTTAGACTTCAGTCGCAAAGAGAGTGAATAGATGAATTGAAGATCGATCGATGGCCAGTGAACTGCTGCTCTGGCGATCAAAGGGAGGGAGGCAAGGCAGCGACGATGATGTGCAGAGAAAATAGGTTAGGGCAAAAATGAAAAATGAAAGGCTTGCTTTACTTGTCTGCTGAAGAAACACATTTACATGCATATGATATACATAGGGTTTAAGGCAAAACATCAAAATGACGTAGTTTAACTTAAAGTTCGGTCGGTTCGGTTTTTATACAATTTTTGTCTCTTAAAATCGAAATAACCAAATATTCTTAAAATTTAAAACTGAAATCGAATAAAAAACCAAACCAAATTAAAAAATCAGTCAGCTTGGTTTTTTTTTTGGTTTTAACCAAAGTTTGCTCACCCTTACTGACTTCATCTTCCAGATCACTGTTAGTGCACATATATTTCCTCAAAAGCCTGTCCTCCATCAAAGAAGTTCTCTAGGTTTCAATGTTGAAGGTTGGGACACATTGTTTAAGCATTTCTGCTTTTAATTTGAGGGCAACAAACCAAGGCTTTTCTTAGACTTCATAGTCGTGTAGATTAATAATGGTTCTTGATCACATATTATTATGCATGTAATAGGTATTAATTATCAATTCTCTAGCCACTGGTTTAGTTCCAATGAATGTGTTATATCTTTAGATATGCAATTAGGAAAATCAAAAGCTGTTGGAATAGGCTTAACCCAAGGTATTGAATGTAGAAAATACTTTTTTCATATTTAACTATTTTTATGAATATGACAACCATCACATTTGATATTTGGACTTTGTTATTTTTCAATAGTAATCTTTGAATCTGCGAGGATGAAGTTGCAAACAACTATTACAGTGCTCTCGGGAAATATTATTTCTGTTGATGCTCCAAACGGGATGTTAACAAATGTTCCTTACCCAACAAAAGGATATTCCTTTTTTGTGAAGTTCAGGTTTGTGAGAGTCCATCTTATGGCCACTGTGATTAAATATATACATATTTTAAGTGACTGATTTTGAACTAGATTGATGTTTTGGCAAGTTCTATCCTAAATATTTAATTATGGATATCATGATTTCCTATTTTCGATTACATTCTAAAGTAATAGTTACCATCTACTAAATATAGACCATGGCAACCTTCTCTCTGAATTTTAATTGCACGTGAAGTACTAAATTTGTTCAATATTAAGTTGGGTTTTCTGAAATGTAACTTAACACATCAGTGCTGTAAAGACCCAAAATAGTCCCTAGTAGAATTCAAGGGCAATTTCACGTTAGCAAAGTCTAATTAAACATTATTGGATGGATCATCATGTTTTACTTGACCTTGTGGCACTCTTTTGCCTATATCTTGAGTTATAGAGCACCAAATTAGATGATTCCAATTGGGTTTGAAAATAGACATCCATATCTAGATTTCATATGAAGAAAACAAGTTTCAAATCTATATTTAACTAGGCTATATTTAAACATAAAATTCAAAACAGTCTGCTGCCTAGTCACTAGGAGCAGACCTCAGTGTTAAGTGAATATCAAAAAATATAAAAATGATTTTGAGATGATTCATGATGTTTTAGAAACTAGAAACATAGTTCAACAAGTTTGTAGAGATAACATTTGCTAAAAATGGCTTTTGGAAGGTCAAAAATTACATATAAGTCGAATTCAGAAAACTGCCTGTGATAGAGGATATAATAGTCAAGTGATAATATATATAGTTTGAGGGCTAAATAAAAAAATTATATAAATTTAGAGGCTAATGTTTAAATAAAGATTAAGTGGGGTTAATTTTAAAAAGAGATAGAATGTAAGGGGTTGATTTAAGAAAAGTAAAAAGGTGAAAGCACAATTTGTAACATGTAAAAATTGTATAGAAAAAAAGTGGGACATGCAAAATTTTGAAGGATCAAAAAGAGAATTTTTATTCCATTATAAAACCTAAATTTGTACAAATTAGAGAGGGAATTATGAGTAGAAGGAGATAAGGACGTCATTTTGAGGAAAAAAATAAATAGAAACCAAATTACTCACTTCCTCTTTTTCTCTTAAAGAATTTGCTTTCTAACTTTCTCATAAAAAGTTTGAAACTTCTCCTTCTCTACCATAGAATCCGGCTCCTTTCACCCAAAGAACATCTTCATATTTCTATCTTATGCAAAGAAGGAAGGCTGAATTTAAAGATGCTTTCAAGGATTTAAGCAAATAAGAAGAGTGAAAGAAGATTTTGAAGAGAGTTGGAATTTCAAAACAGGTTTGGGAACTCTTTCATTTGAATGTAATATTTTTGTTAAGAACTAAAGAGTTATTATGTGTAATGAGTATCTTTGATATTAGTATTATGATTTATAGTAGATTATGGTCTTGCATGTGTTTATGATAAGGAGAAATTTCATAAGGAATAAAAATTACAAATTTTAGTTAAAATGCAAACTTTCATTAAAATTCTGGGTTTGAGTTTACCTGACCTAGCTGTATTGTTTTATTAATATCTTGAGTTTTAGGACAGTAAATTGAATGATTCCAGTTGGTACATTTTTGTAAGACATTAAGGTATATTTTTATAGTAGGAAGCCACTTCTGAATCGGCCACTAACTTTCCTTAAAATTTCCTTGAAATTCATAGAAACTGTTAATTACTGTCAAAGAACCGATTATAGTATTTTGGTCATAAGTCATGGTAGAGAATTCAAAATGATAAGATATAAATTCTAGATAAACTAGACATATAGGAGCACAATTATCGTGAAGGAATGTATATCTGATTCTACACACATTTTATTCTACGAATTTTCAAAATGACATTAAAAATTCTGTATTTGGGTTAGTTTGAGCAAATAGTAGTATTTTGCTTATAACTTGAGTTAGAGAACTTAAAATATGGTAATTAGAATTTGGATTTAATCCAAACTTCCATATCTACATTTTATATGGAGAAAACAAATCCTAAATTTGTCTCTAAATTTGTCTAAATTTAGTTTGAAAACCAGAATTAACTGCTGCACTATTACTGGATCAGCCTTCTATAATTTCAAAATATCTTGAGTTGTAGATATGATAATGAGATGATTTTTAATGTTTCAAAAACTAGAAATATAGAGGATATATTAGATCATTTCTTCTAAAATTGTCATTTACTACATCTAATTTAGTGTGCAAACTAGTCACTAGAATTTGTCCATGAAATTTTGAAATGTCATCTCATATAATTAATTGGAAGAGTACTTGAATAACTTTGGTAAATTATTTAAGAACTTAATTATCATGTTGTTTAAAAAAGGCATATAATTAGATATATTTATGATTCTAATAGGCTTTAAAAGAGGAACTAAAGATATGTAGACTAATTTAACATTGAAGAATTGGTTTACAATATTTTACAAGTATATAGAGAAATGTAAATACTTTAACGTAAAAATAATTTTGAATTTAAAGGAACTTGTAGATATATATTTAGTACATGTACAATCATAATAAATATTACTTTTTGGAAATAGTATAGTTATGATCGTATGCTTATATTCTTATGTTATTATGAGATAACATATAGTTATAGTGTTATGTGCTTACATGTATTTGCATATTCACGTGTGTATTTAAGATTGTATATCTATATGTCTATATATGTATGTATATATACATGTATCTATATGTGTGTATAGATATGAACAAAATATGAACACATAAGGATTAAGTGATAACCTTAGGAAAAATGTATGTGTATAATTGAATTTTCTTTTTTGAATATAATAATTTGATCATATATGTTCAACACACCAATCTAAGCTTGATAAATGATGATGTGTTGTAAATATAAGATGTATAGTATTGTTACACAATAGATTGTACGGATGTATGTTTATGAAATAATAATAATATATATACATGTTGTTTCCATATAATTATAGTGGTAAAAATATCATAGAAAAAGGGATAGTAAAGCATGTATGTACGCATATGATCATCATAATACATATGTGAAATAGTTACATTATTTATAAGGATCACAAGTACAAAATAATAATGCTTAATTGTACTCAATATAACATCTTTATAGAAAATTTATACGTGTACATATCTATGACACCATGCTCATTTATATACACGAATATATATGTATGAACATCAATATGTATATGATAAGAAAATAGCAAAGTACAGAATAGCAATGCCTAGTAGTGCATATGATCATATGTTTACAGAAAGTTACACATGAGCATGTATATGATTACCTTGTATATAGTTATATAAGAGTACACATGTGAATATATGTATATGATTTAAAAGATAAATCAAAGGGATTTAATTGCCTGCATTGAGTCTAGGATGTGGATAGATAGGCATGCCTATAAGGGTACCTTGCAGCTGCTTCTAAATAGTTTTGACCTATTTAGGTCCACTTAAAATTAAAAGTTACAATGACCCTCTTTGGGTTTAAAAGTTAGAGTTGATTTAAACAACCCCGTTTGGGTTGTAGCCGATCCCGTTTGGGTCCGCTTGACCAGTTTATGTTATTTGTTTGACCCCATTTGGGTTCACCAATTTATCATACAGTTTTATCCCTACAAGGGATCACCGTTTAATACCTCCGGGTATCTTATTTATACCTTCGGGTGCTACCGTTATAATCAACAATTTTGTACCTTCGGGTACTACCGTGTAACCCGATATCCACCTCTTTAGAATAGTGCAGGCTTTATTATCAAAGGTTAAGAAAAGTTTAATAAGGCATGAAAATTCTTAATTGACTTCATACTATTCTACATATAAAATTTCTTTTATTGCATACAAAACCCGCATCTAAAAGAATGCTCAATAGTATATGTATCTATACTGCTAGTATAAAAAATACATGCTAATTGTTTAATTGATGATATATATATGTCCTTTATTTCTATATGTATGACAACATATGATTGATGAAGAAACTTATATTAGGATATAGGGTATTATCTTATTGAATGAACGCAATAATTGTCATAATAGTATAGCAACTTCCATACCAAGGGTTATAAGAGTTATACTATAATACCCATTATTTTTGAAATATTTTTCTTATGATTATATATGTGTTCACATTGTTGCATGTACACATTCTTTAACGTGTATTTTTTATTTATGGTGATGATATATAAGTGTTATGTTTGGTTGATAGGCTTATTTTTATGATACATCTAATATGTTATAACATGAATAACTTAAGGAATATAAAGAAGCCTATAGTAATATAATAATCTCATGGTAATTAGAAGTGTTGATTTGTTATATAATTCTAATGTGTGTATATCCAAGACATATAAGAATAGATGTAAGATAATTTCAATATCTATGAAGATTGTTTATGTAATTAATAATAGATAACTATACTTTTATGATTAAGCATTGATTAATAAAATAATCATATTATAAATAGTTGAATCTAAGTCCAAAGGATGTTGGAACTTGTATGATTATATATGGTGAATGAAACGTCAATGCAAATTCTTACCATTGAACTTTATGATTTCTATAAGTGAATGTAAATGTTTAATTTCTTTCATTTCTTGAAATAATCATAGTTATATTTAAGGCATGTTGTGTGCTTGTTGACGATCACTGTGAGTAGTTGTTTATCATGATTTTAGTTTCCCACTAAGCTTTATAGTTTAGCACAGGTGTTTCATCCGTGTAGCTTTTTGAGGTGATATCTGCTACAAGATGGCCAACTCAAGTCATCGAGAGAGACTATTATAGACTTTTATTTTGGGCTCTTTGTATATAGTAAAGATTTTGTGGTATTAGAGATATTGTATGTAAAGATGTTAACCAGTTATTGTATTTTGTAAAGAGACTTTAATGTATATTGTAAGTCTTGATAGTATATCACTCATGTGGATTAAGTATGAATATATATTCTCTATATAGTTGGTATATGTTTATGTTGCACAGTTAAACATGTGTAATAAGATGGATAAAGTGATATGTATAGAATATAGGATAAGGGTGCTACAAGTGCATTCTAGGTTATTGGAACATTATGATCATAAGATGTCACTAAGTGTTGGGATATCACATGGCATATACATGAAGATCACGCAGCGAAAAAATAAAAATATTGATCATTCATGCCACGTAATATACGACAAAGAATCGAAACATGCAATTTTAGAGTTTTAAAAAACTTACAACCCTAGATGCACTTCAAAACTTGATTTTGATGATGACCAGCAAATAAGATGGACTTATATGCCTTGGATCTTGATCACCAATGCCAAAAGAGTTGCCTTTACGCCACTCTTCTCTATGCTCACACACACACTAGCAAGGATGGTTTAAAATCAAGAGTGCTAGCTCTATATGTAACACCCTTATCACTCCGATCTAACTGAACAGTGCGCACAAATCGGTCAAATTTTTTTTTAACTTTAAGTAACACCAAAATTCGATAATACCAATTACTTAAGTATTCAATGACCTATAACTGTCCCGAGTTACTATTCATCTAATAAAATTTCGGCAATATAACGACTGTAAATCTAACTAACTCCCTGAAAAATAGACAAATCACAGCCTCTCAGAGGCACAACACTTCTAAAACAATCATTCCATTTCTTCAAACTTCCATCAAACATCAAAAAACTCAAAATATATCATAACTACAATCACACACATATATGTTTACATATCTTTGCATATCCAAATACTTATACATTACAGTCTGTTTATATACATGCCAAAACCTACAAGCTACAAAACAAAATAAATTCTTCATTTGTGCATCACTGCTCCTCCAGCTCGGTACCTGCATGCAGCAGAAACTACATGTTGAGCATAAATTATGCCCAGCGGTGACAAACAATCCTAATACTTTCTTTGCAATATTTATTTCTCAATTATAATATGATCATATGAATTAAATTTTTAAAATAAATACAATTAAAAGTATCTTAATCAAATTCAAATAAAAATAGTTGTTTTCACATTAATTACACTTTTTCTCATTTATTACATAACTTTTGGCAAATTCTCCCTTTAGTCCTCGAAACCTTACTAAATTCAAAAAATGTCCTTTTTGTCTTAATATTTACAAATTTGTCATTATAGTCATTTATTTTCATTCTCATTACATAGTTTCTTTCATATTCATCATTTATGCTTTATTATACTATTTTCGGGAAAAATTACATTTTAGTCCCTATACCATGAAAACTTAATCTTTTGACACTGTTAGGTTGCCAAAATTACCATTTTGCCCTTATTAACTATTTCTTACTTATTTTTACATACTTTGGCAAAATTACCATTTTATTCTAGAGCTTTCATTTTCTTTCATTTAAGCCCTTTTTCCCCTTTAAACTCAATTTTCATCGTTCTTTTCATTTCTTTTAACTTATCATTACTTTCATTTCATGCCCCTAGTACAGTACCGACAGAAATTCTCAGACTAGATACTCGGGACGTGGATCCCATGGGCCACATACGGACTAAAAAATGATCTCAAAAACCATGTTTCCACGTAGCAGATACCAGGTATAAACAAAAGCCATGGAGATCAGTGATCCTACCATAACTAAGCAAGTCGCCATGACTTGTACCAAGGTACAGATGTCCCTATGGCTAGCCAATTATATCCTAAGCAAAGCTTTTACAGCCAGACTATTTCTAAGGGCATATTTTCACAGAAATTTCAATCAGCTCATTATTTTCTTATTATCTTATTACTTAAAAATACTCGTTTAACTTATTATTTATTCTTTTCACTTCCTTCACATGATTTGTGAATTATTCTACCCTAATTCACCAAAGTCATTCACTTTCTCGTCAAATTGCTCATTATTGCACAATAATTCAACAATTCCATTCATTACATAATTGAAAATTGTCTCTAAAATATTCATTTAATTTCTATAATTTCCATAAAATTTCTCAAGCATGTTATTTCATTTCTACTATGATTTTGAAGCATAAAATCATCAAAATTTACAAAATACACCTTGATTTTCTTTAATGCTTTATTCGGCCAACAAAGGACCTATGCCATATTTTCATGTAACATTTCATTCAAGCTTTTAAACACACTTATTTTAGGTATCTTAACATTATTCTACCATTACTTTCAATTAAACATCATTTTATCACTTTTACCCTAAGTTACATAATGGGTATTTAACCAAAAATCAAAGGAAATACTAAGATTTATTTGTCACTAACCTTTCCTTCTTACTCTAGGTTGCCTAAACTTCCTTTTCCTTGCCCTTAGCTTTGGAAGCTTGCAAATCACCTTGATTCCCTATGGAGGCCGAAACATAACACATTCAAAACCCTACTTTCTTTACCTCAAATGTTAAAATAAACATCAAAAATGAAATCTAGACACCCAAAAACCTAAATAGACACCTTAAAACGAAATTTAACCCATTGATTTCACTTACCTCAAATGAAACCCTAAACTCTCTTTCTTGAATTTTCTTTGATTTCTTCATTCTTTTGAAGAGAGGAGGGCACAAAACTTAATTAAGAAGGCATAAATTATTATTTGATGGCTTGATTTAGTGTGAAATGGAGAGAGGAGAAGAGAAAAGCTTAGCAAAAATGGAGGAGAGTTGGCCGGCCAAGGAGAGAAGAAGAAGGAGACGTGAAGATGCTAGTGAAATCCAGAATTTTCTGCTCTTTTTATATCTCCTCTAAAGGTGTAATGGGCTTGGGTTGGTTTTGGGCTTAATTATCAATAATAACCTAATTTCAAGCCCAAATTGATTTTTCCCATTTTCTCACTCCAAATCACTCTAAATTTGATTCCATAATTTTTATCACATCAAAAATAGATAGTACATAAAATTTTGGCTCAATCGGAGTCCGTTACTGGTCCGATTCAATCGAACTGGTTTGATTCGACAACTGTCGACATCGCCAAAAAATTCATTTTTTTACACCAAAATATTCTTCATAAAATTTCATTAAGAACTGCAAAATATGGTAATTTTTAGAGTTCATTTGCTATATTTAAAAATTTAAGCAAAATCAAGTCACTTTTTCTACCAGGGAAATTGACTCGCAAACTTTTTCGTATTTTTGACTTTCAGAGGCCTATTTGACCTCGATTTCACTTCAAATTTCAACCCCGGACTCACCATGACCAATACTTTCCGATGGTCAAATAAAATATTTTTCACTTTCGAGTCCGATTTACGATCCGGATGCACTATTGACGATCGGAATTTATTGTTCATGGCTAGGCCGGTATTGAGGCCATTAAAATTCTCCCCTACTAAGAGAAATTTCTTCCTTGAAATTTACCTGTATTGAAGAGGTGGGGATACTAATGTTTCATTGTTACTTCTAGTTCCCAAGTAGTTTTTTCAACGTTATGGTGGTGCCACAAAACCTTCACTAGTGGAACCTGTTTGTTTCTAAGTTGACGAATTTCTTTTGCTAAGATCTTCACTGGTTCCTCCTCATAGGTCATATCATCGGCCACTTGAATTTCCTCCGGTGTAATCACGTGACTAGGATCCGACCTGTATCTACGGAGCATAGACACGTGGAACACATCATGTATCTTTTCTAAATCCGAAGGTAACTTCAATCGATAAGCTACGGGACCCACTCGCTGAAGTATCTCATAAGGGCCAATAAATCTAGGACTCAACTTGTCCTTCTTTCCAAATCTCAAGATTTTCCTCCACAGAGATACTTTCAGGAACACTCGATCTCCAACCTGAAACTCTATGTCCTTCCTCTTCAAATCAGCATAAGACTTCTGACAATCCATAGCTTCTTTCAATCTTCCTTTAATGACCCGAACTTTCTCTTCAGAATCACGGATCAAATCAGAACCCACTAACTTTCTTTCACTCAGCTCGGTCCAATAGAGAGGAGTTCTGCATTTCCTACCATAAAGTGCTTCAAAATGAGCCATTTTCAAACTGGATTGATGACTATTGTTGTATGCAAACTCAGCTAAAGACAAATGCTTTCCCCAACTAGTGCCAAACTCTAGGATACAACATCTGAGCATATCTTCCAAAACCTGGATCACTCTCTCGAACTGGCCGTCTGTCTGAGTGTGAAAGGTTGTACTAAAGTGAAGCCTCGTACCCAAAGCATCTTGGAAACTGTGCCAAAAACGAGAAGTAAACCTCGGATCCCTGTCAAAAACAATGGAAGATGGCACTCCATGCAATCTTACTATCTCATTAATGTAAAACTCCGCCAGTTTTGACAAAGGATAGTCCATCCGTACTAGCAAAAAGTGAGCAGACTTGGTAAGTCAATCTATAATCACCCAGATGGCGTCATGTTTCTTCTGAGTCAGAGGCAAGCCTGTCACAAAATCCATAGTTACTCGGTCCCATTTCCACTCTGGTACTAACAAAAGATGCAACAACCCTGAAGGAACCTGGTGCTCAGCTTTTACTTGCTGACAGATCAGATATTTACTTACAAACACTGTCACATCTCGCTTCATACCTGGCCACCAATAGAAAGCCTTCAAATCTTGATACATTTTATTGCCTCCAGGATGCATAGCATAGCTGCTGTGATGTGCTTCAGTTAGAATACTTTTCTTCAACTCTTCTTGATTTGGAACACAAAGCTTTTGCTTAAAATAGAGGCTACCATCATTAATTAAGGAGTAATTCTCAACACTGCCATTCTGAAGCCTATTTTTAATACTCATCAATCGATCATCTTCTTCCTGAGCAGTCTTAACTTGATGCACAAAGTCAGGTTTTACTTGCAATTCAGCTACCAGGGCTCCATCTGAAGCTAAACTTAAATGGACATTCATAGCTCGGAGAGCTGCAAACAAAACAATCAATTACTTATACTAATTACTTAAGAGTATTAGCATCACCTGACATAAATTTCCTGCTAAGTGCATCAGCTACTACATTGGCTTTTCCTAGGTGGTAGTCGATGTAGCAATCATAATCCTTGATCAATTCCAACCAACGCCTTTGTCTAAGATTGTGCTCTTTCTGGGTAAGTAAGTACTTTAAACTCTTATGATATGAGTAGATATAACATCTCTCGCCATACAAGTAATGTCTCCACACTTTCAGCGCAAAAACAATGGCTGCTAACTCCAGATCATGGGTAGGGTAGTTCTTTTCATGTGTCTTTAACTGTCGGGAGGCATATGCAATCACCTTACCTTTTTGCATCAAGACACAACCTAACCCATTCCTGGATGCATCGCTATAGATCACAAAATCCTTACCCAACTCAGGTTGAGTAAGAATTGGAGCTTCAGTCAACAAACTTTTAAGTCTTTCAAAGCATTCTTGACAAGCATCAGTCCACACAAATCTAGTATTCTTCTGTAGTAACCGGGTTAAAGGTATTGCAATAGTAGAAAAACTTTTGATGAATCTCCTGTAATACTCGGCTAAACCCAAAAAACTCCTCACTTCAGTAACAGTTTTGGGTGGTTTCCATTGGAGAATCGCAACAATCTTCGAAGGATCCACTTTAATACCTTCTGCTGAGATCACATGTCCCAGAAAAGGCACCTCACTTAACCAGAAGTCACACTTGCTGAACTTAGCATATAACTGCTTTTCTCTCAGAGTCTGCAGGACAATCCTCAAATGCTTATCATGCTCTTTTGGCGTCTTGGAGTAAACCAGAATGTCATCAATAAAAACTATAACAAATTGGTCCAAATAGGGGTGGAAAACCCTATTCATCAAGTCCATAAAAGCGGCTGGAGCATTTGTAAGTCCAAAAGGCATAACTAGAAACTCATAATGGTCGTACCTGGTGCGAAAAGCAATCTTTGGCACATCAATCTCTTTTACTCCCATCTGGTAATAACCTGACCTCAAGTCAATCTTTGAGAAAACACCTGCTCCCTTAAGCTGATAAAACAAGTCTTCAATGCGAGGGAGAGGATACTTGTTCTTAATAGTAACTTTGTTCAGCTGCCTATAATCAATGCACAACCTGAGCGTGCCATCTTTCTTCTTTACAAATAGGACTGGCGCTCCCCAGGGAGAAACACTAGGCCTAATAAATCCCTTATCCAGCAATTCTTGTAACTGAATCTTCAACTCTTTTAACTCTGCAGGTGCCATCCTATAGGGAGCAATAGAAATAGGTGCAGTACCTGGAGCAATATCAATGGAAAATTCTACCTCCCTGTCAGGTGGTAAGCCTGGCAACTCATCAAGAAAGACATCCTGAAACTCTCTGATGGTAGGTACTTCCGACACCCTTGGACTAACTTTCTTTGCTTCCACCGCATAACACAAGTAAGCCACACATCCTTTTCTAATCAACTTTTTGGCCACAGTGGTAGATATCACATCAGACAAGAAATCAGTTCTTTCACCTACCACTGTAATCTCTCGATCACCACTAAGCTTTAAAGTAACTCGCTTCCTTTTACAGTCAACAGTCGCTTGATGGGCGGATAACCAATCCATCCCCAAAATCACATCAAACTCATGAAAAGGTAAAGCAATCAAGTTTGCCAGGAAGATATGTCCCTGGGCACTAATAGGACAATGTCTGAATACTCTATTTACAACCATACTATGCCCCAGAGGATTACTCGCCAAGATGTCCTGGTCCAAGCATGCCTCTGTCATCCCTTTTTCCCATGCTAAAGCAGTACTAATGTAGGAGTGTGTGGAACCAGGATCAATCAATGCATGTATTGAATCAGACAGCAAGAAAAATTTACCTACTATCACATATGGAGCATCCTCATCTTCACGTGCTCTGACAGCATAGGTCTAACCCGATGCTCTCCTCTGACCCCGTGATGTCTGCCCAATCGATCTAGAGGCTGATGTATGAGGGGCAGCTTCCCTACCCCGACCCCTAGGAGCTGAGGATCTTGTACCTAATACCAGTGAATTAACTGAGGCAGCCTGCATGGCAGGACAGTCTCTGATCCGATGATCTCTGGACCCACATCTGAAACAAGCTCCTGTCAAAAATCTGCACTCTCCAGAGTGAAACTTACCACAGTGCTCACAAGCCACTGCAGAACCACTATCTCGGTCCCCGAGGGGTACTAACAGTCGGAGCTCTGCCTCGAGATGCACCACCCTGACCTCGACCTACTCCTGCCTGTGACTATCCCTGAGATGCCTGAGATCCCTTTGCCTTCTTCCCTTTACCACTAAACTGCCCTTGTTTTCTCTTTTGCTGGAACCTGGACTGCCTCTTAGCCTGCTCAGCCTGTGTAGTCTCTAACTTTATGGTGGCTTCAACCATGGCACGCAGAGTGGGATACTTCTGAGCTCCAATAATCTATCTGAGCTCGGTATGCAGACCTCTCTCAAATCTGTAACACAATTTCTCCTCTGTAGCCTGGCATTCATCCAGGTAGGCACTCAACCGCTCGAACTCTCGTTCATACTCTGACACTATCTTATTTCCTTGTTTTAATCTCCAAAAAGCCTCTTGCATAGAAGCTTTATACTCGAACCCAATGTACTTCTTCTCAAACTGGTCCACAAAGAACTCCCAACTCAACTGATTTGCAAGAGTATGTCTTCTAACTGAATCCCACCAGATGAATGCAGGACCCTGAAGTAATGCTACAACGCCTTCAAACTTTTCTTCCAATGGACTATGAGTTATCTCAAACAACCTTTTCATCTTATATAGCCATTCTTCAGCCACTGAAGGTGTCAATGGTTCTCTTCCAGCAAAGTCTTTCGCCCCCAATCTCTTCAATTGTTCCAAAATAGGTCTCCGCCTAGGTGGGGCTGGTTGTATCTGCACTACTGTCGGCTGAGGCTGCACCGGAGCTGGAGCTGCCTGCAATCGCTGTTGAATATAGTCAGCCATCAAATATCAAAGAAGTCTGGCTGAGGGAAAGGAGGCGGTGCTGCAGGAGGAGGATTCTGCTGTGGGGCCTTTTGTCGCCCAATATTACTTGATGCCTCACTCCTGCTGTCAGCTGACTGTTGTCCTTGGTCAGTAGACATCTTTTCACTATAAAACAAAAGGAGCAGATGCACATTAGTTCCAAAACACTCACTTCCCAAACATAATTGGCATGTATATACAGATAAATCAATTAATACCCACTCCGACCTTAGAACCGCCAAAACCAGGCTCTGATACCAATAAAATTGTAACACCCTTATCACTCCGATCTAACTGAACAGTGCGCACAAATCGGTCAATTTTTTTTAACTTTAAGTAACACCAAAATTTGATAATACCAATTACTTAAGTATTCAATGACCTATAACTGTCCTGGGTTACTATTCATCTAATAAAATTTCGGCAATATAATGGCTGTAAATCTAACTAACCCCCTGAAAAATAGACAAATCACAGCCTCTCAGAGGCACAACACTTCTAAAACATTCATTCCATTTCTTCAAACTTCCATCAAACATCCAAAAACTCAAAATATATCATAACTGCAATCACACACATATATGTTTACATATCTTTACATATCCAAATACTTATACATAACGGTCTGTTTATATACATGCCAAAACCTACAAGCCACAAAACAAAATAACTTCTTCATTTGTGCATCACTGCTCCTCCAGCTCGGTACCTGCATGCAGCAGAAACTACATGCTGAGCATAAATTATGCCCAGCGGTGACAAATAATCCTAATACTTTCTTTGCAATATTTATTCCTCAATTATAATATGATCATATGAATTAAATTTTAAAATAAATACAATCAAACGTATCTTAATAAAATTCAAATAAAAACAATTGTTTTTCACATTAATTACACTTTTTCTCATTTATTACATAACTTTTGGCAAATTCTCCCTTTAGTCCTCGAAATCTTACTAAATTCAAAAAAAATGTCCTTTTTGTCTTAATATTTATAAATTTGCCATTATAGTCATTTATTTTCATTCTCATTACATAGTTTCTTTCATATTCATCATTTATGCTTTATTATACTATTTTCGGAAAAAATTACATTTTAGTCCTTATACCATGAAAACTTAATCTTTTGACACTGTTAGGTTGCCAAAATTATCATTTTGCTCTTGTTAACTATTTCTTACTTATTTTTACTTATTAATTACATACTTTGGCAAAATTACCATTTTATTCTAGAGCTTTCATTTTCTTTCATTTAAGCCCTTTTTCCCCCTTTAAACTTCATTTTCATCGTTCTTTTCATTTCTTTTGACTTATCATTACTTTTATTTCATGCCCCTAGTACAGTACCGACAGAAATTCTCAGACTGGATACTCGGGACATGGACCTCATGGGCCATATACTGACTGAAAAATGATCTCAAAGACCATTTTTTCACGTAGCAGATACTAGGTACAAACAGAAGCTATAGAGATCAGTGATCCTACCATAACTAAGCAAGTCGCCATGACTTGCACCGCGGTACAGATGTCCCTATGGCTAGCCAATTATATCCTAAGCAAAGCTTTTACTGCCAGACTATTTCTAAGGGTATATTTTCACAGAAATTTCAATCAGCTCATTATTTTCTTATTATTTATTCTTTTCACTTCCTTCACATGATTTGTGAATTATTCTACCCTAATTCACCAAAGTCATTCACTTTCTCGTCAAATTGCTCATTATTTCATAATAATTCAACAATTCCATTACTTACATAATTGAAAATTGTCTCTAAAATATTCATTTAATTTCTATAATTTCCATAAAAATTCTCAAGCATGTTATTTCATTTCTACTATGATTTTGAAGCATAAAATCATCAAAATTTACAATATGCACCTTGGTTTTCTTTAATGCTTTATTCGGCCAACAAAGGACCCATGCCATATTTTCATGTAACATTTCATTCAAGCTTTTAAACACACTTATTTTAGGTCTCTTAACATTATTCTACCATTACTTTCAATTAAACATCATTTTATCACTTTTACCCTAAGTTATATAATGGGTATTTAACCAAAAATCAAAGGAAATATTAAGATTTATTTGTCATTAACCTTTCCTTCTTGCTCTAGGTTGCCTAAGCTTCCTTTTCCTTGCCCTTAGCTTTGGAAGCTTGCAAATCACCTTGATTCCCTATGGAGGCTGAAACATAACACATTCAAAACCCTACTTTCTTGACCTCAAATGTTAAAATAAACATCAAAAATGAAATCTAGGCACCCAAAAACCTAAATAGACACCTTAAAACGAAATTTAACCCATTGATTTCACTTACATCAAATGAAACCCTAAACTCTCTCTCTTGAATTTTCTTTGATTTCTTCATTCTTTTGAAGAGAGGAGGGCACAAAACTTAATTAAGAAGGCATAAATTACTATTTGATGGCTTGATTTAGTGTGAAATGGAGAGAGGAGAAGAGAAAAGCTTAGCAAAAATGGAGTAGAGTTGGCCGGCCAAGAAGAGGAGAAGAAGGAGACGTGAAGATGCTGGTGAAATCCAGAATTTTTTGCTCTTTTTATATCTCCTCTAAAGGTGTAATGGGCTTGGGTTGGTTTTGGGCTTAATTATTTAATTAAAGCCCAATAATAACCTAATTTCAAGACCAAATTGATTTTTCCAATTTTCTCACTCCAAATCACTCCAAATTTGATTCCATAATTTTTATCACATCAAAAATAGATAGTACATAAAATTTTGGCTCAATCGGAATCCGTTACCGGTCCGATTCGACAATTGTCGACATCGCCGAAAAATTCATTTTTTTACACCAAAATATTCTTCATAAAATTTCATTAAGAACTGCAAAATATGAAAATTTTTAGAGTTCATTTTCTATATTTAAAAATTTAAGCAAAATCAAGTCACTTTCCTTACCAGGGAAATTGACTCGCAAACTTTTTCGTATTTTTGACTTTCAGAGGCCTATTTGACCTCGGTTTCACTTCAAATTTCAACCCCGGACTCAACATGACCAATACTTTCCGATGGTCAAATAAAATATTTTTCACTTTCGGGTCCGATTTACGGCCCGGGTGCACTATTCACCATCGAAATTTACTGTTCATGGCCAGGCCAGTGTTAAGGCCATTACACTATGATTGTGTATTCGGCAATGGAAATGGTTTGAAGTCACAAGATTTAATCTTATACTTCCTTTAGGTTGCTATTGCTGCCCAAGAACACAAGAGATTAAGAAAGAATTCTTTCTCTTGAGAGTGGCGGCACTAGAGAGAGAAATTCTCACTTAGGTCAAAATAGAATTATTCAATTTATATCATTAATTTAGGAAAGATAGGTAATGCCAAAATCCCTTAGAATTAGGAATATTTTCAGCCTCCATCACTTCCTAATTAAGTAATTTAAATTAATTCAAACTCTATTAGGTTTTAAATTCAAATTAATTTAAAATAGCATAAGACATTTAATCAAAACAAACTTACTTATTTAGGGTAATTGGTTGCCGAATTCAACTAGGATTCCTAGCTTGAATTTTGGCCACATTAATTCCCTCTCAAGTATTATATTTTGATTAAATACAATTTAGGATTTAATACTCAATTAACATAATTATACATAGATAATTAATTAATTGAAATTAAACCTAGCCCGTGGCAATAAATTTCTCTCGTGGACCAACTTTTAACAGATTTGCCTTAAAAAGCTAGCTGTTTAAGGCAAAAAACCTGTTCAGCAGACTAGCTATTTAAGGCAAAAAACCTTGTTTAACAGATTTGTTGTTTAAGGCAAAAACTGTTTACCCATTACATGCATTAATTTGACTTTAAATAAAAGTCCAAATTAATGCCAATACACTATTTAAATATTTTAAGCCCAATGCTTTGTGTGCGATCCTATAGGTTCATTTAATATTGGCAATGAATTAATAAATAAATTCAAAGGCTATATATATTCTCTAGCAAGATATTATAGCATTCCAAATTAAATGAAAATGCAAATGGCATTTAGTGACCTAATGCAATTTTACATAGTCCCTTACCCTTAAATATCAGAATTAATATAAGGTATGGAACTAGTCATCCTTATATATACTAATTCCTTTCTTGATATTTTAATGACACTGAACTCTCAAATAAATAATGATTACTCATTATTTCACCTCGCTATGGCCATACACTTCTCAGTTCACTGATCAAGTGGCCGATGATATTTTGTCTCTTATTGAGAGGGGTAATCCCTTCACTTCTCTCATGCTCTCTAACATAAATCAGTGCATACCCATACTTGTCACCCTATTACGAGTATGTTAGGTGTATGTCAAAGTACATAGTAATTCATAAAGAGTTTTATAAAGATTTTAGGTCTAAGAACTCTAATGCAAAACTTGCATATGAGAAATACTTATGACTTGTACCATGTAGTGTTCTCATAAACGGATCGAATCCAGATACCATATTCTAAACATGTATCTATGATCTCTGATTGACACTCTTGTCCTTATGATCCGTAAGACAGAACTCATCTTATCAGAGAGAGCACACTAGTCTTAATTCATTTTTTATTCCCATAACAACGACTGACTAGGGATATTTAGAATGAAGTCTCTATTGTTTCAAGGTCTTACAACCATGTGACTCATACATGATAACTTAAACTGAAATAATATTCTTGAATAGTTCTATCAATTGATATACACAGGAATATAATAGATAAAACAAATGCCTCATTTATTAACTTAATTGTTTTATAATTAACAATGCATTGGGACTAGGACTTACACTAACACTAAGAACCAACATGACTTAAGTTGATGATCACGAAATGTAGAGGTGACTTCTTTTCAACAAATTCTTCGTTGATTATATTTCTTGGAACGAATTGCCACTATGCACTCAGTGAATAGAGCGTAGTGATGTTCTTGTGGCACTATTGTATGCATTAGCATGTTCAGGTTTATTAGTAAGTTTCCTGTATAATATTTATGTACTCAGCTCAGTCAACTACAATGTTTGAAATGACCTCATAATAATGGATGTCACATTGCTAATTAAATTATAGGAGCAAATTTTTGACCTTCGTAGTGATAGAAAACTCTATTTTTTTATGGTCAAATGAAATATATAATAGTTTGCTGTAAGTAGAAACACACATATCAAAACCTATGTAATTTGACGTTCAATTTACTATAGCTACTTTATAACAATTTAAACATATTTTTGGCAGCCAATATTTGGTCATTAAGCAATTATATGAAGCTGTACTAAGCAGTGTGATTGGCTTGGTCTAATATTTTTGTGGAGCAAGTTTTTTATTGTATTATTCTTGGTGGTTGATCTACATGGTCACATCACCTGAAGCATGTAGGGTCCGACTGTGATTCTAGGATTTCAATCCCTACTATACATGTAAAAGAACATATGCATTGAACGAGAATTGAGATAACTCAGCAATAATATAATATTCACCTAGTTCATTTTCTGGATTAGAAAATTTTCCATTTCTTTAGGGGTGAAGGGAACTATAACAATTTGGGAGAAGCAATATCTTTTGTTTTGTCTATTATGTGAACTTTCTTTGTATTTAGGGTTACTTTCAAAATTTGATTATTTACTTCAATTTTTGTCTACTCAGGGTTACATCTTTACCACCAATAAGTGATATACATATCATTTCTAGTATAAATAATTATTTATCATTATCATAGCTATACTCTGCAAACTAACAAACAATAGGAAGTTATTCAATGCATTAATTCTTCAGTTTGATAAAACAGTGAGAATTACGATAATTTTGATTTTGTTGGAAATGGTAACGAGAGATCATACGATTGTAAGTTTGATCCACCATTTTTTGGGTATGGTTCTGACTCTTTTATTTGGAGGATATCTAATATATGCATAGTACTTTTCCAAGTTCCTGACTCATTAATATTGTTTTGTCCTATGGACTAAAGGCATGCAAAACTATGGATAGACCTTGATGTGGGTAAATCCTATTGCCTATTCTTTCCATGCTCACCAGAGCATTTGGCACATACAGTACCTAGATCAAAGGATGTGAGATCTTATGTCTCTGTTTCTATTAATGCTTCACTCAGAGAAGCCAAACACATATCTGCATCTGCATCTGCACTTTTTATTGGAGGATTTTCCATATTGGAGGTGGATAAGGTAATTATTTGTAAGACTGTGGGTTGAATGAGTGCATACATGTATAACCCTGTTGACTAATACTTTGTTTATTGGTGAAAAAGCAAGAGTCAACATCCTAGAATCTTCAGTGGCTACATATCTACTACTACTATTATTATTGTTATAAATATCATTTTATCTGGATCTCACTCTCTCCGCCCTGATAAGAGTCATTTTTGGCTCTTGCACAAATATTAAGGTAATCACTAAATTGTCTTAATCTTAAAAAAAATTACTCTGAATTAACTAAATTGCCTCCTGTATAAAAAAAGACACATTTATTGATGATTGTTACAAACACTAATTATTGTTAGACACTAATTGTATATTAATTATATGTTGGTGTTATAAGTTAATGGTTAACTATTTATTGTTCAAACAAATTGCATATAAATTCCTTGTGATCAACAATAATATTTTAAATAAGGCCTCTAAAATACTTTGGGAAATAATGGCATTTATTAATATAGTGATGATAAGAATGAAAAGGACAAAGCGGAAAAATAGGCAATTAATTCTCTCTTGATTTTAGAAAGTAAATTTAGGTGGGATAAAATTTTTCTTAAAAAATGACTTTACCATGGGATGGAGCATATTGCTAAAACTAGTTAAATTATCAGATATTGGGATGGTTTAATTCCAAAATATAGGGGTGAGCATTCGTTTGATTGAACCAAAAATCGAACTTTAGGAAATATAGGAACCGAACCGAAATCGAACTCTGTAGAATCGAGAACCGAATGAACCGAAATAATTTCAATCGGTTCGGTTCAATCGATTTTGGGTCATATTTGGGCTTTTTTTAATTGTCCTTTTAACCTAAATAGGCTCATATATCCAACAAAATAAAACCAATTAAAAATACATTCAACATAACTTAAAAATTACATTAAAAAATAAAAATTAAAAAATTTTACAACACGTAATTAAAAAGGCATTCAATGTCCTCTAATTAAAAAAAGGCATTCCAACAAATTAATACAACAAGTCAACAACATAACTGTCGATGGATTTTTCTCGCGAATTCAACTTTTTAGACCTGCATTCATATAAACAAACAATAATTAAATAAATTCAATTAAATTGAAAAAAAATAATACAAAATAATTAAAGTATAGAAATATTTTACTGTATCAATATTAGCCTCCAAATGCATTTTTTGAAAATCTGTAAATAAAATGTAAACATTAATTTTTTATAAGAACTAAGTTAAATAAATAAAACAAAGAATATATATATACACACACACACACACATACCTCTCTCCATTTGAATCACATCATCTTCTCCCATTGCTATTTCAAGTTCATCTGAGTCAGTAAGCCAATCTTGAGTACAAATAAGGGCTTGCACAATTTTAGGAGTCAATGAACTCCTAAATGCATTAAGTAATCTTCCACTAGAGTTAAATGTAGCCTCTGAAGGCACAATAGAGATAGGAACAGCTAACACATCAGGAGCTATCTTACCGAGAATAGAAAATCTAGGACTGTTTACTTTCCACCAATCTAAAATATCAAACTTTCCCTTGTCAGCATACTCAATTTACTCACTCAAATACCTCCCAATATTAGTCCTCTTACTTGAATTCCCACTTAGAACTTCACTCTTGTATTTCGATTCAACAATTCTTTTTAACTTTTTTGTTTTATCCAATTATATCAGACTGATAGGATCATCTTGTTCCATAGGCTTTGTTTGACTTGAACTTGAAATTGAATTTTCATCTTTATATTCTTCATACAATCTATCCAACAAATCTTAAATTCTAACTACCATCACCTCACCATCTTCCGTTCCAAACATCCTCTTGAAAGCAAAATTAAGCCATTGAAGCTTATATCAAGGATCCAAAATAACACAAGATAAATAACATGGTTAACTTTCTTTGGATCTTTCCAATACTTATCATATTTCACTTTCATTTTTGTTGCCATCAATGACAACTGAAAGTCTGTGCTTTTCTTCCACTCTTCCAACAAACGATACATCATATAAAGCTCATCAAAAATAGCACTGCATGTCACATAATCAGAACCAAAAACTTTTAAAGTACGCTCATAAAAATGGTTTAAAAAGGGGAGCATTCTTCTCACATTATCCCAATCAATTTTTTCAGGCACACCCGACCACTCTTCAGTTCCTTCCAAATCAATTCTAAAGTATGGGTCAACATCACAAAAACGCTTGAAAGCCTTTTCAAATTTTTGGGTTGTGTCTAGCATGAGGTAAGTGGAGTTTCACTTAGTTAGGACATTAAGAGACAATAACTGCTTACATTGAATTTTTTCATACTCGCAACTTTCTTTGAACTTATTAATTCTTTTACAAGATGACCTCACATAATGCACAGCCGCCCTAACCCTTTTAACTATACACAGCCCAAAATTTTCTTTTAATCCATCTTGCACAATTAAATTAAGTATATGAGCAACACATCTCATATGCAAACACGTTCCTTCCAAAACACTATAACCCTAATCATTAAATTTCTCCCATAAATAATTTATGGCTAGTTTGTTTGAAACATGATTATCCACAGTAATAGTGAAAACACGCTCAATTCCCCAATCATTCAAATATTTTTCAATTTCAATGCCTAAATCTCTGCCTTTATGACTAGCGATAGGACAAAAGTTCAAAACCCTTTTATGTAATTTTCATTCATCGTTAATCCAGTGACATGTTAAACACATATAGTTAATTTGTTGAATCGATGTCCAAGTGTCTGTAGTAAGGCAAAGTCTTTGTTTTCTAGTTTTAATGTATTGCTTAAGTTTAACTTTCTCATCAACATAAAACTGAAAATAGTCTTTAGACATTGTGAATCTAGATGGTATCCTAAATTTGGGTTGCATAAGAGCCATAAATTTTCTGAATTTTCTATTCTCAACATAGCTTAAGGGTAATTCGGTTGTAATTATCAATTCAGTTAAACCCTTTCTTATAGATTCTTGATCAAATTTCCAAGTACCAATACCCCGAACTTCATTATCAACCTTAAAACTCAATTGCGATTGTGTTTTTTGAGTTTCAGGACATTTCTTACAAACACTAATGTACTTTTTAAGTGCTGTTGTACCATTTTTCTTAGGATCACAAAAAAATTCTTTAAAGCAATAATTGCACTTGCCTTTTATCTCGCCTTCTGCACTTGTAAACTTGACAAAGTGATCCCAGACCTCCGCTCTTAGCCTTATTGCTTTCCTCTTCAAATTTTTTGATGTTGCCTCTGCACTTCTAGGTTGATTGTTATCGGACTGGGTTTGAAAAGGATCTTCACCTTGAATAGTGAGAGTTTGAGTCTCATCTTGAACAGAGGCCTAAAGAAAAAATAAAATAGATTATAGATATAGAGACTTATTCATCAAAAAGATAAAAATAACTACATATATAAAACAAGAATGGTTGAAATTAAAATAGACATGAGATATATCAATTCATTTATAAAAATTAGAATTGCTTTTAAAATATTAGATGAGAAGAATTAAAATTGATGTTAATCCAACAAGAACATAAATGAAGAAAGAAGGAAAAAGTGGAAGAGCATGATTAGGTTTGGAATTATTCCAATGATGTTGAGAAAGAACAACAACAAAAGTGGAAGAGCATGAGTAGGCATCCTAAGCAAAGAAAGCGAGTAACAACCCAATGCATGTTAAATTTATATAATATATAATTAAGTGGAAAGACGGAAACCAGATCATCTATGCATGTTAAATTTAATGATTAAAATTATATAAATCTCAACAATCATATATGCCACAAAATTGAGCTGCTACTACAACATTCAGATCTCCATGTAAGCAATATATTTTCTATAAAACTGGAATGGATCAACACCAAATCTCCTTTTGATGCCGTTGTGAAATTTCATCTTACTAGTACTGGATACATTTCTTGTTGCTTAACATAAGATGTTGAAATCAATTGGTATAATATATGACATAGTAAAGTATAAAAGAGTCTCAAAGAATGAGGAAGTAGCATTCACCAAATTCTTGTGCATATGCAACATAGATTAAATAAGAAACAACAAATTAAAAATAATAGAATTTGATAATTTAATTTTTCCTACAATGACATGACACTGCAACTATCAAAACGACTATAGACACCAGGAGGGAAAAGAAACTCAGAACATAAACTGAAAATTCTGGAAATTAAATTGTCAATAAATTAGCTTTTTAATCACTTGCACTACAAATCAACGTCAAAGAAACTTCAAAGTGTTATCACGCCAACTATTAATAATTAGCCATCAAAATAACTTTTTAAAGTGTTGTTTATGGTCAAATCAAAGTTAAGAAAGCCATTAAATGTCAACAAAATATATAATTAGTTGGTTAAGATTTTGACCAACAAATTATGCACCTCAAATCTTATGGTAATTAGAAGATCACATGTAAAGGACCATCATTTATACTTTCCTTCAAAATTAATTAACAATCATATATATATATATATATCCACCAAAGCATAAAAACTTAGGATCCATATATGCTGAAGCTAGGGGCAAATCAATTATTAAATTTGAGATCATAGCAATATGTAATAGATAGCATTCAGATTCAGATTTCAACTGGAAATCATTTTTTTTGGTATAGTCAATTGGAAATAATTTCATGTGGCACCTAATCATTGATTCTTAAATATCTACATTGTCAAATAAATTAATGGAGCTTTACAGTACTAAGACCTAATTTGACGATTGTCTTCGACAGCTGTTATTACCCAAATACAGTTACATCCTCAATTAAACAAGAAGCTAATCTGAGCAGCACATGCTCTCCACATTCAAAAACAAAATCAACATATCAAAACAAGTGACAAGTACATAGATTTTCGAGACACCAAAATCTCTGTCTTTGATCAGATTGGAACCACTAAAATTCCATGCTTAAGAAATGGAAAAAAAATTATAATAAGTTAAGATTCAGTCTTTTGTATTTGGGTTTGCATTATCTGCACTAAATCTTCATTCTTTTGATATGTATAGAGACACAGAGAGAGATGATTAACATGTTTAATGGGAGTATCGATAATAAGGTGAAATAACAAAACCCTAAAAAAAATACTCCCAAACTAGAAGAAAACTTTTGATCGGAGTCATTCTATATCATATCCTATTTATAAGAACTAAAAAATAAGGAACAAAACCCTAAAGAACATGGTGATGGAAACTAAAGAACAGGTAGATGGAAACTAAAGAACAGATAGATGAAACTAAAGAACAGGGAGATCGAAACACTAACCATTGTTCTTGGCAATTGCAGGAAGAATCACAGTGGAGGTCTTGAAGGAAGATTGATAAGCTAGCTGAAAATTTGGGGATTTTTGGAAGAAAGATCGATGAGGATGATTTAGGGATTTTTGCGTGTATGTGTGTGTATATATACATTAAGGCAAAACGGTGAGTTTTACAAACTTCGGTCGGTTCGATTCCTTCGATTTTCTAATTTTAAGAACCGAACCAATAAAATTGATTTTTTTTATTCAGAACCGAACGAATCGAAAATCGAAAAAAATCGAACCAAACAGACCAAAATTCATTCAGTTCGGTTTTCAATTTCGGTTCGATTTTGCACACCCCTACCAGAATATATGATGAAAAACACCAATCTGCCAAGTTAAACCCCTTGAAATTAATTACCCAAACAACATAACTATTTAAGAAGAAATTTGTTTCTAATATTTCATTCCCTTGTCTACATTAATTAGGTTATTTATGTGAATTTAAAAATCCAATAATACTATCTGATGTTTTGATGTAAAGTGTACTTCAGTTGAATCTGACACTAGACTCCAACAAAACTTTCTTAACCATCCTAGGTAACACAGGTAGAATATCACATTCCCCCCAGCCAAGTCTTAAAATCAATTTCTCGACTTAAAATGCCTTCTCTCTGTTGGGAGTTTTTTTTTCTTTTCTGTCTTTGGAGGGACTTTTTTAAATTTGGAGTTGTTTAAAATTTATTTGGAAAAAAAGGGTTGTTTTTTCTGTCATCACACTCCCATAACCATCTATTGTGAAAATGGGATGGTGGGGTCGGCCAGATAATTGGGAGCTGCTTATGGTGAGGCCCTCTTCTATTCCCACAACACTGTACAAAGAGAATGGAGATATTCATGTGGTGGTACGACAATTGAGGATTTTGGGAGATCTTTCATTTTTGCAACAGTCCACTGTGGGAATAGATGGTCTCCTGCCACCCAGCAGGACCAATAACGTGTGAGCAGTTTGGTTATAAATTCATAGAGTCTAATTCTCGCTTTTATTTTCTTTTTCGTGGTTCTTGCTTCTATTTTCTTTTTCGCCTGCTCTCCATTTTCACCATCTTTCAGCAATCTCAAGCTCCATTTTCAGCATTTTCAGCAGTCTCCGGCTCCCATATGTCAAGTAATTTTATTGTTAGAAATATCAATTTGTTGAAATTCTATGCATATATGTATTTATATTTTTTAAATTATATATAAAGTATTAATAAAAATATTATTATTAATTTTTATCAAAATAGAATAATATGTTGATATATTGGTTTAATGTGTTGTTGAATTATAGAATTTATTTGTTATAAATTTGGATGTCATGAAGAAAATTAAGGTAAGTTATTTGTTGTATTTTTTTAAATTTTAATATGATCTTGCAAATTTTTGGCAATAATTTTTCTAATGTTATTTATAATATTTAAATTAGATATAGATATAATGAGATAATAGTAGTAATATAAATTTGCAGTTAATTTTTATTTAAATATTTAAAGTAGTAAATTTGAGTAAATATATATTATAATTATTTGAATAATTTAAGCAGTATGATGAATTATTTATTTTATACGATATTTAAATTAGGAAACTATTGTTTAGTTATTGTATGTAGTTAAAAATAATATTTAAATATCTAAGATATGTTAAATAGTTATAATTTTGTTTTAGCTTTTTGAAATTTTAAGATAGGTATTAAATTTATTCTCTGGTATCATAATTAAATATAGGATAAATAAAGTATGGACCCGTTTCAGAATCAACAATTTATAAATTCAGGACCCAACATAGATGATATCCTAATGTTAAAAGAAAAATATCGCACTGACAAAGTTTAGAATAATGCGATAATAATTTTCTTATGCTAATTATTGAAATACATATTTTATTATATAAGTTTATATTTATTAAATTTTTGTGACGTATATTTTATATGTGTCAGTTATCATGTAATGTATTATTTGATCGGAGAGCTAGTGTAGAGTTTGTAATGACCTCAACACCGGATCAACCGTAAACAGTAATTTCATATAGTAAATAGTATTTTTCGGGTCCGAAAGGACACACGGAAGTTAAAAATATTTTATTGGACCATTGAAAATTATTGGTCATTGTGAGTCCGACGTTGAAATTTGAAGTGAAACTGAGGTCAAATAGACCTTTAAAAGTCAAAAATACAAAAAAGGTAGTGAGTCAATTTTTCCGGTAGGCAATGAAACTTAATTTTGAATAGATTATTAAAAATAGTAAAAAACCTCAAAAAATTGCCAGATTTTTCAGATCTTCATGAATTTTTATGTAGAATATTTTGGTGATGAAAATTGAATTTTTTGATGATATCGGCAGTTGTTGAATAGGATCGATAAATTTGAATCAGACTGATAACAGACTCTGATTGAGCCAAAAATTTGTGTACTAGCTATTTTTGATATGATAAAAATGATGAAATCATTTTTGGAGTGATTTGAAGTGAGGAATAGAGAGAAATTGAATTGGGCCTAAAATGAGCCTTAATTTTATATTGGGCTAAGCCCATTAATCTAGCCCAATTTTGGGCCTATTAAGGAGAGTATAAGAGACTAGAAAATTTGAGATTTCTCCAAATTTTTGTAGCTCTCTCTTCCCCTTCAATTGGTGGCCGAACCACCATCTCAAAAAGCCTTTCTCACATTTCTTAAATTTTCACTTAAAATTCTCATTGAAACTCAACACAAAACTGTTATTCCATCCCTTTTGATCATCAAAATAGCTTATATCGATTGATTTAAGCAAAGAAAGTGGAGAAATCAAGTGGGAAAAGAAAATAGGGTAAGGATGAATTTAAGATATTTGTTAGTTTAAATTTATTCTTTAGTGTTTTCTTATAGATTTTGAGGTGTAGAAGCTAATTATGAACTTAAATTTTGCATATGAGGACAAAAAATAAGGTTTGGAGAGCTTTCTTAGTTGGCCATGGATGATGAGTAAGAGAAAGGAAAGTTTGCAAGTGATAGAGCAAAGGAAAAGAGGTTTTAGGCTCCCTTGAATAAGGAAAAATTGTAAGTGGCTACAAAATCCTTTGATTTCCCCTTTATGTGAATTAATTTCTTTTATATAATTTAAGAAAAATAAGTTAGAATGATTAGTAATTGAAATTAATGTGAGATTAATGCAATTAGATCCTAAATAATGCCATAGGAATGCTTAACTTAAATTAAGATAATTTTTAAGGTAAATAACCTATGGTGGCCGAAATATACCAAAGGAGAAATTAAGTGTAATTTGCATAATTAGGATGAATAATGGTCCAAAATAAGCCTAATTATGATAAATATTGTCTATGAAATTTTTTTAGAATTTATTGAAATTAATTAAGAATTTTTAAGTTAGTTATAAGTGTATGTACATAATATATGTAATGAATTATTGTAGAATAATTCATAAAATAAGTGAAAAGTGTTAGTAAAGGTAAAATAATGTATCCATAAATTTTTATGGAATTTATAGAAATTATTTGAATATTTTTAGAATATTTTTTAAATGATGTAGTTAACAAAAATAATGAAATTTTGTTAATTATGTCATAAAACAATAATAATAGTGGAATAAAGTCTATATAAATTTTTGTGAAATTTATATGAATTATGAGAATATTTTCGGAATAATTATTGAGCTATGAAAGTAATAAAAATAGTGAATTATTGGAAAATAATTCATAAAATGAGTAAAATGATAGAAATTGTAAAATTATATGCATATGAAATTTTGTAGAATTTCTATGAATTACTAAAATATTTTTGAAATAAAATATTGAATATGTTTAATTAAAGATATTGATTTATTGAAAATAATTCAATTAGCAAGTAAAAAAAAGTAAATTAAATTGAATTAATTTATTTTTCGGATAAAAAAATTAAAAAAGAAAGTCAAGAGATAAATCTCCAAAAAATAAAATAATGAATTATACTAATATAATTCATAATTGTTCAAAAATTTATAAAATAAATGTTTGACTAATTTATTAAAATAAATTAGTCAATAAAAAAGTATTAAAAGAGTGAATTATTATAAAATAATTCACCAACTAAATAAAAGTCGGCATACCTGAATGACTAAAATTTTGGACAAAAAAAATAAAAAAAAAATCGTTTAAAAGTCAATCTTTGAATTATTTGAAAATAATTTACAAAGGATAAAGCAAAAAGAATAAAAAAAATAGTGAATTATAATGCTATAATTCATAAAATGTATAAAAGATTGAAAATTTTTAAGTATCCGAGTGAATTATTAAAAAATAATTAACAAAAGTGATTAAAAAGATAAAGTGAAAAAAAAAGTGACTGAATGGTCAAAAGCACTAAAAAGAGTGCGATTGACGAAAAGATATTGTATTAAGAAATAAAGGAAAGAAACTAACGATTTTTAAATGTTTAAAAATTATTTCGAATATAATTGATTATTTTGCCCTTAACAATAGTCAGGTAATGATATTCTTATTTAGGATATAATTGCTAGCCATATGGACACCCTATACTATAGTGCAAGTCATAGCAATTTGCTTTGCTATGGATAGAATCCTGATTTTCATAGCTCCAGTGTTAAAGTGAAAGGTGAAAGTGATAGTGATATGCTTTTCGAGAAATGGTCCCTTGGTGTTTTTTCTCTCTCAATGGGACATTTGGGTTCATGTTCCGTATATCCTTTTTCAGAATCCTGTCATATTGCATTAGGGGCATATTGTAACGAATAAATCAGTACTGTCAAAATAAATTGAATGTAAAGATTATAAATGAAAATGCTTTGATTGAAAATAAATGAAGAATTTTGATGAAACCAGAATTTTTCTCAAAAATTGTGATTAATAAGTAAAAATGAAAAATAAATATTTTATAAGAACAAAATATTAAATGAAGATTAAATTAAGCTTTTGTAAAGAAAAAAAAGAAAATAAAAATTTGTATGCAAAGTGTTCCAAAATAATTGTATCACTTTACATTTAAAGCTTAAAAGCCTTAAAAATAGTAATGTGTTAATTAGTTTAAAAGTTAAAATAAAATAAAAGAATAAATAGCGAAAATTGTAATTATAGCACATATTGGATAACTAAATAATCAATCGAGAAATAAAGTAGTGAATATATATGGTATCATTAAAGACATGAGTACTAATATAAACCATTAAATGAAATGATAATTAAATCGATGTGACTAAAAATATAAAACCAAAGTTAAGTAAAAGTAAAAGTTAAAGTAAAGAAGAAACGTAAAGGTAAAAGTTAATCTGAAATCAATTCACATAAGGAAATAGTGTAAAGCAAATTGAAAGATTTAACATCAAAGCAAAAATATTACCAAAAAGTGGGTAAATAATGAAATTAATGTTAACAGAAATAAAAGCAAATATCTTATGAAATAAGTATAACAGTGGCATAATCTATGTAATTCTGCTTTTATTGGAAAATTATAGGATTAGTAGTAACCGTTGAGCATGTCTAGTGCTCAGCACGTAGTGTTTACTGCGTGTAGTTTATGAAGTGTTGCGGGAGAATAATACACAGTGAAGCAAGATCGGAAAGAAAAAATAGCGCTATATTGAGTTGTACTATGGCATGTATATACGTAGACAACGAGGGTAAAAGATTGAACTGTAATTTGATTATTATTGTTGTGACTATTGATGGGTGAGTGTTTTATTAGTATATGTTTAATTTTTTAATACATTATCTAATGAATAGAAATTTTGATGTAAAGGTATTAAAGTATATCGAAATTGATCGATAGTAAAAAAAATACCGTTTATCGATTATTCGGATCGAAAAGAAACTGTTCTGTTAAGGGTGTTACATTTAGTGGTATCAGAGCAAAAATTTAAGCAGTTCTAAGATCATAGTGGGATAAGGTTAAGCGATAGGTTTATCTGTATATACATGCCAATTATAAGTGGATAAGTGTTAAGTAGTCTGATGTGTACTTGCTCCCCTACCTGTTTTAAAGTGAAAAGTTGACATTTGACTGAGATTATCAAGTGTGAAAGGATTGATTCTGCATAGTAAAGATGGTAGTGAGTGAGAATGGAAGTATTGCTGCTTGAGATCTCATGGAGGTCAAAACAGGAAAAAGAAAAGTTGACTGAAACTGAGTGTAAGTGTGAATATCTAAGCGTTTATGTGGATGAGAAACAATCCAAATAAGAACAAAACAAGGAATGTGTCAGAAATTTAAAAAAAAAGAATTGTATATTGAGTACAGATAAATTGTGTAGGACGAAGCGATACCTTGACTAGATGGTCATGGTTTAAGAATGCTATTGAGTAAATTGTAACGATTATAAGTTGAGGTTGTTTAAGATGCTCTATATACCTGTCAGTGATTCCTTTACAGGCATGGGGATTTGATTGTACATTTCATAGTATTGGGATGGGCTATGACATCTGCATCATATGAGAATACGGGACAGTATTCTACCTGCATACATGAAATCATACATTCATTGCATAGCATTTCACATTGTTTGATAGCATTTGATATGCATCATATCATATGTATAGGCCCCATTTGATAGGATGAAACTGACATGGGATATGATGAGCATAGGGACAACCTGAGAATGTAACGAGAAATAGTGTGCTTAAGATTATTTTTCGTATTTGATGTGACCATTATGAGTTATTGGTCATGTCAATTAGATTTATTAGCACACCGGCCCCTTGATGAATCAATAGAAATGATCATCCACCTTTATTTGGATCCATGTTAGAGGATTTAAGTAGTAACCATCTGATATATTTTGAGATATTGAAAGAGTATGATAAGTATTTGGGATATGCTCTGTATGTATTTAAAGGTAAGCAACTATCTGCTCAGTTTGGTAAATGTGATTTCTGGTTAAATGTGAAGTTTCTGGATTTATCTGGATACTACAGAAAAGTTAATGAAATGGCTGAAATCCTCAGCATAAGAATTTGTATTTGGATAATGTGAATGTACTTAAACAAATATGTATGTCTGAAGAATTTGTATGAATGATTAATGAAAATGTTTTCAATTCTCCGAGTTATGAATGCCAGATTAAGTTTGGCTTTAGATGGACATTGTTAGTTGAAGTATAAGTAAAGCTGATCTTGTACATCGGGTAAGAACAATAATTCGAAAAGAAAATGTTTATGTGATAGTCATTATGAATCAGTTAAAAGATTATTCTCCAGCCACTAAGATAGTAATACTTTGTATCCTGGAAATCATTTGATGTATCGGGATTAAAAGCTTAGTATTGAAAGTCATGCTAGAAGTGTGATATGATAGGTATTATAAGTAAATGTTTGATGTGCCAGCAAATGAAAGCGGAGCATTAGACTCCTTTAGGAATTGCTTCGACTTATATTGATATATGATTGAACATGAGATAATTTAATCAGAAATTCTATTATCTGAATGTCTGTGTTTCAAAGAGAAGAGATGCAATGTAGGAGATTAGCAATAATCTCAACATTTACATAGTGATCCACCCCAGAACTAATGGTCACTCAGAGTGGATAATTCAGATATTGAAAGAACGATTATAGTAAAGTGTATGTGAATGTGATATTGGTCGTGAAAAGTGTTTGTCCTTAGTAGAATCTGACTCTCATCGAGATATTGTCCGAAAGGAAAGGATGAGTCCTCTATGTTGGACTTAATTAAGTGAAAAGAAATTAGTAAGGTTTAATCTGAATTGAAATATGGAAGAAAACTACACACAAGGATGAGTTGATCTGTGGAAAGAGATTGATAAAAATTTTGATATTAGAATTAGTTAGCTTAAAAGTAAGTGGGTTCCATAAGCGAAGATACTTCGGAACCATTGAATATGAATGAAGTTTCGATAAGATAACAATATTGTATCCTCTACTTTTCGATATAAGTAAATTTCGAGGACGAAATTTCTTTTAGTAGGGGAAAAATGTAATGGCCTCAACACTGGTTCAGCCGTAAACAGTATTTTCCGATGGTGAATAGTACTTTTTGGGTCCAAAAGGACATCCGAAAGTTAAAAATATTTTATTGGACCATCGGAAAGTATTGGTCATGGTGAATTAGAGGTTGAACTTTGAAGTGAAACTGATGTCAAATAAACCTCCAAAAGTCAAAAATACGAAAAAGGTAACGAGTTAATTTTTCCGGTAGAGTAGGAGACTTAATTTTGCATAAATTATTAAAAATAATAAAAGACCTCAAAAAATTGCCAGATTTTCCAGATCTTCATGAATTTTTATGTAGAATATTTTGGTGATGAAAATTAAATTTTTCGGTGATACCGGCAATTGTCTAATCAAACCAATAAATTTGAATCGGATCGATAATGGACTCCGATTGAGCCAAAAATTTACGTACTAGTTATTTTTGATATGATAAAAATTATGAAATTATTTTTGGAGTGATTTGAAGTGAGCAAGAGAGAGAAATTGGATTGAGCCTCAAATGGCCTAAAATGGGCCTTAATTTTAAATTGGGCTAAGCCCATTAATCAAACCCAATTTTGGATCCATTAAGGATATTATAAGAGGCTAGAAAATCTAAAATTTCTCCAGATTTTTCAGCTCTCTCTTCCCCTTCAATTGGTGGCCGAACCACGATCTCAAAAAGCCTCTCTCTCATTTCTTAAATTTTCACTTAAAATTCCCATTGAAACTCAACACAAAAGCTGTTATTCCATCCCTCTTGATCACCAAAATAGCTTCTATTGATTGATTTAAGAAAAGAAAGTGGAGAAATCAAGTGGGAAAAGAAAATAGGGTAAGGATGAATTTAAGATATTTGTTAGTTTAAATTTATTCTTTAGTATTTTTTTTTATAGATTTTGAGGTGTAGAAGCTAATTATGAGCTTAAATTTTGCATATGAGGACAAAAAAATATGTTTGGAGAGCTTTCTTGGCCGGCCATTGATGATGAGGAAGAGAAAGGAAAGTTTGCAAGTGATAGAGCAAAGGTAAAGAGGTTTTAGGCTCTCTTGAGTAAGGAAAAATTGTAAATGGCTACAAAATGCTTTGATTTTCCCTTTATGTGAATTAATTTCTTTTATATAATTTAGGAAAAATAAGTTAAAATGATGAGTAATTGAAATTAATGTGAGATTAATGCAATTAGACCCTAAATAATGCCATAAGAATGCTTAACTTAAATTAAGATAATTTTTAAGGTAAATAACCTATGGTGGTCGAAATATACCTAAGGAGAAATTTAGTGTAATTTGCATAATTTGGATGAGTAATGGTCCAAAATAAGCCTAATTATGATAAATATTGTCTATAAAATTTTTTTAGAATTTTTTGAAATTAATTGAGAATTTTTAAGTTAGTTATAAGTGTATGTACATAATGTATGTAATGAATTATTGTAGAATAATTCATAAAATAAGTGAAAAGTGTTAGTAAAGGTAAAATAATGTATCCATAATTTTTTATGGAATTTATAGAAATTATTTGAATATTTTTAGAATATTTGTTAAATGATGTAGTTAACAAAAATAATGAAATTTTGTTAATTATATCATAAAACGATAATAATAGTGGAATAAAGTTTATATAAATTTTTGTGAAATTTATATGAATTATGAGAATATTTTTAGAATAATTATTGAGCTATTAAAGTAATAAGAATAATGAATTATTGGAAAATAATTCATAAAATAAGTAAAAATGATTGAAATTGTAAAATAATATGCATATGAAATTTTGTAGAATTTCTATGAATTACTAAAATACTTTTGAAATAAAATATTGAATATGTTTAATTAAAGATATTGATTTATTGAAAATAATCCAATTAGCAAGTAAAAGAAAGTAAATTAAATTGAATTAATTTATATTTCGGATAAAAAAATTAAAAAAAGATGTCAAGAGATAAATCTCCAAAAAATAAAATAATGAATTATACTAATATAATTCATAATTGTTCAAAAAGTTATAAAATAAATGTTTGACTAATTTATTAAAATAAGTTAGTCAATAAAAAAGTATTAAAAGAGTGAATTATTATAAAATAATTCATCAACTGAATAAAAGTTGGCATACTCGAATGACTAAAATTTCGGACAGAAAAAAGAAAAAGAAAAATCGTTAAAAAGTCAATTTTTAAATTATTTGGAAATAATTTTCAAAAGATAAAGTAAAAAGAATAAAAGAAATAGTGAAATATAATGCTATAATTTATAAAATGTATAAAAGATTGAAAAATTTTAAGTATCCGAGTGAATTATTGAAAAATAATTCACAAAAGTGATTAAAAAGATAAAGTGAGAAAAAAAAAGTAAAAGAAAGAAAAAGTGACTGAATAATTAAAAACACTAAAAAGAGTGCGACTGACAAAAAGATACTGTATTAAGAAATAAAGGAAAGAAACTAACGATTTTTAGATGTTTAAAAATTATTATGAATATAATTGATTATTTTGCCCTTAGCAATAGTCAGGTAATGATATTTTTATTTAGGATATAATTGGCTAGCCATAGGAACACCCTATACTGTGGTGCAAGTCATGGTAACTTGTTTTGCTATGGGTAGGATCTCTGATCTCTATAGCTCTATTGTTAAAGTGAAAAGTGAAAGTGATAGTGATAGTGATATGCTTTTCGAGAAATGGTCCATTGGAGGTCATTTTTCTCTCAGTGGGACCATTGGGTCAATGTCCCGTATATCTTTTTTGAGAGTCCTGTAATATTGTACTAGGGGCGCATTGTAACGAATAAATCAGTACTGTCAAAATAAAGTGAATGTAATGATTATAAATGAAAATGCTTTGATTGAAAAGAAATGAAGAATTTTGATGAAACCGGAATTTTTCTCAAAAATTATGATTAATAAGTAAAAATGAAAAAAATATATTTTATAAGAACAAAATGTTAAATGAAGGTTAAATTAAGCTTTTGTAAAGAAAAAAAAACGAAATAAAGATTTGTATGCAAAGTATTCCAAAATAATTGTATCACTTTGCATTTAAAGTTTAAAAGCCTTGAAAATAGTAATGCATTAATTAGTTTAAAAGTTAAAATAAAATAAAAGAATAAATAGCGAAAATTATAATTATAGCACATATTTGACAACTGAATAATCAATCAACAAATAAAATAGTGAATAGATATGGTACCATTAAAGACACTACTACCAATATAAACCATTAAATGAAATGATAATTAAATCGATGTGACTAAAAATATAAAACCAAAGTTAAGTAAAAGTAAAAGGTAAAGTAAAGAAGAAACGTAAAGGTAAAAGTTAATCTGAAATTGATTCACATAAGGAAATAGTGTAAAGCAAATTGCAAGATTTAAAATCAAAGCAAAAAGATTACCAAAGTATGGGTAAATAATGAAATTAATCCTAATAGAAATAAAAGCAAACGTCTGATGAAATAAGTATAAGAGTGGCATAATCTATGTAATTATGCTTTTATTGAAAAATTCTAGGATTAGTAGTTACCGTTGAGCATGTCTAGTGCTCAGCACGTAGTGTTTACTGCGTGCAAGTTATGAAGTGTTGCGGGAGCATAATACATAGTGGAGTAAGATTGGAAAGAAGAAATAGGGCTATATTAAGTTGTATTATGGCATGTATATACGTAGACAATTAAGGTAAAAGATTGAACTGTAATTTGATTATTATTGTTGTGACTATTGATGGGTGAGTGTTGGTGAAAGATTTTGCATGAATTTTATTAGTGTATGTTTAATTGTTTAATACGTTATCGAATGAATAGAAATTTCGATGTAAAGGTATTAAAGTGTATTGAAATTGATCGGTAGTAAAAAAATACCGTTTATCGATTATTCCGGTCGAAAAGAAACTATTCTGTTAAAGGTGTTACAGAGTCCCATTATATAAACATTGACGAAAGAATTATACCATATTTGAAGATGGCTGGGTTCTACGGAGTGTCCCAGATAGGGATAATGCATGTAGATGTAAATTTAATGACTGCCCTTGTGGAGAGATGGAGCCCGGTAATGCACACTTTTCATCTCACTGTTAGTGAATCAACCATCACTTTGCAAGATATTCAAATATTGACTAGTTTACCAATTGAAGGATTCTGATGACTAGATCTGTAAGGCCCCTAACATGACCCTAGTTATAAATGCATGATTTTATTGGATGGTATGTGATTAAGAATTAATTAAAGATATGGATTTTGTATTAGAGGCATGAGACTATTGATAATTTTATTTTATTATATTAATTGCATGAAATTATTTTGGTATAAAATTATTCGATGTAATTGAAGCGTAGAAGATTAATTGAGGGTTAATTGGTTAATATGTTAGTTAATGAGTCAATTATGAAATAAATTAAAGGAAGGAGGGGTTGCTTTAAGAAAAATAAAAAGTAGAGAGTTCAATTAGTCACATGCAAAAGTGAGAGAGGGAATTGTGAGACCTACAATTTCTTAAAGGACTATGCAAGGAATTTTCCCTAGTAATATATATAGTTGATTTTAGTTAAAAGTAAGAAAAAGAATTAAGAATAGAAAGAGAGAGAGAGGGGGGGACGGAAATGAGAGTGAGTAGATTAGTTTTCCTTCATTCTTAATGTAATTCTTCAATCTTACTAAGAAATTTTGAAGAAATCTCTTGCATGTTAACTAATCAAAGATTAGGTGGTCTTGATCAATAAGGTAATGGTTCAAAAACTCAATTCACATCATCATCATCATCTTCTCCTTTTTATTTTTGTTTAGATTGATTGGATAAAATGCTGAAAATGGAGGATTAAAGAAACTAAATTATGTGTAGAAGAAGAAGGAGAATGAAGGAAGGAAGAATAAGGGAAAAGGCCTTGCTATAAATTGAAGACTAAGGAAATTTGGCCAAGGTATGGGATTAGGTTCTCATGCATGCATGTGATGGTTGTTGGTAGAGACATGATTTAATTGTAAGCTAGTTTGATTAAATGAATAGAGAAATAAACTTTAAGAAATGGTAATAAAATAAAGATAGGGAAGTGATGAAAGTCTTATGAAGTAGTGGCTGTAATTTTAGCATAAATTGAGTTAGATAACTCTTTTTTAGACCATTTCAATTTCTGTAATTACATAAGATATGTGTCTACAAAATTGTAGAAGGAACACGAAGCTAAATATGCCTTTAAGTCATCCTAATAATTCTTGGAAATTTAATTGTGTTGTTGAATTTGGTTCTGGAACAGTTCATAGAAAATATGACATATCTCCTTGTGTTGTGAACAAAATGCTATGAGGTTAAATTTTATATTATATACTTCTTAGCCTATGATTTTAATGAAGAATGCAAAGCCTAAATCTGTCCTTATGCTTGTCTAATTTTAGCTTGAATCCGGACCTATACACAGCATTATCACTAGGAACAATACTTAGTAAAATGTAAATATCTTGAGTTTTAGATATGATATTGAAATGATTTTTAATGTTCCAGAAACTAGAAACATAGGGAAATATGTTTGTAGAGGATATTTTTTTCTAAAAATGATGTCTTCCAGGTTTAAAATGACACATAAATTTGATCTTGAATTCTGCCTCTGTGCAGAATTCCAAAAATAGAAATTTAATGTTTAATGATAAATGTTGTTATGGTTACTAGCAATACAAGGAACATATATATATATTGGGCCTATGAATATGAACATTTAAGGCTTAAATGATAATATGTTTATAAGAAAATTACATTGATATTATGATTATGAATTATTATTTTTTTATTGTTTTAAGGTTGTTATGTTTAGATATATGATTACATGGAAATACATTGATTTACAAACAATATGTATAATGGTTGATTGAAAGGTCATGTATATATATGTATGTTCAAACATATGTATATGGCATGTTGTATTAAATTATGATTATGAATATATATATATATATATATATATAATCAAATGATAGTGTATATTTGTATACAAATGTTCACTATAAAATTGATTAAGAAATGTTAAAACATGATAAATGGAATTTATATAAACAAAGTTTTTGCCTGCTGTTAGAGTTCATCTGTGGATAGATAGGCGCCTATAGGGATATTGTAGCTGCCACTATATTGACCCCGTTTGGGTCCACTATATATCCTTCAAGACCATTGTATTGACCTGTTTGGGTCCATTGTTTGTCCTTAGGGACCATTGTATTGACCGTTTAGGTCCTCTATTGCGATATCTTCGGATATCTATTGTTTTGATACCTTCAGGTATCCACTGTTCCCGTTATCCACCTTTAAAACTTAAGCAGGCTAAATTAAAGTCTAAATGCATTATAGTAAAATTTCAATATGATGTTTAATTATACTGTATGGAATAGTATAGTGATCGTATTGAGTGATTACATGTGTAAATGCTAATAACACTTTAAGTTATTTGATTTATAAGAATGCTAAATTAAAAGTTAGGGTTTATTGTATGTTTTAAATTATAAATCTTATTATACATTTTCCGTTAAGTGTTTAAATATTAATATTGCAATTAATTTATGTTAAGTAATTGTGATTATCTTTGTAATTAGTAGTTTCCATATTTGTTTAGTATCCCTACTAAGCTTTATAGCTTAGCACGGGTTATTGTATCCGTGTAGGTTTTGTAGACAAAGCTTTTGCATAGGAACATTCTCTGCATCAAGACAGGCCAACACCATCTTATAGAAATCGATGTAGGGGCTTTTGGTTAATTTTGTATAAGTTTATTAATATGCTTAATATATATATATATATATATATATATATATATATACATAGTTAGTTTAGTATAGCATTATCGTCACATTAGTTTAGTATAGCATTATATAGCTTACATATATATATATATATATATATATATATATATATATATATATATATATATATATATATATATATATATATATATATATATATATATATATATATATGTAAGCTATATAATGCGATGATAATGCTATACTAAACTAACTATGAAAATGAGTTGTATGTGCATGCACTTAGGAGGTAGATTGATCATATGTTAATTGAAATGCATGATGCTATTTATGAGTATAAATATGAAAACTAGTACCTAGTATGATTATGATATATAGTATGCGATTGGCTATTGAATATATTAAGTAAAGTAATTGAAGGTGTAAGAGATACTTAAATTGCTCATAAGAATACAAACAATTAGAGTTACGTCTAATTAATATGCATGATGACTAAATTAATGAATCATTTTAATGACTAATATTGGTTATTAGGTTAACAACCTAATGTATATGATTGATACATATGGCATGGTATATGATAAAAGAATTAAATATAGGGTGTTTCAGGATCTATGGGATACGACTGGAGAATTCTGTGCAACTAGCTTCTGGGATAAATCCCACCTGATGATGCTTTCAAAGAAAAATCAATTAAAATGACTTGGTTATCGAGAACTTTTGATATTCTACCAGCTAATACTACTGAATATCAAATTTAATGTTATGTACGTGCATGGATTTTGCGTTGTATCGATGGGTTATTGTGTCCATCTCTAGCTAACAATTATATACATTTAATGTGGTTACCCCTATTAGAGGATTTAGATGAGATCGGCAAGTACAGTTGGGATTCAGCTTGTATGGCATAGCTATATAGGGAGATTTGTCGTGGTACACGGCCAGATGCTCATAGGATTGGTGGATATCAATAGTTGTTGCAAATGTGGGCATGAAAAAGATTTTTCAATTTCGTCCCTGCTTTATAGATGAAGTTATCCTGAAGCAGAGTATGACATATGGTTATAGGTACAATTTTTTTAATTTAAAGTAATTTATGATTTATTTGAGCAATAATCATAGAAAAAATGTACACAGATTTCGTGTAGAATTAGATACTCAGCATGCGGATCAGGTAATTATCTGAGGTAGTTAAAATTTAATTATAAAAATTGTTGTGCATTTAGGATAAGAAACCTTATTTACTAAATTTATTTACCCCTTTTTTTTTGTTTAAATGGCAACCATACGACCATGTCATGCATCTATTGCCATTTTATTGTACCAATGGACAACAGAGTTAGAGATTAATTGTGCCTTTGATATGTTTTAATATCAATGAGTGGAACCATCCAGATAATTGCCTTTGTCAATTTGGTATGAATCAACACATTTTCAGTGCACCATTATTGATGATAGCTTGCATACAGTAACTTTGAGAGGGCTTATGCAAAATAATTGGGAAAATACATTTGCTAATTTCATATTCGAATGTAATAAATGACATGAAAAGGATTGTCAGTGCTCCTTTAATCAGCGCACCATTACATATAAGATCACAATACATGCAATAGTACCTACGAAAAACTAGATGGTGGATAATCCCTTAAGAAGCATCCCATGTGGCAGCGGTATGTTTGCCCAAATTTAGTTTTATAGTATTTAATAATTATTATTTATTTTAATGATCTAGAATAATTTATTATATATTGATAATATTTAATTCAATTATATGTAGGTTGATGGTGCTGAACATATTTATCATAGTGACATGGCATCATCGTCATCTCATGGCGGTGATATTCGAATGACAGCAGAAGGGATTTTAGGAGCAGTTGGAGCATTTGATCGAACGGCAGTTAAGTATCCACGACAACCTGTACCAAGTCCCGTATGAATTCCCACCATATTCGTACCATATATAGATTTTCAGCAGTCAAGACGGAGTAGAAAAGGCATGGTTGATCGATGGACACTGATGCCCTTAATTCCTTCTCTACCAGGGGTCAGCCAAGTCCCTAAGCCCATTTATGGCCATATGAATATCATGAGAGTTCAACTTCATTTGGTATGCCTGAATTTGGTCAACATTCATTTTATGATACAGAAGCAAGACCTTTAAGATTGAATGTTGATTTAAATGTTACTGCCACGGAACAAGATCCTACAAGATACCCAGGTGTACTTTCGCCTTACAATATACAGCGAGGAATGGAAGGTAATGTTCAGCGAGATGAATTTTTGGATGAACTCTTAGTTGATTCAAATGTCATACAAAGTTAGGTTTTTTTAGATCAACCAGTATTTGGTAGCGATTTTGATAATTCATTGCCCAATCCTGCTGTACAATACCCATATAGGGATTTTAGCAATTTCTGATAATTGTATGGTAACTTATGAATCATGATCCTTTTTTATCAATGTAATGAATGCATATTTTACTTTTCGGATAATTTTCGTGACAACACAGTCATAAATAAGTAAATACTGCATTTCATAAGTACTCATTCATTTGTATATAAATTACATGATGCACAATGAATTGTAAATAAGTGGACATAATTCTAACTTCTAAATCATTGATTTGATAATCCAGCTCGACTTGGACATGTTTTTTTGTTGTGGCCAATATTATAGTAAATGCTACAATGGGAAACATTCCTATGTTCTGGTTGATCCATCTCCTTATGGATTCAATTTGAATAATCTATCGAAGATGTGTTCAACAATAGTAGTAATGGGAAGCATGCAAACTCCTTTCAAAGTACTGTTTACACTTTCAGCTATGTTGGTAGTGGCATGTCCATATTGATAACCACCATCTTTGGATAATATCTATCGATCTAAAGGTATCCTTATTGCCCAAATATATGAATCTTCATCAAGCTATTTTATGTCATCCATTTACTTCGAGAACTTATGCTTCTCATAGATACTCCCTAATGCAAAGTTAAATCGATAAAAAAAATATTATTAACAGCTCAAATTAGACAAGTTCATAAATTAAATTTTATGAATTTAAATTAAATTATACATATCGGCCTTGTACAATAAATTTTTTATTGTCAAATTTCTGTGATGTGTGTTATAATTACTAACAAAATGATGCAAATATATCCTATGAAATGCAAAAGGTTCCTTCCAGCCACTCCTTTCATCATGAAATATTGTCATTATTTCAGCATATCGATTTGATATAGCAGTAATGCCAATGCATTGAGTGATATATTTTCGAATTGATCTCATGAACCAAGCCCAGCTAGACTTATTCTCAGACTCCATAATGGCAAATGCAATTGGAAATAACATATTGTTGACATCAATCGAGCTTGCGAGTAGCAGTGTCTGATGGAACTTTTATGTCAAGAATGTTCCATCGATCAACAAAATAAGCTTGCAATGGTTGAACCCATCGATTGCATGTTTAAAACTCCAAAATACCCATTGAAATTGCTTTACAGTTGGGATATGAGTATCTTGCAGCACAAATTCATAAACTGTTCCAGGATTAAAACTTTGTAAAGCATATAAAAAACCCGATAACTTTTCGAAAGACTGCACATAGTTTCCAAATATAGCCTCAAGTGCACTCATTTTTGCATACCAAGCCTTATAATACGAGATCCTATAATGAAATTGTTCCTTAATAGCAGCAATTACCACATCAATAGAAAGTATAGGATTTTTACTTACCATCCCTATTATGCTGTTGTGAATAATCTAAGATCCCAACTGCCTGTGATCTTTTGATAGGTTACCAGTTAAAAGGCAAGAATGTTCTCTCTCATATTTTGTGATCATCCAAAAAGGAATTTTGTCCTTTTTTATAGCTCTTAACTTCCATTGGCAGCCAATAACAACCCTCGCATACTTAACAACCCACTTTTTTGCTTTTAATTCAACAACTTTAAAGTCAACATTTCGTGAGATTGAATATCTTTTCACATATGACTTAACATCATCCTTACTATTGAATACCAAACCTTTTTACAACTCTGATGTACCATCCCATGTATCAAATTGGATGCCCACTGATAAGTCAACTTGTGCTGCATCAAAGTCAATGGTTGTATAGTGTTCTGATGGAAAGGTAAAGATTGCTTCAGTTGCCTCATCACTTCCATGAAGTGATGTTATAGGACTGACATACTGCGTACCAAAAAACTCATCGCCCTCGCCAATATCATATTCATCACTTTTTGCACTCAAATTCGTTGCAACAGCCTCATCATCGTCATTCAGTGAGATGTAATCATTATTAATTACTCTTTTATCAAAGTAATCCATGCTTGGCAAATCAATTGAAGGTTAATTCCTAACATCGTAACCAAAATAAATTAAAAGACTGAACATTATTACTTGACATGGTAGGATTGTTGTCGGGAGTGGATTATCCAAGTAAATCAACATCTCGTCGGCCAATTGAGTATCTTCCATGACTTGGCCCAGATTCTACCCTATTTTCAATCGATTGTCAACAATAGTTGTGTTATGTATTTTGACGCACTGGTTGTACAATACTCCTGTCAATAGTGTGCCAAATATGGATTTGCTGATAAAATCACTAACCCTAAGACTGAATGACCACCTTGGCTGACTTATAGGATGTTTGATACTTTCATCAAGCATCTGGCTAACTAAATACATAGGATGATTAATTACCGTATTATGGGGCTGTGTACATGACCTTCTTGGCTAACTCATAGCATCAGAAATATGGCTATTTGACTGGCGTATATGACCTTGTCCTAAACTATCAAACACATCTCTAACAAGTAAGTCACCATCATGTCGACTGACAGGCTGGCTAAGTCGACTCGGACCGATATCTTCTCAGTGGCTAACTGGCCGTTGTTGTTCAGTTTCATCCAAATCTTGTACTTCATCTCCACTATACTGACAATAATTTGATTAAGAGAAAATGTCAATACCCTGCCCACTATCCGATTACCTCGGTTGACTAGTGGCAAAATCACTTTCAAGGAATTGTTGAGTAGTCTCAACGTTTTTCATGTATAATGCATCATTTCTAACCTGATGACCAACTCCATACGTTGGTATATTAGTTCCAACAATCACCTCAATTACTTCAATAATTAATTCCACCACTGTGTAATCCAAGTATTCCATTAATTTTTCATAAATCATCTTTATGTCATCGTCATCAGATAAATCCACTGACGTCCAACATAATGATCTTTGGTTATACAATGGACTCTTATATATAATTCTTGAAATGACGTGGTTCACATCTAAACCTAATTTAACATGAATTTAATGTTTCAATTCAGGAAGAGTTGGTTTATTTCTGAGTCTCAATCTCTTGATAATCGCATTTGAACAAGATATATCATACTGAAAATCTGCAACTTCATAACTTATTTGACCACTGATGTGTAGATAAAATTCGGCATACACTGATATCTTGAAATTAACTATAATTTATAATAAAATTAAATTAGTTTTTATTAAACATTTTTTTACTTTTTATTGAATATTTGTTAACTTATTATAAAAAATATATTTAATTTATGTGCTTTTATAAACAATTACAATCATTTATGTGACAAAATTTAAAATTTAAATATAGATATTTATGGCACACCTTTTTTATTAAACTTGTATACAACTAATTTTTTTTTTTGAAAATTTCTCCTTTCTTAAAAAATAAATTTTTCTATTATACTTTATAATTTTTACATGTGCTAATATTATGACCAAATAATCCAGTTTATTTCAAATTATTCTAAATATCTATCAATTAAATATAAATAAATAAATAAATACATTAAAACTAAAATATTATCTTTTTAATTTCTTCAATTTATACGTGTTTAATTCATTTGATAATTATTCCTGTTAGTACATATTTGTAAAATATATAAAATAATTACAAATTTAATTTATAACAATATATAAAAATTTATTTAAATTAAAATTGTTAAATAATTTATACTTACATAATGCTTAATTTTATCGGACACAATTTTCATCCTTCGCTTTCGCTCTTTGTCCTCTCATTTCTAATTTAGTTATATTAACAAAGCAAAATGGCAAAATTTTGGTGAAAATAAAATGCAACTTCAGACTAAAATTTAGGAATGTGGTGAAAATGAGATGCAAGATCGGTTTTTATATGGAGTCCAATAATTGGATCCAATGCGTGTGACTGACAAAGGGCCTATTTTCGCTACCATTCGTTGTGGGAATGGACCTAACAAAGGCCCTATTTTCGCTGCCCTTCGTTGGGAAAATGGGCCTGACGTATTTCCATTCTTATAGCACTATGTTGTGGGAATTGAATGCGGGCCCCACCCTCACCAACCTCTCTATTATCTGCGAATCTTCACTACAACATTGGGTCCATCATTCCATTTTCATAATGGATGGTTGGGAAAGTATGATGACAGATCTTATTTTTTTAAATAATAAAAAAATAGCTCTATTTTTTCAAATAAAATTTCAAACAATCTCAAATTTAAAAAAATTTCATTTTGAGGATGGCATTGGTTATTGGGGTTTGCATGAACCTGGCCCTGCAAGTGTTGCTATCAGGTCTGTTCCTAGGAAGGTCTCTATAGGCGTTGCAAGGGACAACCTTGTATTTCTATCGTTGTCATTTCTTAGTTAGATGTGTCTGTGAAGGCTTGTGTCAAAAATGGAAGATAAGAACCCTATTGTCTACTGCCCATGCTTTATGCAAGTATTTGCTGCCATCTAGATGTGTGAAGTTTCTGGTCTCAATTCAATGAACTTGAAAAAAATATTATAAAGCTCATCCGATTATCAAGTCATTAAATCTGACAGGCAGTGCCATTCTGCCAAACTGTCATCTTTTGATTGCCTCTCCATGCCAAAATTACAACCATCTGTTATCCGACATGCCTCAGCTTTTAGTTTTCACCCAAATTGTGAGTGGGGAGTTGATATGTTATCATTATTGGATTTGGATCCATGGGGCTCCAGCCTGCAGCTGCTGCCTTGTCAGGGGGGTGCTCTTACCAATTACAGTGGACAGTGAAAAGATGACTTATAATTTTTGTTAATTTCTATGTAAATTTAAATAAGTGGAGAAGAGAAGGTAGCTTGTCGTTGTATTTCATAAGTGATTAGTTTGAGATAAATAGGCTTAGTAGTATTTTGGACAATCATGTGACTTCAAAAGACATCCAGTAACTCTAAAAAGTACAAGGTCAAGATGGGATTCGATAAAGATCAGCCCCATCAACAAAGAAGAGTTTGGAATTGGCGGGCGTGCACAGTATGAGGTGAGTTTTGAGTAATTTTTTTAACTGCATCAATTAAACAGTTAACAAATCACTCAGTTCTGCTTGCAAATTTTTACTAATAACAGGGATAAACTGATCCATACAATGAATTAAATATAGAATCTCAAAACCCTGATCACTCTGCCCAAAATGTGCCAAAAACATCCAGAATGTTTTCCAGAACAAACTTTCCCGGTCATCCCAAATACTAGGTGAAATATTATCGGAATGAGAGAAACAAATACACAAGGTTTCAAAATCATTCTAATTTTTAATATAAATACTCATGTTGATATTTTTCAGGTCAAAGTGCTGAAAAGCCAAGAGATTGAAGGATAAAATCATCTTCACGCTTCCGGCCAATGGTGAGCCTATCTTTCCCTGAATAAGCAACTTTTTCCTTCTTCTTTTATCTACAAAAACAATATTATCGCCCTTTTGTTTTCTTTTGACTCCACAACAGGTCAAAAAATGGAAATAGATTTTAGTTATGAACCTGATGCAAGACTTTCTTCAACGACCATCTCTAGATTCACCAGTTTCCCATTCGTTGCTGGATGTTTAGTTGCAGTGTTGGGAACAATATTTATCTTCAAAAAATTCTTTAGGATGTCTTACAGAACAGAAGCATCTGCATCCCCTGCTACTCCAAATACAATAGCGCCTCTAACACCTGAGCGTAGCAGTCCGGTTCTAACGGATCAATTTCATCTATTGTCACTAAATTTACGCTTAATCGTCCAAAAGTAACTGACTTATTTTTCATGACTTAAATGTCACTGAATTTATCACATTTTTACAGAAAAATTATCTTGACCAAATTTCGGCGATTACTTTTGCCGGAATACTGACGTGGCACGTCACATCATATGCCTGGACACACGTGACACGACATGTCAGCAGCCACATCACCAAAAGATGCCATATGTATCCAGAAATATGACGTATCATGCTGATGTGTTGTGTGATATGACCTCTTTCGATGACGTGATCGCTGGCGTGTCATACCACGTGTGTTCAGATATATGACGTAACGTGTCACATCAACATTTCGGTAAGGATTATAGCCGAAAACCGGTTAAAATGACTTTTCTGTAAAAATGTGATAAGTTCGGTGATATTTAAGTCACGAAAAATAAATCAGTTACTTTTGGGCGATTAGGTATAAGTTTAATAACTATGGATGAATTGACTCGGTTCTAACCGATCATTCCCCTCGAACGCTCAGCCATATGTAGATTATGTAAGGAGGACAATAGGTGAAACTCCATACTACAAGCGAGAAGCTAGGCGGAGGTTTAATCCGCAGAACACATACTAAACCCTAGCTCTCATCGTGCAATTTTTTTAATTTCTGGTTGGATATGATCTTGCACCATCAAAATTTTGTTGTAACATTATGTATATGATGCCTAGCAACCACAAACCTCTTACACATTTTGTAGGCTTGTGTGATGATTTTAGATGAGGAATTCCCAACTTATCAAAGATTTATTTGCCACTTCAAATTTTGTAAGAGAAGCACTGCAGAGGCAAGAAGGCAGTTTTAAGCTAATTTAGAAAATGAATTACATTGAAAAACCATGAAATAGTTTTCATTTTCAAATAGATAGAAATACTTTTAATATCACATGGACTGAGAATAAGATAATTTTTTTCGAAATTATATTATTTACTTGTATTTTTACTAATTTGTTTCTATATTTATTAGGTTATATGAGAGGAGAGTATAAGATGTTAATGTTTGTTAGTGTAGAAATACTAAAGCTTCATGCATATTTTTCTTTCAAATTTGGCGCAAAAAAATTCTCCACGTAAAGTCTATAACATACCCGAATAATAACAAATCACTACGCGAGTCAAAATACAGATACCACTTTCAATCAGTTATTAAATTTATTGTTTTTGAGAGAACGAGAATGAAAATGAAAAATAAAAAGAAATAGAGTTAATAAAAGAAAAATGGAAAAATGTCCGATAAAATGAGAAACAAATGGAAAAAAAATATATTTTTAGATCATTTTAATGATGTATTTGATAAAAAAAAAATTCCCTGTAATTTTGTCATCGTGGGGACTTAATGGATAAATTTTTGTCAAATTTAAGTGTGTAATAGAATATTTATAAAATTGAAGTGCGTAAAAAAAATTTTAAGGAGCTATTTATTTATTAAACCCTTTTTTTGAAAGATGTTAAAGCCAAATATTAGACAAAGGCAAATTAGAGAATTAATCAATCGATAGTAGTGTTAAAAAGAAAAGTCGGAAAAAATGAAAAACAATGTTCCCATGAAATCGGAATTAACTCATGTACAATTAATTAAATTTTAGTTTAATTCCGTTTCCTATGGAACAAGAAATTAAAGAGGAAACGTGCAACTACATCCCTGTGTTTTTTGAAAGAGTACAAATAATACCCATAAAGTTTGTTTTTAGCTCAATTACATCCTGAAGGTTGGCAAATTGGCCCAATTTTACTCTCACGGTTATGCATTAAAAATAAATATATATATATATATATATATATATATATATATAGAGAGAAAGGAAAAAGGGTCAATTTTTTTTTTGGAAACTCTATATAAAATGCTGATTTGGTTTAGATATTCTTAATTCTACTCTCTGTCTAAAATTCTTCTTTCCATTTTCCAAGATTTTTTATTTGTATTTTTCTTCTCCTTCGTCTTTAATGTCTTTGTGAATTTCAGTTTGAATGATCTTTACAGATCTGTTTTGATTGCAAATATTCTCCAGCTTCTTCTCGGTGAGTCGCTGCGGATGCTTTCTTTGTATTGACGCTGCTGGTTTATCTAATCGCTGATATTTTTATGTTGATATTGCTTCATCTTTCTTTTTGGTTAGATTTTTGGGTTTTAAGATCTGTGTGGTTGCAATCCTAACTTAAAACTTTGCTTGATTTTATTTCTGTAGTTTTGTCGACCGCAAGTCAGTTATTGCCATGTCTGGTTACAATTTGTAAAGAAATTTCCTAAATCTGTAGATGATCTGAAGCAAAGGTTGATTTTGAAATTAATTTTTACCAAAGTAATGTGGAATTTGATTACCAAATCTATTGGACCCTTTTCCGATTTTGAAAGTATGATTTTTTGCCTGTGAATAATTTTAGTATGAGGATTTAATAAACAATTTCATTAACATGTAGGTTATGTTTGGTTTGGTTTACTGTATTGTATTAACCTGTATAGTATTAGTCTGTATAGTATTAATCTGTAATATATTATACAGTGTTTGGTAGAAAATTGTATTAATCTGTACTATTTTATAATGTGTTTGGTATATAATATTGTATTGTATTATTTTTTTAAAAATTAAAAATTATGTAAAATTAAATTATTTTTAATATTATCAATTTAGACAAAAGTATTAATTATGAATTACAATTTTACGTACATTAATCAATATTTTTTAAAAAAAGGCACAAATTTCTTAAAATATAAATGTATATTATTAGATAAATAAACAATCAAACAAAAAACTTAATTAATAGAATTTAATTATATAGCTGAAATATATTAACAAATGTGCTACTATTAATAATAATTTTATAGATAGTCCAATAACAAGTCAAATTAAATAAATTTCATCATTATTTTTTTTAGTTATAATCCAAATCAATGAATACAAAAAGTTCGTATATTTTTGTGAAAAATATTGCAATAATAATAAGAGGAAGAAGAAGAATAAGAACAACAATAATTAGTAGCGATCACACCCAGACAGAAATTCCAGATTGTTGAAAAAATAAATATTAAACATTAAAAGCTAATTAATCCTTAATATAAATATTCTAGAGTTAGAATTGTTAACGCACACCAATACAATAAATTATTTTGTAATGATTCATAAAAATTATTTCAGTAAGTCAAAGAGGTCATTTATAGATGTAAACAACTGTAGAGATGTTGAAACTTAATACAAGAAATTGAAAAAAGTGACAAACCCTCATTGCCATTCCTACATGGTAAAGACCTGTGAAAACATGATTTTTGCATAAACAAACTAATCATCATGAATACATTGGTTCTGAGAGTTTCAACACGAATAATGCCATTGGAGAGAAAACCAATGAACGAATTTGAGATAAGAATAAGTCCATCTAAGGTATCTAAAACTAAAATTAAAAATCGAATCACAGTTTCACAGTGATTAATGACATATTTGATAAAGTTTGACATATGCTCAAAGTTGACCCCAAGTATAGAAAAAGTCAAATTGATTAATATGGTAAATTATATATGATATCAATTATGTATTTTGACCAAGTACACTGAAAAGGTCAAAGTTAACTCATGATACCATAAAAGTCAAAAATATTAAACCGATTAAACTAAAAACTTAATTAAATATATAGAATTGCTTAAAGTACGATTTTTAGTTTCAATTCGATTTTTTGGTTCTAACTGTAACTGGAGATCGACTAGAACCCGCTTAAGAAATAAGTGATCCGATTCAAAAAAAAACTCATAACCAAAAAGAACTCGTGTGAAGTGATCCAAACCGAAACCCATCCAACCTTACATGTTTGCCGGGTATATATATAGATAGAGATATAAATATATTTTGTGCTTCAAATTATTAGGATCGATATACCATCCAATTCAGAGAAAAAAAAATAGTTATGGTGAAAAATTGTCTTTTTATTTTTGCCAAAATGCAATATAATTCTTTAACTTTATTTTGCTGCTATTTTATTTATAATTTCTAAAATCAATTTTTATTCATGAACCTTAATATCTAGCATCTGATTCAGTATTCCAAGTTTGCAGCGTCACCCAAAAAAATTTAAATAAAAGAAATAAATTAAAATCCCTTTTTTTTTTTTGCTCCCCTTCAAAAAAATCAAATCCACAAACCTTATCTAATAGAAATTCTCAAGTAAAAAACCAAAACTTTCCCCTACAATTTCGCATAGAAAATACTCTTAATTTTATGCAAAATCGCTAACTTTTTCATAATAATGAGATTGTGACTATATTTGTTGTCATAGTGGTTGTTGCAATCATGGTTATTAAAATCGGACCGGACCGGGAGGTCGAACCGGTTTAACCGCGAACCATTGGCTGGTACGGTTGGTTTAATGGATGAAAACCGGATTGGATAAAAACCGAAAAATACTGTTTTAAACCGCCAAAAAACCGGTTGAACCGGAATAAAACCGAAAACCGGGTTAAATGATAAAAAACCGGTTTGATTTTAAAAAACCAACTTTTATCCAAAATTTTTATACAATATTATTTTTTCTGGAAAAAATAAAATAAAATTATAAATACAAAATAATTAAAATTCAAACAATTTAATGAATATTTTATGAATAAAATAAAATTTTATAATTTATATTTGAATAATTTCTTTAAAAATTTACAATTTTTTACTATATTTATCTTAAATTTTTATTATAAATGTTGAATGACTTGAAAATATAGTCTTATTATTAATGTTTGATGATAAATATATTTTTTAAAATATTTTTAATTTTTTTATATAGTGATATTTTCATAATATTTATATAAAACTTAAAAAATAATATATTTTTTAAAAAATGAAAAAAATCCGGTTGAATCCCAACGAAACGGTCGAACCACGAACCCTTGAGCTCTCCGGTTCGTTATTCGGTCCGGTTTTAATAACATTGGTTGTAATGGTAAATGTTTTGAAACTTGGTTTGACCCAGATTGTCGAACTGGTTGGACGGTGACTCGATATTGAGTTAGTCTAACATAAACTAGAAATAAGAAAAATTTTGCATTGGATCGGAAAAACTCGGGTTGAATCGAAACTTATCGAACTGGATGAGAATCCGATTCAACCTAAAAACTTTGCGTTTTGTTCTATATCTCTAAAATTCCCTCTCCTTCTCTGCCCTAACGCACTGACGACTCACCCGCTCTCTACAATCATCGTCCGCCACTCTGCTTCTTACCCTCTGGCCGACCCATCTTTCTTTGATTCTCATTAGTAATTTGTTAGTTGAAATTTTTTTAATGGCTGATGGGTTATGTTAACTTGCTGATATCTGAAATCTGGTTTAGAAGTCATACTTTTACCTCGTCTTCCCTTAAATTCTCAACTTAAAACTTGGTGCTAGTTCAATTTTTAGATACAGTGAGAACTAATTCTTGATTCATTTAATAATATGGTGAAGAGATTCCTCTGTTTGATGCTTTATTTCTTCAAGCATAAGCATGCTTAATTATTTGTTGAATTGAGAATGCTTCGGTTACTGCTCTACTTCGTCATAATGAGATAGCAGTGTGATAGCTGTGGGATATTTTTGAATTGGATTTGCATAACTTCAAATCCAGGTTATAATTTTAAGTTGTTAAATTTTTTGTAAAACCAATCTAAATGGACTGAAGTTGAAGATGAAGATGGAAATTGATGATTAATGATATCTGTTGATCATGCTAAATGAATTTATTTAAATGTTTATTTTTTATATCACATGAATTTATTTAGATAATTAATACCTAAGATAATTTATTAGATTTTTATATTTACAAACTTTATTAGACTTAAAATTAATATTTTTATATTGATATTTGGTAATTAATAAATTTTTAAATATATTTTTATATATTATATTTTTAATTTTTTATAAATAATTATATTTGATGGATAATTTTGCAATTTCACAACAAAAAACGTAATTACGACCTAGCCAATAGTGATGGCCAATTTAGTCATTTTGATAAGCCGCCAGACTCCGCGCTTGGCGGGCCAAACGCAAATTCTTGGCGGGAAAGAGCAGAAAACCTTTGAAGACTTAGGGTTAGTTTGTGTCCCGCCAAATTATACAAAACGGAGAATAGCGGGCAGCCCGGGCAGGGGCCCATAGTGGGCTAAAACCGCGTGGAGAAATAAAAAATAAAAAATAAAAACGGGAATCAAAATATATTGGGGCAAACTAAGGGAACGAAAGTCGATGCTTGATTTGCTCATTTGCGGAATGCAGTAGTTAATTAGTTATGATTGTTTTAAGTTTTTTTTCTTAAATATCAATGATTTAAATTCTTCAAGTTTTTTCAAATAACATTTAACCTATTAAATTTTTAATTTCCATAAATAATATTCTTTTCGTTTTTTTTATCAGTCACTTTTATTATTTTCACTAAGATTAAGAAATAATAAATAAATTTAAATTTAATATTAAATTACATGATCAAAACTAAATTATCAAATTTTATTGATTTTGACTTTATTTGAAAAAAAATAAATTGAAAAAATAAATTAAATTACATTGAAAGTCTAAAAGTGATAAATAAATAGAATTTGAATTTTACTTAAAAGTGACAGATAAAAAAAACAGATGAAGTAGTTTCTAAATGTTAAAGTGGAATTTTGCTTCTATAAAAAGAAACGCATTTAATTTTTTCATGTAATACATACAAGCACACATTTTTTTTCCAATAAACGCATTTAATTCTTCAAGTTTTATAATTTTTATCCACCTTTCATTTTTACACATATTAAAAAATCATAGTTATTATAATTTAGTGATAAAATTTTTTCTTATAGCATTTCTATTATATCCATTTTAAATATAAAATAAGTAATTATTGAAACTATAAAATAATAATTAATAACATGACATAAAAAATTTAAGTTGCAATTAATTATAAAAAATTAAATAGAATTATAATAGACAATTAATATATAACCATAATGAAAATAAATACTAATATTTTGAAGCAAATAAAAGTGAAGAAACAGTTTTTGATGTGGAACAAATTTATTGCATCTTATTGGATTCCATGTGCGGATGTCATTGGATTCTTTCTATTATTAATACACTTCACCTTCTCTTCTTAATTCCCCGATTATATGAATTGTCAGGTTCCAATTATTTACTCCTTGTAAAGTGTGTACACTCTTGGAGAGAGTTCAACTTTTTATCACTGTTATTAAAATTAGATCGAATCGACCGGTAAAATTGATTAAATTATGAACCAATAAATTAATCGGTTAATTTAATTATTAAAAATTGAATTGAATCAAAAAAATTAAATTAAACCGAAAAATTAAAAAACCAAATAGAACCAAATTTTTGATTAAAATAAGTAAAAAATTATAAAATTTTATATATTTTCACACACACATATATATATTTATAAATTTTCATTATTTATTTATTTGAAAAATTAGTATTTTAAATTTTAAAAATATCGCATAATAATTTAATTTATTTATTATCTCTCTAGGTTCATTGTAATTAAATATAATTATACTCATATATGTAATGTCAATGTTCTCTATATTTACTTCATTTGTACTCTATCTAAATAAGAATTTTTTTTTCGTGATATGATTATATTTTTATATTTCTAACATATGATATTTAAAAATTCATTTGTAGTGATAAAATTGAAATTATATTTTGTAGCTTATTATTAGAATATTTATGACATATATTTAATGTTTGATATATATATATATATATATATATATAATTTCCATTATTTATTTATTTAAAAAAATTAGTATTTTAAATTCTAAAGATGTCACATAATAATTTAGTATACTTATTATCTATTTGGATTTATTGTAATTAAATATAATTATACTCATATATGCAATGTCAATATTTTTTGTATTTGCTTCATTAGTACTTCATCTAAATAAGAAATTTTTTTCATGATATGATTATATTTTTATTGATAACCACAGAAATTACATCTCTAAAAGTCCAGTCATTTCGGCCCAACGGTATTTGAGATGGCCCAAATTTACTAATAGGAAAGAGTAGCGTGAGCTAGAAGATAACACAGGGAAGCGTGATGTCCGATTGGACTGATGGGACGTCTTGTCCTGTCAGCCCACTAGCATAAGCCAACGCCTATACTCTCCACCTACTTCCAATCACATCGCCGCTCACCTTTTCTGACTGATGGTTATCATCTTTCAAGGCACTCAAGTACCCCTTCCCCAAAAGATCTCCTATAAATAGCCAAAAGCACGATGGCACCAGGTATTGAACTCTTGAGACTCTCTCTCCTTTCAGCACTTACTCCCAAGTTACTAACTTAAGCTTCGGAGTGCTTACGCCCGGGTCCGATCGGGCATCCCCTTTTGCAGGTTCGGTTACTCGATCGATCATACAACCGCCAACTCTTCTTCTTACAGGATAAAGACATTTTAAGTTTTATCATTTGGTGCTTTTGTTGAGAGTAAATGGCGAATTCAAGATCTAATGAGCATGAAACTCCAAGGTAACGTAACCATCATAGCCAGGGCAAATCTAAGCCCTCGAAGAGAAGAGAAAGGTCTCCCAGGTCCCCTATTAGAGGCGACCTTCTCCCAGAATTCAATAATGCAGCCATGTGGCAGCCAAAAGTTACCTCCGTCACCATTAAGGACATGCGCGCCATCCTCAGTGACTTCACCAAAAGCATAGTTCAAACTCTAAAAAAAGGGAAGATGCCCAGGACTTATGAAAGAAGTCACGAAATGGATTTTATGACTGAAGAACTCGGGAGAAGGAAGAATAAGGGGATCTCCCTTAATGAACCAAGAACCCACGATAGCAGGAGAACAAGAGCCAGTACTCCAGGAAGATATGACAAAGGGAAAGGCGCAGGGTCCTCAAGCAGGGATTCCTCCTACATCCCCAACAGACGATCCACTTCGTCCATTGGGGATGATTTGTCTTTCATGTGCACCCCCAATCGGAGCCGTATGAGGGGACGAAGGGATGAACTTGTCCCAGATGCCATGAGCAAGGAGGATAGGTGGTTTAAACAAAAACTCAAGCAGTTCGAGTTAGCAGGCTCCAAGAAGGGAATGTTCAAGGATCACACCTGCGGCGATACGGGCTCGCCATTTTGTAGGAAAATCACTGAATCGGAGCTACCTTCCAAATGACGGACGTGATAATCGATCGGTATACAGGTAAAACTGACCCCTCTACGTATCTTGTAAAATATCTAACAAAAGTATAAGTATACACCTACGATGAAAGGATCTCCTGCAGGATATTTCCCACCACGTTAGGAGGAGATGCTCTCACGTGGTTCCACGAGCTCCCACAGGGGTCGATTACTTCTTTCAGATAGCTGAAGGAGTTGTTCATCACTCGATTCATTATACAGACGAGGGCCCCAAAATCCGTGAGTGATCTGTGTAATCTCTATCAGATGACAGATGAAAGTCTTCGGGACTACATCGACAGATTCCAAACCATAATGTCAGAGGTAAGGAATGTAAGCGTGGAAATGGCATCCACCGCTCTAGCCAATGGCACCGCTAATAGGCCATTATTTGAATCAATCACAACAAGGCCACCGACCAACTTCTCTGACCTGATGGAAAGGGCAAGACAGCACATTCAGCTGGATGACGCCCTAAGATCCAACCGGGGTAGAAGAAGTAATGTCTTCGATAGGCTACAACACCCGGACGGACGGGCATTCAACCGAACTCCGAGTTCAAAATGGTTCACAAGAAGTCCCGAACGGGCCTCAACTTCGAGGAGTCTTGGAAAAAGAAAGGAGGCGAACCGATCAAGGTCTGATCGAGGGACTGGTTTGCACTCTCGACCCTTTACTCCGCTCAACACCAATCCCGCGCAAGTGTTGATGTGGATTAAGGAGAACCACCAAAGGGTGAACTGGCCTAGAAGGATGGATGAGAAGACCAGACAAACCCGAAACCATAGTAAATATTGCAAGTTTCACAGGGACGTTGGTCATACAACCGACGAGTGTCACCAGTTAAAGGAAGAAATTGAACGGCTGGTGCAAAGGGGCTCCCTCAAGAGGTTTGTGGGTCCAACTCGATAAGTAAGTCCCTGTAAACAAATAGACCGTAGGAGGGACGACGATGACGACGATGATGAACGACGAAAGCCAAAAAATGCAGATCCCCGCTGGCTTTAAGCTGGTGTTATAAATATGATCACCGGCGGATCATCCTATGGAGAAGATCTCTCCAGGAAAAGAAAGGGCAGAGGCATCTATTTCTCCCAAACTTCTGAACGACTGGCCCCAGTCACCATATCCTGTGAAGATGCCCGGGATGTAATGTTTCCTCACGAAGACGCCCTTGTTGTCAGGGCACGGATTAATAATTTTGATGTAAAAAGGATATTGGTGGATAACGGGAGTGCAGTGAACGTACTTACATTACAAGCTTACAGAGCGATGGGACTACCGATCGAGGAACTCAAACCGAATGCCAAACCACTAATCGGCTTGGATAACGCCACAGTGCCAGTAGCAGGGTCGGTCGAGTTGTTCGTTGAGCTCGACTAGGAAGCTCTTGCCCACGCCTGTAAGGTAATATTTATGATTATCGATATGGTTTTTGCTTACAATGCCATTTTTTGCAAACCTCTATTGTTTCAAACAGGGGCAGTCACCAGCATCCGCTACATTGTGATGAAAATCCTGACCAGATGCGGCGTCGACATTTTGAGAGGCTACAAAAAAACATTAAGGGAAGCTTATATAGCCATGATCAAGCATCATAAAGTGGCTATGCTGGTAGAACTAGGCGAAGAACGATTTGAGCAGGCGAAATAACCAAGAATGGGCCCTGCAGAAGAAGTCAGGACTAGGATGCTCGCGAAAGGCAAAGCTATCCAAATTGGCACCGACATGAGCGCGGAGGTCGAAGAAGCAATCATGCAAGTATTAATGATCAACCAGGCTTCTTTTGCTTAGAAGTCGGAAGATATCACCGGGATCAACCCCGATGTGATCACCCACAAACTCAACGTGGATTCGGCTTGTACTTCGGTCAGGCAAAAATTGCGGAGGCATGCACCTGATCGAAGAAGATTCATCTCTGAAGAGGTAGATAGGTTGTTGAAAGCAGGAACAATCCGGGAAGTCAACTACCCTGATTGGCTGGCCAATGTTGTGATGGTCAAAAAGAAATCAGAAAAAATGCGAATGTATGTTGACTTCACAGATCTTAACAAAGCATGCCGAAAAGATAGCTACCCCCTGCCCAGAACAGACCAGTTGGTGGACGCCACTGCCAGTCACGCCATTTATTCCCTCCTAGATGCATACGCCGGATATCACCAGATCATGATGTGGTTGCTGGATCAGGAAAAAACTAGCTTCATCACGGATGATGGCACTTTTTTCTACAAGGCTATGCCATTCGGATTGAAAAATGCAGGTGCCACGTATCAGCGCTTAATGAATAAAATCTTCAAGGATCAGATCAGGAAAAATGTGGAAGTTTACGTAGAGGACATGATCGTCAAAAGCAAAATCCCCGAAGAACATCCTGTTGATCTGGCGAAAATATTCAATACACTGAATAAATTTCGAATGAAGCTCAATCCTGACAAGTGCACTTTCGAGGTGCCTTCAGGCAAATTTTTGGGATTCATGGTATCACAAAAGGGGATTGAAGCCAATCCCGATAAAATCAAGGCGATATTGGAAATGCAGCCACCAAACAGTGTGAAGGACATTCGAAAGCTGAATGGCAGAATCATAGCTCTTGGGCGGTTCATGTCCTCTTCTGACAAACGTTGCACTCCTTTCTTTAAAAAATTGAGGAAGAATGAAACCTTTGACTGGGATGCTGATTGTCAACAAGCTTTCAGCGAGATAAAAAAAATTCCTCACTAACCCCCCTTTACTGAGCCGATCACTTTCAGGTGAAAATTTATACCTATACTTATCAACTTCTGGTGAAGCTATTGCAGGTGTCCTAGTTAGGGAAGAAGGAATCTAACAACAACTAGTCTATTATGTGAGTCAAGTGCTCAGAGGTTCGAAACTAAAAAAAGGTCCGATTGAACAACTCATCATTGCCCTCATGATGTGCACGAAGAAACTGAGATAATACTTCGAGGCACATGCAATAGTCGTCCGCTCGGGTCAACCAATCAAAAAAATTCTCCAGACCCCCGACTTGGAGGGAAAAATGGTAGGTTGGGCGATCAAACTTCAGTCATGGGATGTGAGATATGAACCTAGAAAAGCAATCAAAGCCCAAGCTCTGGCAGATTTCATTGTAGAATTCTCCGACGATAAAATAACTAGTCACCCACAGCCCACCGGATGGGAAATGATTGTAGATGAGGCTGCGAATGATAACCGAGGAGGTGCCGGCATCGTAATCATGGGCCCCCTCAGCATTGTTATCAGGTACCTAATAAGGCTCAATTTTAAAATTTTAAATAACATGGCAGATTACGAAGCCCTTCTGCATGGATTGAGGTTGCTTCATGCCATTCGATCGGACTCTGTCACCATCAAAAGCGACTCCCAGCTCGTAATGAGCCAAGTCTTAGGCACCTTTGAAGCCAGAGAAGCCAACATGATTCGATACCTGGAAAAGGTCAAAGCGGCGCTCAAGACGCTAGAAGAAGTCGGATCTGAGTGGGTCTTACAAAAGGTGCCAAGAGATCAAACTCTAGCAGCCGATCGGCTCACCAAAATATCTGCTGTCGAGCAAAGTGTGGTGGAAGAAAATATAACCATCATCGATCAACCAAATTCCTCCCTAGATGAACCAGAAATGATAGAAATTGAGCCGGTTTAGGAAACGTGGATGAGTCCCATCAAACGATACCTACAAACGGGGCAATTACCTGAAGACAAGGCGGAAGCCCGAAAGGTATCTCGTAAATCTTTAAACTACTCTGTTATTAATGGTGAATTATTTAAAAAAGCTTTAAGTCACCCTTGGCTCAAGTGTATAACGAAAGAGGAAGGAGACTATGTCCTGAGAGAAATCCATGAAGGCATTTGCGGAGCATATGAAGCCTGTAGGGCCATGGAAAGGAAAGCACTCCAAGCTAGCTACTATTGGCCGAGCATCTTCAAAGATGCCCAAGAAAAGGTGAGGAGATGCCAGCAATGCCAAATACATGGAAGAGTCATCAGGCAGCCGGCGGCAAACCAAATGCTAATCGGTTCTACCTGGCCGTTCGACCAGTGGAGCCTAGATATCCTAGGACCTTTTTCCTAAGGAAAAAGGCAAATGAAATTCCTCCTTGTTGCCGTCGACCACTTCTCAAAATGGATTGAAGCCGAGCCTTTGGCCACAATTGCGGCAGAGAGTTAGAAACTTCGTTTGGCAAAATATCATTTGCAGGTATGGCTTACCTAACGTTCTTATTACAGATAATGGCAAGCAGTTCGACAGTTCGATTTTCAGAGACTTCTGCCAAAGCCTTAATATCAGCCTTAGGTTCACCTCCGTCACTCATCCTTAAAGCAATGGGATGACAGAGGTCTCAAATCGAACACTCCTAGAAGGCTTGAAAAAGTGACTCAGTGAGGCAAAAGGCAACTGGACTGAAGAACTGCAGAGTGTCTTATGGTCTTACAGGACCTCCCAACGAGCTGACACCCATCAAACGCCATTTTCTCTCGTCTACGGCTCCGAAGCGATGATACCTGTAGAGATTGGCCTTTTCTCCTACCGGACAACGTTCTATTCCAGTCAAGCAAATGTCCTAGACAGATGCCAAGATCTGGACCTAGTAGAAGAAAAGAGGGAAGATGCTTATGCCAAAATTGCCGCTTACAAGCAAAGAATCGCTAGATACCACAACACAAAAGTAAAGGCAATAACCTTTAATGTGGGAGATCTAGTGCTCAGAAGGGCGGATATTAGCTCAAAAAACGCTGGAGTGGGGAAGTTAATGCCAAATTGGGAAGGCCCCTGTGAAGTCTCGAAGGTTTTAAGCTCCAGTACTTACAGACTAAGAACCCTTGAAGGGACGGATATCCCCAGGAGCTGGAACGTCGAGGTACTCAAGAAGTACCATGTATAATTATGTATTATATTCAATAAAGAATATCCTCTCCATTTTCTCCATTCTCTCCATTTTTCTTCATCTTCGGAAAAGGTATGTTTTTATTCACTCGTCCGTTTGTTAGTCTTGATTTCTCTTGCAGGTTGTCAGCTTTACTCCATTCTTCATTAACTCGAGGACGAATTGCTCGCTAGGCTTGTCTCAAGCCCAAAATGTGAAAGATTTTCTCCACTACGACTCCCACGACAAGATGTAGTTCAAATACTCATCTTAAAAACGAAAAGTTCTCTCCAATTAAATTTATTCCGTTCTCCAAATAAGAAACGCAGTGGATTAATAAATTATCTCCATCAACGTATATCTCCTTTGTGCTTAATACACGAAAAATGCAAAAGCACTCCATCATGCGATAGGTTCTAGTATTTGCTCAAATTGTAAAGTCGCCTACTACGACTGAAAGGGTTGAATTATCGCGGTTTCGTGCCGATCGGATTCCTCCACCATTGGAAATACGAAACAAGATCTCCTACAGATCGATGAGCAAGCGATCTATCAATCAGTGTTTTCGTTCGTATAACCAACAAGCGAAACAATGTATGATTCATATGATTCAGGAAGTATCCCCTTACTCTCCTCAATTGACTTTGCGCACTTTACGAACAAGTTGTCTTTCATTTAGCGAAATTCATAGGGAATGTCACCTCAAAAGTAAAGTTCGCAACATAAAACTACAAATGTAAGGAAAATAGAATGATTATATATACATACAAGAATTCCTTACAAGACAAAAGGAGGTTAAGCCTCCATATCTACACTTCCTCCCGCAGAGCCGATCGGCTCAGTTGAGGGCTCAGCAATAGCAACCTGGCCGCTTGTTGGCTCTTTTAATAAAAATAAAATAGGTTCCGACTACGACAATAAGGGAACCTCAGGCTTTGCGACAGGAGGAAGAACGATCTCGAATCTGGTCGGCAAATCACCTTTAGTCCTTCCGGTCGGACACCCCTCCTCATCATCATCATCATCACTAGAAGGAGGGTCAGGAAGAGCCCCCACATCCTCCATCCAATCAAGGTTAGCTTCGGGAAACCACTGCTTAGCCGTATAAATCAGCTGAGTTAGCAATTTTCCCTGAGCCTCACCCAACTTATCAAGAACCTCCTCCTCCCTGGCGGCCAGTGCCCTTGCCAAATTTTCAACCCAAGTTGCTTCTTTCTCTGCCAAGACCGTCTCCAAGGAATTCTTAGGTTCCGACTCCGATAACAAGGGAACCTCAGGCTTTGCGGCAAAAGGAAGAACGATCTCGGATCTGGTCAGCAAATCACCTTCAGTCCTTCCGGTCGGACACCCCTCCTCATCATTATCATCATCACTAGAAGGAGGGTCAGGAAGAGCCCCCACATCCTCCATCTAATCAAGGTTAGCTTCGGGAAATCGCTGCTTGGCCGCATAAATCAGCCGAGTTAGCAATTTTCCCTGAGCCTCGCCCAACTTATCAAGAACCTCCTCCTCCCTGGTGGCTAGTGCCCTTACCAAATTTTTAGCCCAAGTTGCTTCTTTCTCCGCCAAGACCGTCTCCAAGGAATTCTTTTCTGATAGGAGAAGGTCGCGCTCCGATAAAGCCCTATCTTTGTTCGCAAGCGCCTTCTCCCTATCAGCATTAGCTTGGAGGCAGTTGCTTTTTAGTTGAGAACACTTACCCCATAGCTTGTCCAATTCTTCCTCATATTTCCTGCACAAGGCGGTGTCAGTAGTAAGGCATGCCACATCTCCTTTCAGATGGTCTACCTTGCTTTGCCGGGACTTAAGGTCTTGAGCCAGTTGGATTTTCTCATTTTTTAGCTCCTCTATATCCGACTTTCCCTCTCCGCAACGGTGCTGGCGACCTCAGTCTCTCTCATTTGCCGAGCGGCATCCTCCCACTTTGCCAGGGCATAGGCCGTCATATCGTGTATGCGAAGCCCCCTTTTCATCAGCTGTGAACAGAAAATGAAGGAATAAGTCGAGAAGGCTAAAAAAGGGGGGGAATAAAAATGAAAAGATGCAAGTGTTATCTCCAGATTCTATTGTTGAAATAACTCGTACTCCTGGGAGAGGAAATCGAGCTCCGTCATCACTTTAAATTGCTCTATTGAGCAAGACTTCGGTAAATGAAGGCCGACACATCCTTGTTGGTCACAGACTAGTCATTGCCAAATCGTTTTTTCAGAATATCTTTCAAGGACGGTGCCCGACCCTCCTGACTCCTCCCTGAGGACTGCCAGCCCGACTCGTCTCGAGCTACCACCTTACTCTATGTGGCAACCCGGGCATCATCGGTGGCTACAGCTTCGACAGCCTTCTTTTTTGCCGTCTCATCTGTCAGAGAACCCGATCATTGAGAAGACGGCCGGTCGAAGGAAAATGATTGTGGCCCTTCTTCATCAGACTCATCTATTAGTAGCCGACGCCTGAGAGGACGTTGTTCCGCTACTATCTGAGAGGGAAGTAATGGGCCCGGAGTTGTTCAGGTAGGATGGGTTGCAGGAACAATAATTTCAATAGCAGAAGAGGCAGTTGTCGTTGTAACAGCAGGATCATTAGCAGTGCCTTTGGAAGCCTAAACCTCCGAAGCAGGCAAAATCCTTCGCTTTTTTTCTCTCTTCCCCTCTTTGGCCAAACGATCGGCCTCCCTTTTAGCCTTTGCCCGATCGGCTAGTTGTCGTGTCACCTCCTCGCCTCCGGCCATCTCGTTTGCAGCTACATTGCACGAACAAAATAAAGATAAGTATCTTGTTTAAAATTCGATAATACAAACACACACACAACACACGACTTAACAAAAGTAATCATTCTTTTCTACAATCCAATACTAACGCTCACGTTCTGTGTTTGCACCAGCATTGTAGCCTGCGAGCTCAGTCTGAGTTCCCAGAAGGTAATCGGAGTCATAAGGCCTGTCGTTTCTCTCTACGGCTTCTAGCAATTTTTTAATGTCGGCTTCATACATTAACCGGCCGACAGCACGATCGTTCAGAGTGGTAGCCTCATTCGATCGGATTAACAATACTCCAAAGCCACCAGCCATACCCACTAAAAAATATTTCTCCCTAAAGTGTTTCATGGAAGAAGGAACATCAAAAAGCTTTCGACGTCGCCGGCTGGTAAAATAATATTCCAACGCGCTGGTTCGACCGAAAATATAAAAAAAGTGTGTGAAAAGATCCAAGGTAGGGGCCACTGACTCTGTTTGGTACAAAATCTTAAAGCAAGACACCATCCTCCACCCGTTCGGAGTCAATTGATTGGGGCCGATCCCATAACCTTGGAGTAATGTTGACTCAAATGCCCCGAAAGGGAGCCTCAAGCCTGCATCCAAACTCCATAAAGGGCAGATAAACCATTCGTTCCTTTCATGGCCAAATGGTCCCTTCGTGATTGCCATGGAGGCAGGGCAAACCATCACCAAAACATCAGTCGAAAGGCAGTACAGAGAGGGAATTTTTGCTACCTCCGCTTCTGTCAGATGCGAGGGCTGAGCAAGCAGCTCGCGATTCCTATAACCCTCCAAGAAACTTCTGTCTATCTGTGGGCTACTGCTTGAAGCCATTCTCTTTTGGCGAAGAGAGAGAAGTAAAAAATGTATATGCGATGAATGAAAAATTAAATCAAAAGGAAGGATCACTTACTTAGTTAATCTCACGGACACTCCAAGGTCGCGGCGAAATTTTGACAGAACTTCGTTAGGAATTGCTGAAAAATGAAGAAGGCCTACCTCAAGCTTCCTCTCTCTTATACAAGTAAAAAGCTTTCAGAATGCTCCAAAGCCTTTCCGTCTGATAGACACCACGTGTTCTCAACCCATCGACACAGTTGTAAAAAATGAAGCGTCGTTCTGAAAATGCGTGCGGTATTGAAAGCAAGACAGCTGTTTGAAGTGAACAGGCGCATCAAGCGGCCCCCTTCCAAAATTTCGCAATCTTGCCAATATAAACAAAAATACACTTCACCCAATCGGACCTGTTTGGGGGGGGATAAATGATAACCATAAAAATTACATCTCTAAAGGCCCAGTCATTTCGGCCTAACATTATTTGAGATGGCCCAAATCTGCTAACAGGAAAGAGTAGCGTGAGCTAAAAGATAATACAGGGAAGCGTGATGTCCGATTGGACTGATGGGACGTCTTGTCCTGTCAACCCACTGGCATAAGCCAACACCTACACTCTCCACCTATTTCCAGTCACATTGCCGCTCACCTACTCTGACTGATGGTTATCATCTCCCAAGGTACTCAAGTACCCCTTCCCCAAAAGATCTCCTATAAATAGCCAAAAGCATGATGGCACCAGGTATTGAACTCTTGAGACTCTCTCTCTCCTTTCAGCACTTACTCCCAAGTTACTAACTTAAGCCTCAGAGTGCTTACGCCCGGGTCCGACCGAGCATCCCTTTTTGTAGGTCCGGTTACTCGATTGATCATACAACCGCCAACTCTTCTTCTTACAGGATAAAGACATTTTGAGCTTTATCATTTATATTTCTAAGATATGATATTTAAAAAATCATAATTAAGCACTTATAGTAATAAAATTGAAATTATGTTTTGTAACTTATTATTGAAATATTTGTGACATATATTTAATGAATATTTTTTTAATTTTTATATAGAGTATTTATAAAATTATATTAAATAATAATATTTTAAAAATAAAAAAAATCCGGTTGAACTAGTCGAACCACAAACTCTCAGCATTATCGGTTCTTTATCCAGTCCGATTTTAATAATATTGCTTTTTATGCTTATTTCAGCAAAATGTCTCTGTTACAATTATCCAACACCATACTGACTAGTGAACCAGACTGCTAACAGGATCAATATTTGTAAAATTTTGCTCTTGAGACCACAATTGGAACTATTCATGGGCTTGGATATTTGTCCAATCCGCTCGAAAAATATTGCAAAGTGTCGGCAAATGTAATTATTTGTAAAACGGATTTTATCCGAATTTTAAAAAAAGTTTGTTTTTACGAGGAATGGTTTTGAACTCATTGATATAAATTCCAAACAAGTTAGATTTAACTTGACTAGCAGGTTATAATACATTTATACACTATACATTTTGTTTATGCATTTTTATGGGAAAATTTTTTAAATAAATATTTTTAAGAAGATAATTAATGCAATGGAATCTTCATAAATTATTTATGAGAATATGGTGTATTTTAGAAAACGTAGCATTTTGCTACGTCATCCATCATCGATTGCTGGCCCATCTAACGTACTGCAAAGCATCAAAAGATGTAGCAGCATCAAAGAAATTTCAATAGTGATGGAGGATGCTGCGGTCCGCTGCATCTTCCATCAATCTTTTGCCATCCCACGTAAAATTTTCAGACTATGTGAATTTGCGTTGACCATTGAGACATGAATAGTATGCTTAGGCTTCTTCTTTTTCATTATACTTCTTCTTCTTTATTCTAAAAACTTAAGGGAAAAAACTAACACCAACATTCCCAAGCTTCCTCTCCCGATTTTGCTTCAAAAAATCTATTACAGCATTTTGTAGTGTATTTTTTAAATAATATTTTTTTAAAAAAATAATTAGTGAAATGGAATCTGTCATAAATTATTTGTGGGAATATGGTGTATTTTAGAAAATGCGACATTTTGCTGCATCATCCATCATCGATTGCCGGCCCACCTGACGTGCTGCAAAGCGTTGGAAGATGCAGACTAATGCTGCGTTGCCAAAGAAATTTCGATAGTGATGGAGGACGTTATGGTACACTGCATTTTCCATCAATCATTTGCCACCCTATGTCCCTACAAAAAAAATGAATTAACGACTAAATTTAGCAACATCCATAATTCTGTCGCCAATTAGCGACGGATTAACAACTATTTTTCAATTATGTCGTCAAAATTGATAGTTTTAACATGTTAGTAGGTTTAGCGACCGAAATAGTAGCTAAATATTGACGGCAAATATGAGGCATTTTTTGCGACTCATTTAGCGACGGATTATCTCGTTGCTAAATGTTTCTCATATTTTTAATTTATGAAAAGATTTTTCAAAATATCATGACTGTAATTTTGTCTGGATAGAGTATTTTAGCGATGAAATTTTCTATTGCTAAAGTTGTCCCTAAAACTTTGATAGTTTATAAATTTTTCATTTTGAATTTATTTTTTAAAATTTTTAATTATGATTATTGATTTTATTAAATATTATAATATTATTAAAAAATGTACATACATATATATGTTTAGTAATTATTTTTATATTTTTTGTATACACATGAATTTGTATCGAATTTATTTTTGTCTAATCTCGTTAAAATTAACATTTAAATTTGAAATTATATAAATAAAAAAATTAAGTTCATTATCTCATTGCTAATAAAAATAGTTTTTATAGAGTTTTTATATATTATTAATAGTAAATTAAAGTATTATATAAAAGCTATTATTTTCAAAATATTAACCCTAGGTATAAAAGCTATTTTTTTATTTTAGTATTTTCAAAATATTAACCCTAGGTATAAAAGCTATTTTTTTTCTCTCCTGCCTCACTCCTTCATCTTTCCTTCTCTCCTTCCTCCCTCATCCATAACGACAGCCTTGATGCCGACTGCCGCTACAGAGCATCAGCAAGAGACCTAGAGTCCTCTCTTTTATCGACTCCAAGATATGCAACTTAGAGAATACAGAAGGTGAGTGCTTCTTTTTTTTATTAATAATAGCAAGCTCAAAAATTTTCATTCCATTCTTCAAAATTCTCTCTACCGCTAGCATTCATCGTGCTTAACGATGGAGGTAATGAGGCTCCGTTTAGTGTTTGATCATATTTTGTACACATCCTAGAAGACACAACCCATAAAATGTTGCTGGGTTATGTTAAAATCCCAACAGCAAACCATCTCCAATCTCTCTTCCTATCTCCTTCATGCCTTCAATCTTTAAAAAAGAGAAAGGCATCAAAAGTACTTAAGAGCCCAAAGTATGCGTCTTTATCTACCTTCTAAATATGCATCTACCATTTTTTGCTACGGTTTTAAATTTTTGGACTTAAGCAACTCTTTTAGGTTTGTTTCTCATTTCTTAAATTTGTGTATTGCAGGAAGAAAAAAAAAAAAGAAAATTAGCTGGGTCTGAAAAAAGTCTAGATGTTTTCAGGTAATAACTTTGAAATTTATGTTAAAAATTGTTGAGGCTCTCTTTTTTGGTTGGTGCTTTTCTTTTCCAAGGGGTTCAGTAGTTTGGCTTCCGACGGTTTTATGCTTCTTGCTTGTTATCAATTTTACTCTATTTTTTGGTGGGGTTTGTTGTTCTGCGAGAGTGGATATCTCAATTTTTGTTTCTCAGCGGTGGTAGCAGTTCCCTGTGGCTCTGTGTTGTTTAGTTGTTTTCCCTTTTTTGTGTTTGTTAGGCTTGTGATCTGAGTCTTAGGTTTTATGGATCTTACTTTTTTTTTGTTTGTTAGGCTCGTAATCTGGCAGCCTAAAAAGCTTGTGGTGAAATTTTTCATTTGCAATAATCATTTGTCAAATAGATATGGGAGATAAATAGGTTTTTGTTAAATAGAAATTGATTTGTACTGCTGTTGGCCGATGTCTCTTCAGATGAATGTTTACATTTATAACACACATGCATCTCTTCAGCCTGATCAATGACACGTGATTGGTATTTGCTATTATAATTAAATTGTTATTTATGGGGCTTTGTATTTGGTCGAATGTTTAACAGAAAGGGAGAGGTGTACAATATGATTAGATTTTTTTTCAATTAGATATCTTAATTTGTCAATAGAAGTATAGACTTATAATGACTGCAATTTTGAACTAAAATATTTATGTTTAGTAGTTTAAATGTTGAAAGAAGTAGAAGATAATTAAGTTGAGAATGTGTGCATTAACAAACAACGAGGCATGTCTCGCTGACTAGTTTCAAATCAACAAACAGGTTATAAGATTTATCCATCTTATTCTGAAAACACCAAAAATTTATCAAGTATTCAAGCTGTAAAGATGATTTTTATAGTTACAGGTTGTTTGTGATGGGATATAATATGGCATAAACATAATGATCACGCAGCGGAAAAATTAAAAATTTTGATCATACATGCCACGCAATATATAATATAGAATCGAAACATGCAATTTTAGGCTTTTTAATAAACTTACAACCTTGTATGCTGTTCAAAACTTGATTTTTGCAATGGCCAATATAGAAGATAGACATATATATTTGATATCCATCCCAAATTCCAAAGGTGCTGCCTTTGCACTACACCACTCTATGCTCACACACACACTTACAAAGATGGCTTAAAACTTAGAGTGCTAGCTCTATGAATTTTGTATTTGGCAATGGTTATTCAAAAGAAGACACAAGATCTGATCTTGTTCTTTCTAAGGTTCACAAATGGCTGCCCAAAATTCAAGAGAAGAAGAAAGAATTCTATCCTCTTGAAAGTGGCGGCAATGAGAGAGAAAAAAACCTTAATTAGCAAAGTTATTTCTTATCAATATATATCACTTCACTTAGGGTTTTGTGGGTGCCGAAATTCACTAGCATTTAGGTAGTAATTTTAGCCTCCATCACTTCCTAATTAAGTGATATATCTTAATTCAAATTCCTTTAGTTTTAAATTTAAATTAATTTAAAATGGCTTAAGACATTTAATCAAAGTCCACCACTTATTTGGAAATTTTGCACATGCCGAAATTCACTAGCATTTTACCTTTGAATTTTGGCCACACTCTCTCCTAATTGAGTATTTTATCTTAATTCAAATGCTATTAGGATTTAATACTCAATTACCTTAATTATCCCAAGATAATTAATTAATTGACATTAAAACTAGTAATGCCGATTTTCCCTCTCTCATGGACCAAGGTCCATTTAGCAATTTTAATACACATTACACACATTAATTTGACTTTAAATAAAAGCCCAAATTAATGTCCAATACTCTATTTTAAATATTTTAAGCCCAATGCTTTATGTGCAATCCTATAGGTCCATTTAATATTGACAATGAATTAATGAATAATTCAAAGGCTATATATATTATCTAGCAAGATATTATAGCATTCCAAATTAAATGAAAATGCAAATGACATTTAGTGACCTATTGCAATTTTGCATAATCCATTACCCTTAAATATCAGAATTAATATAAGGCATGGAACTAGTAATCCTTATATATACTAATTTCTTTCTTCATATTCCATGACACTTAACTCTCAGATAAATAATGATTACTCATTATTTCATCTCGGTATGGCCATACACTTCTCAGTTTACTAATCAAGTGGCCGATGATATTTTCTCTCTTATCGAGATGGATAATCGCTTTACTTCTCTCATGCTCTCGAACATGAATTAGTGCATGCCCAATCATACCCATACTTGTCACCCTGTTACGAGTATGTTAGGTGTATGTCAAAATACACAGTAATTCATAAAGAGTTTCATAGAGATTTTAGGTCTAAGAACTCCGATGCAAAACTTGCACATAAGAAACACTTATGACTTGTACCATGTAGTGTTCTCATGAACGGATCGAATCCAGATACCATGTTCTAAACATGTATCTATGATCTCTGATTGACACTCCAGTCCTTATAATCCATAAGACAAAACTCAACTTACCAGAAAGAGCATACTAGTTTTAATTCATTTGTTATTCCCATAACAATGACTGACTAATGATATTTAAAATGAAGTCTCAATTGTTTCAAGGTCTTACAACCATGTGCCTCACATATGATAACTTAAACTAAAACAACATTCTTGGATAGTTCTATCAATTAATATATACAGGAATACAATAGATAAAATAAATGCCTCATTTATTAACCTAAATATTTTATAACAATGTATTGGTGCTAGGGCTTACACTAACAATTTGAAGCTTGATATTTTGAAAATTAAATGTTGCTTAGTTACCAGGTACCTGCCCTTTGATACACTTGAATTCTGTTATTTGTTTCATATGCTTAATTTCTCATGAATGCTTCTTTCTTTTATAAGATTTGTTGCAGCTGAAGAATTCACCATCATTCCTTTAGATGAATTAGCAGAATTCACTGACATGGAACTAAGTATTTTGGTTAGTCTTGTCTAATATTGATACTATAATTATTTGGAAATTTTTAAAATTTAGGAATTTAGAGATTAGAAGTTAAATTTATTTGGATTTTTAAAATTTAGGACCTGTATTTAAAATTTAAGGATTTTTAAAATGTTTGACTTTTAATTTTTATTTTCTGTTTGATTTCTTTCTGGCTCTATATACTTAATTTGACCTCCTTCACAGGTCAAAGAGGTGGCTCCAGCAACAAGAAGAAGAGATGCAAGACTATCCTTTGTTTCATCTATACTTCATATTTGCGCTGGCTTTGTATTGCTAGCATTAAGTGAATCGAATTAGTCTATTGTATTTGAAAATTGAATGATTCATATTATCTTTTTTAGTTACCATTAACATATAGTGTACTAAATTTAAGGCTTAATTTAAGACTTAATAATTAGCTACGACATTCAATGGAAGTCACATATTAATTAAAATTATTACTTATCTTATAAATATGTCAAACATGATTAATTATTTTATTATTTCCTTTCTGTTTCTCTTTTCAAATTTGATGATTGTTTTTCTTTAATATTTAGGGTACTTGCTAAGTGGAGTGAGATTTATTTGTTTTGAAGTTTATTGTTCTTACATTAAATATTTATGATGTTTTTAATTTTGTAGTTTGTTATTTAATTGCTTTAGTTAAAATTAATCTTAGGGATTGCTAAGTGTACTTGCCTCAAATTAATTATCAATATCCTTTATGTGCCTGATAAAATGCCTAATTTGAAGACAATCTTTGCCTCTGCTAGGTTTTCTCTTATAACATTTAGCAACTTTACATTTGCCACAAGGAAAACTACCCAAATATCTACTTTCTTACCGCACAAATTCTCAAATTGATGTCTGTGAGATTTGCTAGTAGATTTGCTGCTTGTGTTTATAAACCTGCTGCTTGTGTTTACTTTTCCAGCTCTTTTTCATTGTATAATGTCATGAAGCTTATGAACCCTCAACTCCGGTAAAAAACCTTTTCTCTAATTGTGTAAATTGATTTTAATATTATTTTATAAGTTGTTGAAGCTTACCTTTTTCCTAATTGTAGACTATGTGTTAGCACTATTAACACATCGAGTGTTCCGGTTATAGTTACCTTAACGATGGTGATTTAGATAGTTTCCTCTTATGCTTCTAGGATTTGCACAATGAACAAGCCACTGACTTTTGCCGATATATAATGTAGGTGGGGAGGCACTACATTGTAGATACTACTTCAGAAGAGGAATTCCATATGAGCTCTGTCATTTCTATTTTTGTCAATAGGAATTTATAGATTTAATTTATCATTTGTATTCGACATTTACATATGAAATATATTCTTAGTTATCTAAAGTTTACCACTCTGATTGTTATGAGATACAATCGTTTCTTTTTTTTTTTCAAGCCATTTAGTTTCAAGGCATTTACATATACAATTCATTTTAAATGGATGGAGCACTTTACTCTCATTATTGGAAAATAATGGTCTGGATGTTTTTTGGTTGTAATGTACATGTGATATTATAATTTTTAAATTAATAGTATTGTAAAATTTTTATTTATATAAATTAAATTATGATTTGCTTATATAATAAATTAATTTAAATGGTGATTCTATATATCATAAAATAATTTATTGATTATACAGGATAAAAATTAATAAATATAAAAAAATTAAATTATTCTATAATTTAGCGACAGAATCTCAACGACCAACTGTCGCTAATATGTAAAAATAGAATTTTAAAAATAATTAGTGACAAAATTAGCCACTAAAATTTCGTAATTAACATTTATAGGCAGGAGTTACTAGTGACAAACTGTCGTTATTAATACAATACTTATTTGTGATGGATGTAGCAATGAAAAATTTCATCGTTATTAATTTATTATTTTATTTGGGCGACTAATTTTAAAAATCAATTAGTGACGGAATATTCTTTTTAGTGACTGAATTTTTCGTTGCTAATTTAGCGACTGATTTCAAATTCCATCACAAATAAATTAGCAATCGGATTATTAGCGACTATTCGTCTTGCAGTCGCTAAACCACATTAGCGATGGAATATTACCATTGAGCGACAGAATTTGTCGTCGCTAATTGATAGTTTTTTTTAGTGATGTGAAATTCTCAGGCTATGTGAATTTGCGTTGACCACGGAGATAGGAGTAGTATACTTAGGTTTTTTCTTCTTTTTTTTTTATTATACTTCTTCTTCTTCATTCTAAAAACTTAAGGGAAAAAACTAGCACCAACACTCCCAAGTTTCCTCTCCCGATTTTGCTTCAAACAACCTATTACAATATATTTTTTTTGTTGCACATACTGAAAGGATTAACTGAGTTAATCTCATAAGCTTAAGAAGGCGAGTATAATATTTTCGTTAATTTTTTAAATAAAAATGATAAATATTAATTTGTATTATCAATTTGTAATTTGTAGGCATTTATTGTTGATAAATTTGAAGAAGCAAAGTAAAAAAAAAAAGCAAGTTATGATTCTTTATTTTATTCAATGTTATACAATATGTTATAATGCTAGTTATTAGAATAATAGTTTGATATATTATGGAAAAATTAATGTTAATGCTAGTTAAAAATTTATTATAAGTTATATTATATTAAAAATTGTGCTTTTATTGTTTATAGAATAAGTGAATGTTATTTTTTCATGCATTTGACATTAATTTTGTATGTTGTATATAATTAATTGTAGGTTTTAGTCATATATATTAGTTTTAAAATTTATTATTGAATTTAAATAAACTAAATGCATTATCATGCATTAAATTTGTGCACAATATTTGAGATATTATTTTATTGCTAAATTTAATTGTGTTACTATATAATTTATTAATTTCTTTTATGTAAATTATAATGTTGATCCCAAAAAAAAGCCGTTATTGGATTTATTTTTTGTTTAAAATGGCATTAATAATCATATATTATTATCTAGTAAAATAATATATATTTTTATTAATACAAATTAACATCATATTTATTTTAAATATCTGTGCAATTAATGTGTATTATTGCTAAAGTATAAAAAATTCATGTATTAAAAAATATAGAAACATTTTTTATTTTTTTGGAAATATTCATATTGTTAGGAAAAAATTAGTCTGAAAAGTGTAATTTAAAATTAAAATATTGAATTTAAATAATGATAATAGTATATTTTAAAATGATATTAGCTTTGTTGCAAAAAAATCTGATATATTTATTTCATTTATATATTATGTGATAAATAAATATATTATAATTATGAAAAATTTGTGTTTGTTTTAAATTTACTGTTAATTAGTAAAATATTTATTTTACGTGCACACGTAACACATGATGATAATTTTGCACATAGATTATTAAAAATATGGAACCATTTAGAAGAAAACAATTAATTAATCCAGGACCCTACATTGAAGACCTTCTCCAGGACCCTACATTGAAGACCTTCTGACTTTGAATAGCAAGCACAGAGGACCCTACATTGAAGACCTTCTGACTTTGAATAGCAAGCACAGAGCCGATGCTGTTTGAAGGAAAATTGTAAGTATATTTTAGCTTTACCATTAAATATAAAATATATATTAAATTATATTTATTATATATATTTATCTTATAATTTTATTTAGTTCAAGTTGAACACGATGTTCTCTTTACATGTAGAGCTAGTGTTGAGAATCACTATAGAAATATCTATGAAAGGATCATATCTTACCTGTATTTATCAAATTTCTATGGGGTATCCCAAATCGGTTCTATAAATGTTAATGTGGACCTGATGACTGCTCTTATCAAAAGGTAGAGGCCAGAGACACATACTTTTTGCCTTCTTGTCAGTGAAACTACAATTACTCTAAAGGATATTCATATACTCACTACTTGCTTGTAGAAGGATGTGTTGTTACAAGGCATTTAGATTATGATTGGCCTGATGTTTGTGCTCGGCTACTGGGGATTGTCCCCTTACAAGAAGCAATTAGAGGACTAAAAATAAAAATGACGTGGTTGAATCAACATTTTAGTCACTCAGCAGCAAACGCGACGGTCTACTAGAAACAATGCTTTGTCCGTGCATGGATTTGCATTGTATTGGGAAACTACTATGTGCTAGCCAGATTAATAATTATATACATTTGATGTTCCCTTCAAGTTATCACCCATTTGAAGCCAAACACTAGTAGTGCTTAACTAGATTAGCCCTCAAGAATTGTTAGGTCAATCCACAGTGACAATGCCAACTAAATTCTTTGGCAAAAATTAAATTGATTCAAGGCCTTACCTATACAACCTATGTAAACAATGTGATTCTATTAGAAGAATATAAAATTCGTAGAATAAGCAGAAAATTAAGTACTATACATTACAAGAAAAAGACAATTGCAAAACCATGCAGAAATCACCTCAGCTATGGACCAAGCAAAAAATGTTATAAACACTGATGGGAATTCCTGGACCTACAAAAACTTAGGGAATAACTGTATTAGTGTTAGCATTCAATATTAATTGCAATTTTGTTGGAAGTTAAAGAAAGAAAGAAAGGAGGAGGAGGCTAGCAGGAATAGTGGCTAGGAAGCCCTTGAATATGATCAACTGACTAAACATCAAAGATGTCTAATTTGTACTGGGAATTTTGTAGAAAAGAAGAAGAGACAAACCTCAACAATGTTACGAAAAATGAACACAAAATGGGTTCTTCCTCCCCATTACATGAATAGGAACAACACTCCACTTGCAACAATACCTTACATTTGGCGAATCAAAAACAAAATTAAAGTCAGCTCAACTTTAAAATCAAAATCAAAATCAAAATAAATTTTCCCAATAATGTACCTTAACAAAACATTGCTCAACCTTTATGCAGAACATTAATACATCTCAAATCTCACTTATCACAGAATTTAATTCTAGAGTTATTAAAACAAAGCAATAACATTTCAGCAGAGAAAGGAAGAACCATGCTCACTTTTCAATAAGTTTTCTATATCTTAATTCAACAAAAACCAAATTAACTTCAACCTCATAATTAAATAAATTCCTGCATTTTAAGACCAACAAAGAAGGAGAAAAAATCACTTTAAAAACCAATCAATAGCAGTGATTTAAAAGCATAACTATGGTTTAAAAACCAATCAACCATCATCAAGATAAAACTCCAGCTTTACGAAAGAAAAAAATAAAAAAAAAAATCTCACACGAGTACCTTCTCTTAATTAGAAGATGTATTACCTAATTTATGAAGAATCACCTCCAGAATCCTAATTTATAAAGAATCACATGAGTACCTAATTTATGAAGATTGGATTGCAAAGACATTACCTCCATAATCCTTGTTCTCGAACATCCAAGCATGTACAATCTGCAGTTTGGATACATTTAAAAATAAAAGCCCAAATTAAACATAAATGAACATGTTTAGATCTGAAGTAAAAATTAAGTAAGGTATTGCTCTTGTACAACCATTCAAAGTAGGACCAACCACAACTATTTCCTTGTAATTTGATGTTGCAACGCTGCAATCCAATCTCAAGTGGAGAACAGTACACCTTAAAGACTGCAATCAAATATTTAAGAACCTGCCATAGAAAATTATGCATTTAAGACAAGTATTAATTTTAGTTTTTTTTATAAGCCAAGGAATATATTGATAAGAGGAAAGTATAAACAAAAAAGAGAGGAACCCGAAGATTCCAACAGGTACAAGCCCCTAAAACAGCACAGGCCCGAGCTAAACAACAGCAGCAACCAAAGATACAAACCAGAGTAATCCCAATCTGCACTATTTTCTTACCAGCGCAGCTTAAAATAATTAAGACAACCAAACCCAAAAACAGCTATGAAGACAAACGGCAAAGGAACTAACAAAATCCAGAAAACAATTACATCAAGAAAAAAGCAGCTAACTACCCGACTTCAACCTTCTCATCAACAACAGTCTCTACTGAATCAAGGTCAAATTGTTCAAGCTTCACCCACTCATCAAGCCTCCTGTTAACTGCAATATTTTAAGGACATGATATAATCACAAAGAACACAAGTTCAGAAGCACTAATGTATTCTCCAATCATATTGATGATAAGAAAAAAGCATTCCATGACAATCATAGAAAGCCTCAAAAAGATGCTGGAGGATTAATTTCACGTCACCTAGCAATGTCCTGAACAAAAATAGGTAAACTGCCAAAATTTCTTCTCCCAGCAAAAACTTGCATTAAAGCATCTATTCACCAACTGTTCTTTTAGAAAATTATCAGAAGTTAACCACCATTCGTGGTTTTACATATATCCGCCACCACATCGCATATTCATACAACCTTGGGCGTTTTTTCATTACAAGCAACAATTAGTTTCTTCTAACGATTTCTATTCAATATTCACAGTTTAAATGCGTTAAAGTCTCATTCTATATTCTTGCCGTTCTAGCCTAAAAAGGATTCCACAAAAAGAAACGTGACTCATTCATCGATTCACAGTCCAAATCCTTAAAGTAACTAGAGCAGCATGTTAAATCCATATGGTCCATTTATGTCATGAAGGCAAGTGAATAATCGAAAGCAGCAAATCGAATGAAATTCACTCCGCCCCCAAACAAGAAGCCTTTCTCATATCTTCATGAGCAACACATTAACCCTAACCCTAACCCTAACTAAATATCAAGCATCAAAATAGACAACAAAACAATGGATACTTGCATTCTGTATAATGGACATAATACTCATAATCATTAGGCCCACCGCAATTCATTCTTCGGCGGGAGAAAGAGATAAAGGAGAACAAATGAGAAAGTAGAGAAGAGATTAGGGTTTTGTTGGTAGGCCAGAAGAGAAGAGAACGAACGAGAAGGGCGGCAGCATAAAGAGTAAGGTTGTAGGACCTAGTGAAAAAATCCCGCTAACATTACTTTTGCCTCGCTTAAAATTTTAAGGAAGTCAGCAAGGGGATACCTCTCGTAAATCTTGAGAAAATTTATTCCGAGCTATTTTTGCGAGAACCATTTGCTCATAATTTAATTTTTTTATTATATAATTAATAATAATTAATATTATTAAATATAAAAATAATAATTTAATTTAGTTAATTTAAATAATAAAAATTTAATTTATTTAATTTTTGCTAAAAAATATATTAACTAAATTTACTAAATTAAATATAAATAAAATTTAAATATTAAAAATTAAAATTATATAAAAATAGTTAAAATATAATTATATAATTTTTGCTAAATTAGCGAGGATTAAGTCCTCGCTAAATTATTCATATATCAAATGCCAAGCTATTTAACCATTAGTGAGAGATTTATTCTCGCTAATTTAGCGAATATTTGTTTCTCACAAAATTATCTAGGATTAAGTTCTCATTAAATTATTCATATATCAAATACCAAACTATTTAACCGTTAGCGAGGGATTTATCCTCTCTAATTTAACGATAATTTATTTCCCGTAAAATTAACAAGGATTAAGTTCTCGCTAAACGGTTCACATATCAAATGCCAATCTATTTAACCGTTAGCGAGAGATTTGTTCCGACTAATTTAGCAAAGATTTATTTCTCACAAACTTAGCGAATATTAAGTCCTCGTTAAATGGTTCATAACTCAAATGCCAAACTATTTAACCGTTAGCGAGGATTTATTTCTCACAAACTTCGCGAGGATTAAGTTCCCGCTAAACGATTCATATATCAAATACAAACTATTTAACCATTGGCGAGGGATTTATTTTCAATAATTTAGCGAAGATTTATTTATCACAAACTTAGAGATGATTAAGTCTTCGCTAACGGTTCATATATCAAATGCCAAAATATTTAACCATTAGCGATGAATTTTTCCTCGCTAATTTAGCGAGCATTTGTTTCTCGCAAACTTAGCAAGGATTAAGTTCTCGCTAAATGGTTCATATATCAAATGCCAAACTATTTAATAGTTAGCGAGGAATTTGTCCTCGCTAATTTAGCGATGATTTGTTTCTCGCAAATTTAGCGAGGATTAAGTCATTTCTAAACGGTTCGTATATTAAATGCCAAACTATTTAGCCGTTTAGGATTTCTTTCTTGTAAACTTAGTGATGATTAAGTCCTCGATAAATGGTTCATATATCAAATGCCAAACTATTTAACCGTTAGCGAGGAATTTGTTCTCGCTAATTTAGTGAGGATTTGTCTCTCACAAAATTAGTTCTCGCTAAACAGTTCATATATCATTCTAGCCATGAATTAAGATTTAGCGAGAGTTTTGTGCTCGCAAAATCATCCCTATTTTTTGCTCTAAAATTTTGACACCCAAAATTAGCTACAACAAAAATTATTTATCGTTAACTTGTCGTAAAATCTATTTTCTCACTTACCCCTAACAATATTTGCGACAAAAATCATTTTTCGTCGCAATGTTATCGCTAAACGGTACATTTGGCAACAAATTTTATTATCTTTGCTAATTTTCATCGCTATTCTTTTTTTTTTTTGTAGTGAAAGTGAACCTGGTATTTATAGAGAGTATAAAGAGTCACATAAGAAGCTTATTTTGGTGTTAGAGCAGACTGACGGTAATGTGATGGTCCACAGACAGCAAATTTGATGGAACCGTATGTCAGAGGGCTTCCGTATGGAAGAAACTCATCTTGTCCAATCAAATAGCCTTGATCGGACAAATATCCCGCATTTGAGTGTCTTTGTGAGAAGCCTCAGGTGTTTTTGGGCCTACGCAAGGCTGGATTTCCTGAGGAACACCTTTTGGGCTGAGCTTTGTTGGAGAATAATATTGAGCGTTATCAAGTATGACAGTAATCCTACCAAAAATTCAGCAGCATCCCACTTAAGAAAGTTCAGCAAATTCTCACTCGATGAACTATACTTAAAAAACTTCATCCTACCAATGACTCATCTCTTTCACGCAATCTCTCGTTCTTCTCAGCCACTATCATCATCGATAACAAAACCCAATTCAATTAATATCAATTATTGAAAGACCAAGAAGTTCCATTAATTTAGAAAGAACCAACCGATACAAATTACCATTTACCCCCAGATATCAAATACAAACTTCAATCTAACTTCTATTAAAGCCAAATTTCGATGCTAATTATTTTTAATAGTTTAATCACGTAAGACATAAACTGATAAACACTTATGATAAAGCCTCTCATTTTCTGTAAAGGATTCAACTTTTCTTCACTCCTAACATGGGTTAGATATTTTGGATGTCAAATGGTTATTATTTGCTTTTTCATAATCCTTTTTCACTCTTTTACGTATCTTACTATAAATAGTCTTACAGTCAACTTAACACTCAACCTAAAAATTCATTATAATATATGGTCTAACCTTCAGCAAACATTCCAATTTAAGCAGTTCATCCATAAATTCCAATAAATCAATTATTTTTAAAGGTCAAAAGCCACGAATAATACCAGCATATTTTGTTAGCATAGAAGGAATTATGGACTAATTGCCCAATTCAAATGAAGATTAATTAATTGTTAGACTCTAAAGTGTAACATTTTTAAGTTACAAATTAGATTGAAAATTATGTGAAGAGGTTGGGAATAAATTAATTAAGGTTTAGTAACAGCCCTTCTTCTAAAGTAGCAGTGCAACAATTAAAAGCAATATTTTAATTTAACTCAAAGTTGCTAAAACACCGTCCTATAAGTTATAAGCCCTCGTTCGTGACATCATATAAGTGACGGTCTGAAGCGCTCGCCGCCAGCACTATAATCATGTTGATGTGGAAGCCACCTCAAAAACAACCAGTAAAAGTAAAAAAACATGGCATTAAGAGTCGGCCGGAAAACTGCATGAGAACTTCCTTTCTCCCTTCGTTTTTCATTGTCCCTCTCGATCATCTTTATAATCCACCAACCAAAAACGATTCCTAGTTTTTCAAGTTTAATGTCAAGACTAAAATTGCGATTTCCCCTCTTCCTTCTTAATCTTTTTTTTTTCTTACAAGTTTAATGTTATAATATTTTACTAATTAATTTGATTTGTAAAAGTCCAAATATTCTTCTTTTTGTTAACTATCTAAAATTTATTTTTCCTTTCTGAAACAGTACACCTCTCTCTTTTAAACTTTATAAATAAATTATGAAAATGATTAGAGATTTATGGAATCTTGTCAATGTATTAACAAAAATAATTAAAAAAGAAAATGGACAAGTGGGAGTGTGTGTCCACAAACAGACTAACCAGAACAGGGCGTGGGCATGGCAAGTAAGATACAAAATTAGGATAATTATGCCACTTCATCACCTTGAAAAGGTTGAATATCCAATCTAACTTGTATAAAACTCAAATTTAACTAACTGCATACAAAGAATTCTATAAGACCCAAATTAGTATGGCTAAATTAAAGTTTATCAGTCAAATTTAGTATCATTAAACTGAGCCTTCTCCAGTTAATGATTAACGGGTCTTAAAAGTAGTATTTGTGTTTCCAAGTGCGGTGCAAATTTGAGCAAGAAAAGCGAAGAGATAACCTAAGAAGGAGAAGAAAAAATCTACAATTTTCACTCTGCGGAAACGGCGGTGAAGGCGGTTTCCCATTGCCATCCGGCTCATCAATCTAGCTTTAACCTCCACCCAACTGTCCGGTCGGCAGCTCATTATCACTTCAAGAGTTGGAAAATGCACCACCGGTTTTGTAACTATTTGTAATTTTTCTCTATTGCGCTTTTGTTTGTAAGTTATTGATCGTGATCTTAACCCTAATTAATTAGGTTCAATTATTGAATTTTGTCGCCATGGATTATTGGTGCGCCTACTGATTTGTTTCGTGGGATTTACTGTAAATGGCAATTTGTATATTTACGTGGAGTAAATGTTCTACGCTTCTCTTTCGCGCGACAACACGCGCATTTGACAAGTCAGCAACTGCACCCTACATTGGCGCGCATTTTACTATCTCTCACGCTGGCCAGCATTCCTCATCAGCAACCATCACAAACATTGCCGTCAGCCAGCTTCCGAAGTTTCCAACTATTTGTGGCTTTTTTTCTCCGAGATTCGACCTCTTCCCAATCTGCTACAGGTTTTACATTTTTTTTTCTGTTATACATCAACTATTTGTCGCTTCACGCCGCAGCTGTTCATGCAGGCACTAGAATCCTTGAGTTCTTTGTTCCAATCTTGTTTTCCCTTGAGAATTGTGTTTTGATGCTTTCGTTTATCTGCTTGTTTCTGTATATAGTCATTGTTTGATGTAGGAATAGGCTAATCAGCCAGTGAAAAGAACACGAATTGAATAGTGTATAAAAACTGGACATTGTTGTTCCCTCAATATAGATTTTTCATTCATATCATTATCAGGAGACTTTTTTTTTTTGCCTGTTTAGTGCTTCTTATTTGGTTATGGACCCTATACAAAACAATTTAACTGAAGAGACTGTACATTTTATGGCTTGGTCTCTGTGCCTTGAATTTCACCTCTTTGATTGTCGGTTGGTTCCTTTTAGTGTTTGGATTTGTATCTACCTAAAGGTTCTTAAATAGTATCTTAATATTTCTTTAAAACCGTTTTATCCATTAACTTCAGCAAAAAAGGGTGCTCAATGCGTAACTATATATATGGGTAGGACAGATGCAGGTAAAGATGGTTAGTTGTAAAGGGATCTGGGATATGCACAGGTAGTTCAATATTAAACAGGTTCAGGAATAGATAGGGCAGTTTTTACTGCAACCCTACCTGCTGCTATCCCTGACAACTATACCTCCCAAACCCAGCCATTTGAGTGTATCTTGTGTTTTTCCGTTGCTTGTTTCTTGTTACTATTTAAGATCGGATGATACATTATTTTGAAAGTTCTAATCTTTTCTGTTATTAAAATTCTTTTCTTAAGAAATGCTTTTCTCATATCTCTTTGCCAAGTTCTTTTTTCTACTCTACTTTTATGGTCCTTTCTGTTTTTGTATTCACCTGCGAAGATGGATGCATCACAGAATGCAGTTGGAAGTGGTGGCAATGGTATGTTAACTAAGCAAAGGAATGATACAACAGGAGGAACACCAGCTGATGACCCAAAGCAGAATCTGAATCAGGTTATCAACTCCACTCAGAAGTCGTCATACCTCCTTCACCAGCTTTACCTAACTGTTTCTTCCTTCAACAGTGCCTCCCAGCTGCCACTCCTCCAATGCCTGTACATTGCTTTCGAAACTATTGTTTTCCTTTTTCTTATAATATTTTTATTCATGAATGCATTTATTTGATTGGGAACTAGGAATTTATTTTGGCCTGAGAAGTATTTTAAAATTTGGGTAAGATCTTTTGCAGCAATAGTCATGTAAGGGAGCTAGATAATGTGGATATATTGTCAGATAAGTGCAACATTCACGTTCCCATGGAGGTCTTTAAGTGAGTCTATCTTTTGTTCTTGCTAATCATACAGATTGAGTTAGTGTCACTTGGCATGAAATAGTCAGTCTATTGCTTCATGCTTAGTTTGATTGATTATGGGAAGAACCCAGATGAATTTACTCGGGATGTTATAAACAGCTGCATTGCAAAAAATAAGGTCTAATACAGGACATTAGTTTCTCTCTCAACTATTTTTGGGTAATATTTTGGCTCTTTTGGATTGCTTTAGCTGTATTTGAAATTCATCATTTATCTTTTTGATGTTACTGAGTTTACGCAAACATCTTTTGAAGGAACTCGAGCAGGCTTTTCCAGATGAGGTTGCATCATATAGGGAAATATGAGCAATAGCTGCTGCGGTAAGTTATTATCTACTGAATTTGAATGGTTCTCTTCTCTCTCTAGAAGTATCTCACTGTACCTGAACTGAACATATTTTTCTGCTCTCTTCCATATTGTTTTGATTAATTAGCTATTTCTTGTTTTGGCTTACTTTACTGAGGATAATCTGTTCGATAGAAGACTGTGTAGGTTATGTAAGAAGATTGTCCTTGTACATATGTAGAGTCAGATTTCTGAAGAATAATGACTCTTTTGATTGCTGAAGAAAATTAGTGATATTGTGGTCTTTGAATGAGAAATGGACAGAAGTATATGATCAACATGTACATTGCTGTAGCATATTTCTTAAATATGAGTGTCACAAGTTCATTATTAGTTATAGATTATATTCACTAAGGTATGCGATTGTGTACTCTGAATTTTAAAGCTGTAACATAGTCATAGATCAAGTTACTGAATCAAAGTTAGACAGACACTTACTGCTATCGGCACGTAGGGAAGTGGTGGTGGTAAATTCAATTGAGCGAGTGTTAAAGGAATCCTGCATTCGCTGAAAGATTTCTATTTTGAATTTAAAATATCCTGCAAACCAAATTAACTTGGATCAGTGCACTAAAAAAATTGAAACAGTATCATATATATTCTTACTAAATTTAATTCAATCACATATATTCTTACTAAATTTAGATATTGACCACGTACTTTTCTATTCACGATATTTTTTACTTTTTTTAACCGTTAGATCGGTACTGTTTAGATTAAAAAAATGGAAGCACAGCAGGTTTTTTCTAAATTTGCAAGGCTAAGCAAATAAATCTGTCCAGCTATCTGATTTGTTAGCCATTCACCATTGATCTCATTCTCTAAAATCTTGTTAATTTTGTTATGTTACCAAATTTGTTTAGGTTTTGCCATTTTGAGAAGGCTTAATATATAAAAAGCCCCCTCATGTTGGTCCTTTTGTCATCCAGGCCTAGGGGTGTGCAAAAATCGACCTGATCAATCCAACCAACTCGAACCAAACCGACACATTGGGGTGGAATTAGTCGGTTTGTTAGGGTCGGTTCGGTTATTATAGTGGGTATTAATTGGATTTCGGATCGGGCGAAGCCCGAACAACCCGAATTTTTAATATATAAATAAAAAATTATAATTTCTCTACAATATTAATTAATATATAATATATATTTAATGTAATTTTGAAATTGTTAGTTTGTTGTATTTTTAAAATATTTTTTATGGTATTTAATATTATTTATTTGTATAATTAATTTATAATTTTAATTTAAATATGTAAATTAAAAAAATAATTTCTGATTGTTCGGATCGGGTTCAAAAAATATCAAATGAGAGCCCAATATTTATATGAGATCGGATCGAATGAAGAAAATATATAAATTTTATGTTTCGGATCGGGTTCACCCGAACAATGCACAACCCCTATACAGGCCTATTGTCCCAATTAAACAACTAAAACATGTATAGTAAACACCACCTATTAGACATATTTCAGCAATTCAATTAGCGCCGGGTGTCCAAACTTGATGTGTAAAAGCCACTTTCAATAGCCAATGAAAAAGCACCACGCGGCATTAGTTAAAAGCGGAAAACAACTAACAGCTAATTGAACAAGTGAAAGAACAAATATCAGCTTGAAACCAAATTTCGATATGATATGAAACCAGAAAAGCGTTTGATGAGAGATTATGCTAAACTAGAACTAGCAATTTTTTATACGATCTGAATATATACAAAAGTAGCCAAGGAAATCAAATGGAATAAATTTGAATGATCCAAAAAATTTTAAGGTCGAATTTAATTCAAAATTGAAATTTAAAAAATTCATCTGAAAATATATCAAAATACTTATTCAAATTTGTAATCCAATTATTTTTATATAAAAATTGATTTAATTGAAAGAAACAAGTTTGTACCAACAAAAAAAAAAAGTGAAATAAAAAATAATAATTTAGTAACGTAAAGTGTATACTATATTTCACGATTTTTAGTCTTTGCATATTTTATTTCTTGATATTTTTTCGATTCATATCCTAATTTGTTGCTCATAGTTTATTCACCATCTTTCGTCACTGCATTCTTCAATCGTGCTCTTTCGAATTTTCTTTTTTCAAATTATTGAATCTCAAATTTAGAAAAAATATCTTATTCCCTTCTCTAGTAAAACTTTCTATAATTACCGTTCTAAAATTTAATTCCATTCATTTTTTCTTCTACCAATCGAGAGGAAGAGGTAGCGTAGAAGTAGAAACAAGAAAAAAAGAAAAGAATAGAGTTAAGGGTCGGTTTGGTTTTAGCAGTTTTTGAATACTGAATATTGAACAAATATAATCGAATTCCTATTTTAAAATTGAATTGATTAAACAAATTAAAATATAATGTATTTCTTTTAATTTGGCTCAGTTCTAGTTCAATTTTAATTTTGGTCCAATTTTGCTCGGTTCTAACTATAACTCGGGATCTAACTCGAAAAAAAAGTAACCTATAATCGAAAATGATGATATAGAAAATTCAAAATTAAAACAAAACTCGAAGTTATATGAATCCGTTCAATCATATTGCCAAATCTATAATAAACCATAAAATTTATTAGATTACTAGTAGGATATAAATTAAAAATTATAATATTCTATCTCTCAAAAAATAAAAGAAATTATAATATTCTAATTAGGATTAAATATCAAATTGTGCATAATCTGATTCATTTTTTGCTTTTACTTAGCTCTGTTGTGGAAATAATGGCGACCATCTTCTTTAAATCTTGTAAAGTTTCTGGAAATTACATGGACTATTCTGAATTACACTCTTTTCACTCCCAATAATGTTATTATCAAAAAAAAAAAAATTGCACAGTTGTTAAATTCTACTTTTAGGGGCTGTTTACTTGTAGAAAACAAACCCTGTTTTCTAGAAAAATTTCCTATAAAAAATAGAAAATAGAATATTATGTTTACCTAACCTAATTTTCCTAAATTGAAAATAGAAAGCAACTTTTATAGTTTTCTAAAATATAAAAGGATTTAGAGAACTGCTTTTACATGTTTTCCAAAAATTTTCTTTTCCATGGAAAACACGGCATTTTTTTCAGAGACGACGTATAAGTGCCGTTCTTTGTATCCCATCTCGTGCTCTAACTAATTTTTCTTCTCCTGATCTGATCAATATATTATGGCGATTAATTCTCTTCTTAGATATCAAAATCATTTCTCCTTATTTATCTCAACCAAATTGGATTGCTGCAATCCAAATAAAATTTGAAATGATTCTCTTGATTCATTTGTATCTATTTATGCTGAATTTTTGATATTTGGGAGACAATTTCTATCTATACAGAGAAAATTTCATGTATGTTTGCCCTTTTCTCTTCTCAGTGTAATTTTTTTGTGCTATCAAAATTCCAATATTCAGTTAGGTTTAGCTGAAATTTAATTCTTGAGGTTTTAATCTGATGGCTCTGTATTGCTATCACCTAGCTGGCTATCTATTATATGCTTCTGTTGCTTTGTTTCACATGTAGGCGAGGTTTTTCATTCTTTGCTCCTCTGTTTTTCTCCATGCATTTTTATCGATTTAGGGGTTTTAGACTCTTTAGGTGCTTTTTTTTTTGGGTTTTGACCAAAACTAGTCTCTTGGATTTGATCTCCTCTGCTCAGTTGTTGCTTATATCTCAAACTTAATTTACTTTTTTTTTCATATAAGTATATATTTGTTAAACTCATTTTTTTTAAATGGAAATAATTCTGCTCTTGTATGGTGTTATATGAAGTATTGAATTTGAGATTACCACTTTACAATATACCTCGGTATTTTCTTGTTTGAATTTTTCTTCTTTACTTCTTTAAGCAATTTTCTTTTTGGTTACGTGTGTAGTTATTGAGAATTTGGCATTTCTGGCAGCTCTCAGTTGTTTTGGAAGCATCTTGTCTGGTTCTTTCCATCGACTGACTTCTGGGTTGGGTCTGTCCTAATAATTAATTAGCTTATGGGATTTAATTCTGCTATTGTTTAATATTCTCTCCATCTACTTATTGAAGAATGACGACTTGATTCATCTGATGTTTTATTTCTTTCATATGCACTGTTTTGTATGAATATGTTATTTTGCTTTCAGGCTATTATCTTTGTGTATAGCCCTATTTTGTTTTTTGTTGCAATCTTAGCTGACTCGAACTATTATTTTCTGTCTTTCTTTGGCTACCTTTTTTGGCTCTTTTGGTAGCCAATTGATAATATTACTCTTTTTGCTTATAAAAAAAAAAAGTTATTGAGAATTTGGTATTACTACACATTGTGTTCATCATTGATTAATATATATCACTTCCTCAGCTTTTTGATGAAGTGTAATACACCTGTGTTTGTTCTTCACCTAACTACCTTATGATATTTTCTAGCCAGCAGCTCATTTGAAAGGTGTATGTTTCAGTAATTTATTTTATGTTGATTCTTGTTACAGGTTCGTGTTGTTTCAGACTATGGCTTGTTAGTGCTGAACTCCATATCAGGTACTTTCAATTCTTCTAATTTCAATATTTATCTACTATATTTTTGCTTTGTTTTTTAGTGAATGCTTATTTCTGTTGAATGCTTTAATTTTTATTTGATGAAAAGTGTGGTATGTATAGGTCTGTATTGTTCTTGTAGAATCGTGGCATCTCTTTAGACATTTAAATTTCTCTTCGTCAAAGGTGGAGAGTTTAGGATATAATCCAAATACATCTGTTCTAAGAAAATTCGGGAAACTCTGTGAACATCAGCTCAAGATTTCAGGTTATTCATTTTTTTTAATTGCTGTTCACATCAGATGTTCGGTGGATTTACTTGTTGAAAACATAGTTAGTGATTTAGTTTTACTCTAATTTATTGTAATAAATTAATAAGGAAGATTTTTATGTGAAATAACATAAGAAATATAATAAATAAGGTTTTTATTTGCATATCATACTGCAGTGATGCATAGAACTCGAAATATAAGACATTGAACACAATTTAGATGTTTATATGTAATTTGCTCTTTGAGTGCCACCTCCTATTCATTGACATCAATTTTACGAAATAGCTAATGGATAAAACAATAGCTTTGAAGGCTTGGGGATGTGTCGGGTTGATTGACTAAGAATGTATCTAGCACTAATTGGGAAGATTGTTTAAATTTGTGAATTTGGTAAGAGTTTGTCTAACTACTTCCTTTCTATTTCTAACTTTGTTGACTTAATGAATGGGAATAGATGGATATTTACTAGTAATTGCAGTGTGATTGGTTTACTAGTTGATTTCACGAAAGGGAATAGATGGATATTTACTAGTAATTGCAATGTAATCTCATAGAAAAAATTAGATTGTATAAAGAACTCTAGCAGTAAAAGTTCATGCTTTTGTGTCGCCCAATTAAATGACAGTTGTTGTAAGGCCCCTAACATGACCCTAAATTAAATTGCATATTTTTGAATGAAATTTTTATTTGATTAAGATTAAATTAAATGAGAATTTTGTGTAATTATGGGTCAAGGGGGTAAATTATCATGTTATTATGTTAATTGCATGAAAATAAAATTTAAGAGTATGGTTAAATATTAATTGAGGGTACAATTGAAGTAAAAATGTATTAATTTGGGGTAATTTTGTAATTTCGGAAATTTAGGGATCCAATGTGGATAGAAGCATATATTGAGAGGTCAATTTAAAAGGTGAAATTAATTGATAGGTCAATGTATGAAAAGAATTAAAAGGAGGGGATTAAAGATTATCATGCAAAGAATATATAGGTAAGAGTGTGACATGCAATTTTTAGGGGGACCAAAAGAGAACTTTTTCACCCCTTTATAAAGGCTTAACTCTTGCATGTGGGAGAGAGAAATGCATTGGTTGGATGGAGAGGAGAGTGGGACGGCAATAGGGAGGAGAAAATTTCAGATTTTTGCTTCTTCTCTCATATCTCAATTCTCTCTTCCTAATCCTTGCATGCATGAGATCTAATAAAGAAGTATAGGTGCAACAAATTAAAGGTAATTAATCATCTGAATTTCTTCTTCTTTTTCTTCTTCTTCTTCTTCTTCTTCTTCTTCTTCTCATTTTGGTGGAGGTAAATGTTGAATAAGGTGCTGGAAATTTTAATTGATGATGATGATGTTTGTGAAGGAGAAGAGGAGGGTAGAAAGAGTAAAGGAAAGGAAATTGCAAAGGGTTAAAGACATAGGAATTTTCGGCCAAGGTATGAAAATTTAGGGATGTTCATATGCATGTAATTTTTTGCTGTACATGATGAGTTGACTTGAGTTTTGAATAATTTGTTGAGCATGAGAGATAAAGTTGCATTTGAAACCTTGATAGGGTTTCTTTGACCTAGTAATGGAAATTCTATTGTAAATTGAGTTAGAGACCTCAAAATGAACCAATTAAAAATTTTATAGTTAAATGAGACATAAACCTACAAAATTGTAGAGGGACCAAGCTTTGATTCTGCCTCTAACTAATTTTTATAATTTATTGAAAAATCAGGTGAACTGTTAATGTAGATTCTGGAACAGCTTGTAATTAAATTGAGATAACTTCGTGTACAATGATCAGAATGATGCAAAGTTAATTTCTATAGAAAATATACTTTTATATCTACAATTCTTAAGAGAAATATAAGCTTAAATCTGCCTCTAAGTACACGGAATTTAGGGTTGAATCCGGACTAGTCCCCTGGACTGCTCATAGAAACAGAATTTACAATAATGGACATAACTTTTTGTAGAAATGTTAAAATGCTAGAAATAAAATTCTGGTAAAACTATAGACATGAAAGTCTAACTTTGATGAAGAAATTTTGGTCTAAATCCCTGTCAATTTTACGTTATGAATTTTTCTAAGTGATAGCCCATATTGTTTTGGTTCTATGAACAGCCTATGGTATTTTTCAAATAACTCGAGCTATAGGTCAGATATTAAGATGAATTTTGATGCTCTGGAAACTAGACACATAGGGGGATAAAATTGTAGAAGATTATTTTGCCTAAAAATGACATCTTTCATTTCAAATGTGGCTCACAAATCGAGTCCAGAATGCTGCCCTGTGAAGATTTTTGTGATACCTTATTATATGACTTTTTAATTAATTGAGATAAATAGTTGTTTATGTGATAGTAAAATTAAATTGGATAGGGCATGTAATATGACTATCAATGAAGGATTTATATGCATACATATACATTTGTGTGTGTACATAAATAAAGATTCGTGATGAAACTATCTAACCTATACATGTAATTAGATTTGTACATGATTGTCATATGCCAAATTTATGTATACAAATGTAATCCTATGACATAAAAGTGCATATTTTGACATGTATCTATGCTATGAAATAGGGAATATAATAGTATGACCATGACATATGTATATGCCCATATGGAAACATGTCGATATATGTATAGCACATGATTTAAATAATGATAAAGGTATACATATTGATATACATGCTTATAAGAATAAGCCTACTATATGCGGATGTACCTACAGATATGTACATTTATGATTATGTATATGAGTGTATGAGCATGTAATTGACCTATGAGATAGAAAATGCTTTAGCATGACTATGAACATGTGAGATGCTTAATGAGAACATGTTCAAGTATATGATGTGATGATTATATGTCATGCCTATATGTCGTGATGCAAATTTTATAGTCCACGGATTGGATGAGCTACATGTATAACTTGTTATATGAAATGTGCATATATCTGTCTATGCACTAGAGAACTTATAGTTTTACAAGACTTTATATATGTGCAAATAGTATACTATGAATACAGTTTTGATATGTGAATTGAACATGAATATAGTTCTGCCTGCAATAGAGTTTAGATGTGGATAAATAGGTGCCTATAGGGAAAATTGCAGCTGCCATAGTTTGGTCCAATTTGGTCTAAAGTATGTTTGATCCCGTTTGGATCATGAACAGCCTCGTTTGGATTATTAGGCGATCCCGTTTGGGTCTGCTTGACCGGTCTAAAGTATAATTTGGCCCCGTTTGGGTCTATAGATCCGATATCTTCAAATATCCCTCATTTTGATACCGAAGTGTATCGACAGTTCCCGTTATCCACTGATAAAACTAAAGCAGGCTAAACTTTATTTACAGTAATGATCATAATTAATCAGTTAAAATTTATCTTACTAAAGATCGTTATTGTGGATCATATTGTTGGTTTGTCCATAGAAATTTGTGCTTCATTTGAATATGTTCACATGAAAAGTTGTCATCTATATGAATTATGAAAATGGAAATATTTGATACTCTCTTGGGTATAATGTTTATGTACATGAAGATATGCTTTAAGCTTTAAGGTATTTGTTATTATTGACATGTTATATATATATATATATATATATATATATATATATATATATATATATATATATATATATATATATATATATATATATATATATATATATATATATATATATATATATATATATATACTGTATGTGTATTTTGATGACCGTTGTGAGTGGTCATCTATCTGTAGACATTCCCCACTAAGCTTTATAGCTTAGCACGAGTTATTTATCCGTGTAGGTTCAGTTATCAAGACTTTTGCTCAGGGACGATCTCTGCATCAGGAAGGGCCAACTACAAACTGTTAAATCTTGATGTAGGATGTTTTTTTTTTGTATTACTATCATGAGTTTTGTATTATAGCAAGTTATCTTATAAATATGTATCTAACCCATGCGAAGTGTTGTAACTCACTAGTAGTAAAGCTAAGAAAGAGTATGTGTGCATGTGATATACATAAAGTAGTTTTCATATTGTACAGTATGCATGATTCTAAGTATGAAATGCAAAACAGAAATAGACTTGTAGCACGTATATAGGTATATGAAACAGTATGACATGATTAATGGTAATATGATGGTTAAGCGAATATTTACTATAAGCATAATTAATAGTATTTAATTAATGAGTTAAATAGGGTATCTGTATAGGGGTGCTACAGTTGTAGAGTTCTCTTGCCCTGTTTCTCTCAAGTGAAAATCAAAGTCAGTCAGCTGTTGTTGAAATTTGCAGTTCTGATTATCTTAGATCAAAATTACTTTTGATGTGCCTACCGCATATAAACAAGAAATTGCTGCTTTATTGACCGATATAGTTTGGTGTTAGTTTTTGATATACGTATCCTTGTACAGTGTAGCCGTCACAATTTGAATGTGGTCAGTATGTTGCTAGTTTGCTTTTCTTGAATATATGTATGTGATTTGATAGAATGTGTTGTGATTGTTTGGCATTATATATATGGTTCACTTGATAAACATTATACACACACGTACATTAGCTTTTATATTTCTTTTCCAAATATTAAATCTATTAATTCTGGTACCTGTAAGCTTATTAAATGCTTTTTTTTTTTTAAATATCTTACCTTAAAAAGTATGCTAATAAATTTGTTGAGTGCTTGTGTTGGCTTATTAAATGCTATGTTTTTTTTTAAATATCTTTGCAGATGCCCTTCATCAAAAAGTTTCTTTACTATAAATGGTATTTGAAATAGTGTCTCTTTTGCTTGTTGGTACTAGTCTTAGCAGAATCTTTTTACCACCTTTACTTATGATTTCTCTTGGTTGTTTTTATTTATAAAATGGTAGCTAGGTTTCCTTATTGAGGAAGTTCATATACTTTCCTACTGATGTATATGTAGCGTATATGTATGTTACAAAAGAATTCTACGTAAAGATAAATATTGGCTAAGAAAAATGAAGTAAGAATGCTATTAATTATCATTTTTTATCGTATTTATTTGGATTCTTAGTATATTTAATTAAAAGCGAGTCATTAAGTCTATCAGCTCTGCTACTCACATTATTTAATGATATTGATATATATTTATATCATAGTAGTAGCAACAGAGCATGATAACACACTAAACATATGCCGATCACACCTATCATGATTATCTAATGTTGCCATGCAGAGGACATCATTTCTCAAGACAAAGAGTGCAATAAAAAGTTAAAATTCTCAGCACAAAAGCTTCGACTTTCTTGCTTGAAAGAGATCAGTTCACCAATCACTTTTGACTCTAAATTTTGTTCTTATAGAATTGATTGACATATTTCTTGTTATTTTTTAAATTCTCAAATATGTGCTTACAATATATTTAAAATTTTTTATGCTTCATAAAATGTAAATTTTGTTATATATAGATAATTAGATGGGGGGAAAAGAATGAAAATGGTGAAGAATCGAAAGATTGGTCTGACAGTAATAAACTCGCTTTTTTAAATATTTTATATGAAAGAGTTAAAAAGGATCCAAATGGTATGCCATCTTTTAAACCATCAGATTGACAAGAAATTGATGACGAATTGTATATAACAGTGGGAGAGAGATGTGGTATTGAAAAGATAAAGGAAAAATACAATCGTCTTCAATTGAAACATTGACAATTTGCTGAATTATTGGAGCATACCGGGGTAACTTATGATTCATATTCAAATACCGTATTTGCTGTTGAAGATATTTGACAAATGTTTTACAAAGTAAGGATATTATTAATTGAATTTTTTAATTATTACTTTTTCACAATAAGGTACATATTACTAATATAAATATTTAAAATGCTTTTTAAATTAAATTACAGAAGCACAAGAATTTTAAATCAATTATTTAAAAATAGATGCAAGCATTATGATCTATTGGGTCAAATTTTTAGTAAATCTATTGCTACTGGGCATCTGCACCATGCTTCTATACAAGTACCTTATGATTCAGATGATAAGCATCAAATTGAAGAAGAATTTCTTCAAATGGGCATTCATCATGGATCAGATGGAGAAAAAAATGGTGCTTCAAGTTCAAAAGATAAGTGAGGTTCTACCGATTATAATCCTAGCTCTAATAGAGCTAAGAAAGAAATCAAATTTGAAAAATTGGATTCATGTTTGGAAATGTAGGCTGCTTGTTTAAGTGCTAGAGCCGAAAAAGAATTAGCAAAAGCCAAAAAATATAAATTTGAAAGCAATCAAGTTACAAGTGCTGAAGCTGATCCATATTCTATAGAGGCATGTATGAATATTTTGGAAGAAATGGAAGATATTTCTAGTGCTGCTTATAACAAAGCACTGGAAAAATTTGTCAATCTAGAATGGAGAAAAATGTTTGTCTTAATGCGTAACAATAGAAGAAGAGATTGGATTGAAAGTTTATGTAAATGAACATTCAATATTTTTTTAATTATATTATGTCTTATGGCTTAATTATTAAGCTAAATTTTGTTATCTAAATTTTTTGAATAAATATATATAAGTTGTTTGTTTTTATTTTTTATTTGTTTATTTTATTTTTTCCTTAAATATATATATATATATATATATATATATATATATATATATATATATATATTATTGATACAGCATTTATGGATCAAAATTGTCATCAAAATCAAGTATTAGTGTATTCAACGAGTAGTGATAGTTCTAGTAGTGATGATGATGAAGATATTTTAGATTTACTTTTAGTTAGATTTTTTATGTCTCGAAATTTTATAGAAAGGGTTCCTTGCAGAACTTTAATATTTAGTAGAAAAAATTATATTCTTAAAGTTCTTATAGGAAATCCAACTAGGTGTTATGAAGGATTTCGTATGGCATCACATGTATTTATAAATTTATGTGAAAAATTAAAATTGATGGGTTTATTAAGAGATAAAATGGATGTTAGCGTAGAAGAAGGAGTGGTGATGGGTTTGTCAGTTTTATATCATAATTTTCATCAAAGGGTTATAACATAACGGTATCAACATTCACTTGCTACTATTCATAAATAGTGTGAGATGGTGATTAGAGCATTGGCTACTTTAGGTACTCACTTGATTAAACATGTGAATAGATTTCCTGTGCAGCCAGAAATTCAAAATAATTCCAGATGGTATTCATATTTTAAGGTAAGATAATATACTATTAAAATATTATTATTTTATTATTTTAATTATTATATTAACACTACATATATATACAATATTAACTTTAAGTTAAATATTCTTCTTTTGTCTGGTTAAAAAATGCATAAGTGCAATAGATAGTACTCATGTGACAGCTTGGTCACCGGCTTCTAAACAAAAGATCTTTCGTGGTAGAAAGACAACACTTGTGACTCAAAATATTATAGTCGTATGTTCTCACGATATGTTATTTACATTCGTGTACACTGGATGGGAAGGGACAGTAAATGATTATAGAGTATTTTTTGATGCATTGACAAGACAAGAAAATATTTTTTCTCTTCCAAGTAGTGGCAAGAGTTTTATTATCATTTCTCTCTTAATATTAATTTATGTTATTATCATTTGATTAATATAAATATTAATTTGTAGATTATTATTACATCGTGGATGCTAGTTATTCCAATATACCAGAATTTTTGACTCCATATCGCGGTGAAATATATCATTTAAATGAATTTCATGGGCGAGGAAGAATTATAAGAAAATATGAGTTATTTAATCAGAGGCATTCATCCTTACGTAATGTGATAGAAATAACATTTGGAGTATTAAAAGCTAGATTTTCAATTTTAAAATCAATACCAAACTATCCTTTACGTCAACAAAAGCTTATTCCCATTGCATGTTGCACATTGCACAATTTCATCAGAATGAAAGATAGAACTGATCAGCTGTTTACATTATATGGTAGAGAAGATTTGACAATGCTTGAAGAATTCACCGCCAGAGTGCAACAAGAGGATATTACTATTGATTTATCCCAACAAATGTAAATGAAAATAGTTAGAGAGACAATTGTTGATCGATTGTGGAACGATTATAATAATAATAGAAATTGATTGCATTTTTTTTGTTTACTATCATATTATTTTTAATTCAATGTTCTTTAATTTATAAATATTAAATTTAATTAAATTATTTTAATAAATTTATAATTTAAGTATATATACGTATTATTTCAATTTTAAAAATTACTGTGTGTGTATATATATAATAATAATAATATATAATTTATTTTTTTAATTTAGAAAGCTTTTTCTATTTTTAACAAATGAATATGTTTTTCTATTTTTTCATTTTCTGTTTTTAGGAAAATAATTTTTCATTTATTAACATGTGAACGCATTTTTCAAATTTTTTTCTAGAAAAAAATACTCCAATTTTCTAAGAAAATAGAAAACAGAAAATAAAAAATAATTTTCTGTAAGTAAACGTAATTTTTCTTTTCTCTTTTTTAAATAATTCTAAAAACTATATTAAAAAAAGTGGAGATTAGTGCTTGTCATGCTCTTTGGGTGCATGTAGCACAGTCCTTGTTGACATGTCAACAAAATTTAAGTTGTGTCATCAAACATGTGTTTATTAATTATGTTCTAATTGAGTTTGAATGCTTAATTGGGACAAGGTTAAGTTGAGAGATCCAAATAATAAAATGACGCTAATTGAAGGGCCTAAAGGTAGCAAATGTACGGATTGGATAAATTTGAATTGAATTATAAATGGATCAAAAAATATGGACAATAAATGGGACAATGCCCAAAATGAATTGAATAGATTTGGATCGATCCATAAGTTTAATGCATGTTAGTTTATTTCTCATTGACTCATCCATCTTTATTTTATTTTTCCATCAAAATTATTTCAAAAATTCCTACATATTATAATTAAGATGCTTTTAAAATTTCAACTCAATCGAAAATCATTTTGACAGGCTTTAAGGCACTGAAATATTTTCGGTCAAAAGTATTCAAAAATTTATTTTTTCACTTCTGAAAAGTAATATTCATTATTCTAATATGATCCATGTGATCAGAATAATTTTCGGACGTCCGTAAAATATTTTCGAGCCGGTGAAAGTTAGTTTGATCCAATTTTGATCCGTGACTTATTCTTATTTTTTATTTTTGGAGAACTATTTGACTTCAATTTCAGTTCAAATTATACCATCGAACTCGTCATGAATGATACTTTTTAATGGCAAAATAAAAGTTTTTTTGGGATTTGGTGTCACTATTTATTATCAGAAAGTATTATTTTTGCCGATAATGGTTCAAAGACATTACAAACGGTGAGAGTGGAATGGATAGACAATTTTGAGAGTGAGGGAGGAGAACTAGACTGAGTGAAAGGGAGAGCTCTATTGGGCATCTTATACCAGATCCCATAGTTTAAAAAATTAGATGAATCATTTTTGAATTGGATCAATGTATATTTTTGTCAATTGAATTGGATTTAAATCATTTTTTTAGGCAAATTTAGAAGAAGTTTTGCGTTTGAGCAAATTTTACCAGGCTTAGAAGGGACCTTTTTCATGTATTAAGCTATTTTTATGTTAATTTATCATTTGTTATTTATAGTTAAAACAATAGATCCTGAAGTGGATTAATGAAGGTTGAACACTTATGCTCAAGTTTAATCACAACAATTTTCAGATTTTATGTGGTTATATATATATATATATATATATATATATATATATATATATATATATATATATATATATATATATATATATATATATATATATATAATCTAAAACGTAAGCAGAAAAATTCAAGACAAATAATGGTTTTATTGAAATTATTTTAAATAACACATCAATTTGAAATCTAAAACAATTAAAAAAAAAAAAAAGAACGGGCCTTTGGACCGCAATGCAAATATCAGGAACTCAAATCAATAAGAGTAATTTAGATCTTGTCAAATTAAAAAGAAAAAAATAAAATCAAAAGCAAGGAACTGAAGTGTATAGAGCATCAAAATATCCAAAATCAGTTTAAAAGCAAAAATCCAAAATTTAATCAACAAAAATAAAATACAAAGAATAGAAGAAGAGAAACAAAGGCAAGTCCGAGATTGAGATGATGAGAGCGAGGTGAGAAGGAGACCAGACATGTAACACCAAATACTCAATCACTTAAAAGATTCGAATACCGAATGCTACAACCGGACATAATTTTTTTTTTAAAAGGTCAATTATAAAACTTACTATTTAAAAATATTATTACTTTAGTAATTACTTTTTAATTTATAAAAATATGGGCAGAATTTCCCCAAAACCTTCTAAAACTTTCTTAAGAAAAGTTTTCAAAATACTTCTATTTTGATCTATCCTACCATCTAACTCCAATTCAAACTCCCACGCACAATAGTTTGTCCATTCACCAACATTTCACAACTGAACGTCAATCAAATTATAGCATGGCATATATACATATTTTGTTTGTTCTTAAATATAATTTACAACTTCAATATCAATGAATATTTGCATAAAATTTACATATTTACAATACGGTGTACATGTCGAAATATTTTAAAAGATAACCAAAAGAAAACGAAACTATGCATCCACCTCAAAATTTCTCCACTTTTCTGTTGTAACTCGAATTTTGTTATAAATCTACTTTCTACTATCTCTAAAATTCTTCAACCTACGCGCAAATTTTGTTTAGTGGTATTCAAGCAATTATATTTTTTCATAAATAAAATATTTAAATGGAATATAATTTAAACTCGTAAATTCTCAAATACAAATACCTTTATTCACATTCAACCATTAAACAATAAATCCATTCTATAAAAATTTTAACTTATATAGCCCATGTGTTGATTCATATTTTGCTAAAGAAAAATTTAATTGATGCTGTAATTCAATAAATAATTAACTAACTATCCTCAATCAAAAATTTTTAATTTATTCTCTTAGCATGCATTATTTATTTTCTTTATTTGCCCCAAGTACAACCCACAACACAAAAAGGGGCCACTCATGTGAAGTTCGATGGCTTTCTATCAAACATACAAAGCATTAACGTCAGTTTAAACATCAGCTGCCACCACATCATTCACTTGTATACAATGTTCTTACAGACATTATACACACATATATATATGTATATATAGGTCCATATATGATTAAATTGCTTTTAAATATCTCCACACTAATAATCATAAACCACACATATAATTTTCTATTTCTTTTTGAAGGGTAAATTCTTCCATTAACAGAGATAATATTGTAATTAATTAATTATAGAAAAACATATACATGATCCTAATCAGCGCCAATTTGAAGAGTCGAAAACGGATCATCAACACGTTGGATTTTTTCGTGGGAATATGGTTTTCTTTGTTGATGCTTTGGCTGTTAGAGATGACACCTGATCGTGTCATTGTTGTTCTCACCTTGTGGTTCTTTGGTTAGTATTTTTCGGTTTTTTTATTTATTTGTTTTTATTTTGGCAAAACTAGTGATTGTAAGTGGTGCATTTTCCTTTGCTTGTTAATGAGAATGCAATTCCCAACTAAGCCAATCTTCCTACGAACAGCTCATTTGCCTTTGTAAATCCAATTTGTGGCCATTGGGTTGGCAGGAAATGAAATTGGAGGCATTGGCTGGAAAAGAGAAGCCAGGATTTGTAACACTATATATAAAAAGGACATTCCCATATGATAAAGATACAAAATCCAATTCAAAAACAACCACCACCATTAAAACCGGCACAAATTTCTTCAGATCCATAATCGACCGCAACCACAAAAATCTCAGTTCTTCCAATTCAAAAATATAAACTTTTTCACAGATAAAATAAAACTTATGCACCTCGTTTTCCCTTTCTTTTCTTATCTTATCTGTTAAATGTATCCCCTATCGAGAAATAAGAGAACGCCGTCAGGTGGCGGTGGTTATGGGTTTCTCAGGTGGTTGAAGGATAGAGAAGGAGAATAAGAAGGGGAAAGGAAAGGAAAAGAAGAATTGGTTGTAAGCAAAAACATTTAACAATGTTTTTTTTAAGTCACGTAAGGAGCATGTGGGGGACACATGGCAGCTGACGTGTCTCTCAACCACCGTGTCATCCTCCACATTTCACCATCTGAACTGTCACGTGTCAACTAATCTATCACATCATCGATCAATTGATGCCGTTTGGTCAAGCAAACGGCTTCATTACGGTAAGGATGACATTATATCAATTTTTAAATTTTTGATTTAATATTGTATCAAATGAAATTTTAAATTCTATATTGTACTTTTTGCGAAACATCATATGCCAAATTGTATTTTCAGCCATTTAGACGTTAACAATTTGATATTAAATTCATAATTTTTCAGTTTAAATAACTTTAATTTAACGATAATATTTTAAAATTAAGATATTTTTAGCCATATAAACTGTCACATGTCAACTACCATACCACATTATCTATCAATTGATGTCTTTTGGTTAAACAAACAGCTCCATTACAGTAGAAGTGACATTATACCAATTTTTAAATTTCGGATTCAATATTACACAAAATGAAACTTTAGACTATATATTGTACTTTTTGTGAAACATTAGATACTAAATTGTACTTTCAGCCATTTATGACGTTGGCAATTTGATATTGGATTCATAATTTCTCATTAAAATGACTTTAATTTAACGATAATATTTTTAAAATAAGATATTTTTATGAAATAATTTTTTTACCTAATTATTATTATTATAATATAGATTCAAATGATGCATGAAATTATTAATGTCAGCATTTTATGTGGCAGTTAAGTAAGTCATCTAACTAGCAACAATCTGAGTGGATGACATTTCAAAAAAGTAATTTTAAGTTAATGAGTTTTGGATTAGCAAATTAAAATTAGTTAAAAGTTAAATTACGGTGGATACAAATTACTGCTATATATTTGTAGTGTAGATTTAATACATATTTAGATTTATTTATTTTTAATCTTTTTATGAATTGGAAGATTTTGTTTTTCCTTGGTCCCCAATGGACAACCAAATCAAATACTGTTTTATTTTTACCCATTCAACAAGGACAAGAGGAAGCTGTCATCAATTCACCAGAATCTAAATTGGTCAAAATCGTATTCACTCATTGGACCGAAAAAACAACTTATGCATATAACATCACACATGACATGATGAGCCATGCCATTTCCTTTTCAGAAGGATTCTTGCTTGCTCCTCATAATAAACTATCTATTTTTGGTCATGAAATTAAGCCTACAAGCAAGAGCTTATTTGAATAAATTTCCACACTATATTGTTACTTTTTATTTATTTGTGTTATTATTTATGAATTTAATTTTAGCACCATATATACTCCACCATTAATCTAACAAAACCAAAAAAATAATAATAATAATTTATTTATTTGGTTGAGCTTTTTAACTTTCGTTTGACAGTTCAATATAAAAGTGTTTAGAAAGTCAGGCTGCATAATTATAGCCTTATCATTAATTTAAAATAAGTTAAACTTAGTTTCATTATAATTATGAACCCTAATATTTTCCTCCAAATGCAACTAGCTCATTCAAGTGTCACTTGCTTAATTAATCATTTTATCTAATTAGCCTTTTTTACCTCAAGTCACATTTAATGACCGGAACCAGCAGAAGTTCTTGATGGTTAATTACTTGTTGGATGATACTTGGAGATCGATCGAGGCATCCTTCTTCTTCTTTTATTATTATTATTATTATTATTATTATTATTATTATTATTATTATTATTATTATTATTATTATTATTTCAAAGAAGATGGAGGCATTCAATATTACGGCTATGTAGATTTTCCTAAATCATAGCTAGAAATGGATCACAATTAGATCAATAATGTGCACGATGACTAGGATTTGAAACAACTATAAACAATTAGACATTAATAACATTATATAACTGGATTAAGTACAACATGATCCTAATTATTCTAGAAAATATATAATTAATAAAATCCAGAATAGGGTTTTAGGTTCTTCGAAAAATCTGCGAAGATTAAATTTCTAATTTCACAAAATCGGTTGATTCCCATTCGATAACAAATTAAAGACAAAAGTCAAAATTATCCATAAGAAATACTTTAAAATCTATTGTGGCATCAATTACACCATTATAGTGAAAAAAAATAAAAACTATGGCTTATCCACAAAATCACCATAATCAAGCAAAGCGAACCTTAAGATTAGGTAAACTTAACCCTATCACCTTAAAGTACTTGAAAAAAAAAGGATAAAAGAAAAATTATCACCTTTTAAAACAAAAGCCCTTTCGAATCTTGATCACGAGCAGAAGGATTAAAAACAGTGAGGATTATGGCTAGGTATAATATTCATACGTTAACATCAATGTTATTAAAATCGGATCGGATAAAGAATCGATGAGACTGGAAGTTCGTGGTTCGACCAGTTCAACCGGATTTTTTCTATTTTTAAAATATTATAAATTATTATAATTTTATAAATACTATTGTATAAAAATTAAAAAAATAACCATCAAACATTAATATATGTCATAAATATCCTAATAATAAGTTATAAAACATAATTTAAATTTTATTATTACAAGTAATTAATTATGAATTTTTGAATATTATATATTAGAAACATAAAAATACAATCATATTATGAAAAAAATTTCCTTTTTAGATAGAGTACTAATGAAGCAAACACAGAAAATATTAACCTTGCATATATAAGTATAATTATATTTAATTACAATAAATTCAAATACATAATACGTATATTAAATTATTAAGTGATATTTTTAAAATTTAAAATACTAATTTTTTCAAAAAAATAAATTATGAAAATTTCATATATATATATATATATATATATATATATATATATATATATATATATATATATATATATATATATATATATATATATATATATATATATATATATATATATAATTACAATGAACCAAATAGATAATAAGTATATTAAATTATTAAGTGATATCTTAAACTTTAAAATACTATTTTTTTTCAAATAAATAAATAATAAAAATTATATATATATATATATATATATATATATATATATATATATATATATATATATATATATATATATATATATATATATATATATATACACACAAATATTTGATTACAATGAACCAAATATGTAATAAGTATATTAAATTATAAAGTGACATATTTAAAATTTAAAATATTAATTTTTTTAAATAAATAAATAATGAAATATATATATATATATGGGGGGTGAAAAAATACAATGATTTGTTTGTTAAGCCCTTGAAGTATGGAAAAACAAAAGCAGTGGAGATGGAAAAAAAAAATGAGAGATCCACATTTTGGCCCCTGAAGTATGCATGATTTGTTTGTTAAGCCCTTAGACTCTTATTCCTTCAAATTAAGCTCCCCAACATTTACTTTGTTGACATGAAATCTTTATATTATGAAAACAAATTCTGTAAATCTGTAGGTAACTTTCCTTGCACTTTATGGAAAAGTAAAAAATATAAGTTTTTTAGACACCTGGTGATAGAAGTAGTCATAAAGACGGAGAATATGGCATTCGTCAGCTGGGTCATGTTTGTTTACATGAGCATACCGTAATAATACTTACTATTGATTCATTTTTTAATAGTATGTAAAATAAATTGGGTTTATATAAAAAAATAAATTAGTTTAATTCAATTCTAATTTTTGATAATAGGAAAGGATTACATTCGCCTTAAAAAAATGATTATATTCTATCCATATTGGATTTTGATGCTAGAAAAGCAAAAACCAATAAGTTGGTTGAAGTTGAACTTCTAAATCTTAAAAAGTATTTTGTATCTTGGTAAAAAAAAAAAAAAAAGAAAGATAATAAAAGTGTAAGTAAAGAAATAATAATAAACAAAGCATACGATTACTTTCTTTATTTGTTTATGGCAAATATTAATCTAGAAGGTATAGAAAATCAAATATCCAAAATACCCTCTTCAATTTAATATATTCAGAGTACCTTTGACACTATTTTTAAAAAGTTCAAAAGTTGATTATTAGATAAAAAGCTGATTATTGAATAAAAATATTTATTTATTAAATATTATTTAAAAAAATTAATTTTGTAAAAAGTAAAAAAATCTTTTATTGAAAAAAATTAGAAATTAAAGTTTGAAATTAAATTATATATATATATATATATATATATATATAGGGGGTGAAAAAATACAAAAAAATATAATTTTTACAATTTTCAGCCAAAATCCGGTTTTGTTCGGTTTCCCGATTTTCCGGTTCAATCCGGTTTTTTCGGTCCAATCCGGTTTTTTGCCAATCCAATTTTATACAGTTGAATTAACCGGTTGACCTGTCGGTTCGCGATTCAACCGATTCAACCGGCCGGTCTGGTTTTAATAACCATGGTTAACATTCACATTCAACCTAAATTTAACAATTTTGACATACGTACTTATCACGTCCATTAAAACTATCAAATTAATCTAAATTCAATATGAATAATCCCAAAAAAAAAAATTAAATGTCAAATTTTTAAAATATGAAAAATCTATAAAAAGATAGTAATAATTCAAGAATTGAAAAAGCATTTTCTTAAAAAAAAAATTATCATTTGATAACATAAAATGGAAAAAAACCATCTCAAATGATGCGGAAAAGGATGGCTTTTCTTTTAGGGAAGACATATCTTGTAGATCTTAAATTTTAATATTTTGTAACTTTAAAAAATTAATATTGGATATATGTACTTTTCATATCACTTATATTATTTTCAATTTAGACGGAATTAACATAATTAAAATATACAGTTTGTTAATCTCATATGATGTTAATTTAAAATAACCGTGAAATTTACCAAAGTACAAATAATGAAGAAAAATTCAATTTATAACCTTCTGTATGTCTAAAATAATACTGTATTTTTCTTCAATCTGTCTATATTTTGATGGGTCATATAGTCATTTTAAGTTGATCTCATGCGAGATTAACAAACCGTGTATTTATATTATGTCGATTTTATTTAAATTGAATTTAATGTGAGCAATTAAAAAAATATAAAAATTAAATATTAATATTTTAAAATACAGATACCTGATATAAAAAAAAAAAATTCAGAAATTCGAGAATGTGTTCTTCCTTTCTTTAAGGCAGATTCCATTCAAGACTCTTTAATGTGGACATTTTAATAATTTAATTATCCAAATTCAAATTCATAAAATTAGAATCTAATAATATAAATAAGGAGATGATTAGGTGTAGAGTGCATGCATCGTAAGTTATTCATCATCTAATTGAATGATCAATGCACACTATTTGTGATTGGTTAATATTCGGTCGTTATAAGCTGGTCTTTATTCATCTGTTTGCAAAGAAAGAAAAAGGGAGGAATTGGATCGCTTTATTTGGTAAATAAGATAGAAACATGCATGAAATATCATCCATAGGGATGTTTACGGGGCGAAGTGGGGCCGGAAATTGCATCCTCACTCACTGCTCTGTCGGGATCGGGAATTCTCCGCCCCCGACTTTAGAACAGAGAGAAAATCTCTCCCGTCCCTCGGAGATTCCCATCCCCGAATTTTTTTTAATTTTAAAATATAATATTTTATAAATAAATAAAATTAAAATATAATATTTAATAAATAAAAAATTTAAAATCAATCATAATTTAAATTAATATAAATTTTAACCATTTATAAATTTAAAATTAAATATAATTTAAAACTTAATAGTTATAAAATTAAGTTATATTTTAATTTTAATTATTTATAAAATATTATATTTTAAAATTAAAAAAAATATATATTTTTTTTACGGGACGGAAATCCCAATAGGACAGATACCCTATTTCTCGTCCTCAATTTTATATCCTAATTCCCGTGGAAAAAAAATTCGAAAAATTTCCGTCCCGAACAGGACAGATCCTCATTGAAGTCGAAAAATTTTCGTCCCGTAATCATCTCTAATCATCCACAACCACAAACAAAAAAATTTAAGAAATACGTCACTATCATAAAGTGCATCAAAGGAAAAAATAAAAACAATCCTCAACAACCCCACATAGGATTCCAGCCTATCACATAATATATGTCCATTAAATTTATAATATTATGTTTATTTATGTAGAGAATCATTGCTAGGAAGTGTGGGGTACAGAGCAGAGCACAAAAAAGTCTTAATCAGGGTGCATAAAATGCTCTATTTTGATTTATACTATCATTATAAAGTATATAAAATAATAGAAATATTAATTAAATTATTCTAAAATTAAAAAATATATATTAAATATTATTTTAAATTTACTAAACTGATTTTTTTTTCAAAAAGTGACATGCAACGAAGTCTATGTAATACTTTTTTGTAAGATAATCAAAATTTTCTCTTAAATAAGCTGCGTCAAAATCTAATACTAACCGCCCACCTATTTCTAATCTCAGTCTGCTATTTCCCAGTAATTCTCATTACACTCCGTTGCATTACTCATTACACATTTTTAAATATTTTATTCAAGCCATATTTTTTAATTAATCGAATAATAACAATACCCAGAAGAAATAAATACTAATAAAAATGAAAAAGAGCAAATGCAGAACTTAATTTTCAATACAAGCCCTACCAACCAAGAGTAACTAACAATCAATTATCTCCTAAAGCAAGAAATTTGGAATGAGAAGGTAAAAATAATAATAAAAAAGCAAACTACACCGCCCATTTCATAAAAATATATTTATCTTTGTACAACTTCAGCTCCTAAATCACTACCAAAATATAAGAACACAGATTAAAATAAAAAATTTCTAACTAACTATCAACTAAAGTCCTTGTTTATTGAGGCCAAATCTTAGTTGTTGGTCTCAATTAGCTTTCTCAACGTAGCATTTAAATAATGATTCCAAATCCGGAGGAGTAAAGAACTCTCTAACACCACTGTAATTACATCTTGAAGAAGGCCGTCGCTTTCTCGGCGCCGGCGGGCACGGCAACCTTTCCGGTATTCTTGCTTCCTTTGCAGTCGGAGTTGTAGAACACTCCTCCGCAACATCCGCCGCATCACCGTCGCAACTGTTTTTCCCTCTCGATTTGGTGTTTACCGGCTTCAGCGAAGTCCTAATCGCAATTCCGGCAATTACCCATTTTTTTCCTTCAGAATCTATACCAGAATCCACTTGGGTTTTCTTTGAAAACCCCATTTTTGTTTCTTTGAATCAGAAGCAAAGCAAAAATCAGAACAAAAACAGACGAGATTAAGGAGAGAAAGGTGGGGTTCGATTCAAGAGTCAGAACAAAATCAAGAAATCGATCGAGTAAGAAGAATAAGAGAAAAGAATTTTTATTTTTTATTTTTTTGGTAGGTTAGACAGAGAGAAAGAGAGGGAAATTTGGGGGTTTGAAAGAAAGAGAGAGAAAGGAGAGATTTTTGAGGGAGAATAATAAGAAAAAGAGAGATTTAAATATTATATGATTAGGGCCAAAAAGCAAACACAGAATTCGGGGGGCGGCTGCCCGTGATTTTTACGGGCATATTAGAAAAAGAATTTTGGCGCCAAAGTTTCGAGGTTTAGCAAGCAACGGCTCTTTTTCCCGCGTTAATTTTTATTTTTTGTTTTGTTCCGATTTTGCCCTTGTGACATCATTATTTTCTAGGGACCGGTGATGTGCAAGTCAGGGCACAATCACCGGCACATGGCTACCTTCTATAAATCTTATAAAACGACGTCACTTTAGCGTAAAAAAAAAAAAACTTAAGTATGAAAGCGTTGTCGTTTTGGGATCTCTCAGTCAAAACTAAGCCCCATGCAAGGTTTCTTTTTTCATAAAATTAAAAAGTTGGACAAAAAGTGTTTCTTAGCAAAACAATTGCATATTTTCTCGTGAAATTTCCCAATTTTTGTGCAAAGCTTTCGTAAGATGAAAAAGAAATTAACACAAATAGATTAAAATGAGCTAATTCACTGTATAAAACACCAATCCACACGTTTCCTATGAATTCTATCCCATAATAATAATAATAATAATAATGTTTAAGTATACCTTCCTGTTAATGCTAGCTTAAATTAATGTAAAAGTCTTAAATTTAAAACTTTTCAATAATAATAAGTTAAATTTTTAATATGAGGTGACTATTAATGTTAACTATTATAATACACAGTTGTATTATGTAGTGTACAATTAGACAATTAAAACAATTAATATATAGCTATTCAATTATTTTCTATTATTATGGTATGAATTTTAATTATCTTTTAAATTAGAATGTGTAGTTTAATTTCATAATGTGTCGGTGTATGGATAGGCCCCCTTTGGCAAGAGCATGGTATTATCTTGACGGAGACTCCGGTTGAAGAGCTTCTCACCCTTTAATTAAATTAATCGTACAGTACAATTGGTAATAAAGTCACATCACATCATACAAGCAGTACAATTGGTAATAAATAATAAAGTCACACCGAATCATAGGAGCAGGTACACAATGTATTATTTTTATAGTTTTATAATTTTTTTCTTAATTAAATAATTTTAAAAAATTAAAATTTTATACATTTATTAACATATTAAATAAATTTTATAGTATATTTTTATAATTTTATACAACATAATTATCATTTTATACATTAAGATCATTTTTTTTAATTTAAATATTTTTTCAATAGACTGGTCTTGCACTCCGTATAATCTTGGCCAGCACCTGGTCTCCTTTCATTTATGCAGAATTGGGCCGCGTTTGTTCAAAAAGAACTTAAATCTGTTTAGGTTCAATCGGTACCTAGCCCCAGCCCAAATGCATTATGCTCTCTTCTTAGAGTCAGATTCGCTCCATTAATTTTCTCAAATCTTCTTGTAATGTTACTTTTAGTCACATCTCTCGCAGAGTTAATCAGCCTGCGCATCTTTTGACTAGACAATCTCTCGCCTGGATGGTTTTTCAATAATAATGCATGATGTGTTGTTAAAAAAAGAATAATAAGTTTATGTATTAAATATTCAGAAGAATTTAGGCATGAATGGGAATTAGGTCAGCACTCAGCAATCAAAAAGATCTAAGCAGACCCCACTTTGACAATGGAATATAAGGGGCGGCTACGGATATAATTCAATGCCAATGCCCTTCTTAATTCTTTAAACCACCAAACAAAAAACAAATGCTGACATGGCTCCACGTACGTTGTGACCTGTCACACTTCACATTGCTTGTTCTTTTTATTTATTTATTTATTTTTTTATAGACCCCTTTTATATGCATTGTACATCCCCATTTGATTTTTGGGAATTTTATAAAACTACCCGAAAAAAAGATGTTGAACTTAAATAAACTTATTTCTTTTTTTCTTTTTCAAAAATATATTTTTTTAAATTTTCATTTTTAAAAATATCATTTTTTTTATTTTAACTTAAACTGTCGTTTCTTTTCACGCCTCCCCCTCCTCCTTCTTCTTCTGTAAATCAAATTTCCCTCTATTTTTATTGTGCAAGTAATAGAAATCGGATTTACTTTCCATTATTTTCTATCCATTCCCTTCGAGACAAAGGGTAACCTCACCAACACCAGCGGCGGCGCAGCTCCCATCCCGACATCTCCATTGGCAAATCACCTTCCAGTCCACCGTCGCACTCAACTCACAACTCATTCGCTCCACCCCAAGGTATGCGTTCTTATTTGTTCTGTAATCGTTGTGGTTGGATAGTCTCCGAAGCACATTAAAGAGTATTAGTTCTGATTTTACCCAATCTGTCACTTATAATTCATGCCTGGTGAATATGGTTTGCATAAACTGAGGCTTGCATTTGAAATTATTTTAGTAAATTAACCATGCTATGGGGCGCTAATTTCTCGATTTTACCACTGGGTTCGTAGGAGTTCTAATTCTTGTTGGTTCCCTACCTGTTGCCATCCTTAAGGCCTATCATGAAAGTACTAGGGGAGTGTTTTGGTATGTAGCTTTGTTCATTTGCTGATGCAACTTTAAATTATTTTGGGGTCATTATTAATGGTTGGCATGTAATCTTTATTTTTTCTTCGCTGATGGCTAGGTGCTTGTGATTTTTCCTGAATGGGGCATGGGGATTTTTTTTCCTCCTTGTGATAGCATTTTCTTGGTTCTAAAAACTGCATATATATGTATAGGGGATTGATTTTATATATTTCTCCATTTTTTATGTGTAACTTGTTTGAGATGTTTAACTAGATCTGCCCCTGTTAATGTAGATTCCTTTTTTTTCTCGACGGGTTGAGGAAGATGTATGCAAAAAAAGGATACGAGCTTGTCTCATTCAACATCATCATCCTCATCATCAGATGAGGAGTCGGTAACAAGAAAGTACATAGGGTCAATGAGTTATTCAGCGAGAATGGTGAGAAGAGCAGAGGTAATAGTTTGCAATCCTAGGAGCTCACTTCTAGCTGTGATGATTCAAGCTATTGCACATAGAGTAAATTATGTGTGGGGTTATAGAAGATGATTATAAAAACAGAGTCAATTTGCTGCTTCTATTAGGAAATATAGGCCCTCTGAACCATACAAGGGTAAAGGTGTGAGGTATGCCATCGAAGTTATAAGACTAAAGGAAGGAAAAGCAGGAAAGTAGTAGTTTTATTTCCAAATCTATTTTTCATTTTCGTTAAAAATAAATGGTCATTGAGATTTTTTTATATAATTTTATTGTTAGCAACTCATTCAGTCAATTTACTGATCCTTACTCGTGCTTTCGGATTGCCCCCCAAATGGTAAGAATGAGAAGTATCTCATCCAAATACTTTTGCTCACATAAATCCAATTTGAAAAGGACATTGCCTGAATTCTCGAGGTCTGCAGCACAATTCAGAAGGAAGAGCACGTGTCATGATTGTTGAAGAATCTCTTTAGCGTTTAATTTTTAAATAGAGAAAGAGAGAGAATCGCGTAATAGTCCATTCAATACTAATACAGAAACCAGTAATGCACCTACGCACCATTTCAAATTTTTACAGACATTCGCAGGGATTCTTTATCAAAACAAATTTCCAAATCCCAGCCCCTCCCCAAGTTTCAGACGACTGCAGTTATATATATGTATATTAAATAAACAATAACCCTACACTTCACAAGAAAGAAGACAGATCTAGCCTGATTTTTGTCATGTTCTACGAGTAAAACAGTAACAATATTTAACTATCTAGCTTGATTTTCACCTTCTTCTTTAGAAATGTTAAACAAGAACTTTGGAAGAGATGCAATTCCAGGGAGATGAAGAAAAAGCTCCCCAAATGAGTCCTTCCACACTAAACAATATACTAACAATCACTTCTACTTTTAATGATAATTAGATATTACTTTTTTTAATAAAAAATAAATTTTACATGATAAAATAATATTTTCCTTTATCTTTTATGTATCAATTTTAAACAAAATTTAAATTATATTTATCTATCATTTTTAAATTTTTAATATATTTAATTTTTTTTCAATTCAATTTTTTTAATTAATAGTTAAAACATTCTATTATTAATATTTAATTTAGTATTTTCAAATGTATAACATAATTTTAATTTTTTTATACCTCTCATACCACCTGGTATACCATAAGGTATACCCGGCATACCAGTGGTATACCTTCAATTCTAGATTTAGGTATACCGGCGGTATACCTGGTATACTAGAAGGTATACCCGATATACCTTCAATTCTAGATTTAGGTATACCGCTGATATACCAGGTATACCAGTGGTATACCAAAATCCAGAATATCATTTTCAATTATAGATTTTGGTATACCACCGGTATACCTGGTGTACCAATATTCATAATACAATATGAATTCTGGATTTTGGTATACCATTGGTATACTTGATGTACCAGGTGATATACCATTGGTATACCTGATGTACCATGGTATACCGTGGTATACCATTGGTATACTGGATCTACCAGGTGGTATACCATTGGTATATTTGGTATACCAACGGTATACCTGTTATACCGGTGGTATACCAAAATCCAGAATATCATTTTCAATTCTGAATTTTGGTATACCGTTGGTATACCAAAATCCAGAATACAATCTCAATTATAGATTTTGGTATACCGCTGGTATACCTGGTATACTGCAGATATACCAAAATCAAGAATAAATTTTAATTTTAATTATCATTCATAAAAAGTAAAAACAACAAAAAAACTTTCACTCTCTATCATATCTTACATTCTATCACATCATTTTGATTTAAACATGAGATTGGTTACTACTTTAATTTAATGGTTTAAATAAATAGTTTCAATGTTGAACTTCAGATGGTCATGGATCAATGCAATGTAGATAGCAAAAAAAAAAAAATCCTATTCCCACCATAAGTTTAGTTCTCAGCTTCCCATTGAAAAGCACAACTTAAAGCAATAGTTTCAGCCGTTCTAGGAGAGAGAAAAAAAAGTAACGAAAAGCCTATGTAACTAAAGAATGTGGAATGAATATAGGGAGTTTTACAAAACTACCCAAAAAAAAAGATGTTGAACTTAAATATACTTATTTCTTTTTTTCTCTTTCAAAAATATCTTTTTTTAAATTTTCATTTTTAAAAATACCACTTTTTTATTTTAACTTAAACAACCCTTTCTTTTCATGCCTCCCCCTCCTCCTTCTTCTTCTGTAAATCAAATTTCCCTATATTTTTATTGTGCAAGCAATAGAAATCGGATTTACTTTCCATTATTTTCTATCCATTCCTTTCGAAACAAAGGGTAACCTCACCAACACCAGCGGCGGTGCAGCTCCCATCCCGGCATCTCCATTAGCAAATCACCTTCCAGTCCACCGCCGTACTCAACTCACAACTCATTCGCTCCACCCCAAGGTATGCGTTTCTATTTGTTTTGTAATCGTTGTGGTTGGATAGTCTCCGAAGCACATTAAAGAGTATTAGTTCTGATTTTACCCAATCTTTCACTTATAATTCATGCCTAGTGAATCTGGGTTGCATAAACTGAGGCTTGCATTTGAAATTATTTTAGTAAATTAACCATGCTTTGGGGCGCTAATTTCTCGATTTTACCACTGGGTTCGTAGGAGTTCAAATTCTTGTTGGTTCCCTACCTGTTGCCATCCTTAAGGCCTATCATGGAAGTACTAGGGGAGTGTTTTGGTATGTAGCTTTGTTCATTTGCTGATGCAACTTTAAATTATTTTGGGGTCATTATTAATGGTTGGCATGTAATCTTTATTTTTTCTTCGCTGATGGCTAGGTGCTTGTGATTTTTCCTGAATGGGGCATGGGGATTTTTTTTCCTCCTTGTGATAGCATTTTCTTGGTTCTAAAAACTGCATATATATGTATAGGGGATTGATTTTATATATTTCTCCATTTTTTATGTGTAACTTGTTTGAGATGTTTAACTAGATCTGCCCCTGTTAATGTAGATTCCTTTTTTTCTCGACGTGTTGAGGAAGATGTATGCAAAAAAAGGATACGAGCTTGTCTCATTCAACATCATCATCCTCATCATCGGATGAGGAGTCGGTAACAAGAAAGTACATAAGGTCAATGAGTTATTCATCGAGAATGGTGAGAAGAGCAGAGGCAATAGTTTGCAATCCTAGGAGCTCACTTGTAGCTGTGATGATTCAGTCTATTGCACTTAGAGTAAATTATGTGTGGGGTTATAGAAGATGATTATAAAAACAGAGTCAATTTGCTGCTTCTATTAGGAAATATAGGCCCTCTGAACCATACAAGGGTAAAGGTGTGAGGTATGCCATCGAAGTTATAAGACTAAAGGAAGGAAAAGCAGGAAAGTAGTAGTTTTATTTCCAAATCTATTTTTCATTTTCGTTAAAAATAAATGGTCATTGAGATTTTTTTATATAATTTTATTGTTAGCAACTCATAATTCAGTCAATTTACTGATCCTTACTCGTGCTTTCGGATTGCCCCCCAAATGGTAAGAATGAGAAGTATCTTATCCAAATACTTTTGCTCACATAAATCCAATTTGAAAAGGACATTGCCTGAATTCTCGAGGTCTGCAGCAAAATTCAGAAGGAAGAGCACGTGTCATGACTGTTGAAGAATCTCTTTAGCGTTTAATTTTTAAATAGAGAAAGAGAGAGAATCACGTAATAGTCCATTAATTACTAATATAGAAACCAGTAATGCACCTAAGCACCATTTCAAATTTTTACAGACATTCGCAGGGATTCTTCATCAAAACAAATTTCCAAATCCCAGCCCCTCCCCAAGTTTCAGACGACTGCAGTTATATATATATATTAAATAAACAATAACCCTACACTTCACAAGAAAGAAGACAGATCTAGCCTGATTTTTGTCATGTTCTACAAGTAAAACAGTAACAATATTTAACTATCTAGCTTGATTTTCACCTTCTTCTTCAGAAATGTTAAATAAGAACTTTGGAAGAGATGCAATTCAAGGGAGATGAAGCAGAAGCTCCCCAAATGAGTCCTTCCTCACTAAACAATATACTAACAATCACTTCTACTTTTAATGATAATTAGATATTACTTTTTTTAATAAAAAGTTAATTTTACATGATAAAATAATATTTTTCCTTTATCTTTTATGTATCAATTTTAAACAAAATTTAAATTATATTTATCTATCATTTTTAAATTTTTAATATATTTAATTTTTTTTTCAATTCAATCATTTTAATTAATAGTTAAAATTGTTTATTATTAATATTTAATTTAGTATTTTCAAATGTATAACATAATTTTAATTTTTTTATTCCTGGCATACCACCTAGTATACCATAAGGTATACCCGGCATACCAGTGGTATACCTTCAATTTTAGATTTAGGTATATCGGTGGTATACCTGGTATACTAGAAGGTATACCCGGTATACCTTCAATTCTGGATTTAGGTATGCTGCTGATATACCAGGTATACCAGTGGTATACCAAAATCCAGAATATCATTTTCAATTATAGATTTTGGTATACAACCGGTATACCTGGTATACCAAAATTCATAATACAATATGAATTCTGGATTTTGATATACCATTGGTATACTTGATGTACCAGGTGATATACCATTGGTATACCTGATGTACCATGGTATACCGTGGTATACCATTGGTATACTGGATCTACCAGGTGGTATACCATTGGTATATTTGGTATGCCAACGATATACCTATTATACCGGTGGTATACCAAAATCCAGAATATCATTTTCAATTCTGAATTTTGGTATACCGTTGGTATACCAAAATCCAGAATACAATCTAAATTATAGATTTTGGTATACCGCTGGTATACCTGGTATACCGCAGATATACAAAAATCAAGAATAAATTTTAATTTTAATTATCATTCATAAAAAGTAAAAACAACAAAAAAACTTTCACTCTCTATCATATCTTACATTCTATCACATCATTTTGATTTAAACATGAGATTGGTTACTACTTTAATTTAATGGTTTAAATAAATAGTTTCAATGTTGAACTTCAGATGGTCATGGATCAATGCAATACAGATAGCAAAAAAAAAAAAATCCTATTCCCACCATAAGTTTAGTTCTCAGCTTCCCATTGAAAAGCACAACTTAAAGCAATAGTTTCAGCCGTTCTAGCAGAGAAAAAAAAAGTAATGAAAAGCCTATGTAACTGAAGAATGTGAAATGAATATAGGGAGTTTTACAAAACTACACAAAAAAAAAAGATGTTGAACTTAAATATACTCATTTCTTTTTTTCTCTTTCAAAAATACCTTTTTTAAATTTTCATTTTTAAAAATACCACTTTTTTATTTTAACTTAAACTGCCCTTTCTTTTCATGCCTCCCCTTCCTCCTTCTTCTTCTGTAAATCAAATTTCCCTCTATTTTTATTGTGCAAGCAATAGAAATCGGATTTACTTTCCATTATTTTCTATCCATTCCCTTCGAGACAAAGGGTAACCTCACCAACACCAGCGGCGGCGCAGCTCCCATCCCGGCATCTCCATTGGCAAATCACCTTCCAGTCCACCGCCGCACTCAACTCACAACTCATTTGCTCCACCCCAAGGTATGCATTTCTATTTGTTCTGTAATCGTTGTAGTTGGATAGTCTCCGAAGCACATTAAAGAGTATTAGTTCTGATTTTACCCAATCTTTCACTTATAATTCATGCCTAGTGAATCTGGGTTGCATAAACTGAGGCTTACATTTGAAATTATTTTAGTAAATTAACCATGCTTTGGCCGCTAATTTCTTGATTTTACCACTGGGTTCATAGGAGTTCTAATTTTTGTTGGTTCCCTACCTGTTGCCAACCTTAAGGCCTATTATGGAAGTACTAGGGAAGTGTTTTGGTATGTAGCTTTGTTCATTTGCTGATGCAACTTTAAATTATTTTGGGGTCATTATTAATGGTTGGCATGTAATCCTTTTTTTTTTTCACTGATGGCTAGGTGCTTGTTATTTTTCCTGAATGGGGCATGGGGATTTTTTTCCTCCTTGTGATAACGTTTTCTTGGTTCTAAAAACCGAATATATATGTATAAGGGATTGATTTTATATATTTCTCCATTTTTTATGTGTAACTTGTTTGAGATGTTTAACTAGATCTGCCCCTGTTAATGTAGATTCCTTTTTTTCTCGACGGGTTGAGGAAGATGTATGCAAAAAAAGGATACGAGCTTGTCTCATTCAACATCATCATCCTCATCATCAGATGAGGAGTCGGTAACAAGAAAGTACATAAGGTCAATGAGTTATTCAGCGAGAATTGTGAGAAGAGCAGAGGCAATAGTTTGCAATCCTAGGAGCTCACTTGTAGCTATGATGATTTAAGCTATTGCACATAGAGTAAATTATGTGTGGGGTTATAGAAGATGATTATAAAAACAGAGTCAATTTGCTGCTTCTATTAGGAAATATAGGCCCTCTGAACCATACAAGGGTAAAGGTGTGAGGTATACCATCGAAGTTATAAGACTAAAGGAAGGAAAAGTAGGAAAGTAGTAGTTTTATTTCCAAATCTATTTTTCATTTTCGTTAAAAATAAATGGTCATTGAGATTTTTTTATATAATTTTATTGTTAGCAACTCATAATTCAGTCAATTTACTGATCCTTACTCGTGCTTTCGGATTTCCCCCCAAATGGTAAGAATGAGAAGTATCTTATCCAAATACTTTTGCTCACATAAATCCAATTTGAAAAGGACATTGCCTGAATTCTCGAGGTCTGCAGCACAATTCAGAAGGAAGAGCACGTATCATGACTGTTGAAGAATCTCTTTAGCGTTTAATTTTTAAATAGAGAAAGAGAGAGAATCACGTAATAGTCCATTCAATACTAATACAGAAACCAGTAATGCACATACGCACCATTTCAGATTTTTACAGACATTTGCAGGGATTCTTCATCAAAATAAATTTCCAAATCCCAGCCCCTCCCCAAGTTGCAGACGATTGTATTTATAAATATATATATTAAATAAACAATAACCCTACACTTCACAAGAAAGAAGAAAGATCTATCCTGATTTTTGTCATGTTCTACAAGTAAAACAGTAACAATATTTAACTATCTAGCTTGATTTTCACCTTCTTCTTCAGAAATGTTAAACAAGAACATTGGAAGAGATGTAATTCTAGGGAGATGAAGCAGAAGCTCCCCAAATGAGTCCTTCCTCACTAAACAATATACTAACAATCACTTCTACTTTTAATGATAATTAGATATTACTTTTTTTAATAAAAAATTAATTTTTCATGATAAAATAATATTTTTCCTTTATCTTTTATGTATCAATTTTAAACAAAATTTAAATTATATTTATAAATCATTTTTAAATTTCTAATATATTTAATTTTTTTTCAATTCAATTTTTTTAATTAATAGTTAAAACAGTCTATTATTAATATTTAATTTAGTATTTTCAAATGTATAACATAATTTTAATTTTTTTATACCTGGCATACCACCTGGTATATCATAAGGTATACCCGGCATACCAGTGGTATACCTTTAATTCTAGATTTAGGTATCCCGGTGGTATACCTGGTATACTAGAAGGTATACCCAGTATACCTTCAATTCTTGATTTAGGTATACCGCTGATATACCAGGTATACCAGTGCTATACCAAAATCCAGAAAATCATTTTCAATTATAGATTTTGGTATACCACCGGTATACCTGGTATACCAAAATTCATAATACAATATGAATTCTGGATTTTGGTATACCATTGGTATACATGATGTACCAGGTGATATACCATTGGTATACCTATGTACCATGGTATACCGTGGTATACCATTGGTATACTGGATCTACCAGGTGGTATACCATTGGTATATTTGGTATACCAACAGTATGCCTGTTATACCGGTGGTATACCAAAATCCAGAATATCATTTTCAATTCTGAATTTTGGTATACCGTTGGTATACCAAAATCCAGAATACAATCTCAATTATAGATTTTGGTATACCGCTGGTATACCTGGTATATCGCAGATATACCAAAATCAAGAATAAATTTTAATTTTAATTATCATTCATAAAAAGTAAAAACAACAAAAAAACTTTCACTCTCTATCATATCTTACATCTATCACATCATTTTGATTTAAACATGAGATTGGTTACTACTTTAATTTAATGGTTTAAATAAATAGTTTCAATGTTGAACTTCAGATGGTCATGGATCAATGCAATGTATATAGGAAAAAAAAATCCTATTCCCACCATAAGTTTAGCTCTCAACTTCCCATTGAAAAGCACAACTTAAAGCAATAGTTTCAGCCGTTCTAGGAGAAAAAAAGTAATGAAAAGCCTATGTAACTGAAGAATGTGGAATGAATATAGGGAGTTTTACAAAACTACCCAAAAAAAAAAGATGTTAAACTTAAATATACTCATTTCTTTTTTTTCTCTTTAAAAAAATACCTTTTTTTAAATTTTCATTTTTAAAAATACCACTTTTTTATTTTAACTTAAACTGCCCTTTCTTTTCATGCCTCCCCTTCCTCCTTCTTCTTATGTAAATCAAATTTCCCTCTATTTTTATTGTGCAAGCAATAGAAATCGGATTTACTTTTAATTATTTTCTATCCATTCCCTTCGAGACAAAGGGTAACCTCACCAACACCAGCGGCGGCGCAACTTCCATCTCGACATCTCCATTGGCAAATCACCTTCCAGTCCACCGATGCACTCAACTAACAACTCATTCGCTCCACCCCAAGGTATGCGTTTCTATTTGTTCTGTAATCGTTGTGGTTGGATAGTCTCCAAAGCACATTAAAGAGTATTAGTTCTGATTTTACCCAATCTTTCACTTATAATTCATGCCTAGTGAATCTGGGTTGCATAAACTGAGGCTTGCATTTGAAATTATTTTAGTAAATTAACCATGCTTTGGGGCGCTAATTTCTCAATTTTACCACTGGGTTCCTAGGAGTTCTAATTCTTGTTGGTTCCCTACCTGTTGCCATCCTTAAGGCCTATAATGGAAGTGCTAGGGGAGTGTTTTTGTATGTAGCTTTGTTCATTTGTTGATGCAACTTTAAATTATTTTGGGGTCATTATTAATGGTTGGCATGTAATCTTTTTTTTTCGCTGATGGCTAGGTGCTTGTGATTTTTCCTGAATGGGGCATGGGGATTTTTTTTCCTCCTTGTGATAGCGTTTTCTTTGTTCTAAAAACTGCATATATATGTATAGGGGATTGATTTTATATATTTCTCCATTTTTTATGTGTAACTTGTTTGAGATGTTTAACTAGATCTGCCCCTGTTAATGTAGATTCCTTTTTTTTCTCGACGGGTTGAGGAAGACGTATGCAAAAAAAGGATACGAGCTTGTCTCATTCAACATCATCAGATGAGGAGTCGATAACAAGAAAGTACATAAGGTCAATGAGTTATTCATCGAGAATGGTGAGAAGAGCAGAGGCAATAGTTTGCAATCCTAGGAGCTCACTTGTAGCTGTGATGATTCAGTCTATTGCACATAGAGTAAATTATGTGTGGGGTTATAGAAGATGATTATAAAAACAGAGTCAATTTGCTGCTTCTATTAGGAAATATAGGCCCTCTGAACCATACAAGGGTAAAGGTGTGAGGTATGCCATCGAAGTTATAAGACTAAAGGAAGGAAAAGCAGGAAAGTAGTAGTTTTATTTCCAAATCTATTTTTCATTTTCGTTAAAAATAAATGGTCATTGAGATTTTTTTATATAATTTTATTGTTAGCAACTCATAATTCAGTCAATTTACTGATCCTTACTCGTGCTTTCGGATTGCCCCCCAAATGGTAAGAATGAGAAGTATCTTATCCAAATGCTTTTCCTCTTTTTACTCTTTGCACCTTTTCCATTTGGACGGTTTTGCAAATGCAATTTCCCTTTCACCTATATATATATATTGTAAAATTGAAAAAAAAAACATTGGGTAAAAAATATTTTAAAAAATGAGACCGCATGACCAAAAATTTTATTATTGATTTACTGATAAGATATTACAAGTAAATAATAATTTTCGTTGCATCACTTTTTCAACTAACTTATTTAATGTAATATCATTAATTTGATATATAAAATTTTTCATGAATTCATTAAAATAAATATTTATAGATGAGATTTGTTATAGGGCTAAGTATATTCTATACGTAAAAAAAATTGTATGTGAAAGGAAAAAAAAACAGATGTAGAGAACACACTAAAAAAATTGAGTATGAGGAACTAAGTAAAAGAATGTATATATCAATTTCCTTTTATTGAGATTACGGATGATAGGCATTAGATAGGACCCATGGCCTTTGGTTTCTGTCATCGTGGTTTTTAAGGAATGTGGGTTTCGATGGGTTGTGATGATTGTGACACTTTATCGATCATTTGAATTATAGAGATAGTGATATTAGCTTCCAAAATTCAAATTCATTAGAATGCTTGTTAAAAGAAAGTTCAATGTTGCTTTAGCAAGCCTCGTAATGATCACGAGGCGGGAAAAATCTGATTCTGGCGGGGATCCAATCTGAACAGGGTGAAAAATTTTCGAATTTTTTCTCCATGGAGATGGGGACAGGGGGTAAAAAAATCCCTGTTTGTGATTTCAGGATGAGGACGGTGAATGGGGTATCCACCATGCGGGGATCCCTGTCCCGAGGTGTAATATCAAATATATCCTTAGATTTTTAGTTATTTGCAAATGTGACATTATATATAAATATGGCAAGTAAACCCTAACTCATTCCATCGTTTTCTTCTCTTCTACCTCATAACTGCTCCTCTCTCTCATCCTCATTCAATCCACTGTTTCCCTTCCCGACTTCCATTCTTCAGTTGACATCCTTCTCCTCCACTATTTTATCACCAATGGCGAACTCAATAATTAAGTCGTTATTTTCTTTGCTGGTGGCTTTTTCCACCATTTCATTGTCGTTCACTAGCACTGATGTCCCTTTTATTGTGTATCACAAGAAGGCCACTCTCAACAGGCTCAAATCTGGTGCTAAATGCTTCTCTATCTCCATCTCCGTCTCTATCTCCATTGATATTGACAACCAGGGCAACTCGTGAGTTTCTCCACTTCTAATTTCAGTTTTTATTAAAAAAGAATTGTATGATTAGATCTAACTCTTTACAGATCCGTTTGACTTTTTTTGGGATTTTTTTTCGCTTTTATTTATTACTTCGTTCTCGTTTCTTAGAGCTTTTTTCTATTATTTTTAGGTTCTTTTTTCATCTTCATTGATTAGATCTGTTTGACTGTTTACAAATCTAATTCTTTACACTTTAAATTATTAGTTTCTCTTTAACTTATTTTTTTGGTTATCCAGAAATCTTACTCTAATTTTTTTTTGTTTGTGATTTTATGTAATGGTCTCAACACTGGGTCAGTCATGAACAGTACTTCTCGATGATGAATAGTACTTTCCGGGCTTCAAAGTACACCCGAAAGTCAAAAATATTTTATTTAAACATTGGAAAGTATTGGTCATGGTGAGTCCGGGGTTGAAATTTGAAGTGAAATTGAGGCCAAATAGGTTTTCAAATGTTAAAAATACGAAAAAAGTAGCGAGTCAACTTCCCTGATATGAAGGTGACTTGATTTTGCGTAAATAATTAAAAATAGTAAACGAACTCCAAAAATTGCTAGATTCTTCATGCCTACATGAATTTTTGTGTAGAATATTTTAGTGATGAGAAATGAATTTTTCGGTCGCATCGGTAGTTATCGAATCGGACCGATAAGTTTGAATCGGATCGATAACGAACTCCGATTGAGCCGAAAATTTGCGTGCTAGCTATTTTTGATGTGATAAGAGTTATAAAATTATTTTTTGAGTGATTGGATGACTGAAAGAGAGAGAAATTTGATTGGGTCTTTAGGGGCCTAAATTGGGCCTTTTTAGTTAATTGGGCAAAGCCCAACATTTTGGCCCAATTTTGGGTCCATTTAAGAGATATTTAAAGGCCAATATCTCTTATTCCTTCCTCTCCTTGGCTGAATTCCCTTCCATCTTCTCTCTCTCTCTCTTGCTTCATAACCACTCAATATCTCTCTTAAATTCCAACTTAGGAATTGTAGTTTCATCCCTCTAATACACTAAAATAGCTTCACTTGATTGATTTGGGCAAAGAAAGTGAAGAAATCAAGGAAAGAAAGAAAGAGAGGTAAGTTGGAGCTTGAGAATTTTAATGTTTTAAATTGATTTCTTAGTGGTTTTCCATAAAATTTTGGGTGTAGATTATGATTATGAGGTTTGTTTTTGAATTTGAGAATAAGAAAATGAAGAAAACTAAGCTTAAATGGGCTACCCTATGTAGGTGAACAAGTGGAGGGGAGTTTTTTCAAGAACAAAGGCAAGGAAAAGGAACCTTAGACTCCCTAATTCAAGATAAATTTGTAAGTGACTAATTAATCTTTATATTTTTTAAGTTTATGAATTTTTCTTAATTATGTAATTAGGGTAAAAATGTCTAAAGTTGTTAATTGATGTAAATATGTTAGGGTAATTGTAATTAAGTTAGAGAATTAATGAATAGAAGATGAAAATGAAAAAAAAGAAAATTTTTAAGGTGAAAAAAGAATGGTGGCCGAAATTGTTATTAAGGGAAACTAGTGAGAAAAATGCAAATAATTAAATATATGTTAGCTTAAAATCATAGTAGACATGATAATTAATGTTCTTGAATTTGTAGAGAATATTTGGAATTAACACTACAAGAAAATCAGCAAATAACAACGAAAATTAGCAACCGAATATGTTGAATTTCCGTTGCTAATAAAAATTAGCAACGGAAAATAGCAACGGAACATTCGGTTGCAAATTTGGCGGTTGGTAAAAATAGCAACGGAAATTATTTTTCGTTGCTATTTTTACCAACGGAATTAGATTTTCCGTTGCTATTTTTAGCAACCAAAATCAATTCCGTTGCTATATTTAGCAACCGAATAGAAATTTCGTTGCTATTTATAGCAACCGAATTAAAATATCTGTTGCTAAATTCGGCGAATATTTTAAAAAAATTTGCGACGGAATTTTCGTCGCTATTCCGTCACTAAATTATTATTGATTTTTTACACAAAATTACTTTTACTTTTGAAGTTAGAAAATCAATATTTATGCTGATATATCTGACAATTGAAACAAATTAAAGTACATGCTGTTCTTACATGCTAACTAGCAAAACACAGTGACGAACAGAATGGGCTCAATAATTAATGATAGATTCAGGTCGTGTACAAACTAGTTGTAGAAAATATACCTCCAGTCATTAATATGGATATCAGACATTTAAAATAGTAATAGTAACAAAAAGACTACAGCTTGTTTATGTTTCATTAACTGAAGCCTTTCACTTCATCGTACTCTTGTATTTTTTTGGGAGAGAGGGAAGAGAAAGTATATAATCTCAACTATGTTGAATCTGCACATCCAAAACCTCAAGAACAAAAATGAAATGACTTAATTCCTGAAGTAATGCACTCACAGTGGCAGTAGCATACGTTGGCCCCGTTCCAGCTGACACCATTTGCTTTATGCAAGTCCCTTTATAATTGATCACTTGATCTATCCATACTTGGAATCTTTGATTTTATTTAGCCTCTGGAATCCATTTCTGCAGAGATACAAGTAAAGACCATACATAAATTATTCTTCCTTAAATGCATGTTAGGATGGCAATACAACACATGTGAAGTCAACCACATTTTAGGGTATTCAAAATCAATTTTGGAGACACAATTAGACAAAGATCATAGCCATAGTGTGTATCTAAATGCTAAATCACACCAAACAACCAAAAGAATTAGATGTAATAACCTGAAAAATTGATTTCATTTCTGGTAGTGCATAAATCTATGTAACTATTTCAGATGGCAGAGCTCTACATCTGTGATAATGAACTGGCACTTGCAGACATGTATTCTTTTGCTTCACAAACACATGTTCATATCATTCAGATTTGGAACACAATACATGTAAAGAAAGTCTAGGAGGAAGTAGACACTAAAATAGAAATTCATTAGCTAAAGTTTAATTTGCAAGTCTCATTAGTCCAAATAAAAATTAAAATAGAAGATTCTGCCCTGGTATTTTATCAACAGCCCACTGCAAATCCTGAACACACACCCAAATCTTTTATTCAAAATCAACCAATTACAAAACGCAAAGATAAAGCTTTTTCAAATAACCTGATTTGGATCCAATTCCAATTATCCTAGAAACGTGAACACAAGCCAGCACCTTTCATAAAGTAGCTACAAAATACCAATCAAATAGATGCTTAGCATAGATGAAATGATACCTTCTTATGAGCTCATGAGTTAGGTTGAAATTAATGTCCCTTTTCTCTCCAATAGTTTCAGGCTAAGATCATTTAATTTTTTCGAGTATAAAGTCATTATGTATAAGCTGATTGCATTCTTAATTGTCCCTACTGCTGCTGTACTAAGGATGCGAATTTCAACTAGTTCTAAAATATAAATGAGGTCTAAAGTGCCTCTAGCAAATAATTTAATCACAGTAATTCAACAGACAAAAATATTACAACTTCATTCTCAATGAGCATATGAAGAATAAGGTTTGTCATTTGGCTAATTTACTCAATAAATCCTTCAATTTTATAGTTTGAAGTTATCAATTGAATTTATAACACTAAAATAAGTTCACGTTAGTTATTCTAACTAAAAAATCCGATTAATATTTTTCTATTAGTTCTTTTTAGTTAACTGATAGCAATAATGATTTCCTTTAATTTCGCTAGCTGTCATAATTAAAACTCAGTTATTGGTAAAATGTTGATTGAAGGGCCTACCGTTTTTGCCCCTATGAGAGTGTAATAAGTAAAATGCTTACTGGCCTCTGTTTATGTCAGAAAAACTAAAAGAATCATTCTAGGTGCCTGGAAGAAATCAATAGAAACCGATTAATCTAACTAATTGAAGTTAGATAATATTAGTATTACAAATTGAAATTTAGTGACTTCAATCTTATAAGCCATAAAGTTAAAGTTAAAGTACCTATTGAATAAATTATCCCCAAAGTGTGATACTTGAATATTTTTTTAATATATTTGCTTTATTTTGCAATTTTGAGAGTTGTTAGAAATTAAAAAGAGTATGCTTTTCAATCATAAAATTCCTTTAAATCCAAGTGTAATTTCAGTCATTTAAACAATTGAACATAAGTTTTAATATGATTTCAAAATTTTTTTTTTGAATTAATTGCTCATTTTATACAAACAAAAAAGTTAAATAAATGAAATAAATTGCCTATCATCCTTCCACTAGAATATGCATTATTTAGGAGTTGGCACTCAAAGAAGAAGATTTTTCACTCCTCTTGAATGATTTTTTTCCATCAAGTATAATATTTTTCTTAACTAAATGTGGTACCAATCCTCTATATTTTTCTTAATTTGGATCACGAATTTGTTTAAAAATGAAATAAAACATCTTGAAATACCGTTATTGACTAACACAATCATCTTCATCCTAATCGACTAACCTTATCCTGAGGAACATCAAACACAGCGACTGTTCCGTTATAAAAGATCGTCAAAGGAGCTGTTTGAGGAAGATTCTCGAAAATAGGCCTAAAAATCAAATTCAATTGATTACTCTCAATAACTGAAAAACACAAGAGAAAATTAGCAAACCATCACAAAAATAACGATAAAATCCATGTCAGTACCTAGGCAGAGGAGAATAAACAGGTAAAACAGGAAACGGAGTTGGATCCTCTTTAGGACTAGACGGCACAGAGAACGACTTCTTAGAATCGAAACAATGGCCATGCTGCTGATTGGAAGAACCCGAGGCAATCACAGACTTGAGAATCTCAGGATTCATTTTCGAAATGGCTGCAAAAAAGAAACAAAAAATTGAAATCGCAATTATTCAACAGAAAACTCCAGAAACGAGAAAAACAGTAAGGAATTAACACAAAAAACTTCAGAAATAAGAAATGGAAAAATTGCAATGAGACTGTACAGAGATTGGGAGGAAAAACATAAAAATCATAAAAACTTAACGAAATTGGAAGAAATTGGAAAACCTCAAGGATTTAACAGGAAACATGACAACTAACAAAGGATAATGAAAAATCGGAAGGATTTAATATACAACTTAAAGAAATAAGAACATCACTCATACATCAAACATAAGAAATAAGAAGCCCAAAAAAAAATTAAGGAGATAATAGATCCAAAACCGAAGAAGAAGAATAAAACGAGATAAAAACGAAGAACAGCGAAAGACGAACCTAAAAAGCTTTTCTGGCTGCACAATTTTGGGAAAGTAGACTTGGCAGAGGTCTATTTCTTCATGCCAATGAAATCGAGCTCGACTGTGGCTCTGGACATCTTAGCGTTCTTGGAATTGAGAGTATTTTGAGGGTAATAACATCTATTTATTTTAGAAGTGTTAACACATAATAACATCAATCTAGAAAAGTTAGTCACACTATATATGATTAATGAGTTGCAGCAAGTCGAGATGTCTGCCGTCGACTTCCTTGCTGGAGAGAGAGACAGAGCGACAGTGTGTGAGGGAGGATCCATCGACTGCTTCTTTAGAGAGACTAAGAAAGGGAAGGCGGTGTGAGGGAAGAGATGAAAACCTAGGGTTTTCGCAATTTATAGTTCTAACAAAGGTAAAATTACTTAAATGCCCCTAATTTAGCAACGGAATATGAATTCGGTTGCTAACTTTCGTTCAAAGTGAAATTTAGCAACGGAATAAAAATTTCGTTGCTAATTTAGAAACCGAATTTTCATTCTGTTGCTATTTTAGCAACAGAATATTAATTCCGTTGCTAAATAGCAATGGAATTCATTTCGGTTGCTAAAATAGCAACGGAATACAAATTCCGTTACTATTTTTCGTCACAAATTTTATCCGCCATTTTTTGCCGCGTTAATTAGCAACGAAATTCAAATTCCGTTGCTAATTTTTGTTGCTAAATATTGGTGCCATAAGTTCCCTCCACTTTTAGAAACTGAAGCTAACCAAATTTCTTTCGGTTGCTAATTTTATAAAATTCAACCAATTTTAGCAACGGAAACTAAATTCCGTTGCTAAATAGCAACGAAATTGTTTTTCCGTTGCTAAATTAGCAACGAAATGAATTCCGTTGCTATTTTTCCGTTGCTATTTCAAGAATTTCTTGTAGTGTAATTTGGGAATTTTGAAGATTATTTATAGTGTATGTTTATAGTAAAAGTTGTGATTTATAGTAAATTAATTGATTATTTTAATGAAAAATGATAATAAATAATAAATAATGCATAAATAAATTTTATTGACATTTATTGAAATTATTGTGATTTTATTTAGAATTTAATGTTAATATGTATATTGAAAATAATTGAATTATTGGTTAATAATTGCATAAAAATGTTGAAAATGGTGAATTTATATGAAATTAAATTAAGGTCAATGAAAAGAAATAAAAAGTCAATTATTGAATTTTTTGGACTTGAAAAGAATTAATAAAGTAACTATTACTGTGCCCTTAGAGTTAGGCTGGCAGTAAAAACTATTTCTGGATATAGTTGGCTAGCCATAGAAACACCCTTTACCGCGGTGCAGGTTATAGAGACTTGCTTTGCTATGGGTAGGATCATTGATCTCCATAGTTTAAGTGTTAAAAAGAAAAGTGAAAAGTGCAATGTTCTGAGAATGATTCCTTGGGAATCATTTCTCTTTTTAGTAGGGTCCGTGGGGTCCATGTTCCGTGTATCCGGTCTGAGATTTTTTGTCGGATCTGTACTAGGGGCATAATGGTAATAAATTGAGAAAGAAATGAAAAGACAATGAAAAGTAAGAAAAGAAAGTGAAAAAGGACCATAATGAAAGAAAAAGAAAGATTAGGGACAAAATGGTAATTTTTCTAAAAAGTGTAAAAAGGATAGTAAAGTAAGTGAGAATTGACTAATTAAGGATAAAACAGTTAGATAATAGTTAAATTACTTAAAAAGTAAATTTTATGGACAGCAAGGAATAAAATGTAATTTCGCTTATAAATGACAAATTAAGTGTAAAGAAACGTAAATTGCTTCATTTAACAGTTTAAAGATAGTAATTGAGCTTATAATGGCAAAATTATAATTATGTGACTAAATAGAATAATCTTATAGAAAATGTTAAGTTATTGTTTTGAATGTAATAAGTGATTTTATAATTATGTTTAGTTTTACATGCTAATACTTAAGAATAATAATGAAAATGTTAGGAAATGTATTGATTATTAGTCACCACTGAGCATATTTAGTGCTCAGCGTGTAGTTTTACTGCGCGCAGGTAAACAGAAGCAGGAGCAAGAGTTCACATTGCAGGATTTCTTTTAGAATGCTCTAGTCGTTTTAATTTTGGCATGTATATATAAGTGCAAACTTTACTCTTGATCATGTAATGTATCGGAAGTTAATTTAATAAGCTGAGTTTGGATTGTGAATGAAATGGATGGAATGAATGAATACCGTTGTTATTATTGATTATTGTGCCTCTGAGAGGCTGTGTGAGTTGTTTGCTTTTCAGGGGGCTAGTACTATGTACAGTCGTTATATTGCAAAATATTTATTAAATGCATAGTATTTTGGACATTTATAGGTCAGAGGCGAAGGGTAGTTTCAATTAAGTAATTGTCGATAAGGCTTTTAAGTTTTGAAGTTAAGTTGGAAAAAAAAATTTCCAGTCTACGGTACGCCGATACAGTGTCAGGAGGGATAAGGGTGTTACATTTTGTGGTATCAGAGCAGTGGTTTAAACGGTTTTAAGATCGGAGTGGATGTAATGTTTGATTTAAATTAATTATATACATGCCAAATGTTATTTTGAGAAGTTATTTTGGAATTAATGAATTCTTGCTCCTTTCTGTTTTATAGTGAAAAGATGTTTGGTGAGCCGAGTCGTGAGGTAGGAGATAACAGGAGTGAGGCCTCAAGCAATATGGGGCAACGGAGGTCCCACAGCAACAGGCACCTCCACCAGTAACGCCTCCTCCACCTCTTCCTCTTCAGTTGAATTTTCTCAATCTGATGTCTTATTACATCCAGCAGCGACTTCAGGCTGCATAGGCTCAGGCACCGCCACCAGTGGTTCAGGTTCAGCAGCCTGCTCTACCTAGAAGAAGACCTATATTAGAGCAGTTGAAAAGATTAGGAGCAGAGGATTTTACTAGTGAGGACCCTTTGACCCCAGTAGCTGCAGAGGCTTGGCTTTTTAAAATAAAGAGACTGTTTGAAATTACTCATAATTCCAAAGAAGAGAAGCTTGAGGGTATTATTGCCTTGCTTCAGGGTCCATCTTTCATCTAGTGGGATTTAGTTCGGAGACACACACCTGCAGATCATTTAAATTGGACGTTTTTCATTGATCAGTTTGAGAAGAAATATGTTGGGTCTGAATACAAGTTTACTATGCAAGATGTTTTCTGGAGGTTGAGGCAAGGAAATCGCACAGTGGCTGAGTATGATAGAGAATTTGAGCGTTTGAGCGCCTATTTAGATGAGGGTATAGCCACAGATTATGTCAGCGTTTCGAGAGAGGATTGCGTACCGAGTTGAGGCAGATCTTAGGGGCCCAGAGATACCCAGATCTGAGGGTCATGATTGATGCAGTTCTCAAGCTAGAAACTACTCAGGCTGAACAAGCAGAACGGCAATCCCGATTCTAGCAGAAACGAAAGCAAGGACAGAGTAATGGGAGTTCAGGACAGGGTTAGAAGCAGGCATCGCAGGGCCATCCACCAGCGAGCAGAGGACAGGATAGTGCCTCCCGTGGAAAGCCTACTGCCACCACGGCATTTAGTGCACCCGGAGGTAAAGAGAGTGGATTAGCAGTACAGTGTGAGCACTATGGCACGACACACCCTGGGGAGTGCAAATTTCTGACAGGAGCCTGTTTTAAGTGCGGGTCCAAAGAGCACTAGATTAAAGATTGCCCGATGATTCAGACTGCTTCAGTAGCTTCACCAGTTTCTGGTACTGGATCTTCTGCACCTCGTGGGCATGGTAGGGGAGCAGCCCTTAATTCGTCAGCCTCCAGACCGATTGGCCAGTCATCTCAGGGACAGAGGCGGTCGGGGGGACAGACATATGCTATGAGAGCTCGTAAAGAGGAGGATGCTCCTGATGTGATTTTGGGTAAGTTCATTCTGTTATCTGATTCAGTATATGCATTGATAGATCTAGGCTCCACACATTCTTATATTAGCACAGAACTAGCACGGGGTAAAGGGATGAAAGAGGCCTACTTGGACCAGGACATCTTGGTAAGTAATCCTCTGGGACATAGTGTGGTAATGAATAAGGTATATAGAAAGTGTCCTATCGGTGTCCAGGGATATGTATTCGTGGCAAATCTTATCGAATTGCCCTTTCGCGAGTTTGATTTGATTCTTGGGATGGATTGGCTATCCGCCCACCAAGCAACTGTCGACTGCAGCAAAAAAAGGGTTACCCTACAACTTCAGAGTGGTGATGACATTACCGTTGTAGGTGTGAGATCTGACTTTCTATCTGATGTGATATCAGCTCTTGCAGCAAAAAGGTTGATTAGAAAAGATTGTGAAGCATTTATGTGTTATGCAGTAGAGGCAAAGAAAGACAGTTTAAAGGTGTCAGATGTGCCTACAGTTAAGGAGTTCCAGGATGTGTTCCCAGATGAACTTCCAGGCTTACCACCTGCTAGAGAGGTGGAATTCTCCATTGAGGTCACTCCTGGCACTGCTCCTATCTCTATTGCTCCCTACAGAATGGCACTTGCAGAATTGAAAGAATTAAAAGTCTAGCTTCAGGAGTTGCTGGATAAGGGGTTTATTAGACCCAGTACTTCTCCGTGGAGAGCATCTGTCCTATTTGTAAAGAAAAAGGATGAGACCCTTTGACTGTGCATAGATTATAGACAGTTGAATAAAGCTACGATCAAGAACAAGTATCCCCTTCCTCGCATCGAAGACCTGTTTGATCATCTTAAAGGAGCGGGTGTCTTCTCCAAGATAGATTTGAGATCAGGCTACTATCAAATGGGGGTAAAGGAAGCTTATGTACCTAAGACTGCTTTTCGTACTAGGTATGGCCATTATGAGTATTTGGTCATGCCACTTGGGCTTACAAATGCACCAGCAGCTTTCATGGACCTGATGAACAGAGTTTTTCACCCCTACTTGGATCAATTTGTGGCGGTCTTCATTGATGACATACTGGTATATTCCAAGACACCGGAGGATCATGATAGACATCTAAGGATTGTATTGCAGACTTTGAGAGAAAAGCAGCTGTATACCAAGTTTATTAAATGTGACTTTTGGCTAAACGAAGTATCATTTTTTGGGCATGTTATTTCTGCAGAGGGCATTAAAGTAGATCCTTCAAAGATTGAAACAATCCTTCAGTAGAAGCCACCCAAGAATGTAACCGAAGTGCGAAGTTTTTTGGGTTTAGCTAGATACTATAGGAGATTTATCAAGGGCTTCTCCACCATTGTAGTTCCTATGACACGACTGCGACAGAAAAATATCAAATTTGTGTGGACTGACAAGTGCCAAGAGTGTTTTGAGAAGTTAAAGTCGTTGTTGACAGAAGCTCCTATACTTACTCAACCTGAGTCAGGCAAGGACTTTGTGATCTATGGTGATGCTTCCAGAAATGGCTTAGGCTGTGTTCTGATGCAAGAGGGCAAGGTAATAGCTTATGCTTCCCGACAACTCAAAACTCATGAGAAAAACTATCCTACTTATGATTTAGAGTTACCAGCCATTGTGTTTGCATTAAAAATTTGGAGGCATTACTTGTATGGAGAAAGATGCTACATTTACTCAGATCACAAGAGTTTAAAGTATTTGCTTACCCAGAAAGAACTCAATCTTAGACAGAGACGCTGGTTGGAGTTGATTAAAGACTATGATTGCTTTATCGACTACCATCCAAGGAAAGCAAATGTAGTGGCTGATGCGCTTAGGAAAAAATTTATGTCAGGTAATGTTAGTGATTGAAATGAATTTGTGCAAGGCATTGATAAGTGTAATTGATTAATAGTGATATTTGCAACTCTTCGGGCAATGAACACCAGCTTAAGTTTGGCTATAGATAGAGCTATAATAGCTAAATTGCTAGTTAAACCAGATTTTGTACATCAAGTGAAAGCGGCTCAGAAAAGAGATGACAAACTAAAGGCTGTTACGAAAAAGCTACAAAATAATAGTGAAAGTGATTACTCATTGTCAGATGATGGAAGCCTCTATTTCAAAGGAAGACTTTGTGTGCCAGCACAGGAAGAGTTGAAGAAAGAGATTCTTACAGAAGCACACCACAGTAGCTATGCTATGCATCCTGGGAGTAACAAAATGTACCACGATTTGAAAGTCTATTATTGGTGGCTAGGTATGAAGCGAGATGTGACTGAATTCGTGGGTAAATGCCTGACATGTCAACAGGTGAAAGCAGAACATCAGGTACCATCTGGACTTCTTCAACCACTTGTTATTCCCGAGTGGAAATGGGATCAAGTGACCATGGACTTTGTGATTGGGCTACCCATGACTCAGTGGAAACATGATGCCATTTGGATAATAGTTGATTGCCTCACCAAATCAGCTCATTTCTTGTCAGTTCGGATGGATTTTTCATTGACTAGGCTGGTAGAACTTTACATAAAGGAAGTGGTTAGATTGCATGGAGTACCTACATCTATTGTGTCAGATAGAGATCTCATATTTACTTCTCACTTCTGGAAGAGTTTTCAAGATGCTCTGGGTTTTAGACTTCGCCTCAGTACAACTTTTCACCCTCAGACTGATGGACAGTCCGAGCGGGTGATTCAGACATTAGAGGATATGCTTAGATGTTGTGTCCTTGAGTTCGGCACTAATTGGGAAAAGTATTTGCCTTTAGCTGAGTTTGCCTACAACAACAGCTATCAATCTAGTATGAAAATGGCTCCATTTGAAGCATTGTATGGTAGGAAGTGCAGGACTCCTTTGTACCGGACTGAGTTAAGTGAGAGGAAGCTTTTGGGTTCGAACTTAATTCGTGACTCTGAAGAAAAGGTCCAGATTATTAAAAGCAGATTGAAGGAAGCAATGGATCGTCAGAAGTCCTATGCAGATTTAAAGAGAAAAGATGTCGATTTTCAGGTCGGAGATAAGGTCTTTCTGAAGGTATCTCCATGGAAAAAGGTTCTGAGATTTGGAAAGAAGGGCAAGTTAAGCCCTAGATTTATTGGTACATATGAGGTACTTCAACGAGTGGGTCCCGTGGCCTATAAATTGAAACTGCCATCTGCTTTGGAGAAGATACATGATGTCTTCCATGTGTCCATGCTCCGGATATACAGGTCTGATCCGAGCCATGTGATAGCACCTGAAGAGATACAAGTTCAGGCTGACATGAGTTATGAAGAAAGGCAAGTAAATATTTTGGCCAGGGAAGTTTGACAGCTTCGGAACAAACAGATTCCTTTGGTGAAAGTCGTATGGCATCACCATAATGTCGAAGAGGCAATATGGGAACCCGAAGCAATGATGAGACAGCATTATCCTCTACTTTTCAGTTTAGGTAAATTTCAAGGATAAAATTTCTTTTAGTAGGGAAGAAATGTAATGGCCTCAACACCGGGTCAGCCGTGAACAGTACTTCCAGATGGTGAATAGTGCTTTTCGGGCCCGAAAGGACACCCAAAAGTTAAAAATATTTTATTGAACCATTGGAAAGTATTGATCATGGTGAGTCTGGAGTTGAAATTTGAAGTGAAATTGAGGCTAAATAGGCTTTTAAAGGTCAAAAATACGAAAAAGGTAGCAAATCAATTTCCTTGGTAGGGAAGGTGATTTGATTTTGCGTAAATAATTAAAAATAGTAAACGAACTCCAAAAATTGTCATATTTTTCATGCCTATATGAATATTTGTATAGAATATTTTATTGATGAGAATGGAATTTTTCGGTGACACCGACAGTTGTCGAATCGGACCGATAAGTTTGAATCGGATCGATAACGAACTCCGATTGAACCAAAAATTTGCATGCTAGCTATTTTTGATGTGATAAGAGTGATAGAATTATTTTTGGAGTGATTTGATGGCTGAAAGAGAGAGAAATTTGATTGGGCCTTTAGGGGCCTAAATTGGGCCTTTTTAGTTAAATGGGCAAAGCCCAACATTTTGGCCCAATTTTGGGTCCATTGGAGAGATATTTAAAGGCCAAAAATTTGAAGAAAACTCCAGAACTCAGCTCTTCTTCTTCCTTCCTCTCCTTGGCTGAATTCCCTTCCATCTTCTCTCTCTCTCTCTTGCTTCATAACCACTCAATATCTCTCTTAAATTCCAACTTAGGAATTGTAGTTTCATCCCTCTAATACACTAAAATAGCTTCACTTGATTGATTTGGGCAAAGGAAGTGAAGAAATCAAGGAAAGAAAGAAAGAGGGGTAAGTTGGAGCTTGCAATTTTTAATGTTTTAAATTGATTTCTTAGTGGTTTTTCATAGATTTTTGGATTTAGATTATGATTATGAGTTTGGTTTTTGCATTTGAGAACAAGAAAATGAAGAAAACTAAGCTTAAATGGGTTGCCCTATGTAGGTGAACAAGTGGAGGGGAGTTTTTCTAAGAACAAAGGCAAGGAAAAGGAACCTTAGACTCCCTAATTCAAGATAAATTTGTAAGTGACTAATTAATCTTTACATTTTCTAAGTTTATGAATTTTTGTTAATTATGTAATTAGGGTAAAAATGTCTAAAGTTGTTAATTCATGTAAATATGTTAGGGTAATTGTAATTAAGTTAGACAATTAATGAATAGAAGTTGAAAATGAAAAAAAGAAAATTTTTAAGGTGAAAAAAGAATGGTGGCCGAAATTGTTATTAAGGGAAACTAGTGAGAAAAATGCAAATAATTAATATATGTTAGCTTAAAATCATAGTAGACATGATAATTAATGTTCTTGAATTTGTAGAGAATATTTGGAATTAATTTGGGAATTTTCAAGATTATTTATAGTGTATGTTTATAGTAAAAGTTGTGATTTATAGTAAATTAATTGATTATTTTAATAAAAAATGATAATAAATAATAAATAATGCATAAATAAATTTTATTGGCATTTATTGAAATTATTGTGATTTTATTTAGAATTTAATGTTAATATGTATATTGAAAATAATTGAATTATTGGTTAATAATTGCATAAAAATGTTGAAAATGGTGAATTTATATGAAATTAAATTAAGGTAAATGAAAAGAAATAAAAATTCAATTATTGAATTTTTCGAACTTGAAAAGAATTAATAAAGTAACTATTACTGTGCCCTTAGAGTTAGTTTGGCAGTAAAAACTAGTTCTGGGTATAGTTGGCTAGCCATAGGAACACCCTTTACCGCGGTGCAGGTCATGACAACTTGCTTTGCTATGGATAGGATCATTGATCTCCATAGTTTAAGTGTTAATGTGAAAAGTGAAAAGTGCAGTGTTTTGAGAATGATTCCTTAGGAATCATTTCTCTTTTTAGTGGGGCCCGTGGGGTCCATGTTCCGTGTATCCGGTTTGAGATTTTCTGTTGGATCTGTACTAGGGGCATAATGGTAATAAATTGAGAAAGAAATGAAAAGACAATGAAAAGTAAGAAAAGAAAGTGAAAAAGGACCATAATGAAAGAAAAAGAAAGATTAGGGGCAAATGGTAATTTTTCCAAAAAGTGTAAAAAGGTTAGTAAAGTAAGTGAGAATTGACTAATTAAGGATAAAACAGTCAGATAATAGTTAAATTACTTAAAAAGTGAATTTTATGGACAACAAGGAATAAAATGTAATTTCGCTTATAAATGACAAATTAAGTGTAAAGAAACTTAAATTGTTTCATTTAACAGTTTAAAGATAGTAATTGAGCTTATAATGGCAAAATTGTAATTATGTGACTAAATAGAATAATTTTATAGAAAATGTTAAGTTATTGTTTTGAATGTAATAACTGATTTTATAATTATGTTTAGTTTTACATGCTAATACTTAAGAATAATAATGAAAATATTAGAAAATGTATCGATTATTAGTCACCACTGAGCATATTGAGTGCTCAGTGTGTAGTTTTACTGCTCGCAGGTAAATAGGAGCAGGAGCAAGAGTTCACATTGCAGGATTTCTTTTAGAATGCTCTAGTCGTTTTAATTTTGGCATGTATATATAAGTGCAAACTTTACTCTTGATCATGTAATGTATCAGAAGTTAATTTAATAAGCGGAGTTTGGATTGTGAATGAAATCGATGGAATGAATGAATACCGTTGTTATTATTGATTGTTGTGCCTCTGAGAGGTTGTGTGAGTTGTTTACTTTTTAGGGGGCTAGTACTATGTACAGCCGTTATATTGCAAAATTTTTATTAAATGCATAGTATTTTGGACATTTATAGGTCAGAGGCGAAGGGTAGTTTCAATTAAGTAATTGTCGATAAGGTTTCTAAGTTTAGAAGTTAAGTTGGAAAAAAAAATTTCCAGTCTTTGGTACGCCGGTACAGTGTCAGGAGGGATAAGGGTGTTACATTTTAAGTTTTATAGTGATATGTTGTAGGATTTACTAAGATCTGGAGGTTAGGAAAAATATGTATGGAGACAGAGAACAGGATAGATGCAATGCTTTTGAAAGAAGCAACATAATTGAGGCGACAAGTTGAGAAGAAAGGTGTGCATGTTTATCTTCAGAAAGCTAATGTAAGGGGTCGGCCAAATTCACGGTTCCTTACTGCAACTATTCTTGGTGTGCAGCAAGGTTTGTATTCTGTCTCTTATATATTTTTGCATTACTATTTGATTGATTGGATAATTGAATGCCATTATATAAGCTAGTTAAATGGGTGCTTGCCTGCTATGCATAGATGTCATGTGGATGTTTGCTTGCTGTGCATGGATGCCATTATATGAGCTAATTAACTTTGATGAATTAATTTGATCTCTTATTGTGAAATTCATTAAAGCTTCGTGTTTTATGATATGGAGTTGTCTAACAAAGTTATTTGGTTTAGATTAGCGGTTGGAAAGAATGAGAGCTGGAGACTCTTTCCCGTGATTATGAGTTCTTAAATGGTATATATATATTGTAAGATATATTTTACTTAAGAATTCAAATTTGTTTTCATTTTTTAGTTTTAGAAAAAATAATATGGAACATAATGTAGAGGTACTAGTGATATAAATACTTTTTTGTAATTTTCAGCTCTTTTGTCATAATTGATTTGGCAATTAAGGCAAAAATATGATACAAAAAGGGAGCATAGAAAAATACTCTATTAGTTCTGAGAATATCATATTTGTATCTTAAGTTTAATTTTTAGGATATATTTCTGCAATTGAGAATAAAAACTTAATAAACTTGTTTGTGATGATATTAGATGCCAGGAGGATCTAATATATGAAGTTTACAAGAAACTTTCACTTTCTAATGTATAAAGTGTTATGCCCCTCATGATACTCTAGGAGAATCTTTAATTAATTAATGATATAATTTACATTTGCTTGTGTATGATTATGAATGTTACTATGATTCGGGATATAGAAGGAAATTTACCTAAAGACATAGGGGTAAATTTGTCTTTTCTTTTTTAGACCTACGTGTTTTAAATTAAAGATACAGGAGTAGACAAGGGCTTGATTGAAAGATGGAAGGGTAAGTTTTGGGGTAAAAGTATGAATAAAGGAGAGTTGAGGACTTAAAGGTAATTTTGCTATCATTTTTCCAAGTGGTCCAATTAAGGAAAGACACCTAGATTTATAGAGAAATCTTGAGAGAGGAGGTTAAGGGGTTGGCCGACCATCTCAAGGTTGGTTTTCCAGCCATCTTCAATCTCCATTAGCCCATAAACTCTCTCTCTCTAAAAGATATATCTCTTTCTCCTGATTTTTGTAAGAAAGAAAAAGAAGATCTAGTTAGTAGCTCAATTGTTAGGTATTTTTCCTATTCTTTTTTCTATGATTTGTATAGTATTTTCATTTAAAAGAAGATGTGTATATATTCATGGTGAAGTCTATTTTTTTTAAAAGGTGAAGGCAATAAGAAGAAGGGAAAAGAAGCAATTCAAGAGTAAAGAAAAAGTTATGTGAAGCTAAAAAAGGTATGGGAACTTGCATGTTTATGAATGTGTATGCTTGAGTTTTTAATATGAGGGATGTATTTATTGATGCTATTATGCGTTCTATGGATGGAAATTAAGCTTGGGAATGCTTAAGAATCGAATTATGCAAGTTGTGTTTAAGGATACAAAAATTTATCTTAGGATGCAATTGACCAGTATGTACTATTTTGGTTATATCTTGAGCTATAATTGCATAAATTGATAAATTCCAGTTGGGATAGAAAATAAACACATATATCTTGATTTTGTTAGAAAAAACTGAGAACATATATCTTGAATTCTGGTTGTGGCTATTGCTTAGTCATTGGGAGTAGTTTGTAATTTTCTTTGAATATCTGAAGATTTACAAGTATGATTGAGGTGATTTTTAGTGTTTTGGAAACTAGAAACATAGAGCTATAACTTTGTAGAGGCCACTTTTATTGAAATTGATGTTTAGAAGGTCAAAAATGGCTTTGAAGTTGAAACTGGAAATCTGCTGTTGGGGCAGACCGGGCCTCATAGTCAGTATGATTTACTCACTAACCATAAGGTAGGCCATTTTTTAGTCCATAATCAAAACCAATCCTATCTCATGGTTACTAAGCTATTGGTAGTAATCGTGACCCCTTCTCGTAACATTGGGTTACGGTTAACAGTCTATGATTAGTAACCGTGAGGTAGATGACTTTTAGTCCATAACCTAAATGCAAACTATGTCATGGTTATCATGATTTGGGTAATGATCATGATCCTTATGTCATGACTTAGGTCACGGTTACCAGGATTTGGTAGTAACCGTGACCCTTCTTTAAACTTCAAGACCTAGAGTTTTAAGACTCCATAAGAGGATTAAGCTCTTCCTAATACCTGTAAAGCATCTTAAACTTAAAATATATGATAATATACCACTTAATCGTGTGAATTGCATAAGGAATATAAAGTCAAGGTTATAGTACTTAATGCATGTATGTTACTTTATTATAAATGCACGAATGTGTTATAATAACTGCCTACGAATGATTGTTGTTTATGTTATGTAGTTGGAAACTATATTACGTAGTATTATTTCCAATTAATATATGTTATAGTGGAATGTATTAGTATGAATTAACAATATATGAGATATGATTTATTTTACCTGCACATAAAACTTGATGGTGGATAGATAGACATACCTATAGGGTTATAGTTACAGCTGGTACAATTTGACTCATTTGAGTCCATAGTATGTCCCTATTGAGATCACAGTTTTGACCTTTGTTGGATCCACAGATTTAATATCTTCAGGTATTTGTATACTTGATCCATTTGGGTATCCACAGCATCCGTTATCCACACCCACGGGATTTGAAGCAAGCAATTCACAAAATAGATAAGCAGTATGAGTAGTGATATTAAAGAATAAATTAGCCTCTATCATTTCACTATACATGAATGACACAGTTAGTGCTGCTATAATTGATTCCAAAAATATACTTAGTAATGGTTGTTGTTGAGATGAATGCTCTTTCTTTGGTATTGTTATTGCATGCTTGGTGATAACCGCTGTGAGTGGTTATCAACATATTGTTTTATTCCTCACTAAGCTATATAGATTAACACGGGTATTTATCTGTGTAGGTTCGCAGGATATACCTTTTCTTTCAGGACAAAGCCAATAACTTTCGAGGTCAACATCAAATTAGAAAGAACAATTTTTACGTATAAGTTGTATTTTATTATCATTTTGGTTAAATTATATTGTACCTTATAGGATGTAATGAAATCAACAAATATTGTAATTAATAACTCAGAGCATGATTGTAATGTAACAGATTTAGATTGATATCACTTGTATGGAATATATATATATATATATATATATATATATATATATATATATATATATATATATATATGTAATGCCCCTAATGATACCCTAAGAGTGATAGATGGTCATTTCATATAAGACAGAGCTTGATTATGTGGCTAATTAAGAAAAATTACAAATTAGGGACTTAATTGAAAAGTAAAAGTAAAAATTTTGAGGTAGAAATGTAATATGTGAAAGGTGAGAGATCAAAATAAGAAACATAAATATAGAGAGGGACCAAAATAAACTTTGCCAAGATTTTTGTGAACTACCAATAATAATTAGACAGATGAAAGGCTAGGAAAGAGAGAAACAAAGTTGGTTTTCCTTTTTGTTGGCCGACCATTCGTGGCCTTGAGCTCATTTGTTTTTTTCTTCTTTTCTTTTCTTTTTTCCTTTGCTTTTTCTGTCCTCCTCATGCCTACGGTGATTGTGCTTCAAGTGGGAAGAGTTGTAGATGGTAGAGAAAGAGAGATGATTTTTACAGCAACCTAAGGCTAGGATTAAAAAGAGATGAAGGGAAAAGAGAGAAAGAAAGGCTAAACTTGAAAAGTCAGAGCTTAAAGAGGTATGAGAACTTCTCCTTTCTTATGTGTGTGTTTGATATGTATGTGATGCAATAATAGTAATATGTGATGTTATAGTAAGTGAGTAACATGAAAAATTGAGGTTAGACTTGACTGAAAACCGAAATGGGAAGTTTCGTTGAAAATTGGGAAAACTGTCTTAGAGTTCACATGATCAGTCAATACAAAATTATTGATATCTTAAGTTTTCGTGACTCAAATTACAAAATTCTAGATGGATAATAAACTAGACCCATAGATATTCATTTCGTGTATAGAACACAAAATTTGAATCAATTTGTATGATAGAGAAAAATAGGCTTGAATCCGGGTCATGACTATTACCCCTGTCATTGGGAGCAGTATGTGGTTTTTAGTGAATATTTTGAGATTTAAAGCTCTAATTGGGCGAATTTTTTGGAAACTAGAAACACATATCTATAACTTTGTAGAAGGAATCTTTCCATAAAAATGATGTTTTATAGGTTAAAAATGGTATAGAAGTTGAGATCAAAAATCTATCTTTGGACGGTTTGGGCCTCACGATTACTATGATTTTGATAGTAACCGTGAGGTACCCTAGTTTTCAGTCTAGACCCTAAAGAAGACCTACCTTATGGTTACTAAGAATTTCATAGTAACCGTGATCTTTAAAAAGTATAGACCATGGTTATTACTCATCCGGCAATAACCGTGAGGTAGTTTGGCATAGTCCAGGACCAAAAGTGCAACTAGGTCATGGTTATCACGATTTTGGTAGTAACCGTGATCCATATGTCATGTCTTGGGCACGGTTACCATGAATTTTGTAGTAACCGTGACCCTCTTTCATAAGTTAAAACTTAAAAGTTAAAACCTCATATGAGGCATAAGATTAACTACTCTTTTCCTAAATCTTATAGGTTATTTTAAGCATAAAGTATATGGTAATGTACAACCATAAGCATATGAAATGTATAAGTAATATAAAAATAAATTTATAGTAATTGATGCGTGAAAATATATACTTAAATATGATTGTATTATACTAATTATCTATATGTACTTTTGTTTATGACAAGATAGTTAAAGATTATGACATGATAGTTAGAGAAAAACACTATATTGTTTGAATTAACCTATTATATGATGAATTGAATAGTATAAATTAAATATCATATGAATATGATTATTTGCCTGCATATAGAACTTGGTGGTAGATAAATAGGCATGCCTATAGGGTTACAGTCGTAGTTGCTATAGGTTTGACCTCGTTTGGGTCTATATTTGTCCTCGTTTGGGACTACAGGCTTGACCCAATTGGATTCACATGTCTAATACCTTCGGGTATCCACAGAAATAATACCTTTAGGCATTTATATATTTGATATATACGGGTATCCACAACATCCGTTATCCACACCCACAGGACTTTAGCAGGCATTTCACAATATGAAATGAACAGTATATGTGTAATATTGATAAAGACTTGATTAGTCTATTATGATCTATCCTTATGCAGAAATGTTATAAGATTAAATATGCTATGTGAGTTATATTGTAACCCCTTGCATGTTAATTATAATATCTTGATATTAATAATGTTTATTGTATGCTTGGAAACAATCACTGTGAGTAGTTGTTCATATACTTATTGTTCTCCACTAAGCTTTATAGCTTAGTACGGGTATTTATCCGTATAGGTACTTGAAGTCAAGATATTTTTTGTTGGCACAAAAGCTGTTATTGTAAAGCCAACTCTAGAAATAGGAGAGAGTCAATTATTAAGTGTAATTTATTTTTCTTTGTATTTATCATTTTTTATTAAAAGAACAATAATTAAAAGAAAAGTTTAGTTGATTATGTAAAGTATGAAGTGTAATGTTTTATAATTTCTCATAGTATATTGAGGTATGCATATGTATACAATAGTATTAACCAACAAAGTTATAAAGGAAAAAGTTTATCATATGTAAAGAGCTTATAGGATGATGAGTATGGGGTGGACTAGTGTGGTCCATACACTATAGATGACTCAACATGATATGATATGGAATTGCCAAATAAATTATTATTATCTCATGTATTATTTATTAATGAAATAAAAATAGGTAACGGGAACCAGGTTAGTCTAGTGTGGTCCTTACATAAAGTTTCAATTTATAGTTGGGTGCTCTGTTCTCCACACATATCAATTTCAATTCACTTTCAATCTATATATAAATATAGAAGTAATTTATTATGCTTAATTAATTGATATTTCAGGTTGATGGTTGGAAGTATTCTAGGTGAAGTAATTAATTGTTAATGAATTAGTGAATATTATTTTATAATTTGAATTGTATGGGATGTTTATAAATATTTGTATTTGAATGATATGGAATATTTTTAATTTTAAGTTTTCAATTGCTAAAATTTGTATTTTAATTTAATGTAAAATTTTTATAAAAAATGAAATAAAATTTATAGGATATATTTAATTTATTATGCTTTAACCCAAATTGATAGGGATTTTTGTTGAAGGGTTTGGACAAGAGGATTAGAAGGTTGAATCATATGAGAAGGAGGTTCAGCAATCTGAATTCCTTTCTGTTTATGATCAGTTCTTGTTAGTGGAGGTTCAGAAGAAATAGAAGGAGGAGCAAAAAAATGTTTAGGTTGTTTATGAAAATATTGTTGCATGACCAAATCTGATAGAATATGACATGGCATTTATATGATTATCATGCAGCGAAAAAAAAATAAAATTCGATCATACATGCCAAACAATTCCATAACAAGAATTGAAACATGCAATTTTAGGGTTTTAAAACTTACAACTTTAGATGCACTTCAAGATTTGATTTTGATGATGACCAGCAACCAAGAAGGATATGTTAGCCTTAGATCTTCACCACCAATGCCAAAGGAACAGCCTTTATGCCACTCCTCTCTATGTTCACACACACAATTGCAAGCAAAGCTTAAAACCGAGATTCCTAGCTCTCTATTTGAGTATTGTGTAATGGCAATAAATTGAAGCTACAAGATTTGATCTTGCACTTCTTTTAGGTGCTATTGCTGTCCAAGAACATAAGAGAATGAGGAAGAATCCTTTCTCCTTGTGAATTCGGCCAAGAGAAAAATGTGAGAGAGAGAGAGTGTTTTCACGCCACACACACACACTTGCTAGGGTTTTCTTTTGTTTTCCAATATATATCATTTAATTTTGTAAGTGATAATTTTGAAATCTACTACCTTAAGATAGTTAATTTAGCCTTAATCACTTCCTTAAAATAAGTAATATATATTGATTCAAACTCTTTTGAATTTAAAATTCAAATTAATTTGAAATAAAACATAAGACATTTTAATCTAATAAATCACTTAATTAAAATTTATACATGTGTCGAAATTCCTTGATATTTATCTAGGAATTTCGGTCACTTCAATTTCCATTTAAGTGATTTAATTTGATTAAAATTCTTTTAGGCTTTAATACTCAATTAATTAAATTAATATAAGATATTTAATTAATTGAAATTAAACCTTGTGGGCTTAATTTCTCTCTCTCACAGACCAAGGTCCAATAGTAATTTTAATACCCATTACATACATTAATTTGACTTTAATTAAAAGCCCAAATTAATGCCCAATACTTTATTTAAATATTTTAATCCCAATGCTTTGTGTGCGATTCTATAGGTCTATTTAATGTTGGCAATGAATTAATGAATTAATTCAAAGGCTATATATATTCTCTAGCAAGATATTATAGAATTTCAAATTAAATGAAAATGCATATGACATTTAATGACCTAATATAATTTTGTATAGTCCCTTACCCATAAATATCAGAATTAATATAAGGCATGGAACTAGCCATCCTTATATATATTAATTCCTTTCTTGATATTCCAGTGACATTGAACTCTCAGATAAATAATGATTACTCATTATTTCATCTCGGTATGGCCATACACTTCTCAGTTCACTGATCAAGTGGCCAATGATATTTTCTCTCTTATTAAGAGGGGTAATCCCTTCACTTCTCTTATGCTCTCTAACATGAATCAATGCATACCAAAGCATACCCATACTTGTCACTTTGTTACGAGCACGTTAGGTGTATGTCAAAGTACACACTAATTCATAAAGAGTTTCATAGAGATTTTAGGTCTAAGAACTTCGATACAAAACTTGCATATGAGAAACACTTATGACTTGTACCATATAGTATTCTCATGAACGGATCGAATCCAGATACCATGTTCTTTAACATGTATCTATGATCTCTGATTGACACTCTTGTCCTTATGATCCATAAGACAAAACTCAACTTATCAGAGAGAGCATACTAGTCATAATTCATTGTTATTTCCATAACAATGACTGACTAGGGATATTTAGAATGAAGTCTCTATTGTTTCAAGGTCTTACAACCATGTGCCTCAAACATGATAACTTAAAATGAAACATCATTCTTGGATAGTTCTATCAATTGATATGCACAGGAATACAATAGATAAAACAAATGCCTCATTTTATTAACTAAAGTATTTTATTACAATGTATTGGGGCTAGGGCTTACACTAACAAAATCATGGGTATGGCCAAAACTATGAAGTTCGGCTGGAGTGGGTTCAATATGTGGAGGAACTTGGTGTAATGGTTGATGAGAATATGGATTAAAGGTAGATCCAAAGATAGGAAAAGGTAAAAAAGGTGGTGATGGAATTTTAGACAGATCAGCTTTTATGTAAGCAATTTCAGCTTTGAGTTTGGTAACTTCATATGCCATTTGTTAGAATTGGGCATCATATGTATGCTGAGTCATAGAAGCCATAAGTTGCTTATCAAGATTGGCAACTTTATCTTGCAATCTATGAAGCAATTGCATAGTAGCAGAATATTTATCTGTAAATTTAGAATCTAAAGAGTCAACTCGTGAAGAGACATGGTCAACTTTAGTTTTTATTCGATGAAGAACTTTCTGTTGTGCCAAAGAAGATTCAATGTGCCAATTAAGGACTACTTTAGCTGGAGTAACAGATCTGGGTGTACCTTCAGTAGAGATACTAATGGATACCAAATTGATAGGGCTCTATAAATTTGACATGATTTGCAACATAAGCAAGCTATGACTATCCAATAACGACACTTCTCTTAAACTGACTGGGGACTATCCTCTTATGCTATACATTGCAGACTCATATCAAACTTATAGATTCCTAATAACTGTTAATAGGATCCTTGTATGGTAAAGTAAGAAATCAAAATGGCAAGAGAGAGAAAATTTAGAAACACATCTTTTATTTAGAAAGAGAATTCAAACTTAAAATGAAGCTTGAAGTTCTCAGTAAACTTACAACCTTATATAAAGTTAGCCAAAGTGGAAGCTGACCTCATTGCTTACGAATACAAACACTAAAAACAGATAAGGAGATAAGAAGGATTCTCCTTTACAACTTAAAGGCATAAAGTAAAATGAGGAGACAATTCATCCCTTTTTACAAGAGTAATAAAACAAACAACTTTACTCTACATCACACTTTACTTTAGTAAGATGGCAGACAACAAGCATCTTCAATAGAAAATGGCAAACAACAAGCATCAAATGCTTTTCTTTTATGGATATCATTAGATAGTTCCTTTTCAAAAGTAGAGAGATAATCCTAGAAGCCATAAGTTACTTATCAAGATTAGCAACTTTATCTTGCAATCTGTGAAGCAATTACAGAGTAGCAGAATGTTTATCTGTAAATTTAGAATCTAAAGAGTCAACTCGTGAATGGTCAACTTTAGTTTCTATTCGATGAAAAACTTTCTGCTGTGCCAAAGAAGATTTAGTATGCCAATTAAGGACTGCTTCAGCTGGAGTAATAGATCTGGATGTACCTTCACTAGAGATACCAGGGGATTTAATAAATGGAGTAGTTTGGATTTTTGTGGTTGGGTTAATGGAGTCTTAAAGAGATGGGAAATCATCTTCATATGAAGAGGTGGTGGAAAACATGGTTATTTGAGGCAATAATGAAGGAGAATTTGGTGGTAATGATGGGTTAGGTTTACATGGGGTAGGTGATGTGGATGGTGAAAAGGGCTTTTCGAAGTGAGGAGGAGGTAAGAATCTCACAGCATAATCATATTTGCTTGAAGGTTAGCCAAGAGTTCCTATAGAAGGATCATCATCATCTTCTAAAGAATCTTGGAAATAAGTCTTAGAAGAACAGGGCTTGTTCTTTTGGTGTCGGCGACGGCGACAACTATCATTTTCATATTTGGCATCAAAAGCATCATCAAGACAATCATCACAAAAATAATCTCCCCAATAACAGTGACCATCCCATTGAAAGGCATAAATGGGATGACCATCAGTTGAAAAAGCTTCAATAGGAATGCTATTTTCTTGTGGGAAAGAAGAAGCTGGATGTATTATAAACTGAGTAGAGAATAAAGAAGCCATAGATGATTCTGGGAATTTCGAAGAAGAGATTGAAATCGAGTTTCAATAAGACCATCTTTTTTCTTAATGAACAGAGGTTTTGAGGACTGGACCGGCTGATTTTTTTTATGAAGTTTCTCATAGCTAGTAAGCCATGATTGAGGAAAGTATTCCAACAATTGTTCCTTGGTGAGTTACTTTGGGATCTAAATACAAGTAGGTACATGTGTAGAATCAACAATAATCATCAGAGCATCAAATGAACATGGTAAAGACATGTCCATAGCATGGTTTTGTACTCTGTAGATCATCTGGTAATGGAGTGTAGCAATATCAGTGGTTTGAACTTGATCAGCTTTAGAGATCTGAATCTGAACTTGAAGAGAATTCAATAGATGAGGATTTGCAAGATGCGTGTTAAAGTTGGGATAAAAAGTGAACATGACAGTTCCAGCATTCAAAGAGGTATGTACAATGCCTATAACTGCTTATTGGTACTCAAGATACCGAGTATCAAGAAGAGCTATTCGAGCAAAGACAAGAAGACCTTTGCATCTATGATAGGTAACTGCTAATTTGATAGCACCTAAATGGATTGGTATTTTTAAGTTATCATAATGGTAAGAGCCCTATTATCATGTCTGTTACTCAAAATCCAGTTTCTCCTTTATCTCTTGCAGTTAAACCAACTATTACAAAGAAAATAGATTATCTTTATGAGTTCTCTTTTCTACTTGATGATACTCAAATCCTAGATACCCGTCTTCCTTTTCTTAATCCATATGATGCATTTGCTCGTCATCGGACAAATGTATTTTTTAATCTCAAAGCTCTTATTCAAAAGCCTCCATCTCCTGTTAAAGAATATGTGTAGTCTTCTTCCTTTCATTAATGTCCAGTCAAAGCCACTGGTCAGGAAAAGCTCATTAATTTGGAAATCCCTATAGAGTTTCCTCCTGTTTGGATTCATCAAGGATTTTCTCATCTCCATTTAGGTGCTATCAGATTAGCAGTTACCTATCATTGATGCAAAGGTCTTCCTATCTTTGCTCGAATAGATCTTCTTGATATTCGGTATCTTGAGTAACAACAAGCAGTTATAGGCACTGTATAAACCTCTTTGAATGTTGGAACTGTCATGTTCACTTTTTATCCCAACTTTAACATGCATCTTGTAGATCCTCATCTATTGAATTATATTCAAGTTTGAATCCAGATCTCTGGAGTTGATCAAGTTCAAACCACTAATGTTGCTACACTCCATTACAAGATGATCTATAAGGTACAAAATCATACTATGGACATGTCTTTACCATGTTCATATGATGCTCTGATGATTATTGCTGATTCTACACATGTACCTACTTGTGTTTAGATCCCAAAGCAACTTACCAAGGAACAATTGCTGGAATACTTTCCTTAATCATGGCTTACTAGCTATGAGAAACTTCATCAACAAAATCAGACGGTCCAGTCCACAAAACCTCTATTCATCAAGAAAAAAGATGGTATTGTTGAAACTCGATTTCAATCTCCTTCTTCAAAATTCCCAGAATCATCTATAGGTTCTCTATTCTCTACTCAGTTTATGATACAACCAGCTTCTGCTTTCCCACAAGAAGATAACATTCCTATTGAAGCTTTTTCAACTGATGGTTGTCCCATTTATGCCTTTCAACGGGATGGTCACTGTTATTGGAGAGATTGTTCTTGTGATGATTGTCTTAAAGATGCTTTTGATGCTGAATATGAAAATGATAGTTATCGCTGTCGCTGACACCGAAAGAACAAGCCCTATCTTCTAAGACTTATTTCCAAGATTCTTTAGAAGATGATGATGATCCTTCTATAGAAATTCTTGGCCAACCTTCAGGCAAATATGATTATGCTGTGAGATACTCACCTCCTCCTCACTTTGGAAAGCCCTTTTCACCATCCACATCACCTATCCCATGTAAACCTAACTCATCATTACCACCAAATCCTCCTTCATTACTCCCTCAAATAGCCATGTATTCCACTACCTCTTCATATGAAGATGATTTCCCTTCTTTTCCAGACTCCATTAACCCATCCACAAAAATACAAACTACTCCATTCATTAAATCCCCTGGTATCTCTACTGAAGGTGCACCCAGATCTATTACTCTAGCTGAAGCAGTATTTGATTGGCACACTGAATCTTCTTTTGCATAGCAGAATGTTCTTCATCGAATAGAAACTAAAGTTGACCATGTCTCTTCACGAGTTGACTCTTTAAATTCTAAATTTATAGATAAACATTCTGCTACTCTGCAATTACTTCACATATTGCAAGATAAAGTTACTGATCTTGATAAGCAACTTATGGCTTCTATCACTCAGCATACTTATAATGCCCAGTTCCAACAAAAGGCACATAAAGTTACCAAACTTAAAGCTGAAATTGCTCACATAAAAGTTGATCTGTCTAAAACTCCATCACCAGCTTCTTTACCTTTTCCTATCTTTGGATCTACCTTTACTCCATATTCTCATCAACCATTACACCAAGTTCCTCCTCATATTGATTCCATTCCAGCCAAACTTCACAGTTTTGGCCATACCCATGATTTGTTCATGCAACAATATTTTCATAAACAACCTAAACGTTCTGTTGCTCTTCCTTCTATTTCTTCTGAACCTCCACCACCAGGAACTGATCATAAACAGAAAGGAATTCAGATTTCTGAACCTATTTCTCATATGATTCAACCTTCTAATCCTCTTGCCCAAACCCTTCAACAAAAAGCCCTTCAAACCATTCCCATAGTTTTTCCAGCTCAACCTTCACCTTCATTCCTCAGCTCTTCTACTGACTCAGACTCTGATATGTTTGATGATTTACCAGATCCTAAACACTTTCCTATTTATATGGCTGATCCTGCTGAAAGTACAATTATCCAGTAGCCTCCTACTCAACCATGTTATACAGATGCCCTTGAAGATACTAATTTGAAAGATGATGATAAAAGTCCAATTACATCTCCTCCCAAGATTACCACCGATCCTTGGTTTTAGTTTGAAGATATTCCTAGACACAAATGGCACGATAGACTTATGGAATTCTTTACTTGGCTCGAGTTAGAAACTCACCGTTTGAATTCATCTACTCTTAAGAAAATTTTGGTTGAATTCACTTCTAGATTTACAGGCCGTCTTCATGATTGGTTTGTTAGTAATCTGGATGACTATTCCAAGATGCAGTTTCTTTGTAGTGATTCTCTTACTTTTTTTCTTCAAAAGATACATCTTGAGTTCATTGGAAACATTGGAGATTTTGAAGAAGTCACTCGATCTGATTACTTTCGGATGAAATGTTGTTCTCTTCTTCACAAACATTTGGATCAGCATTTTAGAAAATGTGTAAACTTTTCTATATGCTGAATGGTACTAATGATCCTAATCTCAAGCAATGCTTTTTATCCTCTACTCCTGAACAACTTTCTTCTAGTACTATGCTTATACTCAGTGAACAAGGTGTTTAACTCAATTTTCTTATTCTTTGTCAAATCTATCAGAAAATTCTTACTACTTTGGATAAGCTCTGTACTTCTCAGAAATTGATCAAGGAAACTTTTAAAAAAGGAAAAGGTCCGCAGCTCAAGGCAGCTTATCGTCACTCTGATCTTGAAATCCAATGTTCTCCTAAAAAGAAGTGTTCTTGTAAACCTTACAAAAAGAAATCTTCATTTCACAGGTTCTCTTCTCGTTTTCGAAAAGGTCATCGCTTCAAGAAAGGTTCTAAAGTTTGATATTTTTGAAAAAAGAAGTTTCAACCCAAAGGAGATCGTTGTTATCTTTGTGGATAAAAAGGTCATTTTGCAAAATCTTATCCCAACAAGAAGTGTTCTCAATGCCTTATTTAGCAACTGCAACAAGCCTCTCCTCTTTATTTTGAGGATGATGACATTGAATCCATTTTCTCTATGGATGATGAACCAGATCCCTACACTTTGTTTGCTCTTTCATGGTATGATGATGATGCCTGGCCTGATGATCTCACCATCCATTCTGATGATGATTCCTCAGATCATGATATTCCCTCAATCCATGCTATCCAAATGATTCCTTCACCAACAATTCCCAAACCTTCCAGTTCTCTTACTCATCCTATTTTGTTAGTCCCTGTTACCATTTATCAAGAACCTTATGCTTTACCCATCCATGTTATTGCATTTGTTGATACTGGAGCTCACAACACTATCCTTAATCCAGCTATTCTACCCTCTAAATTTTGGAAACCTTTTACCCAACATTTCCAAGCTGCCAATCAAGGAATTCTCACTATCCATCAGAAAATCAAACATCATATCAAGATTCAAATCTTTCCTGACTGTTATATTTGGATCCATGCTTTTGGTTCTACACTTTCTGGAAAAGATTTAGTTCTTGTTTTTGATGCTTTTTTTCAGTTACCTGGACTTCACATCCATCCTACTGGTCTTAAATTCATACACCAAGTTAACCCTTATACCACTCAGCATACCCTTTTCTCTATCAAACCACCTGATCCCTTTGATCACCACAAAGCCAACCTCCTCGCTCACTGTTGTGCATCCTCCTATATAGATTTCCTTACTAAGCACAGTTCTCCTCTTTGAACTAGATCTGAAATTTTCATCTCTCTTCCCTTTAAAAAAATTTGAAGATGTTAATCCAACCAATGCCACCCATCCTGGTATGTCACCTAATGATTTTCTTTTAGCCCAAGAAGAATGTGCTCAACATTTGACCCAACATCTCATTGAGCCCACAACCTCAGAATAGGCTTGTCAAGCTTTTTATATCAACAAACACTCTGAGCAAGTTCGTGGTAAAAAATGTCTTGTGATTGACTATACCCCACTCAACCCTTTCCTCAAAGATAATAAATTCTCTTTACCCAAAATAACCTCTCTTTTCCCATTTCTCTATAATGCCCGTTTCTTTTCAAAGTTTGATTTGAAAGCCAAATTTTGGCAACTTGGCATTATCCCTGATGATAGACCCAAAATAGCTTTTTGCATACCCAATTTAAATTTCCAATGGACTGTTATGACCTTTGGTCTCAAAACTGCCCCTTTTATTTTTCAACAAGCCATGATTCGTATCTATGAACCTCTTCTTCATCATTCCCTAATTTACATCAATGATGTCCTCATCTTTAACCTGATATACCTTTTCACCAGCAACACCTCCAATAATTTATTGACCTCACTATCTCCTATGGAATCATGTTGTCTCCCACAAAGTTCTATCTAGCTCAATCAAAGATAGACTTTCTTGGCATGCATTACCTCAATGGTACATATCAACCTCAGCCTCATATTGCACAGGAACTTCTCAAGTTTCCTGACAACTACCTCACTCTAAAGCAAACTCAACAGTTTCTTGGAATTGCTAATTATGTCAGACAATTCATTCCCCATTTCAGCATAATTGCAAAGCTGCTTTATCGCTTGCTGATAAAAGATCCATCAACTTGGTCTTCCATTCACACTCAAGTAGCCAAAAAGATGAAAACTGTGGTTTAAGCATTGCCACCTCTACACATCCCATCAACAAGTCATCGTTTTCTCCAAACAAATGCTAGTGATGAACATTGGGGTGTTGTTCTTCTCGAAGAAATCAATGGTGTCCCACACATACATGGATATGCTAATTGACAATTCAAAGAATCTAAATTCCCCTATCATTCTACTTTCAAAGAAACGCTAGCTGTCAAATATGGAATCAAACGTTTTGAGTTCCGTCTGATTGGACATAAATTTACTGTTGTCATGGATTGCTCGTCCTTCCCACAGATGCTTTCCTTCAAAAGGAAGTCAGTACCATATCAGTAGCTTCTGAGATGGGCTGAATGGTTCAGTTGTTATGACTTTGAAGTCCAGCATATAAAAGGCAAGCAGAACTTCCTTCCTGATTATCTATCTGACCTTGCAAAGTGTCTTCTTCTAAAACTCTTACTATTTTACCTCAATTTTTTTGTTATGAAACCCTTGTCTCACCTGAAATCTCATCCAAGTTCTTGCCATAATTATTGTCCTATTCATTACCAGCCTGCAAACAACAAAGAATCTTCACCACCCACTTGTCCTTTAAATGATCCCACTTCTATCAAGTTATTTGCTACCCGTAACTTATTTCATTATCTCCATGTATTTTCTATGAAAAGATCTCTTTCATCCACCTCTTCTTATTTTCAACTTGACCAACCCTGGTCCTTATTATTTCGCCTCAGTCAAATTTGTCCAGCGGTCCCTGAAGAATTATGGTTTCTTTGGTGTCTTTCTGTTCTTTACACTAATGCCATCCTGTTCCCATTAGTTGAGATTTATGAAGTCCTGATTATTCCCAGTAATCATGATTCATTCCAATGGTAATTTCTTGAATGGTATGCTCCACTCTCTTGGTGGAGACATGAGTTTCTCAAAAGAATTCAAGATCTCAATTTATGGAAAAAGCCTGTCCAATAAGCTTACCAGTATTCTGTTATCTACTTCTTTCATCGTTTGTATATTTTCAATCCTTCTCAACAGTCTCTGTGGTCCTAGCCTCAAGCTTTCCATTGGCAAACTTTTGCCACTTCTGATCCTTTGGCAACTTCCTCTGTCAAAGATGCTCTACAACAAGCACAGTGTTACCTTAACAACATTTCTTCTGCAGCACTTCATCCTTCGATCCTTGACATTGCTGAATCATCATCTCGACCTAATTAGTTAGATTCTCTGTGCCAGGACTCTCAAGATCCATACTTGTCATTAAGCTTATATGACAATGACTTCACAAAACTAGATGCTCCTTCTACACAGGATTATCTCTTTGCTTTTGAAAAGGAACTATCTGATGATATCCACAAAAGAAAAGCATTTGATGACTGGTGTCCTTCATCTAATGACCCGAATCCAGAAGATATGAACATGTTACCATCACATGAACCCATCTGTCATAAAGATTGAAATATGTTGTCTGCCACTTCCTGTTGAAGATGTTTGTTGTCTACCACTTCTTATTGAAGATGCTTGTTATCTGCTATCTTATTAAAGTAAAGTATGATGTAAAGTAAAGTTGTTTGTTTTATTACTCTTGTAAAAGGGGATGATTTGTCTCCTCATTTTACTTTATGCTTTTGAGTTGTAAAGGAGATTCCTTCTTATCTCCTTATCTGTTTTTAGTGTCTGTATTCGTAAGCAATGAGGTCAGCTTCCACTTTAGCTACCTCTATATAAGGTTGTAAATTTGCTGAGAGCTCCAAGCTTAATTTTAAGTTTGAATTCCCTTTTTAAATAAAATATTCCTCTTTTAACAATTTTTACTCATTATTAATTTCGTCCAACATATAATAATCATTAGAAAAAAATTGAGTAAAAATATATTAAGTAAAATATTTCAAAATGGATTCAAATTGATTTTGAAACTCTACTTCCATATTCATATGTTCGACTTCCTTTCAAATATTGAAAAAGTTTGTAATACTATGTTCATCTTCTTCTAAAGTATATATTAAGGACTCCTAATTAAAAAAGTCAATCTATTTTAAATATCGAATGTTTATAGAAAATATATATAAAAGATCAAAATTTACTAAGCAACCACAAGAAGAGCAACAATACTCCTATGAGCACCTTGAACTGGGAAATACTATTATTAAGTACTCGTATTATTATTGTTATTCCTCTAGTATAAAGAGAGCAAATCCGAAAGAGTCCAACTTGACGATCCCAAATCTGGCGGAACTGCCCGCTGAGTTCAAGCTTATAACTTTTAGTCTTTTACAAAGGTAGAAATTCAGAAAGATATTAGATTTGATTTATTTAAATTATATGAAATCAAGATTCTAATAATTGTAGATGACATGGTACGGTGAATCCACTCTGGCCATTGATCAATTAAAATGGTGGAGACTTTCATATTCTTAGTTGCCACAAAATTAAATAATTAAATACAAACAAAAATTATTCAATTTTCTAATCATATACGTAACTTTGTAATAGAAAAGCAAAAACCATAGTTGGAGTTGGAGAGGTATTGGTCTTGGGCGGCCAATGAAGACAACAATCCCTTGTTTGATTGGGATTGTTTACTTGTATGTCTTATGCAACTTTCCACGTAATTCTCATAGGCCGTCAACAACAACAACAAAAATTCAACGTATTACGTTGAAATCAAGCAATAAAATCCAGTGTAAAATTCAATATATTAATTAGGAAAAATGCTTTTTAGAGTTTCTAAATTATAGTTTTTTTTTTACATATAAGGTTGTTTTAAAAATTGATATTGAATTTTTTACTTTTTATATTATTAAAATTATATTTAATTTATATAAAATTGGCTTAATTGATATGTACAGTTTGTTAATTTTGAATGATGTTAATTTAAAATAATTGTCAGACTAACCAGATATAAAAAATTTGAAAAATATATAATCATTTCAAATACGTAAAAAATAATAATTTGATTTTTTTTAAATTTTTTATATTTTAGTGAGTTTTACAATTATTTTAAATTAATTTTATGCGAAATTAATAAATAGTGTATTTTAATTTTATCAGTCTCAACAAAACTAAATTTAACGTAAATAATTTAAAAATTATATAGATTTAATATTAATTTAAAAAAATAGTAGAAAACATTAAATTTTAAGTAATTACAAGTGTTTTTTCCATAGTTATTAAAATCGGACCGGCCGATCAAATCAATTTAACTGCAAACCGATAGGTTAATCAGTTGGTTCAACTACTAAAAATCAAATTGGAAAAAAATCGAATTGAACCGAAAAACCGGACAGAACCGAATTTTTTACTAAAAAATGTAAAAAATCAATTTTTTTTTTAATTTTTTCACCCACCCACCCACCCACCCACCCACACACACACACACATATATATATATTTATTTGAAAAAATTAGTATTTTAAATTTTAAGTATATCACTTAATAATTTAATATACTTATTATATTTTAGATTCATTATATATATATATATATATATATATATATATATATATATATATATATTATTTGAAAAAATTAGTATTTTAAATTTTAAATATATGTCACTTAATAATTTAATATACTTATTATCTATTTGGATCATTGTAATAGTATATTAAATTATTAAGTAATATCTTTAGAATTTAAAATGCTAATTTTTTCCAAATAAATAAATAATAAAAATTTAATATATATATATATATATATTAAATTTTTATTATTTATTTATTTAAAAAATTAGTATTTTAAATTTTAAAAATGTCACTTAATAATTTAATATACTTATTATCTATTTGAATTTATTGTAATTAAATATAATTGTACTCATATATACAAGATTAATATTTTTTGTGTTTACTTTATTAGTACTTCATCTAAACATAAAATTATTTTCATGATATTATTGTATTTTTATGTTTCTAACATATGATATTCAATAATTCATAATTAATCACTTGTAATAATAAAATTAAAATTATATTTTGTAACTTATTATTAAAATATTTGTGATATATATTTAATATTTGATGAATATTTTTCTAATTTTTATACAATAGTATTCAAAAAATTATAATAATTATAATATTTTAAAAATAGAAAAAAATTAGATTGAATCCGATTGAACCGGTTGAATCATAAACCTCCAACTTTATCGATTTTTTATCCGATTCAATTTTAATAATATTTTCTAATAATAATAATAATAATAATAATAAACAAAAACAGCAGAATATGGTTAGGTGGATGCGGAGAAGTTTCCAAGTTGGGCAAACTTTTGCCAAATGCACGGTTGATGCTGACTTACATCATCAGATTGCCGCCTAAGCTGCGCGACGCCCACATCCACATCATCTTAGTTGCACCTTTTCCATCAGCCACATCACACCTTAATTTATTAACTTTACTTTTCAAATCCTCCATTTTTCCAACTCTTTATCATCTTTATCCATACAAAAGTATCACTTTCCTAAAATTCAATGTTATTAAAATAAGATCGAATAAAAAATCGATAAAATTAAAAATTTTTGATTCAATCGATTTAATTAAATTTAATCCAATTTTTTTATTTTTAAAATATTATAATTTTATAAATACTATTGTATAAAAATTAAAAAAAATATTCATTAAACATTAATATATATCACAAATATCCTAATAATAAGTTATAAAATATAATTTTAATTTTATTATTACAACTAATTAATTATATATTTTTGAATATCATATATTAGAAACATAAAAATACAATTAAATAATGAAAAAAATTTCTTTTTTAGATAGAATACTAATGAAGCAAACACAGAAAATATTAACTTTACATATATAAGTATAATTATATTTAATTATAATAAATCAAAATAGATAGTAAGTATATTAAATTATTAAGTGACATTTTTAAAATTTAAAATACTATATTTTTCAAAGAAATAAATCATGAAAATTTCATATATATATATATATATATATATAATGAACCAAATAGATAATAAGTATATTAAATTATTAAGTGATATCTTTATATTTTAATTTTTTTTAAATAAATAAATAATAAAAATTTAATATATATACACACACATATATTTAATTACAATGAACTAAATATATAATAAGTATATTAAATTATTAAATGACATATTTAAAATTTAAAATACTAATTTTTCCAAATAAATAAATAATGGAATATATATATATATAGGGTGAAAATACAAAAAATTATAATTTATTGCAATTTTTAGCCAAAAATTCGGTTTTGTCCGATTTTCTGGTTCAATCCAGTTTTTTCAGTCCAATTCGGTTTTTTATCAATCTGTTTTTGTGCAGTTGAACCAATCGGTTGCACTACCGGTTCGCAGTTAAACCGGTCGGTCCAATCCGGTTTTAATAACTATGCTAATATTTTTGTAATTTTTTTTTTCATTTCAAATACTCACTTACAAACATTATTCTAGTATTTTAAATGTGTTTACATCTTTATTTTCACTTTTCTTTATTTTAATTAATAAAAAGATTATTCAATTAATTATGAATATCTTTTTTTGAAAATTGAAATTTTTTAATCGTTAATTTACTTTGTATAATAAAAGTAGAAAATAATATTTGAAGTAAAACGGAAAGAGTACGATTACATGAAAACTTTATATTAAAAACCATTAAAAATAAAATTTAGTAACACAGATGACTAAAACATAAATTAAAATAAAATTTATGGATATGACCAATGAATGAAGAGTTTGGTTGGACTATAATATTTAAACTTCAAAATTCATTTAACTTATTATGCTTACATTAGAAGTTCATAAACAAAGGATTCAGATCTCTGGGAAACCTAATGGTGGGGCCCCTCCACGATTGCCAACTCTGATTGTGATGCAAAAGATTCCAATTAAGTTAGCATTAACCCCTAATTTTGCATTAAAACAAATCATTATCACATTAGTGATACTACCAAATTTCAATCTCCAAAATTATTGCTTTTAGAAGCTAATCATCAACTATGTCTTCCATCAAATTGTTACTTACATTGGTAAAAATTAGGTGCGATTCAAACCATGGAGAATTTGAATCCAATGTGTTTTAAAGTAGACCATTATTTTACTACATGTAATAAAATTAAACTCCAAGTATATTATTATTGAAGTTAACAAAATAAAAATTGAGTGACTATTGAAAATTGTCCGTAATTCAAACAGTTGAAAATTTGACTATTTTTTTTATTTGACCAAAGTTCAAATCTCACACGAAATTAACGGAATTTGTCTTTCAATTCTGCCAATTTTGTCTAAATTGGATCTAACATAAGTGACAAAAATTAAATAAATTTGATGTCAAAGTTTGAAATTATTGGGGCCTAATGTAAAAAAATGTTAAAATTTAGGGATTTCAGAATATGTTTTTCTTAGATGCAAAAGTGCAACTATTGCACATTTCATGCCTCAATGGGGAGACCTAAAAAAGGGCAAAGGTAAATAAAATATAGAAATTTAATAGTATTTCCTTTCTAAAAGGAATAGAAAAGGACCCCTGCCCTACAACCATCAAAATTCTTACCAAAAGAGGCATAATCTATGTCCACACATATTAAGACAGGTCCACAATAATTATGCAATTGCTTCCTAACAAAAAGGAAACAGCTAACCAACTCGGCAACTTCTTCCTGTTGGTGGAAACCTGTTAAAATATTTAATCTAAAAGAATAATTCATCCAATTTTACTAAGGGGTGTGCTTAGTCATTAGGTAGGGCCATTCTATATCTTGCCAACTCATATATATATTAGCATTTATCAAGTGGCATTTTGTCACTTCTAAGACTACTTCAGCAATATAAACATCACCAGATTATTACAGGTACCTAATGATCCACACATTCAAAGTGTCAAAACTCTCTTAGTTGCAGCAACAGAGCATACACATTTTAATTTTGTTTATGAGAGTTTAGATCCAATACTTGCCAGTAGTTTGATCACCTCTGCTTCAAATGGCTGCTGAAGCTGGTATTCCGGAGCCCATATCTTTAATGGCATGTGAGATCAACTACTACTTGTTCTAGCATGCTCTTTCACTTTGGTTGCTTTATTCACCAGTAAATTATCATATGAAAAGAACGATAGATTCTCTGGTATTAGGATCAAGAGAAACATTCAGGAAACTGGAACAAATAATCCACATCATTTGGTATATGAAAGCAGGTAGTCAATGAATCAGTAAGGAAGTCAATGAATCATATCAAATCTAGTTTACAAGTAGATGATTGGAGTATAATTTTTCCTTCTTTGATCATAAGCAGCAGAAAAAAAAATATTGGCCTTGTTTCCTGCCAAAAAAAAAACTTCTATGCATCTCTTTCTTCAAAAAGTATATAAAAAAAAAACAGAATGAAGGCATGGTAAAAGAGTAGTTTCTTCACCTCTAGTCTTTTTCTTTGGTTTTTCTGAAATTCAAAAAATATTTTTTGGATCATAATTTTTATGACTGCTAGAGAACATAGATATGCAATTAACCAAGATCATCTAAACAATTTCACTTAAAATACATCCTATGCTTTCTTCTATGAACATTTATCCTAGTTAATTATTTATGTAGCTGGTGAATATTTATCAGTTTACATTCTGTAAAGAACGTATAATCAGATCATTTTGTTTATGCAGTGAAAATAAGTTGGCAGATATTTGAACCCAGGAGAACAAAATCGACCTTCTGAAACCTTTGATTACCTGGTAAAATCAGAAAACATGAAAGTAGCCAGTATTGTAGCAGTTGAAATTGTGCACAGTAGCTTTGAAGGCAGTGCTGGAGCGGCAACAGGTGAAAGTTTTTTTGGATCACCCTCAATTGCCAATGTTCCTGATGAAGAAACCAGCACAAAGCAGGAAACTTGTCAGGACGCAACAATATCATATCAACCAGAAAAGACAATGTTGGACAACGAGCAGATGGAGAAAGAGAACCCAGCAAGTGCCGTACAAGAAACTAATGATTCTCGGAAAGATGATGAAGGAAAGAAATCAGAAAAGGATGCTGAACTCCAAACTAGCAATGAAGCTGTCATGCTCATGGGGACCACAGGGCAGGATGAAGAATCATTGAATCTCAACCCTGATTTGACAGTCCACAACTTGGACAACAGTGTTGACACAAGCACACAGCCTACCTTAAAAAGTGAAGCACAAATGATGGAGAGCAATGGAGAAAAAATTTCAGGAGTAGAAGGAGAGCAGGCAGATAGTTGCTCCAGTTACTTGGATGAGGAGAAGGCTCCTGATGTGGCCAAACCAATAGAAAGCATAGAAAGCGAAAATGAAGACAACAAAAATGATTCAATCAGAGAAATTTCCTCAATAATCGCAACAAGTTTAGAGATTCATAACAATAATGAAGAAAGTTCTGCAATAGCAGAGGATGGCGAAGATGAACCTGACAGTCCATCAGTCACATTGGAAACTGACAGGTCAAGCACACAAGGAGCTCAACCTCAAGTGGGAGACAACCTAGAAGAGACCTCCTATGTTGAAAGCACAGAACAAAACCAAGGCACAAAAGACAGCATCACCTCTTTAGATGAAACCCAAGATAAGTGCCATGGAGTTAATCCTTCTATCATACAAACTGAAGACCTGTGTTTGCAGGAACTAGACAAAGCTGAAGCATATGAAATAGTCTCGGAAACTCTGTTGGAGGATGTTGCAAAAAGTGGTTCACAAGAAAGCACGACTGAAGCACTCAAGACAAAACCTGAAGCTGATAGCAGTGGAGATGAAAAAGTTAAGGGTGATACCGCTAATGAGGGAAGGCTTGACAGTTTGTTCATGAAACATGAGGATGATGAAAAAAACAAAGTTGAGGAGGCAGCCCTATGTGAAGCTTCAGCAGGAGAGAACAGAGACAAGAGCAAGGATACTGTAATAGAAAGTGAAAACAACATCAGAGATGCAGTCATTACTCCAGAATACAACCAACATGAATTGGGAAATGAAGTAAAAACATCTTTGGAAATGGTTTCTGAAGAGATAGATGCAGCAGATGCAATGACATGTACCAAAGAGGATATGCTCATCAAAAATCTGGAAGAAAGCTTTGACAAGGAGAAAGCAGAGAAACCCATTGATATTGTTGATGTTGGCGATGATGAGATTAAAAAACTAGAGGTTAGAAGATTTATCTTAAACCATTATCAATTCCAAAGTTTTAGTTATGTGCACTGCTTCTTTTCAACACCGCAAAAGTGACTAATACAGCATCAACAATGACAACCATATTACAGAAGTTTCACAAATTTTCTCTTTTGTTGCAGAATCTCCCATCAACCAAGCTGAATGAGCATATTGAAATTCCGGAAGTTGAGGTCCAGAACAAACTTTCCAGTGAGTCGGAGATGACTCAATCATTGGAACAAGAAAGAATATTGACAGAAGGGAAGGAGGTGTGGCAAAATTCAGAGTTTGAACCTCTAGACCAAGTTCATGAAGTGAATGGAGCTAAAAATGAGGAAATGCACCTTCGAATTGAATCTCAAGCATTTGAAATCACAGAGAACACCATTTTAGACCTTACATCAGCTAAAGAGGCAGTAACTAGAGATCCAAGCTCAGAAAGATGTGAAGCAGAAACTGAGAAATCAGAAAAGATTCAGGAATCAGGCTCTGAAATGCAATCAGAGATTAAAAATGCTGAGTTGAGCATCAAAGAAGATGTACAAAATAAGGAAGAAGCCTGTGAGACAAAGATGTATAAATCGGAAATAACAGGTGAGTGCTTTCAAGTTGTAACATAGCCAGAACTAAATGCTAGAAGAAAAATAAAATTGGTGATCACAAGACCATAAATTATTTAGGATATATGAACTGCAAGATTGCTGCTCCTTATGTCACAAAGATGACTGTTTATTTCTGTATGTGGGAGAAAGAGAATGATGATCCTGATACATGTGCTGCAGGTGATGATGGTGCAAAATGTCAGACTGAAGAATCCTACACAGAGAAAATCAACACTACTGGCTTTTTACACGAGACAATTGACAAAAAATTTCAAGCAGCAAATCCTCATGAAGCAGCTATTGCATTGAAAGATGAAGACAACAATGAGAAGACCAAAAGTACGACCAATGAAGAGGTAAAATTTTGCTCACCATCAATTATTTTTAATTCATTCTCTATAATTGTCAACCCACATATATTAAGACAAGGGCATTATGGACCTCAGGTCTCAGGCATTAGCAAGATAATTGATGGAGAACAGATAAGAAATAACGTGACAAACATTTCATCAGAAGTAATTGACAAAGAGACAGTTGAGGGCTACCAACAGACTGACAAGCAGGTGGACAATTCTAATGGAGATGACACTAGCGAACAAATCATGGAAGGCAACAGCACTGCAAGCATCTCACTAGAATTGGTTGAAGAGAGCCCAGTTAAGAAATTCCAAAATGATGAAGAGAACACAGCAAGCTCCAGCAGCAGAGAGGTAATCATGAAGCCAAATGTGTTATTGGTCTTTGCTAAATTTATTCATTTATCAACTGAAAAGTTAATCTAATATGCAGAATTTAGTGCAGTCTGAGACTGCTGAAACAATTGACAGCATTACAAATGAGACAAAACATAGTGATGAAATCCCCAGCTCAACTTTCCAGTGTTCATTGATCCATGTGCAAGAAATTGTGCAAAGTGAAAATACAACTGTGAGGGTTCTGTAGAGAAAATTGCTTTGGAAAAATCTTCCACCGAAAATGGTGAAGATGAAAAGATTCACTCAGGGGTACCACTAGAAGAGACTGGGGAGCACAAGGAAACAGTGAAAGGTGGTGAAGATGTAGAAGAATGAATATCAGGAATATATTGAACACCCATTGAACATCATGTCTGCAGAAACTAAGGCAGGCACTTTGAGTCAATTGGAAGAAAGCACTGTAGAAGAGAGGGTTGAGAGCCAGAAAATGGAGCCGGAAAAGGAAAAAGAAGAAAACAACATTAATGGGAGCAATATTAAGAGCCTCTTGCAGGAATCTATCGCAGAAGATCCTGCTAACTTTCAGAACGAATGATGGCTGTACTGACAAGTCAAACACAGTGGTTAGCAAGAAACTCTAGTTACCCTACTCTCCACTAATCTAGCTTTAAATTTCTCAATTGAACCATCAACTTTGTGTTTTATTGTGAACACTCACTTACAACCAACTAACTTTTTGTTTGGAGATGCAACTAGTTCCCAAGTTTCATTTTTAGAGAGAACTTTCATTTCTTCGACCATAGTTTCTCTCCACTTTAGATCCTTGATAGCTTCTCTCCAATCCTGTGGAATAGACATAGATGAAAGAGACAAGGCAAAGGCTCTACAGGAAGGAGACAAAATCATCAAAGTTAGAGATGGAATGTTTTGTACACAACCTGACTCCTTTTTCTTTGAGCAATGGGCAAATTTAAATTAGAATAAACAAGTGACTCACTCGAGGATTCTGGCAGTATAGAATGCATGATGGCTTCTTCAGACCTATTCTTCCTTGAGTATCTCAACAAGTCAGGTCTATCTAAACGACCAACAACATTCTCATTCTTCTCCCCCTGAACATCAACATTCTGTTCCCCCAGAACATCAACAACATTTTTCTCCTGAACAACAATATCTTCATTTTTCCTTTGAACTAGATCATGGGGTAGCACGGGTACATTCATCACCACTTTTTCACTATTTTTCCCCCGAAGAGGTAATTGTATAATGCCAAAATAAGGTTCAGACTCCCGAAAAGTAACATCCATACTCACAAAGAATTTTCTAGATGGAGGATGATAACACTTATATTCCTTTTGAGTTGGAGAATATCCAACGAACACACATCTCCGTGATCTCGGATCTAATTTCCCAACACTTAGTATGAACAAATCAAACACATCCAAAAATCTTTGGTGAAACAGTATAACCAATTTTTTCGGTTAAGACTTCTACATGAGTCCTAAAGTTAAGAGCTTTGAGAAGCATTCGATTAATAAAATAGGCAGCTGCTAGTACAACATCCCCCCAATATGACTTTGAAACATGCATAGTAAACATAAGAGATCTAGCAACTTCTAACAAATGACTATTTTTTCTTTCAGCTACACCATTTTGAGCACTAGTATAAGGACAACTAGTTTGGTAAATAATCTTATGAGACCCTAAATAAGTACCAAACCTATTGTCCATATATTCTGTCCCATTATCAGACCGCAAAACTTTTATTTTAGTATTAAATTGGGTGTGAACCATTTTATGAAAAAATTGAAAATATGAGAAAACATCACTCTTTACCTTAATCAAATACACCCAAATCATTCTAGTGCAACAATCAATGAAAGTAACAAACCATTGATTTCCAGACAAAAAAGCAATTTATGTAGGCCCCCAAACATTAGAATGAACAATCATAAATGGCTCACTGGCTTTATTATCATTCAAAGGATAAGAGTTTTTAGTATGTTTAGCATACTCACAAGCATTACAAGATAAAGAATCAAACAAAATTCTAGCAAATAAACTAGGATATAGTTTTTCTAAAACAAAAAATGACGGATGCCCTAATCGTCTATGCTACTAAATGATCTCCTGGTTGACATCCTGATACCCTCCAAAAAGAGCCAACTCTTGACTGTCTTCCAACATATATAAGCCATTATGCTCTTTACCACTGCCAATCCTCTTCCCTGTTTGAAGATCTTGAAAGATACAAAAATCAGGAAAAAATTTAACCTTACAGTTAAGAGTTTTAGTGATAGTACTGTCAGACAAAAGATTGACAAGAAATTGAGAAACATGAAAAATAGAAGACAATTTAATATTAGAAGTACAAACAACAAAACGTATCCCATAAATAGAGGTTAAAGACCCATCAGTCACCTGACACTATCCCTTTTTAAACAAGGAGAGTAGTTAAAAAAGCCTTTAGAAATACCTGTCATTTGTCTATTTGTACCAGAATCAATAATCCATGAGTTATGATGAGAAAAAGTAGTACCTGACTTGACCAAATTAGAGGTAGCACTGGATATAGGAGTAAGCTGAGACAGAAGACGCCTGAAATGCAAACTCTCATCAGAAGAGAGACTCTCAAGTGAAGCCGACTCCTTAAATGATTCCACTGTTTCTAACACATGTGCTTGAGCCCTTATTGGATTAATTCGTTTTCCCCCACGGCCCCTACTAGGTCTCCCATGCAATTTCCAGCAAGTCTCTTTAGTGTGCCTTGGCTTACCACAGTAATCACAGTGCAAATAATCTTTATTAGAAAGAATACCTTTTGGTTGCTCAAGAAAGGTATGGGTAGTCAAACCCGACTTGTCAATAGGTACAGTATAAAGCATAGCACTTCTTCTGGTCTCTTCCTGCTGGATTAAAGAATTTGCCTCCTCAAGTGAAGGAAAAGGAGTTCTGCCAATAACTTAAACTCGCACTTGATCAAATTCAGGATTTAAACCAGCCAAAAAATCATAAATCCTTTCCTTTTCAATCATCTTTTGAATCAGCACCGCATCATCAACATATTTTGCTTGAAAATCCTGATAATAATCCAGTTCCTGCCATAAACTACCCAGCTCAGAGAAATAATCTGAAACAGTAAGCTTACCTTGTTTCGTACCATAAACTTTGTTCCTGAGCTCAAAGATACGAGCATCATTTTCCATTCGAGAATATGTAGTTTTTGCAGCTTTCCATATTTTCTCTACAGTGTCAAGCAATAAATACTGTCTAGAAATTTTAGGATGCATAGAATTCAAGAGTAAAGACATAACCAGTGGATTATCTGAGTCTCATTGATTAAAATTAGGATCGGTGATAGATGGCGGTTTTTTACTTCCATCAATATAAGCTTGCAACCTTCTAGCCTTGATAGACAATAAACATGATCTAGACCAAGCTAAATAAGTACTACTCTCCTCAAGTTTAACCGGACTAATTTGAGAATAGGGACTGTCATTAATGGGATAAAAAAACAGCAGGAAAAATAACCCAGAAAAACAGGACATGTTCACGTGTGACCCAGAAACCAAGGAAGTTGAAAGTCACCGGAGATCAGTGAGTCGGAGGTGGAAAAGGGCGGCGAGCAGATCGGAAGAAAAAACGGCAGCAAAAAATGGCCGAAGGTGGAGCCACACGTCGGCGCGTGGAGAAAGGGCAAAAAGTGAAGGGCGGCGGGTGTACTCACGCGCGGCTTCTAACGGCACCGAAAATCTAGATACCGACCGAAATTAACCCGATCTATCTTCCTATGGGGGCGGTATCGAAAGAGAAGGGCTGAAACATGACCTTCTAGACTCGCCGGAAAAAAAGGGTTACCGAAAATTAACCACTGCGGAAGAGAGCTAACTCGACCTTCGAAACGGCAGTAGCTCTGATACCATGTAGATTTGTGGAACTCAAGATTTTCTATTATCTCGAAAATTACCCTAAAATAATGATACATGAATATATTTATAGGTATATAAGTAGTAAAAAGAAAAATTACCATTTTACCCTTAATTACAAACTATCTAACAAAATAGATTAATCAACATTTTCATTGTGTAACTGAACTTAAAATTGGCTGAATCCAGCATGAAGCTTGATCATACTTCTGAAATCGTAACAAGTGATCAAAGTAATGAAACAATCCCTGAAATTAGCCAAAATAAATTGGAGAAAGAAATTTCAGAATCTTTAGACCAAAGGTCAGTAGAATATTTAGAAACTCAACAGGAGACAGAAGAGAAAAAAGAATTAGAAGTGGAGGATGAATATCAGATTAAAGAAACACAAAATTCAAAGGATATAAAAGATGCCATCTTACCTGAAGAGGTCAGAAAATAGACTCATTGTTAAGCATAAAAAATTTACCTAAACTCTCCAAGGCTAAGTTTTCTTAATTATATTTCCAAATCAGGTGGACAAAGAAGTTGAGAAAACTGAAGGTAACGACACTGCTGAACACTTCAACAAGGACAAGAATGACATTAGTGAAGTTTACACTGTGTCAATTGGAGATGAAAGAATCGACGAGGTCAACATCGAAATAATACTATTTGATGTATTGCTGGTATTCTATTGCTTTAAATTCATTATTTTGAATCATAATCTTCATCAGGTGAAAGAAGGAAGCTCAGCAATCACTGAGCATCCTGAAGTAACAGACTCTAATGAAAAAACAAAAACAGCAAGCTTGGAGGTCCAAGAGGCACAGAACTTCAAAAAAGAGACAACAGTCACAAATGAAAAGGAAGAACCAAGAGAAGAAGGTGACTATGAAAAGGATGTAGGTCTCTTAACCACTGCACCAACAAGGGAGACAACAGAAGTGATTTAAGAAGGAGATCATAGACAATACAGATAGTTCTTGCAACAAAATAAAGGCAACAACTGTCATGAAGGCAACAGCAGAGCATAGCTTGGAGGAAGTTCAGACAGATGAAAAGCCAATGCAGGTGTCTAACATGCCCCCAGATGGAAGCAATGTTCATGCAGCTGAAGCTGATGCAAGTCAACAAGAAAGCATGGCACTGGAAAAGAACTCAAACTTATCATCACAACTTTTCACAGATGATCAAGAAAAAGTGACACCAGAGAAACTGGCCATGGAGTACGTAGCTGTGGATGGCATTGAGGCTAGCAGAAAGGCTTCTGACGTAGAAAAGCTGCACACAGGTGAAGTTCAAGAAGAAATCAGAGAAGCTTCTGAAATTGTATGCAACTCTCAGGACAATGAAGCAGTTACAGAAGCTGAAATTATTAATCAAGCTCCGCCAGAAGAGATAAGAAAAGAACATGAGGCAAAAGCTCTAGCAATACCTGGCAAAGAAGAGGAGTTTGAAACTAAAGCCACAATTAAGAACATAGAAGAGAGCACGGAGAAAGTGGTAACTGAAAATGATGAATCTCTAAAAATTTCTTCTGCATTGGAGGCAATAGAAGAGAGCAGCTTGCAACCAGAAAACGCTGGGCAGCTTGAAGTTTCCCAAGCGAAGAAAGATATGCCACAAGCTCCAGAATAACATAAGGAGAGAGGCCAAAACTTAGATTATACAAAAGAAGAAAGTGCAGAAGCTACTGAAATGGCATCACAGTCTGTACTTTACAACCTTGAAGCAGCAGTGACAAATGAAGCTGTGGATGATCAAACTCTCCAAAGTGGAAAATCAGGAAAGCAATATCAAACAGAACCTTGTGGAGAACTGGAACTTGGAAGTCCAACAAAAATCGAGAAAATAGAAGAGAATATAACAGGAAAGGAATTTCTATACAATGAATCCAAAACAAGTGAAGAGGTTTGCTTGCGAAAGGAAAAGTTCAGGGAGCTCCAGTTCTCCAAACTGGACCTTGAACTGAATGAGGATACAAAAGAGAGTCCAAATGAAGCAGCAAAGGAAGCAAGTGAAACTTCAGTGGAAATTGAAGACAAGAAAGAAGCTTCTTTATCCATATCTGACTCTAATCTAAAAGGTAATAGAGCAGCAAAAGAAGAAGAAATTCACCCTGTTCAGACCAATCCCATGGAGAAATCCAAAGAGCAGGACCAGATGCCATCCTATACACTGCTTTCAAAGGAACAGGAAGATGAAACTTCAGCCTTAATTGGGAGTACAGAAGAGAAAACAAAAGAAATAGAAGAGCCAAAAATGGAGTCAAAAGCAATAGAAGAAGCCTATATCCAAAAGGAAGAGCCCAAAGAGCTTAAAATCTTTTCATTTGAATCTCAACTTGATAGAGATGCACAAAAGAGTCTGAAAGAAATACACCAGAGAGAACATGGGCCTACAGATCATGAAAAAGAAGAAACTAAAGAAGTTCCTGAATTAGTATTCAAGTCAAGTTCTCAAGACTATACAGCAGTAGCAGAAGATAAGATTACTTCTAATCAACCTCAAGCAACAGAAAAATTAGAAGAGCAAAATCAAACATCTTCAGCTGGATTGCTTTTTGAAGAGCAGGAACATATCATTTCAAGGAGAGCTTTGGAAAGCAAAGAAGAAAAGACAACAGGAGTCAAAGTGCGAAAAATTGCACCAAAAACAATAGAAGAGGTACCTAAGATGTTTATGAAATTGGAGCCTCAACTTCATGATGATATAAAAAGGAGAGCCCACAGGTAGTTCATGAAACAGAGGATGGGACTGCAGAAGAACCATTAAAACTACAGCCTCAACATGAAATCAGGAAAGGAGATGCAGTAAAAACAGATCAGACAGCCATCGAAAATCAGGAAGACAAAGCAACTGATGCAACTGAAAAAATGATTATTGAAGTCCAAAATGAACAGGTCAGATAGACAGAATTTATTGTATTTCACATATTTTTATTTGTCTTCCACGTTTCTTTTGATAACTGTAAACTAAGAGGGAAAAAAATAGATCATGGAGGAAAAGAATGAGGCCGAGACTCCTTCTGCTATAAGTCTAGGCGAGGAAGCAACTAAGGAGAGCCACCTAACAATATTTGCGATGGAAAAGCTCTCTTTCATTCAATAAAATCTCAGAATATATACAAGAGGTTAGAGACCAAAAAAGGAAAGATTAAGGAAAGGAAACTAAGAAATATTAGCCTAGAAATCAGCTAAACGTATATACAAGGAAAGCTATACAAGGAAAGAAATCAGCTAGACATTTATACACTGATATCCCCCCTCAAATTGATGCTGGGCGATCCAGAAGCATCAATTTGTTAATAAGAAACTGATGTCGACCACTAGAAAGAGCCTTAGTAAACACATCTACAGTCTGATGCTCTGTAGTGATATGTGGTAGAGAAATGACATGGGAATCATATGCCTCAAGAATAGAGTGACAATCCACTTCAATATGCTTTGTACGTTCATGAAATACTGGATTAGCTGTAATCTGAATAGCACTAGTATTATCAGCATGGAGAGGTGTAGGATTAGCTTGGCAGTAGCCGAGCTCAGCCAAAAGTCCTCGAAGCCAAAGGATTTCTGAACAAGCAGAGGACATAGCTCGATATTCAGACTCAGTGGAGGACTTAGATACACGATCTTGCTTCTTACTTTTCCAAGAAATCAGTGATGAACCGAGAAACATGCACCAACCAGTAATGGATCGTCGAGTATCCGAGCACCCAGCCCAATCAGCATCACTATAAGCAACAAGATGGATTGGAGAGTCAACTGGGAAAAACAAACCTCGTGTAGAAGTACCATGCAAATAACGGATGATGCGACGGACAGCAGCTAGATGAAGATGCCTGGGTGCTTGCATAAATTGACTGACCTGTTGAACAGCAAAAGAAATGTCTGGACGAGTAATAGTCAGATAGTTTAGGCTGCCAACGAGGTGTCTATACAAAGAAGGATCAGAAAGAAAATCACCCTCATCACGACAATATTTAACATTCACTTCCAAAGGAGTATGAACAGGACGACCATCCTGAAGACCAGCCAAAGAAATCAGCTCTTGAATATACTTATGTTGATGCAAAAAAATACCAGTCGTGGTAGAGCACACTTCAAGACCCAAAAAATAGTGTAAAGGACCCAAATCTTTCATATGAAATGCACCTTGAAGGCGCTCCTGAAGCTGAGAAATCAAGTCAGAATCATCCCCAGTAATAACAATGTCATCGACATATACTAAAAGCAAGACAATTCCCTTAGAAGTTTTGCACAGAAACAAGGAAGAATCATACTGACTCTGAATAAAAGAAAAACTAAGAAGTGCAGCACGAAATTTATTAAACCATACCCGAGGAGCCTGTTTCAAACCATAGAGTGATCTCTTTAACTTACAGACATCTGAAGAGGGAGTAGAAAATAATCCAGATGGTGGTATCATGTATACATCTTCCTGAAGATCTCCATGCAAAAAGGCATTTTTCACATCCATCTGTCGTAAGGGCCACCCCTTTGAAGCAGAAATAGCAAGAATGAGTCGCACAGTTGTCATCTTGGCAACAGGAGCAAATGTCTCCTCATAGTCTAGTCCATACTCTTGCCTATTACCGAGAGCGACCAACCTTGCTTTATATCGGTCAAGTGAGCCATCAGATCTTAGCTTAATTGAGTATACCCATTTACAACCAATGGGCTTAATTCCAGCAGGACAAGGAATAAGATCCCATGTATGATTCTCCTGAAGAGCTTGGAGTTCTTCTTGCATGGCTTTGACCCAACATGCTTGTTTAGCTACCTGAGAATAAGAAGTAGGAACTACAGCATGAGATAACGTGGCAGAGAAACCATACCTATCTGGAGGCCGACGAACACGAGTGCTTCTTCTAGGGGTCATTGAAGATGGCAACGGATCAGGGTCGGAAAGATCATGTGATGATGGAGGGGGCTGACGTCGCTGATAGACCATTCCTGGCTGAAAACGTTCAATTGGGCGAGACGTGCCATCAAAGTGAGGTAGAAGAACACATTCCGAAGGAGAAACATGTTGTTGAAAATAGTACTCGTGTTCAAAGAAAATCACATTTTTAGAAACACGCATGCGATTAGCAACAACATCATAGCACAGAAATCCCTTATGAGCAGTACTATATCCCATAAAAGCACACCGAACTGATTGAGCTACAAGCTTGTGACGCTCATGAGGAGGCAAGTGAACAAAACAAACACAACCAAATGTGCGTAATGTATGATAATCAGGGTGCATACGAAATAGACGATAATAAGGGGAATCAAAATTCAACTGCTGAGAAGGAAGACGATTGATTAAATAGACTGCAGTAGTCAAAGCTTCTACCCAAAATTTAGATGGAACTGAAGACTGCAGAAGCAATGTGCGAACCATATCTAACAAGTGACGGTTCTTTCGCTCAGCCAACCCATTCTGTTGAGGAGTATAAGGGCATGATCGCTGAGATATAATACCTTTTTGTTGCAAGAAACCTTGAAATTCATGTGACATATATTCCCCACCATTGTCTGATCGTAAAACTCTTATGCATGTAGAAAATTGTGTCTCAACATAAGCCACAAAAGCGCGAAATGCAGTTAGCACCTCAGCTTTGGAATGCAAAAAATATATCCAAGTGAAACGGCTGTAGTCATCAATAAACGTAACAAAATATTTATGCTGTCCATGTGAGATTACAGGAGTAATACCCCAAACATCACTATGTATAACTGCAAAACAAGTATCAGCACGACTACCACAAGCTGGAAAAGGCAATGTCTTACTTTTTCCCAATTTACAAGTAGAACAATCAAGAGATAATATATGACCAGAAGACTGAACTTTATTCCCAAGAAAACCACGTTCCATTAACTTATTCAAAATAACATTGTTCGGATGGCCTAACCGTTTATGCCAAACTTCAGCCTTATTGTCAATAACATTAGAAACTAAAGACAAAGTACTAGGAACAGTAAACTGTAATGGAAACAATCTGCCCACTTTAGGCCCCCTCGCGATCACCTTCCCCGACACCTGATCCTGCACAAGACAACCACCACGAGATAAGTTTACATTACAGTTATTTTCCACCATTTGACCAACCGAAATCAAATTAGTAGACAATTCAGGAGAAACAAACACATTACGAAAAGAAGGTCCAATATCACCAATGGCAGTAATGGGAAGGTCATTTCCATTAGCAATCTGAATATTTTGTGTGCCAGTATATTTTCGAAGATTGTCTAACAAATGAGAAGATCCAGTCATATGATTAGATGCACCAGAATCAACAAGCCAAGGAGAAGAAACATTTTTACCTTGCCCCTGAAGACTAAAAGCAGAGAATGCTGATAAAATCATCTATTGTACCATTTCTGGAGTAACAGTAGACTGATTAATGGTAGGTATAGCATTGAGAGATGGTGTAGGTGGTGGAAAATCACAGCTACTGGCTGGAACTGCAGCTTGTAAGCCTCGAACTCTACGATTTTCTGGACGAGTAGGACAATCCTTTATAATGTGTCCAGTCTGCTTACAATAATTGCAGAATTTCTTACTGCAATTACAAGCAATATGCCCATACTCCTTGCAACTAAAACATTACACCTGTCCCTTTCCACGGTTCTTTCCTTGAGCAGTATAAGCAACATTGACAATTTCAGATGACTCCCTAGATGCACCAATAACAGCCTGTGTAGCCAACCTCTGCTCCTCACGCAATAATTCACCAAAGCACACATCCAATGATGGAACCGGATTTCTATTCAGCAATCCAGCTCGAGTAACTTCAAATTCTGGCCTTAATTTCATCAAGAACTGATCACGCCGACTGTCTTCATGAATCGCTTGAAGACTGGTTAATACATCTCTAGGAACCTTTGCATAAATAATACCAGAATACTCGCTCCATAAATTCAGAAATCCAGAATAATACTGCTCAATAGAAAGATTACCTTGACTAAAGTTGCTAAGCTCAAGTTCTAATTGAAACCGACGAGCTGTATTATCTTGATGGTATATTCTCCGAAGATAATCCCACATCTCTTTGGCAGTAGTAAAGAAACGCAAATTATTCACCATATGAGCTTCAATAGAACCAATGATCCAAGAAGCAACCCTGGCATCTTTTGTCTCCCAATCATTTCGTCCTGTCCCATCTGCTGGAGCAGTTGAAGACCCGTCAATGTGTCCCCAAAGCTCCTTTCCCTTCAAGAACATTCTAAACTGAAACTCCCATGCAGCATAATTCTTTCCTGTGAATCTAATACCCAAAATCTCGGAAGAGGACATATTGTGAAAGCAAAATAAATGACTGACCCAAGAAAAATTGCTAGGTTAACCAACCAAAACCAAAAAAATAGCAACCAAAATACGTATAAGATGACAAACCAAAACTAGAAGCAGGAACCAAATCAATTGCAAGTTACAGGAGCAAAATCAGAAATAAGAACCCTAACCAAACCAGAAGTAGAAGCACGGTCCACCCTCCTAACCAAGTTGGACAGCCAAATCAACACCGTAGAACCACCGAAAAGAGGATTGCGACGTCGGAGAAGAAAACGGAGAAGAAACGGCCGCCGCACGTGCCTCCACGCGCCACCACGTGCCTGCGCGTGAACAGTACACCGAGAGCTTTAGACGGCGCGTGAAGTACACTCGCTCAACACCCGGTCACCGGATTTTGGGAACAGGCCGGAAAAGACCCTGCGCTACCTTCCTGATGGGCGGTGAGATCCCGACAGACACAAAGAACAGTGACCCAAAGAAAAACCAAAATCCAGAAGTTACTGCCTCAAGAAAAACGTTCAAAACAACCGAATAGGCTCTGATACCATAACAATATTTGCGATGGAAAAGCTCTCTTTCATTCAATAAAATCTCAGAATATATACAAGAGGTTAGAGACCAAAAAAGGAAAGATTAAGGAAAGGAAACTAAGAAATATTAGCCTAGAAATCAGCTAAACGTATATACAAGGAAAGCTATACAAGGAAAGAAATCAGCTAGACATTTATACACTGATACCACCGAGAACATCAGCTAATTGATGAAGAAACAATAGGGGCTAAAATATTAGAAAAGGAGCCACAAAATGAAGTGGTAAGACCATCAATACTGCAACTATTATTTTTTCGTAATTTCCTCATTACTGTAAAGTTAAATCCTTTATCTATAAAACAGTTACCTGAGGGAATTGCAAAGGCTGATGAAAGTGAGAACTGAAAAACACATCAGCGCAGAAAAAGGAACAGCTAAGAGCCTTCATCAAGCTTTTGTGGAGAATGAGACTGTAGAAGAACATTTTCCAGCTGAAACAGGAGAAACAAATATCAAGGAAGAAAGGGAACTGAACAATGAAAATGAATGTGCAGAAGGCGATGGCAATATGGGATTCACATCTGCAAAGGAAAAGGTTAGATTATATTTTTGCATGCGTCCCTCTCAAAGTCACAACCGTGCCTATAAAACATGAAAGATGGAAAAATGGATGAAACACATATTTTTCTTAAAAAAAAAAAAGTGTCCTGAAATTCATGCAGATAAAATGATGATCTATAAAAGATGCAAATCTATGTCATAGATTTTCTGCTTAGCATTTGCTTTTGGAAAGTGAAACAAGCCTCGTATTAGGCCTAGAATTTAATGATGACAAACAATGGACTAAACTTGATTCTCAATTGGATCATAATGCAATGCCTAAAATTTAACAAATAAAGCATCTTCATGTTCTACCTTATCAGGATTTGAGTGTGGAGATGATAGAGAGAATGCTACCAGCCCAGGATTCCAAGCCAGAGGCCCACCACATGGTGAACTTACGCCAAGAAATCAAAGAGAAGTAAAAAAAGGGCAGGAAGGATGGCACGAGAAAAGAATGAGCTAGCAAAAGTAGTTAAAGGGGTGGGTATAAATAGAGCAACAGCTGAGAGTAGAGGGGATCGTTTTTGGTTATTTGTATTTGGGTCAGCTGGGGTTGATTAGGAGAGTGGAGGTGCAGCACCTTGCTCTTGGGACGGTTGGCTCTTTAGTGAGCAGCTGTATTTTCTGTTTTTTTCTTTCCCATTATCTGTTCTTGTATTTTCTTTTGGAATCACTGCTGGAACACTTGTGATTACTTGGAAATATTATCAATACAATCTTATTATTCAGAAAATATTGTTAGTTATATATACATTTTGCTGTGTCTGTTGTTATTCAGAAGCTGTGAATAACCGATTAGAAGAAACAGAGATCCAGGTGGGGAAATTGGCGGAGCATTTGAAGGAGCTTAACAAATCTGTTGTTGAGACCCAGTTGAATTATCAGGCGGATCTAAAGGAGAGGGAGGCATTCAGAAAACAGGTGCTTAGTTGGATCAAACGTTGCGATAATCAGCCAAAACATACAGAGGCGTATAGCTCTCCTGGGAAAACAATGATGGACAGAAGTGAGATTCATCAGGAACAAGTCTCAAACTCGAGACTGAAACACCATTTCCACACTAACTACTTCGCTGATCCTTTTCCATCCTTACAACAAATTACACTCCCTATGTTCAATGGATCTGACCCCAAGGGATGGATCATTCGGGCAGAGACACGTTGTTATATACATCAGATTGCTCCTGAAAGGCGTGTTCGATTGGCTGAAGCTCCTATGGAAGGCGCAACCATCCATTGGTACTCAATGATCCTGGACATATACCCTAACTTGCAATGGGAGCAGTTTAAGACGGAGTTGATGAGGAGATATAGTAGCAGTTACTTGTTAGTGTAAGCCCTAGCCCCAATGCATTGTAACGAAACACTTGAAATTAATAATATGAGGCATTAGTTTTATCTTTTGTATTCCTGTGCATATCAATTGATAAAACTATCCAAGAATGTCGTTTCGGTTTAAGTTATCATGTGTGAGGCACATGGATTGTAAGACCTTGAAACAAATGAGACTTCATTCTAAATATCCCTGGTCAGTCATTGTTATGGGAATAACAAATGAATTAAGACTAGTATGCTCTCTCTGATATTATGAGTTCTGTCTTACGGATCATTAGGACAAGAGTGTCAATCAGAGATCATAGATACATGTTAAAGAACATGGTATCTGGATTCGATCCGCTCATGAGAACACAACATGGTACAAGTCATAAGTGTTTCTCATATGCAAGTTTTGTATCGGAGTTCTTAGACCTGAAATCTCTATGAAACTCTTTATGAATTACTGTGTACTTTGCCATACACCTAACGTGCTCATAACAGAGTGACAAGTACGGGTATGATTGGGTATGCATTAATTCATGTTAGAGAGCATGAGAGAAGTGAAGGGATTACCCCTCTCAATAAGAGAGAAAATATCATCGGCCACTTGATCAGTGAACTGAGAAGTGTATGGCCATACCGAGATGAAATAATGAGTAATCATTATTTATCTGAGAGTTCAGTGTCACTGGAATATCAAGAAAGGAATTAATAAATATAAGGATGACTAGTTCCATGCCTTATATTAATTCTGATATTTAAGGGTAAGGGACTATGCAAAATTGCATTAGGTCACTAAATGCCATATGCATTTTCATTTAATTTGGAATGCAATAATATCTTGCTAGAGAATATATATAGCCTTTGAATTAATTTATTAATTCATTGCCAACATTAAATGGACCTATAGGATCGCACACAAAGCATTGGGCTTAAAATACTTAAATTAAGTATTGGGCATTAATTTGGGCTTTTAATTAAAGTCAAATTAATGTATGTAATGGGTTATAAAATTGCTATTGGGCCTTGGTCCATGAGAGAGAGAAATTCAGCCCACAAGGTTTATTTTCAATTAATTAAATGTCATGAATTAATTTAATTAATTGAGTATTAAAGCCTAAAGACATATTTATCTAATTAAATTATCTAAATTATATTTAATGTGGCCGAAATTCCTAGAGAAATCACAAGGAATTTCGGCACATTATAGTTTATTATTTTAGTGATTTATTAGATTTAAATGTCTTATCTTTTATCCTAAAAATAAGTGATATTATTTGATTAAATAACTTTTGATTTTATCTTGGATAAATTAAAAGAGTTTTTATCAATAAATATTACTAATTTTAATTAAGTGATAAATGCAAATATTATTTATCTTGAGCTAATATTAATTATCTTGAGGTAGTATATTTGGGAGAGATCACTAAAAGGAAAGAGAAGATATTCTATGGTTTTGGCGTGAAACCCTAATTCTCTCTAAAGTTGGCGTGAAAATCTCTCTCTCACATTTTCTCTCTTGGCCGAAACACACAAGAGGAAGAACTCTTTCTTGCTTTCTTGTGTTCTTGGGCATTAATAGCACCTAAAAGAAGTACAAGATCAAAGTCTTGTAGCTTCAAACTATAACCATTACACAATACTGAAAAAGAGAGCTAGCAATCTCGATTTTAAGCCGTCGGTGCAAGTGTGTGTGTGAGAATAGAGGGAGTGGCGCAAAAGGCTGTTCCTTGGCATTGGTGATCGAGAACTAAGGTGGATAAAGGCATCTTGGTTACTGGACATCACAAAATCAAAGAATAAAAGGCATCATCTATTGTAAGTTTCAAAACCCTAAAATTGCATGTTTTCGTTCCTAGTTTTGGATATGTATGGTATGCATGATAAAATTTTTGTTTTTCTGCTGTGCCATCATGATTATCATACCATGTCATATTCCATCATTACTCCCCCAATCTTTTTGAAGATTCAACAGATTCGAAACAAGGCTGGAGCATTGAAGGACTCAATGAAGTCTGTGAGACGGTAGCTGCTACCTCTCTAGATCTTCCCGAGATGCAAAATGTGAGAGGACCCATGATTCGGTCGCAAGAAGAGGGGAAGGACTGGGTGAAGGTTTACGAACCGGAGAACAAGGAGAAAGCCAAGGAACCGACGTGCTCCATTGAAGAACTTCTGCAAACCGACCAACAGGAGATGGTGTCGGCGAAATTGGGGCAGTGTTCGGTGATGGAGAAGAAAACGATTTCCATGCTGGTTTCTAAAGTTGGACTTAGGAGTGGATTTAAGGAAAGTGGGCCATTCCAGCTGCAGCCCAAGCCTGCTTTTGAGTTAAGCCCAAACAAACCTATAGCTCCTCCTACAAACAACTACCCCAGTCGATTTCCTCACTATCTGTTCACTCCTCAGACCTACAACCACCACTCGCCGATCGACAGCAACCGAATGGGAAACAAGCGATTCCCGATACGAAAACGCCCTAAAACGGAATGGAAGGAGAGGCGCTGCAAGGGGTTTTGTTTCCAGAGCGGGCTCGCCTACTCACCTCAGCACCGGTGTCTCATGGCAGAATTGAAGGTGACGAGGCTTGGCGAAGGAGCAGATGCCGAGACTGAAGATGAATGTCTCGAAGCGGACGAGGACAATTTCGAAATGCCAATTGAAGATGATTTTTTTTTTGGAATTTATTGCGAAAGAGGTGGACATCATAGCAGTTTTAAAGCGACTGCAAGTATCCTTGGGTGATGGGAGAAGATATTCTCGAGATTTTGAAACGATAATGAACCAAATATCAGATGACAGGTATGAATTCGATTTTTTTTTCCCTGACTATGCACTGGTGATAGGAGCAATTGGGTCATTTGACGTCACAGCAAAGATTCCGGATCCTAATTTCTCAATTCCCGTCGATGCAATTACGTGCTTTCTTATGCTATTTAATTTTATAATTGTGGGTGTACTGTCTGTGTTTGCGGCTGGGATACCTATTTTTTTGAGGCAAGCATATATGGTGGCATTAGGTATATTTGTGGCAGCTTGGTTTACCAAGTTACCAGAGTGGACTACTTGGAGTTTGCTGGTGGCACTAGCAGTGTATGATTTTGTGGCAGTTTTGGCACCTGATGGGCCACTTAAGCTGCTTGTGGAGTTGGCCCAGAGCCGAGATGAGGAATTTCCAGCACTGATTTATGAGGCTCGGCCACCAGTTTCACAAGGTGGGAATCCTCGGGGCAGGAGTTTGGACCTTCTTGTTGGTGGAGTTTCAGATTCAAGGTCAGTGGAGACGGAAATGGTGTCAAATAACAATATGAATCAAAATGGAAGGGAAAATATTGTGAACCTTAGGAATGTGGAAAGTGCAAGAAGTAGAAGTGATTCAGAGAGGTTCCCATTGGTTGGTTTTTCTCGAGAAAGGGGCTTTACTAGCAGTGAATTATCAGAGTATTCAACAGGGGCTTGTAATCGGGAGTCAGAAATTGTTGTGGATGGTGATGCTGTCGTTACATCAAATTTCTGTGCAGATCGCATGGTTAGGTCTGCCAAGGCACTTGAAGGCGAGGAGCAACATTTTTACAGCAATCTTTCATTAATTGATCTTGATGGGAAGGCTGTGTTAGGAAACACAATAGGTGTAAACAATCCTTTACGCTATGGTGGATCCATTATATACCAGACAGAGTGGAGTTTTTCAACCTTACAAATACTGCAGAGTAATGAAGGACCTTTCCATTGGGCTATGACTCCTCTCAAAGTCAATGGCATTACAAGTTTTGTGTCTGGAAGTACGACGGTATATCCAGCATTGTTGATGGATTGGAGGAGGAATTTTGAAGCGAACCGTTTTGACGCCTCCATTTTCAGTCTTGAGGACAAGACTGTCCCCACCGGGCGGCAATGATAGAGAGAATGCTACCAGCCCAGGATTCCAAGCCAGAGGCCCACCACATGGTGAACTTACGCCAAGAAATCAAAGAGAAGTGAAAAAAGGGCAGGAAGGATGGCACGAGAAAAGAATGAGCTGGCAAAAGTAGTTAAAGGGGTGGGTATAAATAGAGCAACAGCTGAGAGTAGAGGGGATCGTTTTTGGTTATTTGTATTTGGGTCAGCTGGGGCTGATTAGGAGAGTGGAGGTGCAGCACCTTGCTCTTGGGACGGTTGGCTCTTTAGTGAGCAGCTGTATTTTCTGTTTTTTTCTTTCCCATTATCTGTTCTTGTATTTTCTTTTGGAATCACTGCTGGAACACTTGTGATTACTTGGAAATATTATCAATACAATCTTATTATTCAGAAAATATTGTTAGTTACATATACATTTTGCTGTGTCTGTTGTTGAATCTTCATCAGGAGACATGCCAAGAAGAAGGAGCCGCAGGCCTTGCAGAAGCTACTGAAATTGTCCAGGACATTCATCAGCAGGAGAAAACGTTAGAAAGTACTTTGGAAGACCAGACATCCAAACAAACAGAACCAGCGATAATGCCCCCAACTAGCAAGAAAGAAGTTCCAGAGGTGTTGCAGGAACCAAATGTAGAAACCACTGGAGTTACTGAAGTCAGAGACTTGCAGCCTCTATATACCACAGATGCTGACTCAGAAGTACAAAGACTTGAATATGGAACAAAGCATGTAGTGGATTGTAAAAATGTTGAAGCTATTGAGGAAACAGTGTCAAATGATTCAGCCAAGATTTCATTATACGATTTTATGCAGCAAACAAGAAGAGAGAAACGTGCAGCAACACAATTGAGTGAAGAAAGTGAGCTGATGGGAAGTAAAGAAGAGGTAAAAGCTCAAAAACAAACTAGAGAGAGAGAGAAGGTGAAATCAGATGAAGAGGCAGAAGAAGAAGTGGACAAAGAAGAAGAAGAAGTGGACAAAGAAGAAGAAGAAGAAGAAGAAGAAGAAGAAGAGGAAGGAGAGAAGCGCAAAAAGAATGATTCAGGCTCTGACGCTCCAGTAATGGTAGAAGCCTCAAGAGACAGAAATAAAGGTTGTACACAAGAAATCGCATAATATACTATCAGTAGGATCAAAGGTCAAGCATTCAATTATCAAGGTTAAAAAAGCCATTATCGGTAAGTCTTCTCATCCGAAGCAACAATCACCAAAATGAAGTACAAATGATCAACAACTCAGATACAAAATCAGCATTTTTTTTTCTTTTTGAGGTGTGGTGTGTATATATAGGCAGCTTGTGTGTATTCAGATTCCGGATTTGTATGCTTATTTGAACATGAATGTATTAAAGATCTAGTATTTGCAAGAAAGAAGAAGATTGTGATTTTGAACTTTCAAATATCAACAAAAATAATCTCGAAAACACCAAAATACTATGCAATCTTTGAGTAGCACAGGCAGTATATATAAAAATTAAAGACTGGGAAAACAATGCTATTCAAGGAGATTGCATGTGAATCAAAAGCTTCTTATACATCAATTAATCTGACAAAAACAACAAAGATTTTATTAAATCACAAAACCTCACCTGATTTTCATGTCATATTCTTTGCAGCATACTCAAAGTTTGAAAGTAAATGTATGGCTTTCCATTTGGGTGATATTATATGACCACTGGATAACATTTGATTGAATATTAAGTTTGAAGTTGAAAAAGAATTTCAAATTTGTAAGGAAGGTTAATCCAAAAGAGAATGTACCTCATACGGGTATGATATTGGTTTTGCAAGCGCAGAGCATAAGCGATTGGTAAAGCTTCAGATTGTTCACAGCAGAAGCAAGTAGAAACATTACAGAATGCTGCTTGTTTATCAGATGAATATTTAATCAGCTCACATGATCATTAACCGCAACCAACATTTTTGAAATTGCTGTACATTACACAGCCTCATTGCAAAATACACATTTTGGGGGAAATCTTCCCAGACTGGCAGAAGAGGAAAGCTGCAAACCCATATCCTTACTTGGACGAAAATGCCAAACTATTCAATTCAATCTGCTTTCTCATTAAAAACCAATGATCGTCTCATCGACTAACATTCCATCTCCAAAAATCACTTGCCAAATCATTTAAGCAATAAACTATAACATCTAAAGGAAGAAATTGACAAAGTCGAACTTTTTCCGGTTTAAGGTCCAATAATTAGACCTTCAACTTAAAAACTTTAACCGATCCAACTCTAACTTGCTATTGATATTTCCAGTTTTTGGAAATCGTACCTGATAAAAAAGGGGTTCTGTTTTGGGTTTTTTTACAAAAAAAAAGTACCGCAATTTATAAAAAAAAAATAAAAATAAAAATTATGGTTACTTACATAAAATAATTTTTTATTTTCTACTTTTTTTTAATTAAAATATTTATTTTTATATAAAATTTAAAAAATACGTTTATTTATCAATAAATAAAAAATTAAAGCATTTATTTATGTGTGTATGTATATATACACACACACACACATATATATATACATACAAATATTACATATATATATATGCGTACATACATACATATATTTATATATATATGTGCGTGTGTATATATATATATATATATATATATATATATATATATATATATATATATGCATACATACATATGTATATGTATATGTATATGCATATGTATGTGAATATATGCACATACATACACATGTATTTATGAATACATACATATGTACATGTATGTATATATATATACATATCCATATGTATATATATGTATGTACATATATATATATATATATACATATGTATGTATGTATGTATATATATATGTATGTATGTATTCACATACAAGCACATACAAATACATGTATATGAATATGTATGTGTGTGTATGTGCATATGTATATATGTATATGTATATGCATAAATAAATATTTATATGTATATGTATGTATATAGATACATGCATACATACATACATGCAAGTATGCACGTATGTATATTTTGTATATGCATATGTATGTGTATATATGTACATATATATACATACATATACATATGTATGTATACATATACATATGCATATGTATGTGTATGTATGTATATACATATATATACATATCCATATATACGTATGTATGCATGTACTACATATACATATACATGCACATGCATATGCTTATGTATGTATGTACATACAAAATTTACATATATATATATATGTGTGTGTGTGTGTGTGTGTGTGTATTAATATTATTTAAAAAATTTGGAAAACATCTTTTATTAGTTTTTCAATTTCTTCTTTATTTTGGAAAACTGAAAAATTCATTTTCTGTTTTTCATTTTAAAAAACTGACAAAAATAAACATGATCTCTATTTTCTGTGAAAAATTTTTCTAAAAAACTAAAGCAGTTTTCTGTAAGTAAACAGGCCTTAGGCTTTTGATAGTTAAAATCAATGTTTTGAAATTTGGTTTGACTTGGACAGTTGAACCGATCGGATCGTACTTCGATAAGAAAATTGGATTGGTCCAATATAAAATTTAAAAAAATGAAAAAATTTGAATTTAATCGAATTGGATCGAAAAAACTCGAGTTGGACCGAAAGACGGGTTGGATCGGATTGGACAGAATCAATCACATAACTCTGCGTTTTGTGTCAAAACTAAAATCCCTAAAACCAAAATCCCATTTTCTTCTCTTTGCCTCCATTATTTTCACGCAGATGGTAAATCTCATTCTCTCATCTCTTTACGCAATCTTCTCTATCTCCATCTCCTGTTATCACCACCACCGATTACAATCTCCGATCGATAAACAACCGAGCTAGATCCAAGTAAATCTCACACAGATTTGAATTTTTTGTTTACTTTTCATTTGTGAATGTTGTTCCTATTTTCATTTTTATTGGAAGGCTTATGAATGTTGCTCCTATTCAGATCTGAACTTTCATTTGTGTTGTGAATGTTGCTCCTATTTTCATCTAAGAAATTCCAAATTTACTGACAGAATTAGATAGAAAAGAACCTGAAAATAAGCCTCAAGCTTCTTCTTCAATATTTCATATTCTTTCTTTAGTTGTTGGAATGCCCTCATGCAAGAATAAGCTTTCCAATTTTGCTTTTGTACTATAAGCTCTGTTTCCAGTGTTTCTTGCCTGAGTACAATTCATTACATTCAACTTCGAACCTATCACTACTGCAAGTCTTCGAAATTCTATAGCCAAATACAGCTGAAGTTTCCATGTGCTTATATGATCCCAACTTTCTTCTTTTTTAGATTTGTCTAGTTTAGCTACAGTTGTTTGTAATTATGTCTTATCTGGTTATGAAATCGGGTTTATTTGTTATACAAAACTGTGAGTTATATGCATTTGAGGTTAGAGGACTTTATATTCTAATTTAATCCTTGAAATACATTAACATTTGCACTTGGAATTTATATGGAGTTTCTTCTTTGATCTAAATCTTGTTCTGTTATTCTCAAGTTTCTACAAAAATTGGAGATTTGTAAAAAGTACAGAATGAGAACTCGTTTTAGTTTCGTTTAAGATTTCACATATTATATCAGTCACTTTATATAATGTTCCAGTTATAAGTTCTTTTATATTCTACGAAAATGTGGAGAAGTTCAAATCAAGTAATATGATTATTATATTTAGGGCAAAAGCATAGTTAGGTCTCTTTACTATGACATTTTTTTTTACATTTTATATCTGAACCATTCTTATTATTAAGTTACATTTACTCTAAAATATTATTTCAACATAAATTAGAAGATTAAATGAACTTTAATGCTTATTATTGGTGTTTGTTCATCATGTTATATAAACTTATTTGAATATTTTTGATATTATGTGGATTTATTTGAATATTTATTACTTAAGATAATTTATTTGATTTTGATATTTACAAAATTTATTGTACTTAAAATTTATATTTTTATATTGATATTTGGTAATTAATAATTTTTTGAATGTATTCTTACATACTACATGTTTTATTTTTTTGTAAATAATTATATTAAAAAAATAATAAAAATTTCTAATTGATCCGGTCAAACTAATTGATCCATAATTCAATTGGTAGCCCGACTCGACTTCTGGACATAATTTCAAAACATTGGTTAAAATAAATGATATGTCAAAAAATTAGCTAGTTTCTGACTTTTTATAAAAACTGGCGATGAACATGTTGATTTTTGCGTCATTGTTCTGGTGGGGGAGGTGGAAAGAGTGCATCCAACCTCGATGCTACACTGGTGATAGAAACCATCATCTGGTGCTACTGATCCTAAAATTCCACTTGTTTGGCAACCAAGGAATCTATCCTCATAGGCAATTCAGCATATCGAGGAGAAGTCAGAGTTACTACTACCTGATTAGGTGCATACGATGGGTTGCTTAAGCTTCTGGTCATCTTATTAAAATACTCCTTCTTATCAGTTAGCCTAACACCATGCTCCACAGTGGCATCATTAACAATAACTTTCATATTCTTGAGGAGCTTTCTATCAATGTGTACCATAGCAGGAAGTGCTTTTTCTTCATCCAATGGATGTCCAAAACTCTTAGCAACACTATAACCTAACCTCCCAAGGAGATTCCTTTCACCTTTGTTAGATACTACTACATTTCTTGAATCTTATGTCACCAATGTATGACATCAATGATTGGGTATCCTCTAATCATAGCTACCATAAATAGGGCTTCAGGGAGGTTTACTTAGCCTGCGGACGTCATATGGCACATTGGTGACATAGAGAATAACCTGTGGAGAATCCTTAGAGTGCGATCCTAAAGATGATGAGACTTTGTTGTGCTTGACTTGAAGTCAGTCTCTAAGAGTGGATCCTTAATTTGCTCCCATATAGTATTCTTATCACAATCAGGGAAGGCATCTAAAGAAAAATTAGGGAACCTAGAGCATTTGAAAATTCCACAAAAGTTATGGCATAAAGTTTTCCCTCCAGATTAAAAGTAACCACCCTTGGATCTTTCTGAGGATGGGTCCCTATAGTGCATTTAAGAGTAGCCACAAAATTCCTTGTGAGATCAGGGTAAACCAACTTATTATAGGTAAAGAATTTTTCCCAACCTATATTTGCTATGAGTCCCTCCACTTCTTCTTCAATGCCTAGCTTCTCAAGTAAGTCCATATCTAAATAAGCTAAGGGCAGATACTAACAATTAGACATGATGGAGGTTGTTGGCTTGAAGAGGGTGGTTGACTAAAAGAGGAAGGTACTACCTTTGATGGTAGCACAACCTTAGCACAAGGTCTTTTGCAAGCCACTGCATAGAAATATCTAAAACAAAATCAAGCTCATCACAATAACTAAACACAGATGCACCACCTTTAATGAAAAGCTTAAACAAAAATAAATACATACTGAAAAACTATTGACCAGTTAAGTATAATGATCAGGCAACCTATAAAATGCAGTAGGCATACAAATTCAGACAATAACAATCGAGTGCAACAAAATTGTAACACATATACCTTGCAGACTTAAATAACTCAAGAAAAAATGCCAAAAGCAAGAAATCATAAGAGTTTCATGTCATTTTAGACAAATTTAAAGATCAAATGCCACAAAAATCCTAAAGCATAGAGTCAATAACTAAGGAATGCACTAAACAGTGTTAAAGCTTCGAAAAATTTCTCATCAATTCAATAAATCCAAATCATATCATGCAAGCATATTGACAATAGAAAATCCTTCAAGTGTGGGTGCGTGTATGTTTTTGAAGCAGATGAACAACAATCAGTACTCAAGATAGTTTTGCAAACACAAATGGGCATCAAACTTGTCAAACTCACTTAAAACTATGATGAAAATTACCAATTGCTCAACTAAGCAATTTTGCCAAGGTAAAACAACAAAAGCAAGTTGGCCAAATTCCTAAATTTTAAGTCTAAAGGCCAATTGTTCCAATGTATAACCAAAAACCTAACAAACATTACTTAAATCAACAGCTCTTGCCTATTCCGATAACAATGACATGATAGCAACTATTTAGCATCCAAATGAAGAATTGCTATCAAATTTAAACAATTAGAGTATACAACAGCAATCAACCTGTAATAGTAGCAGAAAGATAATCAAGTGCAGGTGAATGTTTTTGTGTAATTAACATGACATATCCTAAGAAAGATAGGAAAACCAAAACCAAATTTTGTATACCTTATGCCTAAAATACCACAGTTAATAGCAATATGTAAGTGAAATTAATCAACTATGCCCATCCCTTTAGAATAACTATTAACAATGATCACAAAATAACAAACGAACAAAGAAAAATATATGAAATTCTCAACATGTTCAAGTTAAAAATTAAATGTAACCCAAATGAAAACAATCAGACATTTACTCAAATTTTAACAATTCCACCCAAAATTTACCAACAGTGGCCTAATTCCCCAATTCATGCCTACATCTACTCATATTATCAGAACCAGCTTTATATAACAACTAAGAATAGGATATTTGACCGGATGCTAGCAAGTGTACTAGATCGGCTAAGTGATATAGGGAAATATAATTATGACCCAAAATATCAAACCCAAGGGAAACTTGTGTTTATATGTGCTATTTCAATTTCAAAACCAATTTTATGTGCAGAAGAGAGAAGAGAAATCCCAAAGTTATGATGATTGAAGATTTAAAACTAAAAGCAGTAATTGAAAACTTAAAATAAAAACAATTTAAAGAGTTGAAATAAATAAAGATCAAATGAAAGCAAGTAAATTGAATGAAGTAAAATCAATATTAAAAGCAACTTTCACTAAAGGACTATCCACCTTAACCAATATTTCTATGACTTAATCAAAAGAAAACACACAAGTGATTATGGAGAATTCAGATTAATAAACCCAGATAACTTTATTCAAGATTATCATTCCAAGCATTAAAATTTTCTTATTCAGATAAACTCAACACTTAGCATAAAGACCTGAATTAACTCTCCTAGATGTCTATTAAAGCCCTTTTCAAGAGATTTAACTTCCACCTATTCTTAGTTACACTTTTCTCAATCTTAATTTACTCAAATCAACACACAATTATAGCTTATTCAGATTATAATCATGCATTAACCTCAATAAATTAACCCAAAAAAAATGCAAATCAATAAGATAATATAAGTTAATTTCCTTGAGTGTGTGCAAGATCAAAATATTTTAAGCAATTTTAAAGATCAAAACATCAATACAACTAGGTAATGAAGTGTAGAATATATGAATTCATAAGCATACAATTGGTTTCACGCTTGAAACTCTAGAAACACAATAGGCCTCTCCTTTAGCATCGAAACCCTAAGGTCATCTCCGCTAAACAACTCAAAACAAACTTAAAATCACAAAGGTCTTTTAATTGTTGCAATGGGGCTAAGGATATGGTTATCAAAGAATGGATAAAAGATAATCAAAATAAATAGCCACTCTAAGACAAAATAGATCACTAGTCCTAATAACTTAAGCAATGTATATTTTGCTCATTCTTTCCTCAATTTCAAACTTCCTTTTAAGAGAAATTATGCATTTTTCCAAGAAGTCATCACAATTTTGTTTTTCCTTGTACTACCCCACACTTATATTTTTTTCATATTTTCTAGCTTTTCTCTTTCTTTCTTTTATCAAACTTTCAAATGTTTTTTTTAATGCTAGCATTCACAAAATACTTGCATAAACTCAAGGTAATACAAGGTAAATTTTTCACTTGACTTCATTAATAACTTTGCTAAGATTTTCTTACTACACCCAATAGAACTTTAATCTCTCAAAAATCCATTTAGTCCTAAAGTGGCCAATTCCATATGGTGAGATAAAGGCTTTTTAGGTTATATGGTAAAATATTGAGTGTAACAAGAAAATATTAATGGTACGCATTAAGCATACCCTTTTAGGCTCAATTTGGTTTTTCAAAGGATAATTTCACCAAGGTAAGTAAAAATTCTTTTAAGAACGTTTATCACGAAAATTATTGCCTAGATCATTTTCTAAGTTGTTTGAGTTGCTCATATGCTTTGAAGGGTGATGAGGAAGGTTCATTCTAGTGCTCTAAATTTCCTTACTTCACTACTTCATTGTATTGGATTTTTCTAAGTTAAAAACTGGTCTAAGTGCTTTCAAGGATTTCAAAACTAACAAATATTTATTAAGCTGAAGATTAAACTATCTAAAGATTTATTAAACAACATAAATGTTCTCTTGCTAAGTAAAGGTTCAAAACATGCATATTCCTATATCCAAGTTCAATCCGGGGCAAACTAAGTTCTCATGCAAACTAAATGAAAAAGTGAACTACATAATTATTCAACATGTTTTACAAACTTAAGAAAGCCAACAAAAGATAAACAAAACAAAATAACAGAAAACAAAACATAAAACACAAAAACCGATTCATGAAAAAGAGAAAAGAAGGTAGAAGACAATCTCCCTAAAATGAAGCTACCCCTTCCTCAAAACTTTGCTGTCCACAGTAAATGAAGAACTATTCAGGTGGAGGCAGAGGTATGGTCATGTGTGAGAGCAAAAATAAAATGAAGAAGAAGAAACAAAGAATCATTGGAGTGTGATATGGGACAACAAAAATTTGCGTGGCCACGTGAAGGATAAGGACCATCCATACGTGGTCACGTGTATGTGTGTGCATGGTGTGTGCGTGGCCACGTGAAGAGTGAGGTGGGTGTGTGCATGGTCACGTGTATGTATGTGAAAGGGAGGCAATGATTTCGTGCGTGGCCACATGAAGAAGAAGGAAGGATTTTCATGTGGTCACGTGTGTGTGATGGTGATGGGGCAGAGCCTTGATATGTGGCCACGTGAGGGATAAAGGTAATTCCCACGTGGTCACGTGTGAGACTTTGGCTTGTGTACAGAGTTCTGAAAATAACCCACCAAATTTAGCCATTTTACTTACATCTTCCCAAAATTTAAAGCCTAGTTACGTCCCTAATTCATGAATCGAAATAGACAAATAAAAACAAACAACTTAAAACAACTAAAACACAAAATCACACAAAAATAAACTGTCATAATAAAAGAGAGAAGAAGTAGAAGTTATGAGTTTTAGAGTCTTCAGCTAGACTATTCAAACCGTTTATTAGGTATCTTGAAAAACCATGGTTGCCTCAGCAACCTCTTTTTATCCGAGTTAATACGGTTTGAGCCAATGACCATTTACCATAAATTCACGACCATCTCTTAAACTTTTGATAGTCACTATGCCAAAATTATTGCTTGGCATTACTTGGTATGGTCCGAGCCACTTTGATTTCAGCTTTCATTTGGTCTTTACTTTATAAAGTGCTGCATTATCATATAACCATTGTTGAATTTCATCGAGTTCATTGAGCCTTCGTTGAGGTTGCACTACCGGCTTAAAATTATCCTCTATGGGTATACGATGTGTGCAATAGCTGGGACTAATCCCTTTCAAGTCGAATATTGCCCAATCAATTGCTCCTTTGTGCTTCTTGAGGATTTTAATGAGCATTTCTTCTTCCAACCCTATCAATAAAGATGAAATAATTACTGGATCAGCATTATCGTTTAAAAATACATATTTCAAATGAGATGGAAGTGTTTTAAGTTCAGAATCTCCCTTAGGAGGGAACGGTTCATCCTCCATTTCATCATGTTTACTGTGCTCTTTTTCCAGATTTTGTACCAACTTCATCTCCTTTACTTCCAACTCTTCCATTTCCTTGGGATGCATTAAACAAATTTGAAGCTCATCATTGCGAATGATTTTCTCTTGTTTTGTGTTGACACATTCTTGAATTTCATCGAAAAAATAAATGGACTCTTCAAAATCATACGAGGGGTGTTTTAAAATTTTATTGACATTGAAACTCATTTTCTCCTCGTTGAATCTCAAAGTGACTGTTTGTCCATGAACATCAATTAAGGCTCTTGCCGTATTCAAGAATGGCCTACCCATTATTACTGGCACCTTCCTATCTTCCTCCATGTCCATGACAACAAAATCAACTGAAAATATAAAATTGCTGACTTTCACCAATAGGTTCTCAATGATTCCCTTTGGTTTCTTCACCAATCTATTCGCCAATTGTAGTGTCATTCGGGTCTCCTTTAGATCACCTAAGTTCAATTTCTTACAAATCGAATAAGGCATCAAGTTAATACTAGCACCCAAATCACATAAAGCATGCCCAACAAAATTTCCTTCTAATTCACATGGCAATGTAAAACTACCAGGATCTTCTAATTTTTCAGAAATTTTATTGGTTAATATAGCACTACAATTACTGGATAATTGAACCATTCCTATGCCTTCTAGCTTTTTCTTATTAGTGCACAATTCCTTCATAAATTTAGCATATTTAGGCATGTGTAATAAAGTTTCAGCAAATGGTAAATTTATATGTAGCTTCTTAAACATGTCTAAAAATCTACTTAATTATTCATTTTGTTTTTCTTTTCTAGCTAGAACAGGAAATGATAATTGAGATTCATCAAGAACAGTAGAAACAAGTTTTTCTTTGCCTTTACCCTTTTCAACCTTAAGAGGCACTTTTTCATTATTTTCAGAGTTAGAAACACTTACCTTCGTTGTCGATTCCACCCTTAGGGAAGAATTCTTATCAATTTCAGTCTTTTCTAACTCCTTCCCACTCCTTAAGGTGATTGCTTTAGCCTCCTCTTTTAGATTTCTATCCACATTGGATGGAAATGTCCCTTGAATTCGGTTGGATAATGAACTAGCAAGTTATCCCAATTGGTTCTTTAGATTCCTAATAGATGCCTCTTGGTTCCTCATCCAAATATCTTGTGATTTCCATCTAGCATCTTGACTAGCCAAAATTGAGTTTTGGGAGGCCATAAAGTTTGCAATCATTTCTTCAATGTTGGATTTCTTTTCTTGAGGAGGGGAAGGTTGAGACTTTTGAAAACCGGATGGTTGGTGGTATGATTGTGATGGGTATTGGTTTGGATAATGTGGTGGAGCTTGATTTTGGTATGGAAGATGGTTATTGGGAGGTTGGTTATGGTTAAACTGAGGTCTAAGATTAGAGTTAGAAGAAGAACCTTGATTACCTTCCCTCCATGAAAAATTTGGATGGTTTCTCCATCCCGGGTTATAAGTGTTGCTATATGGGTTCAAGGCATTTACTTCTTCTACCAATCCTTCATTAGGCTTCACTCTCGAATGTCCTGGAATTCCTGCATAAGCATCAACTTCATTAGATAAAATAGAAATATTTCTAGCTTTAAGCTCATTTATTTCTTTTAAATGCTTCTTTTCCATTAATTCTAATTGAGCTTTTAACATAGATACTTCATCAATATTATGAACTCCCTGTTTCTTTTGAGCTACTCTAGAGGTTGCCCATTGAGCATCATTGGTAGCCATCTCATCAAGAAGGAAAAATGCATCTTTCGAAATTTAGTTCATAAAACTACCATTTGAGGCTGCGTCCAACAAAGACCTTGTTGATGGATTGGCACCTGCATAGAAAATGTGCATTAGTTGATAAACAGGAACCTCATGATGAGGACAACTTTTTAAAACTCTCCTAAATCTTTTCCATGCTTCATGAAATGGCTTCTCATAAAATTACTGGAAATCACTTATTTGTTTTCTAATGAGGGCAGTCTTAGTAGGTGGAAAGAATTTGCACAGGAATTTTTCTTACATTTGTTGCCAAGAATGGATTGATTGATTTGGTAGCATTTGTAGCCAATTCCTAGCTTTTCCTATGAGGGTGAATGGAAAGAGTTTCAACCTAATTGCATCAGTCGATACATTAGGAATTTGCACAGTGTCATTAACTTCTAAGAACATATCTAGATGTTGTGCAGGATCCTCTATGTTTGAACCAGAAAGTTGGTTTATCTTGATGGTAGTGGGTTTAATCTCAAAGGGCTGGTGGTGAGGGATCCTAATGGTTCTATGTTCTTCATTCCACCTAGGAATAGCATAATCCCTAATAGTTCTAGGTCTATACCCATTCTTGGGAGCTTGGTGGGGTATGTCTTGCTCTTCAATCCTAGGTGGTGGAGGATCATTCATAGGTGGCTTTAGTATTGGATCATCCATATTGCCTCTTGTCCTTCTATTCCTATGTAATATCCTCTCAATTTTAGGGTCTATGGGTAGAATGGGGTTATTTCTCACCATAAACCACTAGTCACAAAAAAAAATCAGAAAATAGGTGAAGAAGAGAAGAACATACAAAAATCACTTTAAAATCAAAATAAATGAAAAAAATTCCAATATATCCCTAGCAACGGCGCTAAAAACTTGACCGGATACTAGCAAGTGTACTAGATCGGCAAAGTAATATAGGAAAATATAATTATGACACAAAATATCGAACCCAAGGGAAACTTGTGTTTATATGTGCTATTTCAATTTCAAAACCAATTTTATGTGTAGAAGAGAGAAGAGAAATCCTAAAGTTATGATGATTGAAGATTTAAAACTAAAAGCAGTAATTGAAAACTTAAAAAAAACAATTTAAATAGTGGAAATAAATAAAGATCAAACGAAAGCAAGTAAATTGAATGAAGTAAAATCAATATTAAAAGCAACTTTTACTAAAAGACTATCCACCTTAATGAATATTGCTATGACTTAATCAAAAGAAAACACACAAGTGATTATGGAGAATTTAAATTAATAAACCCAGATAACTTTATTCAAGATTATCAATCCAAGCATTAAAATTTTCTTATTCAGATAAATTCAATACTTAGCATAAAGACCTGAATTAACTCTCCTAGATGTCTATTAAAGCCTTTTTCAAGAGATTTAACTTCCACCTATTCTTAGTTACAATTTTCTCAATCTTAATTTACTCAAATCAACACACAATTATAGCTTAATCAGATTATAATCGTGCATTAACCTCAATAAATTAACCCAAGAATATGTAAATCAATAATCAACTTAAACTAATTACTTAACCGATGTTAATCAAGTTAAAAATCAATTTAAAATTGAATAAAGACAAGACTATGTTTAAGAACTAAGAAATAATCAACTTGCATTAAATTGAAGATCAAACTTAAGTCATAACAATACAAGTTATGGATTCAAGTATCCTTTAGCAAAAGTTAAAGAAAACTACTCACAAGACATACTTAAAATCAAAACAAAGCTTTGAAGAAAAACAATGAAAACAAACAACGTAAAACAAACTAAAGAGAAAATTTGCTTAATTCTAAGATCAATCCCTTTTCTTGTGTTTCAGACTGCTATTTATAGGCCAAAGATATCATGGATCCCTTCTCAAACTCTCAAAATCAAATAGGAAGCAAACTCTGCCCAAAACAGGAAGCTCGAGGAAATCCTTCGTCGAATGGGAGTCTTCAGCACGTGGCCACGCCTCTCCCAGCACATTTCCAAACGTGGTCACGTGTTTCTTAGTTGTTCCTCACACGTGGTCACGTGTGGTCCTTCTTTGCTTCACACGTGGTCACGTGTTCATCAATTGCTTCTTCTTTTCTCCTTCTCACGTGGCCATGCATGAATTCCTTCATCATTTCACGTGGCCATGCATTCCCAAGTTTGACCCTTCACGTGGCCACGGGTAGATTTCTTAATTGCTTTCACGTGGTCACGTGAATACCTTCTGGACTGACGCTTACTTTCTCGCATCAATTTCTTATTTTCACAGTTTTGGCCCCAATCTTTGCCTTTTTAGCAATTTAAGCCCTTTTTAGCAATTTAAACCTGAAAAACAACCAAAACTTTGAATTAACCTTAAAAACATACAAATCAATAATTTAACTCTAATTCAACCTAAATAACATCAAATTAACTAAATAATAATGCTTAAAACATATTAAAAACTATATATAATTCACACTTATCAATATTCAACAAAATTACCTCAACCAATCATTAGCATTAATCAACATATAAAAGAAAGGGAAATGCTCATTAAAGCAGTATGCAAGCATATTTCCAATTGCAAACCAAGCAAAAATTAAGAAACATATAGCGTATGCTATCAAAATATTTATCAACCATGCATTGGAATCAAATTAAATCTATGCCTGACATTGAAATTGTGTTGAACCCTAAATATCTAATTGGCATGCATTTTGTGAATTCAAATCAACAAGGCTTAATTTGCAAATTTACTACACTACACCCAGTTAGTATTCAGTACCCTATCAAAATTCACAGGATTTTATGCACATAAAATAATAAAAAAGAGGAAGATTATGTGAAAGAAAAAGAAAAAGATAAAGAAAATAAGACAGACAAATAACCTAAACAACAAAGAATCTAAAAAAATAACAAGTATTGTTCCAAACAATAATCATCCAAAAAATACATTAAAACTTTAATAAGAGACTAAAGAAAATAGAATGATAAAGAGAGGGGTTTAGGAAAAGAGAGGGGTTTAGGAAATTGCACCTGTCATTTGCGTCCCCCTATAATATTTTGATCAAAATGCATTAAATATATATATAAATATATAAATAAATCCTACAAATAGTGAGAATGTAAACTAAATAAAGATAAAAAACCCCTAACAATCACCATAAATACATGAAGACAAAACAAACAATGAAATAGAGAATGAAAAATAAAATAAATAAAAAAATCACATAAAATGAAACAAAAAATAAAGATAAACACTACAATATAGATTAAAGAAAAAATTATAGAAAGAGAGAAATGTACTTACTTGTTGAAGATCTCAATGAAAGTAAAGTTATTGCTAGATTAAAACTTAAGAGAAATGAAGAACATGAAAGAATGAGATGAAGAAATTTAGGTGAAGAAAATAAAAAAAGAAAAATGCAAAGACATTGACTTAACAAAATAAAAATTAAAGTAAATAAAAAGAAGAAGAAGATGATTTTTCTCACCTGTGGAAGTTACAGCACAATTGTGGCCAAAATGAGAGAGAAGAGGGAGAATATATGAAGAAAATAGAGAGAAAAAGCGAAGAAGAGAGAAAAGAAAATGGAAGATTGAGAAAGAAATGAAAAGGCAGCAAAAAAATTGACTTAAAAACTATTTAAGGCAATCACGGTCAGCACTAAAATCCTGCTGACTGTGAGATAATTCTTCTTTCGCTATTGGACTAAAAGAAAACACAAGTCACAATCAGCATTAAAAATCTGCTGACCGTGAGATAATAATTCATCAGTCTAAAATGTAAAGGCCCTCTATGTGATGGTGAGTATAGAAAAACCAAATAACCATGACCCATTGCTTTTCAAGTACAAAAGCAAAACTTCACTTATGTCACGATAAGCACCAAAATTATAATAACCATGACCAGCAAATATTTTAGGTATAGAAGCAAAATTGAAAATATGTCACGGTTATCATTAAAAAGCTATGCACCTTAACCTTTTAAATCTTCTATTCCAGAATAAAAAAATTAACTATGTTACGATCAGTGCATCAAACATAAGCACCGTGACACCCAAAAATTTTTCGATAATTTTTACTTTGCAAACCTCTTTTGCTGCACAACTAATTTTGAAAATCACCTCAAAAAGCAAAACTCAAAATGATAGTCTATGAACCAAAATCCAAACAAACTATGAGCTACCAAATAAAACAAAATTGAAACATGAACAACAGTAAGAGTTAAGAAGTAGTTCTGCATCTACCAAGTTCGCAGCTGCACTTTCAAGTATCGTTAAGGATTAGTCAAGGTGACAATCACTAAATCACCTTCAAACTTCATTTCAAAATAAGGCTTTACGTAATGTCTATTTACCTTGAACTCATTCTCACCTCTCGGGTGCTTTAGTTTCACCACTCTAAACTTGTCTACTTTTATCACTTCAAAAGGCTTTTTCTACCTTGATTTTAACTTTTTGGGAAATAGTCTCAATTGACTGTTATAAAGTAGAACCTTTATCCCAGGTACAAACTCCTTTCTCACTAGCTTTTGATCAAGCCACTTTTTGACCTTGTCCTTGTATTTCTTACCATGTTTATATGGCCAAAACCTCAGCTCTTCTAATTAATTCAACTATAAAGCCCTGCATTTTCCTACATTATTAATGTCAAAATTCAAGAATTTAGTGGCCTATTATGCTTTATGTTCCAATTCAACCGGTAAATGGTAGGACTTGCCAAATACTAATCTAAAGGGGGACATCCTTATAGGCATCTTAAAAGTTATCCGATATGCCCACAACACTTTATTAAATTTAAGGTACCAATCTTTTATAGAGGCATTAACCATTTTTTCCAAAATAGATTTAAATTCTTGCTTTGATACTTTAACTTGACCATTAGGTTAGGCATGATATGGGGTAGTGACCTTATGTCTAGCTCCAAACCTTTTTAGTAAAGTTTTTAGTTAATGGTTGAAAAAATGCTTGCCACCATTACTAATTATGGCTCTAGGTGCATACTGGATGAATATTTTTGCCTCAGAAATTCTAGCATTACTTTAGCATCACAAGTCCTAGTGGTTATAGCTTTCATCCATTTGCTAACATAGTCTATGACCACTAAGATATATTCAAACTCGTAGGATACCAAAAAAGGTCCCATAAAATCTATACCCTATAAGTCAAAAAGCTCTACCTCAAGTATATTGGTCAATGGCATCTCATACCTCCTAGTTATATTGCCTACCCTTTGACATCTATCATAAGATTGGATGAAAATTTTCACATCATTGAATAAAGTAAGCCAATAAAACCTTGAGGAAAGAATTTTCGATATCGTTTGATTCGGCCCACGGTGTTCGTCAATTTCCCTATTGTGACATGCCTTGATAATGTCTCCTTGCTCCTCTTGAGGAATGCCCATCCTTAACACTTGATTCGCACACAATTTAAAAAGATAAGAATCATCCCACATATATTGCTTTGTATCAGCCTTTAGGTTTTTTTTATTGCCATGATAATTCTCTTAGAATAATACCTCATTGTAGATAATTTGCTATGTTAGCAAACCAATGAATATCACAGCACAAAAATAAATAGCACAACTAAATTCATCCAAAAAAATTGTTTATCTCCCTTTTATTTGATATGCCCATGGTCTAAACAAGATAGATGGCTAACAACAAAATTCTCAACACCTTTTTTGTCCCTTTTCTCTAAATCAAATTCTTATAGCAATAACACCCACCGAGTTAATCTTGGCTTTAACTCTTTCTTTGCAAACAAGTATTGCAAAGTTGCATGATCAAACCAAATAATTATTTTAGAGCCAAGAAAATATGAACGAAATCTCTCAAAAACACATACAATAGCAAGTAACTCCTTTTCGATGGTAGTGTAGTTAACTTGGGCTCTTGTATTAGCATGGCTAGTATAATAAATAGCATGAAAGATTTTATCGTACCTCAAACCCAACACTGTTCCTACTGTAAATTCAATGGCATCACACATCAACTTAAATAGTAAGCTCTAATCTAGAGAAAGAATTATCGGAGCTAAAATAAATCTTTGCTTCAATGTGTTGAATGCCTGCAAACACTTACTAAAAAAATCAAAATGCAAAATCTTTGACCAGCAAATTGGACAGTGGTTTAGTAATTTTTGAAAAGTCTTTGATAAAATGCCTATAAAACCCAGCATATCCTAAGAAACTTCAAACCCTTTGACAATGGTGGGAGGTGGTAACTTTTTAATAACATCAATTTTTGCTTTATCCACCTCAATCCCTACTTCGGATGCTTTATGCCCTAACACTATCCCCTCTCGAACCATGAAATGGCACTTCTCCCAGTTTAAAACCATATTTAATAACAATTCTAGGTTAGCTAAGCAACTTTCAAAATCCTTCCCATAGAAGGTAAATCATCCATAAATGCTTCCATGAAATGCTTATTGAAATCATGAAAGATGACCATCATACATCGTTAAAACATAGCCAATGCATTATAAAGGCCATAGGGCATGCGTGTATATGTAAATGTTCCATAAGGACAAGTAAAGGTAGTATTTTCTTGATCCTTAGAGGCAATTAGTATCTGTAAATATCCTAAATACTCATTTAGAAAATAATAAAACTCATTATATGCTAACTTTTCTAGCATTTGATCGATAAATGGGAAAGAAAAATGGTCTTTCTGGGTGGCAGCATTAAGTCTCCTAAATTCTATGCAAACTCTCCAACCTGTAGCTGTACAAGTTAAGATAACTCATTTTGCTCATTTTACACTACTGTGATCCCCCTTTCTTTAGGATACATTGCACGAACTCACCCAATTACTATCGAAGAGAGGGTGAAAATACATGAATTGAGGAGCTTAAGTACTTCTTTCTTAACTACTTCTTGCATTGTCGGATTAAGTAGTCTTTGGGGTTGAACTATTGGCTTGAAATTTTTCTCTATTAGTATTCGATACATGTAATAACTTGGACTAATCCCCTTCAAGTTTGAAGTCTTCCATCCAATTGCCTTCTTGTATTTTTTAAGCACAACAATCAATAATTCTTCCTCCAAACCTATTAAAGAAAAAGATATAATTACTGGTTTCTCATTATCTTCCAAAAACACATACTTTAAGTGAGAAGGTAAAGTTTTTAATTGAGACTGTGTCTCATTTTAAGGAACATCCAGAATTTCCTCCTCTTTCATTTCTTCCTCACTCTCCTTTTTTAAGATAGCTACCATCTCTCTCCATTCCATCTAACCTTTATCTTTTAAAGAATGTATCAAACATATATTCAACGAGTCTTCTTACAAAATTTCCTCCTAATTTTTCTCCGCACATTCTTACACCTTATCCATAAAATAAATGGACTCCTCTAAATCACTTGATGGGTACTTTGTAGCTTTGTTCATATCCACTACCAACTCCTTATTATTAAACTGTAGGGTAACCTTTTGGCTATGTACATCAATTAAGGCTTTGGCTGTGGCCTTCCTATAATAAGTGGCATTTTTCTATCCTCTTCCATCTTTATCATTACAAAATCTATGGGAAAAATGAATTTCCCCACCTTCACCAATAAATCCTCTATCACCCCCTTTGGCTTTTTTACTAATCGATCAACCAAATGAAGCCTCATTTCCATCTCCTTGAGATCACCAAGATTTTAATTCCTATACATGGATTATGGCATCAAATTAATGCTAGCTCCTAAATCACATAAGGCATTACTAACTAAATTTTCACCAATTTCATAAGGCAAAGTAAAACTACCTGGATCTTTTAATTTTTAAAGAATCTTATTCATTATAATGGTACTACAATTCTCATTAAGTTGTATAGTCCCACACCCTTCTAGTTTCTTTTTATTACAATAAAGTTTTTTCATAAATTTAACATAGTTAGGCATGTGAGCTAAAGCTTCAGCAAAAGGCAAATTGATATGCAATTTATTAAAACAAAGTTTTTTTATAAACCTAGCCAATTGTTCATTTTTCTTTTTCTTCCTAGCTATAGCAAAAAATGGTAATCTATTTATATCAAGATCCTCTATATTGGAATATACTATGTTCTTACCCTTGTTTATGATATGAGCATCTTTATTCACCTCTACTCTAAGGTTAGAGTTACTTACCTTCTGTGTCAACTCCTTCATACTTAATGATAATGGAGAGGATGACTTACCTTTCTCTTATCTTTATGTTACCCCCTTACCACTCCTCAGTGTAATTACTTTGGCCTCATCCTAGGGATTTCTATCCACATTGGATGGAAAAATGGTTGATTGTTTATTGGATAAGGAGTTAGCAAGTTGGCCTAGTTGTGTCTCTAGGTTTCTCATAAAAATGGTTACAGTTCCATTGCCTTTGTGATTTCCATCGTGTATCTTGACTAGCTATAAACTATTGCTAACTATTCATGAAGCTTTTAAATATGTCTTCTAGATTAGGTTTTTTCTATTGCATATGTGGTCTTAACTAAACTCTAGGTGAAAGATATGCTTAATGTTGGTTTTGATTTGAACCTTAACCTTGGTGATGGTGCAATGAATATAGGGCTTAGTAATAAGTGGTCGCTTGAGGTTAGTAAGACTGATTGTGGTGATGGTTGACATTTTATTTGAATGGAGCTCTTGCTTAGGGATGAGATGATGAAGCATTCTGATTTCACTCTTTCTAAGAAAAAGTCAGGTCATTCCTATAGCTTTGATTATATGTATTGCTGTAAGGATCATTTTTACAATAGTCTCCTACTGCATTCACAACTCCCATATCTCTATCATATTGAACACATGGTCCATTTTCATAAAATCTGTAGTCTTGAGCAACTGAAGCTATATTGTATACTTTTAATCCACTTAATTCTTTCCTCACCAGCTCTAATTATGCCTTCAGCATTGTAACTTCATCAATATTATATACACCCTACCTTTTTGGAACTGCTCTTGGGGTTGCCCAATGTGAATCATTCACTGCCATCTCATCTAACAAGTGAAATGATTCTTTCAGCAATTTATTCATAAACGAACCACAGATGTTGTATCTAAAAGTGACCATGTATGAGGATTTACTCTTGCATAGAAAATTGTTATCAATTGATAAACTGCTACCTCATGATGCAGATAGCTTTTTAATAGCCTTTCGAACCTCTCCCAAGCTTTATGGAAGGGCTCTTCATTCATTTAATGAAAGCTTATTATATTGTTGTGAATGCTTGCTATCTTTGTTGGAGGGGAAAACCTCATTAGGAATTTCTCTTATAACTATTCCTATGACTAAATTAACTAGCTCGATAACATGTGAAGCCATTCTCTCACTTTTCTAATCAGTGTGAAGGGAAACAACTTCAATCGGATTGCATCCATTGTAATACCTAAAATTTGAACAGTGCTGCTAACCTTTAAAAATATTTCTAAGTGCTAAGTAAGGTCTTCTAACTCTGATCTAGAGAACTGATTTCTTTACACCATTGTGATGGTTACTAGTTTAAACTTAAATTGAACACCTTTTGGCAACATAATTATTTTATAGTCTTTATTCCATCTAGGTATATCATAATCTTTAATTGTCCTCTGCCTTGGTATCTCTTCTCTACATCTACCTAGAATTTCTTCTTATGCTCTTAGCACTTATTCATTCTCGAGAGGAATTTCACCAATAGAAGGATCATTTTCCATGTAGTTCTCTCTATTAGCTCTCCTTTATTGATATAAAGTCCTCTTGATTTTAGGGTTATAAGGAGCTAATTGCTTTTGTCTCAATCTATTCATGCATTATAAATCACCTGAAAAGAATTAAAAAAATAAAATAAGAAAAATAAAACACATAAAAATAACAATTAAAACTCCCAAACATGCCAATCACTAATAACGGAGCCAAAAATTTGATGCGACCTCAGCAAGTGTACTGAATCGGTAAGTAATATAGGATGCTCAATTTAAGATCCACGAATATTATAGCCAAAAGATTGTGGATGCAGGCAATGAAAATTAATTGTATGCTAAAGAATTCCTAAATTTTTGGTGTGAAAAATTACTGTCAAACTATAATGATGAAGAAAATAAATGAATAAACTAAAACTTACAATAATTGTAAAATAACTCAAGTGATTAAAATATATTCAGATAAAAATAAATAAACTAAAAATGTTGCTTAAGTTCACTCATCCTCTCCCTACCTAAATATAAATTTAATTAATCTTAATTTATATAGATAGAATTGGGATAACTCTCTATACCCAAGTGTCCTACTCTGAAGCAAGCTACTTTAATCACAAAATATCCCATTCTAGAGCAAGTCATATGATTAGCTTCTGCATAGGTTTAACATCCTAGATTTGGTTTGTTTTCCTATTTCAAAGCTAAACAATCCAAAAACCTATCCATTTTACTCCAAACTTTAATTTTAATATCATAAAACTTGCAACTTAAGAGTGCCATTCCAGAGCAATCTCAAAATCACAACAATCATGATAAAAGATAGAGGTATAAACATTCTTGGCATTCAAACATTCCAATAAGATACACATTCCAAACAACATGATAAAATCATCCATTCAAATGAGATAAATTAAGAAAAACATAAAAAGCCTTTGAAATATCAGCAAAAATTGGTAAAATGAACTATTATTCTATATATAAAATCAAATAAGGTAAATATTCATATTGGGTATTGGATTCAAAGATCCTCCAAGCAAAAAGGTTACTACTCACTACCCTTTACAAAAAGAAAGAGAAAAGGAAAGAATAAACCCAAAAATTCACGTGAGGATGAACACCCAACTGAATCTAAGATTCTACAATCTTTTTCTTTAACCTTCAATGGAAGATGAGCTTTAAAATTGAAAGAAACTAAGAATTAATACACTAGCATAAGCATGGCACCATATAAGGCTCTTTATGGTAAAAATGCAGAACTCTTGTGTGTTGGATTGAGTCAGTGTGTATGTTTAATGTATATATAAAGATATTAGAGTTAGATTATTAGCTAGAGGGTGTTACATTTTCTTAATATATAATTAAGATGTTTCTTTTCCCTTATGCTTATCTTGGTATGGATGTTATTTAAGTATTTATGCTATTAATCTTATCCAAGTTGATGGATTTATTCTTATTTAATGTTTACATCATGCATGCTTTGTTTTTTTTCACACATCTTATATTTTTAATGGTGTTTTAGAAATGAAAGCTATTAGATCTAGGATTTGTGAGTTAAAAAATCGAAAAAAGAGAAGAAAATGAATGTGTATTGAAATAGTAAGCTCCGAAATGGGATACTAGTTCATATTTAGATCTTAAGATCCCTGCATCTATTGGCTATTAGGTAAGCTCTGAAATACAATATCGGATAGCTAGAGTTGTAAGCTTTGGAATGGGATAATAGGGGTAATGTATAAATGTTATGTTAAAATGAACCTTGCATGGGAAGGGGAAGGATTAGATTCCTAAACAATGTTTTTAGCCATTATTAATTTATCCATTTTATATTTTATGCTTTTAATTGCCTTGTTATTTCATACTTTGCATTTTATTTATTTTTATGCTAATTGTTTTTATCACTAACACAATAAAATTCACAACAATTGGGCAATTCTTTAAGCATATATCACCAATTGATTAATTATTTTTGCACCAATCTTGTTTCCCTAAGGTTCAATATTGCGGATCTTAAAAATACCCCATTTTATTACTTATTGATTTAATACACATGCTGAAACCCGACTAAGTTTTTTGCACTGTTGCTGGGGAAAACATTGGCATTGGCATGCTTAATTGCTTACTTGATTAATTATTTTATATGCCTTTCTTTCACTTATTTTTCTTTATCTATTCTTTTAAGGTGAATTTGGTGTATGAATAGATATCACCAACATTATTTAGCACTTTTTGATCATGAAATCGAGAGGACTTTACATCGAAGGAGATAAATTCAAATGGATGACATGAATGATCCATCAAATTTAAATATGCCTTTTGAGGATGAAAAAGTAGAAGGGCAACAACAAGAGAGAAATCATGATTGGCCAAGGCCAAAGACCATTAGAGATTACACCACTCTAAGGTGGAACGAGGAGCATAGAATAGTATCGCTTTCTCCATAGTAGCATTTTGAGCTAAAATCAGCAACGATCACCATGGTATCAAGAAATCAATTTTTTGGATAGAAAATAGAGGATCCAACACAACATTTAGATATCTTTTTAGAAATAAGTGACACGGTCCAAATACAAGGTGTGTCGATAGGAGCAATTAGATTGAAGCTTTTTCTGTTCACACTCGTAGGGAAAGCTAGAGATTGGTTATCAATGCTACTGAGCCAATCTATCCATTCATAAGAGCAAATGCAGGAGAAATTTCTTGTCAGGTTTTTTCTACCCACCAAGAAGGCGAGCATTCAGAATATCATCTATAATTTCCAGCAATTGAATGATGAAACTTTCCATAAAGCCTGAAAGAGGTTTAGGATATTGTTAAAGAGTTATATGTACCATGACATTATCATACATCGATTAATGTCCACATTCTATGCAGCATGCAATCAAACTATGAGGTCTCTATTAGATGCCACATTAAAGGAAAGCTTTATGAACAAAATTTTAGAAGAAGCTGATAATTATGAATTTAATGATGTTTTTAGTATGTTTTTAGGTGTTTAATTAAGTTAGTTTAGTGTTAATTTGGTTAATTTATAGTTTAAGTGGTTAATTTTATATTTTTGGAGTTAATTGTAAGTTTTGGTGTTTTTCAGGGTTAAAATTGAAGAAAAGGGACTTAATTGAGAAAAATACAAAGTTTTGGGGCAACTGTGTAAATTTTAGAAATTGATGATCAAAAGTCTAACATTTAGTCCCGAAGCTTTTGACATTGCCGGGTGAAATTCTCAAGCAGCTATGCAAATAGGTTATGGATTAAAGAGTGAAAATTAAAGTTGCTTGAAAGAATCAAATTGTTCTTTGCCTAGCCATGTGATCCAAAGAAGAAAATTTCACACGGCTGCGTGAGGAACAAATACCTTATGCACGACAGTGCACTGGAAGAAGGAAATCAAGACACAGTCATTAATCATAAAAAAAGAATTTTACATGGCCGCTTATCTCCTTTTGTTTTTCATCAACCAGCCGCGCTTCAAGACTTCCTATTTGACGTAAATTCTTATTTGGTTATAATCCTTTTCCTGCTATGATTAGGAAGCAACGAAAGGAAAAAAATCTTCTTTAATGCATATAAATACTCTATAGAAACACCAAAATGAGGGGAATCAGAGAACAATAGAGAAGCTATACTTAGGATTTTTCTTAGTTTTATTTCTTTAGTTTTGTACAGTAGTTTTCTCTGTTTTCTTAGTTTACTATTTTCTTTATTTTAGTTGTTTTAGTTGTTCTTTTATTTTTATTATGAAGTAGTTTTTCTTCTTTTTCTAAGGGATATTTGAATCTTTTATTTTCATTGTTATGACTTAATTGATCTTTAAATTTAATATTAGTTGATTATTTCTTGGTTTTAAGCATATTTTTATCTTTGATTGTGTTGAGATTAATTGTTAGTTTATTGAATAAATAACTAAAAATTGATTTAGGCACTGTCATTGATTTGCATGTTCTTAGATTAATTCTTTAATGTTTATGCATGATTATTTTCTGAAATTAGAGGTAATTATGTGTTAATTTTAATTGGTTAATACTAAGAAAGGAGGAATTAAGAATAAATTGGAGTTGAATTTACTTGCAAGAGAGTTCAATGAATGTTTAGGAAGTTAAACTATATTTTGATGCTGAGTATTGGATTTGTCTATAAGTTTAATACTAAGAGTGATATTCTTGCATAAAGATATCTTGCTTTATTACTAGTCTTTCCATAATCACTAATATTTCTACAAAATTTAAGTCATTCCAATAGAAGTTAAGGTGGATAGTTTCTTTAGCAAGAGAATTCCAGTCATTATTTTGTTTTTAATTCATATTAGTTTAATTTTAGTTTTTGTTTTGTTTAATTGTTTATTTAGTTTAATTTTTGCCTTTCAATAAAAAACATTGGGAAATAATTTCAGATTAATTTAATTGATACATAGATATTACCCTTACCAATCCATGTTCCCTTGTATATGATACTTGGATATGATATTTAGGGTCTTAATCTATATTTTCCTATATTATTAGCCGATTTAGTATACTTGTTAGACACCGGTCAGAAGCATTCTTGCTTTTTGATGTAATGGTTGTGAATGAGGCTTAGTGGTCTAGCTCAAAAGCATTAATGAAGAGATAAGGAGTCCATAATGTAGATAAAGTGGAGATGCTAAAAGCTCAAATAGAGCTACTAAAGAAGGAATAAAATGGCTAAAATTGTAGAATTTTTTAACAATTAGCCAAGAGGAAAGTGCCTTTGAAGGAGGAAATTTAGGAGGTGATGCAAGGGTGATAGAGCTATATACCCAAGGGATGGAAGAAGTAAATACCTTGCAAAAGTATAAGAGGAATGATCCATTCAGCAATCATTACAACTTCAGGTGGAGGAATCATCCAAATTTTTCATGGAGGGATGGAAATCAAACCTCTACTTGAAACATCAACCCAAGAGCCCTATTTAATCCATCTGCACATAATCAAACCAATCACAACCATAGTTACCATCAATAACATCAACCATAAGCAGCAAATACTCATTCCAAACACCATATCAAGCACTTGAAGCTCACCCAGCACACTTCCAACCTTTTGGTTTCTAACCTAGATATCTTCCACCATAAGAGAAGAAGCCAAATATTAAAGATATGTTCGCTAGTTTAATGACTAGACAAATTCTATCCATAACAAGCTAAAAAGCAAGATGGAAGGCTTAAGAGCAATGAAATAGGAATCAAGATGCAACAATGAGAAATTTGAGACTCAAGTTATCTAAATAGCCAATTTTATCTCAACAAGGCCATCGAATTCTTTTCCATCAAATGTTAACCAGAATCCTAAGGAGGAAGCTAAAGCCATCTCATTGAGAAGTCGTAAGCAAATTCAAGGGGTCGGCAAGGTAACAATCCTTCATCTTCTTTCAAAATGATGGAATCGATTATAAAGGTATGTGATTTTAACTCTAATAATATAGAAAAAGTTCCAAAGTCAAAAGAAAAGGTAAAGGTAAAACCATCATGAATTTTTATTCACCATTTGATGCATCATACTTACCGTATCCTTCAATAGCTAGGGAAAAGAGAAATAGTAAGCAGTTAGAAGAATTTTTAAACATGTTTAAGAAATTGCATGTAAACTTACCATTTCCTGAGGCTTTGCTTCATATGCTTAAATATACTAAGTTTATGAAAGATTTATTCTCAAATAAAAAGAAGCTAGAAGGGGTAGGTAATATTCAATTTTTAGAAAATTGCAGTGCCATTCTCACTAACAAAATTCCAGCTAAGCTAGAGGACCCTGGTAATTTCACACTACCTTGTGAATTAAAGGAAAATTTTATGGGAAATGTACTATGTGATTTGAAAGCCAGCATTAACTTTATGCCATATTCTATATGCATGAAGTTAAAGCTGGGAGATATCAAGGAGCCAATAATGACACTTTAACTAGCGGATCATTCACTCAAATACCCTAAGGGAATCATAAAATACTGGCTATCAATGTAGCACCCTTATCCTATAATCTATACATATCACTTTATCCATCTCATTACACATGTTTTACTGAGCAATAAAAACATATATCAACTATATAGAGAATTGATATTCATGCTTAATCCATAAGAGTGCTATACTATTAAGACTTCACAATATACATTAGAGTCTCTTTACAAAATATAACCACTGATAACATCTTACAAAATAGATGTACTTTTACAAGATTTCCAACACAACATAAAACCCTCAAAATACAAAAAGGAACAAAAAATAAGACTATATACTTTATAATCTTCAAAAAGTTGTGTTGGCCAGCCTGCTACAAATATCAATCTTGAAAGAAAGTCCTAGCCTTACAACCTATACGGATGAAACACCCGTGCTAAGCTCTAAAGCTTAGTGGGGAACTAAATCATGATAAATGACCACTCACAGTGATCATCAACAAGCACCCAACATGCTTCAAATATAACAATGATTTTATTTTAAGAAATGAAAGAAATTAAACATTTACATTCACTTATAGAAATCATAAAGTTCAACAGTTAAAATTTTACATTGACGTTTCATTCACCATATTTAATCATACAAGTTCAAACATCCTTTAGGCTTAAGTTCAACAATTGATAATATTATTATTTTATTAATCAATGCTTAATCATGAGAGTATAGTTATACATTATTAATTCCATAAACAATCTTCACAAGTTTTGAAATTATCTTACTTCTATTCTTGTATGTCTTGGATATATACACACATTAGAATTATATAACAAAACAACACTTTCAATTACTACGAGATTATAATATTACTATAGGCTTACTTTATATTCCATAAGTTATTCTTGTTATAACATACTAGATGTATCATAAGAATAAGCCTATCAACCAAACATAACCAATACACGTTAAAGAATATGTACATGTAACAATGTGAATACATATATAAGCATAGGAAAACACATATTTCAAAAACAATGGGTATTATAGCATAACTCATACAATGTAATACATATAAAAATAAAGGACATATATAGAGAGAGCATTTAGCAATTAAAATGCATTTTTTTATACTAGCAGTATAGATACATATACTATTGAGCATTCTTTTAGACATGGGTTTTGTATGCAACAAAAGGAATTTCATATGTAGAATAGTATAAAGTCAAATAAGAATTTGCATGCCTTATTAAACTTTTCTTAACCTTGATAATAAAGCCTATACTATTCTAAAGAGGTGGATAACGGGTTATATGGTAGTGCCCAAAGGTACAATTAAGATACCCGAAGGTATTAAACTATGATCCCTTGTAGGGATAAAACTGTATGATAAATCGATGGACCTAAACGAGGTCGAACAAATAACATGGACCCAAACGAGGTCAATCAAATAACATGGACCCAAACGAGGTCAATCAAATAACATGGACCAAAATGGGGTCAATCAAATAACATGGACCAGTCAAGCGGACCTAAGCGGGGTCGGCTACAACCCACACGAGGGTTGTTTAAATTAACTTTAACTTTTAAACCCAAACAGGGTCACTATACTTTTAAATTCAAGTGGACCTAAACAGGTCTAAATGTTCAGAAGCAGCTGCAAAGTACCCTTATAGGCATGCCTATCTATTCACTTCCTAGACTCAATGCTGGCAATAAATTCTATTTACTTTATCTTTCATTTATTCATTCATATACATTTATACACATATATACTCTTATATAACTATATACAAGGTAATCATATACATGCTCACGTATAACTTTCTGTAAACATGTGATCATATGCATTATTCGGTATTGTTATTCTGTACTTTGCTCTATTCTCATCATATACATATTGATGTTCATACATATATATTCGTATATATATACGAGTATGGTGTCATAGATATAAATGTATAAATTTTTCTATAAACATGTTATCTCGAGCACAATTAAGTATTATTACTCTTTAGTTACAAGGAGAACAAGGCATGTATCTCCATATAAACAACATTAATCATCATATTATATTGAGTGTCTCTAGTCACAATATACCTAATTATATTTTGTTATTATTACAATAAAATATAATAAAATGCAAATGCATGTAAATATCTTTGTTATGATTAAATAAAGACATATATACACATTTCACTTTAAACATATTCTTTGAATTGTTACTCTAAAAATCTTTCAAAATTCAAATCCAATCATGTAAGATCATATTATATATATACATATGTATATATGTTCACATATAATCAACAAATCACATTACTTCTTTATACAAGTAAAGTTCACATTTCAAACTATAAGTATCATAGTAAATTCAAGAGATCAATAAAAATCGTGTATAATCATTTAGACATTTACACATATATATACATTTATATATGTTACATTCATGTAATCATATGATAACCTTATATTATAAACTTTCATTTATCCTATTTAAACATTTCTTAACTTTATAGTATACATACATGCATTAGATAAACATTTACTCCATTATTAAAAATATGTACATGAAAGCATAATTGCACACAAAAACCATGTACATAAGTTTGATCACATATGAATATTTTTATATCATTACCAACAATCCTTACTTATGTACAAATATAATTGTTATGTAAACCTTTATCAACAATCATATTACATGCCATACTTAATTCAATGTGCTTCCATGTAACTATGAATTTATCATAACAACATGTAGTTAAGTTATACATATGTAATCATAACTTGATTTACATCCTTAGATACATGTATTTCTATGTTAGAAATTGCTTAATGATAATTGAGCATATATCATCATAATATATATATACTTTAATACAAATTTATATACACACAAGTCTATAACCCTCGTATACTTGCATTCAAGGCCTATTTTGTTCAGTTATATGTGTAACACATGGGGGTAGCCTAATATAACGATAAAGGGGAATAAAAAGCAAAGTTATGGGAAAAAATCATGGTGTCGCGCTCATGACAAGTGTCGCGCTCGCGACAGTCTGCTTGGTCCTACGAATTTTTACCCTGTTCCCAAAATCCTACAAACTACTTAACAAACTCATTTTATACTTCATTTTTGACACACTAAACGGCATTTTTAGAAAATGTTGTCTTCGAAAAAGTTGTAGATATACATTTCTAGTTTCTATAAAATCAAACTAAATCTCAATATCAGTTATAAATTGAGAGATATCGTCCAAATACTGAAGACTATTCATGAGCACAAGACTGCACACTTATCCGATTTTCAAGCTAGGTTATGACTCATTTAGAAACAGAATTAGAATGTGATTTCTTCTTATGAAATATTTGTCTATAAGTCTAATTTAATACCCAATTGGAATCTTCTAATTATCTATTCTCAAACTCAAAATATTACCAAATGAATACAGCTAGGTCCAATGAACCCAAACCCAGAATTTTCAAACTTACATGCATGTTCTTTTAAACATCAAAGATTGATGTTTTATTTCAAGTTACTCATCAAATATAATTTCATACATTATATTATAACTTTTATATATTAACATCAATTTAAAATAAACTCAAATCAAGCTTTTAACAATCTATTTATCCTAGCTATATCAAATAACACATGCAAAGTAAAAATCTTACAATTACATCTCTCTCAACCATTTCACCAACTAAAAATGCATCTCTCCCATATATAAGTACACAAATCCAGCAACAATAGTCTCATGCAACAAGATTAATATTCCTAAACATCACACTATATCCATATTTCAACACAAATAATACATGCAAGAAGAGAAAGATGTTCCCAAACCTGTTTTGAAATTCCAACTCTCTTCAAAATCTTCTTTCACTCTTCTTAATTGCTTAAACCCTTGAAAGAATCTTTAAATCCAGACTTCCTTCTTTGCATAAGATAGAAATATGAATATGTTCTTGGAGTGAAAGGGGCCAGATTTTATGGTAGAGAAGGAGAAGTTTCAATCTTTTTATGAGAGAGAGAGAGAGAGCAAGGTCTTTAAGAGAAAGAGAGAGAAGTGAGTAATTTGTGTTCAATTTATTCTTTTCTTCATCAAAGAGATGTCCCTCTCTCCTTCAACTCATCATTTTTGCTCTCTTATTTGCATTAATTCAGATTTTATAATGCAATGAAAATTCTCCTTTTGATCCTTCAAAATTTTGCATGCCACACTAAGTTCCCTCATTTATTTGCATGTTATAAATTAATCTATTCATTTATTCTTTCTCTTAAATTAACCTCTCAATTATTCATTTATTCACATTTGCCCCTAAAGATGCCGTATTTACAAATTGACCCCTAAACTAATACTTTATACTTCAATTTCATCCTTGAATATTATTATACCAATAATAATAATTTAATTATGCCCTTATAAAGTTCATACCATATAATTAACACATTTATCACATAATTAATGATAACTTAATAATATTTTTGCCCAAATCAATATCTTAACTCTTAATAATTCATCCAATAATACTCAATTAGACTTTAATAACATGTAATTGCCCTTGAATTCTACTAGGGCCTATTTTGGGTCCTTACAATCAAAGTAAGAAACTTTATCATCCTGATGGACTTCAGTGTTTGGATATGGATAAGGATAAGAAAGTCCTATTAATTATGGGAAGGACATTCCTAAATAATGCAAGAGCACTTATAGATGTACACAGGCAAACAGTGACTCTAAGATTTAATGATGAGAAGATGGTGTTTGATGTTAACAATGTAATAAAGCACTTATCATGAAAATTTGAGGAATCATTTTGTTTGGTGGATGCCACAGAGGAATTCAAAGAAGAAGTGCAAGAGAAGATTTTGATGAATGATCCACTAGGGATTTGTTTAATGCATGCAGATAAGGAAGAAGAGTTGACAATAACTGAAAAAGAAATTGTGAAGGAGCTTGAGAAGGAGTATGAAGAGGAAGATTCAAATGAAAAAGGGGTTGAGCTACAAAAGGGATATTCTAAGACTGAAGTCAAACCCCTTCCCCTTTATTTAAAGTATGTGTTTTTAAAAGATACATCCAAGGCAATAATCATATCTTCTATTTTGATAGGTATTTAAGTGGAGCTACTGATTGAAGTGATAAAAAAGCATAAATGGACCATTAGATTGGAGATTTCAGATCTTAAAGGGATCAACCCAAGTTACTGCACTTATCATATATTGATGAAGGAATATTACAAGCCAGTTGTACAATCCTAAAGAATATTGGATCTAGCAATGTAAAAGGTAGTTAAAAAAGAAGTTTTGAAATTGCTCGATGTATGTATAATCTTTCCTATCTCTGATAGTAGTTAGGTAAGCTTTATTCAGTGTATTCCTAAGAAAAGAGGGATGATAGTGATAAAAAAAATGAGCAAAATGAACTTATACTTACTTGTACAATTATAAGGTGAAGGGTATGCATTGACTATGGGAGACTTAATAGCATAACTAGGAAAAACCACTTCCCTTTACCATTCATTGATCAAATACTTGAGAGATTAGTAAGTAATAGGTCCTACTATTTTTTAGATGAGTATTCGAGGTACTTAAAAATCCTTATAGCCCCCGAGGATCAAGAGAAAACAACCTTCACTTGCCCTTATGACACTTTTACATATAGGAGGATGCCTTTTGGATTATGCAACACACCGGCTACGTTTCAATATTGTATGATGGCTATATTTCATGACTTCATAAAGAAATTTATGGAGGTATTTATGGACCATTTCACCATTTATAGGAGAGATTTTAAGAGCTATTTAAAGCATCTTGATTTAGTATTATAAAGGTGCGAGAAGACCAACTTAGTGTTGAATTGGGAGAAATGCCATTTTATTGTGCATAAAGGCATTATTTTAGGGTATAAGATCTAAGAAAAAGGGATAGAAGTGGATAGAGCTAAGGTAAAAAGTATTGAGAAACTTTCCCCTCTAACTAACATCAAAGGTGTTAGGAGCTTGCTAGGGCATGTGGGATTTTATCATAGATTTATTAAAGATTTCATTAAGATCACTAAACCTTTATCAAATTTGTTCGATTGATTTAAGCTTTGGTAATTATCTCTAAAAATTAAAATTGACCATTCGACTTGATGTGTGATGTAAGTGATTTTAAAGTAGGTGTTAAGCTGGGATAAAGGAGAGAGAAAGTCTTTTACATAATCTACTATGCAAGCCACACCTTGATGGGAGCATAAGTTAATTTTACCACAACCAAGAAGGAGCTTCTTGTAATATTTTGTACATTTGATAAATTTAGATTTTAGCTTCTTGGTTTTAAAGTAATTACATGGTTTAATCATGCAGCTTTGTAGCACTTATTTGTAAAGAAGGAGACAAAGCCAAGGTTGATTTAGTGGGTGTTGTTGTTGCAAGAGTTCGACTTAGAGATAAAGTATAAGAAGGGTGCTAAGAATTTCATTACAGACCATTTGCCTTATTTGGAGCATGAGCATATCTAGAAGGGAGAAATTAATTATTTCTTTTGGATGAATTAATTTGTGCCATTAATGCTTGTATTGTTGATATTCCTTGGTTTGCTAACATAGCAAATAATCTCGCAAGTGGTTTAGTGCCAAAGGACTATATATGGTAGTAAAGTAAAAAGCAAAAGGTTGATGCAAGACATTTTGTATGGGATGACCCTTATATTTTCAAGTTGTGTACTGATTAAGTTTTAAAAAAATGTATTCCCCAGGAGGCATAAGATGAAATCATTAGAGTATGTCATAGCAGAGAGGCTGGTGGACATCATAGGCCAAACAGGACGATATCAAAAATTCTTTAGATTGGATTTTATTGGTCTAATTTATTTAATGAGGTGAAATTCTTTATTCAATTTTGCGATAGATGTCAAAGGATAGGTAATATATCTAGGAGGGATGAAATGCTACTAAACATCATGCTTGAGGTGGAATTGTTTGATGTATGGGGGTGGATTTTATATGACCTTTTTTCGGTGTCTTACATGTTTGAGTATATATTAATGGTTATAGACTATTTCATTAAATGGGTAGAGGCCATAGCCACTAGGACTTATGATGCAAAGGTAGTGCTAGAATTCTTGAGAAAATATATATTCACCCGATATGGAGCACCTAGAGCCATTATAAGTGATGGTGGCAAACCCTTTGTCAATCATTAGTTCAAAACATTATTGAAAAAGTTTGTCATTAGGTACAAGGTCACCACCCCATACCATGCATAAGCCAATAGCCAAACAAAAATGTCAAATCAGGAACTTAAGGTAATTCTAGAAAAAATTATAAACTCATCTATAAAAGATTGGTCTCTCAAGCTTGATGAGGCATTATGGGCCTATAGGATATCTTCAAGACACTGGTAGAAATGTACCCCTTTAGGCTAGTTTTTGGTAAATCCTATCACTTATCGGTGGAACTAGAGCATAAAGCCTACCAGGCCACTAAGTTTTTAAACTTTTATCTTTATAGTGCGGGAAAATACAAGGCTTTTCAATTGAACGAGTTGGAAAAATTGAGGTTCTAGGCATACAATCATGCTAAAAAAATATAAAACAAAAGACTAAACGGTGGCATGACAATAATATGGTGCTCAAAGAATTTATCCTAGGAATTAAAGTGCTAGTCTATGATAGTCGTCTTTTATCAGGACCTAATTTAGACCCTAGTAGAAGTCATGATGATTATTGGAAATTTGGGTTAAATATGCTAGTTAGTTAATTGGAGTAATTAAAGGACAAAAGTTTAGTGAAGAGTAAAATGGTAATTCCACTAGTTATGATGTGCATAAGGGTAAATTGCTCATTTGATTTTAGTATAAGTGAGTAATTGGATTAAATATTACATTTTAAAAACTTGGTTATAATTAAAGGAAAATTTAAGCTTAGCTTATGAAATTAAGAGTAAGTAAGGATTAAAATGGAATTTGTCTTGTGTTATTTGAGTGGAGTCAAGTGAGGTAGGCAAGGAGAATAATTTTAAGAGGGGAGTCAGCTTCTTTGAAGGAAGATATTTTTTCTTTTATTCTCTCTCCTTCTTTTCAGCTATGGAACATTGTAGATCTCCTGAGATATGCTTGGATCGGGAGTGAAGCAAAGGTGTTCCTGAGAAGAAAAGTCAGTGATTAGGAGTGAAGGAGAAGAAGTAAAAAGAAAGAGATCTTGAAGAAGGATTTGGTTTACTACAAGTATGGGAACTAAGATTAGATCTGAAATTTCATGTGTAGATTTTATACATGCTTAGGTTAACCTTGTTAAGAATGTAAAGGTAGTAGACTATCCCATATTGCTTGTAAATTTCTAAGGTTGGGTTGTATATTTGTGAATCTAAGTTTGTAAAAACTAGGGCTAAAGTTATCATGATTGATGTTTAATCCAAGGAATGCATGAGTTATTGTGACCATGAATTAGGAGTTCATCCTAGATTATTTTACTGATTAGGAAAATGTATAGAGTACTAGCAAGGTTATCCTTCTTCTGATAGGGTTTGTTACTCTATCATAAATATCTTTTGTTTAAACCCCTTTTTGCTATATGTATATATGTATACATTAGATGGTATAAATGGTTTTTGAGTGAGGAATTATAGGTTTTGGGTATATGGTTTGTTGTATATCATGGATCTAGGTATAAAGGTTGGGATTTTAGCTTAAGAGATGTCTGGATTTCACTGGTGCTATTGATGTCGTGGAGAAGCACTCGATTGAGTGGTTTGGTCACTCAACCGAGTGACTTGCTCACTCAACCGAGTGACCTGCTTACTTAGCCGAGTGAAAAGCCATGATTTGCCTTGTTGAGCCTCCTTTAATGTGCTATAAACCCGATCTTGGTAAAGTCATAATATATTATTTTTGGAATGGTTTTTAATGTATCATATTTAGTATAGATTACTTAATTACTTAAGGTTGGAAAATGATGGCATAAGAATATAAGGACTTATGATGAAATAATAGTAAATTAACAGTGAAATTATATTATGGAATATATGATATAGTGTTAAAACTTATATGAGAAGGGTATTGGAATCTTATTGTTAAACCATATTTAAAGTTAAATAACAAGTGTTTGCACAAGGAAAACATGTATTGATTATCGAAATGACTTAATGTATAAGTTAGGAATATGGATAGGTCTCACCTTGATTGTTTACTTACTTTGTGAAATGCATATAGGCCTTTTTGTGTCATATGGCTATGAGTGTTGGTAAATAGTCATGAAGTTATAATTTTACATGAGATTTATGCAGGTTGAAGTGTGTAATAATAAGATAAGAATTGTTGATATGCAATTATGCTACTATTAATTGATATAAACCTGAGTAAAGTATTAAATAACCATAATGACAGGTGCTACTCTTACAATTATATGATAACTTATTTTATCATGTACTGATGAAAACTAAGAATGCTCTTGGTTTAATATGTTGCTACTATTATGGTTATTAAAAAGGCACAAAAGATGGTTATGATGAATTGGTGAAATGTATGCTTTCATAAAATAGTAAAGAATTGTATAAACAAGATAGTGAAAGTAACATGCTATTGATAAATGTTATAACTTATAACACATGAGGAGTTAAATGTTCTTGAAGTGATGACTGGTGGCATCTTTATGTGTTTTTAAATTGATTACAGTCACCGATTATCTATAGAATACAGATTAATTATGTTTGAATGTATAATAGTGATTTGATCATAGATTAATTTCATATGAATAGTATATAATGTTATGTTTATAGTTTCTCTGATCGATAGAAAAATATATATGCCCTTCTTTGGACTTTAAATGTTGATGCATATATATGATATATTAGGTGAGTGTGAATATGTGATGATTTAAATGAGTACAATTAATAGGGGAGAAAGTTCTTATTGACTGCAAAGGCATGTTCTTCTAAAATGATTATATGTTTATGTTCTGTGTTTATCCCCATGGTTTATGAGATTATATATGATTTCCTTTCCATGAATACAATATAATAATGCATGAATTGTCATGACTAGTATAAGCAGTGTCAACTTGTGGATTTAATATCATATTGCTACCTTAGGACAATTTGCTTAATGATGTGTATTGTATCAGGTTCATGGAATATTGATTATTTAACAAGTGTTGCATAACACTACATATATCGATATACGGTAGTAAATATGTGAGTAAATAACCAGTAAAGTATGGATCATTACTGTAAAGGATTTGTATATGCGTTTATGTCTAGATTGTGGATAAATAGGCATGCCTATAAGGGTATTTGTAGCTGCTATTATATTGAGATGGTCCTGTTTGGATCTTCCCAATTTCGTTTGGGTTGTAGCTAGCCCCTTTTGGGTTTGCTGATCGATCTATTACATTGTTTGACCCTGATAGGTCTTCTAATTTCATACCTTCGGGTATGTTCTAGTATCTTCGGATACATTTTGATTTCATATCTTCGGATATATTCTGGTACCTTCAAGTGAGATTGTCATACCTTTGGGTATGTTATGGTACCTTTAGGTACATATTGATTAGCCCGTTATCCATTTCTTTACAATAAATAGGCTTAATGTAAGATGAAAAAAAGTCATTCTATGGAACTAAAAGAAACTAAAACTTGATTGTTCAAAACTGATGTTCATGGTATTATTTCTTTGCATATTGAAAATGAATAATAAGTGGAGGTTACAATACTATTGAGTATATGATGCTTTAATATTGCATAAACATTCTGGACCTATAAATTCTGAGTATGCATTTGTACACTAAGGATTCATCTTTAGTAATTATATTGTTTTTCGAAGTCACATGTTGATTTCTTAATCTAGTGTATGTCCACATACATATGTGTATATATATAATACACTGTTACAGATTCACTTATAGTATATGGTTCAAGATGATGTTATGTGACATATAGTTTAGCATGCTATGATTGTATGCATGACAACATGATTATGAACATGAGTGTGATTTTAGAATGCGTTCTATATTGTAAAACTATGTGATATGTATAAAGAATCATGCCTAACTATGACTCCGATAGTCTAATAATGGAAAGATTGCTTGCAAAGTTACTCAGTCCTTATTTGCCTATGCTAAAGGCATGTTCCCTCTATTATGTTTAAGATTAAATATTAAATGTACAGCTTTGTAACTTGTGTGATGGAAGGTATTTAACTGAGGTTATATGCAATTGAACTCTCAAAGCCTTTAATATCATAGTTCACGATGTATGAGGACTATAGAATATTGGAAATGTAATAAAAAGACTTGTTTTCAAAATGATTGGTAAAGCATATAGAGGCTAGTTAAGTTCACTTAGAGTGTTAAATAATTGTAAGCATTGTGTCTAATTATTAAGAGTACACTATTATGTTATTGTTAAATTTTATGCTTGTATAATTGATGAATCTTGTTAAGAGGTTGCCTATAGATTATGTTGTTCCTACTAAGCTTTATAGCTTAGCACAGGTTTTATTATCCATATAGGTTGCAGGATAAGCCTTATTTCGGGATGGATAGACGTGATGACTCAATCGACCCGCAGAAGAAGAGGTCTGGAATGTGCAGTTACCTTAGTGGTTTCATAGATGTACAGAAAGGTGTCTATGTAATGTTTTATTATTTTGGAGTTTTGTTTCGACTAAGAAGATTATATGTAATTATAGCCTGTATTATTATTATTTTTCTATTTATTATGGGATTAATATCGGTATTGGTGGTTTGGTATGTCTTGTGGATTAAGATGTTATAATTAATGGTATCAGAGCACCTAGGTTTAGTCTTTTCTGGGCAATATGAGATTAGGAATTTGTTCTTAGAAGTTTGATGGATTGGCCTAGAGCAAATATTGATATTCTGTGTTACTGTGACTTAAAAATTTGACGACTTCTATAGATGGTTAATCTTTAGTTTTGTCTATATTGGAGTACAAATAAGATTATGGTTATGAAATAGTGAGATAATATCGAACAAATTGCCAGCATCTCCCACCTTCTGATATTAGAAATGTTTAGGTGCATTTATCTTTTGTGATTGTATTATGGTATTTGAGGAAGAGTTTTATATGTTTCGAAAAGCTTTTCATTATTGGCATTGTGATGATGCAAAGTTAAGGTTTTTAAGATGCTTTATATATTTGTTAGAGTTTTCCCAATCAGCATGGGCAATTGAACATATTTCATAGTATTGGGATGGGAAGGAACATGTACAGAATATAAGAATACATATTTGTATTCTATTACATACATAAATTCATTCACGCATTGCATAACATCCCATATCATCTGATAAGATATGAATAGCATCATATCACATTTCTGGCCCCAGCTGAAAAGGAAAACTGATAGGAAATATAATGAGCATAAGATTAACTGGATAACAAGGAAAGGTATCAATGTTACAGAAGGATGAGTTTGTTTATAGTTATAGAAGACTTATGGTCATAGTTGTTTATAGTTAAAGTAAAGTTTTGTAAAGTTGATAGCAAAGACGATAACGACTACTGGTTTGAATTTTAAGGATGAAATTCCTTAAAGCAGAGAGAAATGTCAGGACCTAATTTGGACCCTAGTAGAAGTCATGATGATTATTGGAAATTTAGGTCAAATGTGCTAGTTAGTTAATTAGAGTAATTAAAGGACTAAAGTTGAGTTAAGGGTAAAATGGTAATTCCACTAGTTATGATGTGCATAAGGGCAATTTGATCATTTGTTTTTAGTATGAGCGAGTAGTTAGATTAAATGTTACATTTTACAGACTTGAGTATAATTAAAGGAAAATTTAATCTTAGCTTATGAAATTAAGAGTAAATAAGGATTGAAAAGGAATTTGTCTTGTGATGAAGTCATCATCTACTTATTTGAGTGGAGTCACATGAGGTAGGTAAGAAGAATGAGGGTTTAGCATTTTAAGAGGGGGAGTCGACCTCTTTGAAGGGATATTTTTTTTCTTCTGTTCTCTTTTTTTCTCTTTAGTTGTGGAACATTCTAGGTCTCCTGGGATATGCTTGGTTTACTATAGGTAAGGGTGTTCATAAGAAGAAAAACCAGTGATTAGGAGTGAAGGAAAAGAAGTAAAAAGAAAGAGATCTTGAAGAAAGATTTGGTTTACTATAGGTATGGGAACCAGGATTAGATCTAAAATTTCATATGTAGATTTTACACATGTTTAGGTTAACCTTGTTGAGAATGTAAAGGTGGTAGAGTATCCCACATTACTTGTAAATTTCTATGGTTAGGTTGTATATTGGTGAATCTAAGTTTGTAAAAACTAAGGTTAAAGTTGTCATGATTGATGTTTAATCCTAGGAATGCATGTGCTATTGTGTCATTGAGAATTGAAATGTACATTTTTAAACCACTCAGCCGAGACCAATGTGCATTAGAAATTTTTGGTGCATAAGGGGTCACTCGACTGAGACCAGTTGGCCTCAACCATGTGCTATCAGGTTTTTTCAAAATAGATTGGTTGACGTAGTTGAGATCAATTGGTCTCAACTGTGTCCTTTAAATTTTCAAAATTGTGCATTTTAATTTCGTGCCTAACTCGATCGAGACCAATTGGTCTCATCCATGTACTTAGGGCTCTCTGTCATGTCCACTTATAAATAGACCCAAAAACCATATCTTTTCACATTCTCTCTCGTTTCCCCTCTAAATTTCTTATGGTATCCAGCATTCTCTCACATTTTCTCCACTTTTGTGTATTTTCTCCTTAGTGAAGCATTAAAACAAGTAAGTATCCAATGTGCTTTACTTTGAACTTCATCTCTTTACTAAAGTTATGATTTTTCTTAAGTTTTTTAAATTAAAAATCCCTCTTTTGTTGAGAATTTTGAATTTTTATATGCATAAGGTGTGTTTTTAGTGTTGAAATACCCATTACATGTATAAAGATAGGTTTAAATTAAAATTTGTCCTATTTTACTTCTTTTTCCTTGATGCATGGTTTATAACTTGTTATTTTGACTATTTTTGGTACTAATTTGCTTGTACTTCATTTGAATGGAAGCAATTTAGTGCAAATATTGTTTATACATGCCATGTGTTTGTTAAAATGCTAAAAAGAAGCAAAATTTGCTATTTTGCTTAACTTTTTCTCTTTAGTGTGCATGATTTTCATTAAAGCAATTATGCTGTTCCAAGTGCAATGTAATAATTGTATTTCAACATGTATGCAATGCTATTTTATATGTTTAGTTATTTGATGCCTTTAATGTTTTAGTACTAAAATAGAAATCTTATGTTATATCTGTGAAGCATGCCAAACCCCATAGGTACCCGATTTGTTCTTGAAAGCCCACTTTTAAGACTCGAAGTCACAGGAAGGTTCATTTAACTCATTAAAATCAATCACTTCATAATGAGCAAGGATTCAACCTGATATGCGATGCCTCAAATCCACAAAAGGATGAAACAACATCTGGGGTATCCTTACTTATTTGCTAATGACTAATTTAAGAGGCATTTGCTAAGCATCATGAGGCATTTTATTGTAGGAGTCACCACCCAATAGAACATCGAAAAAGTGATTTTTTAGTACATTGTGATATCGAAACTAGAGAGAGTTCTGATTTCACTTCTTTTTATACCTTTGGTTAATGTTATATAAACACATTTTAGTGATTAATTTATTTTATCTTTTTTCTTACATGGGTTATTATGCATAAAAATAAAAGTACATTCAATCATGTTGGAAAAAGGTAAAGCATGTGTATAAAAGCTGTAAAAAATTTCAAGAGTAAATGTCAAAGTAAATTCATACATAAATCGGGGAGTTAATTGAATTCCTTTGAATGAGGATATTGGTCCATGCATGAATATTTACAAAAAGGTGGCATTTTTGGTGTATTTTGGATAAAAATAGGATAATTGATCTATTGTGGCTTTGGAAAAATAATTGTATTAATTAATTAAAAAATCATTTGTATTCATAAGTAAAAGTTCCTTAATTTAAATTTTATTTTGTGGGTGAAAATTGGGACATTGGTCCTTTTAGTACAAAAGATTCCATTTGAATTTGTATAAAATCATTTATGAGTTTTTATCGTATCGCTCAAAAGAATCATTTTTTTATGATAGATAACAACATGAAAAATAATAATACAAGTACAACACGCACAAATTGGATCATTAATTGAATTGGGAACTTTAGTTCCCTCATGTATATTTATAAAAATCTTTTACATGATTTTTGGAATAAAATAGGACATAGATCCATTTTCTTCTTTTCTTTTCTTATTTTTCGTGTTTATTTTTTTCTTTTAAGTTTATTTCACCATAAAGGTTTGATTCCCTATGGGTGAAATTTGTAAAAAGAATTGGTAGAGATTAATCTTTCTATTCTTGAAATGTGGAATCAGTTTTACCACAGTGGCCATCTTCCTAAGGGGAAGCCAAAATTATTTAGGGTTAATAGGTTGTTTTAGCATGTGTAACAATAACGTGAGCATGCATTTAACATGTTTGAAATAAAAGCTCAAAGGGTTGACAAGCGATTATAAAATCAAGGTAAAAAATCATTTAGAAGGCTGTACAAAGAAGGGCTATTTGAATCATTTTCTAGGTTCTGTCTCACCCTAGGGTAACTTCGATGGGTAATTAAAAAGGTTCTAGTGCTCTTATTAAGTTTTACCCAATCTCCTAGTTTGTAAATAATTTTTTTTCTTATTTTTAAAAATGGCCAAAAGTGCTTAAGATTTAGAAAATATATGGTATAGTGAGAGCTTTTATGCAATTTAATAGAAAAAGATAAAACATGCTTACCTCCTATTCAGCTTATGTTCGAATGAAACATAAATTTCTAAAATTTAGATTAAACTCATTCGTATTTGAGAATCACTAAGATGAAATAAAATTTCATATTGAAACTAAATTAACAAGAAGGAATTATGTTAGAATTTTGGACACGTCATGTCAAAATAAATGAGTTAAACTTAAGGTATAATTTGCTTTGATTAAAAATAATTCTCGTATTTTAGAAAAAGGATTATGCTATGGTAATTATTGTGAATGCATCAAGGAGACAATAGTCATTGGAATTAAAGTTGGGAAAAGGGATGACACTGCTGCAATCATCTTAAGTGTGATAGGGAAACAATGATCCTCGAGTTCATGGTCAGGAAAGGGAGGTGATCCTCTAATATGAAATTGATAAAAATGATTATGTTAGAGCTTTGAGACATAAATTGATGAGGCAAATTAGGCTTGATGCCCAAGTTATTTTAATGAGGGTACTTCCCTAAGATCAACAAAGGGTTGGCATTGCAATAGTCAGCCTAACTATGTTGGGGAATTAGCGACCCTCAAATCCTTCTTGAGAAAATGACAATGCCATGGCTATTTTTGAATACATCAAGGAGGCGATGATCCTTAAACCTATAAATTAAAATAAAGTTGTGTTAATCTTGGGCCTAACTTGACAAGATAAATTAAGTTAAAAATACTCCTTAAAGTTGGGAAAAGGATGCCATGGTCATCTAGTATGCAAGGTAATGATCCTTAGTCCCTGTAAAAGAAAAATGTGTCCTAGTTTTAGCAAAATAAACTAAGTTAGGAATACTCCCTGAAGTTAGCAAAAGGACGGCATTGCAATGGCCATTGTATTGATGTGGGAAATCCTTGAGCCTACAAGCTTTGTAATGAAGGCTTAGGTGAACTATTAAGGCAAAGGTAGCGAAGTTGATTTCCACTTTGCCTATAGAGCTATGCATATGACAACATATATAAAAGATTATATGTAAGGATATAAAAATGCATGTTAGAATGCAAAAGTGTATGCATGAAATGCATTGGCCTACACCATAGGTGGTTAGGGGATCCCATTTCGAATGCGAGGTAGCTAATAATCTACACACATGTTCCTTAATGGTATTGATTTCTAGGAAAGCTTTCTTTAGTTATCCCCCTTAGTTTTTTCTGCTTTGCCTTCTTTCTAGGTTCCCTTATTATTCCTGGGGTAAGCCATCTGCCGCTGCTGTCTAACAAAAGAAAACCCATTTCTTTATAAATTGTGATTTAGTCATCCTATTGGGTGCTATGCCACATTAAGCTTGTAGTCTCATAATTTTACTTAGAAGTTGTGCCCCTGCTTGAAGAGTTTATGGTGACCCAGAATCCCCTTTCTGGCTTTACAACCCTAACTTACATCTCAAACTGTATGTAAAACTTCCTATAGGAAGTGACTAAAGTATCAGGAACTCTCATTAGTAGTTATCAAATTGGTGTCTCAGGGCTACTCTTTCTTCCAAAGATCTAGCCAACATACTGGATAACCTTTATCTAACATACTTATCTTTTATGGTGGCATTATTCTGCTAATCTGTCATGCTTGGGAGTTAACCTTTACCTTAAGGGAATTAACTAGTGGTCGTCATCTGGTTAACATGATTAAAAACATTCAAAGGAATTGACCTTGCTTACCATCCCAGTTGGACAACTCGAAGACTTGCTCCTATGTAGTAGTACAAGGCCACATTTCAAACTACAACCTACTACACTAGATAACCTGTAATGTTCTGCACATACGAGCCTGAGGAATGTGGTCTTATCAACTTGTTCATGTACAAAGTATGGTTAACTAACCTTATAATTAACCAAAGCGATGTGCCTAGAATGCTTTTAAGATTTTACCTAATTCTCAATCTTATCTCAAAAGCATATGATTCCCATTAAGAATTGAAGTTTAACTTCTACTGACAATCCCATTCACGCTTCATGTACCAAAAAAAATTTAAGTTGAAGTATTAGTGCCTACTCCATAACTCTAAAATGCATATGGTGACCTTTCAGTCTAAAACTCAAAGGTCTACACCTTTCCAGAGGGCATCTTCTCATGCTTTAACTACTCTTTTAGTTAGGAGAAAACTCACAGCATTGAGTACCTTTCATTCTTTACCCAGAGCCAGGTACAGTCAAGAGAGTCCATATCTGAATGTTAAACTCTATTTCAACAATCTCGGCTAGCTCCCTAAGAACTTAAGAACTTGATTGTTTGAAAGATTTATCTTTTATCTAACCTACGATGGCAGTATAGCACTTTAAATCTTCTAAAGCTATCGAATGTACCTCCCTATGATATCTATTCCATAGATTAGAAAAGTCTATCTTTGTGGTAAGTTAAGAGAACCTTTTGACGTATAAAGTGCTAAGCCATTTATATAAGTTGTATGGATGCCATCACGAGTTCTCTCATAACCATCATGTCTTCTTACCCCTGTTAGAATGTTCAATGTATAAATCAATACTGTCAAGATTTATGCCAATGAACCCTCATCCCTAAGCATAAGGCTTAAGAGGTAACCTGATTACTTAGTCTCCCTAAGCACTTCACAAGACAGTCGTTACTTCCCCATATTGGAATATCCACCATAAGCTTAGCAACAATTAGTGATGAGCCTTTAAGCCCTTTTACCATCCTTACCCACAAGGTTAGGGGTACTTCTAGCCCATACAATCTTGCTATTAATGGCTTCAGGTAATTTTCATGATCAAACCTAATAAGGATTACTCTTGACTTTTACCAAAGCATGGCAAAATTGAACCTGCCCTTAAAGAAAGCATTCATCACGCATAATGCTGCTATAATTTTGAGGAGTTTCTCTTTTAGAGATCTACCTTTAAGTGGGCTTTAAGCAAGTTTTCTCTAGGAACTTTCCCTTTTGTGATTTTTTACCCTGCTATTTTCTTAAGTTCCTTATTGTTCTAAAGGAAGGCAATTCATCTCTGTTGTTCTTTTGCTAAAGATAATCTCTTCCTCATAGGCTGTATATACCCTCCGATGCCTCAAAAAACCTGGAAAGATACCCTATCTTTACTTTTGCATTCCATTTAGTAGCTTTTTAAAGGGAATGATCTATCACACATTCCCCTTTACAATTGCCAGAGCTTATGGTTTAAAGCTTTCACTTTACCCATTCATAGTTGCATCCTCTGAACATATAATCCTACAGTCACTAAAAGAATACATTCTATTAACCCTAATACTCTACCTTATTCCCTGAGTTACAAGTCGACTGCCAAAGAAGAGTTTATATGAAATTTATCCTCATTAACAATCCTTTATTCCTTTGGATATTCATAGTCTTTAGAGATAATGCAAAAGCATTTCTACTTCATCTGGTTCAAGTGGCATAACTTTATCTTTACCAACCCATATTAGATTCTATTTGTGATATTCATCCATAACATTCTTCTGAAGGCTAAGAGGTGGCTTTCTTCTAGGATGGGAGCATCAGAAGAAGCATCGAACACATGAGGTGTTGCTTTTATCTTTTGAAAATCTAACCTTAGTGCAAGCTCTAATGTATGCAATAAATTTCTTTTTGTATGTATTCATATGTTTATGCCTAGCTTATGTATGTACTCTTATTTACATGCTTCATGTAACAATAATAGTAATTATACCCAGACATGTAATTCAAAAAATATGGTCCCTTTAAACCCAGGGAGTAACACCTTATTTATACCTAAATCCTGTTATTAATCAACCCTCACATGTTTCTTGATTGAATATTTTCTCTCAACCCCTAATTTTTTCCTAGGACACCTTTTTCCGTTTTTTGCCTTAACGGGGTGCCCAATTTTAGCAAGGCTATCATTTTTCATTTTTCAACCTACGGGGCTATATTTTCTTTTTCTATTGATATGCATGTTCTTAGGTTAAATTACTTAGGTTAATACATGATAATATACTTCATTAGATATAGTTTTATGTTAATTAAGGTAAGTTAAGATTAAGAAAGGTGTAACTAAGAATAGATGAATGTTAAATTTACTTGAAAAAGAATTTAATAGACATCTAGGAGATTTAATTTAGATCTTTATGCTAAGTATTGGATTGTTCTTAATAAGAGAATTTTAATGCTTGGAATGATAATCTTAAGTTATCTAATTTTATTTATCTGAATTCTTTATAATCACTTGTGTTTCTCTTTTAATTAAGTCATAATAATATTGGTTAAGGTGATTAATCCTTTAGTGAAAGTTATTTTTAAATATTGATTTTTATCTCATTTGATTACTTACTTTTATTTCAAATTGTTTCAAACTATTTTACTTTATTTTCAGTTTTAAAGTTTCATTTTTTTGTTTTTAAACTTCAACATCATAATATTTTACACACATATCTTGTTTTAAAATTCAAATCATTGACACAAACACAGGTTTTCTTTGGGTTCGATATTAGAGGGTCATAATTATATTTTTCTATATTACTAGCCGATCACTAGTACACTTGCTAGACACCGATCAAGTTTTTGGTGCCGTTGCCTGAAAAACAATGGCATTTGTTTATTTTAATTTTAAAGTGGATTTTTGTGTGTTTTTCTTCTCTTCCTTATCTATCTTTCTAATTTTTGTTTGAATTTTCTCAGGTGTTATTGGTTTATGGTGAGAAACAACCCCATTCTACCTGTAGACCCTGAGATTGAAAAGACATTCCATAGGATAAGAAGGCTAAGAGGTAATATGAATGACCTAGAAATAGAACCACCTATGAATGATCCATCACCACCTAGGATTGAAGAGCAAGATGTACCAAATCAAGCTCTTGGGAATGGGTTTAGACCTAGGACCATTAGGAATTATACTATTCCTAGGTGGAATGAAGAATATAGAACCATTATGATTCCCCAGCACCAGCCATTTGAGATTAAACCTGCTACCATCACGATGGTACAAAGAAACCAAATTTTGAGCTCAAACATAGAGGATCGTACACAACACTTGGATATGTTCTTAGAAGTTATTGACACTGTACAAATTCCAAATTTATCAACTGATGCAATTAGACTAAAACTTTTTCCATTCATACTCATAGGAAAAGCTAGGGATTGGATACAAATGCTACATAATCAATCAATTCATTCTTGGTAGCAAATGCAAGAAAAATTCCTGTGTAAATTTTTCCCACCTACTAAAATATCCCTCATTAGAAAACAAATTAGTGATTTCCAGCAATTTTATGAGGAGGCATTTCATAAAGCATGGGAAAGATTTAAGAAACTTTTAAAAAGCTATCCACATCATGAATTTCCTGTTTATCAATTAATGCATATTTTTTATGTAGGTGCCAATCAAGCAACAGGGTTTTTGTTAGATGCAGCTTCAAATGGTAGTTTCATGAACCAAGTTCCTGAAGAAGCATTCCTGCTTCTTGATAAGATGGCTACCAATGATGCTTAATGGGCAACCTCTAAAGCAGCACAAAGAAAATAGGGAGTTCATAATATAAATGAAATAACTATGTTAAAAGCTCAAATAGAACTAATGAGAAAAGAGCATTTAAGAGAAATAAATGAACTTAAAGTTAACAATGTTTCCATGTTGTCTAATGAAAGTGATGCATATGCAGGAAATCAAGGATCTCTGAAAATGAAGAATGGTGAAGGAATGGTAGAAGAAGTGAATGCTTTGAACCCTTATAGTAACACCTACAACCCAGGATAGAGAAACCATCCAAATTTTTCATAGAGAGAAGGTAATCAAGCATCTACTTCTAACCCTCATCCTAGACCTCCCTTTAACCATAATCAACCTTTAAATAGCCATCCCCCATATCAAAATCAAGCTCAAACACATTACCCAACTACATACCCATCACAATTATGCCATAAACCACCGAGATTTCAAAAGTCTCAACCTCTACATCCACAAGAGAAGAAATCAAACATAGAAGAGATGATCGTAAATTTCATGGCCTCCCAAAATTGAATCTTAGCCAATCAAGATGCTAGATGGAAATTGCAAGACATTTGGATGAGGAACCAAGAAGCATCCATTAGAAATCTAGAAAACCAAATGGGGCAACTTGCTAATTCATTATCCAACAGGACTCAAGGAACATTTCCATCTAATGTCGACCGCAATCCAAAGGAGGAAGCTAAAGCAATCACCTTAAAAAGTGGAAATGAGTTAGAAAAGACTGAAATTGGTAAGAATTCCTCTCCAAGGGTAGAACCAACAACAGAGGTAAGTATTCCTAATTTTAAAAATATTAAGAAAGTGCCTCCTACGGTTGAGAAGGGTAAAGGTAAGGAAAAATTTGTTTCTACTGTGCTCAATGAATCTCAATTACCTTTTCTTATTCTAGCTAGAAAAAAGAAGCAAAATGAACAATTAACTAGATTTTTAGACATGTTTAAAATGCTACATATAAATTTACCATTTGTTAAAGCTTTGTTACACATGCCTAAATATGCTAAATTTATGAAATAACTTTGCACTAATAAAAAGAAGCTAAAAGGCATAGGAATGGTTCAATTATTCAGTAATTGTAGTGTTATATTAATGAAAACAATTTTTGAAAATTTAAAAGATCCTGGTAGTTTTACATTGCCTTGTGAATTAGGAGGGAATTTTATTGGACATGCTTTGTGTGATTTGGGTACTAGTATTAAATTGATACCTTATTCAATTTGTAGGAAATTCAACTTAGGAGATCTTAAAGAAAGTCGAATGACACTTCAATTGGCGGATAGATCAGTGAAGAAACCAAAGGGTATTATTGAGGACTTGTTGGCCAAAGTAGGAAATTTCATCTTCCCTATGGATTTTGTAGTAATGGATATGGAGGAGGATAGAAAGGTACCTTTGATAGTGGGTATACCATTTTTGAACATGGAAAGAAATTTAATCAATTTTTATGGATAAACGGTTACTTTGAAGTTCAATAAGGAAGAAATGGTCTTCAATGTGAATAAGGTCTTAAAACATCCCTCATATAACTTTGAAGAATCCATTTATTTTATGGATAATATTCAAGAATGTGTCAAATCAAAGCAAGAGGAAATTATTCTAAAGGATGAGCTTCAAGAATGTTTGATGCATCTAAAGAAAATGGAGGAATTAAAAGCAAAGGAAAAGGAGTTGATACAAGATTTGGAGAAAGAGTGCAGTGAAAATATGAAGGATGAACCGTCCCCTCCTAAGGGAGAAAATTCTGAACTTAAAAAACTTCCATCTCATTTAAAATATATATTTTAAAGAATAATATCGAACCAGTAATTATTTCATCTTTATTGACAGATTTGGAAGAATAAATGCTTATTGAGGCACTCAAAAAGCACAAAATAGCAATTTGTTGGGCAACATCCAACCTAAAAAGGGATTAGCCCAAATTATTATATGCACCGAATACCTATGGAGGATGATTTCAAACTGGTGGTACAACCCCAAAGATGACTAAATCCAGCGATACAAGAGGTGGTGAAAAAAGAGGTACTTAAACTCCTTGATGTAGGTATTATCTATCCAATTTCTAACAGTAGTTGGGTTAGTCCAGTTCAATGTGACCTAAGAAGAGGGGAATGACTGTAATAACCAATGAGAATAATGAATTAATTCCTACATGCACGGTAATGGGATGGAGAGTATGCATGGATTATAGGAGATTAAATAATGCCATTAAAAAAGACCACTTTTCATTGCCCTTTATTGACCAAATGTTAGAAAGACTAGTAGATTTTACTATTTCTTAGATGGATATTAAAGGTATATGCAAATACCTATAGCCCCGGAAGACCAAGGAAAGACCACATTCATATGTCCTTATGGAATATTTGCATATAGAAGGATGCCCTTTGGTCTATGTAATGCCCCTACCACATTTCAAAGATGCATGATGGCCATATTTCATGATTTTATTGAAAAATTTATGGAAGTTCTTATGGATGATTTCACATTATATGGTCGTGACTTTGAGTATTGTCTAAACAATCTTGAATTGGTCTTTAAGAGGTGCCAAGAGACTAACCTTGTTCTAAATCAGGAAAAATATCATTTCATGGTTAGAGAAGGAATTGTCCTAGGGCATAAAATCTCTAAAAATGAAATTGAAGTAGATAAGGAGAAAGTCAATGTTATAGAAAAATTATCTCCTCCAACTAGTGTTAAGTGTATTAGAATTTTCCTTGATCATACCGAAATTTATCATCAATTTATTAAGGATTTTTCTAAAATAGCTAAGCCGCTTTCTAATTTATTGCTTAAGGATGCTGCATTTAACTTTAATACTGAGTGTTTACAAGCTTTTAATTTGTTGAAGCAAAATTTAGTAAGTGCATCAGTCATAGCATCACTAGATTGGAGTTTACCCTTTGAAATTATGTTTGATGCTAGTGATTATGCAGTAGGAGCAGTCTTGGGACAGCGAAAGGAGAAAATGTTCTATACCATCTACTATGCAAGTCATACATTCATCGAAGCTCAGGTTAACTATACAACCACGAAGAAGGAACTCTTGGCAATAGTATTTTCTTTTGAAAAATTCAAATTTTATCTCCTGGGTTCCAAGGTTACTATGTGGTCAGATTATGCAGCTTTAAGACACCTTTTTGCAAAGAAAGATTCCAAATCGAGTCTTATCCGATGGTTTTTACTACTCCAAGAATTTGATGTTGAGAAAAAGGATAAGAAAGGGGCTGAGAATTTTGTAGTTAACCATCTCTCTAGATTGGATCATGCTAGCATTGAAAAGAGAGAAATTTCTGATTGATTTCCTGATAAAAATATTTGTGCTTTTTATGGTATGCTAATATAGCCAATTTTTTTGAAGGCGGTTATCTTCCTAAAGAGTTTACTTGGCAACAAAAGAAAAAGCTTAAAGAGGATGCCAAGCACTATCTTTGGGATGATCCATACCTCATCAATTTTTTTTGGATCAAGTGCTTAGACAATGTGTACAGGAAACCGAACAAGAAGATATTATGCGACAATGCCATGGAAGTAAAGTTGCAAGCAATCATGGGCCTAATCAGACGATAAAAAAGGTTCTCAAATCAGGTTTCTTTTGGCCTACTTTATTTCAAGATGTCAAGTCAGTTATTGAAATATGTGATAAATGTCAACGGGTTGGTAAAATTTCTAAACGTGATGAAATGCCTATGAATAACATGCTTGAAGTAGAACTTTTTTTATGTTTGGGGTATAGATTTTATGGGACCATTTTCGAATTCATTTGGTTTTGAGTATATTTTAGTGGCTGTGGATTATGTTAGTAAATGGATCAAAGCCATAGCCACTATAACTTGTGATACTCGAATAATGCTTGAATTTATTAGAAAGAACATTTTTATTAGGTTTAAAGCACCAAAAGCTATAATCAGTGATGGAGGCAAATATTTTGTCAACCATTAATTTTGAACTTTGCTTAGGAAATTCGGAGTCAAACATAAGATAACTACCCCATATCATCCTCAGGCAAATAGGCAAGTAGGGGTGTCTAATAGGGAGCTGAAATCAATTCTACAAAAAATAGTTAGAAATTCTAGCAAGAATTGGTCTCAAAAATTAGATGAGGTTCTATAGGCCTATAAAACTGCATTTAAAACCCCTATAAGCATGTCTCCTTATAGAATGGTTTTTGGAAAAGCATGTCATCTTCCAGTTGAATTAGAAGATACAACTTATTGGGCTACGAAATTTCTTAACTTTGATTTGAGAAGTGCAGGAGAAAAGAGAAAATTGCAGCTCAATGAACTTGATGAAATTCGGCAATGGTCTTATGACAATGCAGCATTATACAAAGAAAAGACCAAACGTTGGCATGACAAGCATTTAAAGTAAAAGACTTGGTTCCTAGTATGTTAGTGCTTTTATATAACAGTCATCTTCGATTATTTCCGAGAAAGCTAAAATCCAAGTGGCTCGGGCCATATCAAGTCTTGACAAGCAATTAGTTTTAAGTTGTCATGATCAAAAATCCAAGAGATGGTCAAGAATATAAGGTAAACGGTCATCAGCTCAAACCATATCAAATGGGACAACAAAAGGTTGCTGAGGCAACCATGTTCTTCAATGACTACTAAAATACAGTTTGGATATTCTAGCTGAGGATTCTTAAACTCAGAACTTCATCTCTTCTCTCTTTTTTATTTTTAGTAAGTTCACCTTTTATTTTTAATTTGTGTATGTTTTTGTGTGTTTTAGTAGTTGTGATTCATAAATTAGAGTAGAAATGGTTTAGAATGTTTTTAAGATCACAAATAATTTACCACAAATTAATGGGTTTTTAAATAAATGAGTTTCAATTTAAAGAGAAAAACAATAAAGTTTTAAAGGAAAAATAGAGTTTTGAAATTCACATATAGTGCACAGGTTTTTGAAAAATGAAATTCAGTTTTATTTGGAGCAAAAAATTTTCAAACACACTGTGGCATGAAATTGCCCAACTGTCGAGTCCATATGCATGCCCTCGAGTCTGAAACCCTCTTTTCTTGCATGCCCACACATGGTCAATTTTCCCTTACACTGCCTCCTGCTTGCTCGAGGGTTAATGTGCCCAGTTTCTTGTACACCCACGCATGGAGACACTGCCTGGCGCTACCTGCTCCTACACTCCCACGTAAGTCTCTCATCTTTGCCTTTGTACTACCATGTGCTCCTTACCCCAGTCCCATGCCCGCCTATATGTGGTATTCCCTATGCCTATGCATGGCTGCATGTGAGGGCATTGTTTCCCCTTTAAAATCCCCACGATTTTTCATTATTTTCTTTCTTCCTCTTTATTTCCTATGCCCCCATTCATCCCTCACCCAAAACACTTCCATGACCACGCACCACCACTCACCATCACATTTCCTCTCCGACCACCACACTCTCTCTCTCCTTTGATTTGTTTTGCTCTCTCCTATCTACATTCCTCTCCTTTTAATCATTTTTCCTCTTTTTTCCTTGGGCATTCACATTTCACACACATCACTATATATTGTGCACAAAATTGTTGGGTTCTTCACTTTTAAGTAAGTACATACTCATTTTGATCTCTTTAATTTTATTTCAATGCCATTATATGCCATGTTGTGTTTAGATTCTAGCATATGAACTTGCATTTTTAGGTCACTTTCAACATGAAATTTTTACTTCATTATAATTTATTTTGACAATATTTCTTGATGAGTACCTAATATACATGCAATAGTTGCTTCATGTTAAAATTGGTGGCTAAAGCACTTCATTTTGATCTTCAATTTGATGCTCAAACATGCGCACACCACATGCTCGATAAGATGTGTGTCAATGAATTTTACCTTTATCTTGACTTATGCATAATTCTTTTGTTGACATTATTTTGTTCAAATTTCATGATTCATCACCTCTCTCATGTCTTGCATGCTTATTTATATGACTTTATAAATACATGTTTGGGCTATATTTTGACCTATCCATTGTGAAATTCTCTTGATTAATTATTCTGCATACTTAGTTGCTATATACTCACGTTGCTTTACATTATGAATGTCCTCATTATACCCTCATCTTTATGTGCATACATTATTATCCTCCACGAGTTTTCTTTAACATAAGTTGTGTTTTAGTTCATGGCTTACCATGTTACACTCATATTTATGTGTTATTTTTCAGTGGCACCTAAAAGGACTAAGAATCTTGATATTGCAAGCTCTTCGGGTATCCGTATTCCATCCTATGTTGAAAGACCTAAGGTGGATAAATTTGACTATTTTAGTGCCTGCACATATGTTTAACCAGCATATTTAGCCAAATTTTCCTCAACATTCTTACTGGCAATTTATGGGATGAGGTATTCCTATTAAATCAGCGTATTGGGTGGACACAATTCATAGATAAAAAGCCAAAGTTGTACCCCAACATGACATGGGATTTCCTATACTCTTTTAAGTGTTATTTTAAGGGAGACACTGATGATGTGGGTACTGTTGGATTCAAGTTTGGAAAGAGAGGATCTTCATTGACCTTCAAATAATTTTCAGAATATCTAGGATTTATGCCGAATGCTCCTGTTGAATTGACTGATGTGTCTATTGAGGATAATTAGGAGCAAATCTGAGATCCATTGCAACTTGAGCCATAGAGAGGAGGTAAATATAAGGTTCATGCTTTAAGAGATCATGTATTAAGGATTATTCATAGATTTTTAATGAGGAGTGTCTATAACAATTTAAGTAATGCAAGTACAATAAATATTTTACAGACCATGATTCTTCGGTGTATGGTAGATGGCATCTTTATCAATGGAGCATTGATAATCGTAAATAAGATTAGAGAGCTACATAAAATGCTCGATAATATCTATAGCATCTCCATTGGTTGAATTGCTATGATTTTGGCAGAAGCAGTAGGTCACTCCGCCATTGGAGATCCAATTGAGGGAGAATTACCATGCATTGATAATAAGATGCTTAAGAGAATAAAGATTCTAATTCCTAGGCCATGGTATCATTGGTTTACATGGGAAGAGTATCTAAGGGAAAACAACATCCATCTTGATGAGTAACCCAATGAGCCTAATAAAGAAGCAACTGCACCAGCCGACAATCCATATGTAGATGAGCCAGCGACACCTGAGTATGCGGATGGATGCTCAGCAGATTCATCTAATTGCTTTACAAAGAAAAATGGACACACTACAGAACACCGTGTTATATGTCAAGAAAATAGTGGAGACTTTTATGCATCAGTATTGGCAACAGAATCCACTACCACCTCCACCTCCCTCAGCATATTTCTTCTCCATTTTCTATGTACAACAAACTTTTTAGGAGAGGGTAGAGCATAAACTTGTTTAGGGAGTTGATACTTATAACCTTCTTTAATTTTATTCATGAATCGATTTTATTTGTTTTATTTTGTTTTTGTTTTGTGTTTAGGTTAGCAGTAGGTTGTTTCTTTTGCTTGAGATGTCTGTAAAACTTATTAAAAACTTATGTAGTTTAGCTTTTTCATCTAGTTTGCATGAGAACTTAGTTTACACAGTTTTTCCTCAAAATTATGAACATGTTGAACTTGAATATTAAAATATTCATGTTTAGAACCATTGCTTAGCAGTAGAACAAATATGTTGTTTGAAAAATTTTTATATAGTTTAACCTTCAACTTGATAAATATTTGTTAGTTTCCAGTTTCTTAAAAGCACTTAAGACCAGTTTTGAACTTAGAAAAAATAATGAAATGAAATAGTGAAGTAAGAAATTTTAGAGCACTAAAACCTTCCTCATCACCCTTAAAAGCATATAAGCAACTTAAACAACTTAGAATATGATCTAGTCAACAATTTTCTTGTTAAGTTATCTAAAACCTTTTTTCTACCCATATGCAAATGTTATCCTTTGTAAGCCAATTTGAGCTTAAAAGGGTATGTTTAATGTGTACCATCAATGATTTTTCTTGTTACACTCAATTTTCTACTATATAACCTAAAAAGCTTTTATTTTACCATATAAAATTGTCCACTTTAGGATTAAATGGAGTATTGGGAACTTAAAATTTTAATGGGTGTAGTGTGAAAAATTTTGGCAAGAGTTATTGATAAAGTCAAGTGAAAAATTTCTTTATAACTACCTTATTGCTACTATCCCGGTTTCTTATTTTGCTAGCATAACACAAAAAAAAAGATTGAGAAAAAAATGCTAGAATCCATGATAAAATCTAAGTGTGGGGTAGTACAAGGAAGGAAAAATTTTGGTGACTTCTGAAAGGGTATGATTTGTTAGAGAGTATGCCCTAGAGCCCATGTAATAGGGATGTATTTCATATGTATGAATTCGTATTCTTAATAAAAGGCATCATTCATTTATTAATGCTATGTTTAAATACATGAGTTTGTAAATCTTAAATTAATAAATGAAGTCCTAGATATTATAAACACAGTGCAAAGGCAATCATGAAAGTGTTCATGATATGAGATGTCTATTGCATTTAAATGTATTAATAGCTAAATATCCCTAATCATAGAAATAACAAGATAGGGCATTGTTAATTTGGACAGACTAGCACATGTTATGCTTCTTGAATGGTTCAAGCATTGGTTCTCATAACTGTGATTATAGAAGATAATCAAAGCTAACATGTGGATGCTTGTTAGAAGAATAAGTTCATTGGAGACCTACAAAGAGAATCCTCACATGGATATTAAATCTATGTCAGTGAGAAATCTCTTCATAGAGGTTGTGCAAGTATCCTTGGACTTGAGATCACCAAAGTTATCTTAAGTAGCAAGTGGTATATTTTGACTCCATAACTGATTACTTCCAACTGGGAGTGAACATAGTTAGGAGATTGGGTATATCATGACCTACTTGAAGATAGTTGAGTGATTGACAAAGGATTCACCATCCCAGATTTAATAAGGAAACTTATCTTGCATGATTCTATAATTGCCTTGTTCAGAGAATCTCTGGCCAGAGTAATATGCCAAGATGGATAGAGATCCATGGAGGGCATTTTGGGAACAACGGTTAAATTACTAGAACATACATAATTAGATTTATATGAGTTGATAGAAATCCATACTCAGAATCTAATTGAGATAAGAGTGGTGGACAAAGTAATTGCACGGTAACTGTTTCTATGGAAGGGTATAGTCAAACCACTTGACTTTCCTGACATTTGGGTAGTCATGATGCCTAGATAGAGGCCAATCATGACTTGTGTAATAGTGTATCAAGAATATCAATAGGAATTGATAAAATGATTTAAAGAAGTTTAAATCATGTGAGTTTTGAATATAACTCACAATTACATATTATACTGCCAATATGGACAGAAACCTAATAGATCACACACATATAGAAAAAAGGATAAAATGATAAAATGACAAGGATCATAATATTTTATATTATTATGGGGACAGAGGAGTGAATAAGATAATAATTAATTAAAGAGTTTAATTAATTATGATCAAGTAAAATTATTCACAGAACGTTTTTTGAAATGTTTTGTAAAATTGGACCTAATTGAAATAATGTATTTAATAATTAATTATTATTTAACTATAAATATTATAGGGCTGATATAATAATTAATAGGTCCATTGGAGGAATTATAAAGGCCCAAACAAGTGAAGTTGGCACAGAAGCCCTCTAGAAGAAGGGCCACATGCCAACTTCAAAACAGAAGGCCTTAGAGGCCTATTTCTTGGACCAAAATAAATTAAATATGTTACATAAGTGTTTTGGAGCCTACATATTTAATTTGGTTGGATTTGGAATTCATTTGGATAATTAAATCCAAGTATATGTACAAAGGACCTAGTTTGTGGGTTTTGTGCATAGTCTTTTGTGAAAGGGCTTAAATTTGATTTAATTAAGTCCAAATAATTATAAATACTTCTAGAAGCCCAATTAATAATTATCCAGCAATTTTAAAGAGCCCAATTCCATTATAAAGTTGGATTTTTTAACCTAACTATAAAAATCCAAGAGATGTGACATTAGGGTTAAGTGTGAACAATTAAGAAAACACACTCTCTCTTTTCTCTCAACCCTAGCCACCACCTTCCCTAGCTAGCATCTAGAGATTTTGGTTAGCCCTTGTTCCTCTCAATTGTTGGTTCTTTCAATCCTTCTCAAGTGTGGATTACTCATTGGAGGTGTTCAATTTTGGACACTGTGGTTTGCGACAACCCGATGAGAAGTAAAATCAATTGTTCAACAAAAATCAAAGGTGATTGTTCTTATTCTCATTAATATGTATATTGTAAATTCATGGCAAGATCAGATATATTGGTTAAAAGTTTTAAATTCCGCTTATGTATGACATGCATGTAACCGATAATTTCCAACATGGTATTAGAGCCTCGGTTTTGCCATGAATATACAATTCTATATTTTTCTGCGGAATAAGTTTTATTTTTGAATTATTTATTTCATGAACTTTAAAATATCAGATTTGATTGTTTATGAATGAGAAATATTGATTTTTGGATATATGTGTGATCAAATAAATAAAACGAAAAACAAAAATGATTCTTTTGAGAAAGCGATCATGGTTTTGGCGTGAATGGCTTTTAATTTTAGGGGCTGTTCTAAATTAATTTTTTTATATATCCACTCTAAGATAATTTTGATGATAATTTATGTGTTTAATATGTGATATTAAGCCATAGGATCAAACGAAATTAAAATCAAACAAGTTTTGCATGAAAACTAGTTTAGTCGAAAAGTTCGATAAATTGGTGTTCTTGGTGTGTTCTTGATATGTTCTTGTTTAGAACGATTTTTAATATTTTAAATCTAATATATCTGATATATTAAAGTGTTTTCTAATTAATTGGATTAATTAAAATGGGTCTTAAATTAATTGGATTAATTTTAATTCATTAAAACAACTTAGTGGGCTTAATTATGTTTACGGACTTGGTTTAAATTAGTGAATGATTTGGTGGGCCTAAGGAGCTAATTTAAATTAAATATTATAAACTATAATTAAGTTTATTAATGGGTTTTAAGGGCTGGAGTGGGCTTAGCTCATTCCAAAAGGCCCAAATGGTCTAATAGACACAAAACTAGTTTGTAAGTGAACACACTTTAGGATTTTGTTGTGTGGGTTTCGGCCTACCCTTGTTTTAAGCCCAAAATTGATTTATGAATTATTTAAATAATCATTTGATAATTAATTAATAATCAATTGGATTGATAATTAAGGAAAAAATACATACATGCAAAAAGGTTTCCTAAAATGAAAGTTTTCAAAATGAAAAAAGTTTCGTAATTTGATCACATTATTAAAATAACTCAAAAGTTTGTTTCAAGAGTTGAAACAAAGTTAGTAATCCATTATATGTTTTAATTTATGCATTAGAAATGCATATAAGTGTGTATGATTGGCATGATGGATAGTTATGGACAAGGCCTAATGTGATTGAGCATTATGCATGTTTTGGCCTAATGAGGACTTTCATGTCCCGGCCACTTGTTTTTGATTTGTATTTCTTTTTCAAATTGTAATATATAATTAGATTACTTAGATTAGAATTAGAGATAAAGATGGAGACCACTATTAAGGAGCAAGATGGGCCGGATAATGTAATTATTTTTTACTTGTTTGAATCATGCATGCTACCTAGGTGTGACCTTTTGATTTCCCTTTTGGCTCGGGGAAATCAATGTAGTAAAGTCCATAACTATACCATATTTGTATGCTTACATTTATGTGATAGATATAGGATGCATACTAATGTATGCCAACCATGTATGATGAGACTTAATTAATTAAAACCCTCAAACAAATACTAAGGTATATAAGCCTTCCATTAATTTAAGGAGAATTAGAGTTCTTTATAGTGTGGGTTGTTGACCACAGTTAAGCTCACATTATATCAAATATGTTTAAATCTAATAAAATGGGCCATCTTAGCTAGCCCACTAGCTTGTTGACCACAATCAAGGCTAATGGTTCTAAAGGCAAGATTAGGGAATGCATATATGATATACATGTATCAAGAGTTGATAACATAATGATCCAATAGTTATGTAAAGACACAATTGGTATAGAGATACCTACCTTTCAAGGGTATGGAGTTTTGCTTGTTGACCACAGTCAAGGTCAAATTACATATCAAGGATTGGATAATGGCCCACTAGGAAAACCATCGGGTTTTCTCGGATTAAATAGTGAGGGCTATTAATTCGTAATAAAATAGTGGGAGTAAATGAATTAATTAAAGACCTAATTAATGCATACATATATGTGAACATACTCTCATATGTTTTCTTTTTCACATTTAGGTCATCATCATGAGCACATCAAACATTAATATACTATCAATCTTAGATAACAAGTTGGTTGGCAGTAACTATTCTGACCGGATCAGACAAGTGAGAATTGTTCTCAGAGTTGAAAAGATCCATTATGTCTTGGATAAAGATCCACCACCACTTCCATCAGATGATGCCATTGATGAGATCAAAGGCACTTATTGAAAATACATGGAGGATAGTGAAGCGACAACATGTCTGATGCTGGGTGCTATTTCCTTAGAGCTTCAGAAGCAACATGAGATGATGGATGCTAGAACCATTATTTTGCATCTTGAGGAGCGTTATTCTTCTCAGGCTAGAACTGAGCAATATGAGATTGATTGAGCTCTATTTAGCTACAAAATGGTGGAAGGCACTTCAGCTGCTACTCATGCATTGAAGATGTATGGGTATATTGAGCATTTGAGTAGACTTGGCTATGTAATAGATAATGATCTATACATAGACTTAATCTTGTACTCGTTGGCTCCAAGTTATGCACCTTTCGTGCTTAACTTCAACATGAACAAGATCCAAGTTACCATTCCTGAGTTAATCAACATGCTCAAGACAGCTGATGGATCCTTTAAGAAGGATCCAAAAAGTGTCAGGTTGTCACTTCTGCTAAAGGCAAGAAGCAGAAGAAGAAAAAGATAACCAAGGCGCAGCCAAAGAATGGTGGGATCTCCAAGAAGAAGGTTGCCAAGAAAGAGAATCCCAAAGGAACTTGCTTCCATTATGGAAACGATGGTCATTGAAAGCGTAACTGCAAGGCCTATCTAGATTCTCTCAAGGAGAAGAAGCAAGTTGATGCTTCTACTTCAGGTATTCATATGATTGAAATTAATACTTATTCTATTGCTTCAAAACAATCTTGGGTATTAGATACCGGATGTGGATCTCACTTGTGTAATGATCTATAGGGGCTTAGAAGCTTTAGAAGAGTTAGAAAGGCAGAAATATGTTTGCAGTCAGCTACTGGACAAAACTTCTCTACAACAGTTATGGGGACTTACCATTTACTTCTTCCAAGTGGATTAGTTCTGAAATTAAATAATTGTTATTATGTTCCAGCTTTATCCAAGAGTATTATTTCTTTTAGTTATTTATTGAACGATTATGACATTTCTTTAAAGGACAAGTGTTGTTACATTTTTAAGAACAATATGTTTTATGCAAAAGCTATAATTGAGAATGGTATATTTGTTCTTGATTTCATTAAAGAAGTGCATAATGTGGATACCAAGAGAATAAAACATGATAATCTAAATACCTTTTATTTATGGCATTGTCATTTAGGCCATATAAATGAGAACCGCATGACCAAATTATACAAGTCAGGTGATTTGGGATCATTTAATTATGAATCATTTGATACTTGTGAATCTTGTTTATTGAGAAAAATGACAAAAGCTCCCTTTATTGGTAAAGGAGAACGAGCTAAAATGGTTTTAGACTTAATACATTCAGATATATGTGGTCCAATGACTACACATGCCAGAACAGGTTACTCTTACTTCATTACTTTCATAGATGATTATTCCAGGTTTGGATACATCTATCTAATGAAATATAAATAAGAAGCATTTGAAAAGTTTAAAGAATTCATAAATGAAGTAGAGAAACAACTTGGCAAGAGTATTAAAACACTTGGATCAGATTGAGGTGGAGAGTACTTAAGCTAAGAATTTCAAGATTATCTTAGAGATAATGGGATTTTATCTCAATGGACTCCACCATATACACCACAACACAATGGTGTATCTAAAAGGAGAAATCGAACACTTTAGATATGGTTCGATAAATGATGAGCCGAGCAGACTTGCCTAAGTCTTTTTAGGGATATGTACTGGAAACTACTGTTTATGTGTTAAACAAAGTTCTTAGTAAATTGGTTGATGTTACTCCATATGAGATGTGGAATAACAAGAAACCCATGCTTTCTCATATGAAAGTATGGGGGTTGTCCTGCTTATGTAAAGAGGACAATGTCAGACAAACTAGATGTTAAGTCTGACAAATGTTTATTTATGGGATATCCAAAAGAAACATTTGGATATTATTTCTATCATCCCTTAGAACAAAAGGTATTTGTTTCAAGGCAAGTTGTCTTCTTGGAAAGAGAATTTCCCCTATGAGAGGACAGTGGGAGTAAAATTGAACTTGGTGAAGTTCAAGATCCACAAATAGAAGTGGATCAACCGATTGAACTCGAGACTGAATTCCATAATGATGAGATTACAGTTGAACTTGATTATACACAAAATCCTAGAAAATCTACTAGGATGCATTCTATCCCTGTGAGATATGGATTTCACATTGATTCGGATAGAGGCAAAGCTGTAGTAGAGGACAATGAGCCTACAAGCTATTAAGAAGTTTTGAACAGTTTAGAACATGACTTATGGCTTAAGGCTATGCAGTCTGAAATGGACTCCATGTATGAGAACAAAGTATGAACTTTAACTCAACCACCTAAAGGGATAAAACCCATAGGGTGCAAATGGGTCTTCAAAAAAAAGACTGACATGGAAGGTAATATAGTTACCTATAAAGCTCGCTTAGTAACAAAGGGCTATAATCAAAAAGAAGGTATTGACTATGATGAAACCTTTGATGGAAAATGACATGGTATGTACATGATAATCATGCAGCGGAAAAATGATAAAATTCGATCATACATGCCATACAATTCCATAACAAGAATCGAAACATGCAATTTTAGGGTTTTAAAACTTACAACTTTAGATGCACTTCAAGATTTGATTTTGATGATGACCAGCAACCAAGAAGGATATGTCAGCCTTAGATCTTCACCACCAATGCCAAAGGAATAGCCTTTACGCCACTCCACTCTATGTTCACACACACAATTGCAAGCAAAGCTTAAAACCGAGATTGCTAGCTCTCTATTTAAGTATTGTGTAATGGCAATGGACTGAAGCTACAAGATTTGATCTTGCACTTCTTTTAGTTGCTATTGCTGCCCAAGAACACAAGAGAATGAGGAAGAATCCTTTCTCCTTGTGAATTTGGCCAAGAGAATTTTGTGTGTGAGAGAGAGAGTTTTCACGCCACCACTACTAGGGTTTTATTTTTTCTCATTCAATATATATATGTCATTTATTTTTAAGTGTTAATTCTGAAATCCACTACCATAAGATAGTTAATTTAGCCTTAATCACTTCCTAAAATCAAGTGACATATATTAATTCAAACTCTTTTGAATTAATTTGAAATAAATCTAAGACATTTTAATCTAATAAATCACTTAATTTAAAACTTATACATGTGTCGAAATTCCTTGATATTTATCTTGGAATTTATGTCACTTCAATTTTCATTTAAGTGATTTAATTTGATTAAAATTCTTTTAGGCTTTAATACTCAATTAATTAAATTAATACAAGATAATTAATTAATTGAAATTAAACCTTGTGGGCTGAATTTCTCTCTCTCATGGATCAAGGTCCAATAGCAATTTTAATACCCATTACATACATTAATTTGACTTTAATTAAAAGCCCAAATTAATGCCTAATACTTTATTTAAATATTTTAAGCCCAATGCTTTGGGTGTGATCCTATAGATCCATTTAATGTTGGCAATGAATTAATGAATTAATTCAAAGGCTATATATATATTCTCTAGCAAGATATTATAGCATTCCAAATTAAATGAAAATGCATATGCCATTTAGTGACCTAATGCAATTTTGCATAGTCCCTTACCCATAAATATCAGAATTAATATAAGGCATGGAACTAGTAATCCTTATATATATTAATTCCTTTCTTGATATTCCAGTGACACTGAACTCTCAGATAAATAGTGATTACTCATTATTTTATCTCGGTATGACCATACACTTCTCAATTCACTGATCAAGTGGCCGATGATATTTTCTCTCTTATTGAGGGTAATCCCTTCACTTCTCCCATGCTCTCTAACATGAATCAATGCATACCCAGCATATCCATACTTGTCACTCTGTTACGAGCACATTAGGTGTATGTCAAAGTAGACAGTAATTCATAAAGAGTTTCATAGAGATTTTAGGTCTAAGAACTCCGATGCAAAACTTGCATATGAGAAACACTTATGACTTGTACCATGTAGTGTTCTCATGAACGGATCGAATCCAGATACCGTGTTCTAAACATGTATCTATGATCTCTGATTGACACTCTTGTCCTTATGATCCGTAAGACATAACTCAACTTATCAGAGAGAGCATATTAGTCTTAATTCATTGTTATTCCCATAACAATGACTGACTAGGGATATTTAGAATGAAGTCTCTATTGTTTCAAGGTCTTACAATCATGTGCCTCACACATGATAACTTATACTGAAACAACATTCTTGGATAGTTCTATCAATTGATATGCATAGGAATACAATAGATAAAAAAATGCCTCATTTATTAACTAAAGTGTTTTATTACAATGTATTGGGGCTAGGGCTTACAGTAACAATCTCCCACTAGCACTAGTCCCAATTGGGCATAGCCCTAAGACCGAATGCTCTCAAATGAGCTTCGTGTAGATTTGGATGCAACTGTTTCGTCAAAAGATCTGTTACATTGTCTTCACTTGCTATCTTGCTAACCTTGATGTCCCCACGATCAATGATCTCTCTGATCAGGTGGTACCTCCTGAGTATGTGTTTGGATTTCTGGTGTGACCGGGGCTCCTTGGCCTGTGCGATGGCCCCGTTGTTGTCACAGAAAATTTCTAATGGATCTAGGATGCTCGGGACCACTCCTAATCTAGAAATGAAATTTCTAATCCAAACAGCCTTTTTTGCAGCCTCACTCACTGCAATATACTTAGATTATGGAGTTGAGTCGGCAACGGTCTCTTGCTTCAAGCTTCTCCAGCTGACAGCACCATCGTTCAAACTAAAAACAAATCTAAATTGCGATCTTAAGTCCTGAGTGCTGGTTTGAAAAGCAGCATTGGCATAACCTTGTATGACGAGCTCTTCTTGACCACTATACACCAAGAAGTGATCCTTAGTCCTTTGCAGGTACTTTAGAATCCCCTTTATAGCAGACCAGTGCTTTTCACCAGGGTCTTACTGAAACCTACTAGTTATACTTAGTGTATGAGCAACATCCAACTTAGTACATAACATAGCGTACATGATAGATCCAATAGCAGATGCATATGGGATTCTACTCATGTTGTCCCTTTCCTCTTTGGTTTTAGGGCATTGTTCTTTAGTCAAAGGAACTCCCAAAGCCAAAGGTATGTATCATTTATTTGAGTCTCCTATACTAAACTGCTTTAGTACTTTGTCTATGTACTTTTCTTGACTTAGTCCCAAAAGCCAATTCGATCTATCTTTATAGATCCGAATACCAAGTATTGTCTCGACTTCACCTAAGTTTTTCATTGAGAAACATTTTCCCAACCATTGCTTAACTTTTTTGTAATGTTGGAATGTCATTCCCAATGAGATGGATGTCGTCCATACATAGGACTAGAAATACTACTATGCTCCCACTAACCTTCTTGTACACACAAGGCTCATCTTCGTTCTTGATGAAGTTAAATTCTTTGACTGCCTCATCAAAACAAAGATTCCAACTTTGGGATGCTTGTTTTAATCTATAAATGGATTTTTGAAGCTTGCAAACCTTCTTAGGATGCTTGGGATTGACAAAACCCTCAGGCAGTGTCATATACACATCTTCAAGTAAATTTTCGTTGAGGAAAAAAGTTTTGACATCCATTTTCCATATCTCATAATCATGATATGCAGCTATGGAAAGCAAGATCCTAATGGACTTGAGCATGACTACAGGCGAAAAGGTTTCATCATAGTCTACACTATGAGTTTGTCAAAAACCTTTTGCTACTAGTCTACCTTTGTAGGTTTTATTAGCTTTGAGTTTGAATAGCCATTTGCATTCAATTACCTTAGCACCTTCTGGTGGATCAACCAAGGTACAAACCTGGTTATCGTACATTAATTGCATCTCGAATTTCATGGCTTTAAGCCAATTTTTTGAGTTTGGGCTCTCAATAGCTTCTTGGTAGGTAGTAAGATCCTTACGATCTACTAACTCAATAGTGTCACTGTCAGTGATTATAAATCCATATCTCTTAATCACCTGATGTACCCTACTGGACCTTCTAGATTCTTATGTAATGGGTTCTTGTTCCACAACTGGTTGTGAACTTGATCCCATTTCCAACTCATCCTTTATAGGAGTTTGTAGTGCTTGAATTTCTCCAAGTTCTACTTTACTCCCATTGTCTTTCTTGAGAAGGAACTCCTTTTCCAAGAAAATAGCCTTGCGAGCAATAAATACTTTATTCTCGGATTGTGAATAAAAGTAGTATCCCTTTGTTTCTTTGGGATAACCCACAAACAAGCAGATAGTGGATTTGGACTCTAGTTTGTCAGATGTTAATTTCTTAACATGTGCTTCATAGCCCCAAATCCTGAGAAATGACATGTTAGGTTCTTTCCCATTCCATACCTCGTATGGTGTCTTCTCAACTGCTTTAGTTGGATTACGGTTTAGTAGAAACGCAGCAGTTTCTAATGCATAACCCCAAAAAGAGACAGAAAGATTTGCTTGACTCATCATAGATCGAACCATGTCCAATAGAATTTGATTTCTCCTTTTAGAGACACCATTCTATTGTGGTGTTCTAGGAGGAGTGAGCTATGAAATAATACCACACTCCTTTAGATGACTGTCAAACTCTTGGCTTAAGTATTTGCCACCTCGATCTGATCGAATGGCTTTTATATTTCTGTCAAGTTGGTTTTCCACTTCGTTCTTAAACTTTTTGAATTTCTCAAAAGTTTCAGACTTGTACTTCATTAGATAGACATAGCCATATCTACTATAGTCATCTGTAAACATCACGAAGTAGCTAAAACCACCTCTAGCTTGTGTACTTAATGGTCCACATACATCGGTATGTATTAGTTCCAATAAGTCATTAGTCCTCTCACCTTTCTTGTTAAAAGGACTCTTTGTCATTTTTCTATGCAAACATGGCTCACATGTATCATAAGACTCTAAGTCAAATGACCCAAGCACTCCAGTTTTGTGGAGTCTTGAAATGCATTTTTTGTTTGCATGCCTTAAACGACAATTCCAGAAGTAAGTAGGGTTCAATTCGTTTGATTTAACCCTCTTTGTATTAATGTTATATATGGACTCTTTGTTTTGTAGATCAAGGATATAAAGGCCATTTTGCAACATGGCATTGCCATATGAAATGCCTTGGCGACGAATATGAGCATTGCCATTTTTAATAACAAAATCAAATTCATCCAAATCCAAACATGAAACTGAAATAATGTTTCTACTCATAGCAGGCACATAATAACAAATTTTCAAAACTAAACAAAGTCCAGAAGGTAAAGTGAGTTGATAGTCGCCTATCTCCATGGCAGCAACTCGTGCTCCATTCCCTACACGAAGGTCCACTTCATTCTTCCCAAGTAATCGCCTATTTCTTAGCCCCTGCACATTTGAACAAATGTGAGAACCACAACCGGTATCCAATACCTAAGTGGTAGAAATAGAAAGGTTAATTTCAACAACAAAAATACCAGAACTGGATGCCTTGGCTCTATTCTTCTTTTGTTCTTCCTTGAAGAGAGCGCAATTCTTCCTCCAATGCCCTATTTTGTTGTAGTGAAAGCAAATGCTCTCACTCTCTTTGAGTTTTTGCACCTTGGGCTTGGATTGGGCCTGAGGTTCACTCCCATTTGACTTAAATCGAGCTAAGTCATCCTTGGGTTTTGCCTTTTCCTTTCCTTTTCCCTTAGCGGGTCCCTTCTTAATGCCCCCTTAAACCATCAGTACGGGATTGGTCTTTCGAATGTTCTCTTTAGCATTCTTAAGCATCCCATGAAGCTCGGTGACTGACTTGTTCATTGCATGCATGTTATAATTCATCACAAATGGATCATAATCATCAGTCAATGATCCTAAGATCGAGTCAGTGGCCAATTCCTTTGGCACTTGTACCTCAAGCTTCTCAAGAGTATCAAGATACCCTTTCATCTTGAGTACATGGGTACTAACAGGAATACCCGCAACCATCTTACAAGAAATTAAGGCCTTTGTTGTCACGAACCTCTCATGACGAGCTTGCTTTTGGAACATCTCCTTGAGGTACAACATGATCGCATAAGCCTCTTGGTTCATAAATTGCTTTTGTAACTCAGGCACCATATTGGCCAGCATCAAACAGGTCACATCATTAGAGTCGCTCTTCTTGGTCTCAAAAGTTTCCTTTTGAACCGTAGAGGTGATCCTACCAGGTTCTTCAGGCAAGGGTGCATCCAAAACATACGACTTTTTCTCTTGCTTAAGAACTATTCTTAAGTTTCGAGACCAATCTATGAAATTGATGCCATTCAATTTGTCCTTTTCAAGGACCGATTGCAGTGAGAAATTGTTGTTTGAAGATGCCATTTTCAATCTACAATAATAAAATTTAGCAAGATTAAATAAGGTCTTATTTATAATCCCATAAACTGAATTAATATCCATTTAAATAATTAGTGATATAATATGGGCCAAGATCCATTTTTCACAAAAACTTATTTGTCAAGCTGAGCTTGTACACCTAACAAGTTAAGTTACTTAGGTAGGAAAACTCCAATCATGTCTTGTACATGACTCTTGGATCAAATGGACTAACATCTTAAGATGTTATAGCACAAATCCATTTATTAGTTGCCTAGGTCCAGGCATCCCTTTCCATGTTAAGTCCAACCTACATTCACAACCCATGCCTCACAAAGATAATCGGGCGCATCTAGGACTCCTAGTCTACGTGACCGATGATCGATGCCTTGACATGTTTCAAATTAGGAAGGCAACTTTATGGCTTACTATTTTAGGATTCATTTTATTACGGCTTACATGGAATACGCTTTATCATCCATTCATGGCATGTATATATATATAATTGTATAAAGTAAAGTGTGACAAACATGGGCCCAAAAACCTACAACTAAGATTCTATACTATTACATAAGAATCTTCGAGTTGGGCTTCTCCACTTCGGTGGGCTTCATCTTGATTTACAAAGTCTTCAAGTAAATTCTATTCTAAGAAATAAATGAAACTTTTACAATAAAACATAATGGCTCATAGCCCATATTTAATTACAAAAACCCAGGGCCCATGAATGCACCATGCATATCCATTCATCACACCAAACAAGCAAATAAATATATATAACATTCATGGATCAAACAAAGTCCAATTTTAATTAATTTAGCCAAGCCCATTAATGAAAATTGTGTACTTGAACCTTTAAGAGAAGACCCCAGGATGGGCCTAGGCCAAAGCCCAATGGACTAAATCCTCTTATTGAATAAGTTCTCTTAAAAGCCCAAAAATACTAACTAGTTAGATTTGTGCCATAAATAAACTCTAGTATAATTTCCAATTTTGTCATTTTTAATTTTATGTCATTCAGCCCATAAATATTAAAAATACACATAATATGTACTAACATGAATTAAAACATATAATAATGACAACCATATATATAATACACGGCATTCATACAAAAACAAACAAACAACAATGAAACTAGTTGTTTAATGCTTATATGATGCCACAAAAATGCACAAACACTTAAATCAATTTTATGAGTCATTTAATGATTTAAATAAGGTCATAAATATTGAGTTAATTTTCTATACCATTTTGATCTAAATGTGTTTTTACCATTTTAATCAAAACAAAACAAACAATGTTGATTAAACATGTAACAAACACAAACTAGTCATAGTTTTATTAAGTGATTTTAAAATTAATCAATTAAATTGTCATGGATCAGAATTAAAACCAAATTTAAAATATGTCTAGAACTGATATTTAATCTTTAAAACTCACTTACAAACATGCCAAAATCGTTTTTACATTTAATTTTGAAAACTAGCTGTTAAGCTAACACTTAATATGCCAACTAGCACCTAGTTTCAAGATTAACATGTACCATCAGGTATTATCAATTAAATCCAACCATTAACAACTCTAAGAATATCTTAGGACAGTATATTAACATGTCATATTAATTATAATACCTATCTAATCATTTAAAATCATTTTTACACCAAAACAATGCAAAAAACTCAAAACATAAAATTTCAGCATTGCATGTTTTTAGAATAACGATTTTTGATTAATTATTTCATGCAGATAAAGCACTAAAATAAGCATGTTTAGTCTCTGATACCACTGATGGAAAATGACATGATATGTACATGATAATCATGCAGCGAAAAAATGATAAAATTCGATCATACATGCCATATAATTCCATAACAAGAATCGAAACATGCAATTTTAGGTTTTTAAAACTTACAACTTTAGATGCACTTCAAGATTTTATTTTGATGATGACAAGCAACCAAGAAGGATATGTTAGCCTTATATCTTCACCACCAATGCCAAAGGAACAGGCTTTACGCCACTCCTCTCTATATTCACACACACAATTGCAAGCAAAGCTTAAAATCGAGATTGCTAGCTCTCTATTTAAGTATTGTGTAATGGCAATGGATTGAAACTAAAAGATTTGATCTTGCACTTCTTTTAGTTGCTATTGCTGCCCAAGAACACAAGAGAATGAGAAAGAATCCTTTCTCCTTGTGAATTCGGCCAAGAGAATTTTGTGAGAGAGAAAGAGAGAGTTTTCACGCCACCACCACTAGGGTTTTAGTTTTTCTCATTCAATATATATATGTCATTTATTTTTAAGTGTTAATTCTGAAATCCACTACCATAAGATAGTTAATTTAGCCTTAATCACTTCCTAAAATCAAGTGACATATATTAATTCAAACTCTTTTGAATTAATTTGAAATAAATCTAAGACATTTTAATCTAATAAATCACTTAATTTAAAACTTATACATGTGTCGAAATTCCTTGATATTTATCTTGGAATTTTTGTCACTTCAATTTTCATTTAAGTGATTTAATTTGATTAAAATTCTTTTAGGCTTTAATACTCAATTAATTAAATTAATACAAGATAATTAATTAATTGAAATTAAACCTTGTGGGCTGAATTTCTCTCTCTCATGGATCAAGGTCCAATAGCAATTTTAATACCCATTACATATATTAATTTGACTTTAATTAAAAGCCCAAATTAATGGCCAATACTTTATATAAATATTTTAAGCCTAATGCTTTTTGTGCGATCCTATAGGTCCATTTAATGTTGGCAATGAATTAATTCAAAGGCTATATATATATTCTCTAGCAAGATATTATAGTATTCCAAATTAAATGAAAATGGATATGGCATTTAGTGATCTAATGTAATTTTGCATAGTCTCTTACCTATAAATATCAGAATTAATATAAGGCATGAAACTAGTCATCCTTATATATATTAATTCCTTTCTTGATATTCCAGTGACACTGAACTCTCATATAAATAATTATTACTCATTATTTCATCTTGGTATGGCCATACATTTCTCAGTTCACTGATCAAGTGGCTGATGATATTTTCTTTCTTATTGAGAGGGGTAATCCCTTCACTTCTCCCATGCTCTCTAACATGAATCAATGCATACCCATACTTGTCACTCTGTTACGAGGACGTTAGGTGTATGTCAAAGTAGACAGTAATTCATAAAGAGTTTCATAAAGATTTTAGGTCTAAGAACTCCGATGCAAAATTTGCATATGAGAAACACTTATGACTTGTACCATGTAGTGTTCTCATGAACGGATCGAATCCAGATACCATGTTTTAAACATGTATCTATGATCTTTAATTGACACTCTTATCCTTATGATCCATAAGACAGAACTCAACTTATCAGAGAGAGCATACTAGTCTTAATTCATTGTTATTCCCATAACAATGACTGGCTAGGGATATTTAGAATGAAGTCTCTATTGTTTCAAGGTCTTACAATCATGTGCCTCACACATGATAACTTAAATTGAAATAACATTCTTGGATAGTTCTATCAATTGATATGCATAGGAATACAATAGATAAAACAAATGCCTCATTTATTAACTAAAGTGTTTTATTACAATGTATTGGGGCTAGGGCTTACACTAACAACCTTTTTTCCTGTAACGATGCTTAAGTCTATAAGAATACTTTTAGCCATTACAGCTCATTATAATTATGAGATTTGGAAAATGAATGTGAAGATAGCTTTCTTAAATGGAAATCTGATTGAGGATGTGTATATGACACAATCGAAAGGGTTCACATTAGGAAATGGCGAAAAGGTATGCGAGCTTTAAAGATCCATTTATGGATTGAAGCAAGCCTCTAGGAGCGAGAACATACGATTCAATGAGACAATCAAAGAGTTTGGTTTCTCACAGAATGAAGATAAACCTTGTGTGTATAAAAGGGTCAGTAGGAGTGTAATTGTCTTCTTGGTTCTATATGTGGATGACATATTGATCATGGAAAATGACATTTCTCTTCTCCAATCTGTTAAAATATGGTTATCCAAGCAATTCTCCATGAAAGACCTTGGAAAAGCATCCTATATTTTGGGAATAAGGATCTATAGAGATAGATCCAATACGTTGCTAGTTCTTTCTCAAAGTACATACATAGATAAGGTATTGAAGAGGTTCAATATAGATCTCTCTAAGAAAGGGTTTATACCTATGGTGCATGGGAAACACCTTTCTAAGTCTATATGTCCGCAGACACTAGAGGATTGAGAGAGTATGAATAGAATACCATATGCATCGGCAATTGGTTCTATCATGTATGCTATGTTATGTACACGTCCAAATGTAGCATTTGGTTTAAGTGTCACAAGAAGATTCCAATCCAATTTTGGAGAGGAATACTGGACAGCTTTCAAGAATATCCTTAAGTACTTGAGAAGGACTAAGGATATATTCTTGGTATATGGAGAGGGCAGTTTGGAAGTAAATAGGTATACAGATGCCAGCTTCCAATCTGACAAAGATGATTGTAAATCAAAGTCTGGTTATGTGTTTATAATGGAAGGAGGAGCAGTTAGTTGGAAGAGTTCCAAACAAGAAACAACTATTGATTCCATGACATAAGCTGAGTACATTACTACTTCAGAAGCAGCTAAAGAAGCAGTCTAGATCAAAAAGTTTATATCTAAACTAGGAGTGGTGCCTAGCATTGTTGATCTGATTTCTTTATATTGTGACAACAATGGAGCCATTGTGCAAGCAAAGGAACCACGGTCTCATCAACGATCCAAGCATGTTCTCAAACGCTACCATCTCATAAGGAAAATAGTAGCTAGAAATGATGTGAAATAGAAAGGGTTCCCATAGATGATAATGTGGTGAATCCCCTCACCAAAGCACTTTTCTAGATTAAGCATGATCACCATATAAATAGCAAGGGTCTAAGACATATGAGTGATTGGCTCTAGTGTAAATAAGAGATTGTTAGAGAGTATGCCCTAGAGCCTATGTAATAGGGATGTATTTCATATGTATGAATTCATATTCTTAATAAAAGGCATCATCATTTATTAATGCTATGTTTAAATACATGAGTTTGTAAATCTTAAATTAATAAATGAAGTCTTAGATATTATAAATACAGTGCAAAGGCAATCATGGAAGTGTTCATGATATGAGATGTCTATTGCATGCAAATGTGTTAATATCTAAATATCCCTAGCCATAGAATTAACAAGATAGGGCATTGTTAATTCGGATAGACTTGCACATGTTATGCTTCTTGAATGGTTCAAGTAGTGGTTCTCATAACTGTGATTATAGAAGATAATCAAAGCTAACATGTGGATGCTTGTTAGAAGAACAAGTTCATTGGAGACCTGTAAAGAGAATCCTCACATGGATATTAAATCTATGTCAGTGAGGAATCTCTTCATAGCGGTTGTGCAAGTATCCTTGGACTTGAGACTACCAAAGTTATCTTAAGTAGCAAGTGGTATATTTTGACTCCATAACTAATTACTTCCAACTGGGAGTGAACATAGTTAGGAGATTGGGTATATCATGACCTACTTGAAGATAGTTGAGTGATTGATAAAGGATTCACTATCCCAAATTTAATAAAGGAAGTTATCTTGCATGATTTTATAATTGCCTTGTTTAGAGAATCTCTGGCTAGAGTAATATGCCAAGATGGATAGAGATCCATGGAGGGCATTTTGGGAACAATGGTTAAATTAATAGAACATACATAATTAGATTTATATGAGTTGACAGAAATCCATACTCAGAATTTAATTGAGATAAGAGTAGTGGAAGGAGTAATTGTACGGTAACTGTTTCTATGGAAGGGTATAGTCAAACCACTTGACTTTTCTGACATTTGGGTAGTCATGATGCCTAGCTAGAGGCCAATCATGACTTGTATAATAGTGTATCAAGAATATCAATAGGTATTGATAAAATGATTTAAAGAAGTTTGAATCATGTGAGTTTTAAATAGAACTCACAATTACATATTATATTGCCAATATGGACAGGAACCCAATAGGTCACACATATATAGAGAAAAAGGATAAAATGGTAAAATGACAAGGATAATAATATTTGATATAATTATAGGGATAGAGAAGTGAATAAGATAATAATTAATTAAAGAGTTTAATTAATTATGATCAAGTAAAATTGTTCGCATAACTTTTTTTGAAATGTTCTGTAAAATTAGACCTAATTGAAATAATGTATTTCATAATTGATTATTATTGAACTATAAGTGTTATAGGTCTGATATAATAATTAATAGGTCCATTGGAGGAATTATAAAGGCCCAAATAAGTGAAGTTGGCACAGAAGCCCTCTAGAAGAAAAGCCACATGCCAACTCCAAAATAGAAGGCCTTAGAGGCCTACTTCTTGGACCAAAATAAATTAAATATGTTATGTAAGTGTTGTGGAGCCTACATATTTAATCTGGTTGGATTTGGAATTAATTTGGGTAATTAAATCCAAGTATATGTACAAAGGGCCTAGTTTGTGGGTTTTGTGCATAGTCTTTTGTAAAAGGGCTTAAATTGGATTTAATTGAGCCCAAATAATTATCAATAATTTCAGAAGCCCAATTAATAATTCTCCAGCATTTTTAAAGAGCCCAATCCCATTATGAAGTTGGATTTTTTAACCTAACTATAAAAATCCAAGAGATGTGAAATTAGGGTTAAGTGTGAATAATTAAGAAAACACTCTCTCTCTTTTCTCTCAACCCTAGCCGCCACCTTCCCTAGCTAGCATTTAGGGATTTCGGCCAGCCCTTGTTCCTCCCAATTATTGGTTCTTTCAATCCTTCTCTAATGTGGATTACTCATTGGAGCTGTTCGATTTTGGACACTGTGATTTGTGACAACCCGGTGAGAAGTAAAATCAACTGTTCAACAAAAATCAAAGGTAATTTTTCTTATTCTCATTAATATGTATATTGTAAATTCATGGTAAGATCAGATATATTGGTTAAAAATTTTAAATTCCGCTTATGTATGAGATGCATGTAATCGATAATTCCCAACATGATTTAGGTATATTTTCCCTTAAAAAGAGTTTTGATTATGAAAGCTAAGCTAAGAAAGTTTGACTAAGTATTCATTGATTAAGTTAATGAGATTGTTAGTTTGTTTGGTCTTAGAGTGGCTATTCTTTTTTACTATCTTATATCCATTCTTTGATAACTATTACCTTAGCTCCATTACAACCTTTGAAAGACTTATGTGATTTTAAGTTTGTTTTGAGTTGGTTAGTGGAGATGAATTTCGAGTTCCGGTGCTAAAGAAGAGGTTTATGTTGTTTCTAGAGTTTCAAGCACAAAAACATTTGTACGCATATGTGTACATTCATTCTAAACTTCACTATGTAGTTGTATTGATGCTTTGATTTATAAAATTCTTGAAATGATTTGGTCTTGCACACACTCAAGGACATTAACTTATATTGGCTTAATTGAAGTAATTTTATTTAGAGATTATATTAAGTGCTTTTGTTAAGATGTTGAGCTTGGTTATAAAATGTATAATTCTTTGTTCAAGTTTGATTAGTTTGAGGAGTTGGATTGTTCTAATTTGCTCAAGTGCGAGCAAGGTTTAAGTGTGGGGTATTTGATAAGTATGAATTATATATTATTTTTAGTATGCTTTAAGTATTTTTAATTAGTTAATTTGGTTTAATTTTGGTTAAATTTTAGTTTAAATATTGATTTGTGTGTTTTAAAAGTTAATTTGATGTTTTGGTGTTTTCAGGTTTCATTTAAAAGAAAAAAGACTTAATTGCATAAAGGCAAGAAGATTTGGGCCAAAACTGTGAATTTAGCAAAGTTATGTTAACAAAGATACATGAAGTCCAATGAGTGCTCGAGTGGCCGTGCATTTGGCAGACTATTTTCTTGCTTGGTCGTGTGTCTCTTAGTATTTTCCAAGAATAAGAAATCTTGGTCGAGTGGCAATGTGTCTCTAAAGAACAAATCATTGAGTGGCTGTGCATTGAAGCTTTAGAAGGATGAAGGCCATGTGTTTTATGGGCTAGACATTCAAGTGGCCGTGCATCTTCTCCTTAAAGAATCAATGCATAGCAATGCATTGAAAGACAAAAGAAGTTGCTTGGTCGTGAACCCCTATAAGAAAGAATGTATGGCAATCCATCTCATCAAAGCAATTCTTGCTTGGCCATGTAAAGTGAACTCTTATGCTGCGAAGGATTTTCCAGATTAAGAAGAATTCTTTTCCTACTTTAATTTAGGAAGTATAGAAGGACTCTACAACTTGTTTTGCCTATAAGTCTGAAGCACTGAAAGAAGAAAAAAAATCAGTCATCAATTAGCAAGAGCTCAATAGTTTTTATTTTTACGTCGTTTTCTATTTTCTCTTTCTTTATTGTTTTCTTAAAGCTCTGTATTAGTTTTTAAACATGCATAGTGAGTAGTTTTCTTTAACTTTTGCTAAAGGATACTTGAATCCTTAACTTTTATTATTATGACTTAGCTTGTGCATAATGTTTATACAAGTTTTGATTATTTCTTAGTTTTAAAGCATAGTCTTATCATTATTTAGCTAAAGTTTGGTTGTTAACTTGTTTAATTATTGGTTAATAATTGAATTTTAGTTTGATCATTGATATGCTTGTTCTTAGGTTAAATTACTTAGGTTAATGCATGATTATATTCTTTATTAGATATAGTTTTGTGTTAATTAAGGTAATTTAAGATTAATTAAGGTGTAACTAAGAATAAATGAAAGTTAAATTTACTTGAAAATGAATTTAATAGACATCTCGGTGATTTAATTTAGATCTTTATGGTAAGTGTTAGATTGTTCTTAATAAGAGAATTTTAATGCTTGGAATGATAATCTTAAGTTAAGTTATATGGTTTTATTTATCTGAATTCTTTGAAATCACTTGTGTTTCTCTTTTCATTAAGTAATAATATTGGTTAAGGTGGATAGTCCTTTAGTGAAAGTTATTTTTAAATATTGATTTTTACCTCATTTGATTACTTGCTTTTTATTTCAAATTGTTTCAAACTGTTTTACTTTATTTTCAGTTTTAAAGTTTCATTTTTTAGTTTTTAAACTTCAACATCAAAACTTTGGGATTTCTTTTCTATATTTTACACACAAATCCTGTTTTAAAATTCAAATCATTCACACAAACACAGGTTTTTCTTGGGTTTAATATTAGAGGATCATAATTATATTTTCCTATATTACTAGCCGATCTAATATACTTGCTAGACACCGGTTAATTCATATAAATAAAAAATAACTATACATGCATAGCATAAACATTTTATTAATTGTTATTGTTAATTTGTAATTTACTAAAAATACATGTATGTGTATATTAAACATAAACAACCATATGCGAAAGAAAGAAAATATCCTCCCGACCTTATTGCTCCCATATAGGAGATTGTACTATCTTTTTCCTAGGTGGGATTGGCTCATAGGTTAGCAGAGAATCCAATGAACATGTATGGTGCATGGTAGAAAGTAAACAACATAACCTCTCTTTATTTAAAGCACATACAAATGGATTTTGGCCATTGTGCATTTAAAAAATCCAAATAAACTAAAATGCACCTACCAGGGTATGAAAGTCTTTAATGAGTGAACATTTAAGCTTATTGGGATTTATTCAATACATAAAATCCCACATCATAAGCAAGGTATTATGGTGCATACCTCCTAGTAGAAGTATCTATACCATTACATAAGCTTGAATCTGGTGATACAACTTTAGGGCTACCTAAACATGGTCCCTGCTAATGAGTCTAGCTCATCATAATCATAACCATTTATTGGATCACCATTTAATATACTGAAAGGTATGAAGTTTAGGCTAGTGGTCCTCTCTAACACTTCCCTACATTGAGTGAACATGGGATCATGCTTTGGGAATGCACAGGGGCTAAAAAAAGGACACCTAACTTAATTCTAAGGCTATAGCATGAATGCAATGCAATTTTTTGGAAAGAGATAAAACATATTAATCAATAAAATCGTTTATATTAAATCAACTAAAGGTACTTTTAAAGCAAAATCTCATGGTCCTTAATGGATTAGCCACTGTGATACATGCCAAACCCGTAGGTATTCGATTTATTCTCCAAAATCCACTTTTAGGACTCAAGATCAGAGAAAGATTCATTTAACTCATGAAAATCAATTGCTTCGCAATGAGCAAGGATTTAATTTGGTACGTGATGCCTCGAATCCATAAAAGGATGAAATAACTTTCGAGATACCCTCATTTATTTGTGAATAATTAATTTATGAGATGTTTGTTGAGCATCACAAGGTGTTCTATTCTAGGAGTCACCACCCAATAGAACATTAAAAACATGATTTTTAATACCTTGTGATACCAAAACCAGAGAGAGTTCGAATTTTACTCCTATTTATACCATTGGCTAATGTTATATAAATAAGTTTTAGTGTTTAATTTATTTTATCTCTTTTCTCACACGGGTTACTATGCATAAAAATAAAAGCGCATTCAATCATATTGGAAAGTAGTAAAACACATATATGAAAGTTGTAAAGCATTTCAAGAATAAATGTAAAAGTAAATTCATACATAAATCGAGGAGTTAATTAAATTTCTTTGTATGAGGACATTGATCCTTGCATGCATATTTACAAAAAGATGGTATTTTAGGTGTATTTTGGATAAAAATGAGATGATTGATCCCTCATGGCTTTAAAAAAAGAATCCTATTAAATAATAAAAAAATAATTTGTATTCATAAATAAAAGAATCCTTAATTTAAATTTTATTTTGTGGATGAAAATCAGGACATTGATCCTTTTATTATAAAAAATTTCACTCGAATTTGTATAAAATCATTTGTGAGTTTTTATCGTATCGCTCGAAAAAATCATTTACTTACAATAGATAACGACATGAAAAATAATAATACAAGTACAACATGCACAAATTGGGTCATTAATTGAATTGAAAACTTTGGTTCCCTCATGTACATTTATAAAATTCTTTTATGTGATTTTTGAAATAAAATAGAACATTGGTTCATTTTATGAGAAAAATCTAATTCAATTAAATAGAAAATATTTTAGTATTTTTTTAATTAAAGCATGTAAAAACCCATTTTTACTAAACTATTACAACTCAATAGGAGGCATTAAATAATAATATAGACCCGAATAATAAAAATAAAGGATAAGGAAATAAAAAAAGTCCTAAGCTAATCTGTTTCGGCTTAACCTTCAGCTCAATCCGGGACAGTAACACACATATTAAAATATGCATGAAAAAATATAATTAGTCAATAATGAATTAAAAACAAAATTAAATATCATAAATAAAATTAATTGATAAATTAAATGAATATAATATATGAAATAATAATAATAGCAAAAGAATTAATGATGATGATGATAATAATTATAATTATAATTATAATTATAAATATTATCATTAAAAATAAGAATAAAAATACGATTTAAATTAAATATTGTACAAATATGCAAAAAAGTTATTTGATAATTTGTTTACAAATATTAATTAGTTGGCCTAATTAAATAAACTTAAATAAAATAACATTGATAAAATAAACAATAGTTGAAACATATTATAAATTAAAAAAAAAAAGATGAATATTAATTAATCAAGTTAATTAACAAATACAAATATAAAACTAATAAAAATATATTAGAAATTAGATAAAAATATTAACAAATGTGTTAGAACAGTTAATACATGAATGAACTAATACAATAAACTAATTTACAAGCAAAGCATTAATGAATTAATATTATAAAATAATTAATTAGCAAATGGTGAGATTAATAATAATAATAATAATAATAATAATAATAATAATAATAATAAAAAGAAAAGAAATATGGAAATGGGTCTATGAACAATATAAGAGGAATCACCAAAAGACAAAAGGAAGAAAGTGGATGTGAGCTGTGTGAGTGATCGGGGAGAGTGTGACTGGTACTTTTGGCGATGGGAATTTTTGACTGTCGCCATAAACTCCTATCACTAAGGGTCCAGTTCCAGCAAAGGATAAAATTAAGAAAAGGAGACTTTTAGCAATAGGAAAAGCTAGGTGTCGCTAAAAGACCTGGAAGTAACATGCAACAACCAAAGAAAAAGCTATTTTTGGCCTAAAAAATATACTAAAAACCCTTAAATAACACATAAAAAAAGCATAATTAAAAGGTATAATAAAAGGATAATCAAATAAATAAATAATTTAAACTAATATAATTAATAAACTAACAATAAAATCCATTAATTAGTGGATAATGAAATTAGACAACTAATTTACATATTAAAATATAAAACACTTAAACAACAATTTATAGAACTATGATTAATTATATAAGAAAACAAATAATTAGCAAAATTAATAAAATGATAAAATTAATTCAATAAATACTCACCGAATTATGTGATGAAGTAATTAATTTATTAAATAATATAATAAATTAATTGACAAAATTAGTTAGTAAATGTACAATTAATTAACAATTAATTAGAAATATGTGAAACTAACAACATATTATAATAGATCTTTAAAATTAACAAGAAAATAAACTAAATATTATTATTTACATAATTAATTAAAAATTAGTTATTTAAATTTGTGGGTTTTAGGGCTCAAAAATATTATCTTTAGTGTCGATTTATTACAGGATGAGGATTCGGTGCTCTATGGATTTTTTTTCGATTTTTGGTATTTTTTTTTTGGAATTTTTGAAGTTAAAAATTTTGATTTTCCATTAAAATGGAAAGAAAGAGAAGAAGAAGAAGAAGAAGAAGAAGAAGAAGAAGAAGAAGAAGAAGAAGAAGAAGCTTGGCACCTCTACTCCTTGTCCATTTATGAGAAATCATTTTCTCATCAGGTAACTTTAATCAGGAGCCGCCTTAAGATCCAGTGTCTAATATTGCAATTGTATGCCATGTTTTATACTGTGTTTGCCAAGGTTTTTGTTCATTTTGGTAATTCTTTCTTTAGGATTTTTTTTCTTACATCTCGACTCAATGTGGTTTTATTGTCATCTTGGCATATTATTATTTGTTTTACTTAAAAAGGATCAGTCTTAGTAATTATTGTAGGACGAATCGAGTTCGTGTTCGTACATTAAGCATTGTAGTTATCCTTGTTTGTTTTACACTTAGATGCTTGTAAATTGTTGCTCGAAACACATTTAATCATTTGTTAAACATTTATCAAATTTTCATCTCTTGTGCAGCATTATGTGCTTTAATGTGTCAAAATCTAATGGAGAATGGTTTGCTTTTGTAGTGGCACTAAGCACACTAGGATGGAGGTAAGATCTTCATCCTGAGCCCTCTAAGAATCTAGAAAATCAAAGGCTTCATGATAGGTTCCCAATGAATTCAAGAAGGAATAGCCTATATTTAATCGACAAGAATACTTGGCCACTCCCTACATTGACATGGAGTTGATGTAGAAATTTCGCATTAAGGATGAGATTGATAGTTTGATCGACGATGTTGGCTGGAGGATATTCACACTATAAGAAAATAGCCATTTATCAATGGAAAATGTCAATTTTCCATTGCTAATTCAAAATAGCAACAAAATCAGGGATTGCTAATCTGACGATTGCTAGTTTTTAGCAACAAAAATTTGATTCCATTGCTAAATTAAGCAATGAACAATTTTCATTGTCAAATCCAACCAATATAGATTTAGTGAATTGGTCAAAATTAGGAACAAAAATTATTTTTCCGTTGCTAAATTCATCCACCAATAAAAAAATTCACGATGGTGAAATCCATTGCCATTCCATTACTAAAAATTATTACAATTTTTTAATTATTATTTCCAACATAGAATACAGATAGATAATATATTGCAAAACCACACTATCCCTGAAAGAGGTAGTACAGAGTGCATTATAAATAAAAAATCAATATTTACCACACCTAGCACTTTACAAAATCCTAAACTAACCATTTTAATTATTTAATTTATATTCCTATCTAAATAACAAGAATCAAATAACCAGTAACAAGAATATCCTCACAACTGAGGCACGTTATAAAATTCCAAAAATAAGGAAAGGAAACATATAATTAACTTAAATCACATTGAAGAAAGGACAAACGGTATTGGTTATATGCAAAATTACTGATATTAATTCAAGGAAAACCACTTAATTGAAGTGACTAAAGCTACATGCTTCAAGTATAGTAAGTGAAGATGGCACAATCATGGTATTTTATGGGTACAGTGAATGAATCTACCTATAACATGTAAGGAAATATTCACAAAATTTAAAGCATTAAACTGAATGTTGCCTAAACATTTTGGATTTTGAAGGCCAGATTTTGATTAAGAGAGCTAATTGTAAAATAATAAATGAAGAAAGATAATTCACAACGATTGCTAAAAGATGAGTTGATTTCTATTTTCTATGAATCCCATTCAATTGTTCTAAAACTGATATATGCTCACTTGACAGCTAATAATTGTATTTTCACAAAAACTCACAAGTTAAAATGCCTGGTTCAATCTCAACTACAAACACAAAAGTGTAACAAAGAGGTATTCTTAAAGGCTTGGGTACATGTAAGATGCATCCCTTTACCAAATTTTTCTACTAGTTCAAAAAAGTTAACCTACTTTAATCCACTACTATGATAATGGTATCCACTAAAGGCTAGTAATGATTATTGTTGTTAAAAGAAAGATAAGAAAGCAATATATCAAGAGTATTTATTAGTTTTTTGTAAAAGAGTTTGCACTTATTATTTTTCTGTTCCCTATTCCTACTCTCTGAAAGGAAGTTGATATCAGACTCTTGCAAGATGTCATGGGTAGACAATCGCGTATCAAGCATAAGAACACTTGTACTCTCAAATGAAGGAAACATTAGCTATACTAACAGGTAGATACAACTACTTGGAGTTTACTTGTGCTATGAACTAACAAGAACTTACATGCAAATTTGATATTTAAAATGAAATTGAGCTACATGATGTAATATACACTGAGTCATACAATTAAAATGATTTAATTTAATATCCATTATTTTGTACAAAGAATTCTTATCAATTGAATCACATTGCATCCGCACTTTAAACCTATCATTATGCAGAAAAATAGTCAACACAGTCATCAAATATCTCAAATATATATATATATATATATATATCCCAAATTATAGATACCATTATGGAGAAAGATGCAACAATCAAGATGCCAGTGCCTAAGGAGTACTCTCTATATGCCAATGGAAGATATGGCTTGTTAACCTGTAATTAAATGGCTATTGCATATTTTCTAGTTTGAAGACAACAATAGGGAAAAAAACAGAGGACTATTAAAGTAGTACATCACCATGCCTTTAGCTATATCCATTAAACTTTAAAGAAGGTCACTGAGGCCTAATAAGTAAAATTACTTTATCTATTTCATTATCTGTTAATTGATTTAAGCTAACAATATATATATATTCACTTTAAGGGCAGCAGATATAGCCTGAAACATATAAAGATTATTAAAGAAATAAATAAGGAATTGCACTAAACAAAAATGTCCTCAGCCTCTTACAATTAGGTCAAAGTTATTTCAGCACTGTTACCTCTAAGACTCCTATCAAGAATAATGGAGAAAGATTTAATAGTTTCTGGACTGCAAGGAGAAAAAATGATACAATGCTCAAAGCTTATTTACAAAATGATTATGTAAGCTTTAGCTCCTTGTTTTAATGTCACTTTTCCTTAACTTTTTTTCTAAATAATTTTGAACAAAAAAAAATCTTGGAACAAACAATTAAATTTGATTGAAATAGACATACTAGTAATAAATAGAAATAAACATTCATCTTTAGTATCATATAATTGCTCTTGAACTTAACTGTACCAATAATAGAATTCAAATATTCGATAAATGCCAATTTCAACATATTAGCTTCTATTTTTCCTTTTTGCATATCAACAAAAATATCCTACATTTCTATTTAAATTTCCTACATTTATCTACTGGAAGAGATACATACCAACATCTTTTTGTGTGACATTTCTAATTTGTAAATACATTTGTTATGCAATCAGCAAGAGAAAAGAAGCATCAAAAAAATTCTCACAAGTAGTGTACAGTTACTCACAGTGATCTTAAGGCTTTGATCCAATCGAGTTCAACACTAAAATCACCTAGCCCAAATTTAGCACCTAAAACTCTACCTTTTGCATTAACAGATAGGGACATACCAAGAATACGGATAGGTTCATTTCTAGATTTGCATCTAAAACATTTCCTCTCCATGTTGGCAAGTATCGAGCAAGAGGAATATGAAAATTCATTGGAAAAGTAGGTAGTGGCCAAATGTTATGGCATTCACTTTAAGGAAAATCACAATATAAATGCACAAGAGGCATGGTGTCAAAATCAATTACAAGCAACTTGCAAAAAATAGTATATTGTGAGAAAATAGGTATATCGATACCTTATAATCCATTTTCAATATCTTTGAATTCCAATAAAGCTAAGGATAAACCTGGAAGAATGGATAGATTATCATAACATAGTCATTTTTAAGAATTATGCCTTATTCTTAACACTTGTTTCTTCTCTTAGATAATGTACACTTCATTACATACAGACTGTGATTGATAAAAAAAATACTGCAACTTAAAAAGAGGTTTGCAGCAAATTAAATTATTTATTTCCATGAATTTTATAATTTACTAGATAATGGTAGAGTTGCCATACTTATAAAAAAGTGTGCGCCTAAAGCAGGTGAATTGTCATTCAAAAGTGAAACTACAATTGGAAGTGATTATACCTCCATACTAAGAATCGGAATATAGATGCCACTTTTTTGGCTCATCCTTTGAATTGAAATTAAAGATAAGCTTCTCACTTGGGGGCATCAAATCTTTAACATTCCATGTGAAAGCTAGAAGGATACTAAAGAGAACATAAGTGTTTGAAGGGTATAAGTAATTGTCATACATATAAGCTAGCAATGTAGAGTGCAATTCTTAGCGGATAACATACACCAATAAAAGTACAATATAGATTTCTAGTTTCTACACAAAAAAATCACATATAAGAAGCAGAAATAGGGGAGACATATCATTACATGATTAAGTTAAATTATAATGGGAAAGATGGTGTCAATCGTGGCAAAGGAAAAAGAAAAATTTCAAAGTTTGCTTCTGTAAGCCTTGCTCACCTTTCATTACCAAAAAAAATTTCGATATTACTTCAATTTTAATCAATATCAGAGGAAGGTAAGCAATTAAATCCATTAAATAAATTGATAAAATAGTAATACAACTTATAGAATTCCATCAAGAACATCAATTAGATTCTCATCAGTAGCCAAACCAATAGTTACTATTTGAAATAGCAACCATGGATCATGAAACATAAGAATGATATTGCAACAACATCCAGTATTAGGCTCTCCATAAGCTACAGCAATTGTTGAGGGCTGCTGACTAGCGAAATGTGCTAGGGAATTCATCATATCTGTCATTATTGATCTCATCCTCCTTTCAAATTTGTCCAACCTCTTATCTAGCTCTTAACAGTCAATAGCTTCTGCTCAGGTTGGATTTGCCATATCTACCTCTTCAGTTGCTATTTCAAAAATCTCATCTAACCCTAAATCAATTTTTGGTACTAACTCGAATTGACTCGATAAAGCTCTTTTAACCAGATGCCCATCTGGACTTCTAAACCAACTTGAAGACTCTATGGTGACTACAATTACTGATCCTTAATCAAGACTCTAGCCTTCTATCACTTCAAAGATAATCTCATATTGCTGGTATACTTTAACTAAGGCCATTATTGCTTCTACCTGAGTAAACTCCCAAAGGAACTGTAGATTAAAGGTTGTCCAAGTCACACTCATCTTCCCTTGTGAGTCAAATTCTCAAATCATATAGGTAGTTCTATAACAGCTAAAAAACATTAGTATGATGCATGGCTATAAGTTAAATGCATGAAAATGTTATATGTTATATTATAAATTAACTAAATTAGAACAAAATTTCGACCTTATTTCTCCTACACTGGCGGTCATGCAGTCTCTATCCAAGGCAGGAATAGCTTATAGGTTAATAAGGAACCTGATGAGCATGCATAATGCATGACAAAAAGCTAGCAGTATAACTTTATTAACTTAAATGTAAGCAAATGCAGCAACGAATACTATATACTTTAGCTATGCAAATAAATCAAAATAGGTGTACTAGGCATGATAGCCCTTAATAACATCCAACTTGCTTTACTAGAATTTAGCCATTTATATAGTTATCCAAATAGCAAGCACAGTATTACGGGTTATATTACCTAAGGGAAGTATTTATACCATTACATGGGGCTTTAGTCTAGTAGTAAGACTTTATGGCTACCCAAGCATGGTCCTTGCCAATGGATCTAGCTTATCACGAGTATAATGACCTATTTGGTCACCATTTGATATACTATGAGGTTTGGGCTTGTGGTCCTCCCTAATGCTTCCCTACATTGAGTGAATATAAGGTCGTACCTCAAGATTACACCGGTGCTGAATAGGGATGCCTAACCTAATTCTAAGGCTGTATCATATCTCGAATGCAACCCTAGTCAGAAAAGGATCATTACAATCAAACACAAGCAAATATTTGTATTATTTAAACCAAATTGCTTTTAAAATGAAATCCAAACAGTATCCCCAATAGAGTCTCTATTATGACAAGCGTCAAACCCCATAGGCATCTAATTTTTTCTCAAAAGCTCACTGTTAGGGCTTAAGATAGGATCAAGGTTCATTTAACTCGAAAATGAGCAAGGATTTAACCCGATAAGCGATACCTCAAATCCCCAAAAGGATGAAATAGCATCCGAGGTATCCTTAATTATTTGCTAACGACTAATCTATGAGGCTTCTACTGAGCATTATAAGGTGATTTATTTTAGGAGTTGCCACCCAATAGAACATTGGGAAAGTGATTTTTAAAATCTTATGATACCGAAACCAGAGAGGGTTCAAATTTCATCCCTACTTATAATGTTTGGTTAACGGCCAATATAAATACCTGCTTATACTTGATTAGGATAATCCTTTTATCATGCATTGTAATATAGTAAAATAAATAAACATACCATTACATAGAAAGCTATAAAATACATTTATAAATCACACGTGTTTTAGGGAAATTGGTCCCGGCATGTGACAGTCGAAGATAAATCATACATTTTTATGGCTTTGAATGAAAATATTTTTTGTTCTTGTTAAGAGAAAAGAATAAATTAATTAAATGAAATACTTATAATAGGATAGTAAACATACATAAATCAAGGCATTTATTTAATTGGAAAACATATAGGAATAATAAAATAAGACATAAGTCCACTTTATTTTATAAAATCTAATTAATTAGGTAAAAATAGTTTAATAGGATTTCTTTTAAATTATTTCATGCTAAAATATTCTTTTTTACTACATATTGCAAATAGACAATAATACTTGAAAAAATATTAAAATAATTAAAATAAATCAACAAATAAAAAAATTAAATGCAAGACTCCAAGTCTATCCTTACTAATTCTCCTAGACCATTCTAAAGGTTCATGCATCAAAGGCAAACACCAAATTGATTAGACATATAAGCAGAATGGATAAAGATTTAGACATAAAAGGAGCTAATGTGTAGGCTATACAATAAGAAAGAACGCATGTAAGTATGTAAAAGAATAATCTAAAAGGGAATTTCCTTATGTAATGAAAAGAATAAAGGACATAGCATGGGGAATAAATAAGGGAGAGTCACAGACTCACCCACAAGACCAGACAAGTCACGAGGTGACCAAAAGGTGAGTCACGACCAACATGGGCAAGTCACACCCTTTTTAAGGAGTCATGATTCACTTTTGAGGTGAGTAATGGGCTCACCCTATGAGTGCAGTCATGGGCTATGCCCATAACATCGCTCACGGACTGAGTTCGTGGGTCATCCCAGAAGAAACAAGTAATTCCAAAACATTGCCATGAATGAAAACTTAAGTTCTAAAATTAAACTATAAAGGGAAAATTCATGTAAAACACACTCAAACTTCATTTAAATCACATATAAAGCTCAAGTAAGATCCAAATGCAATAATTAATATGTTTTACAAAAGTTAATCTAGTGAAAGAATATGAACTTTAGAGAGAGAAAGCTATCATGAAAGATATAAAACTAAACTCAAGATTCATAAATAATCACACACTTATGCATAATTCAAGAAAACACACATAAAAAACACCAAATTCACAAGGTTAAACACCATATTTACAAGAAATCAATCACACAGAATATTTACAAAAAACCAAAAAATAGAGCTTGAAGTTTAAAATAAAACTAAGAGAAGAAAAAAATTTTTATAATTTGATACAAGGATAGTTTATTTTTTTACCTTCAGTGTTGTTTTGAGCTAAAGCCAGTAAAAATAACTCTTTGTGCCCTTTTCCTTCTCGTCTTCTATGTAAAAACCTTTTTTTTTCAAAAATCAATGTCTCCCTTTTTAAAACCACTCTCCTCTCTTTTCCAATGTTAATTGCCCTTTTTTTTAGAAAATATCCTATCCATCTTTAATTAATTTTGGATTAGGATCAAGGAAAAACAATTTTTTTGCTGAAAATAATCCTCTGCCTCGTTGGAATAAAATCAAAAATTTTGTTGGAAAATATTAATTCATGGGCTAGGTCCGTGAGTGGTGAGTCACGGGTTGTGACTCACAGGCTATTACGAATAAGACCTGTAAAAATTTTAAAACCAATATAGAATGAGTCACAGGCTAGGTTCATGACTCATTAGCCAGTAATAGACCATAGAGGCATATGATTAGGAATTTTAGCTCATGACTAAGGGATGATTCCTAGGCTAGATCCGTGACTCTATCTCATGACTCATTTTTGAATGAGCCAAAAGTCAAGATCCAAAAGCCCATTTACCACCATTTTACAAAAGTACAAAAATGAGGCCTATAAAAGAGTAATTTTATTCCTTTTAAAATCCAATGCAAACATTTTCCCATGCTTAATAAAACACCCATATAAGAGAGAAGAAGGCACTATTATTTCTTAACCATTTTGAACACAGCGCTATCATCATCAGGTAACCCTAACATAGGTTAATCCAATCTTAGCGACTAAAGATGCCCGATGGCGAGTTAGGAGAAATCGGATGTTGTTTAGCTATTGTTAGAGAGTATGCCCTAGAGCCCATGTAATAAGGATGTTTTTCATATGTATGAAATTTATATTCTTAATAAAAGGCATCATTCATTTATTAATGTTGTGTTTGAATACATGAGTTTGTAAATCTTAAATTAATAAATGAATTCCTAGATATTATAAACACAGTACAAAGGCAATCATGAAGGTGTTCATGATGTGAGATGTCTATCGCATGCAAATGTGTTAATATCTAAATATCCCTAGTCATAGAATTAACAAGATAGGACATTGTTAATTCGGATAGACTAGCACATATTATGCTTCTTGAATGGTTAAAGCAATGGTTCTCATAATTGTGATTATGGATGATAATCAAAGCTAACATGTGGATGCTTGTTAGAGGAACAAGTTCATTGGAGACCTGCAAAGAGAATCCTCATATGGATATTAAATCTATGTCAGTGAGGAATCTCTTCATAGCGGTTGTGCAAGTATCCTTAGACTTGAGATCACCAAAGTTATCTTAAGTAGCAAGTGGTATACTTTGACTCCATAACTGATTACTTCCAACTGGGAGTAAACATAGTTAGGAGATTGGTATATCATGACCTACTTGAAGATAGTTGAATGATTGACAAAGGATTCACCATCCCAGATTTAACAAGGGAAGTTATCTCGCATGATTCTATAATTGCCTTGTTCAGAGAATCTCTGGCGAGAGTAATATGCCGAGATGGATGGAGATCCATGAAGGGCATTTTAGGAAAAATGGTTAAATTAATAGAACATATATAATTAGATTTATATGAGTTGACAGAAATCCATACTCAGAATCTAATTGAGATAAGAGTGGTGAAAGGAGTAATTGCACGGTAACTGTTTCTATGGAAGGGTACAATCAAACCACATGACTTTCCTGACATTTGGGTAGTCATGATGCCTAGCTAGAGGCCAATCATGACTTGTATAATGATGTATCAAAATATCAATAGAGATTAATGAAATGATTTAAAGGAGTTTAAATCATGTGAGTTTTTTAATAGAACTCACAATTACATATTATACTGCCAACATGGACAGGAACCCAATAGGTCACACACATATAGAGAAAAAAGGTAAAATGGTAAAATGACAAGGATAATAATATTTGATATTATTATAAAGGTAGAGAGGAGAATATGATAATAATTAATTAAAGAGTTTAATTAATTATGATCAAATAAAATTATCCGCGAAACTTTTGAGAAATGTTTTGTAAATTGGACCTAAATGAAATAATATATTTCATGATTTATTATTATTGTCTTATAAGTGTTATAAGACTACTATAATTGTTATAGGACTGATATAATAATTAATAGGACTATTGGAGAAATTATAAAGGGCCAAAGGAATGAAGAAGTTTGAGGAACCCCTCCAGAAGAGGGCTACACGCCAACTCCATACAGAAGGGCTTGGAGGGTTTTTTTCTTGGACCAAATTAATTTATATATGTTACATAAGTGTTATGAAACTCACATATTTAATTTGGTTGGATTTGGAATCCATTTGGGTATTTAAATTCAATTAGATGCACAAAGGGCCTAGTTTGTGGATTTTGTGCATAGTCTTTTATGAAAAGATTTAATTTGGATTTAATTAAGCCCAAATGATTATAATTAATTCCAGAGGCCCAATTAATAATTCTCCAGCAATTTTAAAGAGCCCAATCTCATTAAGGAGTTGGAATTTTAACCTAACTATAAAAGGCCAACTAATGAGAATTAGGGTTAAGTGATTAAAACAAAAGGAAAGTCTTTTTCTCTTAATTCTCTCTCCCTTTTGCGCCACTTCCATTGCTAGCCTCTTGGATTTCGGCCAGCCCTAGTTGAACACCAATTTGTTGGTTCAATTTACCCCTCTTTAGTGTGGATTACTCATTGGAGGTGTTCGATTTTGGACACTATGGTTTGCGACAACCCGGTGCGAAGTAAAATCAACTATTCAACAAAAATCAAAGGTGATTTTTCTTATTCTCATATAGTTATATTGTGTATTCATGGCAAGATCAGAACTAATGGTTAAAAATTTTAAAATTTCGCTTATGTATGTGATGCATGTAACCGTTAAAATCCAACATGGTATCAGAGCCACGGTTTTGCCATGGATATACAATTCTATATTCTTCTGCGGATTAAGTTTTGTTTTATTTTGAGTTATTTATTTCATGAACTTTAAAATATGAGATTTAATTGTTCATGAATGAGAAATATTGATTTTTGGATGTATTTGTGATCAAATAATATTGGTGGAAACAAAACCGAAATTTTTGAAGAAAAGTGATTTGGGTTTGGCGTGAAACCCATTAGGGTTTGGCGTGAAACCCTAGGTAATGTAGGGGCTGTTCTAATTTAATTTCTTATGGATCCATTTGAAAATCATTTAGATGATATTTTATGTGTTTAATATGTGATATTAAGCCGTAGGATCGAACGGAATTAAAATCGAACAAGTTTTGCGTGAAAACTAGTTTTGTCGAAAAGTTCGATAAATTGGTGTTCTTCGTGTGTTCTTGATGTGTTCATGGTTAGAACGACTTTTGATCTTCTAAATCTGATATATATGATATATTAAAGTATTTTTAATTAATTGGATTAATTAAAATGGGCCTTAAATTAATTTGATTAATTTTAATTCATTAAAACCACTTAATGGGCTTAATTATGTTTACGGACTTGGTTTAAATTAGTGAATGACTTGGTGGGCCCAAGGATCTGATTTAAATTAACTATTATAAACATTAATTAAGTTTATTAATGGGTTTTAAGGGCTGGAGTGGGCTTGGCTCATTCTAAAAGGCCCAAATGGTCCAAATGACACAAAACTAGTTTGTGTGTGAACACACTTAGGGTTTTTCTTCTATGGGTTTCGGCCTACACTTGTTTTAAGCCCAAAATTGATTCTTTTAATTATTTAATATGATTAATTAATTAAATAATCAATTTATAATTAAGTAATAATCAATTTGATTGATTATTAAGGCAAGAACACATTCATGCAAAAAGGTTTCCTAAAATGAAAGTTTCCAAAATGGAAAAAGTTTCCTAATTTGATCACATCATTAAAATAACTCAAAATATAGTTTCAAAGGTTGAAACAAAGTTAGTAATCCATTTCTTTATGCATTAGAAAGGCATATAAGGGTGTATGATTGGCATAATGGATAGTTATGGACAAAGCCCAATGTGATTGAGCATTATGCATGTTTTGGCCCAATGAGGACTTTCATGTCCCGGCTACTTGTTTTTAGTTTGTATTTCATTTCAAATTGTAATATGTAATTAGATTACTTAGATTAGAATTAGAAATAGAGATGGAGACCATTTTCAAGGAGCAAGATGGGCCGGATGGAGATCCAACAAGCTTGAAGATAATGTAATTATTTTTCTTGTTTGAATCATGCATACTACCTAGGTGTGACCTTTTGATTTCCCTCTTGGCTCGGGGAAATCAATGTAGTGAAGTCCATAACTATACCATATTTGTATGCTTATATTTATGTGATAGATATAGGATGCATACCAATGTATGCCAACCATGTATGATGAGACTTAATTAACTAAAATCCTCAAAAAAATACTAAGGTATATAAGCCTTTCATTAATTTGAGGAGAACCAGAGTTCTTTATAGTGTGGGTTGTAGACCACAGTCAAGCTCACATTATATCGAATATGTTCAAATCTAATTAAATGGGTCATCTTAGCTAGCCCATTAGTTTGTTGACCACAATCAAGGCTAATGGTTCTAGAGGCAAGATTAGGGAATGCATATATGATATGCATGCATCAAGAGTTGATAACCTAATGATCCAATAGTTGTGTAGAGACACAATTGGTATAGAGATACCTACCTTTCAAGGGTATGGAATTTGGCTTGTTGACCACAGTCAAGGCCAAATTACATATCAAGGATTGGATATTGGCCCACTAAGAAAACCATCGGGTTTTCTCGGATTATATAGTGAGGGCTATTAATTCACAATAAAATAGTGGGAGTAAATGGATTAATTAAAGACCTTATTAATGCATACATATATATGAACATACTCTCATATCTTTTCTTTTTCACATCTAGGTCATCATCATGAGCATATCAAACATTAATATACGATCAATCTTGGATAACAAGCTGGTTGGCAACAACTATTCTGACTGGATCAGGCAAGTGAGAATTGTTCTCAGGGCTGAAAAGATCCATTATGTCTTGGATAAAGATCCACCACCATTACCAACAGATGATGCCATTGATGAGATCAAAGGCATTTATCGAAAATACATGGAGGATAGTGAAGCAGCAGCATGTCTGATGCTGGGTGCTATGTCCTCGGGGGTTCAGAAGCAACATGAAATGATGGATGTTAGAACCATCGTTTTGCATCTAGAGGAGCTTTATTCTTCTTAGGCTAGAACTGAGCAATATGAGATTGCTCGAGCTCTATTTAGTTGCAAAATGGTGGAAGGCACTTCAGCTGCTGCTCATGCATTGAAGATGTATGGGTATATTGAGCATTTGAGTAGACTTGGCTATGTTATGGATAATGATCTATACATAGATTTAATCTTGTACTCGTTGGCTCCAAGTTATGCACCTTTTGTGCTTAACTTCAACATGAACAAGATCCAAGTATCCATTCCTGAGTTAATCAACATGCTCAAGACAGCTGATGGATCATTTAAGAAAGATCCAAAAAGTGTCATGGTTGTCACTTCTGCTAAAGGCAAGAAGCAGAAGAAGAAGAAGAAGATAACCAAGGCGCAGCCAAAGAATGGTGGGATCTCCAAGAAGAAGGTTGCCAAGAAAGAGAATCCTAAAGGAACTTGCTTCCATTGTGGAAAAGATGGTCATTGGAAGCGTAACTGCAAGGCCTCTCTAGATTCTCTCAAGGAGAAGAAGCAAACTGATGCTTCTACTTCAGGTATTCATATGATTGAAATTAATACTTATTCTATTGCTTCAAAACAATCTTGGGTATTAGATACCGGATGTGGATCTCATTTATGTAATGATCTACAGGGGCTTAGAAGCTTTAGAAGAGTTGGAAAGGCAGAGATATGTTTGCAGTCAGCTACTGGACAGAACATCTCTTCAACAGTTGTGGGAACTTACTATTTGCCTCTTCCTAGTGGATTAGTACTGGAATTAAATAATTGTTATTATGTTCCAGCCTTATCCAAAAGTATTATTTCTTTCAGTCGTTTGATGAACGATTATGATATTTCTTTGAAGGACAAATGTTGTTACATTTTTAAGAACAATATGTTTTATGCAAAAGCTATCATTGAGAATGGTATATTTGTTCTTGATTTAATTAAAGAAGTACATAATGTGAATACCAAGAGAATGAAACATGATAATCTGAATACCTCATACTTATGGCATTGTCGTTTAGGCCATATAAATGAAAAACGCATGACCAAGTTACACAAGTCAGGTGATTTGGGATCATTTGATTATGAATCATTTGATACATGTGAATCTTGTTTATTGGGAAAAATGACAAAAGCTCCCTTTATTGGTAAAGGAGAATGAGCTAGAATCGTTTTGGACTTAATACATTCAGATGTATGTGGTCCAATGACTACACATGCCAGAGGAGGTTACTCCTACTTCATTACTTTTATAGATGATTATTCCAGGTTTGGATACATCTATCTAATGAAATATAAGTCTGAAGCATTTGAAAAGTTCAAAGAGTTCAGAAATGAAGTAGAGAAACAACTTGGAAAAAGTATTAAAACACTTAGATCAGATCGAGGTGGAGAATACTTAAGTCAAGAGTTTCAGGATTATCTTAGAGATAATGGGATTTTATCTTAATGGACTCCTCCATATACACCACAACACAATGGTGTATCTGAAAGGAGAAATCGAACACTATTAGATATGGTTCGATCAATGATGAGCCGAGCGGACTTGCCTAAGTCTTTTTGGGGATATGCACTAGAAACTGCTGTTTATGTGTTAAACAGAGTTCCTAGTAAATCGGTTGATGTTACTCCATATGAGATGTGGAATAACAAGAAACCCACGCTTTCTCATATGAAAGTATGAGGCTGTCCTGCTTATGTGAAGAGGACAATGTCAGACAAACTGAATGTTAAGTCTGACAAATGTTTATTTGTGGGATATCCAAAAGAAACGTTTGGATATTATTTCTATCATCCCTTAGAACAAAAGGTGTTTGTTTCAAGGCATGCTATCTTCTTGGAAAGAGAATTTCTCTTACGAAAGGACAGTAGGAGTAAAATTGAGCTTGGTGAAGTTCAACACCCACAAATAGAAGTTGATCAACCGATTGAACCCGAAACTGAATTTCATAATGATGAGATTATAGTTGAACCTGATTATACACAAAATCCTAGAAGATCTACTAGGATGCGTTCTATCCCTGTGAGATATGGATTTCACGTTGATTCGGATAGAGGCATGACTGTAGTAGAGGACAATGAGCCTACAAGCTATCAAGAAGTTTTGAACAGTTCAAAATGTGATTTATGGCTTAAGGCTATGCAGTCTGAAATGGACTCCATGTATGAGAATAAAGTATGGACTTTAACTCAACCACCTGAAGGGATAAAACCCATAGGGTGCAAATGGGTCTTCAAAAAGAAGACTGACATGGAAGGTAATATAGTTACCTATAAAGCTCGCTTAGTAGCAAAAGGTTATCGTCAAAAAAAAGGTATTGACTATGACGAAACTTTTTCTCCTATAGCGATGCTTAAGTCTATAAGAATACTTTTAGCCATTGTAGCTCATTATGATTATGAGATTTGGCAAATGGATGTGAAGATAGCTTTCCTTAATGGAAATCTTTCTGAGGATGTGTATATGACATAACCAGAAGGATTCACATCAGGAAATGGCAAAAAGGTATGCAAGCTTCAAAGATCCATTTATGGATTGAAGCAAGCCTCTAGGAGCTGGAACATAGGATTCAATGAGACAAAGAGTTTGGTTTCTCACAGAATGAAGATGAACCTTGTGTGTATAAAAGGGTCAGTGGGAGTGCAATTGTCTTCCTAGTTCTATATGTAGATGACATATTGATCATGGGAAATGACATTTCTCTTCTTCAATCTGTTAAAATATGGTTATCCAAGCAATTCTCCATGAAAGACCTTGGAGAAGCATCCTATTTTCTAGGAATAAGGATCTATAGAGATAGATCAAATAGGTTGCTAGGTCTTTCTCAGAGTACATATATAGATAAAGTATTGAAGAGGTTCAATATGGATCTCTCTAAGAAAGGGTTTATACCCATGGTGCATGGGAAACACCTTTCTAAGTCTATGTGTCCGCAAACACTAGAGGATAGAGAGAGCATGAATAGAATACCATATGCATCTGCAATTGGTTCTATCATGTATGCTATGTTATGTACACGTCCAGATGTAGCATTTTCTTTGAGTGTCACAAGCAGATTCCAATCCAATTTTAGAGAGGAACATTGGGCAGCTGTCAAGAATATTCTTAAGTACTTGAGAAGGACTAAGGATATATTCTTGGTAAATGGAGAGGGCAGTTTGGAAGTAAACGGGTATACAGATGCCAGCTTCCAATCTGACAAAGATGATTGTAAATCACAATCTGGTTATGTGTTCATAATGAGAGGAGGAGCAGTTAGTTGGAAAAGTTCCAAACAACAAACAACTGCTGATTCCACGATGGAAGCTGAGTACATTGCTGCTTCAGAAGCAGCCAAAGAAACAGTCTGGATCAAAAAGTTCATAACCGAACTAGGAGTGGTGCCTAGCATTGTTGATCCGATTCCTTTATATTGTGACAACAATGGAGCCATTACGCAAGCAAAGGAACCACGGTCTCATCAGCGATCCAAACATGTTCTCAGATGCTACCATCTCATAAGGGAAATAGTAGCTAGAAATGATGTGAAAATAGAAAGGGTTCCCACATATGACAATGTGGCGGATCCCCTCACTAAAGCACTTTCCCAGATAAAGCATGATCACCATACAAATAGCATGGGTCTGAGACATATGAGTGATTGGCTCTAGTGCAAGTGGGAGATTGTTAGAGAGTATGCCTTAGAGCCCATGTAATAGGGATGTTTTTCATATGTATGAAATTTATATTCTTAATAAAAAGCATCATTCATTTATTAATGCTGTGTTTGAATACATGAGTTTGTAAATCTTAAATTAATAAATGAAGTCCTAGATATTATAAACACAGTGCAAAGGCAATCATGAAGGTGTTCATGATGTGAGATGTCTATCGCATGCAAATGTGTTAATATCTAAATATCCCTAGTCATAGAATTAACAAGATAGGACATTGTTAATTCGGACGGACTAGCACATGTTATGCTTCTTGAATGGTTCAAGCAATGGTTCTCATAATTGTGATTATGGATGATAATCAAAGCTAACATGTAGATGCTTGTTAGAGGAACAAGTTCATTGGAGACCTGCAAAGAGAATCCTCATATGGATATTAAATCTATGTCAGTGAGGAATCTCTTCATAGCAGTTGTGCAAGTATCCTTAGACTTGTGATCACCAAAGTTATCTTAAGTAGCAAGTGGTATACTTTGACTCCATAACTAATTACTTCCAACTGGGAGTGAACATAGTTAGGAGATTGGGTATATCATGACCTACTTGAAGATAGTTGAGTGATTGACAAAGGATTCACCATCCCAAATTTAATAAGGGAAGTTATCTCGCATGATTCTATAATTGCCTTGTTCAGAGAATCTCTGGCCAGAGTAATATGCCAGATGGATGGAGATCCATGAAGGGCATTTTAGGAACAATGGTTAAATTAATAGAACATACATAATTAGATTTATATGAGTTGACAGAAATCCATACTCAGAATCTAATTGAGATAAGAGTGGTGAAAGGAGTAATTGCACGGTAACTATTTCTATGGAAGGGTACAGTCAAACCACATGACTTTCCTGACATTTGGGTAGTCATGATGCCTAGCTAGAGGCCAATCATGACTTGTATAATGATGTATCAAAATATCAATAGAGATTGATGAAATGATTTAAAGGAGTTTAAATCATGTGAGTTTTTTAATAGAACTCACAATTAAATATTATACTGCCAACATGGATAGGAACCCAATAGGTCACACACATATAGAGAAAAAGGGTAAAATGGTAAAATGACAAGGATAATAATATTTGATATTATTATAAAGGTAGAGAGGAGAATATGATAATAATTAATTAAAGAGTTTAATTAATTATGATCAAATAAAATTGTCCGCGGAACTTTTGAGAAATGTTCTGTAAATTGGACCTAAATGAAATAATGTATTTCATGATTTATTATTATTGTCTTATAAGTGTTATAAGACTACTATAATTGTTATAGGACTGATATAATAATTAATAGGACCATTGGAGAAATTAGAAAGGGCCAAAGGAATGAAGAAGTTGGAGGAAGCCCTCCAGAAGAGGGCTACACGCCAACTCCATACAGAAGGGCTTGGAGGGTTTTTTTCTTGGACCAAATTAATTTATATATGTTACATAAGTGTTATGGAACTCACATATTTAATTTGATTGGATTTGGAATCCATTTGGGTATTTAAATCCAATTAGATGCACAAAGGGCCTAGTTTGTGGATTTTGTGCATAGTCTTTTATGAAAAGATTTAATTTGGATTTAATTAAGCCCAAATGATTATAATTAATTCCAGAGGCCCAATTAATAATTCTCAAGCAATTTTAAAGAGCCCAATCTCATTAAGGAATTGGAATTTTAACCTAACTATAAAAGGCCAACTAATGAGAATTAGGGTTAAGTGATTAAAACAAAAGGAAAGTCTTTTTCTCTTAATTCTCTCTCCCTTTTACGCCACTTCCATTGCTAGCCTCTTGGATTTCGGCCAGCCCTAGTTGAACACCAATTTGTTGGTTTAATTTACCCCTCTTTAGTGTGGATTACTCATTGGAGGTGTTCGATTTTGGACACTGTGGTTTGCGACAACCCGGTGCGAAGTAAAATCAACTGTTCAACAAAAATCAAAGGTGATTTTTCTTATTCTCATATAGTTATATTGTGTATTCATGTCAAGATTAGAACTAATGGTTAAAAATTTTAAAATTTCGCTCATGTATGTGATGCATGTAACCGTTAAAATCGAACAGCAATTATAGCTTTTATGGATAAGTTTTATGCAGGATTAGGCGTAGTTTTTTAAGCCATTATGCTCTCAGAATTTAGGCATAAAATGCTATAATATCTAAGTGACATCTTCAGACATTGCACCATGACTAACTATGAAACTTTAAATTATGTAGGATATAAATCCCCAATACCCCATATGCATAACACCTAAATAGGCTACTTGGCTTTTGAACTTTAGGAGAAATTCACATGTTACCAAGTTGGTTTATGTCTAGAAGGTTGTTGGGTTAGCTTAGGTTGCTGAAAGAGGCTGACGACTTGATCGTATAAGCAGGATGGATGCACTTTTATACAAGGGCCTATCAAACTTATCTTAAAATGACCAAATAGTTTTTAGCCACATTCAGGTACTTAGGAAACTAGAGGCTAGATGATGAGGAAGCTATCATTGCTTACCATATCCTGGTTAAGGTGATGTCTATGACATGTAAGTATTTTGCTCAGGTCTTAGGGTTGTCTATAGGAGAAGGTGTGATCAAGCCTGAGAGATCCACTTCAGCAGAGATATGGGTAGTTATTGTAGGGGGTCCCATATTTGAGGAGGATAGAAAATTATACTTTCCTACAATCTCAGCTACTATGCTCTTTACACAGGGTCATCTCCTACCCCTACTTGGGAAGGATAGGTAGTTTCAATTCTAATGTGGTGGCAGAAACTTATAGCTTATAAGGTATGGTGAGCGGTAGGTAGGTAGACTTAAGCCATGCTATCTTAGGACACATACATATACACAGCATAACTCGAGTAATGCTACAGTCATTAAAGGTTTGGTCACTAAAATACTCTTAACTGAGGGCATACCAGAGGCTTGGATAGGGTCGTCTGCCAAAGAGGGTATATACTTAGACAAAAAGGTGGCATATAACATGTACATAGTTAGAGAAGATGATGCTGCTCCTGATGGGATCAGGTTTATAACCTTGGAGGAGATGAATGTGACTTTCTACCTAGGTAAGGAGGTACCCAATCATGAGCCATAGCCATTACACCATGAACAAGAGCCCGTTGATGACCAATAGATGGAGGATGTCCTAGGGCTAGGACTCAAAGAGGAGGAGGAGGTCCATTTCATGGATTATTTTACAAGAAAGGCCCATCAGGAACCAATTGCACCACCTACCAAGTAGGGTTTTCCTACCTTACAACAAGAGTTATCTCTTAAGGACTATAGTCATCCTGATGCATCATTATCTTCAACACCATCTCCACCTTAGCCAGCAGCCCCATTGGATGTTATACTGTAGGGTATATAGAATATGACTATGACTCAAATTGCCATAGCCATAGACCTACAGGCAATACGCTAAGAGCAAACTTAATAGCATAAGATGTATCTGAAGGGATTAGATGAAATTGATGCTCGCCAGCAACAATTCATAGCTAATTTGACTAGGATAGATATCGAGGTCCAAAATGTGGATATGAGTGTGTAGAAGGCTACATAGCGCATTACAATATTAAATACTACAGTCCTTATATCAATGAGACAATTAAAGGAGCCAGGGATGAGATGGAGAAGAGGATAGACAAGCTGGACACTAATTTTAAGGCACATGTGATGATCATAGATGGGATAGTTACAGGTTGCCTGATGGCATAAAAGATTGAGATGGTAGGTATTCGAGGAAAGATAGATCACCTTGCACATTATATCAATGAGTTCCTCCTTCCTATCAATGTTCAACCTTCGGGTCCTATGCAACTAGGCCCATCCATATCTCAGGCACCAAGCTTGCCATTTTTCGAACACCATTCCTATTTTCCATCAGAAGGCCCTACTGATTATGGCCTCCACTGAGGCCTCATGGTTTCGAAAAGATGATGACATTTTTTCACATTTTATACACATGCCACACGCATTTCATATGCTTTCATACATTTGGATTTTTACTTTGGGATGATATTTTTTATGTTCTTGTTGGATCGATTTTGGATTTGTTAGGATTATTCCATTGAACTTATCTTAGAATTATTACTTGATTGTCATGATTTATATAGATTATTGCTGGTATATTATGTCATCTTACAAGATGATATTACTTATTTCTAATAGGTTAATCAAATTTTTGAAATGTTACAGTTACAGTAGAAAAGCAATTGAGTAATAATAAAAGTATAAATAGGCATTATGTTTTACAAAATTCATATACCATATTGCCAAAAATTGCAAATGATTATCTCATTAAACCATACAAAAGGTAACAAGCTCCAATCTAGCTTTTCAACACTACAAATACAGGACAAGTAGAATTTAACTAGCCACACAGTGCTAACTAACGTAACCTCACAAGCACCACTTATGATAACACACTTTCTGCTATAGGGGGTAAGTGGTCTTAATGATGAATTTGTTAATTTTGGATCCAAGCCACCCCAAAAACATACACAAAATTTTTCAAATCAAATCAAGGTATAGCCACATAATGGGATCGCTTCAAGGTATAGCCACAGAGTGGGATTGCCTTCAAATCAAGGTATAGCCATAGAGTGGGATCACCTCAAGATATAGCCATATAGTGTTATCTCCTTAAGGTATAGCCATAGAGTGGGATCACTTTAAGTTATAGCAATATAATGGGATCACCTCAAGGTATAGCCATATAGTGGGATCACCTTCAAATTAGGGTATAGCCATAGAGTAAAATCGCCTCAAGGTATAGCCATAAAATGGGATTGCCTTCGAGTTGGGGTATCGCCACAAAAGTGGAATCACCTTCAGACTAGAGAATGCACCACAAGCTGGAATCGATGACCAATCAAGCTTTCTTAAGAAGCAAGCGGGGAGATTGCCTCCTCAGGTAAGCATCACTCTCTAACTTTGAACTTTGGCTTATCTAGACTCTTATGTGTACTAGTCTTCCCAAAGTTAGGGGTAACTATAGACACTGGGTTCTAAAGAGGTTTTTATCAAGGTTACCTAATGAGAAAAATTACTCTTTTAAAAATAATGAATCGAGGATGGTGAATCCTTTTCGTGTTGAAACTTTTATTTGACAAAATGTATTAAAGTGTTTTTGTACTTAATTTAAATAATTGAGCAAAACAAAGGGTCAAATAATGAGAAATGCCTTTGCCTTAAGTCTTAAAGGGTAAATTAGGCAAGTCTCCGAGCAAGGTACACCTTTGCACTCAAAGGAAATCTCATTATTTAACCTAATGTTAGGATTTTTTCAATTTTTGGCTTTATACAGCCTTGTATAAGGGACATATAGTAGTGCATTATAAGAATCTTACCTTTTTAGGAAAGTGGGCTTAAAGACTTAAATGCACTCTCGTACGCTCCTGATGGTACGGTTGTACAACCTAAAAGTAGGCGAATTCCCAGAAAGCAAGTGGGCAAATGGCTGACTCTTTAGATGTACACCCATGCATAACTCTATGCACACCTGTACATTCACCTTTATATATAGTTTTGGCTTATTGCTTTGCAAGGGGTTGGAAAATTTTGGTTGGGAAATTAGTATTACTTTCATAAAAAAAACTTTCAAAAGTTCATAAGTGAAAAGTGATTTTTAGCACTTAGTTCTTCATATTTTCAATTGCTTTTTTATTGTTTCAACATAATAAGGGTCCACGAATCTAATATTCAAATTTCTAATCGAGTAAGTATACTGAAGGTGATTTAAAGAGCCTTTCTCATTATTTTTGGATTATCAAAAATTTCTAGTCGTTATTTTCATTTGTACATATCTATTGTATATTTACTTCTGCTAGATTTAGGTTGTGAAACCTTTTTCAAGGGTATATTGTAGTGTGATAAATATCATTAGGTTATTGTCTTTAAATTCCATTTTAGCCATTTTAAAGTCAGTTTTTTAAAAAAAAAACTCTAGTATAAAAAACCATATTTTTGTATTTAACTTTCATTTTCTTCTCCCTTTTGGATTTGTTACTGATAAATACTTTTATTTTAAAGATGAGAGAAAATTAGCCATTATTAGGCCAATGCGGCCATGCAACGCTTAATACACATTCGTGCATTATGCAATGTATAGTCCAAAATGCATTTTCTTACCATTTTAAAACACAAAAGTTGAGCGTGTAATACCCTAAAATTTGTATTTATAATGCATGGTACATTCTAGAGTATAAATAGTAATCCTAGGATAGTTTTTAGAGTAATTACAATATTACAGTACATGAAAATTTAAAGGTATACAAGGGTTAAATGTGCTCAAGCTAGGAAAATCCAATGATGGATGACCTGATAGGTAGTTTGGCTTAACCCTAAATTATAAAAATAGGTATTAAACGGAGTTTATTGGTAAAATTTGTGATAAAATTGAGCTTAAATGGGCCCTCAAATCAGACAAAGAAGTTTTTACGTGGTACTGAAAAAATGGTTAACCAAAAGTTTGATCAGACCTTAAAATATTCTTAAAACCTCCAAAAAATATTTCGATCATATATATCCATTAACAATAGCATAATGGAGCCATTGGAAGTAAAAAAAAAAATATTTTTTTGATAGTTTTAAAATTTTAGATTTTGAACCGGCGAAATTTGCTTTTAGAGCTGAAAGTATATCAAAATGAAGTCAAAATGAGCTAAAATTTTAAACACATGGTTTTGTATATTTTATTGCTTGTAGGGTAAATTTTTATGGACTTCTAATAAACGGAATATCAATATTTGAAAAAATGACAAAAAATAGCAAAAAATGAAGATTAAATCAAGTAATAGGCTTAATTACCATATTTTAAATATCTAAAGGCATAATGTCATTATAATCGAGCTACAATCAGCTACATTCAATAGCATAACCTAAAGAGGTGTAGGGACGTATGAAATAGTGACAAATGGCTTATAAATAAGTCTTTGAATTAAATAGTAAATGGAGGAATCTTGGCCTTAGATTTGGTAAACTTAAGGGAGACTAGAAGGGTCTAGAATCATCTATAATTCTACCTAAAAAATTGTGATCTTCCTCCCTTTTCTTAGTCAAATTCGAACTAGCCCTTTTGGTGAGCATTCCACCATTTTTTCTTCATTCCTCCTTCCTCTCACCAAATCTCAAGCTCTAAATTTACCCATATATAGTAAAAAGCATACTCTTCAACATGGAAATTAGTATCGAGCAAGGAAAAGCTTAGAAAGGGAGAATTTTTAGTAAGAGAAAGTAACCCTAAAAAGGTAAATTCTTGATTTTTTGTTAGGTTTAATTAGGGAATTTGTTATAAACTTGTAGAGCATCATAAGTAAGATTATTTATTAGTAATTAGATTTTGAATTCATACCATAAGCTTACTAATTCTTCCTCCATAAATTTGGCCTAAAGAGATAGTTAAAGGGAGAGAGAGAGAGAGAGAGAAGCAAGAAGGAGAAAGGAAGAATAAGGGATTTCAAGCTACCAAAAGATTAGTGGATACAAACTACACTCTATTTCATTTAATTTTTGAATTTTGGCATGAAAATTACATTATGTAACTAAGTAAATTTAAAGAATAATGAGAAATAATTTAAGATAACCTAGCAAAATAATGAATTAAGCATGAAATTAAAAACAAATCAAGCATTAAGTGAGAGAACTAGTTATGGCTGAATTATACATAAAGAAGTATAATGTGATAAATAGATGTTAATTAACAATTTAAGCATAAAATATGTTATATTAGAGTTAAGGAACATAATTAGAATGATTTAAGCTTGAACAAATATATGGACATAATGCTTACCATATGTACACAATATTGTAACATTATGTAGCTGAAAGAAATTGAAGGTATAAGGTGAAATAGTTTAAGATAACATAGTAATATGATGTTTTAATATGAAGTAAACATGAATGGAAGTAGGAGTAAATCATATGAAGGAAGATTTCATCTTGGCCGAATTAGATACCATATAGTATAATATGTTAATTTGATTTTTTAATGCAAATTAAGAATAAAATGTGTAATACAATGGTGAATAAATATATCATGAATGATTTGAGCTTAAAACAACATGTGGATACCATGTTCATCATGTAAACTTAATGATGTACATAAAGGAAATAAAATTGAAATGGTGAAATTTAAATGTATGTCAATACATAAAAGCTTAAAATAACTATTAAGGCATGTTAAGTATGATAATATAAGAAAAACCATGATGGAAGTATGACAAGATGTCTTGGTCAAATTATGCACTTTATGTTAATATCATATTTTCGTCATGTATGGATGTCATTTACCATGTACATCATGAATTCACATATAATCTAGATGAATGCATGAAGAATGAGAAAGTATGATATGATACATAATAGAAATAACATAAAATTTGGCATGAAAATATAACATAAAGTTAGATAATTAGTTACTCTTAGTGTACAGTAGGTAATCAAGGAGACTAGGATATAATGGCTAGCCATATAGATCCACATATTGTGGTAGCACCATGAAATCAGATTGCCCATGAGAGATAGCTATGTACAAGTAGTCACCTCACAAATACAGTTTTAAAGGATTGCTACACTAAAGTAGTCACCTCATATATAGTCATACAATACATTCATATAGTCGTACAGTCCTTATCTTGCATATCTAGTTCAAGAATTTTCACTGGTCATCACTAGGAAAAATAATAAATATATAAAGAAATAAGAATTAAATGATAAATTATGCATAAAGAATATCATAAAGTTGATTAAAAAAGGAAATAGTTCAAAAATATGACTGATAGCATTAAAAAGGCAAAACTGTAAATATATGAGAAAACATGGATAAAATGATAAATATGAATGAAAGATATCACAAAGTTATACAACTAAAAAATAATGCGAGAAATGCAACTAATAGTTCTGTTAGAGAGTATGCCCTAGAGCCCATGTAATAGGGATGTTTTTCATATGTATAAAATTTATATTCTTGTTAAAAGGCATCATTCATTTATTAATGCTATGTTTAAATACATGAGTTTGTAAATCTTAAATTAATAAATGAAGTCCTAGATATTATAAACACAGTGCAAAGGCAATCATGAAGGTGTTCATGATGTGAGATGTCTATTGCATGCAAATGTCTTAATATCTAAATATCCCTAGTCATAGAATTAACAAGATAGGACATTGTTAATTCAGACAGACTAGCACATGTTATGCTTCTTGAATGGTTCAAGCAGTGGTTCTCATAACTGTGATTATGGAAGATAATCAAAGCTAACATGTGGATGCTTGTTAGAAGAACAAGTTCATTGGAGACCTACAAAGAGAATCCTCACATGGATATTAAATCTATGTCAGTGAGGAATCTCTTCATAGCAGTTGTGCAAGTATCCTTAGACTTGAGATCACCAAAGTTATCTTAAATAGCAAGTGGTACACTTTGACTCCATAACTAATTACTTCCAACTGGGAGTGAACATAGTTAGGAGATTGGGTATATCATGACCTACTTGAAGATAGTTGAGTGATTGACAAAGGATTTACCATCCCAGATTTAACAAGGAAAGTTATCTCGCATGTTTCTATGATTGCCTTGTTCAGAGAATCTCTGGCCAGAGTAATATGCCAAGATGGATAGAGATCCATGGAGGGCATTTGGGAACAATGGTTAAATTAATAGAACATACATAATTAGATTTATATGAGTTGACAGAAATCCATACTCAGAATCTAATTGAGATAAGAGTGGTGAAAGGAGTAATTGCACTGTAACTGTTTCTATGGAAGGGTACAGTCAAACCACATGACTTTCCTGACATTTGGGTAGTCATGATGCCTAGCTAGAGGCCAATCATGACTTGTATAATGATGTATCAAAATATCAATAGAGATTGATAAAATGATTTAAAGGAGTTTGAATCATGTGAGTTTTGAATAGAACTCACAATTACATATTATACTGCCAACATGGACAGGAACCCAATAGGTCACACACATATAGAGAAAGGATAAAATGGTAAAATAACAAGGATAATAATATTTGATATTATTATGAAGGAAGAGAAGTGAATATGATAATAATTAATTAAAGAGTTTAATTAATTATGATCAAGTAAAATTATCCGCAGAACTTTTGAGAAATGTTCTGTAAATTGGACCTAAATAAAATAATGTATTTCATTATTAATTATTATTATTTTATAAGTGTTATAAGACTACTATAAGTGTTATATGACTGATATAATAATTAATAGGTCCATTGGAGGAATTATTAAGGGCCAGAGGAATGAAGAAAGTTGGCAGAAGCCATTCTGTAAGGGCCACACGCCTACTCCAATACAGAAGGCCTTAATGGCCCATTTCATGCACCAAATTAATTTATATATGTTACATAAGTGTTATGAAACTCACATATTTAATTTGGTTGGATTTGGAATCCATTTAGGTATTTAAATCCAATTAGATCCACAAAGGGCCTAGTTTGTGGATTTTGTGCATGGTCTTTTATGAAAAGATTTCATTTGGATTTAATTAAGCCCAAATGATTATAATTAATTCAGGGGTCCAATTAATAATTCTCCAGCAATTTTAAAGAGCCCAATCTCATTAAGGAATTGGAATTTTAACCTAACTATAAAAGGCCAACTAATGAGCAGTTAGGGTTAAGTGATTAAAACAAAAAGAAAGTCTTTTTCTCTATTCTCTCTCTCTTTTTTGTGCCAACTCCAAGCTAGCTTCTTGGAATTTCGGCCATCCCTAGTTAAACACCAATTTGTTGGTTCAATTTATCCCTCTCTAGTGTGGATTACTCATTGGAGGTGTTCGATTTTGGATACTGTGGTTTGCGACAACCCGTTGCGAAGTAAAATCAACTGTTCAATAAAAATCAAAGGTGATTTTTCTTATTCTTATATAGTCATATTGTGTATTCATGGCAAGATCAGATCTAATGGTTAAAAAAATTTTAAAATTCTGCTTATGTATGTGATGCATGTAACCGTTAAAATCCAACATGTTATCAGAGCTACGATTTTGCCATGGATATACAATTCTATATTCTTCTGCAAAATAAGTTTTGTTTTTATTTTGAGTTTTTTATTTCATGAACTTTAAAATATTAGATTTGATTGTTCATGAATGAGAAATATTGATTTCTGGTTGTATGTGTGATCAAATAAATTTGGTGGAAACAAAAACGAAATTTTTGAAGGATTGTGATTAGGGTTTGGCGTGAAACCCTAGGTGAATTAAGGGGCTGTTCTAATTTAATTTCTTATGGATCCATTAAAACATCATTTAGATGATATTTTATGTGTTTAATATGGGATATTAAGCCGTAGGATCGAATGGAATTAAAATCGAACTAGTTGTAATATGTAATTAGATTACTTGGATTAGAATTAGAAATAGAGATGGAGACCACTATAAATGAGCAAGATGGGCTGGATGAAGATCCAACAAGCTTGAAGATAATGTAATTATTTTTCTTATTTGAAACTTGCATACTACCTAGGTGTGACCTTTTGATTTCCCTCTTGGCTCGGGGAAATCAATGTAGTGAAGTCCATAACTATACCATATTTGTATGCTTATATTTATATGATAGATATAGGATGCATACCAATGTATGCCAACCATGTATGATGAGACTTAATTAACTAAAACCCTCAAACAAATACTAAGGTATATAAGCCTTCCATTAATTTGAGGAGAACCAGAGTTCTTTATAGTGTGGGTTGTTGACCACAGTCAAGCTCACATTATATCGAATATGTTCAAATCTAATTAAATGGGTCATCTTAGCTAGCCCATTAGTTTGTTGACCATAGTCAAGGCTAATGGTTCTAGAGGCAAGATTAGGGAATGCATATATTATATGCATGCATCAAGAGTTGATAACCTAATGATCCAATAGTTGTGTAGAGACACAATTGGTATAGAGATACCTACCTTTCAAGGGTATGGAATTTGGCTTGTTGACCACAGTCAAGGTCAAATTACATATCAAGGATTGGATATCAGTCCACTAAGAAAACCATCAGGTTTTCTCGGATTATATAATGAGGGCTATTAATTCGCAATAAAATAGTGGGCGCAAATGGATTAATTAAAGACCTTATTAATGCATACATATATATGAACATACTCTCATATCTTTTCTTTTTCACATCTAGGTCATCATCATGAGCACATCAAACATTAATATATGATCAATCTTGGATAACAAGCTGGTTGGCAACAACTATTCTGACTGGATCAAGCAAGTGAGAATTGTTCTCAGAGCTGAAAAGATCCATTATGTCTTGGATAAAGATCCACCACCACTTCCATCAAATGATGCCATTGATGAGATCAAAGGCATTTATCGAAAATACATGGAGGATAGTGAAGCAGCAGCATGTCTGATGCTGGGTGCTATGTCCTCGGAGCTTCAGAAGCAACATGAAATGATGGATGCTAGAATCATCATTTTGCATCTAGAGGAGCTTTATTCTTCTCAGGCTAGAACTGAGCAATATGAGATTTCTCGAGCTCTATTTAGCTGCAAAATGGTAGAAGGCACTTCAGCTGCTACTCATGCATTGAAGATGTATGGGTATATTGAGCATTTGAGTAGACTTGGCTATGTTATGGATAATGATCTATACATAGATTTAATCTTGTACTTGTTGGCTTCAAGTTATGCACCTTTCATGCTTAACTTCAACATGAACAAGATCCAAATATCCATTCCTAAGTTAATCAATATGCTCAAGACAGCTGATGGATTATTTAAAAAGGATCCAAAAAGTGTCATGGTTGTCACTTCTACTAAAGGCAAGAAGCAGAAGAAGAAGAAGAAGAAGATAACCAAGGCGCAGCCAAAAAATGGTGGGATCTCCAAGAAGAAGGTTGCCAAGAAAGAGAATCCCAAAGGAACCTGCTTCCATTGTGGAAAGGATGGTCATTGGAAGCGTAACTGCAAGGCCTATCTAGATTCTCTCAAGGAGAAGAAGCAAGTTGATGCTTCTACTTCAGTTATTCATATGATTGAAATTAATACTTATTCTATTGCTTCAAAACAATCTTGGCTATTAGATACCGGATGTGGATCTCATTTATGTAATGATCTACAGGGGCTTAGAAGCTTTAGAAGAGTTAGAAAGGCAGAGATTGTTTGCAGTCAGCTACTGGACAGAACATCTCTACAACAGTTGTGGGGACTTACTATTTGCCTCTTCCTAGTGGATTAGTACTGGAATTAAATAATTGTTATTATGTTCCAGCTTTATCCAAAAGTATTATTTCTTTCAGTCGTTTGATGAACGATTATGATATTTCTTTAAAGGACAAATGTTGTTACATTTTTAAGAACAATATGTTTTATGCAAAAGCTATCATTGAGAATGGTATATTTGTTCTTGATTTAATTAAAGAAGTACATAATGTGGATACCAAGAGAATGAAACATGATAATCTAAATACCTCATACTTATGGCATTGTCGTTTAGGCCATATAAATGAAAAACGCATGACCAAATTACACAAGTCAGGTGATTTAGGATCATTTGATTATGAATCATTTGATACATGTGAATCTTGTTTATTGGAAAAAATGGCAAAAGCTCCCTTTATTGGTAAAGGAGAACGAGCTAAAATGGTTTTGGACTTAATACATTCAGATGTATGTGGTTCAATGACTACACATGCCAGAGGAGGTTACTCCTACTTCATTATTTTCATAGATGATGATTCCAGGTTTAGATACATCTATCTAATGAAATATAAGTCTTAAGCATTTGAAAAGTTCAAAGAGTTCAGAAATGAAGTAGAGAAACAACTTGGCAAAAGTATTAAAACACTTAGATCAGATCGAGGTGGAGAATACTTAAGTCAAGAGTTTCAGGATTATCTTAGAGATAATGGGATTTTATCTCAATGGACTCCTCCATATACACCACAACACAATGGTGTATCTAAAAGGAGAAATTGAACACTATTAGATATGGTTCGATCAATGATGAGCCGAGCGGACTTGCCTAAGTCCTTTTAGGGATATGCATTAGAAACTGCTGTTTATGTGTTAAACAGAGTTCCTAGTAAATCGGTTGATGTTACTCCATATGAGATGTGGAATAACAAGAAACTCACGCTTTCTCATATGAAAGTATGGGGTTGTCCTGCTTATGTGAAGAGGACAATGTCAGACAAACTGGATGTTAAGTCTGACAAATATTTATTGATGGAATATCCAAAAGAAACATTTGGATATTATTTCTATCATCCCTTAAAATAAAAGGTGTTTGTTTCAAGGCATGCTATCTTCTTGGAAAGAGAATTTCTCCTACAAGAGGACAGTGGGAGTGAAATTGAACTTGGTGAAGTTCAAGACCCACAAATAGAAGATGATCACCCGATTAAACCCGAAACTGAATTTTATAATGATGAGATTATAGTTGAACCTGATTATACACAAAATCCTTGAAGATCTACTAGGATGCGTTCTATCCCTATGAGATATGGATTTCACATTGATTCAGATAGAGGCATAACTATAGTAGAGGACAATGAGCCTACAAGCTATCAAGAAGTTTTGAACAGTTCAGAACGTGATTTATGGCTTAAGGATATACAGTCTGAAATGGACTCCATGTATGAGAACGAAGTATGGACTTTAACTCAACCACCTGAAGGGATAAAACCCATAGGGTGCAAATGGGTTTTCAAAAAAAAAAGACTGATATGGAAGGTAATATAGTTACCTATAAAGCTCGCTTAGTAGCAAAAGGTTATCGTCAAAAAGAAGGTATTAACTATGACGAAACTTTTTCTCCTGTAGCGATGCTTAAGTCTATAAGAATACTTTTAGCCATTACAGCTCATTATGATTATGAGATTTGGCAAATGGATGTGAAGACAGCTTTCCTTAATGGAAATCTTACTGAGGATGTGTATATGACACAACCAGAAGGATTCACATCAGGAAATGGCGAAAAGGTATGCAAGCTTCAAAGATCCATTTATGGATTGAAGCAAGCCTCTAGGAGCTAGAACATACGATTCAATGAGACAATCAAAGAGTTTGGTTTCTCACAGAATGAAAATGAACCTTATGTGTATAAAAGGGTCAGTGGGAGTGCAATTGTCTTCCTAGTTCTATATGTAGATGACATATTGATCATGGGAAATGACATTTCTCTTCTCCAATCTGTTAAAATATGGTTATCCAAGCAATTCTCCATGAAAGACCTTGGAGAAGCATCCTATATTCTGGGAATAAGGATCTATAGAGATAGATCCAATAGGTTGCTAGGTCTTTCTTAGAGTACATATATAGATAAAGTATTGAAGAGGTTTAATATGGATCTCTCTAAGAAAGGGTTTATACCCATGGTGCATGGAAAACCCCTTTCTAAGTCTATGTGTCCGCAGACACTAGAGGATAGAGAGAGCATGAATAGAATACCATATGCATCTACAATTGGTTCTATCATGTATGCTATGTTATATACACGTCCAGATGTAGCATTTGCTTTGAGTGTCACAAGCAGATTCCAATCTAATTTTGGAGAGGAACACTGGGCAGCTATCAAGAATATTCTTAAGTACTTGAGAAGGACTAAGGATATATTCTTGGTATATGGAGAGGGCAGTTTGGAAGTAAATGGGTATACAGATGCCAGCTTCCAATCTGACAAAGATGATTGTAAATCACAATCTGGTTATGTGTTCATAATGGGAGGAGGAGCAGTTAGTTGGAAAAGTTCTAAACAAGAAATAACTGCTAATTCCATGACGGAAGCTGAGTACATTGCTGCTTCAGAAGCAGCCAAAGAAGCATTCTGGATCAAAAAGTTCATAATTGAACTAGGAGTGATGCCTAGCATTGTTGATCTAATTCCTTTATATTGTGACAACAATGGAGCCATTGTGCAAGCAAAGGAACCAAGGTCTCATCAGCGATCCAAGCATGTTCTCAGACGCTACCATCTCATAAGGGAAATAGTAGCTAGAAATGATGTGAAAATAGAAAGGGTTCCCATAAATGACAATATGGCGGATCTCCTCACTAAAGCACTTTCCCAGATTAAGCATGATCACCATATAAATAGCATGGGTTTGAGACATATGAGTGATTGGCTCTAGTGCAAGTGGGAGATTGTTAGAGAGTATGCCCTAGAGCCCATGTAATAGGGATGTTTTTCATATGTATAAAATTTATATTCTTATTAAAAGGCATCATTCATTTATTAATGCTATGTTTAAATACATGAGTTTGTAAATCTTAAATTAATAAATGAAGTCCTAGCTATTATAAACACAGTACAAAGGCAATCATGAAGGTGTTCATGAGGTGAGATGTCTATTGCATGCAAATGTCTTAATATATAAATATCCCTAGTCATAGAATTAACAAGATAGGACATTATTAATTCGGACAGACTAGCACATGTTATGCTTCTTGAATGGTTCAAGTAGTGGTTCTCATAACTGTGATTATGGAAGATAATCAAAGCTAACATATGGATGCTTGTTAGAAGAACAAGTTCATTGGAGACCTGCAAAGAGAATCCTCACATGGATATTAAATCTATGTCAGTGAGGAATCTCTTCATAGCGGTTGTGCAAGTATCCTTAGACTTGAGATCACCAAAGTTATCTTAAGTAGATAGTGGTACACTTTGACTCCATAACTGATTACTTCCAACTGGGAGTGAACATAGTTAGGAGATTGGGTATATCATGACCTACTTGAAGATAGTTGAGTGATTGACAAAGGATTCACCATCCCAGATTTAACAAGGGAAGTTATCTCGCATGTTTCTATGATTGCCTTGTTCAGAGAATCTCTGGCCAGAGTAATATGCCAAGATGGATAGAGATCCATGAAGGGCATTTTGGGAACAATGGTTAAATTAATAGAACATACATAATTAGATTTATATGAGTTGACAGAAATCCATACTCAGAATCTAATTGAGATAAGAGTGGTGAAAGGAGTAATTGCACGGTAACTGTTTCTATGGAAGGGTACAGTCAAACCACATGACTTTCCTGACATTTGGGTAGTCATGATGCCTAGCTAGATGCCAATCATGACTTGTATAATGATGTATCAAAATATTAATAGAGATTGATAAAATGATTTAAAGGAGTTTAAATCATGTGAGTTTTGAATAGAACTCACAATTACATATTATACTGCCAACATGGACAGGAACCCAATAGGTCACACACATATAGAGAAAGGATAAAATGGTAAAATGACAAGGATAATAATATTTGATATTATTATAAAGGAAAACAAGTGAATATGATAATAATTAATTAAAGAGTTTAATTAATTATGATCAAGTAAAATTATCCGCGAAACTTTTGAGAAATGTTCTATAAATTGGACCTAAATGAAATAATGTATTTCATGATTAATTATTATTGTTTTATAAGTGTTATAAGACTACTATAAGTGTTATAGGACTGATATAATAATTAATAGGTCCATTAGAGGAATTATTAAGGGCCAGAGGAATGAAGAAAGTTGGCAGAAGCCATTCTGTAAGGGCCACACGCCTACTCCAATACAGAAGGCCTTAATGGCCAATTTCATCCATCAAATTAATTTATATATGTTACATAAGTGTTATGGAACTCACATATTTAATTTGGTTGGATTTGGAATCCATTTGGGTATTTAAATCCAATTAGATGCACAAAGGGCCTAGTTTGTGGATTTTGTGCATGGTCTTTTATGAAAAGATTTAATTTGGATTTAATTAAGCCCAAATGATTATAATTAATTAAAGGGCCCAATTAATAATTCTCCAGCAATTTTAAAGAGCTCAATCTCATTAAGGAGTTGGAATTTTAACCTAACTATAAAAGGCCAACTAATGAGGAATTAAGGTTAAGTGATTAAAACAAAAAGAAAGTCTTTTTCTCTATTCTCTCCCTCCTTTTTGTGCCAACTCCAATCTAGCTTCTTGGAATTTCGGCTAGCCCTAGTTAAACACCAATTTTTTTGTTCAATTTATCCCTCTCTAGTGTGGATTACTCATTGGAAGTGTTCGATTTTGGACACTGTGGTTTGCGACAACCCGTTACGAAGTAAAATTAACTGTTCAATAAAAATCAAAGGTGATTTTTCTTATTCTCATATAGTCATATTGTGTATTCATGGCAAGATCAGATCTAATGGTTAAAAAATTTTAAAATTCCGCTCATGTATGTGATGCATGTAACCGTTAAAATCCAACAAGTTCAAAAAGGATAAAATTGTAATTACATGAGAAAATAGAGACTAAAAAGTAAATTATGTATAAAAGAGATCATAAATGTGATTAAACAAGAAGCAAAGTGAAAAATATGATTAATAGACTTAAAAAGGATAAAAATATAATTATACGATTAATTAGAGGCCAAACCTTAATTTGACAAACATAAGGTGATTAACGAAGTTAAAATGCCCAAATGAGTGAAAAGGGCAAAATTATAAATAATCAAAATTTTAGGAACCAAAACGTAATTAATCACTTTATAAAATAACATAAGGACCAAAATATAAATTTTTCACTTATAAGGAAATAAAAGTCAAACAAAATGAAAAGAATCAAAATTAAAGTCAAATAGGGTCAAACATGATGAATAAAAAAATTAGGAGGCCTAATTGTAATTTTACAATGAGGTAGGAATTATGTAAGATTTAATATGAAAATAAATGAATATAAAAATGATTAAGATAAATAGTCAAAATTGAGGTCAAACCAAGCCAAGATTGGTGAAATAAAAAGTTTAGGGACTAAATTATAAATTTACACAGTATGAATTATATGGAAATTAGGAAGAAAAATGAACATTAAAGGGGTTAGTTAGTAAATTCATGATAACGAGAGAGTCAAATCGAAGTAAATTAGCAAAAAATAACATACAAGGGTAAAATGGTAATTTACCATAATATAAAGAAATATTGAAGATTAAAATGTAAATTGTGAAGTCAAATGCAAAAAGAACGAAGGGTAAAATGGTCAGTAAATAATAAAATATGCACATAAGAAGGGTAAAAAAGAAATTGAGAATAAATTTAATGAATGAAGAGTGAAATTGTAAATTTAGTGAAAAAGTTAAGATAATAGAGATAAAATTATAATTTTGACAAAGAAAGTAAGTTAAGGACTAAAACGAAAGGGAATGAAATTTTATGGTGAAAATTGTTAAAAAGAAGAAATGAAGGGTAAAACAGTACTTAAAGGAAAAAAAGACGACATAAATGTCAACTTATTTAAATAAGGAACTTAAATGTTAATTCACTGAAATACAGAACCTAGATCTCAAATTTTGGAAAACAAATAAGATTAAATGTTATTTTGATAGAGGTAAGGACCTAAATAAGAATGTTACAAAAGATGGAAAGTTTAAGAAACATTAAGAAATTGAACCAAATCAGCAGTATGCCCAATAAGGTCAAATTTATAAACTATAATGAAATCAAAATATAATTCAAATAAAGTGAAATAAATAAAATAATTAAATTAAGTGATAGATAAGGATTAGTAAGTAACTAAAAATAAAAACGCAAGGACATAAGTATAAATTAATGTTGAAATTGTAAGCAACAGTAGTCAAATGGCAAAAAATTGAAAATGTAAGAACATAAAGTAAACCAGGACTAAATAATAATTTTAAAATGATAGTAATAATAATATGAATAATAAAAATAAAAATAAATTTATTTAGATAAAATTTTGTATAATTGTATCCACCACTAGGCAACAGTGTTGCTTAGCCCGTTATTTGTTGACTGCGCAAGGATAGGTAATTGAGGACGCGATGAAGAAGAATATCAGAATGGCATGAACATGTGTCGCAATTATGGTCACAAAGATTAGATAACTTACTTATTAGATTATAGATAATTGGCTTGTAGTAATTAATGTTGTATGTTGGTTGCAATTGAATCGTGAATCAATGCTATATATATACATATTTAAGCATGTATGCATGGAATTTTGTGGTTGTGTTGCGATGTGGATTGATGATTGATTTAGAAGTACTAGGAATGTAAATGGAGTATTAGAGATGGAGGTTGCTTTTTGGGAGTATTATTTATCAATTTGCAGGTTTGGGTAGCATAGTTTATAAGCCGTTGTCCTTCCAAAACTTGTAGTGAATGAATGGTAACCATGTGATATCATTAGGAATAGTATACATCAAATGAAAATCATGAATAAACTGAGGGTGTTACAAACTGTATGTCGTTAAACGCACTTTCGTGCATTTCTCGACACACATACTAGATCTTTACTTTTTTATGTTATTTTATCTTGTTTTCCTTATTTTCTTTATTATTATTATTATTATTATTATTTTATTTTATCTATTTTCCTTTATCATCATTGTCGTCGTCGTCGTCGTCGTCGTTGTCATCATCATCATCATCATCATCATCATCATCATCATCATCATTATTATTATTATTATTATTATTATTATTATTATTATTATTATTATTATTATTATTATTATTATTGTCATCTCCAATAACCCTCCTATAAATATAATCGGGTGAGCACTACAAGTAAACTACTAATCGATATTCTTTAATTTTAATAAATGCTTTTCGACAGCTAATGAAAAATATCACAAAAACATTTATAGTAAAAATTTGAATATTTCATTAACAAAATTGGACCAATGTCCACGTTTTTTCCTAAGAAATTCATACGTGAAAATGTAGCTTTTAATAATATAAATAATTTTTATATATAATTAAATAACACGAGATATTTTTTAAATAAAACTTGGACTGGCAAGTCCCTATCTTGGAACCATCCTAATGAAATGCTTCTTCATAATCCACATACGAGGATCAAAGTCCTCACCAAAGAATGTCATAATAAATTGCCCAATTTATGGATGCCTTTATTGCTTTAATTCTATACCTTAATTTATCGCTTTCTTACGTGATTACGTATGCCTTTAATTTTTATATTTGCTCTACTCTTGCATGAAAGAAAAGGAATAGCACAATTAATCTAAATGATGTTATGTCATATCTATCAAAGGTAAAAATAAAAGTGAAATTTTGAACCATCTCTAGGTTTTTGGCCTAATGAGGTTGGAACACCCTTTTTCCTAATGTTCTATTGGGTGACTCCTTACTATCAACCTTCTGGTGCCCAACAAGATGCCTCCCGACTATCGATTGTTAGTGATGAGATAGGAACATCTTGGTGTGCTGTCTTATGCCTTTCGAGGCTTAAGAACTGGCAAGTTAAGTTGAGTCTCTTTCCCATTGTGAAGCAACCGTCAAGTTAGGTAAGGAACCTTAACTTGATTTGGATCCTAAAAGTGGGATTAAACCACTAAAGGTCAGAGGTTTCCTTCTCTAAGCTCGACGATCTCTTGGTTTTGGGAGTGAAATTTGAGTTTTGAAGGAAAAGTGCACATCATAGTAAATTAATAAAATTAAATGATGGACAAATAAAATATTTGATGTCAAATACATGAAAATATAATTAGGGATCATATGTTAGTTGTACAACCTATATGTCCTTTAAGGATAAATTAAGTAAATGTTAGTTTAAATTCAAATTAAAGATAAATTAATGTAATTAAAGGAAAATCTATAAGATATATTATGTTAAATGTATTAGATTGTGAGTAGAAAGGATAAGTTAGTCATGGAACCTATTATAGAAAAAAATAAAATTAAAGTTTAATAAAGAATTAAATTAAGGTTAGATTTATGCTTAATATGCACGAAAAATATGTTGAGATGCATTATATGAATTAAATGAATTTATACACAAATGTTCAAATAGTGATCAAAGAGTAACCTATGTTGTATCATATGATAATTTGATGATTAATTGTATATTTAACATAAAATATATAATATAAGGATGAGTGAACATAATTTGATTGATTAGAACTTAAAATAACATGAGGACATAATGTTGGGTGTGTGAACATAATGGTGTATTCATATGTAATTAAGAGTTATCAATACATATTAAATGTTTATCAACTTATGAATACCTAAAATGATCTTGGAAATGCATATGACATGAGAAAGAATGAGAAATCACATTGTATGTATGAGATCATGATGAGACCGAATGTTGTTCATAGGAAAATGACATGCTTTCATCAAATTTGAATGATATTCACTATGTTTACTATGAATTCACATGTGTTAACAATGAATGGATATGAATTGGGCATATAAAATTTATGGCATAATGGAATTAGTATTGAAAGTCATATGGAATCATAACATAAAGTGAACAAAATAATTGCTCTTAGTGTACAGTGGGTAATCCAGGATCATAGGATATAATGGCTAGCCATAGAAACCTATATACCGCGATAGCACTGTAATATTAGATTTTTCATTGAGATGATGGCTACGTCAAGTAGTCACCTCACACATACATCATACAGACACACCTTCTGGAGTTGTAGGATCATGTCAAGTGGTCCCTCCAGTCCATTTTCATCATTAAAGTCCTCATCTCGCATATTCGGTTCGAGAATTTTCACTGGTCACTACTAGTGATAAAATTTAAATATGCAAAAAAGGGACTATATGGTAAATTATGTATAAAAAATATTATAAATGTGATTACACAATAGACAAAGTGAAAAGGGTTATTAATAGTTTAAAAAGGGTAAAAATATAATTACACAAAAAATTAGGGGTAAAATCATAAAATTTCATTGAAAATATGGTTAAAGAAGTTAAAATAATCAAATAAGTAAGGAAGGGTAAAATCATAATTTAGAAAAAAAATTTAGGGACCAAATTATAATTTACCATTACATGAGTAAGCATAAGGATTAAAATGTAAATTTTTGACTTTAAATGGAACAAAAGTAAAGGAAACAAAAAGGACCAAAATTGGAGTTAAATAAAATAATATATGCAAAAGATAGTAATAGGGACTAAACTATAATTTGCCACCACGTGGAAAAAAGATATAAGGATTAAAATATAAATTTGGAGGCTAAAGTGGAATAAAGACAAAAAGGAAGTAAAAAGAGTCTAATTAGTGAAAAATAACCAAAAGTGTATTAAAAAGGGAAGTTTAGGGATCAAATTGTAATTTTCACCTTAGAAATGGGAATAAAGGAGAAAAAAAACATAAACATATGAAAATAGGGATTAGGTGGAAATTGGAAGAGTTAAAGGAGAAATTGTAAGGCAGAATATAATTTTAAGTAACTAAGGATAAAGAGAGAAAATGTAAGAAATGAAACTAATAAGCACCAAATGGTAAATTTTTCTCACATGAAAGAGTTATTAAAGATTAATACATATAAAGGATCCAATTTAACATTAAAACAAGAGAATTATATATTAAAATAAAATTTAAGGACTAAAATGTAATGGTTATTAAAAGATAAAAATAGTAATAAAAGAACTAAAATGGCAATTAGAAAATCAAATTATGATTAAAAATGTTAAAGAGGAAAATTTGCAAAGAATATAATTAATAAGGATTAAAAATACAATTTGCTATCATGGGGAGTCATTATGGAAAATTAAAAATATCAATTGGAAAGAAAAGATAAAACAAAAAGGTAAAGAAAAGTAATTATGTAAATAATTAAATATCACGGTCAAAATTATAAATACAGTGAGATGAATAATTGAAGTGTAAATAAAGTATAAACCAAGAAATAAAAAGGTAATTAAGAAAAATAGTGAACAATAATTAAAATATGTATCGCAGAGATTTGTATAAATTATATAGATAAAAAAAAAAGATAATTGATGTGAGGAAAGGGATATATTGTATAAATTCAGTAGAAATTTTACAAGTGACTAACAAGAGTTAGGAACCAAGGTTTATAATTTGGAAAAACCAGTATATGACCTAATTTAATCGAACAAGGAAACGTAAATAAATTTAAGGAAAAAATATAAGAAAACATATAAATTGAAAAGAGATTATAAAGCTTCGAGATGAATTTTAAATATATAAATTCATTATGTACAAACATTAAACCCAAGCTAAAGGTTTAAAATTTGTATTATAATTAAGCATAAATAATGAAACAAGAAAAGACGAATAGCAATGTAAAAGTAAAGCATCAGGTGAGAAATAAATAATTGATTGAAAATCTGATCAAGGATCCTTTTGCATAAGTACGGTGAAGAAAAGGATTGTGACATAAGGATTGAAATGAATATTAAAATATTGACTAAAGACTAGTCGAAAATATCGGTTAAGATCAAGCATAAGATGTTGAACTATATAGATGACCATCGAACTAAAAATGTAAGAATCAACCAAAATGAGGAATATCAAATTAAGGATAAGAAACTAAAAAGTCATAAAGAAATCGAGACAGGTGGAAACGATAATCATAAGTCCAACAAAATTTATGAAAATATAATTGTGTTACAAACAATATCTTGGAGACCAGCGCCTAAATTGTGGAAAAATGCAATTGGCCATAGACAAAAGTAAAGGTGAATAACGAACACAGTGTTATACTCTAGGTGAGAAAAGCAAGTAGTGAAATGAAAATTGAAATATGAGAAAAGACATAAGATTAAATGTAGATTAAGTATAGACTACGCCATTAAATAACTAAACATGTAATGGATATCAAAAACAATTAAAAGGATAAAAAAGGAATTTTCAAAAAGAGCACAGATGTGTAAAAAACAAATGGATAGCTCATGACAAGAAATAGAAATGAGATTGATAGAATAAGGGAAAATAAAGATAGGATTAAAAATTAAAAGAAAATAATACAAGCAAGTTAGAGTATTAAATGATATTTAAACGAAAAAATAGAGAAAGAAGAAATTATCCATATACTTGTACTGCGAAATTTATTAGTTGGGTATCCATTACTGAGAATTATGTTATTTGCAAGTTTTAAAGGATTATATGTAGGTCGGTACTCGAAGGGACAGGCACTGGATTGGGCAAAGTTATACAACAATGGTAATAAATTTTGGTATTTTGTACATGGTATATATGAGTAGGATCATGCTTTGTATGTATATTACATAGAAAGTATAGTTATATTACATAATGACATTTACGTTATATGGATGTTACACATAACATATGCTAGTCTACCTGTATTAATAGCCCTATCTTGTTAATACTATAGCTAGGGATGTTTTGATATTAATACATTTACATACAATAGGCATGTCACATCACAAACTCTTCCATGATTGCCTTTGCAATGTCTTTATGATACCAAGGACTTCATTTATTAATTTAAGATGTAAATCAAAATACTTTATAATAAATAAACAATGCCTTTTCATAAATAATAAATGAGTTCATATATATGAAATAATCCCTAATTTATATGGGCTCTAGGGCATATTCCCAAACTATCACTTTTGGTAATCCTTTTATTTGGTTCATAAACCCAACTTGACCTTGATTAATCTACAATGGCTCTCAACATAGATGGGTTAGCATGGTGCATGTCTAGAAAAATGATACACATATGCATATATGCATGCTATACATCACAAACATTGACATACAATCTCATTTCAACCTTGTTACTCCCACACATGGTATAATCTATTATGTCCTAGATGGGATTGTCTTTAGATCAATAGGGAACCATACATACTTGTATAATACATGATGGAAATCGGGCATTATAACTCTCATAATTTAAGCACATTTATAAGGCTGGCCCATATTTTTTTAGGTAGATTCAATTATGCTAGGATATAAATTCAAGTCCATCACAATTATAAAAAAGCCTAGTGGACTTGGAATTAGCATCCTAACATGTTTGGGCTTACTAAATAGACAAAAGCCCATATCACATGTTGTAATACCCACTCTACAAGGGCTAATCTATACTATACATGATATAATAAAGAGATAATTATGCCATATACCTCTTTTAAAAGTCAAATTTCAAAAATATCACCATTCTTATAGTCAAACTTAATAATTAACAATAATCATACATAAAGATTAGATTAATTACATAGAAACCCCAAAACTATGAATATGTCAATATTACATGAATTAAATAAGGAAGATATTGAATTAATACAACAATTAAAAAATATTGATACTATAAATATGCATAATAAAAAATTATTACAAGATATAAGAATTGGGTTAAGTCCTAAAGCCGAAAAAGTAAAATATTTAATAAATAAAATCGAAAGTATTGAAGATTTAGATTTAATTAAATATAGATTATTAAGTGAATTAAATACAGAAAAACAAATTTTTGAAAAGTTAACTCAAATGGAAAATTATTTAAGATACATAGCCAAAAAAGTAGGATATAATGAATAAAATATATGGAAGAAATACGAGATATAGATGGATATACATATGATGAACAATTTTATCAAATAAATAATAATTTAAAACTATTAAATCAAAACATAAGAAAAATGAGTAATAAACAATATAGTTTTACAAGTACATTATATGGAGATGAAAAATACGGAGAAGGAAGTTTAACTCTACCATCAATTATATTTAAAAAACCAAAGCAAGAAAGTTCTGAAGATAAAATAGACAAGATATTTAATATGTTAACAGAAATAAAAGAAGAAGTTACAGATTTAAAAACTAGGGTAGAAAAAATAGAAAAAGGAAAAGAAAAAGAACATACCCAAGGAGGTATAACAATAAGAACAAATATGTTGACATTAGAGGAAGGATTAAAATTATATGAAGAAAATAAAATTTCGGAAGACGAAATATTAGATTTAACTAATAATTTTGAAACTTTAAAAATGAACACTAATCCAACATCTACTCAAACAAAAATAAAAACAGGAGAATATTCCGGAACGATTAATGAAAATGAAGAAAACATAATAACAGATAATATGGATATTAGAGAATATGAAAGAAGTAGACGAAAAAATCCTAGACATAGACCTATATATAATAGTTCAAAATTTTCAGTAAAAACATCAGAAACTGAACCAGTTTATCCAAATGGAGTCTTATTAGATATAGATTGTAAAGAAGATATACAGAAAGAAATTGAAAAATGGATAAAAATGAATAATTTAGCAATCCTATTATATGGATATGATTTACAAAGAGCTAGTAATTTCTTAATCAGTATGCTCACTGGTAATATAGAAAAATGGTGGAATGCTATAAGATTAGAAGATAGACAAACGATAAAATATGGATATAATAATGAAAATTTTACTTTAACAGATACAATAAAAGATCTTTTACAAAGATTTGAATTAGCAATAAAAGGAGAATTTTTAGGAGCATATTGGATAGATCCTACAGAATCATTAAAGAAATTTGGACAAGAAAATTTATGGAAAATACAAAATTTAACAATATGCAATATGTGTTATTTAAAACAATATACACGTGAGTTTAACAACTATTATTATAACATTGCAAAAACAGATATATTACCAGTAGCAGAAATTAAGTTATTAAAACAATCTTATATAACAAAATTACCAAAACCATGGGGATTTAAGTTATTTAATGAAATACAAAACAAGAATGAAATATTAGAAGGAACTTTAGGAACCTATCAAAATTATGTATTTAATAGAATAAATGAAATGTGTAATCAAGCATATGAAAATAAAAAAGTAAGAAAAGCAATTAATGGAGGATTATGTTGCCCAATTTTAGCTGAACCTACACATTGGGGATGCTATACAAAACAAAAAAGATATAAAAAATATAATAAGTATAACTTATTAAAAAGAAAAAATTATAAGCCAAAATATAAAAGTTTTTATAAAAAGAAAAACTTTAAACCTTTTAAAAAAGAAAAGTTTAAAAAGGGAAGATATTTTAGAAAAAATCGTAGATATAGTAAGAAAAATCCTAAAACATGCACATGTTGGATATGTAAAGAAAAATGACATTATGCAAATGAATGCCCTAAAAGAAAAAATAAAGAAAATCATAAAGCTTATAGAATATATGAAGATTTGATAGAACAAAATTATGATCCCATAGAAAATAGTGAAATATCAGAAAATGAAAGTATATATGAAATAAATTCTCAATATAATACAGATAGTAATATTTCAGATAATTATTCTGATAATTATTCTGATGATAATAAAGAAACAGAATCAAATTCTGAAATTGAGTCTGATAAAGAATAAATAATAAAAATGACATCAAATATTGAAGACCAAGAGATTATAGATAATAACAATATTTTTAGTTATAGTAAAACATTTGATGAAGAAAATTTTGGTCAACTAAATAATCATAGATTAAATCTTAAAGAAGAAGATATATTTAAAAGAAGATGGTTTAATAGAATAATAAAAGCAACTTATATTGAAAAACATTATGAATCTGCAATAGATATATATCAAGCTAAAGGAAATACAGTAATACCATTAATAAATAAAGATGAAATAAATAAAGCTTTAGCTAAATTACCAGATAAAAATAGATATAAAAATCTATACTTAGGAGCAATACAAATAATAATTAAAGCATATTTTAGACAAGGAATAGATAGTCCTATTCAATTATTTTGTATGGATGATAGAATATTAAATGACCCAATAGACGCTTTATTAGGAGCTGTATCAGGAAATTTAGTATATAAAAAATTAAAATTTACAATAATACCGGATTTTTCAGTAAGCCTACAAGATAAAAATATAGATCAAGCACTTAATCTATATCATAAATTACATCGAATAGAAATGTCAAGTGGATCAAAAGTCTTTTCTGTAACTTACAGAACAATATACGCATTCACTACAAGTCATCATAAAAAACTACAAAAGACTAATATACGATTACAAGTTGATATTGATGATACATTTTCAGATTTAATAGAATATATACCACCAAGACAATTAACTCCATCTAGTATGACAATATTAGATGAGCTAATAATGGATTTAAGACAAAAAAAAATAAAAATATAGGAATTATACCAAGAATACAACATATAGGATAAAAACTTTTAATATCTTCAGGAGAAAGTTCAAAAGGAAATTTATCAAATAAAAATGATGTATTAATTCTAGACGAACAAGGAAATATACATAATCAATCCAGAAGAAGTATTGATTTAAGATCATTAGAAAAAGCAGAACAATATTATATAGAAACAGAATTAGATATTGGAGGAGAGTGGAAATCTTTAAAAACATTAATCGATACTGGAGCAGCAAAGAGTCATATTCATGAAAGCTTAGTCTTTTCATTTCAAAAATATAATCTAGAAGAAAATTATGAATTTTTAGATTATTCAGGACAGCAACATACTATTACTAAAAAATAAATTTGGCCATAACAGATATTCAAGGAAAAATAGTAATCATTCCAATACAAATACACATGGATACAATCTCTTCTACACAAATTCCAATTTTATTAGGATTAGACTTTTTAGAACAAATATCACCATATAACCTTACAAAAGAATATCTCATGTTTCAATATGATGGAAATAAATACAAAGTTTCAAGGAATAGAAACTAGTCCATACAGTATTTATATTAATATAGAAATTATATACAAAGATTATCATACTGTTTCATATCATGCCTTCATAGATACAGGATCTGCAATAACTTTAGCTTAACCTTATATATTCCCAGAAAATTTATGGCAAAAAACTAAAGATTATAAATTAGGAATTGATATTACAGGTAACACAACCAAATATGATCTTGTTACAGAAAGAGTTATAATTCAAGTTCAATCCAATATACTTCAAATACCTAAAGTTTTTCAATCTCTAAATCATGGATGTGATATTTTATTAGGAAATGATTGGTTAACGAATTATTATCCTTTAAGTATTGGTTCTCAATATATTCGTCTAACAACTCCTTGTAAACACAAAATTATATACCCTCGCCTTCAGCAAGCCTTTAAATGGAAATCTTCCCCTTTAATCCCTCGCACAGCGAACCGTGGTGAGATTATAGAAAAAGAACCCATTAGAAAAACTGAACTCAAAAATAAAGACACTCAACTTGACACTCAACTTGTTGAAACCTTTTCCACTCCACAAGAAATAATCTTTCTATTAGAAAAATGTATAGGAACAAATCCTATAGAAAAATGGGAGAAAAATGGTATTTATGCTTTAATAAATTTAAAACATGATATACCAATAAGAGGTAAAAGAATGTTTTATAATAAAAACGATGAAGACGAATTTGATATACAAATAAAAGAATTAATAAATAAAAAACTTATTAGACCAAGTATAACTCCTTATAGTAGTCCAGCCTTTATGGTTAGAAATCATGCGGAAATAAAAAGAAATAAACCAAGAATGGTAATAAATTACAAAAAACTTAATAAAGCAACAGAATTTGATGGATATTTAATACCTAATAAAGAAATTCTTATAAATAGTATAAAAGGAAAGACATGGTATTCTAAATTTGATTGTAAATCAGGATTTTGGCAAATAAAAATGCATCCAAGAAGTATTAAATATACAGCTTTTAGTACACCAAGAGGACATTACGAATGGTTAGTTATGCCATTTGGACTCTGTAATGCCCCTCAATTATTTCAAAGAAAAATGGATGATATGTTTAAAGATTTAAGACATTTTTGTTTAGTATATATTGATGACATAATTATTTTTAGTAAACGTTTAGAAGAACACTATAAACATGTAAAACAATTTTTGTTAAGATGTTTTAAAAATGGACTTATGTTATCAAAAGAAAAATCAGATATAGCTAAAAGGAAAATAGATTTTTTAGGATTTTCTATAACAAAAGGAGAAATTAAATTACAACCACATATAGCAGAATCTTTAATTAAGTTCCCAGATCAACTAGAAAGTAGAAAAATGGTTCAACAATTTTTAGGACACGTAACATATGCTAGTGACTTTATTAAAGAATGCGCTAAAAAGAGAAAAGTATTACAAGACAAATTAAAAGGTGATAAACCATGGATTTGGACAGATATTGACACAAAAGCAGTAAAAGAAATAAAGGAATATTGCAAGCAATTACCAAAGTTACCCTTACCAGAAGAAAATGAAGAATTATTATTAGAAACAGATGCTTCAGATGATTATTGGGGAGCAATATTAAAAAATAAAGATGGTAAGAAAATATATGGATATGCATCAGAAACATTTAAGAATACAGAAAAGAATTATCATAGTAATGAAAAAGAATTATTAGCTGTAAAATATGCTATAGAAAAATTTGAATTAGTTTTAATATCAAAAAGATTTATAGTTAAAACAGACAATACTCAAGTAAAGTCTTTTATTACAAAAAATTATAATGGAAAATTAGCCCAAAGAAGGAAAATGGGATGGAAAGAATATTTTACTAACTTTAATTTTGATATTGAGTATATTCCAGGAAAGGACAACGTATTGGCAGATTTATTAAGCAGACCACTACTCAAAGAAAAAGATTAACTCTTTCTTTGCAGGGATAAAGAAAAATGGAAAGAAATTCAGAAAGAGTTGTAAAACTCACTGCAGAGAAAAAGGAAGTAATGGAATCTATGAAAAAAGCTATATCTCGTCTTCTAGAAATAGATAATGAGATTAGCCAAATTTCAATGACTTATGCACAGGCGCTTTTGCGTCAAAAGGAAGCAAAGGAAGAAAGCACTAGTTCTCAAAAAATGACCGTTCTTGGCACTATAGCTAAGAAAGAACTAGAGCAAGAAATTTCTAGAAATATGATGATTAGACGTTCTGTTCAATATTTGGACAGTTCTGAATCATCTCCTGAAGTAAATTCGAGAAATTTGGGAGCATCTTCAATTGGGAATATTAATTCTCGATTGATAACTCCTAGAGATATTTCATTATCATCTCAGAAATGGAATGATGATGAGAGATCTCACTTAAATAATACAGAAATTCGGAAGCAATGGGAAGCAGACTGTTTTAAAGCTCTGCAATATTTAGCTAAAGTTACTAATGCAGTCGAAATTAGCACTATTCCGATCAACAACACCTATAAAAAAGCAATCATCAGAAAAGGAACAGATCCAAGAACAGTTCAAAAACTTTATCATTTTGGACTGGTTCATACCATCTATCCAGGAGAAAACCTAGAAGAAGTACAGCAACTCCCAGCAACAGTTAAATCTCAAATTGAGATATTTAATGGGATTACAAAATTCAATAAAATCTATGTTCGTATTTTTAGCATTATTCCTGAATGGGATGATGTTAAGAATGTTGAAATTCCTACAGAAACCTTCATCAGAATGGGCACTACTAAACACGAACTTATTCCAGATGAACAAAAGACTTTCAATTTACATCCATTAATCCTTAAAAATATTCCAGAAATGAGGATGAAGACCATTGAAGCAAATGTTCGTGGACTTAAAGAAATTTTATCAGATAATAAAAAATACTATACTGTTTTTCAAGATAACATTCTGACTACCAATCCAGCTACAGAATGGCATCAGAAATATCTTCTTGAAGGATATCTCGACACAATAATAGAAGAAAGTCTACCAATGGCAGAAACGACCAAAGAACTTTTCAAAAAGCAGATAAAAAAGGAATCTCCAGTCGAAAGCAAAAACTCTCGACAAGAGTTAGTGGAGCTGGACCCCCTCTGAAGAAAATCAAGAAATAATTGAAGAAAGAAGACAAAAATGTAATCGTAAGCACTTACGTAGTAAAGCAATAATAGATTTGCAATAATGTAGTTCAATAATGTAATAGAGGCCGGGTGCAACCTCTATAAAAACCCATTCATTTAGCAGTTAAAGGCACGGCTGAAAAAACACGACTGAAAACTCTAAGTTTTAGTTCTTTAGCCTGCTTATCATTTGTAAACTTTTTATTCAGAAATGAAATTCTAATTTCAGAAATCTTTCTTTCTGAGTAACCATAGTACTTAGCAATTTGCAATCCATTAAGAAATATAGAAAATTATTTTCGATATACTGAGAGAGTCAGATTACTCTTATACCATAAATCCTCATCAGAAAATTCACAAGTCGATAACTTTGCTGTTAGCTGAATACTGTTCAGTAGTCTCTCCTGATGTTACCAAGCCCGTTTAAGGATAAAAAGGGCAGAAGGGTATAACTTGGAGACGATCAACTTAACCCAGAACGTCAACCGTCTAAGGGTGAGCTGTTATCAGAAATCATTGATAACAGGAGTCTAGCAGCATTGAAGGAAGCATAGTGGACCACTGAAGGAGATTTAAAGGTATAACGAAGCCCTGATCTCTGTTAGTTATGGTTATAATTTTCAATTCTATTTCTTAATTGGATATTGCATGCTAAGAAAATGGTGAAAAGAAAGAATATTTTTAAACATGAAATTGTTTATAACGTTTTGTTATTATGTATAGATTAAAACAACAAATTAAAAGTTTTCAAACAACTATAAATGATATACATAGATATAATCATCTAATAAAAGAACAATTAAAACAAGAAGAAAAGTTATATAGCTTAATAACTAGTTTTGATTTAATTCCTACATATAATATAGAAGAAAGAATAGAAAATTTAAAATATTTACTTAAAGTAAATGCATCAAGAATTCAAATGATAAAGGATAAAGTAAATAAAATTCCTTTAGGATGAATATTTTAGAATATTTGAATTCAAAAGATTTAAGTGAAGAAAGAGAAATAAATATTTTTCTTAATGATCTGAATATGATAAAAACTAATATAAATTGTACTTTTCAACAAAAATTAGATATAATAGGCACTACAAATTTAGAAAATAGTTTAAAAACTCAACTTATTGATAATATATTCAAAGATAATTTTGTAAAAAATACTATTATAACAGAAATAATAGAAACTTGTCAAGAAATAATGTTAGATACAAATATTACTAATTTCACTAATTTCAGAAGAAGAAGAAGAAGAAGAAATTAATTCTATAAGGTATATCGGCTGCAAAATAGACCTGCGGGCTACTGGTTTCCAAAGGATAATTCTATTATCATGGTCTTCTGCCACGTACCTTTTAGAAATAAAAAGTAAAAACATAAGATATTATTTATTTTGGAATTTTATTTTACTTAAAACGATCCGTTAACAAATTCCGACCTTTATTGGTATCAGAGCGTATAGTATAAGTAAAATAAAATAAAATGTCATATATAGTAAGTTTTGTTATTAAAGAAAATATTGATAAATTATTAAAATCAATATATGAAATAACAGGTAAATTAAAATATTATAAAGAAAAAATTAGGAAAGCAAGAAATGAATGCACATACATGGAAATAAATAATATATATGACATAAAAGAAGAATATGGATTACCTAGATTACAAGAAATAAAAAATGAATTAATTTCAATAAAAAATGAATTAATCATTGATATAGAAAAAATGCAAACTGAAATAAATTTAGCTAGTCAAAATATAGAAGCTATATAAATGAATATTGAAAATAGTATTATAAAACAAGAACAATATATAACAGAATTAATTAAAAGAATAAATTATTTAAAGAAAATAAATGCAAACCCAAACATAATAAAATTATTATTAGATGATCTACAATTTTCTAAACAAACTTTAAAATAAGATGGCTAGTATAATAGAAAAATTTGGCGAATATTTAAGTCTATTAAATTTAAATTCAGAAGAAAATATTAACGACATAATAATTGAAATGGATGAACAACTTGAAGCTTTATATAACAACGAAAATGAATATCAATCTCAAGAAGAAATGACAGAAAATTTTAGACGAGTATCTTTACAAGAAATGCATAGAAAAGAAAAATTAATTGCAAAAATTAGAATTGCATTAATAAATATTAGAAATGATCTTAGAAGACAACAAAGTTAAAAGTATAGGTAGTAAAAAGAAATTTTGCAATAGACAAAGTCTTTTGTCTTTAGTAAAAGTGGTATATTTAAAAATGAAAGTTGAAAGATGGGTAGAAATGAAAAGATCCCTATAATAAACTATTTTCATGGTTATACATATATGTCTTAGATCATGGTCCATACAAGTGCGTAACATGCTACATTACAATAAAACTACATTATTTACAATATAAGTATTATCATGTTACAAAATTCAATAGTTACAAGATAATTTCTTTATAATGTTTTTCAACCAAAATACTATGTACACTTATATAAAATAGGAACAAGATTCATACTTCAAAATCTTCTATTCCTTGTGTTGGCCTTCCTTCTACAAAACTTGTCCCTATGTCTGACTCCTATCTTAAGTACCTATATAGATAAAAACCCATTTTAAGCTATAAGGCTTAGTGGGATAAAAAATAATTATGAGCAACCACTCATAGTGGTCATTCCCACGCACATTCACAAATATGCATACAAAATAATTTGACAAGAAAATAAAACTATAATAGCAGTTAATTTAGTAATATCATGTACATTGCATAATATAAGTTCATAAATGCATACACATATGAAAGCAACTACGTATCATGTTTATCGATATAAAGGATCAATCTTTTAACATTTCACACCCCAATTCACATGTTATTGTAATTGTTTGCCTATAGTATGTGGGTGTGGATAATAGATTGTTGTGAAAACCTGAAGGCATCATACTTATGGACCCAAAGGGTTCAAGAATGTGGTCCCATCTAAGACTAAATTGCGGATCCAAATAGGATCAAGACTGTAGGCATGCCTATCTATCCATAACCAAACTCTATATGCAAGCATTAACTCAACTTGCATATCACATTCATTGCCATGTTCTTGTAATTATAATAGCACACATATGTTATGGAAAACATTCACGTGTAATTATTATAATGTAACATTAAACATGAGAATGTACATGTTTATACATATGTGCCTTTCTTTAATGATATTCTTAAAGCTTCATTACATTGATATGAATTTATGAAAATGGTTTTAAGGCTTAACCATTACACAATATTCTTTTTTCCATGCCCATTCTTTACTTTTAGGTCAAAGTATATCATATGATTTTATGCACACTATGTCATATTATAACCTAAAAATTATGTGTATAATGTTTAGGAAGTGTCCATCTAGGTTTGAGTAGAGTTTGGTATTCATTCGAGGTCTCAAGTTGTTAATATGTTATAACAGGGGAGGTATCCAACTAAATTGAAGTCAATTCAGTCAGGGTGGGTGTAGTTATGTATATAGACTCATCATTCAACACGAATGGATTGAGTACAATCCAGTCAAGTAGATTGAAGTCCAAAGGACTCGACTAGATCAAACATCAATACAATCAGGTAGGTTGCATTTTGTATGTACAGAATGTATGTTACACGACTGGACTGAAAATCAATTCAATCGGGTAAGTTGCACTCCATCAATCCAAAATGCAGGTTACCCGACTGAATTGGAAATCAATCCAATCAAGTAGATTGAAAACTCTCTGTTTTTAGAAGAATAGCTCCCCAGGTCAAATTTGCATAGGTATTTAGACAGTATAAACAAAGTTTTTAGGTGAAGTGCCCTTCTAACAAAATGTAGTTCCATAATTCTAGTTTCCAAAATATTAAAAGCTAGATCATTGGGATACATCTAACCAAAATTATCCGTATAAATGGCCCAACCTGCTCTAATAACTAAGTTAAACACCACCTTTATACTTTGAACTGAATTTTAACGGTTGTAGAAAATGAATCAGATTGGGATTTTTCATAACATATTTAGATTTGTCTTTATTTTTTACTCTAATAGAATCATTCCATTTGGAGTCCTATAACTCAAGTTATATTCAAAACTACATTAACATGTCCAATGCATTCTATGATAGCAATTTTCGATTCTTTAATACTCTTACTATACTTTAACTTGTATACACGTTTAAACCTTTTTTACATACTCCGATGCCATTTACAAGGTTAACACAGCATTTCTACTAAATATTTACACAATATACACTGGTATAAGAAATTGGATATTCCTATACCTTAATGGATCCAATAGACTTCTTCAATCTTTCTCCACTTCCTTTTGTTGCTAGTTCCACCTTTTACGCGCCATATAATTCACTTGTAAACATTCATTTCTTACCTTCATTTGAACCTTCAAAAGTGAAAAATAAACAGGTTAAAGGAAGGAGGGAGAAATTACCTTTGTAATAAACCTCCTCTCAAATGGGAGTAGCTAGAGTATGAAGAAAAGATGAGGGGAAATAATAGGATTCTCTTTGGAGAATTTGCTGAAAATGGCCCTAAAGTGGCTGGCTCAACCCCTCTCTCTTTTCTTGATTTTCCATGCAAATTCTTGAGCAACGTTGTTTCCTTTTAATGTTTCAAGTAAATCCGTAATTTAAGTCTTTAAATATGCATGTGTATGCTTATGGATCAAATTACCAAATTATCCCTTTCTTTTAAATTAATATGCTTTGTGTCCTATATTAGGGCCTCACACATACAATGCAAGTATTATTATAAATATACATCCTAATAGAAATGTCTATGCACATTACATGGGCTGTGGCAAAGTTTGTACAAATCAATGGCTATCCAAGCATGAATCCGCCAAAATGAGTTTGTCTCATCATAAGAATAGTTACAGTTGGTTCAATCTTCTTGACTGATCAACAGCTAATTTCCTAATGGTCATCGCATTTATTTCATCAACTGGGAAATTGTATATTCATTTATTTATTCGTTAACTTATGATTGGAAATTGATGATAAATCAATCTCCTATTGGTTCTGGTTAGGAATGGAGGTGTTGCCACTAATAAGGTCAAGAGCAAGCCGTTTTTAAACTCTCAATCCCATAATGGCTTGATGCCTAAATGTCAGAATCCATTAATTAATTAATAAAAAATTTTATAATAATTTGCATTAAATTCATGAGTCGATCCGAATTCGTTCAATTCATTTGGATATTAATTCATTTATGATCCAATTTAAATTCATCCAATCCGTTCATTTGCCACCTCAAATAAAATGTCCACATGAATTTAAATTTTAATAAAAGCTACCCATCAATGTGCTAAAAATCCGCATTAGCTTTTTTTCTTTCTTTTTTTTTGGTTACAATATGTCTAATTACAATCATATATAAGTATCATCTGATTTTGAATTTGAAATTATCCATATTTCTAATTAAATATTAACTGATATATATATATATATTACCATAGATGGTTCAAAATTCTACTCTTATTTATGCCCAAAATAATTAATTTTAAACAATTTAATAAATTTGAATTATCAGCATTATCTCTCTTCTCACGCGAATATACACATGCATATATCACAACATACATGTTGAAAGCTATAAATAAAGCGAGTAAAGAAAGCATGTAAAACAGTTTTCTAAGTACATGAAAGTTATACCATTCATATGACGTATGTAAGCTTTTGGAAAGCAGTAGAGTGTTTATACTAAGACGCGTTGATACATCCATCGAAATGGGCTCATTCATTTAATTTGAAAACTTTGGTCCTTGCATGCAATTAAAAGGATTGGGACATTTGTTCTTTGAAAATGCATTTAGGGTGACTTTTTAAGAGAAATCTAGCCCTAATTTGATGAAAATATTCATTTTAAAAATAAAGCTTTAAGGTCACTTTCCTTATTTGAAATCATTAAACAATTTGTATACAAACTAAACGCCCTACGCGTACATAACATATACAAAATGGGTTAATTTATTATTTTGTAATTTTTATTTACACATACAATAAGTTAGGATATTGGTTATTTTAAAAAAAAATATATTTTACAAGTGAGTTTTAATTTAAAAAAAAAATCATAACGTTTTAATTAGCAAACACCAATTAATTTGCTAGAAATATGTTTGATTGTTTTTTATAAGCATGTAAAATAATTATATAAATTATTACAACATACCTGGGAATACAAGGAATTATAGTGATAAGTGAATAAATGATTATATGAAAAATAATTAACAATCTAGACAATCTTAAAGACTTAAATTGAAAATAAGCATAAAAGGAAATAAAATTAATTAATTAATAACACAAATAATTAAAGAAAAGGAAAGAGATCAAATAAATAAAGAAATATAAGATTTAAATAAACAAGCTTTTAAAATAAAAAAAAAGTTTTAAATTAGAAAGAAATTTTATTTAAAAATTAAAATAAGATATTTTATTCATAAAAATATATGATTTTATTTTTATGAAAAGATATAGATCTGACAATCAAATTGGGCGGGTTTTTGTCAGTTCTTTTCGGGTTTTGATCTTTTGGGTCATCATTTTTGGATCATTTACGAGTTGGGTCAAGTGTTGGGTTACAATTAGAACAATAAAATAGAACCACAAATTGAACCAATATGTATCGTATCAGATAGAATCAAAAACCAAACCAAACTAAAAATATTAATAAAATTATGTCATTTTGATGTTGTAGCTATGAGGTCAATGGCAACAAATATGAAATGGGACAGAGGACAGCGAGATGAGGGAGATGAGCAGTATAAAAGATGAAAACGTTGAGAGGAAAAATATTTGAAAATAGTCAAAATAATGTCTTATTGAATTTTCAATTTGAATTTTTCTTTTCCTTTTATCTTTTATTTGTTGCTTAAAATTTAAACAATTATACATTTATCTTTTCTTTCATTAAATTAATTTTATACAAAAATTGGGATAGAAATATTAATAAAACGGTATATATATATATTATTTTGAAAGTATATATAAATATATAATATCTGGATCCGTTTACGTTTTTTTTTTTTTGTCATGAATAATGGATATTCATGCCTATCCAACTCGTTTAAATTCATTTATTTAGAAATAATCTAAAATTGTAAGTGTGAGTGACGATTTAAACCCTTGAAAATTTAGAAGCATGGAGTTGAAAATTATTGAACTTCAACTATGCACTAATTTTTTCTTTTTTTCTTTTTTTTTCTATTTAAAAGTTTTACTTTAATTTTGTTTGACATTTATGTACAATTTTTAATTTATAAATGCTTTATGTAAATTTTTATCTTGATATTACTTTGAAGTTTATTAAATTAAATTTTTTTAATTTCTCAGTTATTTTATAATTTTCAATTTGATTAAAATTTACATTTTTTAATATAAATCTATGTATAAGTTAAATGGATAACTATGCAGATATGGGTACCCATAGGTATTGATAAACATGCTTGGGATGGATATAGATAATAAATGGATAAATTTAAAAAGATTTGGGATGAATATAGGTATATTAAAATTAAACAGCTTTAATAATGAATCACCAAATTTCAAGAGTACCCGCCTCCGCTGGCCGCTGCCGTCCCTATATGCCATATAAATACAACTGGAATTCTTATTCAATTTAGATGTAATTTTTACTACAAATTAAATATCATGATCAATTAGTCAAATATTAATAAAAAAAATATTTTACATTTTCATATTCCTTTTGATCCTTTAAATTTTTCATCTTTATTGATATACAAGTACAAGCATACAACTAAAATCAAAATAACCTTTTATGATGTTATTATTAGACTAAAATTAATAACCTTTTATACATAATATGGATTAAATTGAAAATTAATGACCATATAAAAAACTTATCCTTATCTATATATTTTTAAGGACCATAAAATTGACTGGTCCATAAAATGTGGTCTTAAAAAAAAAAAAAAAAACCTCAATTTGATTAGTCCAACTCAAGGTTGAAAACTCAAGGAATTCTATCGTATTCCTAATAAGCTAGAGTGGATTTCATGATAGGTACCACAAGGTAATTTTTTATATATTAAAAGTTGCCACCTGAAGTAATTGGAAAAAACCTTTTGAGCCGATTGCCATAGATGGTTCAAAATTCTACTATTATTTATGCCCAAAATAATTAATTTTAAACAATTTAATAAATTTGAATTATCAGCATTATCTCTCTTCTCGCCCGAATATACACATGCATATATCACAACATACATGTTGAAAGTTATAAATAAAGCGAGTAAAGAAAGCATGTAAAACAGTTTTCTAAGTACATGAAAGTTATACCATTCATATGACGTATGTAAGCTTTTGGAAAGCAGTAGAGTGTTTATACTAAGACGCGTTGATACATCCATCGAAATGGGCTCATTCATTTAATTTGAAAACTTTGGTCCTTGCATGCAATTAAAAGGATTGGGACATTTGTTCTTTGAAAATGCATTTAGGGTGACTTTTTAAGAGAAATCTAGCCCTAATTTGATGAAAATATTCATTTTAAAAATAAAGCTTTAAGGTCACTTTCCTTATTTGAAATCATTAAACAATTTGTATACAAACTAAACGCCCTACGCGTACATAACATATACAAAATGGGTTAATTTATTATTTTGTAATTTTTATTTACACATACAATAAGTTAAGATATTGGTTATTTTTTTAAAAAAATATTTTACAATTGAGTTTTAATTTAAAAAAAATCATAACGTTTTAATTAGCAAACACCAATTAATTTGCTAGAAATATGTTTGATTGTTTTTTATAAGCATGTAAAATAATTATATAAATTATTACAACATACGTGGGAATACAAAGAATTAGGGGTGTACATGGATCTGGATATTTCTGTACCGAACCGAAGAAAAAAAATCCAGAACCGAATTGTACCGTTGACTTTTTTACTAGAACCGAACCGAATTGTACCGTTGACTTTATTTGAAATGAATCTGGATATTTAACCGAAAACCTGATCGAGAACCGTATTGAACTGTACTGAATTATCTTGTACCGAATTATACCGCTGACTTTATTTGAAACGGATCTGGATATTTAACCGAAAACCGGATCGAGAATCGTATTGAACTGTACTGAATTATCTTGTACCGAATTGTACCGAAAGAACCAATATTTATTAATTATTATATATAATACTGATAATTTATATATAAATATTACTTATAATTTTTATTATATATGTACTGCATAAATTTAAGTTAATAATTATTTAAGTTATATATTTTAATACACAAAATTAATATAATAATTAGTTAATAAATTAAACTAAATATTTTAATTATTAAGAATAGAAATTTAATTATTATAAATAATCATTCTATATATGTGAATATTAATATGAATATATAACTAAAATAATTTGTATTTAATTTAATCCATCTTTAATATCACTTAACTATTATTTTATTTTCTTTATAAATTTTTATATAAATATTTAAGTTAATCAATTTATCATGTAAGTATTTTATCAATTAATTTCATTTACTGTGAGTATCAATTAACTAATTAATACTCATATATTTTTAGGACAATACCTTTATGAATATCTAAATTAATAATGTAATTAAATATATTTATTATATATAATGAAATATTACCAATTATTATATTATATAAGTGTATAATTATTTTACCAATTAATTTCATTTATTTTTAGTATCATTCAACTAATATGTATATATTTTCGTACAATACATATATTAATAATAAAGTTGTAAATCAATAATGTGATTATATATAGTTATTGTATATAAAATTTTTATCAATTAATATAATTATTTGAGTATGTAATTATCTTATCAATTAACTTTATTTATCTTTATATCATGAATGATTAAATGTACTTATATGAGTACATATACTTTCAGTATCATTTAACTAACATTCATTAATTTTTTAACAATACCTATATGAGTAATTGAGTATTTAAATTAACAATACAATTATATACAATTATTATATTAATGAAATTTTATCAATTCGTGTAATTATATATATATATATATATATATATATATATATATATATATATATATATATATATATATATATATATATATATATATATATATATATATATATATATATATAATCACCTTAACAATTAATTTTATTTTCTTTCAATATCATTCAACTAGTATTTATCTATTTTTGCACAATATATTTATGCATAATGAAGTATGCAAATTAACAATATAATTATATATGTATATAATCACATTACCAATTAACGTAATTATATGAGTATACAATCATATTAGCAATTAATTTTATTTTCTTTTAGCATCAATCAAATAAATTTCATCTATTTTAGCACAATACTTATATAAATAATTAAGTATTTAAATTAATAATGTAATTGTATAAAATTATTATATTAATAAAATTTTATCAATTAATTTTCGCACAGTATCTATATTAGTAATGGAGTTATAAATCAATTATATTATCAATTAACTTTATTTACTTTTATATAATGAATGATTGAATGTATTTATATGAGTACATAAGCATCTTATCAATTAATTTTATTTATTTTTAGTATTAGTCAAATAGTATTTATAATTTTATTTTGTTCTCTAACGTTTTTTTAAATATCTATATTTCTTTTAACACATAAAAAGATAATATCGGCTTATAAAATACTTTATTTTATAAATTATTTTATTAATACTATTAATTTAATAGTCATTTAAAAATATCTTATAATTACTCTCATTTTTATAAATAATGGTAAATATCAATTATTTTTGTAATGATAAAAATTGAATTGAAGATAAAAATTATAAAAAAATTTAAGAGGGAAAAGTTTTTTATTTTGAATTTTCGGATGGAGCTAATTTTTGGAAATTAGAGCTAATTTTTGGAATTTTTGGAGGGAGCTAATTTTCTGAAATGGAAAAGTTTTTTATTTTTTATTAGGGTGACAATAATTAAGGTTTAGGTTTCATTTTCTCTTCCTTTCACCCTTTATTCTTTCTCATTTTTGCCTCCCCTCCCTCTACCTTCCTCACTCTCCTCTCACCACTGCCGGTCTCTGCCTCTCACCACTGCCATCCAGTATCTGCCTCTCACCACTGCTAGGTAACTGATGTAGGAAATTAACAGCGTATTGGTGTTTTCTCTATTTGCTTAATTGATTCTCTAGTCTCCATCGTGTTCTACTGTCGGCAGGCCCTAATTTACTTTGTGTAATTATCTAGATTTTGAAGCAGGTCTAATGCAGCACCAGAGAGCCAGTTGAATGTGGAAGTGGACTCGGACATAAGGGAATGGGCTATGCTAGGTATATTATATCTTCACAATATTCCATGAATGATGCAAATTATTTATTTTCTTTGGAAAGCCCAATACCAACTCGTCAATATATTTCTAAAAATTACAACACTGCCACAAAATCTGGTCTGTGGAACTTATAATGGGATAATAATGGACGATCACATTAAGAGTACTAATTACTGGAATTTCTGACAATGTAAATGCTTTGGATGTAAAGTATCGGTAAAATGTGGGCAAGACGTTGAAGAGAAAAGTGGTATTATTTTGCTGAAACTCTAAAGAAAAGAAAAACAATAAAAACAAAATAACACTCGTTGAATCAGATGCAAAATACCTATTTTATCTTCATCCATCAATATGAACTACAAGGAAAGTACTTTTGATCAAATGAAGTTGTTTGGCAGCATCCCCCATGTCTTGGAAATGAATCAATTTTTTCTTCAGTAACTTGTAATTACCATGAAAGTTCTCCTTAATTCTAAATTTTGTTAAGTGCCTGTTAGACTTAGTTTAATTAGATAACTTTGAGGATGAAGTATAACATAGCCATATTGAAGCTACCTATTACGCAAAGCTGAAGAATAGTGTTTTCTTTGAGATAGTTTTATCGCACTTGGTGGAAAGATGTTCCATAGAAAATAATATGGTTTTTGATGATTTTCGGATACACCTAGTTTTTATTAATTTGGTGAATATGTTTTAATTAGAAGTCCCTTTATTATTATTATTATTATTATTATTATTTACGTTTTTGTTGTCATGAACTATCAAATTGGAATGCTGTTAGTGAACAAATTAAATAAAGCTGATAACAACAATAGCAGAATATCTGAATTTTCTTAGATTTGAATTTTATTTTCATTATCTAAATTTTCTCTTAATTAGAAATTAATTGAGTTTTATATTCAATATTTGTACATATTTTTATTAATACATGTTTTCTTATTTGATTTTCAAATAGAGGATCATAGGTATTAATAATTTAATAGATACATGGACGGCTGCTATTTTTTATCTTAATATCTTAAAACATGCAAAATTTTAAAAATATTGAATTATCCGAAATATCGAATTGTATTGTATTATATTGTATTGTTTTGTATCGAAAGAACCGAAGAATCGTATTGAATTGTACCGAATTTTTATAAAACTGTACTGAATTGTCCCGAATTTTCAATACAGTTACAATACTTAATTTTTAAAATATCCGAAATTTCAAAACAATACGGAGATTTGTAAATCTCCGAATTGGACCGTACCGTGTATACCCCTACAAAGAATTATAGTGATAAGTGAATAAATGATTATATGAAAAATAATTAACAAGCTAGACAATCTTAAAGACTTAAATTGAAAATAAGCATAAAAGGAAATAAAATTAATTAATTAATTAATAACACAAATAATTAAAGAAAAGGAAAGAGATCAAATAAATAAAGAAATATAAGATTTAAATAAACAAGCTTTTAAAATAAAAACAAAGTTTTAAATTAGAAAGAAATTTTATTTAAAAATTAAACTAAGATATTTTATTCATAAAAATATATGAATTTATTTTTATGAAAAGATATAGATCAAACAATCAGATTGGATGGGTTTTTGTCAGTTCTTTTCGGGTTTTGATCTTTTGGGTCATTATTTTTGGATCATTTTCGAGTTGGGTCAAGTGTTGGGTTACAATTAGAATAATAAAATAGAATCACAAATTGAACCAATACATATCGTATCAGGTAGAATCAAAAACCAAACCAAACTAAAAATATTAATAAAATTACGTCATTTTGATGTTGAAGCTATTTCAAGATCCAACCCGGCACACAAATAGCAATATATATATATATATATATATATATATATATATATATATATATATATATATATATATATATATATATAGTTAACAATTTTTAAGTAAATACATATAAAAATTATAAAATGATGTAATTTTATTAATAATTCGATTGGTTCAATTTTAGTAATTTTTTAATATTGAAAACTGAATCAATATAATCAAATTTTTAATTTAAAATTGAATTAATATAACGAAAATTTTAGCTCAAAACTAAATCGACTAAACTGAATCAAATTTGTCTAATTGCTTACAGTTCTAATCCAATTTTTTAATCGTAATTGTGACAAGAGATTCAAAACGAATATGTTAGAAAAATAAATAAAATAAAAAGCAACCTAACCTGATAATAACCTAAACAATGACGATTTGAAAAGTTCGAAATCGAAAAAGCTGAGCTGAATCCGAACTCGCCGGACCCAATTGCCAAGTACAGTATTTACATATCCTGTGGAGCCAAAAGAACAGAGTTAAAGGTCTAAAACAAATAAAGGAAATACGAGTTTCTAACCTATAAAAGAAGAGAAAAAGACAAGAACAAAAGGTTACAAAGAACCGTACACTAAAGAAAAAGTGGCTATTTTGGGAATAGTGCAACGGCGTTTTAATTAACAATATTAAGTGAAAAGGACTGTTGAAGAAAAAGAATTACGAGTGATAGGTCCAGTTTTTATCTGAATGAATCTGAAGCGGACCAACTACCAAGTGGTGAATATGCTGTTATGCTTCCCCCAGACATATTATCACCACATAAATTGTGATTTTTTTTTTTTCAAATCTCACTACAGTAAGTATATCTGCATTTCATAACTCTATAGTGAATGGATATGTCTAGCTCGAGTAGGACCCTGGAATACTGAATTCAAGATGCTGACTTTTGGTATTTTAGGCAAAGAATCAACAAAGATGAGAAACAGAATCTACAAACGTTACAATCCAGAGCTGAATGAACTAACCTTATTGGTTAAGCATGGAGATGAGGCCCACAGGTGATGTAAACTCTTGCTTTAACTCAAGCCTATAATCGAATTTCAAGTTAGAGGAATCACTTCACTTGTCAGGCAAAATTGACTCGGTTATAGAGAATTTAATATTCAGTTCTAAATAAAGATGAAAATCCGGATGAAAAAAGAGTAAATATATAAAAAAAGGAAGAAACATTTGATTACAACTGTGGATCCTGTAGGCATGGATTAGTACAAGATACAATCAGAGAAAACAATGGATTTTATTTCATGTTCTTGTTCCCAAACCCACAGTTAGAGCAGTAAACACAAACGGAAATCTGAAGACTTAGTGCATCAAGATAATGCATACTGGAAACGCTAGAATGGAAAGAACTTGTATTGACACTGTCAATTTTGTTCTAGTAAATCATCTAAAATGGCGTCAACATCTTCTCTGTATCTTCTCTTTGACAGCAACTTCAACATACCATGATTTCCAAGCCTCCACATAATGACAAAAAAGATCACCTAGGGCTGCAAAACCATTCATAAAGCACATTAGTTGCTGGAGAAGTTTAACAAAGTTATTGATTTATTTTACAGGGTATGGACAGCAGATCTACGAACACAACAGAAGGAATCTTATCAAAGACCAATTGAATTCCTGAAAAATGAATAGCACAAGATAACTTTGTAATCTATAATCTGGAAAAAGATGTTAATTTTGTAACATCCTAGATCCTGTTGCTGTCTTTATAAAATTCAATTTGCTGATGAATCGCTCAAAAAAATCAGATTATGGCAAGAGAAGGATAAATTTTGTTAATTTTGTAGCATCCTAGATCCTGTTGCTGTCTTTATAAAAAGCAATTTGCTGATGAATCGCTCAAACAAATCAGACTATTGCAAGAGAAAGATAAATTTTTCAAAGGGAAAAGAACACAGAAAATTGCTTAGGTTTTGGAAGTAATTTCCTTTACAACTTAGGCCTTATGATGACACGGAAGATCATAAAACAGTTGCTCCCTGTTTCTGGTAAACAGTCATAACATAATAGTCTGAAAGAATTTTCATTAAGATAACTGGAGTGATACCTTGATTTTGATATCGAGGATAATAAGTGGAAGCTAGGCTCTCCAAGTCCTGTATCCGGCTCACAATTTTATTTCCAGAATCATTCATTGTCGGTACCCCAACAGGAGTAAATGGACCAAACTGAAAATTCTTGTTCTGTTCAGCATCCTGTTTTAATTTGTTTTCATTACCATCATTTACCAAACTCCTGCATCTATTGGACCCTGGAACATTTTCCTTCTGATTTGTGTTCCAATCAATTGAAGAGCTCGTGTTGTTTCTCTTCGTATTGTTGTTTGTAATCTCAGTCCCAAAAGTCCTCTTCTTTGATTCTTTACGATCCGAAGAAGTTCCAGATCCATTTTTTCCTCTCCATCCCAACCACTTAAAAGCTGGTTTCCGGCTATCTGGGTGATGAGTCTGTGCATGGATCAATAAAAGTTGGAAGTTTAGAATTAAAAAGAGAAACTGCAAATGATATTTAAGCATCTTCATGTTTACTTTGAAGGTTCTCTTCAATTTCAGACGCACCTTCTCAATCAGATTCATTGAAGAAAAAACATTTGCAATGTCATAAAGTCGTCTAACTTTTGCTGCACAACAATGTGGAGCAAAGATTAGTTTGTTCACTTTGAATCAATACTCAGTAGAAGTACAATAATGCCAAGATCATTACTTCTCGTAGCTGTTGAATCAAGAGCATCACCTAGTAATGACATTGCAGCATTATCAAGGGTGATCATGTCTACCTGCAAAATAGTTAAAAAAAAAAAACAAAAATCCACCAAAATGAGAAGGATAAGCAACCATTTCGTAACAAGAGAAAACTTATCGAAAAAGATTATACGTACATCCGAACAGAGGAAAAGCTTGACGAAATTTTGTGTGAGAAGCCATAATGATTTTTCTCTCTTATTCTCTAATAAACAAACACTATCAAGAAGTTAGTTGATATGATCACCTGAAATCTTTAATCTCTACTTGTTCAACTTTCAAGACAATGCTGAAAAATGAAAAATGATAGCCACATGGACAACGATGACGCTTACAAGCAAATTACTATGAATTCACATTATAGAACAAAGAAACAAATAAATTACCAGATTTTGATGTTGCTGAAGAATTATCCTGCCCCTCTGGTTTTGAACTAGAGGATCCTTCATTTTCATTCTCAGTGGTAACCTAATAAACAAAATTTAAAATAAATCAAATAACTACAATAAAGGAGATCTATACATCCACCTCAAAATTGATATGTTGTTGACAAGAACCTAGAAAATAGCAAACAAATACATGGAATGTAAAGCATCTTTGTTTTTGAAATGAAAGGACCCTAAAGATAAATTGCAAGATTAATTTTCATTCATAAAAAGATATCAAGTTGAACCATAATTTCAACTACTGTCAAATTGATTGAAAAATCAGGACATGCCATTAGCTAGATGTATTTATAATGCCAGTAAAAAGGGCAGCTTATTCGATGAGATTTAACACATATAAAAACTGCCAAGTGAACTATAACCTATGCTGAAACTATCACAAGCACCATCTCATCCATGATCAATCCGAGAAAAATTCTGGCAATGTGGCTAGTAACCTGTTTCTTAGCCAGTTCCTTAGACCCAGCTCAATCCTAAGGACGATCGACTAAGATTTTATGTCAGCCTAGTAACCGATCAATGTCTCCTAAAGAAATATAGATATATATCATGTTACTTTGCAGTTAAATGCATTTTAAGGAAATTGAAGTAAATTATTTTTTTTCCCTAATATACCTTAGATGAACTGCTGGAAACCGAAGCATTAAAATTCTCCCTGAAACCCTCTTCCTGCAACAAGCAAAGATGGTCTGCTTTTTTTTCTAGAAAAAATGACAAAATTTATGACAGGCAGCCAGAAATATTATTTACCATAAGGCCCTTAAGAGCATGAGGAATTGCTTCGAAACCCTTCCATGAATATTGGTTCTTTTGTTTTCTCGCTACAACCTACAGTTGGCCACAACTCCAGCCTTACTGGTAAATCTAAATGAACCCCTTTTTGTTTTTTTTTTTTTTTTTTTAAGATAAAAAGAGAAGAAGTTATGAACAAAATAAATTAAGAAGCTTACACCAATACCCTCCAGTATATTGACAACATCATAAATGCGGCGCCGCTCAACTCCTGCAAATTCAAATGGATTAAAATAATTTGTCACGAACCCTAATTCACCAGTTTGGCTTCTGAGAAAATGCCCATATAGAAGTTATTCAAGATATTCTCGGTTCTAAAATGAATGAAAAAGAGTGTCCCTTGTCTGGTTTTTAAAAATTAAAAGAGCTCATCTTTACCCAGTGCAGCTACAATACCTTAGTTTGTTCATTTGAGTTTTACCATATTAAAATAATAATAATAATAATAATAATAATAATAATAATAATAATAATAATAATAATAATAATAATAATAACAACAACAACAACAACAAAATAAACAAGAAAAGGAAAGGAATTGCAGGAACATAATCAGATAAACATACCCAATTTAACAGCAGCAGCATCTAGTCCAATCGACTCAACACCATCCCTATTATATAGTGCCAAGAAGCTAACCAAGAAAAAAAAAAAGAAAAAAGAATTAAAACAACCATGAATTGATTTTTGACCAAAAGGAGAGAGGAGAAGAAAGCTAACTACTTGGTGCATAGAAGTCCAAGAGATTTGTCTTTGCGACAATAAAATTGTCTGGCAGTGGAGTCGGATTCTCGAGAAACAAACGACATTTTACACTCAAATCAGTCAAATTTCCTGCTTAATTTTTCTCCAATTTTACCTTTGGGGGAAGAAGAAGAGGAGCTGTGATTCAATGGCAGTTTTGGAAATTCAAAAGCGGATTCGGATCTGTGTCTCCAAGTTCAGATCGCGGGAATTCAAATTGGGATATCAGGCGCGGTTGCCAGAATGACTTACTTGCCCTTGTTGAGGACCCGTTGCAAAGCAGCCCATGCGGGGCATTACTGATATTTTAGGAATGTCTTAAAATTGAGTTTTTTTTTTTTATGATCAAATTTACCAGATTTACTGTATAAACACCACGATCATTCATTCAACAAAGCAAATCAGCTTTCAAGAGCGGATAACAGAAAGGTTGGAGCATCTTGCTTCCAACTACAAGAGTATGACTCAAAATCAAAAGCTCTAGCTACTAAGTGAGCAGGTAAACGAAAAGAAACAATTATCAATAATTAGCCCTGCTGCATAATTATTAGGAGCAAGATGACAAAACAAACTGATAACCTGTTGACAACCCGATTTTAAAATGATCCTCTGATGTGCACTAGAATTTATCCACCCTAAAGCCTAATGAATAGAACATGTTTCAGCAATAATTGGATATGAAGTTCATATGAAGTTCCTTGATGGTGCCTGTGGAGGAACTTGTGACTGTGCTAGCGGACCCTTAGGATTATGTTGTAAGATTTTTGAAACATGTTGGAGTTAAGTTGAACAATTTTATAGGATTGTTCTCCTTTCGTTGAAAATCAGGGGTAAATTTAGGTAGAATATAAAATGCTAGTGTGACATGCGCTAGATCCACATTGTTGTTTTTAGGTTTGTTCTCAAAAGCCTGCTTTTAAGGTCCAAAATCGAAAGAGGCTCACTTTAACTCATAGATTGGTTACTTTGCAATAAAAATGGGTCAAATTCAAATTATTATTGATAATCAACCCATAAAGGCATCTATTAATGGGCCCAAAAAAGGTAGATGTCATAAAATTACCATCAAATAGAATGTCGGAAAATTATTCATGACCTTTTGATACACAAACCGAGATTACTCTTATTAGGCATCTTGGTTAAATGTTATTTTATAATTGAGTTTTAAGTTTAATCCACTCTCTTCTCTCATACAATATTGAGTAATAGAATTAAATAAACATCTCAAGCAATCGATAAAGTGATAAATAAATAAATAAATTCCAACTACTTAAACTTATTACAAAAGTAAATCATCCGATAAAAATAAAATGATCCACATACATAAATCAGGATATTTATTTGAGTTTGAAAATATTGATTTTCTCATACATATTTTACAAAAATATTCTTTTTATTCTTTTATGTAGTTTTGGATGTAAAATTGGATATTGGTCCAAGTTTTAAAGGAAATCCAAGTTATTTAATAAAAATCATTCTAAATGCCCTTTTCCTTTTAACGTGCACAAAAAGTCATTTTTACTAACTATTACATTCCCGAAATAAATTACATCCAAAATACCAAAATAAATTAATAAATTAATGAATAAATAAATAAATGATTAAACGAATAACATAATGTAAGTGATGGTCATTAACTAGATGGGTATGAATCCTGATGCAAAAATGCCTTGCGAGATCTCCCAAAACACATAAAGTCACATATTCACAAAAAATTAAAAAAAAGACAAATAAATTAACATTATGCAAGTAAATAACACAAAAATACAACAAAAAGGACCCTTTATTTATGTATTATAGAACATAAATATGCATAAAATTAAATATCACACAAAATGACAAATAAATATTTTGGGATATGTAGATATTCCTAAGAGATTGGATAATTATAAGGAAACATTGAAGTTTCCAGAGGGACCAATCATAAGGAGCAAAGCCAAAAGGTTCAGAAAGAAACTACTAGCGTTTATGTAAGCTTCCATGGAGAAAGAACCTTTTCTGTCATGAGCGTGATAGTACGCAGATGGACAATGTCGACTTTGGAGTTGTAAAGAGCCAACTTAAAGGAGAGTAATCAGGGCTTGATGATGGTGCATATGCTGGAAATTCAAGTGAACCATGAAAAGAATCCCTGAGCATGTGCATTGCATGTGTAATGTTTTAAATTTGGGCTATTTATGAGTTGAACTTTGTTTTAAGTTAAATAAGACTTAATTAAGTTAATAATATGAGATTATTTCCCAAATATTTTTTATTTAAAGGCAAAAAGTAAACTAAATAAACAATTAAACAAACTAAAATTAAATTAATATGAATTAAAAACAAAATAGTAATTAAAATTCTCTTGTTTAAAGAACTATCCACCTTAACTTTCATTTTAATGACTTAAATTCAATAGAAACACTAGTGATTATGGAAAAAACTAGATGAAATAAAGCATGATACCTTGAATCAAGAATATCTTTCTTAAGCATCAAATTCTCTTTTTAGGAACAATTTAACACTTAGCATAAAAATCCAGTTTAACTTCCTAAACATTCATTGAACTCTTTTATAAGTAAATTCAACTCCAGTTTATTCTTAGTTTCTCTTCTCTTAATATTAACCAATAAAAAAACACATAATTACCTCTAATTTTAGAAAATAATCATGTATAAACATTAAAGAATTAATCTAAGAAAATGCAAATCAATGATAGTGCCTAAATCAATTTTTAGTTATTAAATTAATAAACCAACAATTAATCTCAACACAATCAGAGATAAGAATATGTTTAAAACTAAGAAATAATCAACTGATATTGAAATTAAAGCTTAATCAAGTCATAATAATGAAAATAAAAGATTTCAAGTATCCATTAGCAAAAGAAGAAACAAAATTACTTCATAATAAAAATTAAAGCTAAAATAAATGAGAAGAATCAAAACAAAAAGTTACAGAAGCTCCCTTAATCAGCTTATACAGAAAAAATTAAAGAAACTCTCCAGTTCATGTGTTTTGTTCTTCACAACTAATGAAAAACTAACGAACCTAAAACTAAAACTAACTAAGTAAAGAAATTGTTGCTGACTACTTGATTCCTCTACTTGATGATCTGATATGGTGTTTTAAACTTTTATTTATAGCTGAAATCTTCTGCCTAAAGAAGAAGTTTTGTCTTTTGTTGCTTCTAAATCAGAATTGGAACAAAAATCTAGCTAAATAAGAAGTTACGTCAAACTTGGACTCTTGATGCACGGCCAAGCAGCTGAAGAACAAAATCTATGCACTGCAGTGCATGGAATTCTCACTAAGCTTGCACAGCCATTTATGGAATTTTGCCTTTCCATGCACAGCCGTGCATAGGCAAAATCTAAGGTGCATGGCCACTTAAAAAATTTCTTCTTCATGTGCATGACCACTCAAAAAAGAGTCTGAACTTCTCGTAAAATTTTCTGACTTCAATTTCCAAATTTTATAGATTTGACCCAGAATTTCTTGCTTTTTGTAATTAAGCCCTTTTTTCTTTTAATTTAACCCTGAAAAAATAACAAAACTTATAATTAACTCTTAAAACACAAATGTAAATATTTAAACTAAAATTCAACCAAATTAAAGCTAAATTAACTCAATTAAACATCTAAAAACACACTAAAAATATCATATAAATCACAATTATCAAATACCCCACACTTAGATTTTGCTCGTCTCCGAGCAAATTAGAACAATCCAACTTCTTAAAATAATCAAACTCAAATAAAGAATCATGCATTTTAAAATCAAGTTTAGCAATTAAAAAGAGCACTTAATAAAATTTCAACTTAGGACAAATTCAACAAGACAATATGAGTTAGTTTTCATGTGTGTGTGCAAGACCAAAACATTTAGAGCATTTTTCAAAAACATAAAACACCGATACAAATTCATAGTCAAGTGTAGAATGACTGTAAACATAAGCATACAAATGGTTTCGCATTTGAAATATCATAGGCCTCTCCTTTAGTACCGAAACCCGAAGGTCATCTCTGCTAAACAAGTCAAAAATAAGGCTTAGAATCACTTAGGTCTTTCAAAGGTTGTAATAGGGTTAGGATAATAGTTATCAAAGAATGGATATATGATAATTAAAAAGAATAGCCATTCTAACTTAAATTAGACTCACAATTCTAAAATGTCATCCCATTAACTTAATCAATAAAGAACTTAACTAAAATTGCTTAACCTTTCATAATTCAAATCTCTTATGAGAGAAAACATATTGAAATCCTTTCAATTTCCACAAATCATCCCATTTTAAGAAGAAGTCAAAATTAATTTCCCTTGTAAAATACCACACACTTAAAATTTTTGCCATACTTGCTAGCTTTATTTCAGTATTTTATTCTTTTCTCTCTTTTCTTTTCTTTTCTCCTTTTTTTTTTCTCTTTTTTCTTTTCTATTTTTTCACACTAGCCTTGATGTTGGCAATATAATAATATAACATGGTAATCACAAGGTAATAGTTTACTATTTACTTGACTTCAACAACACAGCCATTGATAAAAAAAATATGTCTTGCTACCCCCATCAAAATACTCAATTTTTATTTATCCATTCAATCCTAGAATGGCCAGTTCTAGAAGGAAAAATAAAAGCTTTTTAGGGTATATGGTAAAATAAATGAGTGTAATAAGAAAAATAAATATGGCACGCATTAAGCATACCTCATTAGGCTCAAAATGGCTAACCAAGGATAAATATGCATAACGGATAGAAAAACAAGTTAAGATATGGCTCAACAAGAAAAATATTGCCTAGATCACTTTCTAGCTTGTTTTGAGTTGCTTTTATGCTTTGAAGGGTAATGTGGAATGTTCTAATGTTCTAAAATTCCTTACTCAACTAATTCATGCATTGGCTTTTTCTTTAAGTTGAAAAACTGTATAAGCCAAGTTGAATACTTAAATTAGCTAAAAATTCATTAAATACCATGCTTGTTCTAATGCTAAACAAGAATTTTAAAATTGTATATTCCAAATTAAAGTCAATATGTTCAAAATTCTGAGAAAAAAAGCTAAAAGTACAATATATGATAAATGAATTAACTATACTCAATAACTTACAAAATAAAAAACCAAACATGCAAACTAAACTAAATTGAACATTTAAAACAAACAAATCGACTAAAACAAAATAATTCATGCATAAGAAAATAAGTAAGGTAAGAAAACTCCCTTAATTTGATCTTCAATTTCTAGCTTAGCTGAGCTCTATTCCTTTCTTTAAAATTTTGCTGTCCTCAACAAAGTATGAAAAATCTTAGCTCACTACATAACTTTTTGAGAAATAAGTTAGCACCCAAGAGAAATGTAAGCTAAAGCACACTACACTTATAACCATAATCAAGCCTTAAAATAAAGCATGAGACCAATGGAATTTAGTTAACAAGAAAACATGCCTCGAAAACCAATAAAGTGCAATAAATAAGACTTAATAAACATGGTAACTAATCGAAGAAATGCAACTAGGCCACACTTGCTTAAGTTCTCAATGCATAATATCCATATGTTACAAGGTGGACAGTGTGTGAATTCATTATCTCAAGTGTAAAGATAATTGGTGATGGGTAGCCTTAAATGAAAGGAAGAGAAAGATTTTAATTGGTCATGATAGGCACAAAATAAAATAAGCCAATTATAAATAAAGACTCAACATATATCAAGCCAACAATAAAGTTTAGTTCCAAACTATAGGTAACTAAGAGTAATGGAATGCGGATGAACATAACTCAGTTCAAAATTAAACTCTAAGCAAACATATATTTAAGAATAATAAAGTCACACCAATTCATGCATATTAATCTTTAGCAAGCAAATTAAAGTTTTGAGCAGATAAAAAATAAATAAAAATGGCCCCTAAAACTTCAAACTGAAAATTGAGAGCTTAAACATCATTTTTAGGATCCAAAACAAACTGTTGTGTGGGGCAAAGCTAATATATAATTGTCCATCTCAAAATGGGTTTTTTGAAAATATATTATAATAGTCAATCGGATACCTGTAGCAAAAGTTTTGATGAAAACAATCATAGCAGTAATAAAATCTTCAAACAAGTGAAAAATGTGCAGGTGAAAATGTGCATATGCTTCATAATTGAGATCGAAATTTAAGTTAATCAAGCATAAGTGTGTGCTTGAGTAAGTATTTTAGTGCTTATGTTCTTGAATGACTGAGTTGAATAAGTGAGTGCATGATTGAGTGAATGTATGAGCGAGTGCATGTGCAAAAAGAGAAAAAAAATATAGATATAAGAGGAGGCAACACAGAGACGCATGCCCGTGCATGGACAAAGAGATCAAATTCTCCTTTTAGGAATAATTTAACACTTAGCATAAAACTCCAATTTAACTTTCTAAACATTTATTGAACTCTTTTGCAAGTAAATTCAACTCCAGTTTATTCTTAGTTCTTCTTCTCTTAATATTAACCAATAAAATTAACACATAATTACCTGTAATTTTAGAAAATAATCATGTATAAACATTAAAGAATTAATCTAAGAACACGCAAATAAATGATAGTGCCTAAACCAATTTTTAGTTATTAAATCAATAAACCAATAATTAATCTCAACACAATCAAAGATAATAATATGTTTAAAACTAAGAAATAATCAACTGATATTAAAATTAAAGCTTAATCAAGTCATAACAATGAAAATAAAAGATTTCAAGTATCTATTAGCAAAAGAAGAAAAAAAACTACTTCATAATAAAAATTAAAACTAAAACAAATAAGAAGAATCAAAATAAAGAGTTATAGAAGCTCCCTTAATCAACTTGTACAGAAAAATCAAAGAAACTCTCCAGCTCCTGTGTTTTGTTCTTCACAATGAAAAACTAACGAACCTAAAACTAAAACTAACTAAGTAAAAAAATTGTTGCTGACTACTTGATTTCTCTACTTGATGATCTGATCTTGTGTTTTAAACTTCTATTTATACCTAAAATCTTCTGCCTAAAGAAGAAGTTTTATCTTTTGTTGCTTCCAAATCAGAATTGGAACAAAACTCTAGCTAAATAGGAAGTTACGTCAAACTTGGACTCTTGATGCATAGCCAAGTAGCCGAAGAACAAGATCTATGCATTGCAGTGCATCGAATTCTCATTAAGCTTGCACAACCACTTATGGAATTTTTCCTTCCCATGCACAGCTGTGCATAGGAAAAATCTAGGGTGCACAACCACTTAAGAAATTTCTTCTTCAGGTGCACGGCCACTCAAGAGGAGTTTGAACTTCTCGTAAAACTTTCTGACTTTATTTTCCCAAATTTATAGATTTGGCCTAGAATTTCTTGCATTTTGCAATTAAACCTTTTTTCTTTCAATTTAACCCTGAAAAACACAAAAACTTACAATTAGCTCTTAAAACACACATGTAAACATTTAAACTAAAATTCAACCAAATTAATACTAAATTAACTCAATTAAATACCTAAAAACACACTAAAAACATCATATAAATCACAATTACCATGTGTGTTGATAGTTGTGAATTATATGATAATTTTAGTGTGATTTTATGTGTTTTATTAAGTTAGTTTGGCTTTAATTTAGTTGAATTTTGATTTAATTGGTAAAATTTTATGTTTTAAGGGTTAATTGTAAATTTTGGTATATTTCAGGGCCAAAATGAAGAAAAAATGGCTTAATTGAAAGAAATTAAAAGTTATGGGTCAAATTCATAGTTTTGAGGAATTAAAGCTAGAAAATCAACATTCAATCCAGAGATGTTTAACACTATCATGCACGAAATTTTAAACGGCCACGTATGAAAAAGATAAGAAAAAATGAGCCAAAAGATGAAAATTACACAAGTCCACAGTATGCCTGTGCATGGCCATGCATCACTAAGGCAAAATCTTCACTTGGTCGTGCATGGCTATTTAAGCCTATGCACGACCGTGCATCTTAAAGAAAAAAACCCATTTGGCCGTGCAGCCCAAGAGAGAAACCATCATATGGCAGTGCATCAATTAAGTCTTCAGCTTGCTTAGCTGTGCATCAAGAGTTCTAGTTTGATGAAACTTCCTAATTAACAAAGTTCTTTTCCTATTCTAATTCAGAAAGCTTCAGAAGTCAGAATTCTTTGTTTTTCCTATAAATACTCGACAAGAACACCAGAACAAGATCATCAAGTAGGAGAATCATCAAGTAGCAACTCCATCACTTAATTAGTTTAGTTTACATTCTTTAGTTCTTTTTCTATAATTATAAGGAACAAAAAAAATGAGCAGGAGGTTTTCTTTTATTTTTCTGTACAAGTTGATTAAGGGAGCTTCTATAACTCTTTGTTTTTGACTTTTCTCATTAGTTTAGCTTTAATTTTCAACATGAGTAGTGAGTAGTTTCTTTACTTTTGCTAAAGGATACTTGAAGCCTTAATTTGTATTGTGATGACTTGATTGAGCTTTAATTTTAATATTAGTTGATTATTTCTTGGTTTTAAGCATATTATTATCTTTGATTGTATTAATATTAATGGTTGATTTATTGAACCAATAACTAAAAATTTGTTTAGGCACTATCATTGATTTGCATATTCTTGGGTTAAACTTTTATTGTCTATGCATAATTATTTTTTGACTTTGAGGTAGTTGTGTATTGATAATAATGATTAACACTAAAAGAGGAGGAACTAAGATAAATTGAAATTTCATGTGAAAGAATTCAATGAATATTTAGGAATATAAACTGGATTTTTATGGTAAGTGTTAAATTATTCTTAAAACGAGAATTGGATGCTTAAGAAAGATATTTTTGATTCAAGGTAACAGGCTTTATTTCATATGGTTTTCATAATCACTAGTATTTCTATTGGAATTAAGTCATTGCAATATAAATTAAGATGGATAGTACTTTAGTGAAAGTTGTTTTAATATTGATTTTCCAAAATTTGTTTACTTGTTTTAATTTAAGATCTAATTTATTTACTTCAGTTGTTTATTTTAATTAGTTGTTTACTTTTCTATTTTCAATTTTAATTAAGCTTTAAAATCATAATCTTTGGGATTTTTCTTCTCTCTTTTACACATAAATTTCATTCTAAAATTCAAAATTCTTTCATACAAACACAAGTTTCCCTTGGGTTAGATATCTGTGATGTTAATCTATATTTTCTTGTATTACTATCCGATCTAGTACACTCGCTAGATACCGGTTAAGTTTTTGGCTCCATTATCGGGGATACATTGGCATTTGTTTACTTATTTTGATTTTTAAATTGGATTTTTGTGTGTTCTTCTTCTTCTTCCTTTTCCTTATCTATTCTCTTATTTTATTTTTTTAATTTTGCAGGTGTGATTTGTTTATGGTGAGAAACAATCCAATTCTACCCATAGACCTTGAAATCGAACGAACATTTCATAAGTTAAGGAGGCTACGAGGAAACATGAATGATTCAGAGATAGACCCACCTCTTAACATCGATGGCCTACCTCGTGAAAACCTACCTATGAATGATCCACCACCTCCTAGAATAGAAGAGAAAAAAGGACCTCATCAAGCTCAAGGGAATGGGTTTAGACCCAAAACCATTAAAGATTATGCTATTCCTAGGTGGAATAAAGAGCAAAGGACTATTAGGATACCTCATCACCAAACTTTTAAGATAAAACTCGTACCATCACAATGGCACAAAGAAATCAATTTTCAGGTTCGGATATAGAGGATCCTATTCAACACCTAGACATGTTCTTGGAAATTAGCGATACCGTTCAGATCCCAAATGTATCAACTGATGCTATTAGGCTTAAAATTTTTCCTTTTACCCTCATAGGTAAGTTTAGGGACTAGTTACAAATGTTACCAATCAATCTATTCATTCTTGGCAACAAATGCAAGAAAAGTTCTTGTGTAAATTTTTTCCACCTACTAAAATAACCCTCATTAGGAAACATATTAATGACTTTCAGTAGTTCTATGAGGAGCCATTCCATAAAGCTTGGAAAAGATTTAGGAGACTTTTAACAAGCTGTCCGCACCATAAATTTCCTATTTATTAACTAATCCATATCTTTTATACAGGTGCTAATCAAGCTATGAGGTTCTTATTAGATGCAGCATCAAATGATAGCTTTATGAATCAAGTTCCTTAAAAAGCTTTCTTGCTTCTTGATGAGATGGCTACCAATAATGCTTAATGGGCAACTTCTAGGGCTACACAAAAGCAACAAGGAGTACACATTATGGATGAAATTGCAATGATTAAAGCTCAAATGGAATTAATGAGAAAAGAGCATCTAAGAGAAATAAATGATCTTAAGGCTAAAAATGTATTTATGTTATCTAACAAGTGTAATGGTTATGCAAGAACTCAAGGAGCATCCAAGATGAAGAATGGTGAAGGATTGGTAGAGAAAGTGAATGCCTTAAACCCCTATAGCAATACTTATAACTCGGGATTGAGAAATTATCCAAACTTTTTATGGAGAGAAGGAAATTAGGCAGCCATTTCCAATTCTCAACTGAGGGCCCCATTTTATTAGAATCAAGCCTCCCATAGCAATAACCATCCTCTGTATCAAAATCAAGCCCAACCACACTACCTTTCAGCATCATTCACAATCTTATCAACCGCCAAGATTTCAAAAATCCTAACCCACACTAGAAAAGAAATCAAACATACACTAAAAAAACTAGCAATTAGCAATGGCATTTTTCGTCGCTAATTGCCAAAATTTCATCGCTAATATAATTTAGCAACTGCGCGATGAACAATCGCTAATGCATTAGCGATGGAATTCCATATCAGTCGCTAATTTAGCGACGAAAAATTTCATTTCTAATTAGTTTGTGCCGTCGCTAATTTATTTTTATAATTAATCGCCAGTATTATAATAATAATTTTTAGCGACTACATTTTTGTCACAAATTTCATCGCTAATTATTAATTTACTGTAAAATTTAATGATGAAATATTAGTCACTAATCTTATCGTTAATTATTTGTTAAATTCTAACGTTTACACAGTAGCAACAGTGTGCTGTCGCGAATCCGTCGCTAAATTATTGCATTTAATTTTTTTCATTTGTTGTATTTTTAAATTTTCATCCTGTACACAATGATCGCTCTTTATTTATTTTCATCCTGTATATAAAAATGATCTCACACATATGACATATATTTATTCCAAATCAAAATATATTCCAAAATACACATATATATATAAAATTATTTGAAACCTTACATAATATTATCCTCAAACTATCTCTCATAAAATAACAAAATAGTAATAACATAATACAATCTCTGAAAGTAATATTAACAAAGTGTTCTATGATCAAGAGTTCTCACTACAAAAGATTCACTATTTGCTTGCATGAAAATAGGGAATAGATCTAAGGTAAATAATTGAAAGAAGTCTCAGTGGATGTTTACATTATAGAATTCCTACACGAAGAAAAAAATTAGGTAAGCTCAATCCCTAAGTTTAAGGCTCAGCAGCCCTACAGAGAATTTCAGCAATAGGAAAATGATAGTTGAATATTGTCTGTGTACACAATTATCTAAAGATACATAATGCTCTAAGAAAACGATCAAATTTTCACCCATTGTCATTTAATTTACATCTCCCTATCTACTCTATCTCTCCAATTTACAACTCAAAACTCCCTCAACTTATATACTACCTTTATGCAAAGTCCTAGGTTATTAGTTGCTACCAGTTAACGATTAACTCGGCAGTCATGTAGAATGCTGATGTCAGCAATATCTTGGATAATTTACACCAATTGTCCCTAAATTTTTAGCGTTGTATCTACTATGTCTACCAACTTCAATTTGTCATTCCAAATCTGGCCCAACTTTGTATTATCTTTCTAAAAAGTCCTCAGCATTGTGGAAAGGAATGTGTAAAATCGAACCAAACTCAGAAATCATATCAATTGTACATAAAATTTGGTCTATTTGCTTTTCATTTTGAACGGTTATGTTCTTGATGTTGAAATTAGTTTTTCATTAATACAAAAATTGAACTATTTTGCACATCAAAAATTGAAAACTGACTTCAACATCAAAAACCAAACAATTTAACTAAAAATTAAAAAAATAAACTGAATAGACCAAATTATTTGTGGTTCATTTTAATTCTCGACTCAGTTCTACATAAGCATAATCCATAACAAACGGTGTTGAGAATTTTTTAGGAAGGTAAAAAAAAAGTTAGATAAGTTATGGGTGACGATTAAAGTTAAAGGATATACTAGTTAAAAAGCTCAAAATTTGATGATTATGAGTGCAGATAAACCAAAATATTACTGACATCAACATCCTATTTGGCTGCCAATTTAGCTATCAATTTGCAGCAACTGGAGCCTTGTCAGAGAGGTAATTTTAAGTTGATGGAATCATAACCAATCACCAAAAAATTATGGTCTAAATATGCCCCCTCTTATGTTCTACCCCTTAAATCTTTAGACCAAATTCCAATCTCAAACCATAAGTCATACTTTAGATAATCACCATAACATTATTTTTATTTTAGCCATTATACATCTACATTTGTATTATGATGTACCAAGCAGTTGAAAAACATACAAAAGGAAGCAAAAAAGAAAAAAAAACTTGCACAGAGTGCAACAAATTGAAGAGAGAATTTAGGGTTATAATATCAAAGAGACGTACCCCCATTCTTTTGCCCTTCCCTCTAGCTAACAGGATGATCGAAACCATCGTGACTTCTTTTCTTCGATCTCCACACTGCTGGTGATTAGGAAGGAATGAATAGTGGCGAAAGGGATGCCTTGTTGCAGGAAGCTCATCGGTGCCACTGGTGTCACTGTCTGCCACCTTAACCTATCAGAAAAAGGGGGAAGGAACCCATGGTATGGGGAAGGAGAACGAAGAATGAGGCGGTGGTACGGACAATGATTTCACAAGGAGAAAAGAAGGGGAGGAAAAATGGATGGTGGTGAATAGGCGATTAGAAACTACCACTGGTGACTGGTTGCTGGCTGCCTACCATCGCTGCCCCTCTCTTCGGTCCCGATCCACTCTCTCTTAAGTTTTTTCCTCCCTCCTTTTCTATTCTTTCTTCTTTTTCTTATTATTTCTTTTTGTTTCTTTCTTTTTATTTATTTGCCCTTTTTATTTACTATTACCTTATTTTAAAATTTATGGTACAAAAGTGTCCTCTAGAATATTATGGGGAATAATTTCAATTATTATTATTATTATTATTATTATTATTAGCCAATAAGAAATTTTAACCTTATTATTATTATTATTATTATTATTATTTTTGTTATTTTAATGATTATTATACATTTATTCATTTTAATTCATTGTTTTTAATTCTTAAATTTTGCTTTATTATAATTAATGTAATGTTCTAAAATTTAATTTGTCGATATATACTGTTTGGAAGTTTGTGTGTGTGTGTGTGTGTTATGTTTTTTCTATAAGCTTAATTACCGCAAGTATACGGTGTACCGTTATAGTACTTCAGATATCGATCCCACGAGGAAATGTTGATTTTAATCACCCACTATTACTACTCAATTTTAATCTTGTTTACGATGTTCAAAAGTGAGATTAATTCTAACTATTCTAATGCATAAATTAATTAAATCCTAGTTAAATCTAATCAAAGAAGACAATAAATATTATGAAACTAAATAATCATGCATTTGATACCATTATTTTAATTATAATTTTTAATCTTATTAGTAAGCCAAGTTGGAATAAATTCCTAATCCACTCTCTCGACATGAATTAGATTGCCTAAATCATGCAATTAAAGTACTAATTCTCAACTCTCGTTAATGAACTAATGGATTTTAATTACACATTTTAAGTTTAAACACCAACCTATAGCAATTATCTCCACATGTGATCTCTCTAACTATGCTTTGATAATGAATTTCCTATTAACTTTCAATAAGATGTTGCTCTCGCTAACTCCCTTATTTATGATCATTATGTTAATTTTCAGAAAAGGAATTGCACATTGAAGGTCGTCTTCCTTAACTTATAATGATACCAATAAACTTTTAATAGAAAATACTACAACCAAAGATCAATATTATAAATGGAAATAGAAATTCATTCATCAATAATCAAATGCCAACATAATATTCATTTAAGGAATTACAAGGAAGAAAGATAAAAATAAGAACAAGGAGAAGGGGATCTCTCAACCCTTTTTCCCTTCACACAAGATGTCTTCTTCCTTGCTTCTTATCTCCTCTTCAAAACATGAAAAATAAAAACTAAAGTACTACAAGAAAAAAATTGTTCTTAGGATCACAAAATCAAATTATAAAAAATTCCTCCTCCTCTAAAATTCTGTTCATATGGCATATATATGCCTATCTAAAAATTGTGTCCCTTCAAGATGTCCTTTCACAAGAGTTGTCCTTTTTCATAGAAAATTGCATCACTTCAGAATTCTAACTGCTCATCCGCACTTTGTCGCGCCCTCGCGACTCCTGTCGCGCTCGCGACAAGACACGCCTCTACTTGGCTGGCTCCGCTGGCTGTCGCGACCACTCATTGCTTTGTCGCCCTCGCGACATGGCACGCCTGTCTCCTTGCTCTCTTCCCCGCCTTCTGTCGCGACCACTCCTCCTTGTCGCGCTCGCGACACCTTCAATGTAGCTCATATGGATTTCTTTCCTCCACTTAACTCCTTTTATCTTTAAATCATTCCCTTCTCCTATAAAACAAATAAAACAACTACACACACACAAAACACATAAAAGTAACAAAATACATATAAAATACCAAGGTAATAAACACAATACTAGACTAAACCACACATTAACATACAATATTTATGAGCTTTTCAAGCTCATATCAATTCCCCACACTTGAACTTTTGCTTGTCCTCAAGCAAAAACTCAAAATGCTAGAAACCAACAAAACTCAAACATTAAAAACATAAAACGTAGAATATGGAGTTTATCCTTCTTGAGATTCTTACACATTAACACACACAAGGTTTCTTTAACATATTAATCATGAGTCAATGTCAACTAATACCAAAATAAAATCTTGGATCTATAAGGTTTAATACTCATATGCTCAAAATAATATAAACAAGAGAATGCAAAGTACAAATGATATGAAGCTCTTAAAAACCTTTATTTCTTACAACATGTACTCTATCCTAGCAAGTAATACAAAATGTAGAGTTATTCTCTCATAATTTCTGCCTTACGTCACTCAAGTGTTTAATGGATTGTGTTTAACTCATATTTCCTCTTGTACCACCACATACCATAAGCTTGTATTAAATAAAAATCTCCATCACTAGCATAAAATGATGCACAAAATCAAAAGGGTCTTTAAAGGGTTATAGCTTGGCTTAGGGTAAGGTAGGAATACTTTTGGGATAAGTAGCTCATGTATGTGGAAAAACATAGCAAATACTCAAACAAATAAGACTTTATATTGCAAAAATTGCACTAAAGCATGATATCTATCTTACTAATGAAATGTCCATAATCCCTTAAAATGATTCTTCAATTCCCACTAGTATTCACCTAAGCTCAACTTCAACTAGTTGCTTCTCTTATTTTTTTGTTTTCTTTTTAAGGCTCAAAGCAAACTAGTATAGTATTTTTTTTTCTTTTTTTTTTCTTTTCTTTCTTTTTCTTTTTTTTATTAATGAAAATACTAGTGACTTTAAACTTAAGGGATTAGACACATATTCAAAAATTCATGCTTAAAATATATCAATACTATATCCTACTCATCAAAGCATAACTATATTTTCCACATAAGGGTTCAAGCTCAAGGTTTAATTTGTTAGAAATTGGCACAAGACTTTATATAAGCTCATGAATAAAATAGTTTAGGCTCAAAATGGCTACCTAAAGTCAAAAGGGTAAGTTTTTAAAGCAAGCCAAAATGGTGTAATCTAAGTGCCCTTATCATTTCTCATGCATATTATATACTAAATGTGATTTCAAAAATTATCTAACACAAGTTCTAGAGTAATGAATACAAGAGGAATTCTCTCAATAAAACAATAAATTTCATATGTTAAGGCTCAAAAGCTCACCATGGCTATGGCAAAACTCTACATCATGCATTCTTACTATTCTAAAGCACATATATAAAGAAACTTGGCTTAAAAGAACTATATACCCAAGTACTTTACCTAAACATGCCTATCCATAGAAACATAATCATATTAAAACTAAAGATCCTTAATTCTAAGTTAGTAAATGTATCAAATCGACTCATAATTAACATGCAAAGATTAATGACATATGTTAATAGGCAATAATTTCACAAAGAATAACTCCATAACACAACTTAACATAAAACATAAAACATTTAACACTAATCCTATATGCATACTACCAACTAGCTTCCCCACACTTAAAGGACACAATGTCCTCATTGTGTAAGGAAGACTCCACAAAACAATACGAAAATAAAGCAAAAAGAATGACAAAAAGGAGAAGGTAACATTACTCATTGGCCCCACTTGGGGACCCCGGTGGAGAAGGCGTGAAAGGAACGTTGTGGTGGCGAAAGAAGGAAAGGAGCTTGCGGCTGAGGCTCTTATGACTCTTGTGCATTTGCTGAACAGTCGCCTCAAGGGAATCCATCCGAGCCGCCATACTTTGATTGGCAGCCTCAATCCCATCCAACCGAGACATGACCCGCTGCAATCCAGCAGTGTCCTCCAGTGCAGCACCGACACTGGGCTCACCACGATCATCGCAACCCATCCCAAAAGCACTTGCCATAGCAGCTTCGTCTTCATCATCATCCTCATCAGAACCATAAGGTTCAGCAGTAGATGTTTCTGGTGCTTTGCCTTTTCCTTTGGCACGACTAGATCTTGTTTCCTGCACAAATCGGGACAAAAACTGCGGAGGCATAGCATGTCTGTCTAAAACATGGGAGTTACGAAGATAACGTATGCCCATTAAAGTTACATGTTCATTGTCAGCCAAAACAAAATTACCTAAATCACCTAAACACCCCAAAATAATACCGGTTACCATGTGGCACATACCTACAGTTTTAGTTCTAGCAATTGATGCATGGTATAACCCGTCAAAAATAAAATCTATGGAACATGGTGTTTTACGTGATAGTAACAAATGAAGCACAAACAAGTCCTTGGATTGAACCTTGGTGCTTTCTACGCGTCCAAACAAGGCATGGCATAAATACTTATGAAATAAAAACAAGCCATTGTCCTTAATAAGTCTATTAGAGGCATTTTTGTTATTGAATTCTGCCAAGCCAGTTAATGTTGTCCAAATTGGTCGGTGATCAAATAAATTAGAATTAAAGCGTGTGCCATTCAATGGAAAACCAAACCAATCATGAAGTTCATCAAAACCAAATGTAAACTCAGCACCTTGGTGTCTAAATTTAAAGTGAGTCTTTTTATTATCAACATAAGCCAATGTGACAAAAAACTCTACAGCCCAATCCCTCCTAATAGGTAAATTCATGACAGAAAATTTCTCCCATTTCATGTATTTGATATATTTATCAAATTGAGCAGTCAACCCTAAATCTTTAAGCAAGTCAGTATCTAAATGCAACATGCCTACATAGGTTTTGGTGTTAAAAAACTTAAATTTTTTTCCTTCGTCTTCAGAGTAGATAGGGAAGGGACACTCAAACCTGGCCTGAAGATACTCAACAGGTGGTGTAGGTGGAGAACTTGGCTCGGCAACTGGCTGCTTATCCTTGCGTCCAATGGATTTTGTGCGCACCATGGTGGAAAATAAAGAAACCCAAGCTGAAATCACAAGAAAGAGTGAAGAAGAAAGAGAAACAACACAGAATCTTAGCAAAAATGCTTCACAAGATCAAAATAGAAAGAACAGAGGAGAAAATATCTCAAAACTTTGAGAGAAAAAGGAAGAAAACTCGAGCTGTTGAATGGAGAAGATGAATAGTCTCTTTAGGGTTTTAACTATATATAGGGGAAGGTGAAAAGGCAGCTAAAACCCTAAGAAATTCAAATCCCGTGTCCTGTCGCGACCTCGCGAAGATGTCGCGATCGCGACAAGGCACGGTATTTGAACTAGCGAGCTCGCGACCAATGTCGCGCTCGCGACAGTACCTAAATGCCGAATCTCCTAGTGATCAGTCGCGCTCACGATATTGTCGCGCTCGCGACAGAAGCCGAATTCCTAAATCAAGATGAAACAGTCGCGAGAGCGATCAGGGCGCGCTCGCGACAGAATCATGCGATCCGTCCCACTCATCTTCGTCGCGCTCGCGACAACTGTCGCGCTCGCGACAATGATGAAATGTTCATGAATTTTTTTTTTTAACTAAGTATAGAAAACATAAATAAAGCAAAACATAAATACCTGTAAAATCAAAATGTGTGAGTAATCTAATAAATAAAGAAATAAAGCAAAACACAAAAAATAAAATAAAAATATAAACAGAATAAAATTAAATAAAATGGAAATAGAAATACCCATGCAAATAACCACTAAGTCAACTTAAAATATGAATATAAATTTAAACAATCTAAAGTCTATCCTAGACTTCCTTCCATCGGTCTCGAGGATTTTCCTCCGTATTGCTTGGTAAGTTTCCTTGTAAACGGGAAGGAAGAGCCTTGGCAATTTGCCCTAATTGCACTTCCAAGTTATGAATTGAAGAGGCTTGATTCTTTGTTATTTGATCAAATTTAGTTTCTAACCTCGTTTGATTATCTACTTGTGAAGTGAATTTTAAGTTAAGCTCCTCAATAAATCTATCTACTTTGACTTCCAAAGCTCCGAACCTATCTTGAGGTTGTTGAAATCCTGCCCCTCTATTTTGATTGTTATTACCACCCCAAGAAAAATTCGGATGGTTTCTCCAACCGGGGTTGTAAGTGTTTGAATATGGGTTTCCTCGTCCTTACCCTTGTAAAAAGCTCACTTGCTCATTTGGATTACCCATTCCCAAATTACAACCCTCATTACTATGACCTAGTTGGCCACAAATAGTGCACTCAGTTTGTGGAGTTCCTCCCACTCCTAGACTATTGATCTTTTGGGTTAATGCAGCTACTTGGGCTTGCAAGGCCACAACAGAATCGATTGAATGGACCCCCCTAGTATTAGCATTGGAATTAAAATTAGGGTCTCTTACTCTCGCGGTTGGCCACATACAATTATTCATGGACATTTCCTCCAATAACTCAAATGCAGCCTCCGTGGTCTTCCTCATAAGGGATCCCCCAGCTGCCGCATCAATGGTTCCTCGAGTGGTTGGATTCACACCGTTATAGAATGTTTGCATCAGCAACTCCCTTGGCAAATTGTGGTGTGGGCAACTTCGCTGCAATTCTTTGAACCTTTCCCATGCCTCATACAAAGATTCATTGTCATGTTGAACAAAAGTGGTTATATCCTTTATAATTTTGGCAGTTTTTGCTAGGGGAAAATATTTTGACAAAAAGGCTTGGGCTAATTGGTCCCAAGTTGTGATAGAACCCCTAGTAAGTGAATTCAACCAAGCTTTTGCCTTGTCCTTTAATGTAAAAGGGAAAAGCCTAAGCTTGATTGCATCCGCCGAAACTCCGTTAATCTTAAAAGTATCGCAAATTTCTAAGAAATTTGCCAAATGAGCATTTGGATCCTCATTTGCCAAACCATAGAATTGGATACTGTTTTGAATCATTTGTAAAAGCGATGGTTTAATTTCAAATTGGTTTGCATTTACCGTAGGTCTTACCACTCCTTGTTGAGCACCACTCAATGCTGGCGTGGCAAAGTCCATCAAGCGCGGTGGATTTTCTTCTTCAGCCATGATAATTCGTCTACTTCGATTCTTCTTTTTATTTGACTTACGGTTACTCAAAAACAATCTCTCTATCTCCGGATTGAACGGTTCAAGTTCTTCTTGCGAACTCCTCGTCGCGGCATGAACAGTCAAATCCTGAAAATTCACAACAATCAACAATAAATTAAATATCGTAATCCAAAATCTTAAATCAAGGTTCATAATGTAATAAATTAAATCAATCAAAGTTTCCCCGGCAACGGCGCCAAAAACTTGTTATGCTTTTTCTATAAGCTTAATTACCGCAAGTATACGGTGTACCGTTATAGTACTTCAGATATCGATCCCACGAGGAAATGTTGATTTTAATCACCCACTATTACTACTCAATTTTAATCTTGTTTACGATGTTCAAAAGTGAGATTAATTCTAACTATTCTAATGCATAAATTAATTAAATCCTAGTTAAATCTAATCAAAGAAGACAATAAATATTATGAAACTAAATAATCATGCATTTGATACCATTATTTTAATTATAATTTTTAATCTTATTAGTAAGCCAAGTTGGAATAAATTCCTAATCCACTCTCTCGACATGAATTAGATTGCCTAAATCATGCAATTAAAGTACTAATTCTCAACTCTCGTTAATGAACTAATGGATTTTAATTACACATTTTAAGTTTAAACACCAACCTATAGCAATTATCTCCACATGTGATCTCTCTAACTATGCTTTGATAATGAATTTCCTATTAACTTTCAATAAGATGTTGCTCTCGCTAACTCCCTTATTTATGATCATTATGTTAATTTTCAGAAAAGGAATTGCACATTGAAGGTCGTCTTCCTTAACTTATAATGATACCAATAAACTTTTAATAGAAAATACTACAACCAAAGATCAATATTATAAATGGAAATAGAAATTCATTCATCAATAATCAAATGCCAACATAATATTCATTTAAGGAATTACAAGGAAGAAAGATAAAAATAAGAACAAGGAGAAGGGGATCTCTCAACCCTTTTTCCCTTCACACAAGATGTCTTCTTCCTTGCTTCTTATCTCCTCTTCAAAACATGAAAAATAAAAACTAAAGTACTACAAGAAAAAAATTGTTCTTAGGATCACAAAATCAAATTATAAAAAATTCCTCCTCCTCTAAAATTCTGTTCATATGGCATATATATGCCTATCTAAAAATTGTGTCCCTTCAAGATGTCCTTTCACAAGAGTTGTCCTTTTTCATAGAAAATTGCATCACTTCAGAATTCTAACTGCTCATCCGCACTTTGTCGCGCCCTCGCGACTCCTGTCGCGCTCGCGACAAGACACGCCTCTACTTGGCTGGCTCCGCTGGCTGTCGCGACCACTCATTGCTTTGTCGCCCTCGCGACATGGCACGCCTGTCTCCTTGCTCTCTTCCCCGCCTTCTGTCGCGACCACTCCTCCTTGTCGCGCTCGCGACACCTTCAATGTAGCTCATATGGATTTCTTTCCTCCACTTAACTCCTTTTATCTTTAAATCATTCCCTTCTCCTATAAAACAAATAAAACAACTACACACACACAAAACACATAAAAGTAACAAAATACATATAAAATACCAAGGTAATAAACACAATACTAGACTAAACCACACATTAACATACAATATTTATGAGCTTTTCAAGCTCATATCAGTGTGTGTATGGAAAGAGAGAATGTAGACTCATATTTGAGATATTTCAACTATATTAGTTGCAATTTGTCATTAAGAATGAAATATTTAGAAGTATATTTAATGTTTGAATTTATTATAAATTGGATGTTATTATCTTGAAATGATTTAAATTAGGTATTTTATTTTGTGTGTATATATATATATCAACCTTCAAATTTTACTCACTCGTATAATATCCTCAATAAATTGATCCTTGTGAATCGATATCGGAAGTACTGTTCACATAGTACAAAGTATTATCAAGCGACTCAAATTTTGGAGCATTATAGATCAAACTTTCCAATTTCAGATCTTATTTCTTATTTCTATTAAGATAACTAACTTTTTTTAGTATTGTTAGCAATTATTTTTCGATCTACCTCTTACCAACCGATTGGGGATGATCAATGGATCTAGAAAAGAGCATTGAACCGCCAAAAGTCTAAAAATAATACCTCTCGAATTTTGAGGCAATCCATTACTGCCACATATAACTAGACATAGATTTATATTTATTATGATAAGTTTGTATTTATTTATTTTTTAAAATAATTTAAAATTTAATGAACAACCAATTCTATTTATTTGGATGCTAATTTTCATTTGATTATAGATAACTATGTGATCACACATAATGAATACATAATTTATTAAAATATGTAAAACAAAGGTCAATTTCACTAGTTTTAAAAGTAAATTATATTTAGTTAAATATATGGTATAATAACATTACACGTAAAAAAATACAATTATAATATAATACAATTGCAAGCAAAAAAATAAAAGTAAAAAATTATAATGTCCCTGCAAATTTTCATTATTTTATCTTTATATTTAAAGATTATTTGATAAATATATATAATTAAAATTTTTAATAATTTAATATTTGATCGAAATTTTGCAAAATAAAAAATAAATTACAAATTTTATATTACTATTTTATAAATATTTATTTTTATTAATCTTCATAATGCAATTATATAATAATTGAAATAAATAGTTTATTATTATTGTTATTATTATTATTATTAAAAATGTAAATTTTTTAAATAAATAACTTTAGATTTTGGTATAATTGATAAAAAAAATTATTATCAAATTATAATATAATTTATAAATTTTTGTTACAAAATAAAATATCTATTTCATATGGTTTATATTAAATTTACTTGAAATTATACATAAATCACGTGACTGAAATTAAAAATATTATTTTATTTTATTTGCGATGGATTAGCTACTAAATATTTTTGTCGCTAATATTTTTACTAAAACAAAATACTATTAGCGACAGAATAATTTACGTCGCTAAACCATCGAAAAAAGTGGCGCTATATTTTTCCTTAAAAATTAGCGACTAAAACTTTTGTCGCTAAATTTTCTTGAACTAATTTTACGAAAAAATAGAAAGTATTAGCGACGGAACTATTGTCGCTAATTCTGTCGCAAAATATGGCACGTATATTTTTCGTCAATAATTAGCGATTGTTTATTCATTTCATCACTATTTCATCGCAAATAAATGAAAAATAACTTTCCCACGATGGAATTGAAAAATAGTCGCGAAACCGTTGCAAATTTGCAATGAAAATAATGTCATCTATATTTTTAGTTGCTAATTTACAGTTTTTTTTGTAGTGATAGAAGAAATGATTGCTTATTTCATGGCTTTCCAAAATGTAATTATAGCTAGTCAAGTTGCTAGGTGAAAATTCCAGGATATTTGAATGAGGAATCAAAAGGCATCCATTATGAAACTAGAAAATCAAATAGGGCAACTTGCTACTTCATTTTCTAATAGAGCTCAATAACCTTTCCATCTAATGTAGATCATAATCCAAAGGAGGAAGCTAAGACAATCACCTTAAAAAGTGGGAAGGAGTTAAAGGAAGATGAAATTGGTAAGAATTGATGGCATTAGGACAATTACAAGGGCATTTAAACACACTGGACATCAATATCAAATTAGTAAATCATGGTTTTAACATATAAATATATAAAATCAAATATAAAATGTATGTTCATGCCATAAAAAAAGAGGTGAAGCCTAAAATATTACCCTCAGGAGTTTTGGTTTTTGTAACAACAGGAAGCTGCACTCTAAGCCCGATTAATGATTCTTACCTTTGTAACTGTAAAATGTATTTTTGTGTCAATAAAATGATATAAAAAGTTGTGCACTATAGAATAGGAGTTGAGTTTTCTATTTTTAGTGGTTGTTGTCTAGGGATACTGAATAATGATTAACCTCACTTTGCGAAGTAGGGTTTTTGATTTAAATACGAAGAGAAGAGTTTTAATCCTTCCAAAATTGGAATTCCTTAAGATCTTCCTTAATGCCATAAAAATCCATCAAAATCGTATCATTTGAACAAAATAAATCCTCTTAGTTGCTGAAAAATGTGCAATCTATTAAAAATCCCGCATATAGGGATCTTTGAGTGACAAAAGCGCAACTATAAAAAATACTTCCTAAAATCCCAAAATTGCCTTTTTAACTTTGGCCTAATGACCTACGACCATCTGCTAGGAGGAAAACGACCATGGAAGGGCCTCTATTAATGACAGATGGTCGTCTGTCATATGGAAAAAAGACAAATTGAAGGTTTTTCAAACTCTTTTTTTTACCCTATAAATGCAAATTTAAAAATCACAAAAACATTTAGAAAAAGTGTGAAAGACATGGACGAAACTCAAAGTTTGCATTTTTCATTTGAAATGCAAATTTTTCTTCATCATCGGGTAACTTCGATCTAGATTGCTTTAAAATCTAATGTCTATACTATGACTCGGCCTTGACTAGCTTTTCTGCCCATTCATCTTGTGCGTGACTCACCTACTCCACTCATCTGCTAACCTTGCCTCTGCTCTTACCTGCTACTCATGCCATCTACTTGTTTTAATTTCTATTTCATGTTTTGCATGCATTTCTTTCATTTTGGCCACTGTTACATCCTTTTGCATGATATTCCTTCATACCTATGCATTTCAATTCTTCTTGTCTTTTATTTCCTTAATTAATACATATTACATCTTATTTTTTTCTATTTTTATTTATTTATTTTGTTATTGTATTTTTATATATCATGTTAATTTATTTTATTTTTATTTACATAATATGCCTTGTGGCATTATTTATTATATTTTGTTAAATATATTTTAGCTTATACACATCCTTATTGTTTACATTTATTTCATGTAAATTATGCATGTATTTACATATTTCTGCATATATTCATTTTCCTTTAATTTAATTATTATTGTCACATATATTATTATTATTATTATTATTATTATTATTAATGGTGGTGGTGGTGGTGGTGATATTATTGTTATTATTGCTCTTATTGTAACACCCAATGCCCAGTTTAATATTAAGACCGAATACAGAATGTCACATACAATCCTAATTCTATAAAATGACAAAGTACAAAATTTCCTATTTAAAAATTTTATCACTTTCGCAAATACTATTCATTTTATAGAAATTTTGACAGAGTTTCCCCTATAATTGTTTAAAAGCTTATGCAAGAAAATTTGAACACACTTTTACTTCAAAGTATCCTACCATCCATCACCATTTCAAACTCTACTCGCACAATAATTTATGCATCCTCTATAAATTCTCAATTTAATCTCAATCAAATTTGAAAAATAACCACATTCAATATACTACATATGTCTAGTTTATAGATTTACATATATAATCTTAATACATCCCATAATATATGCATTTACATAAATTTCTTCATCTTTATATGTGTACATGCCAAATCCTAATAAAAATTTGAAATTGCATAACAAAAAAGCCTTAATGCTGCAACTTTGATATGATTCCAAATATTAGTAGCTACATCAGATAATTCTTTCAATCTCAAGTACAATTTCCTCCAACCTGCGCACTGAAAAATAACCATGTGCTAAGCTAAAAGCTTAGTTGTGACTACCAAATTTACTTCTCTATAGAGAAAAAAAATAGTGTGTACATAAAATGCATCCACACACCATAAAGAAACATTTTATGCTACATGCTCAATTTTCATAAATAAACAAATTAGGTCCAAGAAGAATGTAAATAATTATATTAATTCGTATTAAGTTACATAATGGTAATTTATTCTTTCAATTTAACTTATAATTAATTGCTACTTTCAATTGAAATTCTTTAATTGTTAATTGTGAATTTACTAATTTTTCTTACTATTGCTCCAGTAATAACCAGTGAAATTGCATCGAGCTGGATAATTGGGATTTCAAAAATGGGATTGATTTTTTTAAACCATTCGGTCCTTTTGCACTTCACTTATCATTAATGAATTTATTATGCTCATATATTTGGGCAGAGCTGCCAAAACCATTCAGTTTATAACTTAAATCAAATATCACACATCAGAGCTAAGTTCTAGGAGCCATTTAGTCCAATAAATATATTATGATTCAGTACTGCTAGACTCCTAATTGGCAAGTCAACCTTATCCAACGCCTTCAATTCCTAAATAGTTTTACCAAGGGCATATATAGTTAAATTTTAATTACTAATTAAGCACATAGTCTCACTTAAACATATTAAGCATGAAAAATTCATTTACTTATTAGTTTCAAATACCACACACACTTAAACATTTTTGCATCATCACTATTATGAACTTACCTCAAAATAATACTTTATTGTGGAACTTTCACAATTCAAATATCGTATTGCCAAGCATTTTTATGCATCAATTACTATTTAGCAGTTTCATAACCCTTTAAAATAAATAAATAAATAAATAAGTTACCATTTTCATCTCCTGTCATGGGCTTATTAAAATAACTTTAGAACTTACTATTAATCAAAAACAATTTTATTAGCATATCAACTTACATAAGTCAAAAGCAAGCCAGTTAAAAGAATTAAGTCATTAAATCGGTTTTTTAGCATGCTCAAGAATTCTATAAACTAATAATTCTATAATCCATTTTCTGGTTCATATATTTTAGTCATTAAAGAATCAAGCCATATAATCCATTTTTAGCATGTTTATGCATATTGTGTGAACTCCGAATGCATATTGCATTTTATCTATTTTGTCTATTTTATTTTTATTATGTCAAATTAATTAATTATTTAATTTATTTGATACAATTAATTATTTATCTTTTAATTTGCTTCATCATTAACCATTATTATTTTCTTTTATAACTTATGTACTTATTGACATTCACGCATTCTGGGTCGAGATGGAGAACTCATTGCAGGAGATTAGCTCATAATTTATTCCTAATTATTTTATTTTTTCATTATTTATTATCGTGGTGTAATTAATTTGGCCTATATTTATTTTTATTATTGCAAGGCATGTAATAATAAAGGTTTTTCACATGTTTAAATTTAAAATCACATAAAAACTATTTCTATTAATTAATTGGGGATTTTACTCATAAATTGGACCAATATCCTGTTTTTATCCCCAAAATCAGACTTAAAATAATAACCTTTTTTTTCTAGTAACATAAAGGATTTTGTACAAATTGACTATAATTTTCATAATAAAATGGAATCCAATATCCTAATTTTCCTCAAAAGCACACACATAAATTACTCTTTTGTAATATACACACACATACACACATATAAAATATGCATAACTAATAAAACATGATAAATATAAATAACATAATAAATATGGTTAATTAAAAATTAAGGTCCAGACTATAAGGTACCTTACAATTCGAACCTTATCTTCAAAATCTTACTATATCAGTCTCCAATCTTAACTTCCCTTTCAATTGAGGGACTCCTTCGCTATTCTATCACTATTTTATTGCTATTGAAAAGAAAATGATGGAATAGCAATAGAATAGCGGTATAATAGCGATGGAATCCCTCAATTGAAAGGGTGGTCAAAGTTGAAAGTTGACATTGTAAGATTCTAAAGATGGGGTCCAACAATGTATGGTGCCCTATAGTTGAGATCTTTTTTATAATAAATCCTAATAAATATAAATAATATAAGACTAGAATAAAATGAACAAGGAAATATATAAGGCATTAAAAAGGTACATAATATAAATAAAACGCACAAAATAAATAAATAAACAAATAGAAAATAGAAAAGAGATTTGAAAGGATAAGCTTAATCCATGACTAAATGAGTTATGGGTGCGACTTAGATGTGATTCATGGCTACCAAGTCAATAGTCACATCGAGTTGGATCACTTTATGTGAAAACACTTGCCAAAAAATAGGTTTAGCACCCAAATGAAAAATAAAATAAAAGAAAGAGAGAGTAAAAATTGTCAAAACACTTGAAACTATTTTTTAAAACAAGATTTAATGAAAAAGATGAAATGAGTTAAAAATAAGTTTTTAACATATAAATCTATAAATCCTACCACACAAAAAAATACCCATAAAAAGGTTTAATAGCTTGAATCTATGAAAAAAACAATAAAAAAAGTAAAAAATAAAATTAACCTTAAATTTACAACATTTAAGAATGAATGTATAAACTTAAACCTACTAAAAAATAAGTCAAAGGAATAAAAAGCTTTATAATATAACCATTAGTGACTTTCTTGAACACAAAAAAAAAACCTTATTATTCTTGGAGCTTTCCTCTACGACATTATCAAAACAAAAAATTAAAAAGCTAAATATTGGAGAGTATATTTAAAAAGGAAAAAGTTTGATAATAAAAAAAACTTTTTCTTTTTATTTCTTTCTCCTTTTCCTTTCTTTTATTTTATTTCCTCTACCACCTTTCCCATTTCATCTCTTGATTTTTGCTGGAAGAAAGCTTTTTGTAAACCAAAGCCAAATCACTGGTGTGAATCGATTAATTCAATTATGGGTGTGACTAACTCGATCTAAGTGGGAAATGAGTGACTCATCCTAAGTGGGTTATGAGCTGAGTCACGAGTGTGACTCAACCAAACCCTTAAATTCAAGTTTCTTAACCAAATGGAGCAATTATTAAGGCCTAAAAGCTAAAAATCATTTTAAAAAACTCATAAATACATGAAAAGTCCTTAAAAATTTTGATTCCTTATCTTTATAAAAGAATAACTTTCCTCATTAGGTAACTCTAACAAAAAAAAGGCTCAAGACTTAGTGTATATAATTGCCCTCAACTTTGAAAGGCTAGCACATTAAATGCCTAAGTGAGCTAAAGTACAGAGTGAGAGATAAAGACACCTAGCAATGGACTATTTCGATCAACTGAGCCAATTTAAAGGTTACCTCTAACATTAAAAAGGCTATAACACTAAATGCCTAGGTGAGCCAAAGTTTAGGGTAAGGGATAAAAACACTTACTTAAGGAGGTGCCTCCTAATTACTTCTAAAAAAGACTTTCTAGTGGAGTGATCAGATTTTGTAAGTCATCTTGTAAGTTGTGACCAAATTATACAATCTCCATTTGCCTCTTAAAAGGGTTTATGTAGCAATGATACATAAAGTGATTTGATCTTACAGATTCGTTTGTAGGCCATGAGTAACTAATGGTCTCAGGTTATCTCTTAAAAGGGCTTTATGAACTGAACGGTGGATGGAGATATCTGATCATACAAGCCAGCTTATAGGTCACGTGCAAATCATGCAATCTTTATTTACCTTTTGAGATGGCTAAGGAAAGGAGGCAAAGCAAACTCTACAAATTGGAACATGTTCTAAACATCTAAAATCGATGTTATGAATGTGCCTTGACTCTAATTATTCAATTTTGATGCCTCTTAAAAAGACTCGGTGCTTATAAGAAGGACTTGGTCTTCCTTAGAGACTTTGAATGCCTGTGAAAAGGACTTAGTGCTCTTGAGAAACTTTGAATGCCTGTAAACAAAACTTTGTGCTCCTGAGAGACTTTGAATGCCTATAAAAAGGACTTACTACTCTTGAAAGACTTTGAATGCCTAGAAAAAACTTTAGGTTACCTATAAACAAGAATTTAGTGCTTGTGGAAAGGTTATGGTGCTCTTAAGAGACTTTAAATGCCTATAAAAAAGACTTAGTGCTCATAAGGGACTTTGAATACCTACAAAATGGACTTTAGGATACCTATAAAAAGGATATTGGTACCTTTAAAAGAACTTTGGCGCCTATAAAAAAAAGACTTTTGATGCATATAAAAAGGATTTTGTTACTTGTAAGAAGGGCTTTTGGTGCTTGTAGAAAGGGCTTTTGGTGCCCATAAGAAGGGCTTTATACTCCTAAGAGACTTTAAATGCCTATTGAAAGGGCTTTATGCTCCTGAAAGACTTTAAAGGCTTGTAAAAAGGACATAGTGCTCTTGAGAGATTTTGAATGCCTATAAAAAGGACTCAGTGCTCTTGAGAGACTTTGAATACTTGTAAAAAGGACTTTATGCTTCTAAGAGACTTTAAATGCCTATAAAAAGGACTTTGTGCTCCTAAGAGACTTTGGATGCCCCCTTAAAGGGCTTATTTGGACTATAGTTAAGCCTTATAGACCTTTGAAAAATTAATTTAGTTAGTTTGAGATCTTATTATTTGCATAAGTAACATTACCCGCTTGCCCCCAATAAGGGTGGGCAAAGATTGTCTACCATTTTTGGGATGTCATGTGAATAGAGCCTATTTGCTTGCCCACTGCAGCAACATAAGCATCCTGGTGATAGGTGGTCATAAGGCTGCACTAATTCTTAAGTTTGATAATATGAGTGTAATAAGCTTGTAAAGCTTATTACCTTACTGCCTATGGTCGATGAAGTTCATGAGTTTCAACTCTGCAATGATTTGGTAACTGCATAATGTTTAAGCTAAAGTTGCCTCCCCCCATTAGGTTAACAAAATGTTAGTATTGTATTAAATGTATTTTTTCTTTTTCTTCTTTCCTTTTTTTATAACACTAATATAACTCATATGTTTTCGTGTTGAACTTCACATAGGGAGCATGTCCACATTTTTCTTGTAAAAATTATGTGTCTAGAATTATATGCAAAAAATTATGGATGTGGAATGCATACAACATGCAAAAATTGAATAAACCACATCCCAAGTAATTAGGAGACCTAGTCACAAGCATAACTCAATTAGTTATGGGTGTAACTCGATGGTTGGCCTATAAATACCCTTTCAGATCTTCATTTTACAGCAGTGAACCTCTTGTAAGCTCCTTTCACATATTTTCTTTTAGTTTCTTTTTTTCCTTGCCTTTTTTTCCTTTTATTATTTTTAAGGTAGATAATCTATCATTTATATCTTCTAACCATGGCTATATCATTTCTTAATATATTTCATAAAGTACTTAATGTCCTTAAAACTAGGGAAATTTCCATTTAAGCTTCGTATTCAAGTTTGTGGTTCTTAAGAAGGGTTCGACCTATCATGCACTTTCTGCTGGTAGCTGTGCAATATTGGGATCCATGATTCCATGTCTTTTACTTTACACGTCAGAAGTTATGCCTCCTTTTTAAAGAATTCTCTACAATTATAGATGTACCTTTTGCACCCCAGACTCTGCCATCTCTCGAATTGCATGATAAAATATCTAAGAAGATTCATTTAGGCAATAGAAATTTTACCATCTACGGCCACAAAACCTGTGCCCGGAGATGGTCATATATCATTAGAGATTTGGTTTGATGCTTTAGGTAGGTTTTTTGACATCCTGGCCTATCATACTAAAGTGATCTTATTGGTCTATTTTGCTTAAAATCTTATTGTAAATGGCGATGGGCTCACTGGTGATTACCAACTTTTTGGTGCCTTTGGTCAAATTTGCAATAGGCCATTCCCCTTTTCACTCATTTGACTAGAGGCCGTACTTGGCTTGGATATTGTGTAGGCTAACCCAAGTACCCTTTTAACTAGTAGACCCTTATTACTCTAGGTATTTGTGGTTATTCACTCAAAGGTAGTGCACCCATTGTGGATTTTCATACTAGCTTTTCTTAGCAAGAAATGCATCCTTTTAAACATGACCCTATGCTTAATTTTTTTTCTGAAGTGGGCCAAATCCACTGTAGTGGCTCTTTATGATTTATTTATATACTTTTTGTAAGATAGATTGCTTGTTTCAAAGTTTTCACCCTAGTTTTTCTCTTTTTCTTTTTCTTTTGGCTATAAGAGAAATATTTGTCATATAAAGTGCTGCTTTTAATGCCTTATAATTCATCAAACTCCAACATATGGTCCTATGTTTGCAACAAAAATAAATTTCTCTTTACATGTTAATAACATGCACATTCCTAGCTTATGCATGCATTCCTATCTACTTGCACCATATGTAACAATGATAATCACAACCACACATTTAATGCAAAAACACAAGGTTTCATTTAATCTCGAGAGGTGACACCATGAGTGCATCTAACTTCTATTATCAATAGCTCTCGTGAGTTTTCCTGATTGAAGATTTTATCTCATTGCCTAATCATTTTTTGGGGATGCCTTTTTTCAAGTTTTGCCTTAGTGGGGTGCCTAATTTTAGTTAGGTCCCTTTTTTTTGGTTTCAACCTATAGTGTTATTTTTCTCTTTTTTTTGTCATTTGTCTTAGTTGTGGAACTTTTTTTATTTGTAGACATTGATCGATTCCTTGAATTCATTCTCATCTCTATCGACGAGAATTACTGCCCCTTTTGATAGTAACTTCTTCAGCATAAATGATCCTTTCAAATTAGGTTTGAACTTGCCTCCGTAGTCTAAAACACCTTGTTTTATCTATTTAAACACTAAGTCACCCTCTTTTAAATAATGATCCTTGACTTTCTTGTCGACTGATAGAGCTAATCTCTTTTGGTAGACTTCATTATGATAATAAGCCCTCATAAGGTCTTTATCAAATAGGTTCAACTCTTGAAGCCTATGTTCTACCCATTCTAACTCTGGTAGTTTAGTTTCTAAAGAAACCCTCAGCGACTGAAGCTCAATTTCAACTGGTAATACCACATTTATCCTATATACCAAAGAGAAAAGGGTGGCTCTTGCCAAAGTTCTGACTGTAGTCCTATATCACCATAGAGCAAATAATAACTTTTCTACCCAATCTTTATACGTATGTACAATTTTGGACAAAATTTTTTCTAGATTCTTATTTGCTGATTCGACTATTCCATTTTCTTGGCAATAGGAAGAAGACCTATGATGCTAGATTATATATTTCTCACTATAAGAAAATACTCAATTACCAACAAGAATTAGCAATAGAAATTATTGATTTTCTATTGCTAATCAAAATTAGCAACATAAATTAGCAATGGAATGAGTGGTTACATATTTGACCGTTGCTACTTTTTAGTAAAGCAATGGATAAAAAAATATTTACGAATGTGTCATCTATCATCATTTTATCACTAAAAATAATTATAATTTTTTAATTATTATTTTTTATGCAGAATGCATATAGACAATTGATCTTCATGCCAAATTATTCAAAAATATCTAAAGAAATAAGCACTAAATATCATTAATATTTTTATCCATAGATAGTATTCATCCATTCTCTAAAATTAAAATACAAAGATTAGATAAATCCAATAATTTTAGTGTCGTATAACACCATAGCAACAATTCATAGTAATGACTATAATTTCTTAGAAAAGCTAACAATAGCAGTCCCTTTATAAGCCTTGGAGCTTAGCTCCCATGGGATATTTGAACACTGTATGAATTTGATACACGAAAAAATCAAATATAGAAATTTGAGATAAATATTCAAACCTGCACAATAATGAGAATTGAGATAATTAACACTACATGAATTTAATACTTTGTTCCAATTGGAAACTATAAAATAAATAAAACAAACAGCAGAGATGTAATAATTATTGAATTTCATATTTTTTCCCTTCCAATTTTAATTGAATTTTTTTACACTTTTAATCGAATTATCAAAGTGTAGTTTACAATTATATATAGTTAGTGCTTAATTTAGTTGATTAATCAATCGTCTTTTTCCTTTTTATAATATTTTTTATTCTTGTCAGTATAGCTAAATCTTTTAAGTATCATTATGAAAATAATTAAAAATTAAAAATTAAAATTGTATTTGTTTTAAAATTTTGATGGTTGGTGAATAAATTGGGAAAAGAAATTAAGTTAAAAACTTGAATTTTAATCCAAATTATAAAAATAGGAGAGCTGCCCCATATACCAACCAAAATGTTACGCGAGCTTTTATCAATTAAATGATTTGTTAGATAAAATGGTCATCTAAGCACTGATTTATTGCACGACCCAACAATTCAATTAATAGCTTATAACAACTTATTAAGCACATAAAGGTTTCCTATTTTTGGTTCCTCTTTTTAATGATTTATAGCAACAAATAATATTAAAAATAAAAAGATATGATGAAGTTGAATTCCAACTATAATGATTTTATCGGTTAATAGTGAAGTATTAATGGTTTATAGCTTATAACTACTTATTAACAAGTAATAAAATTTTTTGGTTCCTATTTTTAATGATTTATAGCAATAAATAATATTAATAATAATAAGAAAAAGATATAATAAAGTTGAATTCCAACTATAATAACATAATGAGCTAATAAATCACAAATATGCAATTTAGTTATACTAATGATAACAAGAAAAGTGGCAAATTTATTAGTTATCTCATCTTTAAAGAAAATATAAATGTATGGGCAGAAATGGAATAGGAAGAATTTACAGTGGAACTAGCTTGCATTCAAATTCATAGAAGTAAGGGCAACAAGATCTCAAATCCGCACATCCAGCATCTACCCATCTTCTATGTTCTTGGAGAAGTCCTAAAATGATGCTGTTGAGAATTTGCAAGTTACTATAGTAGTGAATTTAGAAATATTTCTTTTCCATTTCAAAACTTTACTGAAGCAGTACAAAGAGAATTCATTAACTTTATATGTAGCATTTCAAGTGTTGAAAAGGTGAGATGAAGTAGACAATTGTTTCCTACTGTCAAACTATCTATCTTACCTGCAACCTCGATTGTATTATAGGCAAAGATCAAAGAGATTTACATGTATCTTTTTCATCCTATTTTCCTCATCAGTTAACATTTGTTACTCTTTGAGCACCCTTAAAATATCCAGACTTAAATATCATTTCATTTATCAAAGACGAAAAATCTTATTTTTCTCTTATTAACTCTTTTTCCCAGCATAGGTTACTGTTAGTTATTGTGTCTCCAAAATAAGTACTATGATGACAATTATGATGATGCTAACCTTAAACTACCCATAAATGATTCACAAACTAACAATAAAGTCATAATAAAAAATGGACCTAGTTACTCTATCTCCCATGCTGTGTGAAAAAAATCCATCCAAATGCACCAAAGCTCAAATTATGTAAGTTTGTTTATGTGCAATTTAACAAAAACAAAGCAATGCAGCCATATAATTGTAATACTTAACATAGAATACTCATTTCTTGTCAAGTCATCTAAAGGTTGCCAAACATTCTACAGAAGATTTAGAATAACATAGTAAAGCATTGCCTAAAAAATGTGATGAATAAAGAAATGAACATTTCCATAATTATATTATAAATAGCTGATCGGGACTTCTTCAACAATAGCCCCAGGACCTTGGTTATTAGTGGCTCTGTCGAAGTACATTTGCTTACTCTGTATCATTATAGCAGCGACATTCTCATTAGGAACTTCACACTCAATCTTATCTCCCTTCAAAGCTTAATCTGCTAAGAACTCAACGATCGCTAAGCCATTGATTGTTTTTCTCATGATATATTCTAGCTTAGACTCTTGTAACAATATAAGCAATTTTCTTATTTTTTCCAACAAAGACCTTGCTAACTAAATGTACCTGAGAGGGTTATGCTTAGCCATAACTACTTTTTAGTAAGAGTTAGAATAATGTCTCAGCTTCTTGAAGGCCTATACCATTGCTAGACAAATCTTCTCAACATCTACATCTTTGGCCTCATATGAAAGAAGTTTCTTTCTCAAATACTAAACAACAAATTCTACCCCAAACTCATCCACTTAAGCTAGAATGGCACCCAAGGAGCTCTACTCTATATCTAGATATAAAATTAGAGGCTTTGAAAGCCGAGGCGGTTGAAGGATGAGAGGATGTAAGAGATAATTCCTTATCTTATAGTAAGCTTTTTGATAGTCATTATTCCACTTGATCGGTTGGATATTTCCTTAAGTGCTTAAATATCAACTCATATATGGAAGTATGCTTAGCAATAAATAAGCTGATGTACTAAATTCACTCTAAAAACCCTCGAATTTTCTTTTCCTTCTTTGGCACTGACATTTGTTTGATGGCATTTAAGTTGTATGGATAAATTTCAATCCTTTGTTGACTACCTATATGGTCCAGTAGCTTACTCAAGGTGACTCTAAATACACATTTCTTTTGGTTGAGATAAAGGTTATATTTGTCAATCTTCTGGAAGAATTTTTCTAATGCCTCAAAATGACCTTTATTAGTTATTGACATAATCATCATATCATCCATGTATAACTTAAATGTCATCACCTTATAGTCATAGGTCCTCCATTCTGTCGTGCAATCTATCTTGATCCGATCTATAATTTTGTTTCAAATTTAGTTATACCCTGCATACCAATCAATGAAGTTGTACATAATATACATGGCAACATTGCTAACCAATAAATCCATATAAGGCAATGGAAAGTCATCCTTAGGATAGGCTTTTTTCAAGTCTTGATAATCTATGTACATTTATATCTTCCCAATTTTTTTAACCACTAGAACCATATTGGCTAGCTAGGTAGGAGATTGAACCTCTATCCATAATTTAGCCTTAATCTGGCAAAAAACTTCTACTTTTACCTTTTTGCCCATTCTGGCTAGAGCCTTTAGAGCTCTTGTTTGACTTGCTTACTATTTAGGTATGCTAGGATGGCATGCTTTGTGATGTTAGGTTTAGGCAAAAGATTTTTCATTTTTCTTCAATATGCTTTAAAATTTTAACATCTTCTTAAGAGTCATATCAGATGCAATCAAGATCTCTTTAAGGTTACTTTGTGTTCGAGATTAAATGGAGTTAGAGTTTGTTGAATTAATGTCAAATATAAATAAGTCATGATTATGGTTATGCATAATGTAGTAAAATAAGACATAGCATAAATAAGCAAAGTTGTTCATATTATTAATAAAATTTTTGAAACATACACCATTGTTAAATAGTTTAGGAACATAAATAACATTAACAAAAGGCCAATTCTCTAACTCTAGATTAGTTACTTTAGTGGCTAACATTTTTCCATCTTTGACATTCAGCACAAACTAATGGGACCCATTTCAACTATAACCACTCAAATATCCATCTTTTCCTTACCTTGGCTCTAGCAGCCAATAACTCCAATGTTATGACCTTTTCTGGCAGATTTAGGTTTAACTCAGAAAGCTTATTCATGATCTCTTCATCTAAAAAATCTTAGCATGGGCTTAATTGTTTTGGCTATCCAATGGAAGACATCGTCAAAAATCTCAAAACCTAAAATAACCTTGACATTAACTATCACTTAATCTATCTCTCCATATTACATGTATTCTTGAGATACAAGCATAAAGCTTTCTGGGATGTGAGGTACACCATCTAGTTATTGCCCAACTTTCCCTTTACCATAATTTGTAGTGTAGCCTAGGTCCTTCCTATCTTTCAACCTAATTAAGGTAATGGCTTTTCGAAGCACCTGAGAATTCTTACCCAATCCAGCACCAAGTAAGTAGTTCATTTTTCCTATTAAGTTGACAAACTAATGGATTTCATACTACCTCTCTTCATCTTTAATACCAATAGTGATTATGTAAAACCTATTAAAAGGATGAATTGTTATCTCTAATATTAAGGCTTGGTTTTCTCGAGTAGCTTCGATAGTCATTATCCCACCCTCATGTAAAATCTGAATCATTTGATAGAGTGTGAAGGGAACCCTTTTTAACTTATGGAGCCATAGCCTAACCAATAGGAGTGGAAAATTGGTAGGAATTGGAAGCACCACAAATTTTACCTTAACCATGATAGGCCTAATCTTTACTATAGCTTTAAAAGTTCCAATAGCTTATCTTTTAGGATTATCATAGGCTGTGATTGTGAGCCTAGACTTATTGAAAATTGACTCATCTATACCATAGGCTTTCATGGTTGTAAATAGGCAAGCATTAATTGAGGAATTGTTATTCACCATTACACATGATGTGTGCTTACCATTTACCTCTACTCGAATGTATAATGGCCGATTAAGCTCATGCCCCTCAATGGGTAAGTTTACATTAATAAAAATAATCTCTTCTCCTAACTCTTGCTTCACAATTTCTGGTAACTCAAAAAGAGGTATGACTATTATAACAGTGGATTTAAATAAGGCTTCTGCTAATTTTTATCTATGAGTAGGCAATTGCCTTAGTAACTCCCAAATTGAAATATACAGGGGTGTCTTTTTTAACTACTTGAGGATATGATTATCCTAAGGTGTTCTCTCTTTATTAGGAATCATAATTGCCAGCTGCCTCTCAACTCTAAGTACAACTCTACCACTTCTCATCACAGTCTTAATTGTCTCTTCTTTTTCTTTTTTATCTTTCTTAAAGTCCCATAAGTCTCCTAGTTTTTCCTTATCATTATCATCAACTTTGACTGATTTAGTTTCGCTATTCATACCCTAAATGTCTATTAAACTTACTTTTGCTTCTATCGCATTGGTTAGAATGTTTGGGTTTGCAAGAGAATTGACCTCTGGAACTATATTCCAACTGATGCCCTGAGCTCTACGAGTAATGGCTAGGCAGTTATTGCTATATAAATCTTGTAGTATATACAACTCTAGTAGCCCTGAACCAACTATAAAAACTGCTAGCATAACATTTTATCCTTCCTAATTTTTCTTTCTCTTTTATAGGTCAAGCACTTGTTTGGTGTCAATCAAATCCTATATACGGTCCCCTAAAGTTAAAAAATTGTCATAAATGTGAGTTGGTGAAAAGCACAAAATTGATATGCTTTTTGTCCGAACATTCCCTAGTTCTTTGATGGTTTTAGTGGTATTGGTTCATTTAATTTTGCTTTTTTGACTTGGTTCTAGTCATATTAAGAAAAAATGTATTCTATAATTTTACTCCCCTCTATCTATAGTTTCCACATCATTAAAAATCATCCCATTTAACCTTCTAAATCTCAATATATTAACAAAAAAGTAAAGATTGCTCTAGATGATAGGACAACAACAATTACTCAATTTCAAGCCACCTAACAAGGACTTTAAAGATATATTCAAGTTTTGGTCTTTTCTACAAAGTTGTAGATCTATATTTTATTGTTCATCTCCAGTTTGAATCACTTCAGTTAGACATCTATGAGGCAAGTTATGGCCTTTTCACTAAAACTTATTCATGTAAACCTTAGGGCATCACTAACTCACTTTCTAAACACAAATCATCACTTTCATGCATTAAAACATTATTCCTTAACTCTAACATAAATTATAGGTCATTTACAATAAATTTACCGGCTTGAATCAATTTAAACACATAGTAAAAAGAATATGAACTCCTATGCCATAAAATAGGCCAACTAGTCCCTTTTAGAGCTCCATTTTCTCTTTCCCTTTGCTTACTTGTTCTTTTACATGGAATAAGTTACTTAAAAATGTAATGGCCTAAAAATCATAAATGTCATGAATAGTTTTTTTTGGGCCATGAATAGTTACATTGGAGCAACTATAAGGGCTCAATATTGGATGAGCCATGAAAGAAGTATTTTGGATGCAATTGTATTAAAAATACTAGACCTAAATTTATCTGAAGTATAAGGTTAAATGTACACATACCAAAGAAATCTGAAGATGGGTGACATCCCGAGAAGTTTTTGGAGTAAAAATATTTTATTAGATATTTGGGAAATACTAGTTACGACTAGTCTAAGGATGAAATTTGGAGTGAAAATGAGATCAAATAAGCCTTCAAAATTCAAAATAGAGAAAAAGTTATGGTTTCGATTCAAATAGTGCTTGGGTTGACTAAAAGTTCGATCGAAACTTTAAAAATAACAAATAACCTCTAAAAATAGTAAACTTTCCAGACTTACCCTAAATAATATGTAAAATATTTTGGCAGTAGAAAACTAATTGTACGGTAATACCAAAAATTGGCTAATCGAATCAATTTTAGTGAATCGGATCAGAAATGGATTTTGATTGAGCTAGAAATTTTTATGAAAGTTATATTATATATTTTAAGAATTATGAAATTAATTTTGGGAGAAAGTAAAGTTGGGAAATGAGAGGAATAAATTAGAATTGCTTAATGGGTTAAATAATAAATTTGGGCTTGGACCTTGGTTGAACCACTTAGTTGGACCAAGCCTAATCCAATTAGATCACCTATAAATAGCCTAAAGATTAAAAAAAAAAAACTAGAAATTTTTGCAGCTCTCTCCACTCCTCTTCTCTTTTCTCTTGGCCGAATAGTACACCCCGTGCTTCTCCCACCAATTTTCTTTAATTCTCTTCAAGTCTTTCATTAAATTTAAGCCTTTTAAGTAATTTTTAGCTTTTTAACTTAGTGGTAGCACCCTTTAATCTCCGTTTGTGGTGGAATAATTAGGAAAAAAATGGATAGTGAAGGTTATGTATTAAAATTGAGGTAAGGGAAAATTAAAATTTTTAAATTGATTTATTAATTTCAGTAGGTAGTTTTAGATGTGTAGAGCATAGATAGGTGGTTATTTTGTATAAAGGAATAGAGGAATTAATAAGTATTTACCATGGTAATTTTGGCCACTTTAGGATTTTAAGGAAGAAGAAGCGGTTCCATGGATTAAGGCAAAGGAGATGAAAGTTAAAGTATGGAGATTAAACTTTTAAGGTAAGTGGATATTATATCCCTCAATTTCCATTGATTTAATATATCTTTAAGTGTATGTATAATATGTAAATCTGTGTATTATGCATGGATAATTGAAGCTAAAGTTATAAGTATGTTAATGGAGGTTAAAATGGTGATTTCAATAATTAGAATGAAAACAAAAAAATTTATATGTCTTGAGCTTAAAAATGACCTAGTGGAGTACTTAGATAAACTTGGAAATACTTGATGATTTAAGGTAAATTAATTGTATGGACATGTTAATTTAAGTGTAATTGAGCTTAATTAATAATAAAGGAGTGAAGCATAAATTTAAGAACAAAACATTAAGTTACAGAATAATATAGATTTATAGACATATGTGGGTATAATTTATAATTTAATGTCAATTAACTAAGCATTTATAATAATTAATATGTAATATAGTTAGATTATTGATTAAAGTAAGGAAAAAAGAAAAAATGCATGTAAAAGGTTCACGTTGTAAAATGCTTGTAAAAAGGGGAATAACCAAAGGAAATGTAAAAGCGTGCAAAAAGGGGTCATAATAAAATAATACTAATAGTAATATAATAATAAATAAAGGTATTAATTAAAATAGTAGAGAAATGAAAGCATCAGTAAAGTGTAAATGAAATGCACAAGTTATAAATAAGTAATAAAAAATGGACTAGGAGATGTGCTTAGGCAAAATGTGGGGTCTATGTCCAAAAGAAGGGTGAATTATATAGTTGGTAAAAATGAGTATAGGGGAATGGAAACTGATAAATTGCATGGCCATAATAAAGTTAACATAATGCCTAATATATAAAGTTATAGTATTTAATGATTGAAAAAGTAGCCCACGTATAGATTAGTAATGCTAGATAATAGCTTTGTAAAAAAATGAATTGGAAATATTTAACAAATTAATAGTTAATAAAGATGCTAAAAGTAGAAATAATCTTAATGGTGGTGGCCAAATTATGTCAATTCTAGTTCTGGCAATGGTAATAGTAATAAAAGCAATAAAAGCATAAGTGATGACAAAAAAAAAAAGAAAGAGTATACTGGATAACAAAAATATTTATATTCTAATTATATGGTATCTGTTAATAATACAATACGAAAGTAGAGGAAGGTATCAATTAGTAAGGTTATACATAATAATAATAATAATAATAATAATAAGTATGAAGAATATATATATATATATATATATATATATAAAGAAGAAAATGAAAGTGTGGTAACCGAAAAGCGTAAATGAATAATCAATAAGATAAAGTGACAATTTGACATATATAATGCCTTAAAATGATGATAGAATGAAATTAAATATGTATCAGAGTAATGAGAATATTAGAATTTAAATTGAATATATTAGTAGTTTGTGAAAGGTTATATTTAAAGTAAATTTAAAGTTATATAATTGAACATAATGATGGAACTTAAAGAAATTTAGAAATTATAGTGTAATCACTATATATCCTTATATATTTTTTTTATTATGACATTAGAATCACATATGACATACTATTGATGAAAGAATCACACGATAAGTATATGAACCTAATGTGGCCGAATGCTAAATGTAGTGAGAGTGGCATGTGTTAATTATTTTTATATGTTACTATACATATATGTTGAATATGTGATGACAAATATATTGGGATATCACAGTGCTATGCATTAATTATTATATAATGTGATTAGTATGAAAAATAAATAAAAATGTGGCATAATATAAGAAAATAAATAGCCCAATAGGTAATCCGGATCGTAAATATAATGGCTAGCCATAGGGATTTATACCGTAGTAGAATTATGAAATTTGATCCGGCAATCCACACACATAGATTGGGGATGCAGGGCCACGGTAAGTGATCTGGTCCTAGGAATGTAGGGTTACGGTAAGTAATCTGGTCTAATAAGTATCTAGTTCTAGGGACGCAGGGTTACGATAATTAATTTGATCCCATGAGTACATCAGTAGCATTTGAGTCCTTATCCTGCATAGTTAGTTTGAGAATTTTCACTGGGCTTTATTTATGAAAAATTGTAATTTTGCATAAGTTAAGGATTAGATGGTAAATTATATGTAAGAGATGTTAAGTATGTGATTAAATAAGGAAAATGAATGACAAACATTAATAAGAGAAAATGAAGTGAAAACGGATTAAAACATAATGATTCAAATAATCTAAAAGTAAATTGGTAATTATTTTAGATATTAAACTAAAGTAGTAAATTGAAAGAATGAGAACAAAAAGTGTAATTATCCAAAAAAAAAAAAGAAATCTAATGTTTAAAAGGAAATTTTATATGTGTTAAATGATGAGTAAGAAATGAAAAATGGTTAAGCAATGGAAAAATAGTAAATTAATGGACACTAAAGGAGTACACATGGAGAAATAGGAATTTGAATGGAAATGCAAGTGAAACAAAAAAAATACATATATATGTTAAAAGCAGAGTTTAAATTGTCATTAAGCACAACAAAAATGCAAGCGCCAAATGGTAATTATCCTTGTAAGCAATGAATTAGAAACCATAAAATTAGTAAAGCTCTTGCATAATAGTAATTGTTTATAAAAAGGAGTACAAAATCGTAATTCGATTAAATTTTAAAGACTTAATTGTAAATTGATTAGATAATTGGTAATTAAGTGTAACTATAAGGAAATATAAAGTTAATGTATTATTTAATCAAATGATAATAATAATAATAATAATAATAATAATAATAATAATATTGATGTAGAATATAAATTATGAAAATTGTATATATCTAATTGAGTGAATTGTAAGATGACTAATTGTTCAATAAATTAGAATAATTATTGGCATTTTATGATTTAAGTGTGGAATTTGAATAACTAGTGGCATAACTGTAAATAAGATGACATTTCAAGGAATTAGAAAAAAATAATGCTAGTAAAAATAATGATAGAAATATTATTGTGTAAAATATAATTGATGTGCATATATGTAAAGAATTAAATGGTTTATCAAATAGTTAAACTATAATGTAAATTAAGATAAGAGGAAATATATATAAATGTAATATATATATAAATGTACATAATGTAAATTGATTTATTTAGAGTTAATAATAAATATCATAGCAAAAATTAATGTACACCACGCAAAGGACTATATAAACTAAGGTGGAATAAGATAGAGTGAATTTTAACTTGGTTAATGTTGGTGCTAAAAGTTTTAATGTTAATGTAGTAATATGACAATCCTAATATTAATAGGAGCAGCAGTGCTAAGATAAATGTTAAAATTTGGTAAAGATCATTTTTAGTATTGAATACAATGAAAAGTGATAATAATGTTAACACTTGTATAACATAGGAAATAAGAATGCTCATGTGTGTATACTTATCGAATAATAGAATAGAAAGTTTGGGATACGCATCCATCACTGAGCATTCTAATGCTCAATGCGTTGTGTGTTACTGCGAGTAGGTTATAAAGGTAAGAAGAATTAAAGTGGCCAAGGTTTTGCAAAAGATCGAGGAAAGTAAGGGAAGAAAATAGATATGGCATGTATATGTGTGTTAATTGGATGTTTCGGAATTATGTACAGACAAGTCCGAAATTCATGGGTTCGTGCAGTTATAGTATTTAGTTATAATTATATTTAAACTTTTATTATGATGTATGGTGATGAATGTTATCTAGGTTTTCAAAAAAAAAAAATTCAGGACTATTTAGTGTAGTCTACCCATAAATGTTACCGATTTAACATCCGATCACTATAAGTACAATACAGTGATATAATGATGTTACATTTAGTGATATCAAAGGTAAGGTTTAGGCAATTCTAAGATCAAAAATAGTGTAATAAGGATGGAGTGTTACATATACATGCCATGAATTGGTACTAAAGTGATTAAATGTGTAAAAAGGCTACAAGGATAGTTCAGTTACTGGTTTGTAAGGACTAAAGGATGTCACAATCATTAAAATGTAAAGGGGATAAGTTATCTGAACCAATTTTCCCCACTACAAGATTTTCTAAGTAAAATACGTCACTATAGTTGTGATATGTGAAGAAATTTCGAGGACAAATTTTTTACTGGAATGGGAGAATTGTCATGGCCCAAAAATTGCAACTATCATACATAGTATTTTTCAAGTCATGAATAGTTATATCGGAGTAACTATAAAGGCTCATTAATGGATGACCTATGAAATAAGTATTTTGGATGCATTTGCATTAGAAATACTACACCAAAATTTATTAGAAATATAAGGTTAAACGTGCACACGTTAGAGAAATCTGAAGATGGCTGATCTCCCGAGAAGTTTCTGAAGTAAAAATATTTTATTGGATATTTGGGAAATACTAGTCAAGACTAGTCTAAGGGTGAAATTTGGAGTGAAATCGATATCAAATAAACCTTCAAAAATTGAAATGGAGAAAAAGTTATGATTTTGATTGAAATAGTGCCTTGGTTGATTAAAATTTTGATTGAAACTTTAAAATAGCAAATGACCTCTAAAAATCATTAAACTTTCCATATCCACCCTAAATAATGTGTAGAATATTTTGACAATGCAAAATTAATTTTACGGTAACATCAAAAATTGGCTAATCGGATTGATTTTAGTGAATCGAATTAGAAACGGATTTCGATTAAGCTGAAAATTTTTATGAATGTTATATTATATATTTTAAGAATTATGAAATCAATTTTAGGAGAAATTGAAGTTGGAAAGTGAGAGGAATAAATTAGAATTGCTTAATAGGTTAAATAATAGATTTAGGCTTGGACCATGGTTGAAGCACTTAGTTGGACCAAGTCCAACCTAATTAGACCACCTATAAATAGCCTAAAAGATCAGAAAAACCTAGAAATTTTGCAGCTCTCTCCACTCATCTTCTCTTTTCTCTTGGCCGAATGGTACACCTATGCTTCTCCCATCAATTTTCTTTAATTCTCTCCAAATCTCTCCTTAAATTTAAGCCTCTTAAGTAATTTTTAGCTTCTTTACTTGATGGTAGCATCCTCTGATCTCCGGTTGTGGTGGAATAAGTAGGAAAAAATGGATAGTGAAGGTTATGTATTAAAATTAAAGTAAGGAAAAATTAAAGTTTTTAAATTAATTTATTAATTTTAATAGGTAGTTTTAGATGTTGGCCAATCTTCCTTACTCAAATGGCACTGAGCATAGATAGATGGTTATTTTGTATAAAGGAAGAGAGGAATTGATAAGTATTTATCATGGTAATTTCGGCCACTTTAGGATTTGAAGGAAGAAGAAGTGGTTCCATGGATTAAGTTAAAGGAGATGAAAGTTAAAGTGTGGAGATTAAACTGTCAAGGTAAGTGGATATCATATTCCTCAATTTCCATTGATTTAATATATATTTAAATGTATGTATAGTATGTAAATGTGTGTATTATGCATGGATAATTGAAATTAAAGTTATAAGTATATTAATGGAGGTTAAAATGGTGATTTGAATAATTATAATGAAAATAAAAAAAAAGTTATATGTCATGAGAATAAAGATAACCGGGTGGAGTACTTAGATATACTTGGAAATATTGATGATTTAAGGTAAATTAATTGTGCGGACATGTTAATTTAAGTGTAATTTAGCTTAATTAATAATAAAGAAGTGAAGAATAAATTTAAGAATAAAATATTAAGTTGCTGAATAATATAGAATTATAGACATATATGGGTATATTTTATAATTTAATATAAATTAACTAAGCATTTATAATAATTAATATGTAATATAGTTATATTAGTGATTAAAGCAAGAAAAAAAAAAGAGAAAATGCATGCAAAAGATCATAGTGGTCACATTGTAAAATGCTTGTAAAAAGGGGAATAACCAAAGGAAATGTAAAAGCATGCAAAAAAAGGGTCACAATAAAATAATACTAATAGTAATATAATAATAAATAGAGGTATTGATTAAAATAGTAGAGAAATGAAAGCATCAGTAAAGTATAAATGAAATGCATAAGTTATAAATAAGTAATAAAAAAATGGACTAGGAGATGTGCTTGGGCAAAACGTGGGGTCCATATCCAAAAGGAGGGTGAATTATATAGTTGGTAAAAATGAGTAGAGGGGAATGAAAATTGATAAATTGCATGGCCATAATAAAGCTAACGTAATGCCTAATATATAAAGTGATAATATTTAATAATTGAAAAAGTAGTCCACGTATAGATTAGTAATGCTAGATAATAATATTGTGAAATAAATTTTAATTGTTAATAAAGATTCTAAAAGTGGAAATAATATTAATAGTGGTGGCAAAAGTAATGTCAATTCTAGTGCCAGCATTGGTAATAGTAATAAAAGCAGTAAGAGTATAAGTGATGACAAAAAAAAGAAAGAAAGAGTATATTGGATAACAAAAATATTTATATTCTAATTATATGGTATCTGTTAATATTACAATACGAAAGTAGAGGAAGGTATCAATTAATAACGTTATACATTTAAATAATAATAATAATAATAATAATAATAATAATAATAATAATAATAATAATAATAATAATAATAAAGCACAAAACAAAATGTAGGGGCCAAATGGTAATTATCTTTTTACGTAATGACTTAGAGACAAAAAAATAGTAAAGTAGTGGCATAATAGTAATTTTTCATAAAAAGGAGTACAAAATCGTAATTCGATTAAATTTTAAAGAATTAATTGTAAATTGATTAGATAATTGGTTATTAAGTGTAACTATAATGAAATATAAAGTTAATGTACTGTGTAATCAAATGAAAATTATAATAATATTTGATGTGGACTATAAATTATGAAAATTGTATATATCTAATTGAGTGGATTGTAAGATGACTAATTATTCAATAAATTACAATAATTATTGGGCATTATATGATTTAAGTAGGGAATTTGAATAACTAATGGCATAACTGTAAATAAGATGTGTTTCAAGGAATAAGAAAAAAAATAATGCTAGTAAGAATAATAATAGAAAAAATATTGTGTAAAATATAATTGATGTGCATATATGCAAAGAATTCAATGATTTATCAGATAGTTAAACTATAATGTAAATTAAGATAAGAGAAAATATATAGAAATGTAATATATATATATATATATTAATTAATTAATTAATTTATTTATTTAGAGTTAATAATAAATATTATAGCAAAAATGAATGTACACCACACGAAGGACTATATAAACTAAAGTGGAATAAGGTAGAGTGAATTTTAACTTGGTTAATGTTAGTGTTAAAAGTTTTAATGTTAATGTAGTAATATGACAATCCTAATATTAATAGGAGTAACAAAAGAAGAAAAAATGAGTTATTACCTTATAGAACAAAAGAAGAAAAAAAAGAGTTATTACCTTAAAAATGCCTAACCTCTAAATTCTCTCTCCTGACAAGTACTATAACTAAAATTAGGGTGATTTCTAGTGGTGGAATTAATTTGGTTAAGAATAAAATGGCTGAAGTTAGGTCCTTTAGGGTGGCCAGCCATCACGGCTTTTATACTCTTGATTTTTCTTTCATTCTCGAGAGACTTTTAGGGAGGCTATGTGTCTTTATCCTATTAGCCCACTTGTAAGTCCTAGGTAAATTACACTTAACTCCCTCATTATTTTTAATTTTTCTTTTCTTTCCTTTCAATTTAACCCCTATATTCTGCTTCATTCTAATTATATATGTCCCTATTACAACTTTAATTTACCATTTTGCCCTTACCTTTTAAGTTAATTCCCTTTAGGTCGTTTCTCACGCTTTAATTTTTTATCACTTTTTGTCATCTCCCTAATACACCCTAAATATACTCAAGTTCCACTAGGATGTATTTTAGGGCCTCACACACATTTAATTTATTTATTCACTCTAATCTTGCATGTAATAAAGGAGATAACATAATTAATCTAAAGGCCATTATGTCACATATATCAAAGGTATAAATAAGAATGAAGTTCTGAACTCTCTCTAGGTTTTGACCTCATAAGGTTGGAACACCATTTTCCAATGTTTTATTGGTTGGCGAAGCTTTATATCAAACTTGCAATGCACAATAGATGCCTCCCGATCGTCGATCGCTAATGATGAGATAAGGACACACCAATATGTTGTCTCATGCCTCTTGGAGGCTTGAGACGTGGCAAATTGGGTTGAGTAGCGACTACTCAACTCAAGTAAGGAAACCTTAACCTGTTTGGATCCTAAAAGTGGTATCGAGTTACCAAGGCGAACGTGAGGCGATTCATAACCCGAAGATTACTTAGAAGAATGAATATAAGTCTCAACTTTATTGTTTGATGAGAATAAAAAGGCAAAAGGTTTCCTTAATTTGCTCCAAGATCCCCTAGTTCTAGGGGCCAATCAGATGCAACGTGCATTAGAGGCCTCTACTTCTTTCCTTTTCCCTTTCCCTTTAGTCTTCATGTTTTCCTCTGCTTCTTATAAGTACATACATTGATTCAACCATAAACTCAATGAAATGCAATAATGTTGTGAATGAAATTGATAATTAATAACATAAGATGGAAAATTTAACCCCAATTTTTAATTTCTTAAATTTTAAATCCCTAACTTAAATTATATTTTCATCTCACTTCTCCCTTTATTTCAGATCTCAAGTAGTTGGAACTTTATTTTCCAACTGCAATTTACAATGGGAAAAATGACAAAGCTCGAGTGGTCAATAGTGCATGGTAGACAAATGGGCTGGGCTACTAAAGAAAGAAACACAACCAAAGTTGTTGTTCCTCCCACAAAACTTGATGAAGAAAAAGAGAAAAGGGGAGGAGGAAGACTAGCATTTGGTGGCTGCTGATGGAGGATTAATGGCTGAAAAAAATTGGTGATGGAAAGAGGAAGAAGAGAACACAAAAGGTAAGAAATTGAAGCTATTGGAACCAAAGAGAAATAACTTCATTCTTTGATAATGGTAAGGGAAAACAACACCATTTTGGTGTAAAGGGTGAGCTAATTTTTTTCTAGTCCCTCCTTATTCCTCTTTAATCTTTCCTTTTAATATTTTCATATAATTAGATCCCTATTTTAAATCCTTTCATACTCATTTCTATTATTCTATCAAATTTTTCATTGCTCCCTTATTGTTACTTTTATTGTACTCAAGAAAATTCTAAATTTTTAATATTTAATAATACTCTCAAATAAATAAATTTTATTCCTTTGTCTCTAAAAGTAACTATTTTCCTTATCCTATTTATATTCTTATTTAATTTACCTGATTATTTTTAGACATTATTTCTCTATTAAATATTAATTAATAATTTTTATTATATGCCCAAATTGTCAAGTTCTTTACTCATACTATTTAGGTCACCTTTATTTCAGGACATTACCCTTCATCTCCCAATTCAATGAACATATTAATAGATCATGCTACTAGGATAGTTGCATTGCCTTGGTTTAAGCTTGCCAAGCAGGAGTTCAATTTGCTTGTATACTTCTAGAGTCAGCATATTCACAACATTTCCATCATCCACTAAGATCCTTTTAACAATAAATTATTTATCATGGCCTTCACTACAAGGGCATCTTTATGGGAAAACATAATATCTCCTGCATCTTCTGGTGATAGTGAAACTAAAGGCATCTTCTTTGATTTGGATAAGAAGTAGATTTCTTTATGCCTTTTTTTTCCTCTTAAAAAAATTCTTCACCATAGAGGGATCCACTAAAAATCAAATTGATGACTCTAGCTCTACTTTTTTATAACTTAACATTTCTGGGTTTCGTCCTTTCTTCATCCACCAAATTTGATCAGGTTTAATTATTCTTAGGCTTATAAGGACATTTATTTTATCATTTACCAACAAATTTCTTCAACAATCCCTTTTGCAAAAGCCTCTTAATATTATCCTTAAGGGAATTACATTCATTTATAGTGTGTCTAACATCTTTATGGAAGTCACTGAATTTTTTATCTCTTCTTGCACATGTCCAATCAGACATTTTCTTTAGCCAAATAACTTTGCTTTGCTTCTCTTTGATGAACATTAACACATTGGAAGAAGAAGAAGAATTGGGCATGGTGGAGGCTTTAGCTGGAGCAATTACATGGCAATTAAACCTTTTTCTTAATTTCTTTCCTTTTTCCACTAGTTTTTTTTTATGTAATAGCTCTTTTTAGACTCCTTGTTATGTTTCCTCCCAATTCAACTAGGTTATGCTTGGCAAAGGTATTAATATCTCTCATATTGATCCTCATAGAATCATCCAATTAGATGTACTAATTCGCTCTATCCATCAGGTCTAAAAATTTGATAGGATATTAGGTTCTCAAGGATTTAAATAATGGTAGATTTTTTAAATTTCTAACTAAAGTAGATGTTTGATTTATACAAGAAGGTTTTTAATCTCAAATGCCAACATCTAGAATCTATCCACATAATCCCTTAAGCTCTCATCTATCCTTACACCATGTTGCAAAGATCATTTGTTGTCATTGGCATTCTAACTTGAACTATATATCTTGTGGTGAAAAAGCCTTGTATTTGTTTAAAATATGTGATTGATTCCAAAGGAAGGTGATGGAAACAATCTAAAATATCCCATATGAAAGTTGTATGGGAACACTCAACAAAATATTTTGTCATCAAAAGAATACAATTAAATTTGAGTAAGGTACTTTTATAAGTGAAATTTTAGATTTGTCTTATCAGTATACCTTGGCATCCTTATCTATTTAAAAATTTTAGTAAGTTTTGATTCCTTGATTTCTTAAGAAAAGAGTTAATGGTATTGTCATGAAACATGGGTCTCTTTAGATGGCCTAATATGAACTTTTTTATTATTTAGAGAAAACACTTTTCATCCCTATAAGTGATTGGCTCATTTGATCTTTCCTTCATTCTTCTTGATATCCTCATTCTTGGGGGTTGTTAATTCTAATTTAGTGTTTAATTATGCATATTTTTATGTTAATTTTTACATGTTTTAGTTGTATTTTTTAGTGTTTTCGGTTTAAATATTTTATTCTTGAGTTTCTTAGCCAAAATTTGTCATCTTGAGTGTTTATGGTTCAAATATTGCTCAATTATGGATTTTTAGGTGAAATGCAGGAATTTAGCATGGGCCACTGTGGTTAGGGTTTGGTAACTACCGTGAGCCCCTTTATTATAATAAAACATGATGTTGCATCATAGGGTAAAGTGAGCAAGGAAATGTGAATATCGTAAGTCATCATGGATTTGCAAAACTTTAATTTAGAAGCCCCTCTCATGGAAGGTATGGAATGGTGACCGTAGTCACTCTTTCATTGTTTTAGCCCATAATTGTAAGGTCATGGTAGTTAGATTTTGGTGACTCGTATGTTTTTTGCCTATTCAAATGAAAAAATTTCTGTTTGGTAGGGGGGAGATGATTTTTAGATCTTTATTCTCATTTTTCCTTTGAACATTTTTAGGGTTTTACTTTTATTTAACTTTAAATACCTCATTTAAATTAATTTCAATACAAAAAATGATAAATTAGATCTTCATTTTCATTAATATAGATTAGTTTTATTCATCATTTTGTTAAGATTTGGAGAAGAAGAGCTTGGATTCAGATTGAAACTTCATCAATTGCAATGGGTTTTAGGGTTTCTTCTTTTTTTTTTTAACTTTATTTGTTGTAATGAGTAGTGAGTAGTGCATTAGTTGCTAGGGGATCTATGAATCCCCATACCCATGTAATGACTTGAACTTATTTGCATTTACATATGATATGATATTTTATTCTTTGTTGTGTTTATCTATATTTCAATTTTTTTAGTATATTATCAATTTATTTCATTGGATGATTAATTTTTATGCTTGAATGACATGAATGAATAATGCTCTATTTTTGCACTATGTTTGTTGTAAATTTATGATGATTTTGAAATGGAGCTCTTTTAGTTATGGTTTATGTGGTGTTTAATTCAAAAATAGTTAAGGAATGGATAGGTAATGGGTTAATTGGCTCCAGAATGGGAAATTATTCTCTACCTATAACTTAAAACCTATGCTTAGGCTAGTTATCTAGTTAGCTCCATAATGAGAAACTAGTTGATTAGAATAGTTTGCTTTAGAATTGGGACTTGGGTTTAGTTGGGCTGTTCACATCATGATCATATAAGTTTTATGTTAAAATTAATTATGTAATACCCCTAATGGTACCCTAAGAGAGATAGATGATCATTTTGCTTGAGATAGAAGTTAATTATGTGACTAATTAAAGGGAAATTGTAAATTAAGGATATAATTGAAAAGCTAAAGTAAAAGTTTTATGGTAGAAATGTAATAAGTGAAAGGTTAAAGATTAAAGTAAGAAACAAAATACAAAGAGGGACCAAAATGAAATTTGCCAAGATTTTTATTTATCAACCAATAAGAATTAGGCATATGGGAAGCTAGGAATGAGAGAAGAAAAAGATGGTTTCTTCTAGTGGTGGCCGGCCATTCTTGGCAAAGAAAATTTATTTTTTTTTTGTCTTCCTTTCTTTTCTTTTCTTCTTCGTTTTCTTCTCTTCTCCTTAAAGATGCTATTGTGCTCTAAGTGAGGAAATGGTTGTAGATGATAAAAAGAGAAAGAAGTGTTTTACAGCAACCTAAGGCTAAGATCAAGAAGAGATGAAGGGAGAAGATAAAGAGGATGAAAGAGAAAGATAAGGAAAGAGAGAGAAAAAGGTAAAGCTTGAAAGGTTAAAGCTTACAAAGGTATGGGAACTTAACCTTGCTTGTGTGTGTGTTTAGTATGCATATGATGTGAGATTAGTAATATTTGATGTTGTATTAAGTGAATATCATGAAAAATAGAGGTTAGACATGACTTAAAACTGAAATGGGAAGTTTTGCTAAAAATAGGGAAAAATTGTCTTAGAGTTCACATGACTTGTCTAGACAAAATTGCTGATATCTTGAGTTTCTGTAAACCAAATTGAGAAATTCCAATTGGATAATAAACTAGACTCATAGATATTCATTTTATATGAATAACACAACCCCTAAATCAATTTGTATAATAGAGAAAAATAGGCTTGAATTTGGGTCATGACTGCTGCCCCTATCATTGGGAGCAGTCTACGGTTTTTAATGAATAAATTGAGATTTAGAGCTCTGATTGGGTTTATTTTTGATGTTTTAGAAACTATACATACAGATATACAACTTTGTAGAGGAAGTTCTCCCTAAAAATGTTGTTTTTTTGGTCAAAAATGGCATAGAAGTTGAGACAGAAATTCTGTCTTTGGGCAATTTAAGGCATCATGGTTACTATGATTTTCATAGTAACCATGAGGCAGTCTAGAATCAAAGTACACCCTATCTCACGGTTACTAAGCATTTCATAGTAACCGTGACCCCTTTAAAAAGTATAGAACACGGTTATTACACATCCGGTAATAATCGTGAGGTAGTCTAGCATAGTCCAGACTCGAAAGTGCAATTAAGTCACGGTTACCATGAATTTGGTAGTAACCGTGACCCCTAAATCATGTTTTGGGCCACGGTTACCATGATTTTTATAGCAACCGTGACCCTCCTTGAAATTTTGAACTTGAAAGTTTAAGACCCCATAAGAGGCACAAGCTTACCTACCATTTTCCTAAATCTTATAGCATACCTAAAACATAAAGTATGTGATAATGTACAACAATAAACATATGAAATATGCAAGTAATATAAAGATAAAGTTATAGTAATTGATACATAAAAATGTTTACTTGAACATGATTGGATTATACTGATTATCTACATGTACTTTTGATTGTGACATGATAGTTGAAGAACATTATTCTATTGTTTGATATATTATACATATGATGAACTATACACTATGAATCAAATGACACGCGAGATAGGATTCTTTGCCAGCACATAGAACTTGGTTGTGGATAGATAGGCATGCCTATAGGGTTACAGTCGCAGCTGCTATAGGTTTGACCCCGTTTGGGTCTTTACTTGTCCCCGTTTGGGACCACAAGCTTGATCCGATTGGGTCCACATATTTGATACCTCCAGGTATCCATAGAAACAATACCTTCGGGTATTTATATATTGATATCTACGGGTATCTACAACACCCATTATCCACACCCATAGGGCTTTAGCAGGCATTTCAAAGTATGAACTGAACAGTATATATATAATATTGATAAAGATTTGATTATTTTATTATGATCTATCCTTATACAGTAACGTTATAATATTAAATATGCTATGTGAGTTATATTGTAACTCTTGTATGTTGATTATAATATCTTGACATTATTATTGTTATTGTGTGCTTGAAAACAATCACTGTGAGTGGTTATTTATACATGTATTGTTCCCCACTAAGCTTTATAGCTTAGCACGGGTGTTTATCCGTGTAGGTTTGGGACCACAAGCTTGATCCGATTGGGTCCACATATTTGATACCTCCAGGTATCCATAGAAACAATACCTTCGGGTATTTATATATTGATATCTACGGGTATCTACAACACCCATTATCCACACCCATAGGGCTTTAGCAGGCATTTCAAAGTATGAACTGAACAGTATATATATAATATTGATAAAGATTTGATTATTTTATTATGATCTATCCTTATACAGTAACGTTATAATATTAAATATGCTATGTGAGTTATATTGTAACTCTTGTATGTTGATTATAATATCTTGACATTATTATTGTTATTGTGTGCTTGAAAACAATCACTGTGAGTGGTTATTTATACATGTATTGTTCCCCACTAAGCTTTATAGCTTAGCACGGGTGTTTATCCGTGTAGGTTCAAGATATTTTGTTGCTTCAAGGATAAGGCCAACACCAGCTAGGAAGAGGAGTTAGGATGTCTAAAATGTACTATTTTTACCTTTCGATTGTGTAAATTCCATAAAAATAATGTAATGAACATGTTTTTGTAATTATTAACTCAAAATATCATTATCATGTAACAAAGTACATGTTTATGTATCCTTTTCTAATGTATGAATTATAAAGTCAAAGTATAACCAATTGTATGATAGATGAACATATTGCTAGTATTATATGTATTGTTTATTAAAATATTAAGATAAGTAATAGTAATCCGGATAGACAAGTGTGCTCCTTACTGATGGAATATGACATGGTATGAATGTGATGATAACGCAGCGGAAAAAAAAATTTTCATCATACATACCATACAAATCCGAAGCAAGAAACGAAACATGTAATTTTAGGGTTTTTGAAACTTACAACTTTTGATGCCTTTTAAATCTTGAATTTGGTGATGACCAGCAACTAAGATGACTTTGTCCGCCTTAGATCTTGATCACCAATGCCAAGGAACATCCTTTTACGCCACTCCCTCTATTGTCACACACACAATTGTACCATCGGCTTAAAATCGAGATTGCTAGCTCTCTTTTAAGGTATTATGTAATGGCTACAGTTTGAAGCTACAAAATTTGATTTTGTACTTCTCTTAGGTTGCTATTACTACCCAAGATCACAAGAGAATGAGGAACAATCCTTTCTCCTTGTGAAAATTGGCCAAAAGAATATTATGAGAGAGAGAAAAGAATTCACGCCAAGACCTAGAAAAAGGGTTTCACGTTTTTTTCTCTTTTAGGGTTTTATTTCCTTTTAATATATATCCTTATCTTTTGTCAAGTGTTTGATCTAAATTTTACTATCTCAAGATAATTAATTCAACTTCAATCACTTCCTAAAAATAAGTAATATATATTGATTTAAACTCTTTTGAATTTAAAATTCAAATTTGAAATAAAACACAAGACATTTAACTAAATAAAATCACTTAATATAACTAGTGAGCATGTGCTGAAATTCCTTGATTTCCATCTTGAAATTTCGGCCACTTCATCTATTATTTAAATGATTTAATTTAATTTAAATTCTTTTAGGCTTTAATACTCAATTAACTTAATTAATACAAGATAATTAATTAATTAAAATTAAACCTTATGGGCTGAATTTTTCTCTCTCATGGACCAAGGTCCAATAGCAATTTTATAACCCATTACACACATTAATTTGACTTTAATTAAAAGCCCAAATTAATGTCCAATACTTTATTTAAATATTTTAAGCCCAATGCTTTGTGTGCGATCCTATAGGTCCATTTAATGTTGGCAATGAATTAATGAATTAATTCAAAGGCTATATATATTCTCTAGCAAGATATTATAGCATTCAAAATTAAATGAAAATGCATATGGCATTTAGTGACCTAATGCAATTTTACATAGTCCCTTACCCATAAATATCAGAATTAATATAAGGCATGGAACTAGTCATCCTTATATATATTAATTCCTTTCTTGATATTCCAGTGACACTGAACTCTCAGATAAATAATGATTACTCATTATTTCATCTCGGTATGGCCATACACTTCTCAGTTCACTGATCAAGTGGCCGATGATATTTTCTCTCTTATCGAGAGGGGTAATCCCTTCACTTCTCTCATGCTCTCTAACATGAATCAATGCATACCCAATCATACCCGTACTTGTCACTTTGTTACGAGCACGTTAGGTGTATGTCAAAGCACACATTAATTCATAAAGAGTTTTATAGAGATTTTAGGTCTAAGATCTCCGATACAAAACTTGCATATGAGAAACACTTATGACGTGTACCATGTAGTGTTATCATGAGCGGATCAAATCCAGATACCATGTTCTAAACATGTATCTATGATCTCTGATTGACACTCTTGTCCTTATGATCATTAAGACAGAACTCAACTTATCAGAGAGAGCATACTAGTCTTAATTCATATGTTATTCCCATAACAATGACTGACTAGGGATATTTAGAATGAAGTCTCATTTGTTTCAAGGTCTTACAACCATGTGCCTCACACATGATAACTTAAACTGAAACAACATTCTTGGATGGTTTTATCAATTGATATGCACAGGAATACAATAGATAAAACAAATGCCTCATTAATTAAAGTATTTTATTACAATGCATTGGGGCTAGGGCTTACACTAACACTTACAAATTACATTTAGGTATGGGGAGGATTAGAGCCGCTAAGCAATATTTTTAGTGATTATTATTCTTTAATTTCATTCTTCATTGTTGTAGATTTCATTAATTAGCATTTTTATTATTAGACTTAATTATCATTGTTTGTTTAATTTCTTGATTAAAAATTTGAAAACTCATTAAAATTTGGGAAATTTATTTAGCATATCATCATTGTTCAAATTAGTTATAATGTCAATCCCTTAGGTACGATATTTTGGGATCTTAAATTAATTTTCTCTACATTACTTAGCCGATTTAGTAAACTTTCTATGAACTAGTCATAGATGCACATAAATGATAGATCATTTCCTAAGAAAAGTGAAAGCAAATGTAAGGGCATATAGGTATTATCATATTTTTTATAGGCACTTCCTCAAGCTCCAGGAGGGATTTATTTCTCTTTTCTTTTCCCTTTAGAAGAGGGTTCATGCATGTCTAAATGGGCTCCTGATCTATTCCTTCCTTTTTAAATTACTATTACTTTAGCACAAAGTCTTACTCTTCCTTCTTCTCACCTTACTCTTTTAGCCTTAAAGTCCCTCATTGAGGGCTGAGGTCTCTTCTCTTTTCGAATTGAATGCATGATGTTTCCTCATAATTTATGTCCTTAACCAAATAAATTTGATTTCAAGATTTTCATGGTTATGGGAGTCAATTGTTGATGATTGCCTATCATCTTCAATTCATTAACTTTCTTTTCCTTCCAAATGTCATGACCATCTTACAGAATCTCCCAGTTTTAATCCTAACAAAAGTACCAAATGATTGCAGAGGTAGATGATAATCCTGATCCTACAAATAAAAAGGCGAGCACTTCAGTTGGACCAAGGGAGAACACTGTAATGGCTAAGTTAGCAATTTTTCTAAAGAGAGATGATACAAAGAAATCAGGTCTAGAGTGTCTAACCCTTACTATTAAGGTTTGAGGGTGCAGATATTAGATTTTGGAACTCTCTAGTTCATATGATACCTAATGATGATATCGCAAGAATAGAATTCTGAAGAAATTGGGCACAATCGGACCCACTAAAGGCTTTAATTAATGAAAACAATTTAGAAAACTAAGGACAAAAATAGTTCATGGCTAAGAATCATCATTTCATTGCCATAAACTTTGTGTTCATTGTAAAACACAGCCATAAAACATCAATTCACACCAATGAAGCAATTCATTGCCATGAATGAACTCTTCATGGGCATGAACCAAGCCTTCATATTCCACGAGTGTTAAGCTAGTTTTCACGGCCTTGGATGGTGCTAGTTTCGAAAATAGGGGGCTATACACTTCCATTTTCTACTCGATTTTAATTCTCTTCTAATTAGGAACAAATGTAGTTCATTTTCCAAATAATAACTAGATTTCTTTCTAAATCAAATTCGTATTGATCCCTCTTATATAAAGTGATCTCCACATAATTTTTTAAAGGAGAGGAATTTGATTTTTTCTACAAAACCTTTTTTAACACCCTCAGTTCATTCATAATCTTCCTGTATTGTATATTGTTGCTAACGATGTTACGTGGTTAATATTCATTTGGTGTAAATTTCAGCAGCATAACGGTTTGTAAAACTGCACTAGCCAAACCTGTAATTAGTAAATTGACACTCCCAAAAGGTAACCTCCGCCTCCAACACTCCAATAGCATACATAGCACTTCTAAAATCATTAATCTCATCATTGCGACACAGTTATAAAATTTTCATATGCATATGTTTAAAAATAACATATAATTAGATTCACAGTTCATTTGCATCCCAAAATACAACATTAATTTATATATGCTAATTATTTAAAATCTAATACATCGGTTATCTAGTCTTCACATCCATAAATGTGTCACATATAAATGCCATTTCGATCCTTCTCCATCGCATTTTCAATTACCTATCCCTGCACTTAGTTAACAAACCATGCGCTAAGCAACTTTGTTGCCTAGTGGTTGATACAACTACACAAAATTTCATTTAAATGTATTTATTTTATTTCCATAATTGTTATTATTTTTGTTTGTCGATTTGTATATGTATATATTTTTCCAAATTTCGTTTAGTCCTTAGTGACTTTATGTTCTTACATCTCCACCTTTTTGCTGTCTGATCTGTTATAATTCTAACATTTATTTACACTTATGCATTTGTGTTTTTATTTATTTACTTACTAATTCTTATCTTTCACTTAATTAAATTATTATACTTATTTTACTTTATTCGAATATTATTCTAATTTCATCGTAGTTTATAAATTTAACCTTATTGAACATATTGTTTATGTGATTCAATTTCAATATCATTATAATTTCTTTCCTTACTGACTGAATAATATTTTGTTATACTTATTCCTTAATTACTTTTAAATTTTTCATCTTTTGTTACATTCTTATTTAGGTCCTTACTTTTATCAAATAACATTTAAATCATATTTGTTTTCTCAATATGACATCTAAGTTCTGTATTTTATTGAATTAACATTTAAATCTCTTTTCTAACTCAAATGACCTTTTTGTTGCCTCTTTGCTTATAATTACTATTCTACTCTTTATTTCTCCTTCTCAATATTTTTCACTATAAGTTTCATTTTCTTTCGTTTTAGTCCTTGAATTTATTTTCTTTGCCAAACTTTCAAGTTAATCTCAATTTTCTCAACATTTTTACTAAATTATAATTTATCCTTAATTTACTAAATTTGCTCAAATTCCATTTGTACCTTTCCTGTCTATAAATTTTATTGTCTATTGATCATTTTACCCTTATTTATTCTTTTTGTATCTTTTATTTCATTTATACTCCTCACTTTACAATTTAGTCGCCAACATTTTATATGTAAAGGTAAATTATGATTTTACCCTCTTATGTTACTTTTTGGCTAATTAAATCAATTTGATCCTTTTATTATTCTAATTTGGCTATTTAGTCCTTTTAGTACTTATTTTTCTCATTAAGTTCCACATAATTATATTCCTATTTGAGTGTAAAATTATAATTTAGTTCCTAAACTTTTTATTTCTTTGTACTTGACTTAATTTGACCTTAAATTTGCCCTTTTTTCTTTAATCATTCTTATATCCAACCTTTTCTTATTAAATCTTACATAATTCCTACTTGCATGAAAAATTACAATTAGATACCTAAACTTTTTATTCATCATGTTTGATGTCGTTTGACCTCAATTTTAACTTTTTTACTTCCTTCCACTTTTATTCCATTCTGTGTGAAAATTTTACATTTTGGTCTTTATATTTTCTCATGAAGTGGTAAATTATGTTTTAGTCGCTAAAAGTTTTATTATTTACTATTTTGCCATTTTTCACTTATTTGAGCATTTTAAATTCTTTAATTGCCCTACTAATGCCAAATTAAAGTTTAGCCCTTGATTTATCACATAATTATATTTTTATCCTTTCTAAGTCTATTAATCATGTTTTTCATTTTACTTCTCGTTTAATCATATTTATGACTTTCTTTGTGCATAATTTACTTTTTGATCATTATTTTCTCACGTAATTATAATTTTGCCCTTTTTGAGTCATTAAGTATGTTTCTCACATTATTTTTTATTTAATTAACTTTATGGTATCTTTCATGCATGATTTACCATTTTATCCTTATTTTCTCATATATTTACCGTATTACCCTTTTGAATTTATTAATCTCTTTTTCCACATTGTTTCTTTTTTAAGCCACTTTATGGCATTCTTTATGTGTGATTTATTATTTAATTCCTATTTTCTTGTATATTTACCATTTTACCTCCAGTGATAACCAGTGAAAATTCTCGAACCAGATATACGAGATAAGGATTGTATGACTGTATCAATTTACTATATGACTGTATGTGAGGAGACTACTTGAGCGTAGCCATCCCTTAGAATTGTATGTGTGAGATAACTACTTACACATAGCCATCCCTCACAACAATCTGATCTCATGGTGCTACCATGGCATGTGGATTCCTATAGCTAGCCATTATATCCTAGGATCCTAGATCACCCACTATGCACTAAGGCAACTAATCATCTTACTTTATGATATATTATTATGCCAAACTTTATGTTATTTCCATTATGCATCATGCCATGCGTTCTCATCCTCTATGCCTTCATCTACATTATATATAGAAGCATGACATACATGATAGATAACATTCAAATATGGTGACATTATGTTATTTCTTTAAGATATACCATTCAGCTTCTTTATAGATTTGTACATACTTTATGTTTTGTCATTCTTTCTATTGTATTATACAATTCCAATATTATTTTATGTATTTCCATGTTGACATACTTTTATTTTATCTTTATAATCTTTAATTACACACATGTATACCATTATATTCTCACAACTAACATGATGTCCACATGTTATTTAAAGCATAAATCAATCATAATATACTCATTCATCATGGTAATATAAATTTTATGTTTCATATATCACTAATCATCAATTTATCATATCACACAATGTAAATTACTATTCGACCATGTAATGTATTCATACTTTCTTCATGGTTCTTTATGTGTTATCATGCTTAACATATTTTTATGATTATTTTAGGCCTTTATGTATTAATGTACATTTGAATTTCACCATTACTAATTTATTTCCTTTCTGTATATCATTATGTTTACATGATAAAAATGGTGTCCATATATTATTTTAAGCTCATCATAGTATTACTCAATTTATGTTTAATACATCAATTAACAACAAAATAACAAATTATGCCTATTAGTTCATTATTCGGCCATTACAAATTCTCCTATCTAATGTTTAATTTTTTTATAATTTCATGCTAATTCATCATTTTATAAAGTTATTTTAAATTATTTTCCATTATTTTTTAAATTTGCTTAGTTATATAATGTAAATTCCATGCCAAAATTCAAAAATTAAATGAAATAGAATGTAGTTTGTATCCACTAACCTTTTGGTAGCTTAAAATCCCCTTTTTTTTCCTTTCTCCTCCTTACTTTTCTCTTTTTCCTTAATTTTCTCTTTTGGCTAAAATTGTGAGGGAGAAATTACATTACAAAAAAATCTAAATTAGCAACGAAATTTAGTGATGGCATATTTTTCATCGTTATTTAGCGAAGGTTTAGGGACTGTTTTAAATTTTAGTCATGAAAATGTATTTGTTCAACTTGGGGATAATTTTAGCGACAGATAAATGAAAATAGCCGCTAAATATTGGTGGTAATGAATAACGCCATTTTTTACAACTAAATCAGCGATGAAAATTCTTTATTGCTAAAAAATTTTCAATTGTTTATTTTAGAAATAAATTTCCTAAAATATAGCGACAGAAATTTAATCACTAATTAAAATGAAACTCTAGTGACGAAAATTTAGTTGCTAATTTACTATATTAATTGTATGTTTTCAATTAAATTTTTTTAAAAAATTCTAATTGTGATTATTGATTTCACATTATAATATCAATAAAAAAATATACAAACATATTTATATTTAATAATTTTTAAAAATATTTTATATGATACTATTTGCCTATTCTTAATTAAATTTTTCAAAAATTTATAATTTTAATTATTCTAAGCATTATAATATAAATAAAAAATATAAATACATATTTATTGTTACAAACTAAGATTAAAAATTATTTCAAAAAAATTAAGGATTAAAATCAAAAAATAATTAAATAAGATAAAAAATCACATCAATTTAAAGCGCATAAGTACTTTTAGAATTTCAATAATATTGACTAGATATTAACTATAATATTTTTCTCTCTTCTCATTTTACTTTTTTTAATATTTCAATAATATTCTATAGACATTAATTATAAAATAATTTTTATATTTAATATGTATTTAATATGTATATATATTATATCTATGGATATAAATAAAAATTTTTATAAAAATTCATTTATGAAGTTATCTTCCATTCAACAGATATTGTACAAATGAATGTAGGGATATTTTTATCTTTTAGAAAACCCTAATTACTCTTCTCTTTGCTTTATTCTTCTTTTCATTTCTAAGGTGGAGCCATCATCCCTCATTTCCCCTCTTTTTCTCCCTCTCTCTATCTTTTGCTTCTTTTTCCCACTACTCTAGTTGTTGTTTCCTATAATTGGTAGTGGATAAGTCGAGGAAGGCCTCTATCCAATTGCTTCCCTTACTTCCCACTTTAATTTTCTCTTTTTTATTCTTTCCTCTTACTACAATTCTTTAACTCAAACCCCCTAATCATTTTCTCACCTTAGCTTATTCTTATAGGCCATTAGATTTCCAATTCAAAATTATAGAGTTTTCTCTGTACCATCAATGGAGTCATTACAAAATATAGTAAAATCTTGGATTAAGGATCAACAGCTTCATGATCTCTGTCACACCGTCAAGGCTGACTTCATCTTTAACTTATAAGATATTCTCTATTGTATGGTCTTCTCCGAATGCGTTTATAAGGTATAACAATTTCTTTTTTTCCTCTTTTTTTAAATGAAAATGAATGTTGTGCAATTTGTCTATGGCTTATCAAAGATTAAGGGGCATCGTGAATTTTGCAACTAAGTACATATGCATGATTGCCTGATTGACACTTTGATTGCTATTCACTTTATTGTTAGCTTACTATTGACCTTGTTGAATGGTATTTGATTCTGATTGAAATGGTTGTTATACATTGCAATTCTTCTAGGTTTGGTTGTTCAAGTTGATAGCAGTGGATTAGTATTGAGAGTGATGAAAGCGCTATGTAAATCTAAACCTTTGTGTGAATTCGTACATGAAACTTTGCTTAATTTAGTCAATTGAAAGAAACTAAACTAAATGTTAAAAGAATCCAAAATTTAAGCTATTTCAATTTTAATAGATTCTTTCACAGCAATATTTGTTTAGAAATTTTATTCACATTTAAATGATATTGTTAATAAGTAACATGTAATTTTATGGCTATGTTAATAAGTGGTATCAATGTGACCAATCTAATTGTCCTACCTTTTCTTTGTCTGCAAGTTTATGAAATTGAATTGAAATTAAAATAAGCTTTCTATGCTTTTATGCCATTATCATTTTTGCATGAATATGAAATTTGAATTAGTATTCCAAAAGTTCTATAAATTTACAATTTTGGTAAACTATTATTGAAGAGCTTATGATATTCTATAATTGTTATCTAACATCAAACACTCTGAGGACAATTTTAATTCAAAAATTATAAGTGCAAATTTATTCCATTTTATAGGGTCTATATAGTCTTTGAGAAAGAAAAAAATTACTAAATTTGCAATGTTATTTATTTTCTTGCATATTATTGCTTTTTAATTTCTATGATTATCAATGGAATCTTCTGCAACAATGGTGCCAAAATAATATTTTTAGCATTATTTTAATGGTTTTATAATGATATTTTCTTAGCAGGTAACATAAGCTGGATCTAGTTTCTTATCTTCGGTTGATAGATTCATCTGCTCCAAAGCAAAGCTACCATTTATTTTTCCAATAGCAAGGTGAGTGAATAATTTTATTTAGTTTTGCATTACGATTCATGCTTTTTCTAACTATGGAGTTTAGATATGCATGCTTTATTTTTTTCCCCTTACTTCATGTAATATATTGGAATATAAGCTACGATCTGAATCTTTGCATTGATAGTTAGCTCTCTTTGTATGGATGTTATAGCTATTTTGATGTTATGATTTATTATTTTAACCTAATGCTTGCTTACAAAATGTTTTCTTATGTGATAATATGAACCTGCAAGTGATGGTTAAAAAGGAAGAATATTGGCTAGCATTATATAAGAACATGTAAAGCAACCATTTTCATTTCCTTGCCTTTGTTTTATTTTTATTTTTCTGGTGAAAGCATTTAAAGCTACATTTTCTTTCTAATTTTACCATAGTTATGATGACAAGTTTTAAATAAATTTGGTCTTATGAAAAAGCCACACGTATAATATACGAAAAAGTTTATAAGAATTTATATGTTTTTCAAGATCAATTTATGGCCTTAGTCAGTCTTCAAAATAATGGTATTTAAGATTTTATGAAACGATCATGTCAAATAGGTTTAACATGATTGATGAAGACTATTGTGTTTATTACAAAAAGCCTAAAGAGAAATTTGTCATTCTAACTTTCTATGTAGATGACATACTTATAGTAGGAAATGACATACAGTACGTAAATAAAATCAAAGGATGGTTATCTACCAATTTTGAAATAAGAGATATGGGTTAGGCAAACTATATTCTTGGAATCAAAATTTTAATAAATCATACAAGAAGGTTGTTATCTCTCTCACAAGAGGCATATATCAATAAAGTTCTTGAACGATTTAATATGAAAAATTGCAAACCTATTAATAACCATATTAATTGCTAAGAATCAATTTTTTAGCAAGAGTATGTATCCTGAGATGCTAGAAAAAATGGAGTGCAAGAGGAAAGTTCCATATGCTGCTACTGTGGGTAGTTTAATGTATGCAATATTGTGTACAAGACCTGATATATGCTATACAATAGGTACAGGTAGAAGATATCAGTCCAGCTCAGGCGAAGCACATTAAAAGCAGTAAAGAGGATACTTAGATACCTAAAAGGTACCACAAACTATTCTCTATATTATTAAGGTAATGATCTACAATTGAAAGGATACATAGATGCTGACTAGGGATGAGATATGGATGAGAGAAAATCCACTTTTGGATTCATTTTCTTGCTAGGCAAGTGTGCCATCTCATGGAGTAGCAAGAAATAATCATACATAGCCCTGTCAACAATGGAAACTGAGTTTATTGCTTCCTCAACTGCAGTATAATAAGCAGTTTGGCTGAAAAGGTTTATGAACTATTTAAGAGTAACTGCTTTAGAGGAACCAATGATTATCTACAATGATAGTCATTCATTGATTGCTTATATTAAAGATCCAAAATTTCATAGTAGGATTAAGCATATCGACATTAAGTATCATTACACTAGAGATATTATTACAAGAGGAGAAATAAACTTACAGTACATTTTATGCAAGATATGAAAGCAGATCCATTAACTAAATCTACATCAAGAGATGTATTTGAGAGATATATTAGATCTCAAGGTTTGTGTAGGATTTGAGTTGTACTGTTTATTTTGTAATCCCTTAACATTATTATTTATGAATAATAATAAAGTTCATTATTTGGAAATACATGAGTGTGAATGTTTATGTGTGAACATTTACTATTAACTATTATATGATTAAGCATGTCGGATAGAGAAGTAGCCCACTCATATGGATGTTTACCTTAATTTTGAGAATGAGTTGATAAAGACTGAGATAAGGTGATTTTTAAACATGTGGTGAGCTTGAGAGCCTATTTAAAATAAAAGTGCCATTTTCAAGAAAATATAAAATTTATCTTATTAAGGTGCAAAATAAAGACATAAATAAGGTTGTATGCTTTGGATTGAGATCCAAACTATATTAAGTATAATCCTATGATTAGAGATAATTATAAATTATATTATATTTTTAGTATATTTTTAGGTATTTAATTGATTTAATTTAGTCTTAATTTAGTTGAATTATTGTTTAATTGGTTGAATTTGTGTTTTAAGAGTTAATTGTAAGTTTTGGTATTTTTCAGGGTCAAATTTAAGAGAAAAGGACTAAATTGAAAGAAAGGAAAAGCTTTGGGCCAATTTCATAATTTTAGGAAAAAGTGGTAGATGATTTTGACGTTTAGTTCAGAGGTCTTTCACTTGGCCAAGCAAGGAAATCAAGTGACTGAGTGTGATGAAACTATAAAATTGATCTAAAAAGAAAAGAATCAAGTTTAGTCTAGAAGGTTGTCACTTGGCCGAGTGACCCAAAGGCAAAATCCTCACTTGGTCGAGTGAGACCCTTCTTCAGTTATCACTTGGCTAAGTGATGATTTTGTTCTTTAGGAACTTGGCCGAGTACAAGAAGCGAATTACGATTTAACTTCCTAATCAGTTAAAATTCTTTTCTTGTTCTAATTTGGCAGCAATAAAAGGTAGTCTTCTTCTCCAATGCCTATAAATATAAGACAAAAGCACCAAAACAAGGGGAGATCATTAGAGAATTCAGTAGTTAAACACAAATTTAGCTTAGTTTTAGTTTTACATTTTCATTTTAGTTTGTAAAGAAAAAAAAACTTGGAGTAGAAAGTCTTCTCTGATTTTCTGTAAATGGTTGATTAAGGGAGCTTCTTAACTCTATATTTTTTTTCTTTTTTTTTATTTTGCTTTAGTTTTTAGTATTTTTAGTAAATTATTTTCTTTACTTTTGCTAATGGATACTTAAATCCTTCTATTTTTATTGTGATGACTTAATTTGAACTTTATATTCAAATACTAGTTGGTTATTTCTTAGTTTAAGCGTATTTTTATCTTTAATTTTGTTAAAATTGATTGTAGGTTTATTGGTTCAATAACTAAGATTGGTTTTGATGGAATATGACATGATATATTCATGGTAATTGTGCAGCGGAAAAACGATAAAAACAATCATACATGCCATACAATTCCATGACAAGAATCGAAAACATGCAATTTTAGGGTTTTAAAACTTACAACTTTAGATGCCTTTTAAATCTTGAATTTGGTGATGACCAGCAACTAAGATAACTTTATTCGCCTTAGATCTTGATCACCAATGCCAAGGAATAGTCTTTTACGCCACTTCCTCTATTCTCACACACACAATTGCACCGACGGCTTAAAATAGAGATTGCTAGCTCTCTTTTACGGTATTGTGTAATGGCTATGGTTTGAAGCTACAAAATTTAATTTTGTACTTCTCTTAGGTTGCAATTACTACCCAAGAACACAAAAGAATGAGGAACAATCCTTTCTCCTTGTGAAAATTGGCCAAAAGAATTTTGTGTGAGAGAGAGAAGAATTCATGCCAAACCTAGGGAACTAGGGTTTCATGCCAAAATCTAGTTATCTCTCTAGGGTTTTATTTCTTTTCATATATATATCCTTATCTTTTGGCAAGTGTTTGATCTAAATTTTACCATCTCAAGATAATTAATTCAACCTCAATCACTTCCTAAAAATAAGTAATATATATTGATTTAAACTCCTTTGAATTTAAAATTCAAATTTGAAATAAAACACAAGACATTTAATTAAATAAAATCACTTAATATAAATAATAAGCATGTGCCAAAATTCCTTGTTTTTTTATCTTGGAATTTCGGCCACTTCACTTTATATTTAAATGATTTAATTTAATTTAAATTCTTTTGGGCTTTAATACTCAATTAACTTAATTAATACAAGATAATTAATTAATTGAAATTAAACCATATGGGCTAAATTTCTCTCTCTCATGGGCCAAGGTCCAATAACATTTATAATGTCCATTACATACATTAATTTGACTTTAATTAAAAGCCCAAATTAATGCTCAATACTTTATTTAAATATTTTAAGTCCAATGCTTTGTGTGCGATCCTATGGGTCCATTTAATGTTGGCAATGAATTAATGAATTAATTCAAAGGCTATATATATTATCTAGCAAGATATTATAGCATTCCAAATTAAATGAAAATGCATATGGCATTTAGTGACCTAATGCAATTTTGCATAGTCCCTTACCCAGAAATATCAGAATTAATATAAGGTATGGAACTAGTCATCCTTATATATATTAATTCCTTTCTTGATATTCCAGTGACACTGAACTCTTAGATAAATAATGATTACTCATTATTTCATCTCGGTATGGCCATACACTTTTCAGTTCACTGATCAAGTGGCCGATGATATTTTCTCTCTTATAGGGAGGGGTAATCCCTTCACTTCTCTCATGCTTGAATCAATGCATACCCAATCATACCCGTACTTGTCACTCTGTTACGAGCATGTTAGGTGTATGTCAAAGTACACAGTAATTCATAAAGAGTTTCATAGAGATTTTAGGTCTAAGAACTCCGATACAAAACTTGCATATGAGAAACACTTATGACTTATATCATGTAGTGTTCTCATGAACGAATCGAATCCAGATACCATGTTCTTTAACATGTATCTATGATCTCTGATTGACACTCTTGTCCTAATGATCTGTAAGACAGAACTCATAATATCAGAGAGAGCACACTAGTCTTATTTCATTTGTTATTCCCATAACAATGACTGACTAGGGATATTTAGAATGAAGTCTCATTTGTTTCAAGGTCTTACAACCATGTGCCTCACACATGATAACTTAAACTGAAACAACATTCTTGGATAGTTCTATCAATTGATATGCACAAGAATACAAAAGATAAAATAAATGCCTCACTTTATATTTAAATGATTTATTGCAATGCATTGGGGCTAGGGCTTACACTAACAATCTCCCACTAGCACTAGTCTCAATTGGGCATAGCCCTAAGACTGAATGCTCTCAAATAAGCTTCGTGCAGATTTGGACGCAACTGTTTCGTCAAAGGATCTGCTACATTGTCTTCACTTGCTATCTTGCTAACCTTGACGTCCTCACGATCAATGATTTCTCTGATCAGATGGTACCTCCTGAGTATGTGTTTGGATTTCTAGTGTGACTGGGGCTCCTTAGCCTGTGCGATGGCCCCGTTGTTGTCACAAAAAATTTTTGATGGATCTAGGATGCTTGGGACCACTCCTAATCTAGAAATGAAATTTTTAATCCAAACAGCCTCTTTTGCAGCCTCACTCGCTGCAATATACTCAAATTTTATAGTTGAGTCGGCAACGGTCTTTTGCTTCGAGCTTCTCCAACTAACAGCAACACCGTTCAAAACAAAAACAAACCCAGATTGCGATCTAGAATCCTGAGTGCTGGTCTAAAAAGCAGCGTCGGCATAACCTTTTATGACGAGCTCTTCTTGACCACCATACACCAAGAAGTGATTCTTAGTCCTTCTCATGTACTTTAGAATCCCTTTTACAGCAGACCAGTGCTTCTCACCAGGGTCTTGCTGAAACCTATTGGTTATACTCAGTGCATGAGCAACATATAACCTAGTATATAACATAGCGTACATGATAGATCCAATAGCAAATGCATATGGGATTCTACTCATATTGTCCCTTTCCTCTTTGGTTTTAGGGCACTGTTCTTTAGTCAAAGGAACTCCCAAGCCAAAGGTATGTACCCTTTCTTTGAGTATCCCATACTAAAACGCTTTAGTACTTTGTCTATGTACTTTTCTTGACTTAGTCCCAAAAGCCGATTCGATCTATCTCTATAGATTCGAATACCAAGTATTGTCTCGGCTTCACCTAAGTCTTTCATTGAGAAACATTTTCCCAATCATTGCTTAACCTTTTGCAATGTTGGAATGTCATTCCTAATGAGAAGGATGTCCACATATAGGACCAGAAATACTACTATACTCCCACTAACCTTTTGTACACACAAGGCTCATCTTCGTTCTTGATGAAGTCAAATTCTTTGACTGCCTCATCAAAACGAAGATTCCAACTTCGAGATGCTTGCTTTAATCCATAAATGGATTTTTTAAGCTTGCAAACCTTCTTAGGATGCTTGGGATTGACAAAAACCTCAGGCTATGTCATATACACATCCTTAAGTAAATTTCCATTGAGGAAAGCAGTTTTGACATCTATTTGCCATATCTCATAATCATGATATGCAACTATGGCAAACAAGATCCTAATGGACTTGAGCATGACTACAGGCGAAAAGGTCTTGTCATAGTCTATGACCGGTGTCTAGCAAGTGTACTAGATCGGCTAGTAATATAGGGAAATAAGATTATGACCCAAAATATCGAACCCAAGGGAAACTTGTTCGTGTATGTGCTATTTCAATTTTAAAACCAATTTTGTGTGTAAAGAGAGAAGAGAAATCCCAAAGTTGTGATGATTTGAAAACAAGAATTTAAAACTAAGTTAAAACAGTTGAAAAAAAACTAAAGTAAGTAAGAGATCTTTTGAAAGCAAGTAAATTGAATAAGTAAAAATCAATGATAAAGACAACTTTCACTAAAGGACTATCCACCTTAACTAATATTGCTATGACTTAATTAAAAGAAAATATACAAGTGATTATGGAGAATTCAGTTTAATAAACCCAGACAACTTTATTCAAGATTATCATTTCAAGCATTAAAACTCTCTTATTCAAAACAATTCAATACTTAACATAAGGAACTAAATTAAGTCTCCTAGATGTCTATTAAAGCCTTTCTCAAGAGATTTAACTTTCACCTATTCTTGGTTACACTTTTCTTAATCTTAACTTACTCAAATTAACACACAATTATAGCTTATTCAGATTATAATCATGCATTAATCCAACTAAATTAACCTAAGAGCATGCAAGTTATTTATCAACTTAAACCAATTAATTAACCAATTCTTAATCAAGTTAATAATCAACTTAAAATTGAGAAAAGACAAGACTATGTTTAAGAACCAAGAAATAATCAACTTGTATTAAATTGAAGAACAAACTCAAGTCATAACAATATAAGTCAAGGATTCAAGTATCCTTTAACAAAAGTAAAGAAAACTACTCACAAGACATTCTTTAAAACTAAAAACAATGTTTTGAAAAGACTGTAAAAACAAAGAATGTAAACAACTAAAAAAAAACAAGCTTAATTCTAAGGTTTAATTCTAAAGCTTGATGACAAAGATTGATTATCTTATGTGTTTTGGACTGCTATTTATAGGCAAGAGTTGTAGTAGACTCCTTGTTAAACTCTGGTCATAAAATAGGAATCAAAGTCTGCTAAACAGAAAGTTCGTAAATCCTTCGCGACATGGGAAAGTTAATCACGTGGCCATGCCTCCTTTGTTCTTCCTTCACACGTGGGCACGGCTCACTTTCTTCTTCTTCCACACGTGGCCACGTGTGGTCCTTCACTCGGAATCCACGTGGTCTTCAAAATTTCATCCCTTCTTTATCACATGGCCACGGTTCTTATTGCTTTTGTTCTTCACGTGGCCACGTGATGAATTCTTCAATACCCTCAAGTGGTCACGGCTTAAAGCTCTGGACTGGACACTAGTTTTCTCGTCCAATTTCTTCATATTTTCACTTTTAGCCCTAAACTTTGTCCTTTTTACACTTTAAGCCCTTTTATGTCAAATTAAACCTGAAAATCAAATAAAACACAGAATTAACCTCAAAAACATAAATATGAACAAATTAACTCTAAATTAACCTAAATCAAACCAAAACAACTAAATAACTTAACTAAAAACACATTAAAAACTATATATAATTCACACTTATCAGTCTATACCATGAGTTTGTTAAAAACCTTTTGCTAATAGTCTACCTTTATAGGTCTTATTAGCTTTGAGTTTAAATAGCCACTTGCATTCAATTACCTTCGCACCTTTCGGTGGATCAACCAAGGTCCAAACCTGGTTATCGTACATTGATTGCATCTCGGATTTCATGGCTTTAAGCCAATTTTTCGAGTCTAGGCTTTCAATAGCTTCTCGGTAGGTAGTAGGATCCTCACGATCTACTAACTATATAGTGTCACTGTTAATGATTAGAAATCCATATCTCTCAATCTTCTGACGTACCATACCGAACCTTCTAGGTACTTGTGTAATGGGTTCTTGTTCCATAACTGGTTGTGAACTTGATCCCACTTCCAACTCATCCTCCATAAAAGCTTGTGGCACTTGAATTTCTCAAAGTTCTACTTTACTCCCACTGTCTTTCTTGAAAAGGAACTCCTTTTCCAAGAAAATAGCCTTGCGAGTAACAAATACTTTGTTCTCGGCTTGTGAGTAAAAGGAGTATCCCTTTGTTTCTTTGGGATAACCCATAAACAAGCAGATAGTGGATTTGGACTCTAGTTTGTCAGATGTTAATTTCTTAACATGTGCTTCACAATCCTAAATCCTGAGAAACGACATATTGGGTTCTTTTCAAGTCCATACCTCGTATGGTGTCTTCTCAACTGCTTTAGTTGGAGTACGGTTTAGTAGAAATACAGCAGTTTCTAATGTATAACCCCAAAAAGAGACAGGAAGATTAGCTTGACTCATCATAGATCGAACCATGTCCAACAGAGTTCGATTTCTCCTTTCGGACACACCATTCCGTTGTGGTGTTCTGGGAGGAGTGAGTTGTGAAATAATACCACACTCTTTTAGATGATTGTCAAACTCTTGGCTTAAGTATTCGCCACCTTGATCTGATCGAATGGCTTTTATACTTTTGCCAAGTTGGTTTTCTACTTTGTTCTTAAACTCTTTGAATTTCTCAAAAGTTTCAGATTTGTACTTCATTAGATAGACATAGCCATATCTACTGAAGTCATCTGTGAATGTCACAAAGTAGCTAAAACCACCTCTAGCTTGTGTACTTAATGGTCCACATACATCGGTATGTATTAGTTCCAATAAGCCATTAGTCCTTTCACCTTTCTTGTTAAAAGGACTCTTTGTCATTTTTCCATGCAAACATGGCTCGCATGTATCATAAGACTCTAAGTCGAATGACCCAAGCACTCCAGTTTTGTGGAGTCTTGAAATGCGCTTTTCGTTTGCATGTCCTAAACGACAATGCCAGAAGTAAGTAGGGTTCAATTCGTTTGATTTAACCCTCTTTGTATTAATGTTGTATATGGACTCTTTGTTTTGTAAATCAAGGATATAAAGGCCATTTTGCAACATGGCATTGCCATAAGAAATGCCTTGGCAACAAATATAAGCATTGCCATTTTTAATAACAAAATCAAATTCATCCAAATCCAAACATGAAACTGAAATAATGTTTCTACTCATAGCAGGCACATAATAACAATTTTTCAAAACTAAAAAAATTCTAGAAGGTAAAGTGAGTTGATAGTCGCCTATCTCCATGGCAGCAACTCGTACTCCATTCCCCACACAGAGGTCCACTTCATTCTTCCCAAGTAACAACCTATTTCTTAGCCCCTGTACATTTGAACAAATGTGAGAACCACAACCGGTATCCAATACCCAAGTGGTAGAAATAGAAAGGTTAATCTCAACAACAAAAATACCAGAACTGGATGCCTTGGCTCCATTCTTCTTTTGTTCTTCCTTGAAAAGAGCGCAATTCTTCCTCCAATGCCCTATCTTGTTGCAATGGAAGCAAATGCTCTCACTCTCTTTGAGCTTCTGCACCTTGGGCTTGAGGTGCACTCCCACTTGACTTGAACCGAGCCAGGTCATTCTTGGGTTTTTCCTTTCCCTTTCCCTTTCCCTTTAGCGGGTCCCTTTTGAATGCCCCCTTGAACCATCAATACGGGATTGGTTTTTCAAATGTTCTCTTCAGCATTCTTAAACATTCCATGAAGCTCAGTGACTAACTTGTTCATTGCATGCATGTTATAATTCATCACAAATGGATCATAATCATCAGTCAATGATCCTAAGATCAAGTTAGTGGCCAATTCCTTTGGCACTTGTACCTCAAGCTTATCAAGAGTATCAAGATACCCTTTCATCTTGAGTACATGGATACTAACAGGAGTACCCGCAGCCATCTTACAAGAAATCAAGGTCTTTGTTGTCACGAACCTCTCGTAACGAGCTTTCTCTTGGAACATCTCCTTGAGGTGCACCATGATCGCATAAGCCTCTTGGTCCATAAATTGCTTTTGCAAGTCAGGCATCATAGTGGCCAGCATCAGACAGGTCACATCATTGGAGTCACTCTTCTTGGTCTCAAAAGTTTCCTTTTGAACCGCAGAGGCATTCCTAGCAGGTTCTAAAACATACGACTTTTTCTCTTGCTTAAGAACTATTCTTAAGTTTCGAGACCAGTCTATGAAATTGGTGCCATTCAATTTGTCCTTTTCAAGGACCGATCGCAATGATAAATTGATGTTTGAAGATGCCATTTTCAATCTACAATAAAATTTAGCAAGATTAAATGAAGTCTTATTTATAATCCCACAAACAGAATTAATATCCCTTTAAATAATTTGCGTTAGTGATTTAATGTGAGCCAAGATCCACTTTTCACAATAACTTATTAGTCAAGCTGAGCTTGTACACCTAACGAGTTAAGTTACTTAGGTAGGAAAACTCCAATCATATCTTGTACATGACTCTTGGATCAAATGGGCTAACATCTTAAGATGTTATAGCACAAACCCATTTATTAGTTGCCTAGGTCCGGGCATCCCTTTTCATGTTAAGTCCAACCTATATTCACAACCCATGCCTCACAAAGATAATCGGGCGCATCTAGGACTCCTAGTCTATATGACCGATGATCGATGCCTTGACATGTTTCGAATTAGGAAGGCAACTTTATGACTTACTATTTTAGGGATTCATTTTATTATAGCTTACATGGCATACGCTTTGTCATCCATACATAGCATGCATATATATATATAATTGCATAAAGTAAAGCATGACAAACATGGGCCCAAAAAGCTACAACTAAGATTATATACTATTACATAAGAATCTTCGAGTTTGGCTTCTTCACTCCGGTGGGCTTCGTCTTGATTTACAAAGTCTTCAAGTAAATTCTATTCTAAGAAATAAATGAAACTTTTACAATAATACATAATGGCTCGTAGGCCATATTTAATTATAAAACTCAGGGCCCATGAATGCACCATGCATATCCATTCATCACACCGAACAAGCAAATAAATATACATGATATTCATGGATCAAATAAAGTCCAATTTTAATTAATTTAGCCAAGCCCATTAATGGAAATTATGTACTTGAACCTTTAAGAGATGACCCCGTGATGGGCTTGGGCCGAAGCCCAATGGACTAAATCCTCTTATTGAATAAGTTCTCTTAAAAGCCCAAAACACAAACTAGTTAGATTTGTGTTATAAATCAACTCTAGTATAATTTCCAATTTTGCCATTTTTAATTTTATATCATACAGCCCATAAACATTAAAAATACATATAATATGTGCCAACATAAATTAAAACACAAAATCATGAAGAACATATATATGATACACGGCATGCATATAAAAACAAACAAACAACAAAACTAGTTGTTTAATGCTTATGTGATGCCACAAAATGCACAAATACTTAAATCAATTTTATGAGTCATTTAATAATTAAAATAAGGTCATAAATATTGATTTAATATTCTGTACCAATCTGATCTAAATGTGTTTTTACCATTTTAATCAAAACAAAACAAACAATGTTGATTAAACATGTAACAAACACAAACTAGTCATAGTTTTAAGTGATTTTAAAATTAATCAATTAAATTGTCATGGACCAGAATTAAAAAAAATTAAAATATGTCCAGACCTGATATTTAATCTTTAAAAATTACTTACAAACATGCCATAAACGTTTTTACATTTAATATTTAAAACTAGTTGTTAAACTAATAATTAACATGCCAAATAGCACCTAGTTTTAATATTAACATGTATTATCAATTAAATCCAACCATTAACAGCTCCTAGAACATCTTAGGATAGTATATTAACATGTCATATTAATTATAATACCTATCTAATCAATTAAAATCGTTTTTACACCAAAACAATGCAAAAAACTCAAAACAAAAAATTTCAGCATTGCATGTTTTCAAAATAACGATTTTTAATTAATTTTTTCATGCATCTAAAGCACTAAAATAAGCATGTTTAGGCTTTGATACCACTGATGGAATATGACATGATATGTTCATGGTAATTGTGCATTGAAAAAATGATAAAAACAATCATACATGCCATACAATTCCATGATAAGAATTGAAAACATGCAATTTTAGGGTTTTAAAACTTACAACTTTAGATGCCTTTTAAATCTTGAATTTGGTGATGACCAGCAACTAAGATAACTTTATCCGCCTTAGATCTTGTTCACCAATGCCAAGGAACAGCCATTTATGTCACTCCCTCTATTCTCACACACACAATTATACCGACGGCTTAAAATCGAGATTGCTAGCTCTCTTTTACGGTATTGTGTAATGGCTATGGTTTGAAGCTACAAAATTTGATTTTGTACTTCTCTTAGATTGCAATTACTATCCAAGAAGACAAGAGAATGAGGAACAATCCTTTCTCCTTGTGAAAATTGGCCAAAAGAATTTTGTGAGAGAGAGAGAAGAATTCACGCCAAACCTAGGGAACTAGGGTTTCACGCCAAAATCTAGTTATCTCTCTAGGGTTTTATTTCTTTTCATATATATATATATCCTTATCTTTTGGCAAGTGTTTGATCTGAATTTTACCATCTCAAGATAATTAATTCAACCTCAATCACTTCCTAAAAATAAGTAATATATATTGATTTAAACTTCTTTGAATTTAAAATTCAAATTTGAAATAAAACACAAGACATTTAATTAAATAAAATCACTTAATATAAATAATAAGCATGTGCCGAAATTCCTTGTTTTTTTATCTTGGAATTTCGGCCACTTCACTTTATATTTAAATGATTTAATTTAATTTAAATTCTTTTAGGCTTTAATACTCAATTAACTTAATTAATACAAGATAATTAATTAATTGAAATTAAACCATGTTGGCTAAATTTCTCTCTCTCATGGGCCAAGGTCCAATAGCATTTATAATGTCCATTACATACATTCATTTGACTTTAATTAAAAGCCCAAATTAATGCCCAATACTTTATTTAAATATTTTAAGCCCAATACTTTGTGTGCGATCCTATGGGTCCATTTAATGTTGGCAATGAATTAATGAATTAATTCAAAGGCTATATATACTATCTAGCAAGATATTATAGCATTCCAAATTAAATGAAAATGCATATGGCATTTAGTGACCTAATACAATTTTGCATAGTCCCTTACCCATAAATATCAGAATTAATATAAGGCATGTAACTAGTTATCCTTATATATATTAATTCCTTTCTTGATATTTCAGTGATACTGAACTCTCAGATAAATAATGATTACTCATTATTTCATCTCGATATGGCCATACACTTTTCAGTTTACTGATCAAGTGGCTGATGATATTTTCTCTCTTATAGAGAGGGGTAATCCCTTCACTTCTCTCATGCTCTCTAACATGAATCAATGCATACTCAATCATACCCGTACTTGTCACTCTATTACGAGCATGTTAGGTGTATGTCAAAGTACACAGTAATTCACAAAGAGTTTCATAGAGATTTTAGGTCTGAGAACTCCGATACAAAACTTGCATATGAGAAACACTTATGACTTGTACCATGTAGTGTTCTCATGAACGGATCAAATCCAGATACCATGTTCTTTAACATGTATCTATGATCTCTGATTGACACTCTTGTCCTAATGATCCGTAAGACATAACTCATAATATCAGAAAAAGCATACTAGTCTTAATTCATTTGTTATTCCCATAACAATGACTGACTAGGGATATTTAGAATGAAGTCTCATTTGTTTCAAGGTCTTACAACCATGTGCCTCACACATGATAACTTAAACTAAAACAACATTCTTGGATAGTTCTATCAATTGATATGCACAGGAATACAAAAGATAAAACAAATGCCTCACTTTATATTTAAATGATTTATTACAATGTATTAGGGCTAGGGCTTACACTAACAGGTTTAAACATAGTTAATGGTTTGTATGTTCTTGGATTAAATTTTTAGTGTCAATACATGATTATTTTCTTTTTTGAGGTAATTAACCGTTGATAGTATTGATTAATACTAAGAGAGGATGAACTAAGAATAAACTGAAGTTGAATTTACTTGCAAAAGAGTTCAATGAATGATTAGAAATTTAAAATTGGATTTTATGCTAAGCGTTAAATTGTCCTTAAGAAGGGAGTTTGATATTTATGAAAGATATTCTTGATTCAAGGTATTAAGTTTTATCTCATCTAGTTTTTTCCATAATCACTGGTATTTCTATTGAAATTAAGTCATTACAATGGAATTTAAGGTAAAAAGTTCCTTTAGTAAGAGTATTTTAGTTATTGTTTTATTTTTATTCATGTTAGTTTAATTTTAGTTTTTTTTATTTAATTATTTATTTAGTTTAATTTTTGCCTTTAAATCAAAAATATTTGGAAAATAATCTCAAATTAATTTAATTCACGCATAGATATTATCCTTAGCAATCCATATTTTCTTGGGTACGATATTTGGGATCTTAATCTATATTTTCCTATATTACTAGCTGATGTAGTACACTTGCTCGATATTGGTCAATTTTTTGGCACTATTGTCAGGGAACAACAGTGTTGTTTGTTTAATATCTTTAATTGAGTTAGTCGGGAATTTTAGTTTTTATTTTATTTTTGATTTGGTGATTATTTTTTGCATGAAAAATTTAAGATAATCCTCAAAATGAAGCAAGATGATGTCCGAGATTTTAAAATGTTCCTTTTATAACAACAAATGAATGATTTAATGAAAGAAATGGAGGAATTGAAGCTCTTGCATGCACATTCACAAATTTCTTATTCACCATTTTTTGATAATTCTTTGAGAGCACAAATGGAAGTTTTAAGAAGAGAGAATCAAGAACTCCAATATTCAATGCAATATTCATAAGAGAATAGTAAGTCAACAATTTAATATCTTTATAACTTGTTTATAAGTAAGAAGAAGCAATTTTGGTATGAAAAAAAAAGATGGAGAGCCACGTAAGAGGCCATTATCTCCGAAACTCAAGATATTTATAACTTGCTTATAAGGAAGGAAAGGAAATTTTATGCTAAAAAAGGAGTTTGAGGCTACATTAAGGAATCAAAAGGAAAAGTTTAGAATTCAAGAAGAAAAGTTAAGGACTCAAGAAGAAATAATCAAGCATCAAGAGAGTCTATTGAGGGATAAAAAGGAAGGAATTGAAAGGTTGAAATCTAAACTAGAACTTTTGAGTGTTTTTATGAAAATTCAAGGTGATTGTGGTAAGGAAAAGGAAATAAATTATTAATTAAAGGTGGGTAAAGAAGAAAATGAACAATTCATATATAAAGACAAGTCTTGTAGTCATTTGGAAGGTGTATTAGAACCCTTTGTGGAGAATTTATCACCAAAGGAGCAAAAAGGGAAAAATTCTTAAGTGGAGACATTGGATTCAATCCATTTGAAAGATTTATTTAGGCTAAAAGAGCCAGTAGAGTTCTTTCTTAATGAGCCAAATGAGGGATAGTACTTTATTGAAGATATAGAATTTTCAGCTTTGGTGAACTATGATAAGTTTCTTCTACTGATGAAAAAAATGAAGAGAAAAGTGAAAGACCCATATTTGGATCACAAACTCGACCTCCCGAGAATAACATGAGTCGAGTTGGGACTTAATAAACCATAACTTCTCTAACTCTTCTCTTTAAATTTTCATCAAAATTTTTTCACGATTTTGTGTTTTTTATGTTATTTTCAATAATTTGTTTTGCTATTTTTTTTAAGTTTTAAGTCATAGATTTTTATAGTTTAATGCATGTTTCTTATGTTTATTAGTTATGTCTTTTAATTCATGAGTTTAAGATTTGGATTGAAAATAAGCTATTTATAATGATTTTGTGCGTAATTATCATCTTTAAATTAGTAAGTGCTTCTAAGGAAATTAAAGAGCTCATACTGTTTTTGAGGTAAGAGAATCACAACTTAGTTAAACTTAATATGGATTTATGTTTCTTAATTTGTTTTCATTGTTTAAGGCCTCATGAACCAAAGACAGGACTTTTCATTTGTTAAGTAAAAATTGAATTGATATGTGCTTCAACTGATTTATAGGCGTACATATTTCTTTGGCATGATTTTAAGTTGGATTTGAGTGAAAATAATTTGGTTATTTGATGTGGAGACTTAGTATAGCACATGCTTATGCTGTCAATTTACATATTGTCAATTTATATGCTATCATGAATTTGATTGAGTTTCAATGAGTTTAGATGAGCTTAAATGGCATGGATGAGTAAGAAACTTAAAGAGAATTAAGGTACAAGAGCATTTTAGTAAGTTGGTTTTTATGTTTTATTAATACATGTTCTTTACATTTTATGAGTGTTGTAAACTGGTTGACATATTTCAAAAATCAAGTTTGACAGAGTTTCAGCATAAATTGGTTTAGTTTGGATTTATACGAGTGAGGTTTAATTTTAAGTTAATATTATTGATCGAGAATTATTGAATTTTTTAAGGAATTAAGTTAAGCTTAGGTGACTTATGTTTTTGCTGTTACTCTATTGTGCAGGGAGATTTGAATTTTAAAGAGCAGTAGGACAGCTAAAAAAAATTTTCGAATAACTAGTGGCCAGTCGCTTTGCTGAGCATCGCGTCTACCCCTTCCTAAGCTCGCCCGCATAGCCCCACCTTTCCCCTGCTCGGCTGCATGCCTTCCTCCCTGCTCGGTTGTGCGTAGGTTCTTTCTCCCCCACACTCAGTCACGTGTCATTGACCTCTCATCCTTACTCAACCAAGTTTGGCCATTCTGCCCCCTCTCTCTATTTTTCTTTTTCTTTCACTCACTCCCCTCTCCCCTTCACTCTCCCGTGCACCAATCCACCCAATGTCCCACTCTCCCACACATCTCTCCCCTACTCACCACATAACTCACTCATTTAATCACTCATTCAATTACACATCATACTCGCTCAAGCACACCTACACTCAAATTTTGATTTTAGTTATGAATCATCTACATATTGTCATTTTTTTTAGTCTTTCTCATGGCATGGACTGTTTTGATCATAACTTTTGCTACAGGTGTCCTATTAACTATTATAATATGTTTTCGAAAAACTCATTTCAAGATGGACATTCATTATATAAGCTTTGCCTTACGTAATAACTCGTTTCAGACCCTAAAAATGATGTTTAAGCTTTAATTTTCAGTTTAAAGTTTTAGGGACATTTTTCATTAGTTTTTGATTTGCTCAATACTTTAATTTACTTACTGAGATTAATTTGCATGACTTTATTATTGTTTAATATAGGTTTGCTTAGAGTCTATTTTTTAGTTAAGTCGCATTTTATTTGTATTTTATTACTCTTAGCTACTTATTATTTGCGATTGAACTATATTGTTGGCTTGATATAGGTTGAGTTTGTACTTAAATTAACTTATTTTATTTTGTGCTTTTCATGACCAATTACAATTTTTCTCTTCATTTTATTAAGGCAAATCATCATTAATTGATATTATACATTGAGCACTCAAGCAAGTTTGGCCTGGTTGTATCTTTTCACTTAGTTCCCCATACTTATTCAGCCTAGTTTACTGCACTATATTGGTTTTTGAGGCATGTTTATTTTGTTCACTCAATTTCGTTAATTTCATATCTCATTTTGGCTTAATTATAGTTCTTTATGTGTGCTAATATCACTTTGAGTCCAATGTGGTGTGTTTTAGCTTACATTTCTCTTGAGCACTTACTTGTTTATCACAATTTATGTAGTGAGCTAAAAGTTTTGATACTTTGCTAAGGATAACAAAATTTTAAAGAGGGGGATAGAGCCAAGCTAGAGTTAGATTGTGAAGAACAAATTAAGGGAGTTCTTTTACCTTACTCATTTTCTTACTCATGAATTGTGTTAGTTATTTTATTTTAGTCGGTTTGTTTTTCTTTTAGTTGTTTAGTTTTGGTTTTATTTTGCATGTTTAGTTTTTTTATTTTGCATGTTATTTAAGTAGGTTTAATTTATTTAGCTTAGTTCATCCTAGTTTTTTCTCAAAAATTGAACATATTAACCTTTAACTTAGAATGTGCCATGTTTTAAATTTTTATTTAGCATTAAAACAAGCATGTTGTTTGATAAATTTTTAGTAAGTTTAACATTCAATTAGATTTATATTTGTTAGTTTCTATCTTTTTTAGCACTTTAGACTAATTTTTGAACTTAATAAAAATAATGCATTGAAATAGTTAAGTAATGAATTTTAGAACACTAAAACCTTCCTCATCACCCTTCAAAGCATATGAGCAACTCAAAATAAGCTACAAAGTAATCTAGGCAATATTTTTCTTGTTAAGCCATATCTTAACTTGTTTTCCTACCTTATATGCATATTTATCCTTTGTTAGTCATTTTGAGCTGAATGAGGTATGCTTAATGCGTGTCATATTTATTTTTCTTATTACACTCATTTATTAACCATATAGCCTAAAAAGCTTTTATATTTTCTTCTATAATTGGCCACTCTAGGATTGAATGGATTAATAGGGAATTGGGTATTGATGGGTACAGTAAGACATTTTTTATTTTATTGCAAGGGCTATTGTTGAAGTTAATTAAATAGTGAAATGTTATCCTATGATTACCCATATTATTATTTTATTGACAACAACAATGCTAGTGTGAAAAAAAAAATAAAAAAAAGAAAGAATGAATGAAATATTACAATAAAACTAGCATAAATGGCAAAAATTTTAAGTGTAAGGTATTTTATAAGGCAAAGCAAGTATGACTTCTTAAAATGGAATGAATTGTAAATTTGAGAGAATATCAATAGTTCTTTCTTTCATAAAGTGCTTTGAAAAAAAAAAGTTGGGCAAGTTTGGCTATGTACTTTAATTCCAAGTTAATGGGATGAAAATTTAAAAATATTAGTCTATTTTATCTTAGAGTGGCTATTTATTTTGTTGACCTTTTATCCATTATTTGATAACTAATACCTTGACCCCATTATAACCTTTGAAAGACTTAAGTGATTTTAAGGTTTGTTTTTTAGTTGTTTAGCGGAGATAATCTTCGGGTTCCGATGCTAAAGGAGAGACATATGGTATTTTTAGAGTTTTAAGTATGAAACCATTTGTATATTTAGGTGTACATCATTCTAAGCTTAATTATAAATTTGCATTGATGTTTTTTTTTTGAAAATTATAAAAATTTTTTGGTCTTACATACATACACACAAAAGGAAACTAACTCATATTATTTTGTTTGAATTTATTCTAGTTGAAATTTTATTAAGTGCTCTTTTTAATTGTTAAACATGGTTTTCAAATGCATGATTCTTTATTTGAGTTTGATTATTTTGAGGAGTTAGATTGTTCAAATTTGCTAGGGGTGAGAAAAATTTAAGTGTGGGGTATTTGATAATTGTGAATTATACTATATTTTTAGTGTATTTTTAGTATTTTTAATTAAGTTAATTTAGTCTTAATTTAGTTAAATTATTATTTAATTGGTTGAATTTATATTTTAAGAGTTAATTGTGAGTTTTGATATTTTTCAAGATTAAATTTAAGAGAAAATGACTAATTGAAAGAAAGGAAAAGTTTTTGGTCAATTTTGTAATTTTAGAAAAAAAGGCAGACAATTGTGATGTTTAGTTTAGAGGTCTTTTACTTCGCCAAGCAAGGAAATCAAGCGACCGAGTGTGATGAAACTGTAAAATTGATCTAAAGAGAAAAGAATCACGTTTAGTCTAAAAGTTCATCACTTGGCCGAGTGAACCAAAGGTAAAATCTTCACTTGGCTGAGTGACACTCTTCTTTAGTCATCACTTGGCCGAGTGATGATTTTGTTCTTCAAGTACTTGGCCGAGTACAAGAAGCGAATTACGATTTAACTTTCTAATCAATTAGAATTCTTTTCCTGTTCTAATTTGAAAGCAACAAAAGGCAGACTTTTTCTCCAATGCCTATAAATAAAAGACATAAGCACTAGAACAAGGGGAGTTCATTAGAGAATTTAGTAGTTAAATACAAATTTAGCTTAGTTTTAGTTTTACATTTTTGTTTTAGTTTGTAAAGAACAAAAGCTTGGAGCAGAAAGTCTTCTTTGGTTTTCTATAAATGGTTGATCACGGGAGCTTCTTAACTCTATGTTTTTGTTTCTTTTTCTTAATTTTGCTTTAGTTTTCAGTATGTTTAGTAAATAGTTTTCTTTACTTTTGCTAATGGATACTTGAATCCTTCTATATTGTATTGTGATGATTTAAGTTGAGCTTTATATTCAAATACTAGTTGGTTATTTCTTAGTTTTAAGCATATTCTTATCTTTGATTGTGTTAAAATTGATTGTTGGTTTATTGGTTCAATAACTAAAAATTGGTTTAAACATAGTTAATAGTTTGCATGTTCTTAGATTAACTCTTTAGTGTCAATACATGATTATGTTTTATTTTTTAGGTAATTATATGTTGGTAGTATTGATTAATACTAAGAAAGAAGGAACTAAGAATAAACTAAAGTTGATTTTACTTGCAAAAGAGTTCAATTAATGATTAGAAATTTGAAACTAAATTTTTATGCTAAGTATTAAATTATCCTTAAAAAGGGAGTTTGATATTTAAGAAAGAAATTCTTGATTCAAGGTATCAGGGTTTATCTCATCTAGTTTTTCCATAATCACTGGTGTTTCTATTAAAATTAAGTCATTATAATGGAAGTTAAGGTGGATAGTTCTTTTAGCAAGAGTATTTTAGTTATTATTTTATTTTTAATTCATGTTAGTTTAATTTTAGTTTTTATTTTGCTTAATTATTTATTTAGTTTAATTTTTGCCTTTAAATAAAAAATATTTGGAAAATAATCTCAAATTAATTTAATTCACACATAAATATTATCCTCAACAATCCACGTTCACTTGAATATGATATTTGGGATCTTAATCTATATTTTTCTATATTATTAGCTGATCTAGTATACTTGCTAGATACCAGTGAATTAATTAAATGTAACTATTGTACTCTATTTTGAAAGCTAGAAGTAGTCCTGAAATGGACAGACTAAAGTTAGATGTTTTGGAGCATCGCAACCTTATGCTTCTGTATAGTATTAAAATACATTTTGTAAGACATGCGCTCCTCAAAGGGAAGAAAATAATATCATAACACATATTTCATACCATGTGCGTTAAAGTGACTAAGAGATGGAAATTTCATAAATGAATTATCTCAACTTCCCCTAGTGTGAGACTCTATTAAATAATAACCCTTAGAACCCTTAACTTATCCCTGAAGTATGGTTTAATGTGGTTAGCTTAGTTAGTCACTAAAATGCTATGGAATAATTCGGCTTGGCGGGTTTAATTAGAAAAGCGAGTTAAATAATGATGGATGGAGTTAAATAATGATGGATGATATATAGTAAGAGGGAAAGATAGCCTTTCGATCACATTTAAAGGTTTCATGGTTTATCAAGATGCCTATTATAAGCTCTATGAGTGGAGACATAATAGTAAACACGAATATTATTTTATGAGATAATGAGTTAAACAGTAAATATGAGAATGCAATTTGGCATTGAGCATACGTGGAAAAGAAAGATCTTGCTTTCATTTTTCGAGATGCTACATACCCTTAACAGGTGTAGCACTAGTGCTTTCAATATATGTTGGTCACACAATCTATTTGCCTATATAACTGGAGATATTAACTGAAAAATATTTCGTCATATGCGAGTGAGAGATGATAGAGTTAGGGTGCATCTATGACTGTAATATTATTATTCTATTTAGGTTAGGATAATTAATTCAAAATTAAATTAGGAATAAGAGTTAAATTATAATTTTAACTCTTAATTACCCCTATAAAATGTTTTATGTGAAGGCTTTCATGCCTTCTTTTGCATGTATGTTTTATGTACCTTTTATATTTGTATATTTTATTGCTTTTGTATATATGTTTGTTGTGAATATGTTATCATATGCATTGTATGAGAAATAGAGGATAAATATAACAATTTAAATTGATGCAAGCTAATTTAATATTAGCTTGGGGCATAAATAAGAATAGAGTTCTAAATTTATATTGATTTGACTCTACGAAACTTCTCAAAAATTGTTTAGGTGGCGAATTTTTAATAAACCTATTTCATTGTCGCCTAATGATTGCAATATTCATTTTATTTTATTAGAAATATGATAGATTTCTCAACCATCTTCTTTTGAGAATAGGTTAATTGGATTAAGTTTTCAATTATTTTGAAATAAGATGAATTAAAAACTAATGGCGCAAATAGAGGGCTATTTATAGTGTTAATTAAGAAGGACGTCCGTACATAATTACTTGAGTGCATGTATAAGTAGTTGAAAGGCAGCATGGTGTCTTGACGAGGTGTCTGTCAGTAAATTACAGGATATGGCGACCAAATATTCGTACCATGTGGATCTAACTTGACAAGTATAGCTGTTTGATTTGGTAATTTTTATGCATATCTATCAAAAAGAAAATGCAATTTTATTTTTTAGCAAAAAATGAAATATTTTTTTAATAATGTATTTTTAAAAAATAATTACAAAAATAAAATGTATTAAAAATTATTTATAAAATTAAAATTTTTTGAAAATCGTTTTCACCTGTAACAGTTTCAGAGATGAAATCTACGGCCGAAATCTGATTTTTTTTTTTTAAATTGCTATACAGTATAACGTTTTTAAATTCTGAAACCGTTGTATTGTGCAGCGATTTTAAATTTTATCCTTTTTATTATTAAATTAATAAAGAATATTGATATCTAGTAGCAGCTGTTATTTGTAATTTACTTGTTATATATCCCTTGTGAATTTATCGGTGATTTTGGGTTCAATTTTCACTACCAACATATATTTATTAATTTTAGTATATTTTCAATATTATTAAATATTAGCAATAAATATCAAATTATACATATTAGTTACAGTGGAAAAAATAAATTCAAAAATCAAGAAAGATAGAAGTTAAAATCTTACCACCTACTATATTTTTTAATTGATTTTATTGTATCGTTTTGAAATAGTTTATAGTAAATTAATATTTTTTAATCAGATAAGATATCATTTATGTAAATAGTTGCTATAATATATTATTTTTTCCTAATCATCAATTTTAATTCTTAATCACAAAATAGTTTGTTCAACACTAAAATAACTAAAGCAGCTAATAATTAATGAATGCCATATGTAGCTAATGCAATTGCTTGAATAAGAGTGATTCTACTTCTTCTTCTGTTTACAAGTGCAGCTTTCATTTTGATAAGCTAAATAAAAAAATCTAACTAAGTGCTTCATTACTCGCTCAATCCGCAAACTCAAATGAACATGCCAAGCTAATCTAGTTAGATTCGGTCCAAACTCAAACAGTAAATAATATATTCCAACTTATTTTAATTAATTTTTCTACATTTTTTCAAGTGTTAAAAGTTTCATTCTTAATGTCTTTTTCAGTTTTTTCATATATAATTTTATATATCAACATTTATTTACTTAATATTTTATAAACTCGGAAATTCCGAAGTGCCAAATTTAGAATTTCAATTTCCATTAATATGTTGCTCAAAGAGTTGACGGTATAATTCTTGAAAAATATGCAGTATTATGCCACCATTTGATTGATATATGGGATAAAAGTAATTTTAAAAAAATAAGAATAAAAATAAAAATAAAAAAATTTAATAGTATTTTTCAACAACTTTAAAATATTTCGTAGAAAAAAATTAATTTAATTTTTTTATGGTATATGATTTTTTCCTCTAAACTTTTTAAAATTAATATATTTTATTTTAATATTTTTATTTAATTTATTAAATGCATAAAATGAAGCAATTTTATCTGCATACTTTTTTAATATAGAATAATTTAATATAGTTTTACTCTTTCACTAATCACAAATAAGTAGACTGAGCAAAAATAAATAGAACATAAAATAATGGGGTAGGAATTTAACTTATATCTTTCTAATTTTTGAATTTATTTGTATAATTTGATATTTATTGTTAATAATATCGAAAATATACTAAAATGAATAAATATATGTTAGCGATGGGAATTGAACTCAGAACGATCTATAAATTCACAAATGATACATACCAACTAAATTACAAATAATAACTGATATTTAATATCAATATTTTTTTTATTAATTTAATGAAAAGGGGGTAAAATTTGATACATCTGAAATCGCTGCACAGTACAGCGATTTCAAAAAAAATATAAAATTTTGACTGAGGATTTCACGTTTGAAATCAATACAGATGGCAGTAATTTAAAAAAAATCAATTTTATAAATAATTTTTGACACATCCTATTTTTGTATTTATTTTTTAAAAACACATTATTAAAAAAAATATTTCCAAAAAAAACCTTTGTAAATTGTAATACCATAAAAGTTGCATGCATTTACGCGAATATCACCAATTTCTTAAATAGTAGCCATAATAAAAATAATTTAGTTTGATATAAAATTTTATAATATTTAGAATGCTAATTGTATTTAAATTTTTAACTTTATAAATAGTTAAATTAATTAATTATTTAGATATAATTTTTATCTTTTTACAAAATTATCTCTATTTTTCATATTTTTTAAAAATTTTGTTATTCGAAAAAATTAATTTGATCGTTGTCGTAAATCTTAACAGATTTTTTATTCTTTTTTGGATCGAGATTTTATCGGGGATGTTATCATTGCAGTTATGAGCATGGAACATACTTGCACCCATTTTCATTGCAATCCCTGTATCAAATGTATTAATGGAAATTAGCACTGACGCCTCCTTGGCCGGCCACTGCGAGAGTCGCCACTTCTGACCACCACGCAAGCCTCCATCACCAATCACTTGAAATCATACTTTTGGAATTGTGGTATATACCAATCTTCTGGCATAATTACCAACTACAAATTGGTTTTGGTCCACAAAACTCTGAATCCTTATCATTTATATGTGACTTTTTCTTCTTATTCGTTTTCTACTTTACTTGCTCTCACTCGTAACCAATGTTATTAAAACCGAACCGAATAGAGAATCGGTAAGGCTGGAGTTCGTGGTCCGACCGATTCAACCGAATTCAACCAGATTTTTTTCTATTTTTAAAATATTATAATTATTATAATTTTTTGAATACTATTGTATAAAAATTAAAAAAATATTCATCAAATTTTAAATATATATCACAAATATTCTAATAATAAATTAAAAAATAATTTTAATTTTATTATTACAAGTGATTGATTATGGATTATTGAATATCATATGCTAGAAAACATAAAAATACAAGCATATCATGAAAATAATTTCATATTTAGATGGAGTACTAATAAAGTAAACACAAAAAATATTAATCTTGCATATATAAATATAATTATATTTAATTACAATAAATTCAAATAGATAATAAGTATATTAAATTATTAAGTGACATTTTTAGAATTTAAAATACTAATTTTTTAATAAATAAATAATAAAAATTTAATATATATATATATATATGTATATTTTAAATTTTTATTATTTATTTATTTGAAAAAAATTAGTATTTTAAATTCTAAAGATATTATTTAATAATTTAATATACTATTACAATAATTTAAATAGATAATAAATATATTAAATTATTAAGTGATATATTTAGAATTTAAAATATTAATTTTTTTAAATAAATAAATATATATATATATATATATATGGGCGGGTGGGTGGGTGAAAAAATTCAAAAAAAAATTAATTTTTTACATTTTTAGCAAAAAATCCGGTTCTGTCCGGTTCGCCGGTTTTCCAGTTCAATCCTGTTTTTTGCCAATCCGATTTTCAATAATCGAACCAACCGGCTAACCTGCCGATTCGTGGCTAAACCGGCCGGTCCGGTCCGGTTTTAATAACTATGCTCGTAACGCTCGTTTCCTCAATTGAAAATTTAAAAGTTTGATATGGCATTTCTGAACTATAAAGATTGAAGCCAAAATTGAATATTAATTAACACTTGAGCTAGCACCTATACGCGTCAGATGTAAATAAGAACCCATCACCAGACTAATTCATAAAAGTAGAACATGATTTACTACCCTTTTCATGGCAAATATACAGACCAATCTTGAGTCTATACTTTCAATCTACACAAATTATATGCTAAAAAGAATAGAACTATAGCAGGTAACTCTACTCAAATCATGAGTACTCTTGGCATAAAGAAAGTTCAAGATGATTGAGAACGCGCAAAGATAATTTATTCTAAAGCCTCCTTGAGAATAATTCACCATTTTAAACATATATTCATAGGCATCTTGGCTGTGCTCATTATTTACTGCATCTGGTGCTCTTATTCCTTGGATTCAATTTTATCTATTATTTTTTAACTCATCCTTTTCGTTTTATAATATCTTTTGCTTGACAAGAAAGGCAAAAATGAGTTTGAGTTTCAAGCAGTCAATTACCCATATTAGTTTTAAGCAAATCGAATAAAAAGAACAAGAACTAAGTAAATTCAGTCTGACTTGGGAGGATTAGTATGGGAATATAAGAATTACAACTTTAAGCTCTACTTATGAGATCAGTATGCTGATTTTTGCAGTGGAAATTTTAGCTAAGTTCTTATTTGAACTATATGACCATTTTTAAGCATTTATAAGTATGTTGCTAGCTTGTGTACTGACTTCTTGGCTTCTACTATATCATAAAAATGTCCAGCCAAACAACAAATAAGGCTAAACATTTTACAAGGTAACATGCCTATTTTTTATCAATTTCATGGTGGCACTCTATGATTTGCATTGGCATAAAGCATTATGTTGTCATGTTATAATATTTCATGATGTTTAATGGAAATCCACCGATCTTATTTGGCTTGAGCTTGAGAAGCTTAAGCTTTTATTCAATAATAGCTGCTATATCATTAGTTATATCAGTCCCTTCACTAATATAAGCAAAGACGGGCAAGCTAGTTAGTTTCTTTTCACTAGGGCACCTAGATCACCTGAAGTTTGTTCACCAATGTGTAGGGTAAGAGAGCAGGTCCTTTAATTGGGACTAAATTTTCCTATTTTGCTTTGGTAGAGTTTTGATTGTGGGCTTTTTGATTGGAAGCTTACTCGGGTTCATCTGTTAATATCTGGATTTATTGCTCAAAGATTTATACTTATATGGCTACATCAGTGTTTCTATCAAGTTGCTTGCATATTATACTATTGGAGTTGTGGTTGCATTCTGGGTGAGAATCTTATTCAATACTCTGGTTTAATCGATTAATTGGCTAACATTGATTCTTCTATACATGATTTTATTTATCAATTATTTGGTCTCTATATCAGTAGAAAAAAGAGTCTCCTTAGCTAAGGTTGTAAGATTTAAAAAATATATATATATATATATTTTTGGTGATTAAGTAGTTTACTACTAGCAATCAACTTACTTCCATCTATAATTTCTCCAGGCAAGGATTTACTGTTGCACCTTTCAGTGATTAATATGTTGCGATGGTCTTTGGCCTAGTATCAAGTATGGCACTGCACCCCTTTCGGCAAATTTGAATGCTATTTCATGTTTATCTATAGTGCAACACTTCTTCTCTATATTTTGAGATGTTATATGATTATGCGTTACTGACTAGCAATTTAGATGAGTGGTGCCCACTTTTCATTAGTGGCAGTGCCACAAATCCATATGTTCGAAATTCAAATTTATGCATATATCTTATAGTTCCATTTGTCAAGATCCTGAAAGCTCTTCTTTTTGTTTTCCTCTGTGTCATCAATATCATCCCTACATAGAATTAAAAATTTGGTATTTTAGATGGCAGGCAAGAATTTTTTAGCAGCACCATGCTGGTAGTCATCTCCATAACTCTATACATGCCAAATTCTATCTCCTTAAGTCTCTCATAATCATAGAAGAAAATGTAAACAGATTTAACGCTAGAAAATCAATTATGAGAACAAATTACCTCTAGTTCCATATAATATTGCCGAGGTGGGATTCAACATGATAGCCTCTGTTAGATGACTTATGGCTTTATCTAGCTTACTTGGAAAGGTGGAAAATAATGCTAGAATAAAATAGAAAAAGAAGCAGGGAACAGAGCTTTGCAGAAATCTCAATTGAAAAGGTTAATAGAGTCACATACCTTCTGAAACTGCTTCCGCAGCTTCTACTTTTTTCTATTTAAGCTGCATCCTTCATTAGATGTATAATATTTGTGGTTGTGTAGCTGCATAAACATTTAGCATTTGAGATTGAAAACGTATGCAGTACTTGTCTACATCTTGTGTTGGGACACAATTGCTAAAGAAAAATGACACTGGACTGCATTGATACAAACAGCTGATATTTTCTTATAGTAGTATCAATGCATAGATTTAGGATTATTTCGAAGGTAGAAATAAGAAGTTGGCTATATAAATACATTGAAAGTCATGCTTATCACTCGGGAACTGTTCTGTGCATTACTTGAAAATTTCCAATTATGCTTAATCAAAAATTGAATTCTCCAATTGGATAGTCTATATTAAATAGTAGATGGAAAAACAAGCAAAATCTATAAAGCGGGAATGATGGAAACTTCTTCATTATTCATTATTGCAAACAATAATTTTCCACACTGAAAAAGGATGCATGATTTTATGTCTTGGACTCCATAATTGTGTTACTTGAGGTGCCCCAATTTGCCCTTTTTTTGGGTCGGTTGACTTAAAGTCTTCTATATCAAATTTCCAAGTCCATTATTGTGTTTAAGAGAAATGTAATTGTGTTTAAGAGAAATGTAGTGTATTGTTTTGTAGCTCATTTTAGTGACGAATATGGGAGATCCTACCTAACAAATAATAGTCCATCTGTTTACATTAAAGTAAGAAAATAGGAAACAACACTGGAGTTGCTTCTCTATCTCTTGCTTTTCTTTGAAAAATTGACAGTACAGAGCGTAAATAATTATTAAGATATCTCTAGTGAAGCCCATTGTCTCTTACCAGTTTTCAGATTTCACCCTCAAAAACCAAGTACAATTAAGATAAGAATCGACAAACTCACTGATTAAATTGCAAATTTGATATTCATCAAGTTTACATCAGCCTTGTAAGTGAAGGTTACGTAGTTCATTTTAAGAACTTATTTTGGTTTATTAGCTTGAACTTTGGTATATCCCAGTTATATTATTTTTGCTAAATGCTTAAATTGTCAGGGCCACCATAACCCATTTAGCCATTTAAGCATATTTAAATGCAATTTGGTTGTGCTCTTTAAATATTCAGGACATTTGTAGTATCTTCACAGTCTTAATTTTTGTTGATTATTCTTCAATTTGTTCTTATTTAACTAACAATATGTCAAGCAAGATAAATGGATTTTGAATTTCTAGTAGCTGTTTTTCAATAATAGCTCGAAACCATGCAAATGAGAATAGTAATGGTCGAGGTAACTCTCATTCTCGACTCAAAAGAACAAGCATATTTTAATTTCATTACAACTCTTACATAGCTTTTGCGAGTATATTTCTCTCTCAAGTACATTTTTACTATACTTTTATACTTGTATTACAACACAGTTGCATACGGCAATTTTATTATTGTAAAGTAAACATATTTATGTCTCACTCAAGTTTGGCACATGCAATACAAGCTTACTCTCAAGGTAGCAAGCAAAAGTTTACATAGCCAATCAACTGCCTTCTGCAAATGTTTTTACAATATAAATTTGCATTTTTATGCTAACTTGTTCGCTCGTAAGGCAAAAATCATATTGAAACTTTTTGAATATTTAAAAATTAGCTGTCATCATCTAAAATAAATTGAGTTTTCATTCAGTTCAGTTTCAGGAAAAAAAGTACAAGTATGCAGTTTTAAGTTTAAAAAATTATAAGTATTTTTATCTACTTATATATTTTTTAAGTATAATGCATTACTTATACTCGGTTATTTCAACCAAAATTTTTAAGTTGTGCAGCTAAAGTTACAAAACGAGCTATTTAAATTCTACCTTTTTTGCAGCTTCAGCTGTCAAAGCTCTACAGCTAGCAATGTAAATTCTATGGCATTTTACTACTCATTCCATTGCACTCCTGGAATATCTCCAATTTGAAGAAATATCACTGGTAACATCTAGCTAGCTCAATTCAACAGTTTTACCAGAAGTATTCTGTTACTTTTAGCTCAAATATGTAGTTTTGCCAAGAGCATTATTTTATTATTAGTTTAAATTGGCAAGAGCATTATTTTATTATTAGCTCAAATATGCAGTTTCACTAGGAGCATTATTTTATTATTAGCTCAAATTAGTAATTTCGCCACACACACTATTTATTGCTCATCTCGGTAGTTTTTCTATAAGCATTTTGCTTTTGATTATTGCTCATCTCAGCAGTTTTGCCATGAGCATCCTTTGTATGTTTATTTGCTTATTACTGCAGTATTGCCATTCGAGTTATAAAGATTTATTTGCTCACTACGACAGTATTGCCGTTTGAGCTATATAAAAAATGACATGTATCATCATAATGTGATGAATTTGCGTATTCTTGTTGTAGGCTAATTGAGCTACAAAAATGAATCGCTCACCATGACTATATGTGCTAAAAAGCAAACACCTAAAAATGCCATATCAAACGTTGCTGACATAAATGTCGCACATAGTGGAGGGACTTATAATAACAAAGTTAATTTAGTTTGATAGTAAATTTTATGGCATTCAGAATCATAATTATATGCAAATTTTTAACTTTATAAATAGATAAATTATTTATTTACTTGTCTATGATTTTTTCTCTTTTGACAGGATTTTCTTTATTTTTCATGGTTTTTTTATGAGTTTTTTATTTGAAAGAACTGACTTGATCGTCAAAGTAGTATTGAACCTCCATATATCCTTTACCATTTTTTGCAAGTATCAATGTTGGATCGAGATTTTTTCGAAAATGTTTTCAAGTAGTATTGTTTAGTTTCCATAAAATATAATAATGTTTAAATTCTTGTACGATACCAAAATATTTTTTTTTTCATTTATCATCTAATTTATAATTTCTGATGAAATTAGATCAGAAAAAAAATTATTCCAAAGGTGAGTAAGCTATATTGGGCTTTATTATGCATTCATGTTTTGCTTAATCAATTTTAAGATTATATCAAAAAAGAAAATGAAAAAGAAAAAAAACATGAAGCATCTTAGTAACTTATATTTGGTTTTATTATGCACTCATCTTTCTTAATCATTATAAAATTATATTAAAAAAGAAAGAAAAAGAAAAGAATATTTCTGAGTGAAGTTAAGATCTAAGAATGGAAGCGGTGGCAGTGCGCTTCTTTACAGTGTTACACGTGAGGTCACACGTTCATGTTTATGTTATCAACACTAGTCAAAATCATCATATATATTTTTTTAAATATTTGAACAAGAAACTTTTTTTTTAATTAGAAAATGATCAATTTTGTTGGATTTGAAGGGCCGCATTAACCTAAAAACAAAACAGTTGCATATATTAAAATAATAATTAGCTAATAAATTAAACTGAATATTTTTATTATTAATAAGATAAATTTAATTATTATAATAATAATTATATCTATATGAATATGAATATATAACTAAAACAATGTATGTTTAATTTAATTTATCATTAATATCACTCAAGCATTGCTTAAGTATTTTTTTTTTTGTACAAAGATGTATATAGATATGTAAAATAAGCAATTTATCATGTAATCACCTTGCCAATTACTTTCATTTATTTATAATGTCACTTAATTATTATTCATCTATTTTTTCACATAATACCTATATGAATATGTAAATTAAAAATATAATTACATATAGTTATTATTTATAATAAAATCGTATCATTTAATGTAAATATATGAGTATATAATCAGCTTACCAATTAATTTTATAAACTTTTAGCATTACTCAACTAGTATTCATTTATTTTTGACATATTATCTACATAAGTAATTGAGTATGTAAATTAATAATATAATTATATTCAATTATTATATTAATGAAATTTTATTACTCAATCAGTATTCATTTATTTTTGCACAATATCCATATAAGTAATTGAATATTTAAATTAATAATGCAATTATATAAAATTATTATAGATAAGGAAATTTATCAATTCATCTAATTGCATGAGTATATAATCAGCTTATCGCACAATTTTATTTACTCTTAGTATCAATCAACTAGTATTAATCTAGTTTTGGTATAATAACTGTATGAGTATGTGAATTAATAATCTAATTATATATAGTTATTATATATATTGAAATTTTATCAATTAATATAATTATATGAGTATATAATCACCTTACCAATTAATTTTATTTACTTTTAGTGTCACTTAACTAGTGCTTATTTATTTTCATATAATACTTTTATGAGTAATTGAGTTGCAAATTAAATATGTAATTATATATAGCTATTATATATAATAAATTTTTACCAATTAATATGATTACATGAGTATATAATCACCTAATCAATTAATTTTATTTACTGTTAGCGTCACTTGAATAGTACTTATTAATTTTTAGCGCAATACGCATACGAGTTTGTAAATTAATAATATAATTATATATAGTTATTATACATAATGAAATTTTAGTTGTACATTTAAAAATGATAAAAGAGGAAGAAATTAAATTTTTGGAGGGAACTAAAAGTTAAACTTCAAAGTTTTAGGAGCAAATATTTTTTTTCTTTGAGTTCTAGAAGGAAATTAAAAATTGAATTTAAGAAATTTATATTTTTTTAAAATATTAAAAAATAAATTATTTTAGGTAAAAAGAAAATTAAAGAAGAATTAGATGTCTTTTTTCTTCTCTTGCTAGAGATGTCTTGGTTTTTCAGTGTCTGAATTAGGGGTGAGCAAAAATCGAACCAAATCGAAAAATCGAATCGAATCGATCGATTTTTTAAATTTGGTTCGGTTTTTCTGTTTTCGATTTTAAGAAACTTCGATTTTTCGGTTTGATTCGGTTTTTGAAGGAGAAAACCACATAGAAACCGAGCCGAATCGAAATTTATATAATTATGTAATCTTTTTGATTTTTTATTGAATAATTATTTTATACATGTAAATTATTTTATTTTTAGTTGTAAATTATATGAGTACATTTATCAATTATTAATATCTATTTTTAGGTGATAATTTAAAATTTTGACGATTAAATTGAAAATTGATTAAATAAAAAAATTTATTTAATGATTTTGTTGTATTATTTATTATATATTTTGGAATTATTTTTTTAATTTGAACTTTTATTTATACAATTTAGATGTCTTTATTTTAGTATATTATAATTTATAATTTTTTATAATTTTTAGACACTATTTTTTATTTTTTTAAAAAATAATTTTAAATTTCAATTTTTCGGTTAACCTAATCAAACCGACCAAAAATTTTAGTTCGGTTTAAATTCGATTATTCTAAAATTTTGGTTCAGTCGATAAAAATAAAAGAACTTTGATTTTCGGTTATTTTCGATTTGGTTCGGTTATTGAACCGAACCGATCATTGCTCTCTCCTAGTCTGACTGTAATTTTGAATAAGTTTTAGAACTAGTGGAAAATTTTTAGATAACTTTAGAAATTCTTTAACCTCGATTATAGTTATGGTTCTTATTTATTGTCAAAACTAGTTGAGATCGGTTACACTTTTGACTCCAAAGACATCAATTGAAAATCTTGAAAAGTTTAAATCAGGCAATTTCTATATTTGTAGAACTTTTTAAATTATATGTTTAATATTTAGATATTTTATTATTTAATTATTTAATTTCTTTATTAGTTTTTCTTAGATATTGCTCAAGAACTTCAAATAAGTGCAACTATAATATAAAAAAAGAATGTTGCATGTTAATTTCTAAATTTTAGACTTTAATTTAAATTTTAATTGTATTTATTAAGATATTTTAATTATATTTATATTTATTATTGTGTATATTTTAAGTATGAATGTTTAAAAATATTAAATTATTAGAAATACTGAATTGTATTAGACCGTATTATTTAATACCGAAATAAAAAAAAACTAAATCGAATAATACCAAATTTTTATAAAAATTATATCAAATTATTCTAAATTTTAAAAATAATAATAATATTTAATTTTTAAAATATATAAAATATCAAGATAATATAAAAATTTTTAAATTTTTAAATTGTATCGTAACATATATATTTCTAACATAAATTAAAAATAAAAACTAAAATATTCACGGCCATCACTTTCGATATGAATGTCAGAATCAAATGATATGATCACGTACAATATAAAAGGCAACAAAATGCTTTGTTTTTTTTTTAATTAATTAATTAATTTTTCTTGTTCTCATTGTAGTTTTATTTAGATAAGGTACGAATTATGTCTGACACTAAAAGAAGTGTAATTTCAGTAGCTTGCATTTGGCTTTGTGAGAATCGGACGACAATTTTGGAATCCCTGTCTAAGCTCCCTCCACTAATACATTGTTGTCCTAACATCATTTTTGAGTCACGTAAAAGGAAGCAAAAACGATAAATTACAAAAAAAAAAAAAAAGATAATAACAACGGGTAGATGCATTTGTTGGATTCGAGTCAACTCAACTTGAATTTGAATAACCCGACACCCAACATATAGGATTTTTCTTTACTAGATCCTACCCTATAATATATTCAGCCCCAATCTGATGAACACTATTTTTTTTGGACCCCGACCAGATTAACCCAAACAAAATTGGGGATTTATTTTCGAAGAGAAAGAACAAATTATATACAAATATACATACGTACATACATACATACATATATACATATACATAGAGATGGTTAGATAGATATGTATAATTGTATGTCATGGGCTATCATAATAGATTGGGTCCAAATTTAAAATGATTTAATTTTGGTTAAAATTATAGTGGGTCTAATTTATATGTTAAAGTATAGATTTTATATTTATAGTTATATTATATATAATTTTTAATTTTATGATGGGTCAAATTATAAATAAGGAAAACTTGTTAGTAGAGGTGGCAAATTTGGCCCTCCCCAAAAAAATGTTCAAACCTGCCATAAAAATTTCACTCAAACCCAACCCAACCAAAAAGTATGTCCATCTAGGCTAACTCAAAATGATTCCATTAAATTTTGATCTAGATAGGTATATTTCATATGACTCGATGGGCATCAATTTCACCAAATGTGTCAAAATACAAAATTTATACCAACTGCAACTTTTTTTCATACCAAGAATGTCCAGGCCGATCCTAACCCATCTAGACCTAAAATCTACTCGAACTTGGTCTGGCCTATCCTACCCCAAATTTGGTCCAGCCTGCAATAGGCCTATATTTTCTTTATGCATATTTTGGCATAAAATAATTTTTGAATTCTGGTTCGGCCTGGCTGAACTTGACCCATCCTAGTTTTATCCAAATTCAGGCCTTATAAAATCCAATCCAAGCCAGCCCAAAATAGTCTTATATTTTATTTAGGGCAAACGTGCAAAAATACCCTTGAACTTTTTAATATAGGGCATATATAACCTTATACTTTATTTTGTTAAAAAGAATACCCTTACCATCCATAAATTGGATCAAATATAACCTTTTTCTAACAAAATTCCATCCCTCAACCTAAGATATCACATGGCTTAAATCGAAATTATTTATACCGAATCGGTTGAACCGATTTAATGGTAATTGAAAATTTTACTAACCATTTAATTAATTTAATCTAATTAACCTAGCCTAACTGCCTTATACCACAATATTTTGCCGCTTCCTCTCTCCATCAATACCTCTACCAAAATATCAAAAGAATTCCCTGAACTATTAACTGAACTATTAAAGAAGAATAAACCCATCAATTAGATTGCTTAAGGCATTCCCAATTCTCTTGCTTCGTTTGCTGGTATGAAATATTTGCTACTTTTTTTTATAATAAAATTGATACTGAGATATATTTGGTTTTCTTTTTAAATTTGTCTTTTAGTTGTGTTCTTTATAATGTTGTCATTTGGTGGTCCCTAATAATTATACGCCTTTTAATATGATGAAAATTATTATTTAATTACTTTTACATTATTTATTATTGATTTGTTATCTTGTTGAGTGAATTGAATAAACTTATACATATAAGTTCTTTAGTGATTTGGGTTATAATTTTTTCTTTTCATTTTATTTGTATGTAGTGACTTATACAATATGGGTCTTTAATGTTGACCGTGTATTTAATTATGGAGATGATTGGATAATTTTACCAAAGATTGAGTACAATAAAAATAAGGTTTGCATATGGACAAATTATGATCTAGACTTGTTATCATATTTGGACATTGTGGTAGAATTTAAAGAGAAATGCATGTTTTTCCAATGTTCATAAAGTTTTGGATAGTGTACCTTATGGTGGACATGGAAAGAAATATTATATTATTAACGGGGATGACAGAATTGAAGCATTGCAAAGGTTGGTAAGTGACGATTATAGGTTTATTGAGCTATTTAATTTATTGTTGGTGAGTTTGACTTGCCGCTTTTTCCCCCTAACATAGTTGATCACTCAAAATTGAAAACTGGATATATGGAAGAAGTTCAAATAGAAAGGAGTGAATTATATGTTGACATAAAGGCAGGAATAGACTATGATGATAGTGATTATAGTGAAGGTGACTTTTATAGTGATAGCAAAGATCGTGAGTATAATTCAGATGAATTAGGAGATATAAATTTGTCAATGAGGAAAAATCTAACCAATAAGTTAGAATATTTAGACATTTAGAGAAAGGTATGTCTTTCAATGATTTTAAAAAGGGAAGATAGGTTATGAATTTTTATAAACTAGATAATGGATATCGATTGAAATTAGTGATGAGTGATAAAACTAGGATTAGGTATGTTTGCGATGTTCGTTGTCCCTTTGTGTGTCTTGTGTCTAAGGATGTGAATAATGCTGGGTTTAAAGTCAAGACACTAAACCCAAACCACAATTGCAATACTACATTTGAGAATCCAAGGGTTGATTATAGTACCTTAGCCTATTACTTCAAAGACAGAGTGCAAAATGACCCAAGTATAAAGTGAAGGTCATGAGAAAAGATTTGTCTAATGATTTAAAGTTAAATATTAGTATTTACAAAGCTTAAAGGGCTAAAAGGTTGATTTTAGATAATGTATGTAGGTGATTATGAATCATTTATAATGACATTTGTATCCTTAGATATTTTAAATATGGCAATTACACCCTTTAATTAATTTAATCTCCATTTTTTGACTTTTTTAGACATCGATATTTTGGTTATCAGAATTACCTAAAATTTTATCCTACGTGCAATAGCATATAAAAAAGCACATCTTTAAATTTTAGCTCATTCCAACATTATTTAGGTATACTTTCGGCTTCGGAGGTAGTTTCAGCAGACCAGAACTCTAAAATTTTGAAATTATCAGAAAAATTATTTTCTACTTCTAATAGCTTATTTGTGCTATTTCTAATATGTCTATGTGATCAGAATAATTTTCATAGCTCTATAGAATATTTTTGAGTCCAGTTAAACTTTCGGTCAACCCTTTTTACAGTATTGATTAAAATCTTCACTGTCTAATTTTAGGGCTCATTTGAGCTCAATTTCATCTCAAATTGTACCAACAAACTCTATTTAACATCTATTTTTTTATTCCAATGTTAAATCAAACTGCATACCAGGTCACCCACCCTCATATTTTCATAGCTTGAGCATGTTTAACACTGATGCACTTTAAAATTTTCCCTACTGCACCACTGTAATTACTTTAAAAACTATCCCAGAGTAACTATTATTGGTCTAGAATGTATCAAACATGTCATATATGAATTTCAAGCCATTACATTTTCTCCCCCTCTAATAAAAATTTCATCCTTGAAATTTGCCTAAATGGCAAAGCTGTAAATACTGCTATCTCATGGTTTTCTCAAATTTCCAATTTGCTTCCTTCATGTTATGACATGTTTCGAGTACTTCGATGAGTAATATCTATCTTTTTCTTAGCTGATTAGCTTTTTGGCCAGAATTCTTAGTGGTTTTTCATTAGATGACAGATCTAGTCAAAGTTGAACTTCCTTTGACTTCTTCAGTAAGTTTGATTTTGAACCACTTTTTTTTCATTAAGTTTAGTTCTCCATGCTTTTGCTGTGCCATTCTGATGTTTAACTCCTTCTTGTTAACGTATTTAATACAGTTTGTTACTACCTAGATGCACAACTTGTTTATAAGCTTTATTAGAATATTCTTTTTAACTATGTACTATATGGTACACATATTCTCCTTTTATAGTATAAGTAGCCATCTCTACTAAGAGAGAGCTCATTGTCTTTTCCTCATTATGTTCAATAAATAATAAAAGTTAAATGTTTTTTTGTCTCTGTGCGACCTTTACTTGTTGCTACTGACTGAATCTACATTGTATTTTAATTACAAGTGCTACATCCTGAATTGTGGTCGACCTAACATTCGTAGCCTTTAAAGCTACTAAATCTTTAGCTTTTGATTTTTTCAATAGTGCTATTATGAATTTTCTGGATGGTCAAGATGGTGGCTAATGCTATAACTATGAGAGAGCTAGGGCCTATAATTGCTAATATAGCAGATGCACCACCAAATACGCAAAGTGTAGGGTGTGTAACTGTATGACTGGTTAATGTATAGATATATTGTATGATGTTTGACTATGTGAGTATGCTATATGACTTGGATTGGATGTATATTTTGTATGTCTGTATGTGTGAAAGTATGTATATATGAAGGTGTTAGAGAGTATGCCCTAGAGCCCATGTAATAGGGATGTTTTTCATATGTATGAAATTTATATTCTTAATAAAAGGCATCATTCATTTATTAATGCTATGTTTGAATACATGAGTTTGTAAATCTTAAATTAATAAATGAAGTCCTATATATTATAAACACAGTGCAAAGGCAATCATGAAGGTGTTTATAATGTGAGATGTCTATCGCATGCAAATGTGTTAATATCTAAATATCCCTAGTCATAGAATTAACAAGATAGGACATTGTTAATTCGGACAGACTAGCACATGTTATGCTTCTTGAATGGTTCAAGCAGTGGTTCTCATAACTGTGATTATGGATGATAATCAAAGCTAACATGTGGATGCTTGTTAGAGGAACAAGTTCATTGGCGACCTGCAAAGAGAATCCTCATATGGATATTAAATCTATGTCAGTGAGGAATCTCTTCATAGCGGTTGTGCAAGTATCCTTAGACTTGAGATCACCAAAGTTATTTTAAGTAGCAAGTGGTATACTTTGACTCCATAACTGATTACTTCCAACTGGGAGTGAACATAGTTAGGAGATTGGGTATATCATGACCTACTTGAAGATAGTTGAGTGATTGACAAAGGATTCACCATCCCAGATTTAACAAGGGAAGTTATTTCGCATGATTGTATAATTGCCTTGTTCAGAGAATCTCTGGCCAGAGTAATATGCCAAGATGGATGGAGATCCATGAAGGGCATTTTAGGAACAATGGTTAAATTAATAGAACATACATAATTAGATTTATATGAGTTGACAGAAATCCATACTCAGAATCTAATTGAGATAAGAGTGGTGAAAGGAGTAATTGCACAGTAACTGTTTCTATGGAAGGGTACAGTCAAACCACATGACTTTTCTGACATTTGGGTAGTCATGATGCCTAGCTAGAGGCCAATCATGACTTGTATAATGATGTATCAAAATATCAATAGAGATTGATAAAATGATTTAAAGGAGTTTAAATCATGTGAGTTTTGAATAGAACTCACAATTACATATTATACTGCCAACATGGACAGGAACCCAATAGGTCACACACATATAGAGAAAAGGGTAAAATGGTAAAATGACAAGGATAATAATATTTGATATTATTATGAAGGTAGAGAAGAGAATATGATAATAATTAATTAAAGAGTTTAATTAATTATGATCAAATAAAATTGTCCGCTGAACTTTTGAGAAATGTTATGTAAATTGGACCTAAATGAAATAATGTATTTCATGATTAATTATTATTGTCTTATAAGTGTTATAAGACTACTATAAGTGTTATAGGACTGATATAATAATTAATAGGACCATTGGAGGAATTATTAAGGGCCAGAGGAATGAAGAAAGTTGGCGAAAGCCCTCCAGAAGAGGGCCACACGCCAACTCCATACAGAAGGGCTTAGAGGGCTTTTTCTTGGATTAAATTAATTTATATATGTTACATAAGTGTTATAGAACTCACATATTTAATTTGGTTGGATTTGGAATCCATTTGGGTATTTAAATCCAATTAGATGCACAAAGGAGTTTATAGATTTTGTGCATGGTCTTTTATGAAAAGATTTAATTTGGATTTAATTAAGCCCAAATGATTATAATTAATTCCAGAGGCCCAATTAATAATTCTCCAGCAATTTTAAAGAGTCCAATCTCATTAAGGAGTTGGAATTTTAACCTAACTATAAAAGGTCAACTAATGAGAATTAGGGTTAAATGTTTAAAACAAAAAGAAAGTCTTTTCTCTTAATCTCTCTCCCTTTTTTGCGCCACTTCCATAGCTAGCCTCTTGGATTTCGGCCACTCCTTGTATTACACCAATTTTTTGGTTCAATTTACCCCTCTCTAGTGTGGATTACTCATTGGAGGTGTTCGATTTTGGACACTGTGGTTTGCGACAACCCGATGCGAAGTAAAATCAACTGTTCAATCAAAGGTGATTTTTCTTATTCTCATATAGTTATATTGTGTATTCATGGCAAGATCAGATCTAATGGTTAAAAAATTTTAAAATTCCGCTCATGTATGTAATGCATGTAACCGTTAAAATCTAACATGGTATCAGAGCCAGGTTTTGCCATGGATATACAATTCTATATTATTCTGCGAAATAAGTTTTGTTTTATTTTGAGTTATTTATTTCATGAACTTTAAAATATGAGATTTAATTGTTCATGAATGAGAAATATTGATTTCTGGATGTATTTGTGATCAAATAAATTTGGTGGAAACAAAACCGAAATTTTTGAAGAAAAGTGGTTTAGGGTTTGGCGTGAAACCCTCACAAAATTAGGATTTTTTTGCGTGAAGTCCAAGTAAATTAAGGGGCTGTTCTATTTTGATTTCTTATGGATCCATTTAAAAATCATTTAGATGATATTTTATGTGTTTAATATGTGATATTAAGCCGTAGGATCGAACGGAATTAAAATCGAACAAGTTTTGCATGAAAACTAGTTTTGTCGAAAAGTTCGATAAATTGGTGTTCTTCATGTGTTCTTGATGTGTTCATGGTTAGAACGACTTTTGATCTTCTAAATTTGATATATATGATATATTAAAGTGTTTTTAATTAATTGGATTAATTAAATTGGGCCTTAAATTAATTTGATTAATTTTAATTTATTAAAACCACTTAATGGGCTTAATTATGTTTACGGACTTGGTTTAAATTAGTGAATGACTTGGTGGGCCTAAGGATCTGATTTAAATTAAACATTATAAACATTAATTAAGTTTATTAATGGGTTTTATGGGCTGGAGTGGGCTTGGCTCATTCCAAATGGTCCAAAAGACACAAAACTAGTTTGTGTGTGAACACAGTTAGGGTTTTTCTTCTGTGGGTTTCGGCCTACATTTGTTTTAAGCCCAAAATTAATTCTTTTAATTATTTAATATGATTAATTAATTAAATAATTAATTTATAATTAATTAATTAATAATCAATTGGATTGATTATTAAGAAAAGAACACATGCATGCAAAAGGTTTCCTAAAATGAAAGTTTCCAAAATGGAAAAAGTTTTCTAATTTGATCACATCATTAAAATAACTCAAAATATAGTTTCAAAGGTTGAAACAAAGTTAGTAATCCATTTCTTTATGCATTAGAAAGGCATATAAGGGTGTATGATTGGCATGATGGATAGTTATGGACAAAGCCTAATGCGATTGAGCATTATGCATATTTTGGCCCAATGAGGACTTTCATGTCCCGGCTACTTGTTTTTGGTTTGTATTTCATTTCAAATTGTAATATGTAATTAGATTACTTAGATTAGAATTAGAAATAGAGATGGAGACCATTTTCAAGGAGCAAGATGGGCCGGATGGAGATCCAACAAGCTTGAAGATAATGTAATTATTTTTCTTGTTTGAATCATGCATACTACCTAGGTGTGACCTTTTGATTTCCCTCTTGGCTCGGGGAAATCAATGTAGTGAAGTCCATAACTATACCATATTTGTATGCTTATATTTATGTGATAGATATAGGATGCATACCAATGTATGCCAACCATGTATGATGAGACTTAATTAACTAAAACCCTCAAACAAATACTAAGGTATATAAGCCTTCCATTAATTTGAGGAGAACCAGAGTTCTTTATAGTGTGGGTTGTTGACCACAGTCAAGCTCACATTATATCGAATATGTTCAAATCTAATTAAATGGGTCATCTTAGCTAGCCCATTAGTTTGTTGACTACAGTCAAGGCTAATGGTTCTAGAGCCAAGATTAGGGAATGCATATATGATATGCATGCATCAAGAGTTGATAACTTAATGATCTAATAGCTGTGTAGAGACGCAATTGGTATAGAGATACCTACCTTTCAAGGGTATGGAATTTGTCTTGTTGACCACAGTCAAGGTCAAATTACATATCAAGGATTGGATATTAGCCCACTAAGAAAACCATCGGGTTTTCTCGGATTATATAGTGAGGGCTATTAATTCACAATAAAATAGTGGGAGTAAATGGATTAATTAAAGACCTTATTAATGCATACATATATATGAACATACTCTCATATCTTTTCTTTTTCACATCTAGGTCATCATCATGAGCACATCAAATATTAATATACGATCAATCTTGGATAACAAGCTGGTTGGCAACAACTATTCTGACTGGATCAGGCAAGTGAGAATTGTTCTCAGAGCTGAAAAGATCCATTATGTCTTGGATAAAGATCCACCACCACTTCCATCAGATGATGCCATTGATGAGATCAAAGGCATTTATCGAAAATACATGGAGGATAGTGAAGCAGTAGCATGTCTGATGCTGGGTGCTATGTCCTCGGAGCTTCAGAAGCAACATGAAATGATGGATGCTAGAACCATCGTTTTGCATCTAGAGGAGCTTTATTCTTCTCAGGCTAGAACTGAGCAATATGAGATTGCTCGAGCTCTATTTAGTTGCAAAATGGTGGAAGGCACTTCAGCTGCTACTCATGCATTGAAGATGTATGGGTATATTGAGCATTGAGTAGACTTGGCTATGTTATGGATAATGATCTATACATAGATTTAATCTTGTACTCGTTGGCTCCAAGTTATGCACCTTTTGTGCTTAACTTCAACATGAACAAGATCCAAGTATCCATTCCTGAGTTAATCAACATGCTCAAGACAGCTGATGGATCATTTAAGAAGGATCCAAAAAGTGTCATGGTTGTCACTTCTGCTAAAGGCAAGAAGCAGAAGAAGAAGAAGAAGAAGATAACCAACGCGCAGCCAAAGAATGGTGGGATCTCCAAGAAGAAGGTTGACAAGAAAGAGAATCCCAAAGGAACTTGCTTCCATTGTGGAAAGGATGGTCATTGGAAGCGTAACTGCAAGGCCTATCTAGATTCTCTCAAGGAGAAGAAGCAAGCTGATGCTTCTACTTCAGGTATTCATATGATTGAAATTAATACTTATTCTATTTCTTCAAAACAATCTTGGGTATTAGATACCAGATGTGGATCTCATTTATGTAATGATCTACAGGGGCTTAGAAGTTTTAGAAGAGTTGGAAAGGCAGAGATATGTTTGCAGTCAGCTACTGGACAGAACATCTCTACAACAGTTGTGGGGACTTACTATTTGCCTCTTCCTAGTGGATTAGTACTGGAATTAAATAATTGTTATTATGTTCCAGCCTTATCCAAAAGTATTATTTCTTTTAGTCGTTTGATGAACGATTATGATATTTCTTTGAAGGACAAATGTTGTTACATTTTTAAGAACAATATGTTTTATGCAAAAGCTATCATTGAGAATGGTATATTTGTTCTTGATTTAATTAAAGAAGTACATAATGTGAATACCAAGAGAATGAAACATGATAATCAGAATACCTCATACTTATGGCATTATCGTTTAGGCCATATAAATGAAAAACGCATGACCAAGTTACACAAGTCAGGTGATTTGGGATCATTTGATTATGAATCATTTGATACATGTGAATCTTGTTTATTGGGAAAAATGACAAAAGCTCCCTTTATTGGTAAAGGAGAACGAGCTAAAATGGTTTTGGACTTAATACATTCAGATGTATGTGGTCCAATGACTACACATGCCAGAGGAGGTTACTCCTACTTCATTACTTTCATAGATGATTATTCCAGGTTTGGATACATCTATCTAATGAAATATAAGTCTGAAGCATTTGAAAAGTTCAAAGAGTTCAGAAATGAAGTAGAGAAACAACTTGGCAAAAGTATTAAAATACTTAGATCAGATCGAGGTGGAGAATACTTAAGTCAAGAGTTTCAGGATTATCTTAGAGATAATGGGATTTTATCTCAATGGACTCCTCCATATACACCACAACACAATGGTGTATCTGAAAGGAGAAATCGAACACTATTAGATATGGTTCGATCAATGATGAACCGAGCGGACTTGCCTAAGTCTTTTTGGGGATATGCACTAGAAACTGCTGTTTATGTGTTAAACAGAGTTCCTAGTAAATCGGTTGATGTTACTCCATATGAGATGTGGAATAACAAGAAACCCACGCTTTCTCATATGAAAGTATGGGGCTGTCCTGCTTATGTGAAGAGGACAATGTCAGACAAACTGGATGTTAAGTCTGACAATGTGGGATATCCAAAAGAAACGTTTGGATATTATTTCTATCATCCCTTAGAACAAAAGGTGTTTGTTTCAAGGCATGCTGTCTTCTTGGAAAGAGAATTTCTCCTACGAGAGGAGAGTGGGAGTAAAATTGAGCTTGGTGAAGTTCAAGATCCACAAATAGAAGATGATCAACCGATTGAACCCAAAACTGAATTTCATAATGATGAGATTACAGTTGAACCTGATTATACACAAAATCCTAGAAGATCTACTAGGATGCGTTCTATCCCTGTGAGATATGGATTTCACGTTGATTTGGATAGAGGCATAACTGTAGTAGAGGACAATGAGCCTACAAGCTATCAAGAAGTTTTGAACAGTTCAGAACGTGATTTATGGCTTAAGGCTATGCAGTCCGAAATGGACTCCATGTATGAGAATAAAGTATGGACTTTAACTCAACCACCTGAAGGGATAAAACCCATAGGGTGCAAATGGGTCTTCAAAAAGAAGACTGACATGGAAGGTAATATAGTTACCTATAAAGCTCGCTTAGTAGCAAAAGGTTATCGTAAAAAAGAAGGTATTTACTATGACGAAACTTTTTCTCCTGTAGCGATGCTTAAGTCTATAAGAATACTTTTAGCCATTGCAGCTCATCATGATTATGAGATTTGGCAAATGGATGTGAAGACAACTTTCCTTAATGGAAATCTTTCTGAGGATGTGTATATGACACAACCAGAAGGATTCACATCAGGAAATGGCGAAAAGGTATGCAAGCTTCAAAGATCCATTTATGGATTAAAGCAAGCCTCTAGGAGCTAGAACATACGATTCAATGAGACAATCAAAGAGTTTGGTTTCTTACAGAATGAAGATGAACCTTGTGTGTATAAAAGGGTCAGTGGGAGTGCAATTGTCTTCCTAGTTCTATATGTAGATGACATATTGATCATGGGAAATGACATTTCTCTTCTCCAATCTGTTAAAATATGGTTATCCAAGCAATTCTCCATGAAAGACCTTGGAGAAGCATCTTATATTCTGGGAATAAGGATCTATAGAGATAGATCCAATAGGTTGCTAGGTCTTTCTCAGAGTACATATATAGATAAAGTATTGAAGAGGTTTAATATGGATCTCTCTAAGAAAGGGTTTATACCCATGGTGCATGAGAAACACCTTTCTAAGTCTATGTGTCCGAAGACACTAGAGGATAGAGAGAGCATGAATAGAATACCATATGCATCTGCAATTGGTTCTATCATGTATGCTATGTTATGTACACGTCCAGATGTAGCATTTGCTTTGAGTGTCACAAGCAGATTCCAATCCAATTTTGGAGAGGAACATTGGGCAGCTGTCAAGAATATTCTTAAGTACTTGAGAAGGACTAAGGATATATTCTTGGTATATGGAGAAGGCAGTTTGGAAGTAAATGGGTATACAGATGCCAGCTTCCAATCTGACAAAGATGATTGTAAATCACAATTTGGTTATGTGTTCATAATGGGAGGAGGAGCAGTTAGTTAGAAAAGTTCCAAACAAGAAACAACTGTTGATTCCACGACGGAAGCTGAGTACATTGCTGCTTCAGAAGCAGCCAAAAAAGCAGTCTGGATTAAAAAGTTCATAACCAAACTAGGAGTGGTGCCTAGCATTGTTGATCCGATTCCTTTATATTGTGACAACAATGGAGCCATTGTGCAAGCAAAGGAACCACGGTCTCATCAGCGATCCAAACATGTTCTCAGACGCTACCATCTCATAAGGGAAATAGTAGCTAGAAATGATGTGAAAATAGAAAGGGTTCCCACAGATGACAATGTGGTGGATCCCCTCACTAAAGTACTTTCCCAGATAAAGCATGATCACCATATAAATAGCATGGGTCTGAGACATATGAGTGATTGGCTCTAGTGCAAGTGGGAGATTGTTAGAGAGTATGCCCTAGAGCCCATGTAATAGGGATGTTTTTCATATGTATGAAATTTATATTCTTAATAAAAGGCATCATTCATTTATTAATGCTATGTTTGAATACATGAGTTTGTAAATCTTAAATTAATAAATGAAGTCCTAGATATTATAAACACAGTGCAAAGGCAATCATGAAGGTGTTCATGATGTGAGATGTCTATCGCATACAAATGTGTTAATATCTAAATATCCCTAGTCATAGAATTAACAAGATAGGACATTGTTAATTCAGACAAACTAGTACATGTTATGCTTCTTGAATGGTTCAAGCAGTGGTTCTCATAACTGTGATTATGGATGATAATCAAAGCTAACATGTGGATGCTTGTTAGAGGAACAAGTTCATTGGAGCCCTGCAAAGAGAATCCTCATATGGATATTAAATCTATGTCAGCGAGGAATCTCTTCATAGCGGTTGTGCAAGTATCCTTAGACTTGAGATCACCAAAGTTATCTTAAGTAGCAAGTGGTATACTTTGACTCCATAACTGATTACTTCTAACTGGGAGTGAACATAGTTAGGAGATTGGATATATCATGACCTACTTGAAGATAGTTGAGTGATTGACAAAGGATTCACCATCCCAGATTTAACAAGGGAAGTTATCTCGCATGATTCTATAATTGCCTTGTTCAGAGAATCTCTGGCCAGAGTAATATGCCGAGACGGATCGAGATCCATGAAGGGAATTTTAGGAACAATGGTTAAATTAATAGAACATACATAATTAGATTTATATGAGTTGACAGAAATCCATACTCAGAATCTAATTGAGATAAGAGTGGTGAAAGAAATAATTGCACGGTAACTGTTTCTATAGAAGGGTACAGTCTAACCACATGACTTTCCTGACATTTGGGTAGTCATGATGCCTAGTTAGAGGCCAATCATGACTTGTATAATGATGTATCAAAATATCAATAGAGATTGATAAAATGATTTAAAGGAGTTTAAATCATGTGAGTTTTGAATAGAACTCACAATTACATATTATACTGCCAACATGGACAGGAACCCAATAGGTCACACACATATAGAGAAAAGGATAAAATGGTAAAATGACAAGGATAATAATATTTGATATTATTATGAAGGTAGAGAAGGGAATATGATAATAATTAATTAAAGAGTTTAATTAATTATGATCAAATAAAATTATCAGCGGAAATTTTGAAAAATGTTCTGTAAATTGGATCTAAATGAAATAATGTATTTCATGATTAATTATTATTGTATTATAAGTGTTATAAGACTACTATAAGTGTTATAGGACTGATATAATAATTAATAGGACCATTGGAGGAATTATTAAGGGCCAGAGGAATGAAGAAAGTTGGCAAAAGCCCTCCAGAAGAGGGCCACATGCCAACTCCATACAGAAGGGCTTAGAGGGCTTTTTATTGGACCAAATTAATTTATATATATTACATAAGTGTTATGGAACTCACATATTTTATTTGGTTGGATTTGGAATCCATTTGGATATTTAAATCCAATTAGATGCACAAAGGGTCTAGTTTGTGGATTTTATGCATGGTCTTTTATGAAAAGATTTAATTTGGATTTAATTAAGCCCAAATGATTATAATTAGTTCCAGAGGCCCAATTAATAATTCTCCAGCAATTTTAAAGAGCTCAATCTCATTAAGGAGTTGGAATTTTAACCTAACTATAAAAGGCCAACTAATAAGAATTAGGGTTAAGTGTTTAAAACAAAAAGAAAGTCTTTTCTCTTAATCTCTCTCCCTTTTTTGCGCCACTTCCATAGCTAGCCTCTTGAATTTCGGCCACTCCTTGTATTACACCAATTTGTTGGTTTAATTTACCCCTCTCTAGTATGGATTATTCATTGGAGGTATTCGATTTTGGACACTGTGGTTTGCGACAACCCGGTGCAAAGTAAAATCAACTGTTCAACAAAAATCAAAGGTGATTTTTCATATTCTCATATAGTTATATTCTGTATTCATGGCAAGATCAGATCTAATGGTTAAAAAATTTTAAAATTCCGCTCATGTATGTGATGCGTATAACCGTTAAAATCCAACAGAAGGCATGCAAATGTATGTACAATTGATTGAAGTGTTAAGCTGGTGGCAGTGTATGGTAGCTAAGTTGGCGAGACTGACTAGTGGAAGTCATCGCATTATCTACTGGATAGGTTGGGCCCCACTCTCATCATTGCTCTCCTTCTCACTAATACGCCTAAAGCTAAAAGTTATAACTACCACTTAGGGTACCAAAGGGACAGGTAAATTCAAATATTGAGTTCATTTATTCCTTTATGGCATGTACATATATCGATATAAACATTCATTCTTTCTGATATGTTTGCTCCGATCTTAGGATCGTCTAAACCTTACTCTGATACCACTTAATGTAACACCTTAGGTTCATTCATGAACTCCATATACTGTATACTATTACCAACGATGTCACATGGTTACTATTCATTTGGTATAAATTTCAATAGCATAACTGTAATGGCCTAAACACCGTGTTAACCGTGAACAGTACTTTTCGATAGTGAATAGTGCTTTTCGGGCTCGAAAGGACACCCAAAAGTCAAAAATATTTTATTGGACCATCGGAAAATATTGGTCATGGTGAGTCCGGGGTTGAAATTTGAAGTGAAATTGAGGTCAAATAGACCTCCAAAAGTCAAAAATACGAAAAAGGTAGCGAGAGAATTTTAATTAGGCCTTAAATGATCTAAATTGGGCCTTTGAATTTAATTGGGCTAAGCCCACCTTTGGGCCCATTTGGAGGATATTTAAGAGCTAGAAAATCTGAGAATCACCCAGAAAATTCAAGCTCTCTCATCCTCTTCTATAAGGCCGAACCACACTCCCTTCATGCTCTCTCATCCAATTCCTTCAAGTCTACTTCAATTATCCATTAAATCCCAACTTGAGATATGAAATTCCATCTCTCTAGTTTATGTTTATAGCCTATAACCTTTGATTATAGCAAAAAAAGCAAAGAAAATCAAGGGTTAAAGATTTAAGTGCTAAGTGAGGTATGAAACTTTTATGATTTTTAATTTGATTAAAGGTGCCTATAGGTAGATTTAAGTATCTAGAGATCATTTTTGAGGTCAAATGAGGCTAAAAATATTGTTATCTTGATGTTTTCCTTGATGACGATTTTGGCTCCTTAATGAAGAAGTTGAAGATGGATGAAACTAGGTGATTTAAGGCAAAGTAAAGAAAGCTCTATGAAGGTTAAGCATGAAAAAATAGTAAGTGGCTATAAAATCCTTTGATTTTCCCTTTATGTGAATTAATTTCTTTTATGTAATTTAGAAAAAATAAGTTAGAATGATGAGTAATTGAAATTAATGTGAGATTAATGCAATTATACCCTAAATAATGCCATAGGAATGCTTAATTTAAATTAAGATAATTTTTAAGGTAAATAACCTATGATGGCCGAAATATACTTAAGGAGGAATTAAGTGTAATTTGCATAATTGAGATGAATAATGATCCAAAATAAGCCTAAATATGATAAATATTGTCTATGAAATTTTTTTAGGATTTATTGAAATTAATTGAGAATTTTTAAGTTAGTTATAAGTGTATGTACATAATGCGTGTAATGAATTATTGTAGAATAATTCATAAAATAAGTGAAAAGTGGTAGTAAAGGTAAAATAATGTATCTATAAATTTTTATGAAATTTATAGAAATTAATTGAATATTTTTAGAATATTTGTCAAGTGACGTAGTTAACAAAAATAATGAAATATTGTTAATTATATCATAAAATGATAATAACAGTGGAATAAAGTCTATATAAATTTTTGTGAAATTCATATGAAATATGAGAATATTTTTGGAACAATTATTGAGCTATGAAAGTAATAAGAATAATGAATTACAGGAAAATAATTCATAAAATGAGTGAAAATGATGAAAATTGAAAAATAATGAGCATATGAATAATTAAAGAATTTATATGAATTATTAGAAGAATTTTTGAAACTTAATATGAAATATGTTTAATTAAAGATATTGATTTATTGGAAATAATTCAATTAACAAGTAAAAGAAAATAAATTAAATTGAATTAATTTATATTTCGGATAAAAAAATTGAAAAAGTCAAGAGATAAATCTTCGAATAATAAACTAGTGAATTATATTAATATAATTCATAATTGTTCAAAAGTTATGAAATAAATATTTGATTAATTTATTATAATAAATTAGTCGATAAAAAGTATTAAAAGTGTGAATTATTATAAAATAATTCACCAACTGAACAAAAGTTGGTGTACCCGAATGATAAAAATTTCGGACAGAAAAACAAGAAAAGAAAAAAAAATCATTATAAAAGTTGATTTTTGAATTATTTGGAAATAATTTATCAGGATAGAACAAGAAAAAATAAAAGGAAGGAAAAGCTATTGAATAGTTAAATTGCATTAAAAAGAGTGCGTTTGACAAAAATATACTGTATTAAGAAATAAATGAAAGAAACATAAGATTTTCAAATGTTTAAAAATTATTTCAAATATAATTGATTTTTTTTGCTCTTAGCAATAAGCAGGTAATGATATTCTTGTTTAGGATATAATTGGCTAGCCATAGGGACACCTTATACCGCAGTACAAGTCATGGCGACTTGTTTTGCTATGGGTATGATCTCTTATCTCCATAGTTTCAGTGTTTTAAGTGAAAGTGAATGTGAAATATTTTTCGAGAAATGGTCCCTTAGGGATCATTTCTCTCTTAGTGGGACCTTTGAGTCCATGTTCTGTGTATCATTTTTGAGAATCATGTTATATTGCACTACGGACATATCGTAATGAATAAATCAGTATTGCTAAAATGAATTTAATATAAAAGTTATAAATGAAAAATGATTTATTTGGAAAAAGATAAAAAGTTGGGATAAAACTATAATGTTTCCCAAAAAAAGGTGTGATTAATAAGAAAAAAATGAAAAAAAAATGTTTTATACGAATAACATGATAAATGAAGATTAAATTAAGTTTTTATAAAGAAAAAGGATTTAAAATGTATTTTTTTACACGAAAAAAATAAATTAAAATTAGTTGATATTTCATGTACCAATTATTATTTTGAAAAGTGATAAGTTTGGAAAATAATACTAATTTCTTATTTAAAGTCAAAAAAGTGATAACAATGTCCTTAAGTGAAATCTTATGCTTAAGTAATGTATTTCTGAAAGAAAGTTTAAATGAAAAGTAAAATGATAAAAAGGCACATAATTATTCAATTGGGAAAAAGCAAAAGATATAAAGTTCTAAATAAGTATTTGAACATGCCTATATGTATAAAGAAGAAAATAAAGATTTGAATGCAAAGTGTCCCAAAATAACTATATCACTTTACAATAAAACTTTAAAGCCTTTAAAATAGTAATTTGTTTATTAGTTTAAAAATTAAAGTAAAATAAAAGAATAAATAGCAAGAATGGTAATTATAGCACATATTGGATAATTGAATAATAAATTGAGAAATAAAATAGTTTATAGATTTGGTACCATTAAAGACATGAGTACCAATATAAACCGTTAAATAAAATGATAATTATATCGCTGTGACTAAAAATATAAAAATAAAGTTAAGTAAAAGTAAAAGTTAAAGTAAAGAAGAAACGCAAGAGTAAAAGTTAATCTGAAATCGATTCACATAAGAAAGTAGTGTAAAAAAAATTGAAAGATTGAAAATCAAAGAAAAATGATTACCAAAATATGGGTTAATAATGAAATTAATGTTAACAAATGTAAAAGAAAATGTTCAATGAAATAAGAATAGGAGTAGCATAATCTATGTAATTATGCTTTAAGTGAAAAATTCTAGGATTAGTAGTCACTGCTGAGCATGTCTAATGCTCAGCACGTAGTGTTTATTGCATGCAGGTTATGAAGTGATGCGGGAGCATAATACACAGTGGAGCAAGATCGGAAAAGAAAAAATAGTGCTAATTTGAGTCGTATTATGGCATGTATATACTTAGACAATTAAGGTAAAAAATTTAACTGTATTTTGATTATTAGTGTCATGATTATTGTTGGGTGAGGGTCAGTGGAAGATTTTGCTTGTTGAGTGAGTGTCAGTGGAATATTTTGCATGAATTTTATTAGTGTATATTTAATTATTTAAAATGTTATCGAATGAATAAAAATTTTGATATGAAGGTGCTTAAAGTGTATCGAAATTGATTGGTAGTGAAATTTTTTTTACCTTTTATCGGTTATTCGGGTCGGAAATGAACTTTTCTATTAAGGGTATTACATTTAGTGGTATCAGAGCAAATGTTTAAGCGGTTCTAAGATCAGAGTGGGATAAGGTTAAGCAATAGATTTGTCCGTATATATATGCTAGTTATGAGTGGATAAATGATAAGTAGTCTGACGTGTATTTGCTCCCCTACCTGTTTTAAAGTGAAAAGTTGACATTTGATTGAGATTTTTAAGTGTGAAAAGATTGATTCTGTACAGTAGAGATGGCAGTGGATGAGAATGGAATTATTGTTGCTTGAGATCTCTTGGAGGTCAAAATAGGGAAAAGAAGAGTTGATTGAAATTGAGTGTATATGTGAGATTTTAAATGTCTATATGGATGAGAAATAGTCCAAAGAAGAACAACATAAAGAGTGTTAAAGAGTATGCCCTAGAGCCCATGAAATATGGATGTTTTTCATATGTATAAATTTATATTCTGAATAAAAGGCATCATTCATTTATTAATGCTATGTTTAAATACATGAGTTTGTAAATCTTAAATTAATAAATGAAGTCCTAGATATTATAAACACAGTGCAAAGGCAATCATGAAAGTGTTCATGATATGAGATGTCTATTGCATGCAAATGTGTTAATATCTAAATATCCCTAGTCATAGAATTAACAAGATAAGGATATTGTTAATTCGGATAGACTAGCACATGTTATGCTTCTTGAATGGTTCAAGCTGTGGTTCTTATAACCGTGATTATGGAAGATAATCAAAGCTAACATGTGGATGCTTGTTAGAAGAATAAGTTCATTGGAGACCTGCATAGAGAGTCCTCACATGGATATTAAATCTATGTAAGTGAGGAATCTCTTCATAGCGATTGTGCAAGTATCCTTAGACTTGAGATCACCAAAGTTATCTTAAGTAGCAAGTGGTATGTTTTGACTCCATAACTGATTACTTCCAACTGGGAGTGAACATAGTTAGGAGATTGGATATATCATGACCTACTTGAAGATAGTTGAGTGATTAACAAAGGATTCACCATCCCAGATTTAATAAGGGAAGTTATCTCGCATGATTTTATAATTGCCTTGTTTAGAGAATCTCTGACCAGAGTAATATGCCAAGATGGATAGAGATCCATGGAGGGCATTTTGGAAAAAATGGTTAAATTAATAGAACATAAATGATTAGATTTATATGAGTTGATAGAAATCCATACTCAGAATCTAATTGAGATAATAGTGGTGAAAGGAGTAATTGCACGGTAACTATTTTTATGGAAGGGTATAGTCAAATCACTTGACTTTCCTGACATTTGGGTAATCATGATGCCTAGCTAGAGGCCAATCATGAGTTGTATAATAATGTATCAAGAATATCAATAGGGATTGATAAAATAATTTAAAGGAGTTTAAATCTTGTGAGTTTTGAATAGAACTCACAATTACATATTATACTGCCAACATGGACATGAACCCAATAGGTCACACACATATAGAGAAAAAGGATAAAATGGTAAAATGACAAGGATAATGATATTTTATATTATTATGGGGATAGAGAAGTGAATAAGATAATAATTAATTAAAGAGTTTAATTAATTATGATCAAGTAAAATTGTTCGCGAAACTTTTGAGAAAATATTCTGTAAAATTGGACCTAATTGAAATAATATATTTTATAATTAATTATTATTGGACAATAAGTGTTATAGGGATGATATAATAATTAATAGTTCCATTGGAGGAATTATAAAGAGCCAAAGAAATGAAGTTGGTACAGAAGCCCTCCTGAAGAAGGGCCACATGACAACTCCAAAACAGAAGGCCTTAGAGGCCTATTTGTTGGACCAAAATAAATTAAATATGTTACATAAGTGTTATGGAGCCTATATATTTAATTTGGTTGGATTTAGAATTCATTTGGATAATTAAATCCAAGTATATGTACAAAGGGCCTAGTTTGTGGGTTTTGTGCATAGTCTTTTGTGAAAGGGCTTAAATTGGATTTAATTGAGCCCAAATAATTATAAATAATTCGAGAAGCCCAATTAATAATTCTCCAGCAATTTTAAAGAGCCCAATCACATTATGAAGTTGGATTTTTAACCTAACTATAAAAATCCAAGTGATGTGGAAATTAGGGTGAAGTGAACAATTAAGAGAAATAGTTTTTCTTTCCTCCAAAAACCCTAGCCGCCACCTCCCTTGCTAGCTCAAGGGATTTTTCGGCCAGCTCCTTGTTCTCTCCCAATTTTTGGTTCATTCTATCATTCTCTAGTGTGGATTACTCATTAAAGGTGTTCAATTTTGGACATTGTGGTTTGCGACAACCCGATGCGAAGGAAAAACAACTGTACAACAAAAATCAAAGGTGATTTTTCTTATTCTCACTAATATGAATATTATAAATTCATGACAAGATCAATAATATTGGTTAAAAATGGCTTATGTATGAGATGCATGTAACCGATAAATCCCAACAAAGAGTGTGTCGAAAACTTAAAAAAGAAATTGTATATTGGGTTTAGATAAATTGTACAGGATACAAAGAGATGCCTTGACTGAATTGCCATGATTTAAGAATGTTATTGAGCAAATTGTTATGATTGTAAATTGATGTTGTTTAAGATGCTTTGTATACCTGTCAGTGATTCCTTTATAGGCGTGGGGATTTGATTGTACATTTCATAGTATTGGGATGTGTTATGACATCTAGATCATATGAGAATACGTGACAGTATTCTACCTGCATACATGAAATCATACATTCATTGCATAACATTTCATATTATTTGACAGCATCTGATATGCTTTATACCATATGTATAGGCCCCACTTGATAGGATGAAATTGACAGGGGATATGATGAGCATAGGGACAACCTGAGAATGAGACGAGAAATAGTGTGCTTAAGATTGTTTTCCGTATTTGATGTGGCCATTATGAGTTATTGGTCATTTCAATTAGATTTGTTAGCACACCAATTCCCTTGATGCATGGAAAGAAAGGATCATCCATCTTTACTTGGACCCATGTTAGAAAATTTAAGTAGTAACCATCTGATATGTTTTGAGATATTGAAAGAGGATGATGAGTATTTGGGATTTGCTCTATAAGTATTTAAAAGTAAGCAACTATCTGTTCAATTTAGTGAATGTGACTTTTGGTTAAATGTGAAGTTCCTGGATTTATCCGGATACTATAAGAAAGTTAATGAAATGGCCGAAATCCTCAGCATAAGAATTTATATTTGGATAATGTAAGTATACTTAAATATGTATGTCTAAAGAATTTGTATGAATGATTAATAATAATGTCTTCGATTCTTTGAGCCATGAATGCCAGATTAAGTTTGGCTTTAGTTGCACATTGTTAGTTGAGGTCTAAGTAAAGTCAATATTGTACATTAGGTAAGAACAATGGTTCAGAAGGAGAATATTGTGTGGTAATCATTGTGAATAAATCGAAAGATTCTTACTGAAGTCCACTGAGTTAGTAATATCTTGCATTTTGGAAATCTTTAGATGTACCAGGACTAAATGCTTATTATTGATAATCGGATTGAAAGTGTGATGTGACAGATATTGTAAGTAAATGTTTGATATATCAGCAAATGAAAGCGGAGCATTAGACTCCTTTAGGAATTACTTTGATTTATATTGATAACTGATTGAACATAAGACAATATGATCAGAAATTCTATTATCGGATTGTATGTGTTTCAAAGAGAAAAGATGCTATATAAGAGATTAGTGATAGTCTCAACAATAGCATAGTGATCCACTCTTGAATTAGTGGTCTGTCGAAATGAATAATTCAGATATTAAAAGAATGGTTATAGTAAAATATATATGAATGTGATAATAGTTGTGAAAAGTACTTGTTTTTAGTAAAATTTGTATGTGACAAAGATTATTAGTTCAATGAGAATCTGGCTCTTATCGAGATATTGTGAGTAAGGACATATTGAGTCCATTGTGTTGAACTCAACTAAGTGCATAAAAATCAGCAAGGTTTAATCTGAATTGAAATATGGGAGAAATTTGCACACAGGATGAGTTGACCAGCGAAAAAAGACTGATAAAAATTTTGATATTAGAATTGGTTAGCTTAAAAATAAATGGGTTCCATTAGCAAAAATACTTTGAAACCATGGAATGTAAAAGAAGTTTTGATAAGATAACAATATATTATCCTCTACTTTTCGATATAAGTAAATTTCGAGGATGAAATTTTTTATAGTAGGGGAGAAATGTAATGGCCTCAACACCGGGTTAGCCGTGAACATCACTTCCTGATGGTGAATAGTGCTTTCGGGGGTCGAAAGGACACCCGAAAGTCAAAAATATTTTATTAGACTATCGAACAATATTGGTAATGGTGAGTCCGGGGTTGAAATTTGAAGTGAAATTGAGGTCAAATAGACCTTCAAAAGTCAAAAATACGAAAAAGATAGTGAGTTAATTTCCATGGTAAGAAAGGAGACTTGATTTTGCATAAATTTTTATAAATAGTAAACGATCTCAAAAAATTACCAGATTTTGCAGATTTTCATGAATTTTTATATAGAATATTTTGGTGATGAGAATTAAATTTTTCGGTAATACCGGCAGTTGTTGAATCGGACCAATAAGTTTGAATCGGATCGATAACGAACTTCGATTGAGCTAAAAATTTATGTACTAGCTATTTTTGATGTGATAAAAATGATGGAATTATTTTTGGAGTAATTTGAAGGTAAAAAGTGAGAGAATTTTAATTAGGCCTTAAATGACCTAAATTGGGCCTTTGAATTTAATTGGGCTAAGCCCATCTCTCTAGCCCACATTTGGGCCCATTTGGAGGATATTTAAGAGCTGGAAAATTTGAGAATCACCTAGAAAATTCCAGCACTTTCATCCTCTTCTATAAGGCCAAACCACACTCCCTTTTTGCTCTCTCATCCAATTCCTTCAAGTTTACTTCAATTCTCCATTAAATCCCAACTTGAGATCTGAAATTCCATCTCTCTAGTTTATGTTTATAGCTCTAACCTTTGATTATAGCAAAGAAAGCAAAGAAAATCAAGGGATAAAGATTTAAGTGCTAAGTGAGGTAAGAAATTTTTATGATTTTTAATTTGATTAAAGGCACCTATAGGTAGATTTGAGTATCTAGAGATCATTTTTGAGGTCAAATGGGGCTAAAAATGTTGTTATCTTGATGTTTTCCTTGATGAAGATTTTGGCTCCTTAATGAAGAAGTTGAAGATCGATGAAACTAGGTGATTCAAGGCAAAGGAAAGGAAGCTCTAGGAAGGTTAAGCATGGAAAAATAGTAAATGGCTATAAAATCATTTGATTTCCCCTTTATGTGAATTAATTTTTTTATGTAATTTGGGAAAAATAAGTTAGAATGATGAGTAATTGAAATTAATGTGAGATTAATGCAATTCGACCCTAAATAATGCCATAGGAATGCTTAATTTAAATTAAGATAATTTTTAAGGTAAATAACCTATGATGGCCGAAATATACTTAAGGAGGAATTAAGTGTAATTTGCATAATTAGGATGAATAATGGTCCAAAATAAGCCTAAATATGATAAATATTGTCTATGAATTTTTTTTAGAATTTATTGAAATTAATTGAGAATTTTTAAGTTAGTTATAAGTGTATGTACATAATGTATGTAATGAATTATTATAGAATAATTCATAAAATAAGTGAAAAGTGGTAGTAAAGGTAAAATAATGTATCTATAAATTTTTATGAAATTCATAGAAATTAATTGAATATTTTTAAAATATTTGTCAAGTGATGTAGTTAACAAAAATAATGAAATATTGTTAATTATATCATAAAATGATAATAACAGTAGAATAAAGTCTATATAATTTTTTTAGAAATTTATATGAAATATGAGAATATTTTCGAAACAATTATTGAGCTATAAAAGTAATAAGAATAATGAATTATAGGAAAATAATTAATAAAATGAGTGAAAATGATGAAAATTGAAAAATAATGAGCATATGAATAATTAAATAATTTATATGAATTATTAGAAGAATTTTTAAAATTTAATATGAAATATGTTTAATTAAAGATATTGATTTATTAAAAATAATTCAATTAACAAGTAAAAGAAAGTAAATGAAATTGAATTAATTTATATTTCGGATAAAAGAATTGAAAAAGTCAAGATATAAATCTTCGAATGATAAACTATTGAATTATATTAATATAATTCATAATTGTTCAAAAGTTATGAAATAAATGTTTGACTAATTTATCAAAATAAATTAGTCCATAAAAAGTATTAAAAGTGTTAATTATTATAAAATAATTCACGAACTGAACAAAAGTTGGTATACCCAAATGATAAAAATTTTGAACAGAAAAAGAAGAAAAGAAAAAAATCATTATAAAAGTTGATTTTTGAATTATTTGAAAATAATTTATAAGGATAAAACAAAAAAATAATAGAAAAATAAAAGGAAGGAAAAGCTATTGAATAGTTAAATTGCACTAAAAAAGTGCGCTCGACAAAAATATACTGTATTAAGAAATAAAAGAAAAAAATCAAAGATTTTCGAATGTTTAAAAATTATTTTAAATATAATTGATTGTTTTGCCCTTAGCAATAAGCAGGTAATGATATTCTTGTTTAGGATATAATTGGCTAGTCATAGAGACACCATATATCGCGGTACAAGTTATGGCGACTTGCTTTGCTATGGGTAGGATCTCTGATCTCCATAGCTCTAGCGTTTTAAGTGAAAGTAAAATATTTTTCGAGAAATGGTCCCTTAGGGATCATTTCTCTCTCAGTGGAACCTTTAGGTCCATGTCCCGCGTATCCTTTTTGAGAATTCTGTTATATTGCACTAGGAGTGTATCATAATGAATAAATCAGTATTGCTAAAATAAATTGAATATAAAAGTTATAAATAAAAAATGATTTATTTGGAAGAAAATAAAAAATTGGGATAAAACTGTAATGTTTCCCAAAAAAAGGCATGATTAATAAGAAAAAAACGAAAAAGAAATGTTTTATAAGAATAACATGATAAATAAAGATTAAATTAACCTTTTATAAAGAAAAAGAATTTAAAATTTATTTTCTTACACGAAAAAGATAAATTAAAATTAGTTGATATTTCATGTACCAATTATTATTTTGAAAAATGATAAGTTTGGAAAATAATACTAATTTCTTATTTAAAGTCAAAAAAAGTGATGACAATGTCCTTAAGTGAAATCTTATACTTAAGTAATGTATTTCTGAAAGAAAGGTTAAATAAAAAGTGAAATGATAAAAAGGCACATAATTGTTCAATTGGAAAAAAACAAAAGATATAAAGTCCTAAATAAGTATTTGAACATGCCTAAATGTATAAAGAAGAAAATAAAGATTTGAATGCAAAGTGTCTCAAAATAACTATATCACTTTGCAATAAAACTTAAAAGCCTTTAAAATAGTAATGTATTTATTAGTTTAAAAGTTAAAGTAAAATAAAAGAATAAATAGCAAGAATGGTAATTATAGCACATATTGGATAATTGAATAATAAATTAAGAAATAAAATAGTCTATAAATTTGGTACCATTAAAGACATGAATACCATTATAAACCGTTAAATAAAATAATAATTATATTGCTGTGACTAAAAATATAAAACCAAAGTTAAGTAAAAGTAAAAATAAAAGTAAATAAGAAATGTAAGAGTAAAAGTTAATCTGAAATCGATTCACATAAGAAAGTAGTGTAAAGAAAAATTGAAAGATTGAAAATCAAAGAAAAATGATTACCAAAATATGGGTTAATAATGAAATTAATGTTAACAGAAGTAAAAGGAAATGTTTAATGAAATAAGAATAAGAGTAGCATAATCTATGTAATTGTGCTTTAAGTGGGAAATTCTAGGATTATTAGTCATCGTTGAGCATGTCTAGTGCTCAGCACATAGTATTTACTGCGTGCAGGTTATGAAGTGATGAGGGAGCATAATACATGGTGGAGCAAGATCGGAAAAGAAGAAATAGTGCTAATTTGCATCATATTATGGCATGTATATACTTAGAAAATTAAGGTAAAATTAACTGTATTTTGATTATTAGTGTCGTGATTATTGTTGGGTGAGTGTCAGTGGCATATTTTGCTTGTTGGGTGAGTGTTAGTGGAAGATTTTGTATGAATTTTATTAGTGTATATTTAAATGTTTAAAATGTTATCGAATGAATATAAATTTTGATATGAAGGTGCTTAAAGTGTATCGAAATTGATCGGTAGTGAAATTTTTTTTTTTTTTTTACTTTTTATAGGTTATTCAGGTCAGAAAGGAACTGTTATGTTAAGGGTGTTACAATAACGCCTTGTAAAATCGCGTTGCCCAAACCTGCAATTAGTAAATTGACACTCCTAAAGGCAACCTCACCTCCAAATACTCTAATAACAAATATAACACTTCTAAAATTATCCATCTCATCATCGCAAGATATTCATAAAAATTTCCCTATGCATATGTTTAAAAATATACATATAATTAGATTCATAGTACGTTTGCATCCCAAAATACAACATTAATTAATATATGCTAATTATTTAAAATCTAATACATGAGTTATCTAGTCTTTGCGTCAATAAACGTGTCACATATACAAGCCATTTCGATCCTTCTCCTTTGAATTTTCAATTACTTGTCCCTGCGCGCAGTCAATAAATAATGCACGAAACAATATTTTTTGCCTAGTGATGGATACAACTACACAAAATTTCATTTAAATAAATATATTTTTCTTTTTTTGTTACTATTATTATTATTTTAAAATTGCCGTTGTTATTTAATTTATTTGTTTGCATATATATATATATATATTCCAAATTACCATTTAATCCCTATTGACTTATGTTCATACATTTTCAATTTTTTTTGCCATTTGACTTTTGTTATTAATAATTTCAACCTTTAATTACCCTTTATACGCCTGTGTTTTTATTTAATTACATGCTAGTCATTGTCTTTCACTTAATTTAATTATTTTATTTATTTTACTTTATTTGGACTTTGTTCTGATCTCATCATGGTTTATATTTTAACTTCACTGAGCATATGGTTTGTGTGATTTAATTTCAATATCATTATAAATTTCTTTCCTTATTTACTTAATAATACTTTATTGCACTTAATTCCTTAATTGCTTTTAAACTTTTCATCTTTTGTGATATTCTAATTTAGGTCCTTACTTCCATCAGAATAACAGTTACAATATTTGTTCTCTCAATATGACATCTAAGTGTTGTATTTCACTGAATTAATATTTAAGTTTCTTTTCCAACTTAATTGATCTTTTTGTTGTTTCTTGCCTTCTAATTACTATTCTAACCTTTATTTCTCCTTTTTAATATTTTCCCCATAAAGTCTCATTTCCTTTCGTTTTAGTCCTTGAACTTACTTTCTTTGCCAAAATTACAATTTCATCTCTTTTTTCTGAACTTTTTGACTAAATTACAATTTCGCCTTTCAGCTACTAAATTTATTCAAAATTTCCATTTTTACCATTTTTATCTGAACTTTTATTATATATTGACTAGTTTATCCTTATTTACTCTTTTTGTATCTTTTATTTCATTTTTACTCCTCAATTTACTTTTTAGTCTTCAATATTTTCTTATGTTATGGTAAATTACCATTTTACCCATTTATGTTAATTTTTGCTAAGTTACATCAATTTGATTCTCTTGTTATCATGATTTTGTTATTTAATCATTTTGATATCCATTTTATCCCTAATTTCCACATAATTACTCAAGTTTAAATTTACAATTTTGTCCCAAAACTTTTAATTTGACATTTCGTGGCTTGGTTTGACTTCAATTTGACCATTTGTCTTGACCATTCTTTTATTCATTTGTTTCTCATATTAAATCTTACACAATTCCTACTTGTATTTAAAATTACCATTAGGCCTCTAAATTTTTTATTCATCATGTTTGACCCTGTTTGATCTCAATTTTGACTTTTTTTCCTTCTTCAACTTTTATTCCCTTCCAAATGGACAAATTGCATTTTAATCTTTATGTTTCTTCATGAAGTGGTAGATTATGTTTTCGCCTCTAAAATTTTGATTATTTACGATTTTGCCTTTTTCACTTATTTGACTATTTCAACTTCTTTAATCACCCTATTAATGCCAAATTATGGTTTGGCCACTAATTTATTGTGTAATTACATTTTTTCCCGTATTCAATAACATATACAAAAGTACATGTTTAAAATTTTAGTTTATTTTGACATAATTTTGGTATACTTCTGGCTTTGGAGGCAGTTTCAACCGATCTAAAATCTAAAATTCTAAAACTATCAAAAAAATTATTTTCCACTTCCAATAGGTTATTCATGCTATTTGTAATATGTCTATGTGATTAGAATAATTTTTAGAGCTCTGTAAAATATTTCTGAGTCCAATCAAACTTTGATCAACCCTTTTACGCTACTGAGTAAAATCTTCGCTGCCTGATTTGAGAGCCCATTGGAGCTCAATTTCATCTCAAATTATACCATCGGACCTTGTTTATTACTAATTTTATTATTCTAGTGTTAAATCAAACTGTATACTAGGTCATACATCCTCTAATTTTCCTGACCTGAGCACATTTAACACTTATGCACTTTTAAATTTTCATATACTGCACTACTATAATTACTCCAAAAATTATCTCAGGATTACTGTTTATGCTCTAGAATGTACCAAGCATATCAGATATGAATTTTAGGAGGTTACACTTGACAGATGGGACATCGCGATGTCTTCTCGTTCTATCTCTCATTTTTATGGCCATTTGTCCTTTATTCTCGCTCATCTGTGACCCCTTTTTTCCCTTTTTTTTACCATGTTTTAATGTCATTTTGTTATTTTAATTCATTTTGAGTGTTTAGGTCAATTTTAATTTTTTTATTTCCATTTCTGCATGTTATCCACTCTGTACTTTATTTTTTATTTATTCTAGTACGTTATTGTGAACTTTTTAGTTAATTAATTAATTAATGTTTTTTGATGTTTGATTTATTTTAATGTGCTTATCAATTTGCCTTTTTGTTTACTTGTGTGAGCAATTTTATTTCCCTATTTTATGAAGTTTTTGGGAGAATTACTTTGCCTTAGAGGTTCAACCCTTGGATGTTTCCTTTATATTCCCTTTGTTATTTCATTGCATTTATATTTGTCTTATTTTTATTTTGGTCTATTATGATTTATTTTATTTATTTTTGCACTTTATTTTATTTTTGATGTATTTCTTTTTGAGATGTAATAATTTAGTAAAAAAATAAATTTTAACACGTTAATTAATTAAAAGTCATTTAAATGTTTTATAAATAGTTAAATTGGGCTTTTTAAACAAAATGGACCAATGTCCAAGTTTTCCCCTTGAAATCACATAAATGAAAAAAGACTCTTATTTTTATCTAAAATTGGGATCACTCATCCCATGTTTTCTCAAAATTAATAAAGACTCTTTATCTTCCATTTTGTAAGTATGTATGTTAGAACCAATGTTTCCAAGCTTAATGAATAGCCTATTTTATACATGATATTTTATCTTTCATTTGGACGATTTGATTTGATTTTTTTTACTTGCTTTATTTATTGCTTTCTTAAATTGATTGATGTATTCATTTAATTTAATCATATTGTAATCATGTGAGAAGGGAAGTAGTGGATTAATGAGTAAAAACCTAACTATAAGGAACACTTAATCAAGATGTCAAGTAAAATTGATGGGCGAAGCATTAATCTTTGTTTGGACATTAAAAGGTTGAGATTCATTTTTTAATGTCCTGTTGGGTGGTGACTCCATGATGCCTATCTCTTTTAGCCCATATTAGATGCTTTCATAGGTTGACCATTAATACTAGATTGGGCCTAGCCTTTTTTTTTTATAAAATGGGCAGTTTATAAGTTATAGTGAACCTTATTCAATCTCGAACCTTAAAAATGGATCTCCGAGAACCAAATTGGAATTGAGTGGGCTTCAACACGCATCAAAGTGGTGAATCCATTAGAGATCCAAAAGGCCTTGCTCTTAAAAGTATCTTAGTTAAGTTACTTATAATTGGATTTTTTCTTACTATTCCCATCTCCTTTCAAAATTGCATTTTCGTATACATGCTAAAGCCTCAAAATTAAGTTAGGCATCCCTCTTTTAGCTACAGCGTTATCTTAAAGCATGCCTTACATTCACCCAATGTAGTAAACTATCAAATAGACCCATCAATCCAAGTCTAGTACCACTTGGTATATGAAATGGTGACCTATTGGTCATTATACTAGTGAAACAATAGATCTAATAGCAGGGATAAAGCTTGGGTAGCCTTAAATTTTCATCACCCAACTACAGCCCATGTAATGAGAATAACTACTTCCCCTATGTTGTATAACCATAACAATTCTTGCTTACTATAGGGGCCCTTATATATAAACCAAACTTAAACAAATTAGGAGGGCACTAGACAAATGTTACCATGCTATAGCAGGCCTAACCCAATTTGTATGAGTTACTCAAAATACATAATGGCCAAAACCATATGCCTGTGCTTTCAATTAAGAGAGGTTATGCTACCGATTTTTCACCACACACCATATGCACCTATTGGGTTCCCTATTAATCTATAGACTAAGCCCATCTAGGAAAAAGACTGCTCGACCTCCTGTGTGGGAGTAATAAGGTTGAAAGCTTTATCTTTCTTATATGTGGTTGCGATTAACATCTAACGAACACATTCATTGCATTCATACATCATCCCTGATGCTTATCTTTTTTTAGCCACCATAGTTCATTTAGGTGGTCCAGAGAGTCAAATGATTGCCTTGTTCGAAGATCTATGTTTGAGCTATTAGAGCTAAGATCTAAGTCAAGTAAAGAGTTAGGGTCTAAGATTTGTTTAGAATTTTATTTAATTGAGCTTTTATGAAGCAGTCAAAAAATAACATAAAAAATGGATGATGAATAGCTAAACAAGACTGAAAGAGTTATCGATGAGATAGTAAGGCTTGCATCCTTAAAAAAATAGCTAACTGCTTTTGCTTTGAGGCCTACATTAGTAAGAGATGAAATAGATCAAAGGATGGATAGGAGATTCCAGAAGTTTAAGGAAAGGATGATGGCCATGATTGATGGTCTGGTGGCTTTTTCAACTCCAAATACTAAAGCTTAGCTTATAGGCCTTTCTCATGGGGCAATAAAGCCAACATATGTTAGGGATGCTACCACGATGGATGCCACTATGCCTCAAGATCCACCAAGGAGAGAAATGAGACATAAGCTAGAGAATGACTATATTAAAGAGAAGGAAGAAGAGGCAGAGCCTCATTTGGTGGTGGTAAAGAATAGAGGCCCTAGTGTTGAGGATGCCATCTTTATAATGATAGAGGAAAATATTGAGGCTATATTTAGGTTATTATCTATAGGTAAGGGGAGGTCACACTGAAAGATCACAAATTGCTCCAACAAAAGCATGATGTGTCCTTTCATGAGTACCTAACAAGGTAAAGGAACTAAGTGTTGGAGATAAAGAGAAAGCATAATACAACTCAATAAATTAGGCTTTTTATTCAAAATGCTAGTCCCTACTTGAGGTATAACTTAAAGATGAATGGGCTAAAGGATTGAGAGTCCCTAAATGATATAACTATAGAGGTTAAAGGTGAGCATTTGGCCAAGAGTACCAATAATAAGGGTGCAAGGAGGAACTTTAGCAATAATAAGGTAGTTGTGAGTAGTAGTAGAGCAAATAAAAGTGGAAAGATAGTTGAAGTATCTGCTACAGAGCCCAATAAGCGATACTACTCCAACTTTAAAAGGTCATTATCTTGGGTGTTAGATCAGCTAAGCAAATAATGGAAGTTGTAATTGCTACCATCGAGGCTTGCTAGAAGTTATAGGATGGCCAACCATAGGAAAGATCAATAGTATGCCTACTGTTAGCTCACAAGGCACCTCACAAATTATTACCACACCCTGAGGAATAAAATTCAAGATTTGATAAACATCAAATAGATTTTAGATCTTGAGAAAAGAGAGGAAAAAATAAAGGAGGGTATAATGCGTTACCACCTCCTGTGTTTATGATTGGGTCTAACTTACCTAAGTGGAATGTGATGAGAGGCTTGTTTGGGAATAAGTACATGGTCATTACTCGTTCTACCTCTAAACTAAAAAAGCCAGTTGAAGAAAATTGACCAATTTCTATGATTGATTATTAGGATTCCCTTACTGAGAGATAAGATGAAAGGGCAATAGTGGTCGTTGATATTTAGAGCTTAGCTAGTGAAAGTGAAAAGGAATTGAAGGGAGAGAAATAAGTGAAAGAAGTCACTAGAAGTGGAAGAGTGGTGCTTGAAGTTGAAAAGTAGCCAGGTTCTACTACTGAGCCCTCAAAGAATGATGATAAGGAAAGCCAGATAATTAAATAGTTAAAAAATACCCAAGCCTAGATTTCCATTTGAAATTTATTGAGACAATCTTAGTTGCATAGGTAGAAGTTAGTGGAAGCCTTATACGAGTCTACTATTGCTACTACCATTTCAGCATTAGAACTATTTGATCTATTTAAGAGAGGAACTAGAGAAAATGTTATGTACTCTAATAATAATCTACTCACTTAAGGTAGAAATCATAGTCATCCTCTTTATGTCATAGCTCAGGTGAATGCTAAGAACACAACTTGTGTCATGTTAGATAATGGTTTTCAATTCTTACCTTTGGGTTAAATAAGAGCATGATAAACAAGTCAAACTTGATCATTTTCGCCCATGATAATTCAAAAAGACAAGCTATAGGGACTTTTAAAGCAATGGTGATGATAGGGCCGATTGAGACTGAAGCTAAATTTATGGTGTTGCCCATTCCTACTAATTTCTTTGTATTGATTGAAAGGCTATAGTTCCATAATTTAGGGGAGTGCCCTCGACATTACATCAAATGATTAAGATACCTCATGAGGGTCAAGTGGTCACCATCAAAGCTGCGAGAGAGAATTAGGTATCTATACTCGAGATAGCTAAGTAGAGATTTAGTAAATTCCATATATTTGTAATTGATGATGAGGATAGTGATATGGTTTTATTGATGGCCTATAAGTAATCAATATGCTAAAGAATATGCATTTATTTCTTATAGCCGATTTAGGTAAGAACTCTTAAGGGCCTTGGGATGTTATTACTACCAAAGGGCTGAAAGATTTGAAAGGGTTAGATTACATTGATTCAGAGAAGAAGGGTAAAGGAAAAAGGGTAGCAGGCAAAGTACCTTATATCTCTAAGAGCTTCATGCTTGCTTTAAGGGTTTACCTTTATTATGGAGAAAATGACACTTAGCTAGTGGGAGATAAGATTGTGCCTTATTTTGAGCTATTTAATGATGTTTTCGATTAAAAGCAAGGAATTATCATGCTAGTTAAGGGTTTTTAGAATGAAAAGATCCTTCTGCATCACTTAATGTAAGGTAGAGAAGTGCCTAAAGAGATTATAATTGAGAAATTGCTTGCTTTTCAGAGGAAGGACAAAGAGAAGATGGAAGCTGAAGCACCATTAGAGCCAAACCTTGAAGCTATTAAGAGGAAGGCATTGTTTCTTTAGAGGAGGGACATTATTTATGTCCTAGAACTTTTTGATAAGAACAATAATTTTTCTTTTGATTATATTAATAAGATGAACAATTTTGATTACTCATGTGATGTTTCTCCTAATTTCAATATGCATATTCATAATCATCCATCATTCATATTTGACAATAATTTAACTAACACATGTTCATTTAATAGCATCAGACATAACTCTTGAAGAGAGAGAAAAAATTGAGAGAATATTGAAAAATTATAAAAGAGTCATTGCCTAAACCTATAAAGACATGCTAGGAATTGATCAAAAGATAGCAAAACATGCCATTCCTACATACTAAGTCTAAAAAATGCATATATTTACTTGATTTTAAGTTGACATTTTGTGTTATTTTAAGTCAATTTTAAGAGCTTTTCATTGATTTATTTATTTTGCTGACTGTAGGAGTAGATTTAGAGAAAGATATGCTTTTGAGGCTAAATAGAGCTAATATGGAGAAGTAAGAAATTTTTGGAGCAAAGAGCTAATGGATGAAAATTTTGGAGGTGCCTTACCCAGAAGCCTTTCACAAGGAAAGTTTCCCAGGGCAGGAAGCCAAGTCTTAGTGAGTTACCTTGTGCAAGGAGAGTTTCCTAGTTGCCCAAGGGAGTTAACAGTGGAGTTACAACTTTGGCATGATTCTTGTATGATTTTGACCTAGCTGCCACTTCTGCTACATTTATTATTTAGGAATATTAAAACTTTAATTTAGGAGTAAATAGGGCAGTATTTTTAGGAGTTTAAAGTACTCTAGAAATTTTATTTTAATTTTCCTAGTTAGGTTAGGTCTTTTTTTCCTATTTTTGAGAACTTTTAAAGGAGGTAAGAAGTCAAATCTGGATTATCTTCTTCTTTCTGCAATTTTTGTAACTCCAACTCTGTAATAGGAAGAAGTTCTTAGTTTTTACTGTTTATTTTGTGTATTCTTCATGGCCATGCGTGGCTAAATTATCATTTTTAGTTAAAGATTAATTCAAAGCTAGGGTTATATTGTGGGATTATTGTGCTTAATTTTTGTCCTTAGTTTCATTCAGTGTTCATGTTTTTTTGCTATGGTTTAGGGAAACCATATCTCAATTATTATTTGTTAGGCGTGCAATTTGAGCTCATTGTGCATTTAATTAAGTAGTATATTGCTAATTGATATTACTAAATCCATAATTATTTAGTGAATTCAATAACAAGTAACATCAATGTAGCTTCCTCACAAGGGCTATTACATTGAGTGAATGCATGATTTGGTCTAAAATGATCTCATTCGTAGATTGGTTGGCTTAGGATAAGCCTTACTAATTCTTAATATTGTCAATAGATTAAATTCTTATGCCTATTAAGGGTTATTTATTGGCTAGGAAGTAATTACAGTCTTACTTGGTTAATTCATTAATACAGAAAGATTAGGTCAGAAGCGCAAAGCCAAATACTATAATTGGCCCATTGATTGATTTTTAGAATTATCTCTTCATCAATGATCAATTGAGTAAATCCTATGTTGTGAATGTCTTTACTTGAAATTTATAATCCATTGAATTTTTCTTAATTAATTTTTTGCATATTTATTTACTTATTTCAGTTCATTATTTTTAATTCTTTATTTACAAAAACCTCTCGTTTAATTTTATTGTTAAAAACCTAGTTGTTTAGGATTATTTTGGTACTAGTCTTTGTGGATTTGACCCTTTCTTGTCCTATTTATAATTTATTTGTTTAGGATAAATTTGGCATTTATTTTTGGTGGCTTCGATACCCATTAAATTTTTGTGCCATTTCCAAAGACTAGTCTAACTTGATTTAATTTGTTAATGACTAGTTCTAAAATTTTGGGAGAAATTTTATTTGATTTAGAAATTGAGAAAATAGCTCGGAGATTGAGGAAGAGGACAAAAATAAGTAAAAAAACTCACTCGAAGTTCTTTCAAACAGCAGCAGGACAAAGAGATAACCGATTTTACTAAAATTTTAGTTGAAATAGAAGAGGAAAAAATGGCAGAAAGAATTTTGAGAGAGCTATAAGCACCACCATTGGACCAGCATCACATATCCAGCAGTAGACATTGCTTTTGACCTAAAATCGGGAATGATTCATCTAATATCCACTTTTCGTGGCTTCAAGATTGGAGATCCTCACAAACATTTGAAGGAATTCCATGTAGTTTGCTTTGAAATAAAGCCATACGGAGTTACAGATGAACAAGTGAAGTTGAAGGCCTTTTCTTTCTCTTTAGCCGACTCAGCAAAGGATTGGTTGCTGAATTTAGCATTTGGAATGATCACTACATAGCCTGATATGGTAAGATTGTTTTTAGATAATTTTTTTTAGCATCCAGAGCTGCTGTAATTCATAGAGAAATAAGTGGGATTATACAAAGGGATGTAGAGTCACTTCATGATTATTAGGAAAGGTTCAAAAGATTATATGCAAGCTATCCCTAACATGGCATAACCGATTAGTCCTTTATTCAGTATTTTTATGAGCTAATGTTGAGCATGGAAAGGAAAATAATTGATACAGTAAGTGGTGGAAGCCTTAACAATAAAACTCCCACACAAGCAAGGGAATTGATTCAAAATATAGTAGCTACATCCCAACAATTTAGGAGATATCAAAACCCTCTAAAAAGAGTAAATAAGTTACAATCTTCTTCCCTTGAAGAAAAACTTAATAATTTGACTCTTTTTGTACAAAATATAGCTGCAGGTAAAACTTTCCAAGCCCAAGTGTGTGGAATTTGTGCATATGCTACATAAAGTACTAATATGTGCCCTACACTTTAAGATAACTCATAAAAATATATTAATGCACTAGGTGGATTTGCTATTTAGCCCCATAGGAAATATGATCCACATTCGAACACATATAACTAGGGATGATGTGACCATCCCAACTTCAGCTATGGAGTAAGGTAGCAAAATTCACAACAATAATTTCATCCAAGACCACACAATAACTCCCTCAACTAGCCCTCAAGCAAGGTATGTCTCTTGAGGATATGGCTCATTCTTTGGTAACTAAAGAACTTCAAAAATATATAGAAAAGATAGATTTAAGGTTCTAGAATTTGGAGCAATAAATGAGGCAAATAACACAATTTTTAAGCAGAATAGAGTTCCAAGGAAGATTGCCCTCCTAAACCACAAATAATCTAAGGCAAAATGTGAGTGCAATCACCTTAAAGATTGCAAAAGAGTTGGAAGAACACTTACCGAAGAAAAGTGATCAGAAACATAAGAGAGGAGATACAAAAGAGTTAAAATCTATGAAAAATGGACAATCCAAGGAGAAAGTTTCAAAACAGCCTCTAACTTTTGTTATACGGCCCCCTTTTTCCCAAGAGATTAGCTAAGTCTAAAAACAAAAAGGAAAAGAATGAAATTCTAAAGACTTTTCGTAAGATTGAGGTAAATATGCCTTTACTTGATGCAATTAAACGAATACCTCAATATGCTAAATTTCTTAAAGAATTATATACTAACAAGAAAAAGCTAGTTGGTAATGAAAGGGTAAGTGTGGGGGGAAAATGTCTTTGCTTTGATTTAAAGAAAATTACCTCCAAAATGTAAAGACCAAGGTATGTTTTTTATCCCTTACACTATAGGTAATGTTATGATAAAAAGAGCTATATGTGATTTAGGAGCTTCAATAAATATCATGCCATTGTACATTAGTTATTTTCTACATATTGATCCATTAAAAGAGACAAATGTAGTACTTCAACTTGCTAACAAGTCTATAATAATCTACCTTGAAGGGGTACTGGAAAATATTTTAGTACAAGTTGATGGGTTTGTCTTTCCTGCTGATTTTCATGTGATTAACATGGACGATGATAAATCCTCAAATTCTTTTGATATTTTGTTAGGAAGATCATTTCTTAGTACAACTAAAGCAAAAATTGATGTGTATCAGTGGACACTCACTATGGAATTTGATGGAGAAATCGTTAAATTTTATGTTTATGATACTAAGAAAAATCCTAGTGATGTACCTAGTATTTTCAAAGTGGATGTTGTTGAAACTCTAGTTAATAAATATTTTAAATTAAGTGGTAATTCCAACAATTTAAATTGTTCATTATTTATGGACTCCATTTTCAAAAATCCTAACATATATGAAAAAAATTTGATAATTGATGCCGGTTTGCAGGAAATGATAAATGGAAGGGCATTGTAATAACCTAATCCACCGGACATGTATAATCATCAATACTAACATAACTCTAGTAAAGATCAGGCAGAAATAATAATAATAATAATAATAATAATAATAATAATAATAATAATAATAATAATAATAATAATAATAATAATAATGATACAGGCCTTAATTACATGCCACAATATAACCGCATAAAACTCCAAGATAAGGAGATATAACAAAATGGCCTTCCATATATTATAAAAACCTCAAGGATAAATGCAACCTACCAGATCTTCTCCTCAAAGTGGGTTGAACCACAATAGCTATCAATCTAAAGTGGAGCTTATCTAGAAACCTACATGGATAAACAAACCCGTGCTAAGCTATTAAGCTTACTGGAGAAATAAAACTCTATGGATAAAATCTTAATAAATATCATCAAATCAGTACAACCTTCACAATTAATTGAAAGAAACATATGAGTCTGTAATACAATCATTTACAATGAACATTCCGAAGGAGTCTTTAACCTTAAAAGATAAGTATTATTTTTACAATAATCTAAAGCATTACTTGAACTCATCTAGTTCCTAAAACCTTTCAATTTACTTTTATAATTTAATCTCTTTCTTGATAACCTAACATAATTCATTCACCTCATAATCATTTCATTCATGACTCTAGATATCGTGATTACTAATAGTACAAACTTCAATCATATTCAAATAATCACATTAGTTACATAAGACATGCATTCAATGTTCATTCAAAGCATAAGGGAGTGCATGTATCATGTAACGTCTATAAAAGATACTGTTAGGCATAAATACTTCACAAATATCACATAATCTCAAGTATAAAATACATTTATAATTCACAATTCTGGTTCATAATCATTAATTCCTTAATGTTATCTTGGCATGTCAACTAAATACCATATAAAATCATATTATGTCATACACTGTCCTTCGCTTGTGTCAAAGTTATCAGTATGCATATAAATGTGTAAATATTTATGTATATAGACTAACAGATTTGCATAAAATTACATAGTACGACATAACCTATCATGATTACCCGATATAGTCCCAATCTCACATGCATACATTGCATTGAAATAGTTTATAGCCAAAAGAATTAGGATAAAACAATATAATAGACCATTCATCATACTTACATTATATAAGTAAAGACATCAATATAAGTATTTCTTTATTTAAGCTCATTTCTTAATCTTTAATCTTTAATAACCACCTACGTACTAGTTCAAAGGGTGGATAATGGGAGCAATGGATACCTAAAGGTATCAAATAATGGATATCCGAAGATATCAAACAATTGACCTAAAAGGGCTGAACCATGATTCCATTAAAGGAACAAACAATGGATCCAAAAGGGATTAACTATGGCAGTTGCAACTGTATCCCTTTAGGTATGCCTATCTAATCTGCAACTAAACTAAAACCCACAGGCTTTACCACTTTCAAAAACATCTTTTATTTATATATTCTCTTTCTTCATTACAACATTTACATAAAGTTATATTTTATATACGAATGCATATTATTCTAATCATATATCAATATTGAGCTTTAGGCTCCAATATACATGGATGTCGGTCATATGATCACATAGTTGCATCAATATTCATTCATACATATCATAGTAGTTGCATGCTTATGCAAACATTAATGAGGCATAATCTCTCATTAATTAAAAGTGTAGTCTTGTTAATAAAAGTCTTCATAAGGTTATATATATATATATATATATACAGATAAATGCAACTTGATTCATGACATTACATGCTTTTTTTATTCATACTTGTTCACATGCGAATTTAGACTAACATGGTTACATCAACGATGAGATATTACACTTACGTAATTCATTGTTAGTTCTCAATGCTTACCTTGTTGTTGTTTGATGTGAGTAGCTTCCATACACATCACAGATATTCACATCAATACATTATCACTTGAACAACATATAAGCATATATGATTGATATAATAATATGAATTAGTTAATTTTATCCGAAGGCTAACAGTTGTTCCTATTTAATTCCTTAGTTCACTTTTATAGTCTATTAGATCATGGACGATAGGTTATATACCCTAACGTGATCCTATATACATCAACCACTTTAATTATACATTACATGTTATAACATTTACACCCAAGTAAGTTTATGTAGGATTACTCCAGCTCATTGTCAGCACTCCACTTGCGGGCATGTGTTTTACATAATAAGATTTAAGGCATGAGCAAATAGGCAAGCATGTTCTTTTACATCAAGGTCAGTCACTACCTTCCATTATGACTTAAAGCATAACCAAATATCTACAGTCTCATCACTAAGCATAAAATATAATATCCCATCTCATTTAACCTATTCATGTAACAATGCAACTATCTTTTTATTATCACTAGGCTACAACATAGTATTTCATGCCACAGTGAAGAAATATCAGTGTATAACATTTAGGCAAAAATAATTTACCTTGCTAGGGTACATACCTTGTACCAAACAATGTAGGACATATTAAATAGTATGATTTTAAAGTTTCTATGTTGCCTCATTACTCTCCTCAATTATATGCTCAATATATATATTAAAAAACCTTCTAGCCAAGGCATTCTTATATGCATTGCCTTATACAAATTCCTCTAAAAACAGCTTCCATGTAAACCGTATTTCTTAACTCAGTAGGTTATATTACTCTAAAACCTCTCACACTTTCTATATACATATAAGTATTCATAGGGATTTTCCAGTTAAGTGACCATTCCATATATAGCATATTGGTGGCTTTAGGTAACTCAAATCTTAATTAAATCTACTCCTTATAATAACATTCATGTCATTCAAACTCTAATAATACCTCATCTTATAGTCATACCTTTCTAATCTTTAGCATTGGAAAAACTTCAGAAATCTATTAGCCTACCAATATTCAAATATCATAACAACTGCCACTTTAATATACAGTCATCATTAACCTTACTCATTGCTAGTTTAATTCACCCCAATTATGTGGCTCTCTTCATAAGCGTATAGGTTATACAATATTGTGTTCATGATTTATGAGTGGTTTATTATTTAGGTGAGTGAATATAGATGAAAGAGAGTGAGTACATATGGTCATGCACTAGGAGAAGAAGGGTCATGCTTTGCCATGCATAAAAAAACAATAAGCCATACTTGGCCGTGCATGAGAATAATAAAGGCCATGCAAGAGAAGAAGAAAGACTTTATGCAGCCATCCAAAGGGAAACAGGAAGGCCAAGTGTGGCCATGCAAACGAAGACCAAAAGGCCTAAATGGGCGTACAGAGGAAGACTAAAAGCTAAACGTTCTTGCAAAGGAAGACCAAAAAGGTTGAACAGCTGTGCAAAGGAAGACCAAAAGCTCAATGGCCTCATAGAGGAATACCAAAAGGCCTGAACGGTTATGCACTGGGTATCTACTAATATTAACATCCCGCTATTATAGATCAACGACTTAAACTCAAGATCTCAACCTATTATCTTACAGCAATACTCCCTAGGTCATTAAATCTTTCTAACTCCTCTTAGCTTTAACTTAACTCAATTAGTTATCCAGAATTTATGATTTCATCACTGTTCTTAGATAACCTAATCTTATAGGACCAGTCACTTTCTTATTACAGAGGCAACTATACATATACACAATCAACATAGTATTTCTCATTCCTCTTTTGAAGCTTCAACTCCTCCTTCAACCCTCTTGGCCCAGCTCTTATTCTAATGATTTCCTTATTCCCATTACACATAGTGGCAACAACAGGATTTCTTAATCCCTAAATCCATAAATCAAAACATGGAGGGAGGAGGAGAAAGATTTATAAGAGGAGGAGGAGACATTACCTTCAAGATGATAACTCACAAACCCTAAGCTTTCCCTTTCTTTATTCCATGACCAGAGAGAGAAGAGAGAGAGAGAAGGAAGAAGTTGGATCTCCTTTTTCAAGTGCTAATCTCCACCACTCAAATTCCCTTAGGTCACTTCCTCCGAAAGTTTTAAAATGAGTTAGTGGGGTAAATATACTAAATTCTCTTTCCAAAATTGCCCTTATACATTTTATCCCTAAAAAACTTATATTTCTTAAAATTTAATCCCAAACTTCTAATTTACTTCAATTGCATTTTTTCTTAACATTTTAACTATACTCCATTACATATGTGCATAATTACCAAAATACCCCTTCTAGGACTTAACTTTAATAATGAAAAATAATCTATTTTTGCCTTATTTAACCTTAATCCTCATTTATTTGCCATGATCCGATTAGGGCCAAGATTGGGGCCTCACAAATCTCTCCTTATTAAAAGAATTTAATCCTTAAAATTTAAGCCTGTAATTTTTATATGTATTGCTACCAATTTCTAAACTCTACTTTAGCTATAAGCAACAATAACTATAGGTATTCAATAACTATAACTAACTTATCAATCTATAGCATTAGTACCTATCTTGGATCTCCAGATACTCTTATGCTCGTTATACTTTCTATTAGTTTTCCCTTTTAGCTAGGCCAGAATATCATACGGTTCTATTCATATGTTATGAGATGATATGGGATATTATGCAATGAATCCATGATTTTATGTATGCAATTGAATAACAATGCATATTCTCATATACTGTACATGTTTTTATCCCATCCCAACACCATGAAATGTGTTCAATTGCCCATGCTGATTAGGAAAATTCTAACAAATATATATAGAGCATCTTTATAACCTCGACATCTCGCATCATCATCAATGCCAAAATCAAGTTCTCTTATATACATATAAAATTTTCTTCAAACATCTTCATAAACAATCCCACTGTACTTATAATCAGACTTATGCTATAATTCAATCTTAGAACATTAAAGCATTTAAGCACTTCCAATATCAGGAGGTGAGATATACTGGCAATTCCTTTAATATCGCCTCATAATCTTTGAGCCATAATTCTGCTAGTGCTCTAATATAAATCAATCATAAGTCAATCATCTATCGCAATCATCAAAAATATGTATCCCAATAATAATAACACCGAATATGGTTATTTGGTCCAAACCAATTCATCTCAACCTTCAAGAACAATTTTTTAATTCCTTATTGCCCAGAAAAGACAAAACCTAGGCACTCTGGTACCACTAACTGCAATATCCTAATCTACCAGACATGCATAATCGTCAATACTAATATAACTTTAGTAAAGATCAGGTAGAAATAATAATAATAATAATAATAATAATAATAATAATAATAATAATAATAATAATAATAATAATAATAATAATAATAATAATAATAATAATATAGGCCTCAATTACATGCCACAATATAACAACATAAAACTCCAAGATAAAGAGGCATAACATAAATGGCCTTCCATACATTATGAAAACCTCAAGGATAAATGCAACCTGCCATACCTTCTCCTCAAAGTGGGTCGAGCCATAACAGCTATCAATCCAAAGTGGAGCTTATCTAGAAACCTACATGGATAAACAAACCTCTGCCAAGCTATAAAGCTTAGTGGAGAAATAAAACTCTATGGATAAACTCTTAATAAATATCATCAAATCAGTACAACCTTCACAATTAATTGAAAGAAACATATAAGTCTATAATATAATAATTTACAATGAACATTCAAGAGGAGTCTTCAACCTTAAAAGATACATACTATTCTTACAATAATCTAGAGAATTACTTGAAATCATCTAGTTCCTGAAATCGTTCAATTTACTTTTATAATTTAATCTCTTTCTTGATAACCTAGCATAATTCATTCACCTCATAATCTTTTCATTCATGACTCCAGATATCGTGATTACTGATAGTACAAACTTCAATCATATGCATTTAATAACATTAGTTACATAAGACATGCATTCAATGTTCATTCAAAGCATAAGGGAGTGCATGTATCATGTAACGTCTATAAAAGATATTGTTAGGCATAAATACTTCACATATATCACATAATCTCAAGTATAAAATACATTTATAATTCACAATTTTGGTTCATAATCATGAATTCCTTAATTCTATTTTGGCATGTCCACTAAATACCATATAAAATCATATTATGTCATACACTGTCCTTCACTTATGTCAAAGTTATCGGCATGCACATAAATGTGTAAATGATTATGTATATAGACTAACATATTTGCATAAAATTACATAGTACGGCATGAGCTATCATGATTACCCAACATAGTCCCAATCTCACATGCATACATTTCATTAAAATAGTGTATAGCCAAAGGAATTAGGATAAAACAATATAATAGACCTTTCATCATACTTGCATTATATAAGTAAAGAAATCGATATAAGTATTTGTTTATTTGAGCTCATTTCTTAATCTTTAATCTTTAACCTTTAATAGTCTGCCTACGTACTAGTTTAAAGGATGGATAACGAAAGTAATGGATACCCGAAGGTATCAAATAATGGATACCCGAAGGTATCAAACAATTGATATCCGGAGATATCAAACAGTGGACCTAAAAGGGCCGAACTATGGTTCCATTAAAGGAACAAACAATGGACCCAAATGGAGTCAACCATGGTAGCTGCAACTATATCCCTTTAGGCATGCCTATCTAATCTACAGCTAAACTAAGACCCGCAGGCTTTACTATTTTCAAAAACATCTTTGATTCATATATTCTTCTTTACTCATTATATCATTTACTTAAAGTCATATTTCATATACAAATGCGTATTATTCTCATCATAGATCAATATTGAGCTTTAGGCTCTAGTATACATGGATGTCAGTCATATGATCACATAGTTACATCAACATTCATTCATAAATATCATAGTAGTTGCATGCTTATGAAAACATTAATGAAGCACAATCTCTCATTAATTTATCTCGTCGTAATTAACCTTATGCATGATTCCATTAAGGCAATAAAAAAGTGTAGTCTTGTTGCTAAAACTCTTCATAAGGTTATATGCATGTGTATATATATATATGCAACTTGATTCATGATATTACATGCTTTTGCTATTCATACTTGTTCACATGCGGAGTCAAACTAACATAGTTACATCAACGATAAGATATTACACTTACATAATTCATTGATAGTTCTCAATGACATAACTTATTGATATTTGCCGTGAGTAGCTTCCATACACATCATAGTTATTCACATCAATACATTATCACTTAAATAACATTTAAGCATCTATGATCGATATAATAATATGAATAAGTTAATTTCATCCTAAGGCCGACACTTGTTCCTGTTTAACTCCTTAGTTCACTTTTATAGTCTATTAGATCATGGACTATAGGTTATATACCCTAATGTGATCCTATATACATCAATCACATTACTTATACATTACATCTTATATCATTTATACCCAAGTAAGTTTATGTAAGATTACTTCATCCCAATATCAGCACTCCCCTTGCGGGTATGTGTTTTACATAATAAGATTTAAGGTATGAGAAAATAGGTAAGCACGTTCTTTTACATCTTGGCTAGTCACTACCTTCCATTATGACTTAAAGCATAACCAAACTTTTATAATCTCATCACTAAGCATAAAATATAATATCACATATCTTTTAACCTATTCATGTAACAATGCAACTATCTTCTTATTATCACTAGGCTATAACATAGTATTTCATGCCACAGTGAAGAAATATCAGTGTATAACATTCGGGCAAAAACAATTTACCTTGCTAGGGTACATATCTTGTACCAAACTATGTAGAACATATTAAATAGTATGATTTTAAAGTTTCTATGTTGCCTTATTACTCTCCTCAATTATGGGTTCGATATATATATACTAAAAAACCTTCTAGCCAAGGCCATTCTTATATGCATTGCCCTATACAAATTCTTCTAAAAATAGCTTACAAGTGAACCATGTTTCATAACTTAGTAGGTTATATTACTCTAAAACCTCTCACTCTTTCTATATATGTATAAGTATACACATGGATTCTCTAGTTAAGTGACCATTCCATATATAGCATATTGGTGGCTTTAGGTGACTCAAATCTTAATTAAATCTACTCCCTCTTATAATAATATTCATGTCATTCAACCTCTGATAATACCTCATATTATAGTCATACCTTTCTAACTATACCTTTCTAATCTCTAGCATTGAGAAAACTTCATAAATCTATTAGCCTACCAATATTCAAATATCATAACAACCACCACTTTAATATACAATCATCATCAACCTACTCATTACTAGTTTAATTCACCCCAATTATGTGGCTCTCTTCATAAGTGTATAGGATATACAATACTGTGTTCATGATTTATTAGTGGCTTATTATTTGAGTGAGTGAATACAGATGAAAGAGAGTGAGTACATGTGCCATGCACTAGGAGAAGAAAGGTCATGCTTGGCCATGCATAAAAAAAACAATAAGCCATACTTGGTCGTACATGAGAATAACAAAAGCCATGCTTGGCCGTGCAAGAGAAGAAGAAAGGCTATATGAGGCCATACAAAAAGAAATAGGAAAGCCATATGCGGCCATGCAAAGGAAGACCAAAAGGCCTGAACGGCTGCACAGAGGAAGACCAAAAGCTGAACTACAGTGTGGACGAAGACTAAAAAGGTTGAACAGCCGTGCAGAGGAAGACCAAAATCTAAACGATCACATAGAGGAATACCAAAAGGCCTGAATGGCCATGCACTAGGTCTCTACTAAATTTAACATCCCACTGTTACAGATCAATAACTTAAAATCAAGATCTTAACCTATTATTTTTCAGCAATACACTCTAGGCCTTTAAATCTTTCTAACTCCTCTTAGCTTTAAATTAACTCAACTAGTCATCCAGAATTTATGATTTCATCACCGTTATCAGATAACGCTAATCTTATAGGACCAGTCACTTTCTTATTATAGAGGTAACTATACATATACATATTTAACATAGTATTTCCCATACCTTTTTGAAGCTTCAACTCCTCCTTCAACCCTCTTGGTCTAGCTCTTATTCTAATGATTTCCTTCTTTCCCTTACACATAGTGGCAACAATAGGATTTCTTAATCCCCAAATCCATAAATTAAAATAAGAAGAGAGGAGGAGAAAGATCTATAAGAGGAGGAGGAGATATTACCTTCAAGATGATAACTCACAACCCTTAAGCTCTCATTTTCTTTATTCCATAACCAGAGAGAGAAGAGAGAGAGAGAGAAAGAAGAAGCTAGGTCTCCCTTTCCAGGTGCCAATCTCCACCACTCAAATTCCCTTAGGTCTTTTCCTTCAGAAGTTTTAAAATGAGTTTAGTGGGGTAAATATCCCAAATTTTCTTTCCAAAATTGCCCTTATACATTTTAACCCTAAAAAAATTATATTTCTTAACATTTAACCCCCAAACTTCTAATTTACTTCAATTGCATCCTTCCTTAACATTTTAACTATACTCCATTACATATATGCACAATTACCAAAATACCCCTTCTAGGATTTAACTTCAATAATGCAAAATAATATAATTCTGCCTTATTTAACCTTAATCCTCATTAATTTGCCATGATCCGATTAGCGTAAGGATTCGAGCCTCACAGAAATTTCCATAGGCGTTAAAACCAGTTTGAGAGGCTTAAAGTCCGGCCAAAGACGTTAAAGAAAGACACTGCTAGGAGGCAACCCAATGTTCAGCCTTCCCCAAGGTTGCACTGTTACTGTTTAGATTTAAATTCTAGTACTTTCTATTTTTTTTATGTTTTATTGCTTTTTGCCTATTTTAATAAGTCTTTAACTATTTTTTATTTTATTTTATAGGTGAAGTGGGCAACTTGATGACTTTATGGTGAAGAGAAAAAATATAAAGTTTTAATTAGTTTTTCTTTTTTTTTAAAAAAAAGGGCATGTGAATTAAATTTGATTTGTAACTAAGTTAAAGAAATGTTTCTAGGTGGTGTTCTTTTAGGTTGGGTTTACTGGATTTTTTTTCAAGCTTTAATTGGACTTTTAATGGTGGAAGCCCATTTGCTATTTTAGTGGATTTAAAATAAATTGGGCCTTATTTTTATTTTGGTGGGCTTTTTCTTATTTTATGGGTTTTATGTTAAATTTCCTGATTCATTATTTAACCATTTTATATATTCACAATTCACTTAAGTTATTTTTTTCTTTTATAGTGGGTTCATCTTCCAGCTCCTAAAATCTAGTCACCTTATTAAAGTTGTAAACAACCGATGTGGCCACCTAACCTCCATAGCCACTACATCTAAAGCTCTAAATTCTCGAATTTCCACCATGGCTAGATTGAAGACCTAATCAAAGTAGCCTCGTGCAGTACAACATTGATGCAATCAAGGTAGCAATTTTTTTTTCCTTTTCATTTTTTTCCTTTTCCTTCTTTTTAATTGTCTTCTTCTTTTCTATCCTTTTGTTAATTTCAGTTTGCTTTTTTAAGTTGTAAAAAAAAGAAGAGATAAAATGAGATATATAAAAAAATGCATGAATATGCACTTTGCTTTTGTTTGTTTTGGTTATTATTATTATTATTATTATTATTTCTTTTTCCATTTTTTGTCATGCATCACTTTTATTGCCCACCCACCTTGTTTGACTTTCAATTTTTATGTTATTATTATTTCTTTCTTTAATCTCTTTTGTTTTATTCACTTTGACATGTATCTATGAATTGATTTTTTTCTTTTTTCTTTTTCTTCTTTCTTTACCTAATATTTTTTATTTTTTATTGAATTTTCGTCATTTCCTTCCCACTATCATTTAAACTCATTATTTTTATTATGTTACTTTAATTATCATTTGCATTTTTTCCTTTCTTTTTCTTTGTAAAGTTACAGAATCTTACCATCTTTGATTTATTTATGTATTTGACATTTTGATTCACAGTGATTTATTTTATTTTATTTTCACTTTTTTTTTGCATTTACTCTGGGTTCATTTTGCTTACATAATTAAGTCATTCTTGAATTGGTTTTAGAAATTTTCATGTTTAATCATTTATGGGTTCATTGAGTTTTCTATAAGAATTATTTTACTAGTTGCTAGCTGATTGATTTTGATTTTATATTAATTTTAATTTTTTATTTGGCCTTTTAGGTAACTAGCATCTTACATAAACTCAATAGGTGGTCTAATGAACTAAAAATTAGCAATTTAATGACGTATACAGAAGAAGTAACTCTAACAATTTATGATTCAATTTGTAACCATACCTCCATAACAGGGCTATTAATTTTTGCACCTTTCGCCTCACGATTGCTTTGTTATTCTGCATTGAGGATAATGTGAGGATTAAGTGTGGTGGAGGGGTTTGAGTTAGAAGTTTTGTGTGTTAATTGTGGTGATGTGCTGAAACCTATAAAAATAGTTATTAGTTGCTGATTTTGTGTTTATATTGTGGATAGTTTCCTTAGGAATTTAATATCTTGATTTTGTTAGAAACTTTTTGCTGATATTTTATGGGGATTCTTGGTGGGTATATTAAATTTGATGGGCATATTTTTTTGATAAAGTTGAGCTTATAGATTCAAAATTTTTTGGTTAAAATCAAGTGTTACTAGCAACTCTTATCCTATGATTTTCAATGTTTAAAATTTTTTTGCTTTTTGATCTTTTGTCTTTAGTGTTTTGTTGAGCTTCACTCTCTTTTTTCAAAAAAAATATCTAAAATCAATTCTTTGACCATTAGGTTTAACCTGTTGATTTTTAGGCAAAAAATAAGTTGATTTTTTGATGGTTTGTTCATTTTCATACATTTCATGGTAGCCTCAATATTCTTTTGAATTAGAAAATTCAAGGCTTAATTTAAATAGGTGAAATAAATTTTGTATGAAATTTAATTTAGAATCTTCGTAATTGGGTAGTTCTTAAAACTAGTTGAGACATCAAATAATTTTTGTGTATTTATAGTTTGGTAATCTAGTTACCAGAATTTTTTGAAAAAAATAAAAAACTCTAGGAGATTAGCAAATAAATTTTACTCAGTTGTTCGCTAAAAATTTGGATATGAATAGAGCTAGTAGTCATTTGGATTTGTGTGATCTAAGTAACCGGATGTACACGGGTCAAAATCAAATGCAAAAGGACCTTTATATTCCTTGTAAGCAATTCTAGTATTTCCCAAGAAAAAAATGAAAGCATCAAAAAGTAAAAATGATCATGCCAAAAATAAAAGTTTTGGTAGTTTGATTTCATTTCTTATTGAAATTTGTGTGTGTGTTGTCTCTTTTGGTTTAGCAACTTATCTTCTTACATTGATTTAATTCTGAACTAAGGCCTTCAAACTCTTGCATGTGTAAAATATTTTGAGCCTTGTTATTTCGGGTTTGAAAAGGATGTTGTTGAACCCATGTTTTGATATGAATTTGTAGCAAGCTATTTTGAATTTTATTCTCTAATTTGTCTTGCATTTTAACATGGTTGAAGCTTTTGGGATTGTATTTTGTTTGAGGATGAAAAGGTTTTGAAGGGATTGATTGTGTTGTTTAACTGATGCTTGAGGACAAGCATGATACAAGTGTGGGGAAATTTGTTAAGTCTTTAAAATACATATATTTACTTGACTTTAACTTGACATTTTGTGTTTTTTAAGTAAGCTTTAGGAGCTTTTCATTAGCTTATTTTTTTTGCTGACTGTAGGAGTGGATTTAGAGAAAAATAAGTTTTTGAGGATAAATGGAGTTGATCTAGAGAAGTAAGAAATTTTTGGAGCAAAGTGCTGATGGATGAAAATTTTGGAAGTGCCTTGCCTAGAAGCCTTGACCAAGGGAAGTTGCCCAATTACCCAAGGTAGGAAGCCAAGCCTTGTTGATTTGCCTTGCCTAAGGGGAGTTGCCTAGTTGCCTTAATGAGTTGACAGTGGAGTTACAATTTTAGCATAATTCTTGTGCGATTTTAACCTAGCTGCCATTTCAGCTACAGATATTATTTAGGAATATTAAGAATTTAATTTAGGAGTAAATATGGTAGTATTTTTAGGAGTTTAAAGTACTTTAGATATTTTATTATAATTTTCCTAGTTAGGTTAGGTCTCTTTTTCCTTTCTAGTTTTAGAGAACTTTTAAAGGAGGTAAGAAGTTATATTTGGACCATCTTCTTGCTCCTGTAATTTCTATAACTTCAACTCTATAATAGGAATAGTTATTAGTTTTTATTTTTTATTTTGTGAATTCTTCATGGCCATGCGTGGCTAAATTATAATTTTAGCTAAAGATTAATTCAAAGCCAAGGTATATTTCATTGTGAGATTGTCATGCTTAATTTTTGTTGTTATTTTCATTGAGTGTTAATGTTTTTTACTATGGTTTAAGGAAATCATATCCCGATTATTACTAGTTAGGTGTGCAATTTAAGCTCGTTGTACATTTAATTAAGTATTATATTGCTAATTAGATTTGTCAAATTCGTAATTCTTTAGTGAAGTTAATAACAAATAGTGATCAGTGTAGCTTCCTCACAAAGGTTGTTACATTGAGTAAATGCATGATTTGGTCTAAATTTATCTCTTTCTAATTCTTAATGCCGTCAATAGATTAAATTTTTGCGCTCGTTAAGGGTTTTTTATTGGTTAGGAATTAATTATAGTTTTATTTGGTTAATTTAATTATACGAAAAGATTAGGTCTAAGTGCGAAGACGATGACTATAACCAGCCTATTGATTGATTTTTAGAATTCTCTCTTTATGATGATCAGTTGAATAAATATTGTGCTGCGAATATTTTTAATTTATAATCCATTGAATTTTTCTCAATTAATTTTTTGCATATTTATTTATTTATTTTCAATTTATTATTTTGAATTCTTTATTTATAAAAATCCCTTATTTAATTTTATTGTTAAAAACCTAGTTATTTAGGATTATTTTCGTACTAGTCTTTGTGGATTCGAGCTTTTCTTGCCTTATCTATAATTTATTTGTTTGGGATAAAGTTTGGTATTTATTTTTGGTGGCTTCGACACCCATCACTACCAATTTAAGCTACAAGCCAGTAAAGTAGAATCTTAGAAGACTTAGGCTCGAGTGGGCAAAAAAAGTCAAAGTAGAAGTGAGGAAATAGATAGAGGCCAAGTTCTTGGTAAAGGTCCAATACCTAACCTGCTTAGCAAATGTAGTCCCTATAGCCAAGAAAGATGAAAGAGTTAAGGTCTGTGTGGACTACATGGATTTAAAAAAAAGTCTACCCCAAGGATGACTTCTCGCTATCTAATGTAGATATCTTAGTAGATAGTACAACTACTTGTGCCATGTATAGTTTTGTAGATGGGTATGCCAAATATAATAATATTTTAAATAAGATTATAGATGATATCGAAAGGGATTCCATCACCAAATGGGGTACTTATACCTATCGGATCATGCCTTTTGGATATAAGAATATAGGTGCCACCTACTAGAGGATGGCAACTAGAATTTTAGATGACTTGGTCCATAAGAAAGTGAAAGTGCATGTAAATGACATAATGGTCAGGTTGGCTACCCGAGAAGGCCACTTTAAGGCTTTGGAGAAGTTCGTTTAGAGGGTTGATAAGTATAGCCTTCGCCTCAACCTAAAGAAGTGTATATTTGGGCTAACCTTAAAAAAGCTTCTAGGGCATGTGATGAGTCAAAAGGGGATGGAGATAGATCTTGACAAGGTCAAGGACTAGAAGGAAAAGGAGGCTAGAGGATTTCTAGGTAGGCTTCAATACAATAATAAGTTCATAACCAAGTTGACCTCAATTTGTGAATCAATTTTTAAGCAGCTTAAAAAGGATCAGCCAGTGGTTTGGAACAAAGATTGTTATAAGGCATTTGACACCATTATAGAATATCATTTGCATCTTTTAGTGCTAAGACCATCATAGGCAAGTAAGTCTCTGATTTTATACTTAACCATAAAAGATAGTTCAGTAGGAGCTATGATGGCTTAGGAAGATGACTTTGTGATTGAGTATGCTATGTATCACCTCAATAAGAAGTTCCTCCCCTATGAAATTAAGTATGTGGAAGTAGAGAAGATTTGTCTAACACTCATAGAGGCTTTGAAGAAGTTAAGACACCACTTTCATTTTTACATAGTACAAGCAATGATAAAGCAAAATCATATTAAGTACCTATATAAAGCTCCTTCACTCTTAAGAAAGATGGGTAGGTGGTTAATCCTTTTATAAGAGTTTGACATTAAGTATATCACTCAAAAGACCATTAAAGGGAGAGTTGTAGCATAATTCTTAGCTAATCAACCATTAAAAGGGAAAAAGGTAATCTGCGAGTTTCCTAATAAGAATATTACTGTTATCCAAAACAAGGTTGGTAGATGTACTTTGATGGAGCTATGAACAACAAAATTGCTGGAGTAAAGTGATCCTAATGACTCAAAGGGTGAGAAGTTACCTTTTGCTAAGCAATTAAAAACAGAGTATGAAGCCTACATCTTTGGTTTACTTTGGTATTAGTTTTGACAGGCCTTACTTTTAAATTGAGCAAGTAATGGATATTGAGGTGAATGATAGGAAGCTTTGGTACTATGATGTCCAGAACTACTTAAAGAAGTCAGTCTTTGAAGAAGAAGCAACTAAAAAGGACCAAAGAATGATTTATAAGCTATTAACTTAGTTTGTTACTATAGGTGGAGTGCTTTATAAAAGATAGCCCGATGATATCTAGTTGAGGTGCTTAAATGAGAAAAAAACTAAGAAGGTCATAGAGGAGGTACACACAGATATGTGTAGAGATCACATGAATGTTTTAGCTTTGGCAAAGAAGATCATATGCCAAGGGTTCTTTTGGCTTACAACAGACACAAACTACTCTAAGTATGTGAAAGAATGTTAGTTGTACGAATAGTATGCAAACTTAAGACATTTGCCAGTTTTTGAGCTGTGTAACCTTACATCGCCTTGGTCATTTACTGCATAGGGCATAGATATAGTGGCTATGATCCATCCATTAGCATCAAATGGGTGCAAATTCATTATAGTTGCCATCGATTACTTCATAAAATGGGTAGAGGCAAAGTCCTTTAAAAAAGTAGATGTTAGGGATAAGGCTAAGCTCATCGAGAAAAATCTAATATGCAGATATGGGTTGCCTCACCACATAGTGTCAGATAACGAGATGCAGTTCGAACCAAAACTAAGAAGATGCTAGGAAAGTATGGGATGTAACATCATAGGTCTTCACCTTAGCAAGTTTAAGCGAATAGGGCAGTTGAAGTAGCTAATAAGAATGTCAAAAGGATTTTTGCTAAGATGGTCTGGACTTATAAAGATTGGGTTGATAAGCTACCTTTTGCACTATGGGGATATAGGACCATAGTAGAACTTCAACAGGAGCCACTCAATTTTCTTTGGTTTATAGCACAGAGGTTGAGTTACTAGTAAAGATAAAGCACCGGTCTTTGATCAAAATTATGATGCATACTAGAGCCTACTAGATGTTCGATTTGGCTTGAAGGCCTACTTTTAGGGTTTAAGGTAGAATTGAGGCATATGATATCTCGTATAATGGCCACTTCATAATAAAAGGGTAGTTAACATATGAAGGCATCTAACATGGGCTCATAGGGATAGGTATCATTGAGTCACCACCCAATAGAACGTTAGGAAATGATTCTCAATCTTTTTAATGCCCAAATGAAAAATGATGTTCGAGACATCACTCTTACTTCACATATTGGTTATGTGATTTTTATAATTGTGTTCTAATATTAGTAAACTATCTCCCTTCTCAAATGATGCATTTGTGATAAAGTAAACATATCAATCAATTAAAATAATAAATAAAGCGGTAAATAAATAAACCTACTTAAATTGTTACAAAGTAAATCGTGCAAAGATAGAATAAAACATCATATATAAAATAGGGAATTAGTTAAGTTTTGGGAACATTGGTTCACTCATACAAGGCTTGTACAAAAAATGAATGAAGAGTCTTTTTAGTTTTAATAAAACATGGGATAAGTGATCCTAATTTTGAAGAAAAATAGAGTCCATTTTTATTTTGTGATTTTGGGTTAAAGATTAGACATTGTTTCATTTTTATTTGAAAAACATAAATTAATTAAATAAAAAAATTTGTGTGCCATTTTATATTTAGTAGGCTATAAATAAATATTTTTTTTACTAAACTATTAAAATTTCCAAAATAAATACATCCAAAACTAAAATAAGAAATTAAAATATAAACTAAATGAATGCATAAATATGATAATATAAATAAAATAACATAAAATATAACCTAAATGCAATTTAAAAAGAGAGAGTTAAAGAATCTGGTGGTGCAAAGATCCCGAGGTACAATCATATTTCCCAAAAACTCTAAAAGGTACAAAATAATTGGCTTACACAAAAACACAAAAAAAATCAAATTAATTAGCACATAAAAGTAATTAAATGTTAAATAAACTAAAAGATAATCATAGACTAATCATGCTAAAATAAAAAATGAAAAAAATAGAAATCATGCCTATAAAAATGAAAAATGAGTCTACAACAAAATTAAACACCAAAAATGACGTATATTAGCATAAAAGGCATTAAAACACACTAAAAATTAGAAAAAATAAAGCCATAGTTGCCCTTGGACACCGATAGACACCCCAAGTAAAGGTGAGGGTTGGGAAGAAAAAAAGGTATCTCGACGTACAATCTATCAGGCTGACAGATGGTTGTCTGTGATGCCTTCTTCCTATCTATCACTTGGAAAGCAGATAGAAGGAAAATTGACAACTCAAAAACATACAAAAATAAATTTAAACCCTAATTATGCAATTTTAAAACCCTAAAACATGCCAAATCTACGTGTTAAACAATGATAAAATATAGTTTAAATCATGCTAACACAAATAAACATGCAAATATAAATGATAATTTAAACTATTTCAAGCTTATTAATGGAAAATATACACAAAAAACCTAGGATGCCATTCTACATGTTAAATAATTATTAAATGAACATTGCACTCACACGGACATTGTAAATTCACATCAAATAACATAAAATCATATAAAGAGGAAAATAAAAACCTAATATATATGATCATGTTTTGAGGTTTAAAGAAAGAAAAGATATGGCACTTAGAATATTACCCTCAGGAAATCGAATTTTGTAACTCTAGACAGTGTGCTCCAAAGCCTCAGTCTTTGATTTCCACATTAAATAATATTCAATATTATGTATCAAGATTTGTTTTTTTTTTGTGTTACAGCCACCAAGAATATAGAATTACACTTTCTCTTCCTTAAGTTGTCTTCCTTTTTTTCAAAATCTAAGAGGATCCCCCCTAGAAAACCCTAATATATTCTTTAAATAACTAGGGAAGAGTTAGAGATAAACTACAAACTTAAATCCTTAAAAAGGGAAGATTAAATTCCTAAAATTCTAGATGATTAGATTTCTTAAATTTGATCTCAATCCAATCTTTTCAAAACTAAAAAAGTGGGAAAATCTAGAAATATCCCACAAACAAGCATCTATCAATGACAGATGGTCATCACTTATACGATTCCCTAAAATTTACTAAAATGCCTCTGATCTTACCTAGACTAAGGGAAACCAGTCACAGATGACCATCCATCTATGATAGATGTCTATCCATCACTACTAAAGGATTGAATTCAAGGTTCTTTCTGAATTATTTTTCAAACTTTTGGAAAATAAAATCAAAACCCTTAAAAAGATGACTATAAAAAATAGAAATCAAGATGAGGGCTTTAAGGTTTATACTGTCTGTCAGAAATGTATTATTTTCTCATCATTGGGTAACCTTGATTTAGGATTCCTTAGGTTACGGTATCTATAATTACCTTTAATTTTGGGGAACTGGTGCACTAGTGCTAAAGTGAGCCAACATTCAAAGTAAAAAGAAAAAAAGATACATACCTGAGGTAGCGAATCTTTGATTGATTATCTTAAAAACATATACCATTTGATGCTATGAGTCTCTAATTAGGTAGATACCATTAGCTTGTCGATGTGTTAACCCTTGGTTGGATAGTTACCATTAATTTGTCGATGTGTTAACCTTGGTCAGGTAGTTACCATTAGTTTGTCGATGTGTTAACCCTGGTCTGGTAGGTAGCATCAGTTTGTCAATGTGTTAACCTTGGTTGAATAGTTATCATTAGTTTATCAATGTGTTAACCCTATTTGACTATCTAATTAGAGTTAGTTTGTCAGCATATAGAATCGAGGTAAGTTGCATGTATCTTATTAGGACTAGCTTGTCGACATGTAGAATATGATAAGATTATGGATCAATTGTTGCCTTCTATCCATATGTCTAACCTTAATATGGTGGTTGTAGACAATAGTTCCTAAGGCGGCTCTTGATCAAGGTTACCTAATAAGGAAGTGGTTCCTCATAAATGGACAAGGAACGAAAATGCTAATCTTTCTCCTGTATTTTATGTATTTTAAAATGCTTTTTGATCTTTTTTATGGGTTTTAAATGTTTAAAAATCCTTTTTGGTGTTTTTTCCTCCTTTCCCTCTATGATTAAAATAGGTTTCATGGGATTTGAGTAAAAAAAGAGTCAACTCATACCTCGAGACGCTGCCTCATGCCTTTTTGAAGCCTGAAGCATTACTGATTAGGTTGAATCCTTATCTATTGTGAAGTGGTCAACCTTCATGAGTTAAATGAACCTTGTCCATTCTCAAGCCCTAAAAGTGGGCTTTTGAGCGTAAACCAAATACAAACTAAGTTCGGCACGCGTCACAGTGGTGACTCCACTGGAGACCATGAGATTTAGCTATGAAAGTATCTTTAGTTAATCTAATATAAATGAGTTTATGGATTAAAATATTTTATCTCTTTTTAAAAAACTATATTGCATTCATGCTAGGGCTTTAGAATTAAGTTAGGCATCCTTCTGTTGACCCTGATACAATCCCAAAGCATGACCCTGATTCATATCATAGGTAATATGCTCATGCATCATCATCATATTATAATGATTCAATTATGCATCCTCATACATCTATCATCTGCATATTGGCCTATACTTGTAAATATTCACTATCATATGTGCACATTAACGAGTGTTTGAGCATACACTATGATATGACACATATCCATCATGCATGTACAAGTTGACATGTGGTATAGTATGAGCATATAGATATGCATCTTGGCACGTACATAGTGACAGATAAATATATATTATAACATGGACATGTTCACATTTGTCATGACCTGAATGTATAAACATTCATCATATTATAACTTGCACAAATAGACATACATGAGTCATGGCATGTAAACTTAGATATCTATATGTGTTATAGCATATACATATTAACATGCCATGGCATGCACATATTAGCGTACATTATAGCGTGTGCATGTACACATCCTCCATTTTATTAGCATTACACCCATCGTTATATGTGTATATTAATATACATTATAGTAATATACACCTACCATCATGAGTATGTATTAACACACATTGCAACATGTGTATATAAGCATCTATCATTATCTATGCACAACGAACATGCACAATAACATGAATATGTCAGTGTATGTCACACATACACCATCATAATTGAAACATTTCATGCATGTATGCATCTTGTGTCATGTACATTCATTCTCATGTTGTGCCAAATGTACATTTTACATTAGCTCGTATATCTCGCCTTGTGCATGTAATTCTTTCATGCATTAATCCATGTCATGCTCATGCATTACTTGAATATTACACATCATTATGTCTCATGCTAACATTTGAGTCACACATTGTATACATGCCATTCATATGCATCGCTCTCATACAATGATGTGTAACATATTCACCATGCATTATATATATAACACATTTATATGTAATGCATCGTATATATACCATATCCATGTTTTATATGTAGCCTACACATGACACATTAGCACATATATACATTATATACTTATCTATCTAATGCATATGTGCATGGCTGACATACTCATGCATCATGCATAATATATGGATATCCATATACATCATTATGCATTGATTCATATCATAGGTAATATGCTCATGCATCATCATCATAGTGCAATGATTGAATTATGCCTCCCCATACATCATCATATATACATCGTCACTGTGCAAAAACTTTAAATAATAATACAATAATAATACAATAACCTTACCATGGCACAAACATATATCCAGTGTACATATATGTATTGATGTATGTCATGGCATGTATGTATTAACATGCATCATGAAACATACATATGCCTATCTTGTATGTACATAGTGATGCTTGTCAAGGCATATATGTATTAGCATACATTATAACATGTGCACATAGACATTCCCCATAGCATCTACCATCTGTATATTAGCCTGTACATGTAAATATTCACTATCATATGTGCACATTAACGAGTTTTCGAGCATACACTATGATATGACACATATCCATCATGCATGTGCATGTTGACATGTGGTATAGTATAAGCATATAGATATGCATCTTGGCACATACATAGTGACAGATAAATATATATTATAACATGAACATGTTCACATTTATCATGACTTGAATGTATAAACATTCATCATATTATAACTTGCACAAATAGACATACATGAGTCATGGCATGTAAACTTAGATATCTATCATGTGTTATAGTATGTACATATTAAGATGCCATGGCATGCACATATTAGCATACATTATAGCGTGTGCATGTACATATCCACCATTATATTGGCATTACACCCATCATTATATGTGCATATTAATATACATTATAGTAATATGCACCTACCATCATAAGTATGTATTGACACACATTGTAACATGTGTATATAAGCATCTTCATTATGTATGCACAACTGGCATGCACAATAACATGAATATGTCAGTGTATGTCACACATGTACAATCATAATTGAAACATGTCATGCATGTATACATCTTGTGTCATGTACATTCATTCTCATGTTGTGCCATATTCTGCCACACATCCTCATTATACATATATTGTAAACACATGCATTGCTTGTTATGCTATGTTAAACTTTGTTTTTATTTCTTTATTTTGTGCCATACGTGTTCTCTACATACATATGCATCATGCAAACACATCTAGGAAATAAAATGTAAGAAAATAATAAAATTTGTGCATCCCATTTTATGTATTCATTTCATTCTTTATATGTAATTTTTGTATAAATTTTTGGCATACGTTATTCTAACCCCTTGATTTTGTAGCCATCTTAGACTACTCCCATAGGTGGTTTAGGGGACTAAGTGGCCATCTTATTAGAAAGTCTTTAGTAGAGCAGGCTAGCTTAGAAATAAAACCAAGATCAAATTTGGGTTTGGATGATATCTTTAGTGCAGCTTCATGACATACAACCATGACAAATCCATAACAAAATGGGTCTTTTGATCCTCAAGAATTGGATAAGAGATTTGAGGAATTATGATAACTCCGATTTAGTATTTTTAGTGTATTTTCATTTGTATTTACATCTTATTTTGCATGTTTTTCATGTTTTAAGTGTTAAAGTTATCTTTTTATACCAAATAGGTTCATTTTCAGATTTATGAAGTTTTTATGCTTTTAATGGTGTAATCTTGGATTTTGTGTAGAAAAAGTGGCTAGCACTCGGCTAAAACAATTTGTCTCAGCCGTATGCCTTACAGATTCTTAAAATGCACTGTTCCACCAGGGGACTTGATTGAGGCCAATTGTCTCTGCCATGTCAAATGCAAAATTCAAGGTTGTTTCAGTCCAGAAGGGATGCACAGCTGAGAGTAAAGTGTCTTAGCCATGTTGCTGCTATAATATGTTTTTAATCAATTGGACTTAGTTGAGACCATTTGTCTTAGGCATGACTTGCTGCAGATCAATATAAAAGTTGCATCTTGTATTTCTATAAAGAAGATCTTTTTAGGTTTTTGAATTCTAGGGTTATTTTTTTTATATAGTTTTAACTCATAGTTCTTCATACTTTAGGGTATTTATACTTAGTTTTCATAGATTTAGTTGTAAAAATTACTCTTTCAATATAGTTTATAGCAAAAATACATAGTTATAGTTTAGTTTAGAGATTAAAGTTCTAGTTTTTAATCAAGTTTAGCTTGGAGAAAAAGAGGAAAAGCTATTGCAACTTCAGATCCACATCTCTAAATGGATTTAAAAGCTTCTTCTTTCTTTTTCCTTGTTGTTTTAACTATAAGTAATTAGTAGTCATTTTGTTGTTTAGGGATCTTTGAATCGCCTACACCATGTAAGGAACATGAACTTTTTTCTTTAATATATATGTTAGATATTTCTTTTCCATTGTGCTTATTTTGGTATGGATGTTATTTAAGTATTTATGTTGTTAATCTTATTCAAGTTGATGGATTTATGCTTGCTTAATAGCTATGTCATGCATGCTCTATTTTTCTTTATATATGCTATATTTTTTATGTCATTTTTGAAATAGAAGCCATTAGATCTAGGGTTTATGTGTTGTAAAATCATAAAAGAGAGGAAAATTAATGGGTATTGAAATAGTAATCTCCAAAATGGGATACTGTTCATATCTAGGTCTTGGTACTCGTGCTTATGTTCGCTATCGAATAAGCTCCGAAATGGGATACAAGGTAGTAAGAGTAGTAGGATTCAAAATGGGATACTAAAGGTTTAGGTGACTTATCCATATATGAAATTTATGAATATTATGTTAAAATGAACCTTGCATGGGGATGGAGAGGATTAGATCCCTGAACAACATCTTTAGCCATTATTAAATTTTATCCATTTTATATTCCTATTTTTATTACCTTATTAATACATACTTTGCATTTTAATTATTTTTATCACCAAACATAACAAAATTAACAAACAATTGGGATATTCTTTAAAGTTTATAACTCCAATCAATCATTTATTTTTACGTAAATCTTATTCCCTAGGATTCAATATTTACGGGTCTTAAAAATACTCTACTTTATTAATTATCGATTCAGTACTTAACAACATCAGCATTTAGGGTATTACAGTGTGCTTTAATTATATTTCATCATTTTTAACATATGTAGGAGGCTGGATAAAACAACAAACTTAATTGCATAAACTAACTAAATATTAAATTAAAGCATGAATAAGATAGGTTTCCAAACCTATCTTTGGTTTAATTGTACGAGGTTTAATTTTTTAATATTCTATTAGGTGGCAACTCTAATTTACACCAAGATTGATCATGAGCAATGAGATGGAAGATTTTTTGGAACACTAAACTCATCCCTTAAAGACTTGAGCTAAGCAAACTAAGTCAAGTTCCTATCCCATAAGGGAGTATTACAAGGTTAAATGTGAACACCTGAAGATGCTATTTTTTATTTAAATATATTTAATATGTTAACTTTGAATTTAATGTGAATGAGAATAAAATTTTACGAATTCATTATAAAAAAATAAAATCTTGAAAACTCAATAGCTAAAAAGGGAATAGTTTAGGGATCTCATATGTGTTTTTCCAAAAAAAAATTTAACCAAATAAACCAAAACAAATTTAGCCCTACAATTTATGTTAGAGCAGCATTACCTTTGCACACAATCCAAGACCCAAAATTATCCCTATCTTATATCCAAATCGACCCATACTACAAATCAAAGCACAATTTTTTATTTCGAGTATTGAGTCAAAGAACCTTATTTAACTCGGGATTGATATACTTCCAAAAAAATCACCTAGTTATATAATAATTTTGCAAAAAAGTTTGAAAAATTAGTATACCTAAAACCATAGTATCAACAATCCAAAAATAATTCATCGAGCTAACAACCTAATTACTACCAGATCATAGCAAAATAAATAGGAAGAAGGCATTTTTAGAGCAAAAGTTTGAGAAATCAAAAGACATCAAATTTTATTTCAACAATAATTTAAACTATAACTAACCAAAAAAATTTAACTGGAAAAAGATGAACTTGTAAAGCATAATGGAAAATTGCAACTAACGACCTACAATTTAGCATTAGCAAGTTCAGATCAGCAGATGGCAATGGGATGTTGGTTTTTATCGAGAAGAAAGTCGTCTAATGTTGAGTGAAATATAAACATTAATATGAAAAATCTATTCCTAAAAATTATCAATGGAATTTGATAAGAGGTGAAAGTTAAATTAATAAACATTAATATGCAAAGACAACTTTTAAAACTTAACAATAGAGTAAGAGATAGATTTTTGTATAAAAGAAAGTAAAAAAAAAAGTGAAGTAAGAAAGATTTAAAATTGAAATGAAGTGTAAGGACTACTCTAGATCCTCCTGTTATCTGTCATTTTATATACTATTCTACACATGATTAAACTGCTTGTGCAATTATCATGTTAGTTAATGCTGTTATACATATGCATACATCGATATGAAGTGAAAACTATATAAACAATGCTTTTGGTTACAATACATAACCCCTACACTGTTCTTTATATTATGTTTTACTTAGCATAATATAAAGATTACAAGGACAAAAACAAAACATAACTTCATACTTTGACTAATCCTATCTCCCATGTTGGCCTCGCGACAACATATCTTATCCCTTCAAATCAAATCCTAACTTTTTGTACCTATACGGATAAACATTCATGTTAAGCTTAAAGCTTAGCGGGGAACATAAATCATGAAGATGTCCTCTCATACGAGTCGTCGATAACATGCACACATATGAGCATATAATTAAATATATAATAATAAAATATCAAGAGCAGACAATATGTTCATAATATTGTAAACATTATGCATCTTACCCCATCATGCACAATTATTATATCATCACTAAAACTTTAATCATCTTGGTTTATCATATGCTTACTTCATTCGATTACTTATTAAAGTACTTATTTAGTACACAAGGTTGTAATGGCATGAATGCCGGATCAGCCATAAATAGTATTTTTCGATAATGAATAGTATATTTGGGCTAAAAAGTGCACCCGAAGGTGAAAATTATTTTATTGAACCATTAAAAATATGGATCACGGGTAGTATGGGGTTAAAATTTGAAGTGAAATTGAGGTCAAATAGGCCTCCAAAAGTCAAAAATACGAAAAACGAAGCGGTTCGATTTTAGATTAACTAGTTTGACCAAGATTTGATTGAGTCGTTAAAAATAGCAAATGAAGTCTAAGAATTATCAAAACTTGCATATATGCCTAAAATAATATGTAGATTATTTTGATTACAAAAAGTAAATTTTTCAGTAACTGCGGTATTTCTAAATAGGATTGATCTAATCGAATCAGACCAGTCCGATTTGCTAAAATTTTATATACAATCTATTTTTAATGTGATAAGAATTATGGAATTATTTTTGAAGTGATTTGGATTTGAAAAGAGAGAGAATTACAAGAAAACTATAAAACGAGCTTAATTTTGGTTATTGGGCCTTAGATGAGTGGGCTTTGCCTAACCCACCCAAAGCCACTGTATAAAATGGCTGAGAATAGATTTTTTGTGGGTCTTTTCCTTCTTTTTCAGCTCCTTCTTCCTCCATTGGTGATCAAAATCTCTTTTCCCGCTCTTTCTCAAAATTTCTTCAAATTCTTCACTTATTTTCTTTTGATCCAAGCATGAGAGATGATATACTGCCTCTCTAGATCATCATAATTGCCTTAATCTTTTGATTTGAGGGAAGAAAGCAAGAAAAATCAAGTGGAAAAAGAATAGGGGTCAAATTAAGTTATGTAAAATTCAAGGTTTTAAATTTGTTTAAGGTGCCTATAAGTAGTTTTAGTATCCTAAAGTCCATTTTTGAGGTTAATTTGGGCTAAAATCATTGAAATCTTGGTGTTTCCTTTGATATAAAATTTAGCCTCATTTGGTTTTTCATGGGGTTGGGTGATTTTCATTGGTTCAAAGCATGAAAAAAAGAAGTCTAAGGAAGATAAAGCATGAGAAAAAGGTAAGTGGCTATGAAATCTAACTATTTCCCTTAATTTAACATAGTTTTTCATTATGTAAATTAGGAAAAATTATGAAAATGCATGAACAATTGAAATTGGGTTTAGAATATTGAACTTGAACCTTAAATAAATCTAATTATAAGCTTAATTTGAATGAAATAATTTTGTATAGTAAACTTCATTTGTTAGCTGAAATTATGCTTAAAGAAAATCTAAGTGTATTTTGGTTATTTTTCATGATTTAAGCCTTAATTTGATAGTAAACATGAAATAAATAGTCTATGAATTTTTAGAAAATTTATGAAAATTATTTGGATATTTTTGGAATAAATAATTGATTATATACAATGTAAATTTGATGAATATTAGTGAAATAATTTATGAAATAAGTGGAAATGGCACCTATGAATTTTTATAAAATTTTTAGAATATATTTGAATATTTTAAAGAAAATATTTGAATATGTACAAAATAAATATGTTGAATTATAGTTATAATTTATAATTTAATTGAAAAATAATGAATTATCTTGATATAATTCAAAACTATCCAAAGTTAATAAAAAGATTTACTATTTAGTTTATTGAAATAAAAAATATAATGTGTAAAGTAACTATGATGAATTAGTGCAAAATAATTCATAATTTGACAATAAAATGGTAAATTGTTATAAAATAATTCACAAATCATATAAAAGCATTGAATATTCTGAATGACAGTATTACTGGACAGAAAAAGTAAGAAAACTATTAAAAGTCTAAAAAGGTAAAATGAATTGTAAAGTAAAAATATTGAATTATTACGAAATAATTCATAAATGAACAAGAAATGGTGAATTATAATGATATAATTCACATAGCGTATAAAAAGTACTGTAAGAATTACTAGCTAAAGTAGTGAAGTGAAAAGACACTGAAAAATATAATATGTAGAGTGACCATGGTGAATTATGATGATATAATTCACAAACTGTATATAAGTGATTGAAAAGAAAAAAAGTCCTGAAATAGTCAAAAGTACTGAAAAAAGATTGACTAACAAAATGTATTATTTTGAAAAAGTAATTAAAAATTGTTTAAAATTTGAAAAATATTTTGAAAGTAATTGCTATTGTTGAAAATTTGAAAATTATTTTATAAGTAAGTGATTTTGCCCTTAGGAATAGTTAAGTAGTAAAAGTCTTGCTCAAAATATGATTGGCTAGCCATATGGACACCCTATACCCCGGTGCAAGTCATGACGACTTGCTTTGCTATGGTAGTATCTCTAATCTTCATAGTATTTATCTGTTCTGATATATGATCTGTGAGACTTGATCCTTCGAGATCATTTCTTATTCTGTCTATATGTGATCCTGTGGGATCCACATTTCGTATATCCTATCTGAAAAATTCTGTCAGGATTGTACTAGGGGCATTATAATAAGAATAAGTTAAAAATGCAAAAAGAAAACTAAAAGTAAAGTTAAAAGTGAAAAAGAACTTAATTGAAAGAAATAAAAAGTTTTAAGGTAAAATGATAATTTTCCCTAAAAATTGTACTTAATAAGCAAAAGAGGTAAGAAAATGTTTTACAAGGGTAAAATGATAAATTAATGATCAAACAATTTAAAAATGATTTGTGAAGAAGAAAGATTAAAATATAATTTTACACGAAAAAAATCAAAATAATGACTAATTGGTATATTGTGTGCCAATTAATGTTTTAAAAGTGAAAAATTATTAAAATAATGCCAACAAGTAATTAAAGTCCAAAAATGGCAATTCCATAATTTATTGAGAAATTATGGATCAAAAATAAAATATTGTAGAAAAAGTTCATATGAAGAACGAACAGAAATTTTGTAAGCCAAAAGTCAAATGAAAAGCAAAAATGAGCAAGCTAATGGTAATTTTGCAATTAAAAAGTCAACGTGGCAATTTTGCAATAAAAATGTGTAAAAATGACCTTTTTGTAATAAAAAGAAAAATCCAAGACTTAATTGCAAGTTTACCAAAGTAATGGCATTATTTTGTATTGAATGTTAAAAGTATTGACAATTGTATTGTGATAAATAATTAAAAAGTCAAAGTGAAAATAAATAATGGCAAAATCATAATTAAAATTTAAAAAGGGTAATTCTGTAAGTAATTGAAAAATTAAGAGTTGAATTGAAAATTTGCCATAATAGTGGCAATTAACAACGTAAAATGCAAAATAAAATGATAATTATATTTACTTGACTAAATAAGAAAATCTGCATAAAAAAGTCAGGCTAGCTCAACTAATTATTCATATGCCAAAAGTCAATTAAAAAGGAAAAATAAGAAAAATAATGATAATTTTGTAATTAAATTGCAAAAATGATATTTTTATAATAAATTAAAAAGTTTAAGACCAAAGTAAATGGTTTGCCAAAGTTTAGGAATGATTTGAAAATACTGTTAAAAATGTTAAAAAGTTCTTTTGATACGAAAAATACGATTTTTAGCATACTTAAGGTAATTGTGCTTATTTGGGAAATTTTTCGATTCTTAGTCACCACTGAGCATGTTTAATGCTCAGCACGTAGTGTTTACTACGTGTAGGTGCTTAAGAATAGCTGGAGCATGGCACACAATGGAGCAAAGATTGAAGAGAAAAAGAAAGTTATAATTATTTTATATTTTGGCATGTATATATTTAGATATTTAAAGTAAAGGACTGGATTGTATTTGATCAATTAATTGTTGTGACTGTAATTACGTGTTCTGTCAAAAAGTGTTTTTGAATGGATATGTTTGATATGTGAATGAATGTTTGGAATATGTATTTGTGTCTGTTATAGACTGTTGTCTCTTTGAGAGGCTGTGGTTTGTCTGGTTTTTCAAGGGGTTAGTAAGTATATAGCTGTTATGCTACCGAATATTTGTAAAATGAATATTATTTTTAGATAGTTATAAGTTAGCAATAAGTTGGTGATGAATTTGAATAATGATTAAGTATTGATGGTCAAAGATTGGTTTGGTTAAGTTTATGATGTAGAAAAATAAATTTGGCAATTCACTTAAGTCGAAAAAGACTATTTCCGATAAGGGTGTTACATTTTTATGGTATCAGAGCAAAGGTTTAAGTGGTTTTAAGATCGAAGTGGGATTAGTGAATGGTTTATCTATATATACATGTCAATTGTTAGTGGATAAGTGTTAGGATTCTGATGTGTACTTGCTCCTATTTGTTTTAAAGTGAAAAGTTATCATCTAACTGAGATTGTCAGGTAAGGGATGGTGGAAGTGAGGTATCCATTGGTACTGGATAGTATAAGGCCCATAATAGCAGGCTTTTCCACCAGTGGTTTTGCCTCCACCCTCACAATTTGATTTCCTCAATTTGATAACTGATTATGTACAGTAGAGACTGTAGTTGGGTCAGAATATAAGTAGCGTTGTATGATGCCTTTTGGAGGCTGAAGCAGCATAATAAATTATTGACTGAAATTAAGCGTGAGTTTAAGCACCTAAGTGCCTTTGTGGATGAGAGTCAGTCCACTGAAGGATAAAATAAAAAGTATGTGTCAGAGAATTGAAAGGAGACTGTATACTGAGTTCAGACATATTGTAAGGACACTAAAATACCCCGGCTTAAGTGTCATGATTTAGGCTACTATTAAGTTAGAAGCCATACAGTCAGAGGAGGTAGACCTTGATGTGATAGATTGATTATTCGTCTACCAAGTGACTGTAGATTGCAAAACAAAGAGAGTATGTTGAAGTTGATAGAGGCCAGGAAATCACAGTTATAGGTATGAGAACTAACTTCTTACCTAATGTGATTTATGTTACAGTTGTAAATAGATTGATTTGAAAATGGTGCATTGCTTATTTATGCTTTGCAGTGGAGATAGAAAGAGAAAATTTTGAAGGTGTCAGAAGTGCCTGTTGTCAGAGAGTTTCTTGATATATTTCCTGATGAGTTATCAGGTTTGCCACCTGACAGAGAAGTGGAATTATCTATTAATGTTGCTCCAGGCACTGCTTTTATCTCCACTAGTCCTTATAGAATAGCACATACAGAATTGAAAGAATTGAAGATTCAGTTACAAGAATTGCTTGATAAGGGATTTCTTAGATAAAGTGTTTCTCCTTAAGGAATACCAGTCATGTTTATAAAGAAGAAAGATGGGACACTCAAGCCATATATTGACTACAAACAGCTTAAGAATGTGACTATAAAGATTAAATACCCTTCCTCTCATTGAAGACTTGTTTGATCAGTTGAGAGGAGTGGAAGTATTTCCAAGGATTAATTTGAGATCAGGTTATTCCAAAAGCCAGTTAAAGAAATAGTTGTACCCAAGACTATTTTTTGCCTTAGATGTGGCCATTATGAGTTATTGGTCATGTTATTTAGGTTTGTAAATGCATCAGCCACCTTTATGGATTTGGTAAGCAGGATTTTCCACCCTTATTTGGATCCATTTATGTTGATCTTTATTGATGATATTTTAGTGTGTTTTAAGATACCGAAAGAGTATAACCAGTATTGGAGGATTGTTCTGTAGATATTAGAGGAAAAGCAATTGTATGCCAAGTTTAGCTAATGTGATTTCTAGTTAAATGAAGTATCTTTTTGGGTTATGTACTATCTGCTGAAGGTATAAAAGTGGATCCTTCAAAATTTTTGAAAAGTTTAAAGAAAGCTCATGTTGTGACTAATGTACTCAGCACAAGAATTTATATATGGTAATATGAATGTTTTCAAATGATGAATAAGTGTAAATGATCAATGATAGTATTTATAGCTCTTCGGGCTACGAATGTTAATTAAAATTTGACTTCAAATGGGACATTGTTAGCTGAAATGTAAGTGAAAATGGAGCATCAGGTTCCTTCGGGATTGTTTCGACTAAGGTTGATACAAGAGTGAAAATGGGACATAGTGACCATGGATTTTATTTTTGGATTATCTGTCCTTCAAAAAGAATAAAATGCTATAAGGGAGATTATTGATAATCTCTACTTTAGCATAGTATTTCCAGACTGATGGTCGGTTGAAGCGGGTGATTCAGGTATTAGAAGATTTGTTGTGATACTGCATACTTGAATTTGGTAACTGTTAAGAAAAGTACTTCTCCTCAGCAAAGCTTGCTTACAACGATAACTACCAGTTCAGCGAAAAGACGGTTCCCTTTGAGGCATTATCTGAAAGGCAATGCAGATTTCCTTTGCGTTAGACATAATTGAGTGCAAAGAAGTTGGCAGGATCTTATTTGATTTGTGACACGAAAAAGATCCAAATGCAAGTTGATATGACCCGTGAAGAAAGATCAATGAATATCCAAGCTTTAGTGATCAGACAACTCAAGAACAAATATGTTCCGTTAGTAAAGATAATTTGGAACCATCACAGCGTGAAAGAAGTTTCGATGAGATAATAGAACAGTATCCTCTACTCTCTGATACAAGTAAATTTTAAGGACAATGTTTCTTTTAGTAGAGCAGAATTATAATGGCCTGAAAGCTGGGTCAGACATAAATAGTATTTTTCGACAGTGAATAATGCATCCGGGATTAAAAGTGCATCTGGGGGTGAAATATATTTTATTTGACCATCGAAAAATGTGAATCACAGGTAGTCCAAGGTTAAAATTTGAAGTGAAATTAAGGTCAAATAGGCTCCCAAAAGTAAAAAATATGAAAAATAAAGCGGTTCGATTTTAGGTTAACTAGTTTGATCAAGATTTGATCGAGCCATTAAAAATAGAAAATGAAGTCTAAAAATTATTAAAAATTATCGATATACCTAAAATAATATGTAGATTATTTTAGCTATAAAAAGTAAATTTTTTTGTAACACCGGTACTTTTGAATCGGATCGATCTAATTGAATCGGACCAGTAACAGACTTCGATTGGGCTAAAATTTTGCGTACAACCTATTTTTGATATGATAAGAATGATAGAATTATTTTTTAAGTGATTTGGATTTGAGAAGAGAGAGAATTGCAAGAAAATTACAAAATAGGTTTAATTTTGGTTATTGGGCCTTAGGTGAGTGGGCTTTGGTTGGACCAAGCCCAACCCACCCAAAGCCACTATATAAAAGGGTTGAGAACATATTTTTTGTGGGTTTTCTCCTCCTTTTTCAGCTCCTTCTTCCTCCATTGGTGATCGAAATCTCTTTTCTCTCTCTCTCTCAAAATTTCTTTAAATTCTTCACTTATTTTCTTTTGATCCAAGCATGAGAGATGATACTACCTCTCTAGATCATCTTAGTTGCCTCAATCATTTGATTTGAGGGAAGGAAGCAAGAGAAATCGAGTGGAAAAAGCTTAGTGGTCAAATTAAGGTATATAAAATTCAAGGTTTTAAATTTTTTGAAGGTGCCTATAGGTAGTTTTAGGTGCCTAGAGTCCATTTTTAATGTTAATTTGAGCTAAAACCATTGAAATCTTAGTGTTTTCTTTGATAGAAAATTTGGCCTCCTTTGGTTTTCATGGTGTTGGGTATTTTCATTAGTTTAAGGCATGAAAAAAAAGTTTAAGGAAGATAAACCATGATAAAAAAGGGTAAGTGGCTATATTATCTAACTATTTCCCTTGATTTAGCATAGTTTTCCTTTATGTAAATTAGAAAAAATTATGAAAATGCATGAACAATTGAAATTGGGTTTAGAATAATGAAATTGGACCTTAAATAAGCCTAATTATAAGCTTAATTTGAATGAAATAATTTTGTATAGTAAACTTCATTTATTGGCCAAAATTATACTTAAAGAAAATCTAAGTGTATTTTGGTTATTTTTGATGATTTAAGCCTTAATTTGATAGTAGATATGAAATAAATAACCCATGAATTTATAGAGAATTTATGAAAATTATTTGGATATTTTTAGAATAAATAATTGATTATGTACAATTTAAATTTGATGAATATTAGGACAATAATTTACGAAATAAGTGTAAATGGCACCTATGAATTTTTATAGAATTTTTAAAGTTTATTTGAATATTTTAAAGAAAATAGTTGAATATGTACAAAATTAATGTGTTGAATTATTGAGTTATAATTCGTAATTTAAGTAAAAAATAATGAGTTATCTTGACATAATTCAAAAACTGTCCAAAGTTAATAAAAAGATTGATTGTTTAGTTTATTAAAATAAAAAGATAAAAAAAATATAGTGTAAAGTAAACATGATGAATCATTGTGGAATAATTAATAATTCGACAATAAAATGGTAAATTGTTATAAAATAATTCATTAACCTTATAAATGCATTGAATATTCTGAACGATGGTATTACTGGACAGAAAAAGTAAGAAAACTGTTAAAAATCTCCAAAGGTAAAATGAATTGTAAAGTAAAACTGTTGAATTATTAAAAAATAATTCATAAATTGACAAAAAAATGGTGAATTATAATAATATAATTCACATAGTGTATAAAAAGTATTGTAAGAATAACTGGCTAAAGTAGTGAAATGCAAAGACACTGAAAAGTATAATTTATAGAGTGACCATGCTGAATTATGATGACATAATTCATAAAAAGTATATAAAACACTAAAAAAGTAACTAACAAGAAAAAAATCCTGAAATAGTCAAAAGTACTGAAAAAAGATTGACTGACAAAATGTATTATTTTAAAAAAATAATTAAAAATTGTTTAAAATCTGAAAAATATTTTAAAAGTAATTGTTATAGTTGAAAATTTGAAAATTATTTTATAAGTAAGTGATTTTGCCCTTAGCAATAGTAAGGTATTAAAAGCCTTCCTCAGGATATGATTGGCTAGCCATAGGGACGTCCTATATCGCAGTGCAAGTTATAGTGACTTGCTTTGCTATGGTAGGATCTATGATCTCCATAGTATCTGTCTGTTATGATATCTTATTTATGAGATTTGGTTCTTCGGGATCATTTCTCAATCTATCTGTATGTGGCTCTATGGGGTCCATGTCTCATATATCCTATCTAAAAAATTTTGTCAAGATTGTATTAGGTGCATTATAATAAGAATAAGTTAAAAATGCAAAAAGAAAGCTAAAAGTAAAGTTAAAAGTGAAAAATGACTTAATTGAAAGAAATAAAAAGTTTTGGGGTAAAACAATAATTTTTCCCATAAATTATACTTAATGAGCAAAAAAAGGTAAGAAAATGTTTTCAAGGGTAAAATGGTAAATTAATGACCAAACAATTCAAAAATAATTTTTTTATGAAGAAGAAGGACTAAAATGCAATTTTACATGAAAAACTCAAAATAATGGCTAATTGGTATATTATGTGTCAATTAATGATTTGAAAGTGAAAAATTTGTAAAATAATGCTAACATAGTAATTAAAGTCCAAAAATGGCAATCCCGTAATTTATTGAGAAATTATAGACCAAAAATGAAATATTATATAAAAAGTTCATATGAGGACCGAACATAAATTTTGTAAGCCAAAAGTCAAACGAAAAGCAAAAATGAGCAAGTTAATGGTAATTTTGAAATTAAAATGTTAATGTTGCAATTTTGCAATAAAAATGTGTAAAAATGACCTTTTTATAATAAAAAGAAAAATCAAAGACATAATTGCAAGTTTACCAAAGTAATAATATTACTTTGTATTGAATGTTAAAAGTATTGACAATTGTATTTTGATAAATAATTAAAAAATGAAAGTGAAAATAAATAAACTAATGGTAAAATCATAATTAAAGTGTAAAAAAGGGTAATTTTGTAAGTTATTGAAAAATTAAGAGTTGAATTGAAAATTTGCCATAATAGTGACAATTAACAACGTAAAATGCCTAATGAAATGATAATTATATTTATTTGACTAAATAAGAAAATCTGCATAAAAAGTCAAAGGCTAGCTCAACTAATTGTTCATATGCCAAAAGTCAATTAAAAAGTAAAAATAAGAAAAATAATGGTAATTTTGTAATTAAATTGCAAAAGGAATATCTTTGTAATAAATTGAAAAGTTTAAGACCAAAGTGATAGGTTTGCCAAAGTTTAGGAATGATTTGAAAATACTGTTAAAAATGTTAAAAAGTTATTTTGATAAGAAAAATATGACTTTTAGTATAACTAAGGTAATTATGCTTATTTGGAAAATTCTTCGATTTTTTGTCACCACTGAGCATGTTTAGTGCTTAGCATGTTGCGTGCAGGTTCTGAAGAGTAGCTAGAGCATGGTACACAGTGGAGCAAAGATTAAAGAGAAAAAGACAGTTATAATTATTTTATGTTTTGGCATGTATATATTTAGATATTTGAAGTAAAGGACTGGACTGTATTTGATCAGTAAATTGTTGTGACTGTAATTATGTATTTTGTCAGGAAGTGTTTTTGAATGGATATGTTTAATATGTGAATAAATGTCTGGAATATGTATTTATGTTTGTTATAGACTGTTATGTCTTTGAAAGGTTGTGGTTTGTCTGGTTTTTCAGGGGGTTAGTAAATATATAGTTATTATGCTGCTGAATTTTTGTAAAATGAATAGTATTTTTAGACAATTATAATTTAGCAACAAGTTAGTGGTGAATTTGAATAATGTTTAAGTATTGACTGTCAAAGATTGGTTTGGTTAAGTTTATGATGTAGAAAAAAAATTTGGCAATTTACTTAAGTCAGAAAATACAGTTTCCAATAAGGGTGTTACAAAGGTCATATAAGCTAAATTTACAGATGAATTCTAAGGGTTGCTCTTAAGTGATTAAGCTTGGATAATTATATTTTTAAGCATATATTCTACTAACGTGATTCCATAACGTACAAACATTCATGTTACTTGGCTATCATTATCCTATATATCCTATGCATTTATTGATAGTTTTAATTTGTTTAGCACTATTAAGTCAATCTTGTATTTCTTACCTACTTTTTAGTTTATTAATGCATTAGTATAGTAACTTATGTTTAACTTTTGAATTAACCATATATATGTGTATATATGTTTAAATTATTAGTTCATGTTCGAAAAGAATATCAGTTATTCATTATTGGGTAGATAACATGTAACTACGAAGAATATATTCATTCATAGCAAGACTACTAACAAACTATCAAGCAAGACTACTAACAAACTATCAAGTAATCATACATATTTATTTATAAATTTATGACCATAAGTGAAAGAAGCATTAGATAATTTCAACCCTAACCATGCATAAGATTTCATAGAAAGTGGTATCTGAGTCAAGCTATAAAATATTGTATCATCCCTACTATATTGTTGTTCATATCCTTTTATTTATATTCTATATTAAGCCTGCACCTTTTCTGAGGGTGTGGATATGGGTGATGCTAGGTTACCTAAAGGTATGAAAGGATAACCGAAGGTATTAAACTATAGACCCAAACGGGGACAAATTATACTATAGACCGATCAATTAGATCCAAATGAGGTCAGCAAGTGACCTAAATGGGGTCAATTCACAAGGATCCCAATGAGGTCAAATTGTACTAAAGATCCAAATGGGTCAACCATGTAGCAGTTACAATATACCAATATAGGCATGCCTATCTATCCATAACCTAGACACAGACATAGGCAACTATAATTCTTTACTTTAATATCTTTACTCTTTCCTTGCATATCTTATTTATCTGCAACTCATATGCATCAGCATAACTAGGAATAAGGAATCATATTCATATTTATTCATTTCTATATGCTCTTATAGTCTAATGTTTCTTATTCTTATATACTAGAATAAATTATGCAACTGTAAGTACATTATTATAACATATAATTGGGGCATCTACACATAAATTACATGTTTACATTCATATGTCATCATTCAACTCTTGTATTCTAATACATTAACATATATATTCATGGAGTTAATATGAAAATATAATAAATATAACTAGTCTTTTTACATACTTGCATACGTCTTTATTCATTTTAATATGTATGAATTTATTTGTATTTGCATACATACATGTACAAAGGATCCTTATATAATCATAGTTACATAACTTTTGACATTAATGCATTACATTCATTTTTATGTTATTTCATTCATTACGTGTACACTTTATCATATTACATAATTTCACAAGTAAATAATCAAAATGAATATAATAATATACTTTGATTATTATCTTATTTTATGTTTATAATCTTTTATAAAACAATAGTATGGTCTAGCTTTACCATGGCACACCTATATAAGTATTATGCTTTGACTTAGTTCTTATATGATAACTTAGTCCTTACACATTTAGTGCCATAATTTATGCTCATTTTATGTCTAACATGTTCTAAAGATATTTAAAAAGGTTGGGATAAGATTTGGTAATCATTTGGGACCTAATTTAAACTTTAGGCAAGAACAGTGGAAGGGTCACGATCAGTAGCTTATACCTGTTGACCGTGACATAGATGACATGTCGATTCTGTACTGATTTTGGACTACCTCATGGTCAATACCAAAAGAGTGCTGATCGTGACCTAGGTTACGGAAGAGGGTCATGATTAGTAGGTAATACTTGTTGACTATAACATAGGTTCCATTTTTATTCTGGACTAAATTTGAACTATGTTATGGTTAGTAGGTTATGCCTACTAACCGTAATGTCCATTCTGCCCAGAGGTAGATTACCAATCTCGGTTTGTATACACTTTTAGAGCTACAAAATAGTATTTTTAGCCAAAGTGGCCTTCTAAAAAGTTGTTCTTCTATGTCTCTACTTTCCAAAACATTAAAAATAACCCTAATCAAACTTATAAATCTCCAGATATTTAACAAAAATCATAGACTACTCCTAATGATAGGGCAGCAGCCACAAGTAGAATTCATGCTAAATTTTTGCAATCATTCCAATAAATTCAACCTTTGAGTTTTCAATACAAAATTAAGATATATGAGTCTAGTTTCTGCTTTAATTGGAATTTCTTAATTTGAATAATTGTATCTCAAGATATCATCCAAATAGTATAGAGTGGTCATTTGAACCCTGATGGGGATTTATTTGAACCCTTAGTCTCACTAGACTGCGTATAGGATGAGTAGGGTATCGTTCCAAAGGGAACGGGGTAAATTTTGTATTGAAACCACAAAGAGTAAATGGATAGGCAATGAATAAAATGGAAATTATGTATTTAATTAAATATCTAAACTACTTTGCATAGATTAATTTAATTTGGATTAAAGATGACTTAAATGATGGTATGAACATACATTAGAAATATGAAATAGTAATTCATTTAAGAACAAGTTCTAGATAATTATATAAATAAAGTGACTGGAGAATTTAGCCAAGATTCTTTAAAGCAACTCTCGTTGTCAGTAAAGATGTTTTCATTTAGAGTCTATAAGCACTCTCATGTCATTATAGAGATAAACAAAAATTATAAAGATCTATGCTAATTCTTTAACCCCTCAAAGTGAATTCCTTAAGTCAAATTAATGGAATTCAATACTTCAAGTACATTCATTTGTTTTTCCATCAAAGAATTCCAACTCTCGTTGCGAATAAATTGACTAACATGCCAAATATGGTGGCCAATCATACATAGCAAATCAATGCACACAAATGGATGTAAATCATACTTCATTCATAATAAGAATAATAAACATGTCTTAAACAAATACTAGTGCATAGTTATAATGTACAAAGGAAACTAGCCAAAGTATATAATTGAATTAAAGACAAACAAGAGAAAGAAACCTATCTCATGTTCCTTTGGCTTTATCCCTTTGTAATCATCTAATAAAAGCTAAGTAAAAATGTTTATCCAAAATAATAACTATATTTCTAAAAACTAAACATTGATTGATTCTCCTTTTTCTTTTCTTGTCATCCATATTTATAGAGGGAAAACTCTATAAACATGTCTCTTCATAATGGTTGTCAATGTGAAAAGTTGCCATGAAAGGTCATGATGGTTGGTTGAGAAAATATATGCTGAAAAATAATGTCGCTTGAGAACAGTTGCCATGATCGACTCGTGAATGCCTTCACAAGTCGTGATCCTTCACATATTGTTCCACTCGTGAACAATTAGCCTCTCTCGTGAATGCTTTTTCGACTCGTGAACACCTTCACGAGTCATGAACTCCACCTAATCTTCTGGACTCGTGAGCTTTCTTCTCGAGTCGTGATCCATATCACGACTCGTGAACAAGATGCCAAGTAGTGAATGTTCCTCCTCTGCCTCACTCGTGAATTTCAAGTCCGTCTCGTGAATTCTTGTTCGAGTCGTGATCCACTTCACGACTCGTGATCCGATCACCATTTCTTCATTCTTCACCAGCTCTTCATTCTTCTTCACACTTTACCATCTTTAACCTAAAAACACACATAAACACATAAATTGAACATAAACACATAAAATACACATAATATTACATACTTAAGCTACTTAAACATAAGAAAATATATATTAAAAAGTAGACATTTTATAAGGCATCAAATTCCCCCACACTTAAACCTTGCTTGTCCCCAAGCAAGAGAAAAATGAGAAAATCTAATTCCAAGTTAGACTAAGTAAGTTAAATTATAAAGCATTGCTCAATATTCACTTTAAACAAGATTGAAATGAAGTCAAATACCTTAAACACTCAAAATTTTAGTAAACAAAACTTAAGACGTATATTCTAAGTTACCAAGTCACCTAAGTTTACTAAACCCAACATCAAGATAATAAAGTCTCAAAACTAACCATGCTCAAGGGAGAATATTGTTCATAAAACCTAAGAGTTTAAGATTATAGTTGCCTTTTAAGACAATTAAAAAGTACACATACCATTAAACCAATCTCATGGCATTTCTCTTTTTTTTTTCAAGCATGGGTATACTTTTAGACTTTATCCCATGAATTTTAAAATAGCAAGAGAATGTAGTATTGGGTGCGTTTTACGCTCCAGCCCATACTTAATTGAACTTTTTTGGATATGCATCTTGCTTCATTTTATTTATTTGTCATTTTCTTTTGCTAGTCCTCATCCATTATTGAATAGCTAAAGGTAAGTATTATGGCTATAGTTTCCATAAGACAACAAAAATCCTAAAATCTTAAGCTAAATGAGAAAATTCTAACCTTTAAGCATAGTTAGTAAAGAGACTAAACAACCTAAAATGTTGAAAGAAGTAAAAAGAGATAACTTGAAAACATAAAACACATGCCAAAAGCCTTGAAAAACTAATAAAATGAGCATAAAAGGCAAATGACTCTTCATAACAACCTATATTACATAAAATATGAGCAATACTTCTAATAAAGCTTACGAAAAAGGTTAGTCTAAATAAAGAAAAAACAAACAAAAACAAACAACACACATAAGGTTTATGATGCTCCCCCACACTTAGAACACACATTGTCCTCAATGTGAAGGAACAAAGCATAAACAAAAAAAAACAAAAACAAAAAGAAACAACTAAAGAAAATAGAGGAAAGAAGACTCCCCTGAAGATCATGGTGAAGGCGGAGGCGAAGACACCACATAACCCGATTGGGCAATAAAGGCGTCCACCTTGTGCTCAAGGCGGCATTGACGTCGAACCAAATGGGAGGTAACTTGCTCCAATGATGTGAGTTGATTTTAAATGGTGGATTGATTTTGAAACAACTGGTTGAACATGGAATGAATGGAATGTGAAGAAGATCCAGCAATAGGTGGTGAAACAGCAACCTCATCACTAGGAACATCCTCCATAGGAACATCTCCTTGTTCATGTGCCTCATCCCCTGCCTCATTTGAAGTGCTTTCCTCGGCCACTTCTTGTGGAATAGAGCTTCCTACAAGATCCTTCCAACAAGAACGTGAAAGCGGGGGAATAAATTGAAAAGAATTATTGACAATTTCACCCCGAACAAAAAGATGTTTAGAAAAATATAAGCATGGAAGTGCAGTATCATAAGTACGCAAATCAATATCAAGATTCCTAGCAATAGCAGCTATTACATGTCCATGGGTGATAGGAGACTCTGGACGACCAACACAATTCAATAACTATTTGAAAATCCAAAAAGACCAACAAACAGACTTTCGATTATGCACACACCACATCAAAAATAGCTCATGACTAGAGACTCGATTAAATTCAGGCTTGTTAAAGACAACAGAGGCAAGGATTTTATGCAAAACCCAGTATTTCAAATCTGTTATAAACATAGACTTAGCCTCTCTAGTCCTAAATGGTGTAGTTAAGCCAGTGAGAAAATTCCAAAAAGCATTAGGCCTGTAACTCTTAGAAGGATCACATAATCCAGATTGTTTAAAGCCAAAAATGCGATGCATCATGAAATATGTTAATGTATAATCAATCCCATTCAAACGAAAGTCCACTAGCCTAGGATTTTCAGCGTTTTCCTTCAAATTTGTGTAAAATTCCAAGACTAAATCAGTATAGAATTGTTCATGCATATTAACAAAATGCAGTAAGCCACATTGAGATAACATTTCATTCACTTCATCAAGCAAACCCACTTGTTCAAGTAAAGAGTTTGGAAAATACTTACATTGAGAAATTGCTCTATCCTTAAGAACAAGGAATCTATTACCTTCATGGATAGATGAAATGGAGAATGGTGCACCAAATTGAGTTTGTAAACTTCCTGGTTGTGCTTCATCTCTCCCTTGCTGGCTTCTTGAAGAAGATGGGTTCTTTGTTCTCACCATTGATGGAAAATGAAAGAAAGACAAAGAGAAGATATGCAAGAATAGTAATGCAGGAATAGAAATGCAAGAGAAGAATAAGATGAAGAAGAAGGACACAAACGTGAATTTATGTCATAGTGGAAGAGAAGAGCAAGTTAAAGAAAAGAAATGAAAGACAAAATAAAACCAAGTAAGTGTATGAGTAAAGTAAAAGAAGAGAACTGTGAAAGGGAAGAAAAGAATAACTGCAGTATTGATGGAAAAATTAGGGAAAAAGTGAAAGGGAATGTCGCTTCACAAACCCTAGGTTTGATTTATAACCATTCCCCCTCATTTGATTTAATCTAATTAAAAGCAGTTAATCTATATTAAAACCGCAAAGATGATGAATTAACATAAGAAAGAGTTTAAAGAAAGAAATAAAAATGAATTAAGAAAGAAAACGATGTAAAAATCACGACTCGGTAAATTGAAAACAGTGAATCACGAGTCGGAGGAAGCATCACGACTCGTGAAAAATGAAGTGATTTGGCACAAAAGAAAACTGTTCATGAGTCGGACAATAGCTCACGACTCGTGAAAAATGGAATGCAGGCATATGGACAAAGGTTCACGAGTCGGACAGCCTTTCACGACTCGTGAGTTACTCATGAAACTCTTCTCAAAACGATAATTTTTATGCACAACTCGGTAACATGTTCACGACTCGTGAAGCTTTTGCTTCTGGAGCACTCGTGAACAGCTTCACGAGTCGAACTGGACACGTGAAAGCTTCCCTTTGCTATAAATTTTCTGCAAATTTGACCAATCTCTATCCAAATGTTAGAAAGACAGAGGAAACATAAGACAAGAAAAATGAAAATGATAAAATACTTAAAATATAACCAAGAATAATCCAAAGAACAAATAAATCTAAACTAAGAAAGCTAATCCTAAACAAAAAGATTATTGTGCAAGAGATGAATTTAATAAATTAATTGTTAAAATCACAAATACTTTTAGTCTAAGATCATTACAAAGACTCAAATTACAAAGAATACAACAAACAAAATACAAAATTCATATATCAAAATAACTAATTTATATCATATAATCCTAAAGCATCTACTCTTTTGTATCATTCAATAAAAATTCATTCAAGCCGTTCCCCGACAACGGCACCAAAATCTGATGGGGATTTATTTGAACCCTTAGTCTCACTAGACTGCGTATAGGATGAATAAGGTATCATTCCAAAGGGAACGGGGTAAATTTTGTAGTGAAACCACAAAGAGTAAATGGATAGGCAACGAATAAAATGGAAATTATGTATTTAATTAAATATTTAAACTACTTTGCATAGATTAAATTAATTTGGATTAAAGATGACTTAAATGATGGTATGAACATACATTAGAAATATGAAATAGTAATTCATTTAAGAACAAGTTCTAGATAATTATATAAATAAAGTGACTGGAGAATTTAGCCAAGATTCTTTAAAGCACCTCTCGTTGTCAGTAAAGATGTTTTCATTTAGAGTCTATAAGCACTCTCATGTCATTATAGAGATAAACAAAAATTATGAAGCTCTATGCTACTTCTTTAGCACCTCAAAGTGAATTCCTTAAGTCAAATTAAAGGAATTCAATGCTTCAAGTACATTCATTTGTTTTTCCATCAAAGAATTCCAACTCTCATTACGAATAAATTGACTAACATGCCAAATATGGTGGCCAATCATACATAGCAAATCAATGCACACAAATGGATGTAAATCATACTTCATTCATAATAAGAATAATAAACATGTCTTAAACAAATACTAGTGCATAGTTATAATGTACAAAGGAAACTAGCCAAAGTATATAATTGAATTAAAGACAAACAAGAGAAAGAAACCCATCTCATGTTCCTTTGGCTTTATCCCTTTGTAATCATCTAATAAAAGCTAAGTAAAAATGTTTATCCAAAATAATAACTATATTTCTAAAAACTAAACATTGATTGATTCTCCTTTTTCTTTTCTTGTCATCCATATTTATAGAGGGAAAACTCTATAAACATGTCTCTTCATAATGGTTGTCAATGTGAAAAGTTGCCATGAAAGGTCATGATGGTTGGTTGAGAAAATATATGCTGAAAAATAATGTCGCTTGAGAACAGTTACCATGATCGACTCGTGAATGCCTTCACGAGTCGTGATCCTTCACATATTGTTCCACTCGTGAACAATTAGCCTCTCTCATGAATGCTTGTTCGACTCGTGAACACCCTCACGAGTCGTGAACTCCACCTAATCTTCTGGACTCGTGAGCTTTCTTCCTGAGTCGTGATCCATATCATGACTCGTGAACAAGATACCGAGTAATGAATGTTCCTCCTCTGCCTCACTCGTGAATTTTCAATCCGTCTCGTGAATTCTTGTTCGAGTCGTGATCCACTTCACGACTCGTGATCCGATCACCATTTCTTCATTCTTCACCAGCTCTTCATTCTTCTTCACACTTCACCATCTTTAACCTAAAAACACACATAAACACATAAATTGAACATAAACACATAAAATACACATAATATTATATACCTAAGCTACTTAAACATAAGAAAATATATATTAAAAAGTAGACATTTTACAAGGCATCAAACCCCGAACAATTTTTGATAAATTCAAGAATAGCTTTTCTATTTCAGTTTTAAAGAATTCTTGAGCTAAATTTCCATAATACTAACCCATCGTAGCATCTTATAATCAATTTATCATGTCACCAACTCAAACATATAAAATCAAAATAAGGAAAGTTTTCATACCTTATGTGGCTAGTTTTTCTCTCTCTTTCCTTTCTACTTCTTTTTTCCTTCTCTTATTGGCTTCTTCTTCTTCTACATATATTAGATTGCACAAACAAATATTCATTTTCTATATCAATTTAAGCTTCCATAATTAAATCAAAAGAAGGAGTAAAAAAAAGGAGAATATTTTACCTTTTTAACGTTTAGCCCTAAATTCTTTCTCTACTGCTTTTGAGCAACCTTAAGTATATAATTTTCTAAGGAGAAAATTGATAGGAACTAGTAGAAATTCTTGTTTTTTTATAATACTTAGTATGGCCGGCCACTTTTCTTCTTTTAAATTTCATTAATTTGCTTCCATTTTCATGAGAATTATAGACATGGCTATATGTCTTTATCCTACATGTCTTTATCCTATTGGTCACTCATTTAACTAATTTTTAATTGCACTTAGCCCTTTAGTGTTCCTTTATTTTCTATATTTACAACAATACTTACACTCTTTCTTTTCAATTAAGCCCTGAATTTCACACACATATGATTTAATGTAAAATGACCATTTTGCCTTTGACCTTTAAATTAATTCCATTCGGGTCATTTCCTACACTTTCAATAAACATCTCGTTATATTAAATCCATTATACATTCTAGATATACCCGATCATAATAAAGGTATGAATTGGGGCCACACATGAAGTGCTCAAACTATGAAACTATGACATTCACTTTTCAAATTTATTAGACAAAACTCGTAATTTAATTATTAAATTTTAACCTTTTTATACATTTGATATCTATACTTTTTAAACTACATATTGAATCTTTTAATTTTTACGTATTTACACATTTAATCCTTATAGTTTAAAATCTACACATTGAATTACTGAACTTATCTATAATAATACATTAGATCCAAAAAGATGTAAGAAATAATAGCATTTCGTTAAAATACACATGATTTTAAATACAGTTATATTACACTACTATTTATACTATTTATTTTAAAATTAATTTATTATTTTTAAAAAATTTAAAAACTCAATATATAGTTTTTGTTGTGAAATATTCCTATTTAATTAGATGACTTCTTTTATTGATTATTTCCTTTATTATTTGATTTATTTCCTAAATCCATTTGCTTCCTAAATTTATTTATTTTCTATATAGATAAAGTTTTTATCTATAAATACTCCCAGTGTTATTATTTTTGATACAATAATATAACTGAGAAATTATATTTCTCATATTTCTCTATACTTTATTATGATTTTGCTTTTATTTATAACATGTTATCAGTATGATAACTTCTATTAATTATTGAAACTTAGTAGTTGACAACAACCCGGCTCGAAAAAATCAAGAATTATAATTTATAAGATTAAATGGTAAGTAGATTTAATTCATAAACTTTGAATTATTTTAATTCTCATGAGTTAATGGGATTGATTAAGGATTGAGTAATTGTACCCTATAATAAATTTTAAAAACTTCAATATATGAAAAATATTAAGAAAAAAATGAGATTAGCATTTTTCATTACCATGGACATTAACATGATTTTAGTGATTTGTTTTGCATAATTACAAATTGATCCTTATTTAATTATATTTTAGTCCTTATATTATATATATGCTGAATATATTTTATGTAAAGCCATATTTTGTTTCTCAATTTATTATATGTATATTGTTGTTATGCATAATACAATTATTTGAAGGCTGTTGAAGAGTTATAATATAATTACTCGCATACAATTTGTTATGAAATATATTATTTCTCCAATATATCTTGTAGGAATTTATTTTTAGAAGATATTCGCTAAAATGGATATCATTTTGAGACTGAGAGAGAAATACTCAAGATCCATTTTGTATAAGATTTGTAATATATTTTTTTAAAGATAATTTTATCTTATTTTGATATAAATGTTAGTAAACTCGAAATTTACTAATAGATACAAATATTAGTAATCCAAAGTTTACTAATTATTGTACAAATATTAGTAACCTAATATTTACTGATAGGTGTGAATTAAACTATATTTTTTAGTATATTTTTAGATATTTAATTTAGTTAATTTGGTTTTAATTTATTTAATTTTATGATTAATTAGTTAATTTATGTTTTTATTGGTTAATTATAATTTTTAGTATTTTTCAGGGTTAAATTGAAAGAAAAAAGGACTTAATTGAAGAAAGGAGAGTTTTAGGCCAATTTCATAATTTTGGAAAAGAAGGCAAAAAGTTTCGTTTTGTTCCAGTGAGTTAGCACTCGAGAGAGTGACAAGACACTCACCTAAGGCCAAAACTTCACTTTTTTGAGTTATTTTATTACACAATCGACAAAAGACTTCCAATTCAATCAATATTTCAATTTAGCTCTGGAATAAGAAGAATAAGTTAGCAAAACTTCTTCTTTTGGCAAGATTATTCAACTATAAAAACACCAAAGCATCAGAGCTTGAAAAAAATAAAGCTTCAATTACGAATTTTCTTAGTTATTAGGTTAAGTTTTTCTTTAGTTAATTGTATATAGTATTTTTAGCTTAATTTTCTTATTTTCTTTGTTTTACAATTCTTTTAAAAGATTCGAGCTTTTTATTAAGTCGTCAAGAACAAAGTTTGGAGCTTCATGAGTATTGTATCTCTTTACTTTAATTGTTCTTTTATTTTTCTTATGTTTGGTGAGTAATTTTTCTACTTTTACTAATGGAAACTTGAACCCTTATATTTTTATCGTAATGACTTTATTTTGAGCTTTATTTTATTATAAGTTTGATTATTTCTTAGTTTTGGGCAACTTTTTATCTTTGGTAGTTATTGAATTAATGATTAACGTACTTATTATTTACCAATTATCAAACATCAGTAAATATGAAGTTTATTGATTATATTAAAATTAAAAATTGAAAAAAATACTAATAAATATGAAGTTTATTAACTGTCACAAATATTAGTAAATATAAAGTTTACTAACTATTTGATATTAATATTAAGAAACTTGATATTTATCAATTGATATAAATATTGATATAATAAAATAGTAAATCTGAAGTTTACTAATTAACAATTGATTATTTGGCATGATCATATTGATCATTTCGGATTAATTATAATGCATAAATTATTGAAAATTCATACAAAAAATCAGAAGTTTCTTTTAGCTCAATTTAAGGAATTCTCATAACCTTATTGTTCTCAAAAAATATTACTAAAGTATCACTAGTTAATAAAGGAGCTAAATTCCCTTCATTCTGGATTGAATAAATCCACTATCCACCATATGAAATAATCAAATATTTTTGAAAGATGCATCAATAAAATATTCATATGTGTATTTATTATCAACTCATAAACCTGTAGTTTGTGAGATTATTCAAATTAAGTGCATAACCTCTAAATTATGCAATAAAGATATTTTTCTTGATAATGCTAGTGATCATATGCCATAGCTAAAAGATTGTTATAAGCCCCTTGTACATGTTCATACTCTAAGGTTTAGTACAAAATATTTACTAAATGCCTCCGGTTAATTGCTAGATATTTTTATGAAAACAATAGTGTTATTTTTATATATGAGTATATAATATTAATGTAAGCAATACTTATACGCATTATGCTAATAAAGATCATAAAATTCTTCAATTGCAATTTTAGTTAGAAATTGCATTTTGTTTAATAGCTTTTCTAATATTAGGGGAAGAAAGTAGCTAAAATAAATAAATACATTATGTGTATTTTACATCCTTATATCTTGAAACTGAAGTTCAAAAGATCAAGTTAATTATGATGTCAATTTATTTGTTAATGTGTAGAGATTTATTAAATCTCATATGTATTAGTTGCAAATGCTCCAATTCAGAATAATGTCCCTATAGGGCAATTTGCCATATAGGGTAAATTATTCGATTCCAAATAAAAATAAAATCTATAAAATGGAAAGAAGCAAATAAATCCATATGATCATATTATGGAGGTGGGTACTCTTGAAGAGACTTATGATATAACTAATTTTTAAATTCCGAAAGTGGTTCAAGTACCTGAAATTAAATAAGAGATCTTAATATATCATTTGTCGTTAAAAAGGAATAAAAAAGGATAAAGTTATCGATAATATTTTGTATAAAAATATTGATGTTGATATTTTCAATATAGTGAGGATCTTAAAATTAAATATGTTGAAAAATACAAATATTAATTATATTCAATATAAATTTTTTGACCTACAGTTCAAAATATTGAAAAATATAATGTCAAAGGAATACAATTAATATTCATGCAATAAATAATAAAGTCATAAAATATGATTTATTTTATGACATTCATTGCAATTGATTGGCATCAATTGCAAAAATACATATTTTTTATATAATGAATGTAATAAGTTTTTATTGTTTGCCAATTTGGTAATATATTAGTATGTAACTAATTGATACTATTTTTCTATATGATATTAAATTTCATGTATATTATTTTGAAATGTTATATTTTACATATTGTCATGATTTATTTATGATTTTAATTACTGAAACTCTTAAAGAATTTAAAATGTTTTAACAAATTTTGTAAACCAAATTTTATCTCGAATTAAATATCGAGTACTATTTGATTGAAAGAATTTTTTTTATAATTTGATTATATGTTTATATATTATTTTTCATTGATTACTCCAACAGTTGTAAAGTTATTAGATACAACATATTTCATCATCATATATTATTGCTATTGATGCATTATGTACTCATGTATTAAATGGTAATTTTTAAATTATTACTTAAAATTACATATTGTTTTACAGATTTTGAGTTCTCTATATACTCGTATATGTTTTATTTGGATAATTTTATTATCTTTAAGTAATCTTTTTAGAAATATTTGAATTAAGTTATTAGATGAATTCATTTGTTATAACTATTATATGATTATGCTATTATTTTATTACATTTGTTTCATTCCTTGAAATGAATAAAGCAATATAGAATTATGGCCATGAAAATGGTATGTTCAAGAAATGATAATTGTTATTATTTTATGATTAATTTTTACCACCAGAAGTGGTTGATATTAAAAAAAAGAACAAAAATGGTTAAGAAAACCATTTGAGAATGGATAACTTATTTATGATATGGTATAAAAGTATATTGGTCATGTACCCATTGTACACATGACTATATTATTAGATTTTATAAAATTTCTCATTTCGAAGAAATGAAAGATGTGTAGATGAATTTGTACATGCTTATGTACAATATGTAAGTTATTATTTTTCAATTCATGCATAATATATCCAGAATATATATGGTAAGTATATCCAGAAGATATGTGGCTCATTTTAGAAAAAAAAATCATAATATTACGTATTGGAACTCTATATGCACAAATTTAAAGTTGTGTACCGATATTATTATAAGAGAAAGAAAAATACATGTTGTGCTCTTTTTTCCTTAACCAAAGTTTTTTCCCATTGAATTTTCCTGTTAAGGTTTTAAATGAGGCAACTTATGATATGTATTAACGATATTGTGTAATATTTTTTTCTTTACTAAATTTTTATCCCATAGGATTTTTTTCAGTAGGATTTTAATGAGGTATAATACATATTAATGGACATTCAAGGGAAAGTGTTTACTATAAATCCCATGATTATAAATGTTTTTAACCCTATAAGATTGATAAAATGACTTATAAAATGAAAAAGGCAAATAATTATTGTCCATGCAGGATGTTTTGTAATAATATCAATGATTTTAAAATTCGCCAAAAGCGTGACAGATGTTTGTACTCGATTAACCTCCAAAGATCTTTGTATGGATTAAAGCAACTTCTAAACGCATATGGTACAATCGCCTGAGTGAATACTTAGTGAAAAATGGGTATGATAATAATTCAATTTTTCCATGTATTTCTATCAAAATGATAAATTTAGGATTTGATATAGCTGCTGTTTATGTTGATGACTTAAACATAGTAAGGACTCCCAAATAGATCTCTATTACTGTAGAATATTTGAAAAAGGAATTTTTATGTATTAGTTAGCTTATATAGAGAAAATCTTGAAATAATTTTATATGGATAAGTCTTATCCATTGAACATTACAATGGCTGTTCACTCTTTTGATGTCAAGAAATATCCTTTTCATCCACAAAAAGATAACAAATATATTATTGGTCCTGAAGTATCATATTTTAGTGCAATTGGTGCACTTCCGTATCTTGCAAATAGTACTAGACAAGATATAGCTTTTGCAATTAATTTACTAGCGAGATTTAGTTCTACACCAACTCGAAGGCACTGAAATGGTGTAAAACATATTCCATGTTATCTTCGTGGCACTTCTAACATGGGTTTATTTTTTTCAAAAGGAGTAAATTCAGAATTGGCAAGGTATGCTAATCTGGATACCTATCATATCCTCATAAAAGCTTGATCACAAATAGGTTAAGTCTTCATATATGGTGACACTGCCATTTCTTGGCGATCTATTAAGTAAAAAATCATTGTTACTTCCTCAAATCATTAAGAAATATTAGCCATCCATAAAGCAAGTCGTGAATGTATATGGTTGATGATGGAATATGACATGGTATATATATGATGATCATGCAGCGAAAAAATAATAAAATTGATCATACATACCACGCAATCCATAAACAAGAATCGAAAACATGAAATTTTAGGGTTTTAAAACTTACAACTTTAGATGCACTTCAATACTTAATTTTGATGATGACCAGCAATTAGGATGAACTTATATGCTTCAGGTCTTGATCACTAATGCCAAAGAAATAGCCTTGACGCCACTCCTCTCTATGTTCACACACACAATTGTAATGAAGGCTTAAAATTGAGAGTGCTAGCTCTATGTGTAAATAATTGGCAATGGTAATGGATTGAAGCTATAAGATCTGATCTTGTACTTCCTTTAAGTTGCTATTACTGCCCAAGAACACAAGAGAACAAGAAAGAATCCTTTCCCCTTGTGTATTTCGGCCAAGAGTGTGAGAGAGAGAATCACGCCTAGGGTTTTTCTTTTGTTCACAAAATATATATCATTTATTTTTGGTAAGTGTTAATTCCGAAATTTACTACCTACAGATAGTAAATTCAGCCTCAATCACTTCCCAAAATCAAGTGACATATATTAATTCAAACTCTTTTGAATTTTAAATTCAAGTTAATTTGAAATAAACATAAGACATTTAATCAAAACAAATCACTTAATTTAGGGATATGGTTGTCGAAATTCCTATTGAATTTATCCTTGGATTTTTGGTCACCTTATCTCCATTTAATTAATTTATTTTGATTTAAATGCCATTAGGATTTAATACTCAATTAACTTAATTAATCCAAGATAATTAATTAATTAAAATTAATCCTATTTGGCCGAATTTATCTCTCTCATGGACCAAGGTCCAATAACAATTTTAATACCCATTACATACATTAATTTGACTTTAATTAAAAGCCTACATTAATGCCCAATCTTCAATTTAAATATTTTAAGTCCAATGCTTTGTGTGCAATCCTATAGGTCCATTTAATATTAGCAATGAATTAATGAATTAATTCAAAGGCTATATATATTCTCTAGCAAGATATTATAGCATTCCAAATTAAAAGAAAATGCAAATGGCATTTAGTGACCTAATGCAATTTTGCATAATCTCTTACCCTTAAATATCAGAATTAATATAAGGCATGGAACTAGTCATCCTTATATATATTAATTCCTTTCTTGATATTCCAGTGACACTGAACTCTCAAATAAATAATGATTACTCATTATTTCATCTCGGTATGGCCATACACTTCTCAGTTCACTGATCAAGTGGTCGATGATATTTTCTCTCTTATTAGAAGGGGTAATCCTTCACTTCTCTCATGCTCTCTAACATGAATCAATCATACCCAAGCATACCCATACTTGTCATCCTGTTGCGAGCATGTTAGGTGTATGTCAAAGTACATAGTAATTCATAAAGAGTTTCATAGAGATTTTAGGCCTAAGAACTCTGATGCAAAACTTGCATATGAAAAATACTTATGACTTGTACCATGTAGTGTTCTCAAGAACGGATCGAATCTAGATAACATATTCTAAACATGTATCTATGATCTTTGATTGACACTCTTATCCTTATGATCCGTAAGACAGAACTTAACTTATTAGAGAGAGCATACTAGTCTTAATTCATTTGTTATTCCCATAACAATGAATGACTAGGGATATTTAGAATGAAGTTTCATTTGTTTCAAGGTCTTACAATCATGTGCCTCACACATGATAACTTAAACTGAAACAACATTCTTGGATAGTTCTATCAATTGATATGCACAGGAATACAATAGATAAAATAAATGCCTCATTTATTAACTAAAGTATTTTATAACAATGCATTGGGGCTAGGGCTTACACTAATAGTTGAGAACCATGACTCAACATATTAAGGGAACAATTGGGTTAGTGGTGGAGAAAAAGTCAACAAAATTGTATAAAGATAATGTAGCATGTATGTAACACCCCGAGTTTGAATTGATCGATAATATTTTTAATTCATAAATAATGTTTTGAGTTAGGTAAACAGGGGTATAAATTTATTGAATATTTATTTTAGTTTTGAATTAAGTATATTTTTTATTTTAATTAAAATACATTTAGCAAGCTAATAACTATACTAATAATAATAAACAAGAAATAAATATATACAAGCATATAACAAAATAAATACTTGTATTATATAATAATAATAATAATAATAATAATAATAATTGAAATTAAGTCCCAAGAGCATTCTAGAGGACACTATTAGACCATAAACTCTAATAAGGTAATAGGAAATAAAAAAGGTTAAAATAAAATGAAAGAAAAGAAAGAAAAAGAGGAAAGGACAGAATCCTCATGGCCAGCCAATCAGGTGTTATACAGACAGCATAATCACCGACAATCTTCTAAGCTACCGTCGCTGTTCTTCCATCATCAGCGCTGGTGTCCCTCGTGGCATCGCGGCTTTTCTCCTATCAATTCGTTCCTCCCCTACTCTTCTAGCTGAAGCTGCCTCCTCTTTTCTCTTCGATGAGCTACGGCAGCCACCGATGACACGTACAGCATTGATGAGTCCTTATGGGTGAGGTGGTCACTCTGGTAGCCTCTCTTCCTTTCCAAACACCGGCAATAGACAGATTGAGAAACTGGGAAGCCGACGATTCTAATATGATTTCTAGTCAAACTTCCCTACCTCTAGGCACGTGACCACCCACCATGGGTCCTTTGGACCCTAAAATTTACAACGGTAACATTGGTGCATCTCCGACGAGAATCTGATGAATCTCCAACGATTGATCCGCCGAGCACTATGGCGGCAAGATGTAAGAAACACATAAAAATTGACTTTAACTTGTATATGACTACCAAATTTAATTCTCTCATTATTTAATTGAAATGAATTAATTACAGAGTTTATTTTAAGTGAAAAAATTTTAATAATGTTATATGAACTTTTGCTCTATTGTTTTATTTATCTACCTAGTTAAATATGGTAAAGAAATTGAGTGAGTGTAAAATTAAATTGTTAAAGTGTGTGAGTGAAATTTGGGTATGGTTTTGGAATGGTGATGTAGTTGCTGTCAATTCGATACAGTTGAATGAAATAATAGTTTTTTTAAGCTTTTTAGTCTTTTATAGCTTTACTTCTCTTTGCCAAGTAATATTGTTATTAGGCTAAACTATTTGTTGAATTAAAGTACATCTATAGTTAGTATAATGTTTAACTATGGAGAGAACAGGTACAAGAATGTTAGATGAAATCTGGATTTAAATCATGATTGAGATGCACTGGTTAAAAAAATTTAGAATTTACTAGTTGAAGGAATATGAAAAAAATACCTAAATATGTTTGAATCTGGAAGATATTGGTATGACTTAAATATGAAATGTGGCAACTTAACAAATTATTTTAGAGGTCAATCAAGCATATAACTTTAAGGTATAAGAAATAAACTAGTTAGTTTTAATGTTCTAATAATTATTATGGCCAAATTAATTGAGTTTCGATGGGATGAATTAGTTTTGTACCAACCTATAGATATGGTTTATAAAGCTAGTTAACTACAAGGATCCGGAATTGAGTTTCTTTCGAGATCTAGCTAAATTTTTCCCCTAGTATTACTGATAGGATATGATTGTACAAAATAAAAAAATGTTTAGGATATGAAACTTTGAAAATGTAATATATATATATATATATATAATTGGAATTATAAAGTATAAGGGTATAATTAGAAATGGGAAACATTGGAAATATTTGGATTTATGTGCATAATGGCTGGTTAACTATGTGGCTTTAGTTTAAATAAACAAATTAAACAAATTCTTACAAGCTATTAAGCCATAGGTTCTAATTAGTTATTTTTATTTTAACAGGTTAATTTGTATCAATTATTTAAATTATAAGGGTTAAAAGACTTAATCCTTTGATTTGTAAAAAGGTAATTCTGCTAGATTGCTAATATCTTGCTATTTTAGTTGTTCTATTAAAGATGGATTCTTTTAAAGAATAAAATTATCACACAGAGGATGTGCAAGATATATATAAGATTTAAATTGAGTGATCTTGTGATGATAGTTATATAAACTTGAGATTTAAATAATTATCTACAATTGTTATGTTTGTTTTGAGAAGGCACACACACACAGATATATATATATATATATATTGGTAGAACATTTTTATGTTTCAACTTATGACTATTACAAGGTATGTGGCTCATTTCAGCTATGGTATATAGATTATATGTCTATTATGGGTATCGATATTGAACTTATTTTAATAAATTATATTAACTATTAACCTTAAATAGCTAAATAAAACAAATGATTAGCACATGGGTACCTTAAGTATATTTTATGGCAAATAATTCCTTATATGTATGACAATATAAATCGAATACATTATGATATAAAAGAATGCTTGATTTGTATTATCTATCATAATATTAAACACGTATATGCGAAGAATTATTAAGTATCAAGATTATATGAGAATGGTCTATGGCATAATGTAATTAATATATTGTGCTAAGAACAATTAAGGAATAAAAATATAACAATTTTAATGCCTTTAGTGTTAGTGGGTGATCCAAGACTTTAGGATAGTATGGCTAGCCATAGGGTCACTTACCCTAAGGTGTTCTGTTCTATTTACTGTTTGCTATTGTATTGAGAAAAATGATTATACTATTACTGGCTTAATTACTGATATACTAGGTAATAGCCGTATACCCCTTAGTGGTATGGGCATTTCCACTTACTGGATTTAATGTTGATATACTGGGGAGTAGCCGCATACCCTCTAGTGGTATGAACACTCCCACTTATTGGATTTGCTCATCCGCTTATCTAGTTCATGGTTTCCTACTATTGAGAACTAGAGGCAAAATAGTAATTTTCCATCTAAACTGAGAAAAAGTGATAGCTATGGTATTTAGATATGTTATAATATGAGTATAAGTGTGTCATTTAAAAATAAAGAATATAAAGGATATAACTAAAAGTAGACAAAAATTTGAGTATGTGTGTGCTAAGTTGTCTATTGAAGGATAAGTTATGTTACCTGAATATTATAAATTTTCAAATTGTGCCATCATTGGACATACGTAATGATGCTACCTTGAAAATTTTAATACTAATGAATGCATGATATAAATTTACGATTATGGGTAGAATATCTTATAGTGCATAAAGTAATAAATATATAATTACGGTAAAACTAATTATATGTAAGTAAATTAAAAGGCTAAGTTATATGGATACTGAATTGTCAGAATTTGAAAGATACATGAATTGTTGTTCTTTAATTAGGTTACTTTTTATATTATTTATAATATATGTATCTATTGCTTATGCAATTGTAATATCGATATTTGACTATAAATTCAGAAACTATTTCCTTTATCTAAATATTTAGCCTTATATAATACATGTATTTATTTATTATATTGTAAATATAATTTAAGCTATTCTGTTCAAGAAGTAAATTTGGTAGTCACCACTAAACATATAGCTTAATACGTGGTTTTCTCCGCACGTAGGTTGATCCATTATTCAGCATCCTCGACGCCAATGAAGGAACCCTCATAAGTTGCTGCAGCTAGAATGGTGGGTGATCTTGGAGATGAAACAAATCATTTATATTATTTATGTATTTTTAAATTTGGCATGTACATAGGTATTACATTGATATAATTTAAATGTAATTTTGTAAATGTCTAGTTGAGATTCAATTTATGCCAGTAGTACAGATAGTATAGATATGTAATGATATTTTGTATAACCATTATTGAGAACAAAATATTTAAATATTGATATAGTGACAGGTAGATCAGCTTAGGTATTGACTGAGGAGGATGGGAATACTTGTGTTGGAGTTTGCTTGGTGTTGTGGTGAAACAATTAGATACTATTAGAAGTGTTTTATTTCTTTTTCTACAGAAGGCTGTCAATATTTAGGAAAGATTCTACCAAAATTTTTAGAAAAATTAAGAGTAAAGAATTTGGAAGTTTTATGATGTAAGCATAATTTATGGTGATTTAGTGGTATAAAGATCACAAATCAATTTGTGACACTTGTATTCGGTTTATCTACCAGACAGGGTATAGGGTGTTTAATTAATGGTATCACAGTCTCAGTTTAGGCATTTCTGGGTATAAAATAATAAAATTTAGTTAAGATGGAAGTTGTGGTACTCTGATTACCTGCCAGGAATTCTTGATACTTAGGGCAGTTATTTAAACATTTTTGGATGGGTCTAGACAATTTGCGTTGCAATTTCATTAAAAGTGTACCCGTATAACGATACATTCATACAACATTTTGCATAAATTGCATTAGCATCATCTCATTTTTTATGATTGCATAAAGTTTTGTACATATGCCCCAATTAAAGGAAAACTAATAGGTTGTCGAATGCATTGAAGTGAGGAATGATATGATGTATACATCGAGGAATGATGTGGATTAGAATTAGATATGATAAGTGAACCAAAGGAGGCTGAAAAGTTACATGATGAATGTATAAAATAAGGAAAGAGATATTGGGGTTATAAAAGGATAGTATGAATTAGAATTGGTTAGGGTAAGTGAATATTAAGAAAGTAAGTGAAGAATAGTAAGTGTACATGCCAAAAAAATACTAAAAGGGAGTGTGATTCAAGAATGAATCCATTTTCAATTAAGTGTGATATAAAGATAAAATTTTACTTGTTTGAATAGACTTAAGCAAGGAAGTATTTTTCATCGTTAATGTTTTGGTTAACTTTATGATTAGGTTTCTCTAGCACAACAGCAGTATTAATGTCGGAATAATATCATGATAACAATTATGACTAATAGTTAATCGAGATCTATATAAGGCTATATTTATGAAAGTAATATGGGATAATAATCATAAAAGTGTTGTTAAGACTTATTATAATTGCCTCTAATTGTCAAAGGACTATTTTAAAAACAAAAAAAAAGAGGAGTTTTAAAATTACGATGTATTGAAAAGAAGCAATTGACTAAAAATGATGAAATGCAATGTCTTCTTCATTCATTGGTTAGATTTGAAGTTCTTACTGATTCAGGGGTCATAATAATGTAGCACTTCTTCCTAAAGGCTGAACTATTAAATCTTGATTCTCATATAATATGGAGCTAGAATTCATTGATTTTAAATATTTTGTATTATAACGGGGGAAAAGTGTATACATAATCTTCCTAACCAGAGTAGGTTTTCCATTCTCCCACTGTTCTCACAAACTGTACATGAAGCATTGCCAATGATAAGTGATAGTGATGTTCAGACAATATAAGGATATAGTTAAATTATTTGCAATCTCACACTAAGAATGTTAAATTGATTGAGTGGATTTGCAAAGTTACTGAGGATTGTAATTAAAATGAATTAATTAAAATAAATTAATTATAGAGTTTATTTTGAGTGAAAAAATATGAATAATGTTAGATGAACTTTTATTGTATTGTTTTATTTATCTACCTTATTGAATATGGTAAAGAAATTGAGTGAGTGTAAAATTAAATTGTTAAAGTGTGTGAGTGAAATTTGGGTACGATTTTGGAATGGTGATGTAGCTGCTGTCAATTTGGTACAGTTGAACGAAATATTAGTTAGGTTGATTTTTTTAGTCTCTTTATAGCTTTACTTTTCCTTGCTAAGTAATATTGTTATTAGGCTAAAGTATTTGTTGAATTAAAGTACATCTATAGTTAGTATAATGTTTAACCATGGAGAGAATAGGTACAAGAATGTTAGATGAAATCTAGATTTAAATCAGCTGAGATTGTAATTATAAAATCTAGTCACAATTAAGTAGTAATAAAACATATTTTGGTCGAGTTTGAAAAATGTAGGTGACATTTTCTTTAAAGAGTAGGCATTGTAACAAGGAGGAGAATTTTATATGCTCAGAATAGCTGGCTGATTGTCGATGGTATACTTTTAAACAATTTAAAATATCAAATAAGACATTGGAATTTGTTAAAAAATCAAATTAAAATTTAGTTAAATCATTGTGGGTTTCCAAATAAGTTGATAAATGTAATTACGAATATATTTGAAATTAAGAAGTGAGACATTAGCTAATTCTTTATATGTTTAAAATAACTAGCTAAAGAGCATGATTGAGATGCACTGGTTAAAAAAATTGAGGATTTACTAGTTAAAGGAATATGAAATAAATACCTAAATATGTTTGAATCTGGAAGATATTGGTATGACTTAAATATGAAATGTGGCAACTTAACAAATTATTTTAGAGGTCAATCAAGCGTATAACTTAAAGGTATAAGAAATAAACTAGTTAGTTTTAATGTGCTAATAATTACGAGGGCCAAATTAATTGAGTTTTGATGGGATGAATTAGTTTTATACCAACCTATAGATATGGTTCATAAAGTTAGTTAACTACAAGGATTCGAAATTGAGTTTCTTTTGAGATCTAGCTAAATTTTTCCTTTAGTATTACTGATAAGATAGGATTGTACCAAATAAAAAGATGTTTAGGATATGAAACTTTGAAAATGTATATATATATATATATATATATATATATATATATATATATATATATATATATAATTGGAATTATAAAGTATAAGGGTATAATTAGAAATGGGAAACATTGGAAAGATTTAGATTTATGTGCACAATGACTTGTTAACTATGCGACTTTAGTTTAAAAAAATAAATTAAACAAATTTTTACAAACTATTAAGCCACAGGGTCTAATTAGTTATGTTTTATTTTAACAGGTTAATTTGTATCAATTATTTAAATTATGGGGTTTAAAAGACTTAATCCTTTGATTTTTAAGAAGGTAATTCTGCTGGATTGCTAATATCTTGCTATTTTAGTTGTTCTATTAAAGATGGATTCTTTTAAAGAATAAAAGTATCACATAGAGGATGTGCAAGATATATAAAAGATTTAAATTGAGTGATCTTGTCATGATATTTATATAAACTTGAGATTTAAACAATTATCTACAATTGTTATGTTTGTTTTGAGAAGGCATATTTAGATATATATATATATATATATATATATATATATATATATATATATATAACATTTTTATGTTTCAACTCATGACTATTACAAGGTATGTGGCTCCTTTCAGCTATGGTATATAGATTATGTGTCTATTATGGGTATCAATTTTGAACTTATTTTAATAAATTATATTAACTATTAACCTTAAATAGTTGAATAAAACATATGATTAGCATATGGGTACCTTAAGTATATATTGTGGCAAATAATTCCTTATATGTATGACAATATAAATTGAATACATTATGATCTAAAGGAATGTTTGATTTATATGATCTGTCATAATATTAAACACGTATATACGAAGAATTATTAAGTATCAAGATTATATGAGAATGGTCTATGGCATAATGCAATAAATATATTATGCTAAGAACAATTAAGGTACGAAAATATAACGATTTTAATACCCTTAGTGTTAGTGAGTGATCCAGGACGTTAAGATAGTGTGGCTAGCCATAGAGGCACTTACCTCGCGGTGTTTTGTTTACTGTTTGGTATTGTACTGAGAAAAATGATTATACTATTAGCTGGCTCAATTACTAATATACTAGGGAGTACCCATATACCCCCTAGTGGTATGGACACTCCCACTTACTGAATTTATTATCGATATACTAGGGAGTAGCTGCATACCCCCTAGTGGTATGGACACTCCTACTTATTGGATCCGCTTATTCGGTTCATGGTTTCCTACTGCTAACAACTAGGGGTAAAATAGTAATTTTTCATGTAAACTGGGAAAAAGTGATAACTACAATATTTAGATATGTTACAATATGAGTAGAAGTGTGTCATTTAAAAATAAAGAATATAAAGGATATAACTAAAAGTAGACAAAAATTTAAGTATGCGTGTGCTAAGTCGTGTATTGAAGGATAAATTATGTTACCCGAATATTATAAATTTTCAAATCAAGCCATGATTTGACATACTTAATGATGCTACCTTGAAAAATTTAATACTAATGAATGCATGATATAAATTTACGATTATGGGTAGAATATCTTATAGTGCGTAAAGTAATAAATATATAATTATGGTAAAACTAATTTTATGTAAGTAAATTAAAGGGCTATGTTATATGATTACTGAAATGTCAGAATTGGAGTGTTACATGAATTGTTGTTGTTCAGTTAGGTTATTTTTTATATTATATATAATATATGTACCTATTGCTTATGCAATTATAATATCGATAGTTGACTATAAATTCAGAAACTATTTCCTTTATCTAAATATTTAGCCTTATATAATACATGTATCTATTTATTATATTGTAAATATAATTTAAGTTATTCTGCTCTAGAAGCAAATTTGGTAGTCACCATTAAGCACATAGCTTAGCACGTGGTTTTCTTCATGCTTAGGTTGATCTATTATTCAGCATCCTCGATGCCAATAAAGGAACCCTCATAAGTTGCTGCAGCTAGAATGATGGGTGATCTTAGAGACAAAACAAGTCATTTATATTATTTATGTATTTTGAAATTTGGCATGTACACAGGTATTACATTGATATAATTTAAGTGTAATCTTGTAAATGTTTAGTTAAGATTCAATTTTATGCTAGCAGTATAGATACTATAGACATGTAATGATATTTTGTATAACCATTATTGAGAACAAAATATTTAAATATTGATATAGTGACAGGTAGATCAACTTAGGTATTGACTGAGGAGGATACAAATACTTGTGTTGGAGTTTGCTTGGTGTTGTGGCGAAACAATTAGACAATATTAGAAGTATTTTTATTTCTTTTTCTACAGAAGGCTGTCAATATTTTAAGGGAGATTATGCTTAAATTTTTAGAAAAATTAAGAATAAAGAATTTAGATGTTTGATGATGTAAGCATAATTTATGGTGATTTAATGGTATAAAGATCATAAATTGATTTGTGACACCTATATTTGATTTGTCTACCAGACCGGGTATAGGGTGTTACAATGTATTTCATAACTTAAATGTGGCTATATCAAAGGAGATAGAGCCAAACATATCTCACCAAAATTCTTTTATACTCATGAACTTATAAAAGAAAGATGTATCAATATTTGCAAAGTTTGCTCAAATGATAATCAAACAAATATTTTCACAAAGGCCCTACCATGTTCATTTTTTAAGAAGAATGTGCACCATATTGGAATGTGTCAATTAAATAATTTAGCGTGATTCATTCTATTGTTGAGGGGAAGTATATAGAATATTGTACTTTTTTTCCTTCGCTAAGTGTTTATTGCACTAGATTTTTCTTAGCAAGGTTTTAACAAGGTATCTTCATAATATATAGTCATCCAAGGAGAAGTGTTGTGAAATATTCCTATTTAATTGGATGACTTCCTCTATTAGTTATTTCCTTTATTACTTTATTTATTTCCTAAATCCATTTGCTTAATAAATTTATTTATTTCCTATATAGACAAAGTTTTTATCTATAAATACTCCCAATGTTATTGTTTTAGATATAATAATATAACAAAGAAATTATATGTAACACCCTAATCCACAAGATAGATAGAATCGCTAATATAGATAATTAACCTGCGATAATCACATAAACAATAATACTTAAGGCCATTACTACATATCAGACTTCTAGCCAAACACCAAACTCCAAAATAATAAAGCATTTACATAAACTCCTTCTAATATAACTATGGAACCTCAAGGGTAAACCGCACACTTCTAGGTCTCCTCTCCAATATGGGTCGAGCCACTATATCTATTAATCTAGAATGAAGTTTATCCTGTTAGTGTAAGCCCTAGCCCCAATACATTGTAATAAAACACTTTAGTTAATAAAATGAGGCATTTGTTTTATCTATTGTATTCTTTTTGCATATCAATTGATAGAACTATCCAAGAATGATGTTTCAGTTTAAGTTATCATGTATGAGGCACATGGTTGTAAGACCTTGAAACAATAGAGACTTCATTCTAAATATCCCTAGTCAGTCATTGTTATGGGAATAACAATGAATTAAGACTAGTATGCTCTTTCTGATAAGTTGAGTTCTGTCTTATGGATTATAAGGACAAGAGTGTCAATCAGAGATCATAAATACATGTTAAAGAGCATGGTATCTGGATTCGATCCATTCATGAGAATACTACATGATACAAGTCATAAGTGTTTCTCATATACAAGTTTTGTATCGGAGTTCTTAGACCTAAAATCTCTATGAAACTATTTATGAATTAGTGTGTATTTTGACATACACCTAATATGCTCACAACAGAGTAACAAGTATGGGTATGCTTGGGTATGCATTGATTCATGTTAAAGAGCATGAGAGAATTGAAGGGATTACCCCTTTCAATAAGAGAGAAAATATCATCAGTCACTTGATTAGTGAACTGAGAAGTGAATGGCCATATTGAGATGAAATAATGAGTAATCATTATTTATCTGAGAGTTCAGTGTTACTGGAATATCAAGAAAGGAATTGATATATATAAGGATGACTAGTTCCATGCCTTATATTAATTCTGATATTTATGGGTAAGGGACTATGCAAAATTGCATTAGGTCACTAAATGTCATATGCATTTTCATTTAATTTGGAATGCTATAATATCTTGCTAGAGAATATATATAGCCTTTGAATTAATTCATTAATTCGTTGCCAATATTAAATGGACGTATAGGATCGCACACAAAGCATTGGGCTTAAAATATTTAAATAAAGTATTGGGCATTAATTTGGGCTTTTAATTAAAGTCAAATTAATGTGTGTAATGGGTATTAAAATTTCTATTGGACCTTGGTCCATGAGAGAGAGAAATTCAACCCACAAGGTTTAATTTCAATTAGTTAATTATCTTGTATTAATTTAATTAATTGAGTATTAAAGCCTAAAGGAATTTTAATCAAATTAAATCACTTGAATATGGGATGGTGTGACCGAAATTCCAAGATAAAATTCAAGGGAATTTCGGCACATGTATAATTCTTTAATTAAGTGATTTATTAGATTAAAATGTCTTATGTTTTATTTCAAATTAATTTGAATTTAAATTGAAAGGAGTTTGAATCAATATATATTACTTATTTTAAGGAAGTGATTAAGGCTAAATTAACTATCTTGAGGTAGTGGATTTAAGAATTATCACTTACAAAATTAAGTGATATATATTGAATGAAAAAAAAAAAGAAAAACCCTAAGTGTGTGGCGTGAACTTGTTCTCTCTCTCACAAAATTTTCTTTGGCCAAGTTTCACAAGGAGAAAGGATTCTTCCTCATTCTCTTATGTTCTTGAGCAGAAAAAGCACCTAAAAGAAGTGCAAGATCAAATCTTGTAGCTTCAATCCATTGCCATTACACAATACTTAATTAGAGAGCTAGCAATCTCGGTTTTAAGTTTTGCTTATAATTGTGTGTGTGAACATAGAGAGGAGTGGTGTAAAGGATGTTCCTTTGGCATTGGTGGTGAAGATCTAAGGCTGACATATCCTTCTTGGTTGCTGTCAAATCAAATCTTGAAGTGCATCTAAAGTTCTAAGTTTTAAAACCCTAAAATTGCATGTTTCGATTCTTGTTATGGAATTGTTTGGCATATATGATCGAATTTTATTGTTTTTCTGCTACATGATCATCATATAAATTCCATGTCATATTCCATCAGTGGTATCAGAGCCTAAACATGCTTATTTTAGTGCTTTAGATGCATGAAATAAATAATCAAAAAACGTTATTATAAAAACATGCAATGCTGAAATTTTCTGCTTTGAGTTTTTTGCATTGTTTTAGTGTAAAATGATTTTAAATGATTAGATAGGTATTATAATTAATATGATATGTTAATATACTGTCATAAGATGTTCTTAGAGCTGTTAATGGTCGGATTTAATTGATAATACCTTATGGTACATGTTAATATTGAAACTAGGTGCTAGTTGGCATGTTAAGTGCTAGTTTATCAACTAGTTTTCAAAATTAAATGTAAAACGATTTTGGCATGTTTGTAAGTGATTTTTAAAGATTAAATATCAGGTTTGGGTATATTTTAAATTTGGTTTTAATTCTGGTCCATGACAATTTAATTGATTAATTTTAAAATCACTTAAAACTATGACTAGTTTGTGTTTACTACATGTTTAATCAACATTGTTTGTTTTGGTTTGATTAAAATGGTATAAAAACATTTAGATCAAAATGGTACAAAACATTAACTCAATATTTATGACCTTATTTAAATCATTAAATGACTCATAAAATTGATATAAGTGTTTGTGCATTTTTGTGGCATCATATAAGCATTAAACAACTAGTTTCATTGTTGTTTGTTTGTTTTTCATGAATGCCGTGTATTATATATATGTTCTTCGTGATTTTATGTTTTAATTCATGTTGGTACATATTATATGTATTTTTAATGTTTATTAGTTGTATGACATAAAATTAAAAATGGCAAAATTGGAAATTATACTAGAGTTGATTTATGGCACAAATCTAACTAGTTAGTGTTTTGGGCTTTTAAGAGAACTTATTCAATAAGAGGATTTAGTCCATTGGGTTTCGGCCCAGGCCCATCATGGGGTTTTCTCTTAAAGGTTCAAGTACATAATTTCCATTAATGGGCTTGGCTAAATTAATTAAAATTGTACTTTGTTTTATCCATGAATGTTATGTATATTTATTTGCTTGTTTGGTGTGATGAATGGATATGCATGATGCATTCATAGGCCCTGGGTTTTGTAATTAAATATGGCCTGTGAGCTTATGTTTTATTGTAAAAGTTTCATTTATTTCTTAGAATAAAATTTACTTGAAGATTTTGTAAATCAAGATGAAGCCCACCGGAGTGGAGAAGCCCAACTCGAAGATTCTTATGTAATAGTATAGAATCTTAGTTGTAGGTTTTTGGGGCCATGTTTGTCATGCTTTACTTTATGCAATTATATATGCATGCTATGAATGGATGACAAAGTGTATGCCATGTAAGCCGAAATAAATGAATCCCTAAAATATTAAGTCACAAAGTTGCCTTCCTAATTCGAAACATGTCAAGGCATCGATCATCGATCACGTAGACTAGGAGTCCTAGATGCACCCGATTATCTTTGTGAGGCATGGGTTGTGAATGTAGGTTGGACTTAATATGGAAAGGGATGCCCGGACCTAGGCAACTAATAAATGGGTTTGTGCTATAACATCTTAAGATGTTAGCCCATTTGATCCAAGAGTCATGTACGAGATATGATTGGAGTTTTCTTACCTAAGTAACTTAACTTGTTAGGTGTACAAGCTCAGGTTGACTAATAAGTTGTTGTGAAAAGTGGATCTTGGCCCACATTAAATCACTAACGCGAATTATTTAAAGGGATATTAATTTGGTTTGTGGGATTATAAATAAGACCTCATTTAATCTTGCTAAATTTTATTATAGATTGAAAATGGCATCTTCAAACAACAATTTCTCATTGCAATCGGTCCTTAAAAAGGACAAATTGTATGGCACCAATTTCATAGAATGGTCTCGAAACTTAAGAATAGTTCTTAAGCAAGAGAAAAAGTCGTATGTTTTGGATGCACCCTTGCCTGAAGAACCTGGTAGGAACTCCTCTGCGGTTCAAAAGGAAACTTTTGAGACCAAGAAGAGCAACTCCAATGATATGACCTGTTTGATGCTGGCCACTATGGTGCCTGACTTGCAAAAGCAATTTATAGACCAAGAGGCTTATGCGATCATGGTGCACCTCAAGGAGATGTTCCAAGAGCAAGCTCGTCACGAGAGGTTCATGACAACAAAGGCCTTAATTTCTTGTAAGATGGCTGCGAGTACTCATGTTAGTACTCATGTACTAAAGATGAAAGGGTATCTTGATACTCTTGAGAAGCTTAAGGTACAAGTGCAAAAGGAATTGGCCACTGACTTAATCTTAGGTTCATTGACTAATGATTATAATTCATTTGTTATGAATTATAACATGCATGCAATGAACAAGATAGTCACTGAGCTTCATGGGATGCTTAAGAATGCTGAAGAGAACATTCGAAAGACCAATCCCGTATTGATGGTTTAAGGGGGCATTAAGAAGGGACCCGCTAAGGGAAAGCGAAAGGGAAAGGCAAAATCCAAGAATGACCTGGCTCGGTTCAAGTCAAATGGGAGTGCACCTCAGGCCCAATCCAAGCCCAAGGCATAAAAGCTCAAAGAGAGTGAGAGCACTTGCTTCCACTGTAACAAGATAGGGCATTGGAGGAAGAATTGTGCTCTCTTCAAGGAAGAACAAAAGAAGAATAGAGCTAAGGCATTCAGCTCTGGTATTTTTGTTGTTGAAATTAACCTTTCTATTTCTACCACTTGTGTATTGGATACCGGTTGTGGTTCTCACATTTGTTCAAATGTGCAGGGACTAAGAAATAGACGGTTACTTGGGAAGAATGAAGTGGAGCTCCGTGTGGGGAATGGGGCACGAGTTGCTGACATGGAGATAGGCGACTATCAACTCACTTTACCTTCCGAACTTTGTTTAGTTTTGAAAAATTGTTATTATGTGCTTGCTATAAGCAGAAACATTATTTCAGTTTCTTGTTTGGATTTGGATGAATTTGATTTTGTTATTAAAAATGGCAATGCTCATATTCGTCGCCAAGGCATTTCATATGGCAATGCCATGTTGCAAAATGGCCTTTATATCCTTGATCTAAAAAAACAAAGAGTCCATATACAACATTAATACAAAGAGGGTTAAATCAAACGAATTGAACCCTACTTACTTCTGGCATTGTCGTTTAGGGCATGCAAACGAAAAACTCATTTCAAGACTCTACAAAACTGAAGTGCTTGGGTCATTCGACTTAGAGCTTATGACACATGCGAGCCATGTTTGCATGGAAAAATGACAAAGAGCCCTTTTAACAAGAAAGGTGAGAGGACTAATGACTTATTGGAACTAATACATACCGATGTATATGGACCTTTAAGTACACAAGCTAGAGGTGGTTTTAGCTACTTCATAATATTCACAGATGACTTCACTAGATATGGCTACGTCTATCTAATAAAGTACAAGCCTAAAACTTTTGAGAAATTCAAAGAGTTTAAGAACGAAGTAGAAAACCAACTTGGCAGAAGTATAAAAGCCATTCGATCAGATCGAGGTGGCGAATACTTAAGCTAAGAGTTTGACAGTCATCTAAAGGAGTGTGGTCTATTTCACAGCTCACTCCTCCCGAAATGCCACAATGGAATGGTGTGTCCGAAAGGAGAAATCGAACTCTGTTAGACATGGTTCGATTTATGATGAGTCAAGCTAATCTTCCTGTCTCTTTTTGGGGTTATGCATTGGAAAATACTGCGTTTTTACTAAACCGTACTCCAACTAAAGCAGTTGAGAAGACACCATACAAAGTATGGACTCGAAAAGAACCCAATATGTCATTTCTCAGGATTTGGGGCTGTGAAGCACATGTTAAGAAATTAACATCTGACAAACTAGAGTCCAAATCCACTATATGTTTGTTTGTGGGTTATCCCAAAGAAACAAAGGGATACTACTCTTACTCACAAGCCGAGAACAAAGTATTTATTGCTTGCAAGGCTGTTTTCTTGGAAAAGGAGTTCCTTCTCAAGAAAGACAGTGGGAGTAAAGTAGAACTTGGAGAAATTCAAGTGCCACAAACTCCTATAGAGGATGAGTTGGAAATGGGATCAAGTTCACAACCAGTTGTGGAACAAGAACCCATTACACAAAAACCTAGAAGGTCCGGTAGGGTACGTCAGGTGATTGAGAGATATGGATTTCTAATCACTGACAGTGACACTATTGAGTTAGTAGATTGTGAGGATCCTACTACCTACCGAGAAGCTATTGAGAGCCCAGACTCGAAAAATTGGCTTGAAGCCATGAAATTCGAGATACAATCAATGTACGATAACCAGGTTTGGACCTTGGTTGATCTACCAAAAGGTGCTAAGGTAATTTAATGCAAGTGGCTATTTAAACTCAAAGCTGATAAGACCTACAAAGGTAGACTAGTAGTAAAAGGTTTTCAACAAACTTATGGTGTAGACTATGATGAAACCTTTTTGCCTGTAGTCATGTTCAAGTCCATTAGGATCTTGCTTGCCATAGCTGCATAACATGATTATGAGATATGGCAAATGGATGTCAAAACTGCTTTCCTCAATGGAAATTTACTAGAGGATGTGTATATGACACAACTTGAGGGTTTTATCAATCCTAAGCTTCCTAAGAAGGTTTGCAAGCTTCAAAAATTCATTTATGGATTAAAGCAAGCATCCCGAAGTTGGAATCTTCATTTTGATGAGGCTGTCAAAGAATTTGACTTTATCAAGAACGAAGATGAGCCTTGTGTGTACAAGAAGGTTAGTGGGACCATAGTAGTATTTCTTGTCTTATATGTGGACGACATCCTTCTCATTGGGAATGACATTCCAACATTGTAAAAGGTTAAGCAATGGTTAGGGAAATTTTTCTCAATGAAAGACTTAGGTGAAGCCGAGACAATACTTGGTATTCGGATCTATAGAGATAGATCGAATCGGCTTTTGGGACTGAGTCAAGAAAAGTACATAGACAAAGTACTAAAGCATTTTAGTATGGGAGACTCAAAGAAAGGATACATACCTTTGGCTTTGGGAGTTCCTTTGACTAAAGAACAGTGCCCTAAAACCAAAGAGGAAAGGGACAACATGAGTAGAATCCCATATGCATATGCTATTGGATCTATCATGTACGCTATGTTATGTACTAGGTTGGATGTTGCTCATGCATTGAGTATAACCAGTAGGTTTCAACAAGACCCTGGTGAGAAGCACTGGTCTACTGTAAAAGGGATTCTAAAGTACCTATAAAGGACTAAGGATCACTTCTTGGTGTATGGTGGTCAAGAAGAGCTCGTCATACAAGGTTATGCGGATGCTGCTTTTTGGACCAGCACTCGGGAATCAAGATCGCAATCTGGATTTGTTTTTGTTTTGAATGGTGGTGCTGTCAACTGGAGAAGCTCGAAGCAAGAGACTGTTGCCGACTCAACTATAGAATCTGAGTATATTGTAGCAAGTGAGGCTGCAAAAGAGGCTGTTTGGATTAGAAATTTCATTTTTGGATTAGGAGTGGTCCTAAGCATCCTAGATCCATTAGAAATTTTCTGTGACAACAACGGGGCCATCGCACAGGCCAAGGAGCCCCGCTCACACCAGAAATCCAAACACATACTCAGGAGGTACCACCTAATCAGAGAGATCATTGATCATAGGGACGTCAAGGTTAGCAAGATAGCAAGTGAAGACAATGTAGCAGATCCTTTGACGAAACAGTTGCATCCAAATCTGCACGAAGCTCATTTGAGAGCGTTCGGTCTTAGGGCTATGCCCAATTGGGACTATTGCTAGTGGGAGATTGTTAGCGTAAGCCCTAGCCCCAATACATTGTAATAAAACACTTTAGTTAATAAAATGACGCATTTTTTTATCTATTGTATTCCTGTGCATATCAATTGATAGAACTATCCAAGAATGATGTTTCAATTTAAGTTATCATGTGTGAGGCACATGATTATAAGACCATGAAACAATAGAGACTTCATTCTAAATATCCCTAGTCAGTCATTGTTATGGGAATAACAATGAATTAAGACTAGTATGCTCTCTCTGATAAGTTGAGTTTTGTCTTACGGATCATAAGGACAAGAGTGTCAATCAGTGATCATAGATACATGTTAAAGAACATGGTATCTGGATTCAATCCGTTAATGAGAACACTACATGGTACAAGTCATAAGTCTTTCTCATATGCAAGTTTTGTATCGGAGTTCTTAGACCTAAAATCTCTATGAAACTATTTATGAATTAGTGTGTATTTTGACATACACCTAATATGCTCACAACAGAGTAACAAGTATGGGTATGCTTGGGTATGCATTGATTCATGTTAAAAAGCATGAGAGAATTGAAGGGATTACCCCTTTCAATAAGAGAGAAAATATCATCAGTCACTTGATTAGTGAACTGAGAAGTGAATGGCCATATCGAGATGAAATAATGAGTAATCATTATTTATCTGAGAGTTCAGTGTTACTGGAATATCAAGAAAGGAATTGATATATATAAGGATGACTAGTTCCATGCCTTATATTAATTCTGATATTTATGGATAAGGGACTATGCAAAATTGCATTAGGTCACTAAATGTCATATGCATTTTCATTTAATTTGGAATGCTATAATATCTTGCTAGAGAATATATATAGCCTTTGAATTAATTCATTAATTCATTGCCAACATTAAATGGACCTATAGGATCACACACAAAGCATTGGACTTAAAATATTTAAATAAAGTATTGGGCATTAATTTAGGCTTTTAATTAAAGTCAAATTAATGTGTGTAATGGGTATTAAAATTGCTATTGGACCTTGGTCCATGAGAGAGAGAAATTCAGCCCACAAGGTTTAATTTCAATTAGTTAATTATCTTGTATTAATTTAATTAATTGAGTATTAAAGCCTAAAGGAATTTTAATCAAATTAAATCACTTGAATATGGGATGGTATGACCGAAATTTCAAGATAAAATTCAAGGGAATTTCGGCACGTGTATAATTCTTTAATTAAGTGATTTATTAGATTAAAATGTCTTATGTTTTATTTCAAATTAATTTGAATTTTAAATTCAAAGGAGTTTGAATCAATATATATTACTAATTTTAAGGAAGTGATTAAGGCTAAATTAACTATTTTGAGGTAGTGGATTTAAGAATTATCACTTACAAAATTTAGTGATATATATTAAATGAAAAAAAAAAGAAAAACTCTAAGTGTGTAGCATGAACTTGTTCTCTCTCTCACAAAATTTTCTTTGGCTAACTTTCACAAGGAGAAAGGATTCTTCCTCATTCTCTTGTGTTTTGGGCAGCAATAGCACCTAAAAGAAGTGCAAGATCAAATCTTGTAGCTTCAATCCATTGCCATTACACAATACTTAATTAGAGAGCTAGCAATCTCGGTTTTAAGCTTTGCTTGCAATTGTGTGTGTAAACATAGAGAGGAGTGGTGTAAAGGCTATTCCTTTGGCATTGGTGGTGAAGATCTAAGGCTGACATATCCTTCTTGGTTGCTGGTCATCATCAAATCAAATCTTGAAGTGCATCTAAAGTTGTAAGTTTTAAAACCCTAAAATTGCATGTTTCGATTCTTGTTATGGAATTGTTTGGCATGTATGATCGAATTTTATTATTTTTCCACTGCATAATCATCATATAAATGCCATGTCATATTCCATCATATCCTGCAACCTATAAAGATAAACAAACCCGTACTAAGCTATAAAGCCTAGTGGGAATAATATTATATGAGTAACCTCAAAATATATATCAATAAATTTTTGCAAGCATTACAAGTTAGAAATAGTCTTATATAATCGTTATCTTCAAACAATTAAAGTTTTTACTCTTCATATTACGTAAATTAAGAATTTAACCCTTTGAGGCTGTTGCTAACATATAACTCTTGTTTTCCTGCATTCCAATTAAACAAGATTCAAAGGTATACATTCAATATTATTCATATACATAATAAAAAGGAATAGTCCCTTTTTAACACTAACAAACTGAAATCGGATATCATAGCAAGCAATCTATCAATGAATGTGACCACAAAAGATATTATCAGGCATAATTCCTTCACATATATCACACATATTTAAAATATAGGATGTGTCCGAAGTTATATTCATGTTGAAGATCTTATAGTAATAAACATTATCTTAGCATGATAACTATATGTCACATAACATCATAAAGTACCATATACTACCCATCAACCTATACCAAAGTCATATGTACATACAAATATATAGATGGATACAATAGATTAAGAAATTAACATATGATCCCAAGAAACAATATGATTACCGAAGATGAATCCGTAGGGTACAATTATATGCTTAGAATTTATAGGTCTAAAATGCATATTAAAACACCTTACACTTATGTATAATATGACCTCTACTTTATTACCCATTTCCTATATACAAGAGAATAATGTCATGAACATTAGTCCAAATTACCAAGTTTCATTATCTTTCAATTTAATAGCACGACTTCTTTTCATCTTACATTAAGCCTATTTATTATAACAAAGTGGATAATGGGATTATACAATAGTACCGAAGGCACCAAAGTTATCTGAAGGTATGGGTCACTTCTAGGCACCAAAGTTACCTGAAGGTATAGGTCACCCAAAGGCACCAAAAGTTACCTGAAGGTATAGGTCACCTCGAAAGCACCAAGAGTTACCCGAAGTTATAGGTGACATGAAGGCACCAAGCAAGTGAGGAACCTCTTTACAATAACAATCCATGCTCTACTTTGTTATTCAATCATATGATTATCATTGTATAACAATACATGGAGTGTTAGGTAACACTTGTTCAATAATCAATATTCTATGAGTCTGATACAATACACATCATTAAGCACAAGAAATCTATAGTGGCAATCAACTTAAGGGCATATATATATACATATGGTGCAATACTTACTTGATATGTTCCTTAAATTTCTTAAACTAGTCAGTGCAAGCATACCCATCCATTAAGCATGTTTTTATGGGATAGGCAATGTGATTTAAAACCACATGCTTCATTATACTCAATTTAATCATCACACATTCAATCCCATCCAATATATAAGATACATGCATTCAGTGTATTACAATGAATGAAGGTGTTTCAGTTTTGAGATTAATATCTATTCATGCCAATTCATATTGTCATAGCGCTTATATAAGCATATAGGTTCATTATCATAATCACATGTCTAGATGCAAAATCTTAGAGTACCTATTTGCATACATTGAAGCAAGCACGTGTAAGAGTATAGCATTTAACCTTTAATTTTCTCATGGTATCATAAAGGCATAACATACCATTATATCCATTCGATTTATAGAAATGATATTCTTTTTAGTTATCCAAGTATCAAACAAAGATCCACAAGGGTAGGTGGATATTTCTCAATATTCTTCAATACAATATACTATAGGGTATTCCATTCTTTACATATTTGTTTCCTATTTACACCAATAACAAGCTACTACACCAATTGCACTTTCAATTTCTTCCATATTATAGCACCAATATTCTCTTTTATAGTTTATTAGATCGTGGTGATTATTAATTTACTTAAATAATAGTTGCTCAATACAATTGCCCCAATACAAAACAAATTAAATCTTTGCTAGATGGTATGGCCAAACTTTATAAATATAAGTTAAGACAAGGTAACCATACTTTAAAAATGTCAAGACTATACTATGACCAACTTGCTCATCCTTACAATATCTCATTTAAATCCTTATGTTTTATGCCTTATATATATATATATATATATATATATATATATATATATCAAGATTGAGTAATTGAGGGACTATATTGCTTATAATTTATTAAAAACTATACCAAAAACAAGTTCATAAGAGTATACATCAAGGTTGGGGTCTAAAACACAATAAGCAAAAGGGACAGGACAATTCGTGACAAAACCACTCGATTGAGTGGCTAGCTAGTCCACTCGGCTGAGTGGCCAAACCTATAATGGTCTCAATACCAGGTCAGTCGTAAATAGTATTTTCTGACAGTGAATAGTATTTTTCGGGACGGAAAGTACATTCGAAAGTTTAAAATATTTTATTGGACCATCGAAAAGTATTAGTTATGGTGAGTCCAGGATTGAAATTTGAAGTGAAATCGAGATCAAATGAATCTCAAAAAGTTAAAAATACGAAAAAGATATCGAGTAAATTTTCCTAGTAGGGAGAGTGACTTAATGTTGCATAAATTTTTAAGAATAGCAAATGAACTTCGAATATTTCCAAGTTTTGTATACCCACCTTAATTTTTGTGTAAAATATTTTGGTAATGGGAATTGAATTTTTTGGTGAAACCGGCAGCTGTAAAATTAGATCGATAACGGACTCCGATTGAGCCAAAAATTTGCGTCCTACTTATTTTTGATGTGATAAGAATGATGGAATCATTTTTGGAGTGAATTGAAGTGAAAAAGTGAGAGAAATTAAATTGGGCTTTAAATAGCCTAAAATGGGCCTTTTAACTAAATTGGGCTAGGCCTATTCTTTAGGCCCAATATAGGCCCAATGAGGAGAGTATAAAAGGCTGAAAATTTTGAGATTTTTTTAGATTGTTCCAGCTCTCTCTTCCTCTATCTATGGTGGTCGAACCACCCTTCTTTCTCTTCTCTCTTTTATTCTTTATTCCTCACTTCAAATTTCCACTTAATCCCAACATAACAAAAATAATTTCATCCCTCTAATTCACATATATGCCCTCTAACCTTTGATTAAAGTAAGGGAATGAAAAAATCAAGGTGGGAAAGTTAAGATGTTAAGGTAAAGTATAAGAAATCAATTGCTTTAAGTTGAGTTTTAGGTGTTTTCTAATAGTTTTTCGTGCCTAGAGATCATTTGTTAGGTTAATTTGAACTAAAGATGTTGTTATTTTGGTGTTTCATTAGAAGGAAAATCCGGCCCCTTATGGTTGTCCATGGTGAGGGATGTTTTGTCAAAGATTTAGGCTTGAAAGAGGAAGCTTAAAGGAGGATAAGCACAAAAAAAAAGGTAAGTGACTATGAAATCCTTTAATTTTCCATCAATTTGTTGAATTTTTCCTTTCGGTAAATTAAGAAAAAATTGTGAAATGCACGTATATTGAAACTGATTTGAGAATAATGAAATTAAACCTTAAATAAGTATATTAGAAAGCTTGATTGAATTTAAATGATTTTTTAAAGCATAACTCCTATGTTGGCCAAAATTCATTCCCAAAGGGAATGAGTTGTATGTAATGTTATTTAATGAAATTAAGCCTTAGTTTGATAAAAAAAAATATGAAATAATATATCCATAAATTTTATGAAATTTTTAGAAATTATTTTAATATTTTTTGAATATTTATTGAATGATGTAATTGATAAAAAAATAGTGAATTTTTGTTAATCATGTCATAAAATGATAATAAGCATAAAATGAAATATCCATGAATTTTTAGAAAATTTATGAAAATTATTAGAGAATTTTTAAGTTGAATATTGGCGTATGTATAAAGTGTATATGATGAATTAATGTGAATTAATTCATGAAATAAGTGAAAAATGATAAATATAGTGAAATAAAGTATATATAATTTTTTGTGAAATTTATATGAATTATGAAAATATTTTTGGAATAATTGTTGAATTATGAAACTAATAAGAATAATGAATTATTGTGAAATAATTCATAAAATGAGTAAAAATGATAAAAATTGTAAAATAATGTGTATATGAATTTTTGTAGAAATTATATGAATTATTAGAATATTTTTAAAATTAAACATTGATTATGTTTAATTAAAAATATTGAATTATTGAGAAATAATTCAATAAATAAGTACAATATGGTAATTATGTGAATTAAATTACTTCCGTGTAAACAGAACTGAAAAAGTCAATTACTGCTTTTCCTGAAAATAAAAGAATGAATTGTATTGATATAATTCATAATTGTTTAAAATTTGTAAAATAAATGATTGACTAATTTATCAAAATAAATTAGTCCATAAAAAGTATCAAAAGAGTGAATTATTATAAAATAATTCACCAATCGAATAAAAGTTGACTTATCCAAATAATTAAATTTTTGGACTGAAAAAGTAAGAAAGATTGTTAAAAAAACTAATTATTGAATTATTAAGAAATAATTCATAAAGAGATAAAGAAAAAGAAGAAATGGTGAATTATAATAATATAATTCACTAAGTGTATAAAAGTATGAAAAAAATAATTGTTTAAAAAGAAAGTAATTGTAAAGTTATAAGTCTGAAAAGTATTAAATGTTCAGAGTGAATTATTGTAGAATAATTCACAAAAAATAATCGAAAAAACAAAGTGATTGAAAAGAGAAAGTAAAAGAAAAGAAAAAGTTATTGTATAGTTAATAGCACTAAAAATAGTGCGATTGACAAAAATGTACTATTTCAAGAAAAATGAAAGAAATTAAAATTGTTGAAAGTTTAAAAATCATTCCGAAAATAATTAACTATTTTTGCCCTTAGCAATAGCCATGTAGTAATATTCTTATACAAGATATAATTAGCTAGCTATAGGGACACCCTAAATTGCAGTGCAAGTCATGACGACTTGCTTTACTATGGATAGGATCACTGATTTTCATAGCTTCAGTGTAAAAGTAAAAGTGTAAGTATAAGTGATGTACTCTATGAGAAATGGTTTTTTGGTGGTCATTTCTCTATCAGTGGGATCCTTTGGGATCCATGTCCCGCATATCCTATCTGAGAGTCTTGTGATATTGCATTAGGGGCATATCGATAAAAGTAAATCAGAATTATAAAAATAAATCGAATGTAAAAAGTTCTAAATGAAAAAGGATTGATTTGAAAGAAAATAAAAAAATGGGATAAAACCAAAATTATTCCCAAAAATTTTAATTAATAAGCAAAAATGAAAAGGAAATATTTTATAAGAATAAAATAGTAAATAAATATTAAAATAAGCCTTTGTAAAGAAAAAAGGGCTTAAAATAAATTTTTACAAGTAAAAGACGAATAAGAATTAATTGGTATTTTGTGTATCAATTATTATTGTGAAAATAAAAAGTTCGAAAAATAGGACTAATTTTGTAATTAAAATACAAAAAAGGACAATACTATATTTAAGTGTAAAAATATGACTAAGTAATGAAATTCTGAAAGTAAATGTTAAATAAAAAATATAACGATCAAAGATAAACAATTGTTCAGTTAAAATGAAAAATATAATAATTCTGAGATAAGTGCATAAAAAGGTCCATTTGTAAAAAGCGAAGAAAATAAAATTTTGTATGCAAAGTATTTCAAAATAACTGTATCACTTTGCTTTAAAGATTAAAAATCTTGAAAATTGAAATGTGTTAATTAGTTAAAAAGTCAAAGTGAAATAAAAGAATAAATATCGAAAACCGTAATAGTATTATTTAATGAATGATTGTGAAATTAATCATGAAATGGAACAGTGAATGGAAAAAAAACCGCCATTAAAGATACGAGTACCAATGTAACTCGGTAAATGAAATGATAACTACATCAAAATGACTAAACTTATAGGACAAAAATTAGGTAAGAATAAAAGTAAGAAACGTAAAAATGGAAGTCAATCTGTAATTGAATCACAAAGCAACGCATTGTAAAGTAATTTGAAAGGTAAAGAATTAAAGTAAAAGGATTACCAAAAACATTGGTAAATAATGAAATTAGTGTTAAAGAAATTAAAAGCAAATTTCTAATAAAATAAGAATAAAAGTTGCATAATTTATATAATTATGTTTTATTTGAAAAATTCTAGGATTAGTAGTCATCACTGAGCATATTTAGTGCTCAGCACATGTTATTTGCTGCATGCTGGTTTTGAAGTATTGCGGGAGCTCGGTACACAGAGAAGCAGAATTTGAAGAAGAAGAAAAGTCAGTTATAATTTTATTTTAGTATTTTTGGCATGTATATACTTAGATAGTAGGAGTACAGAGTTTATATGTGGGCGAGTTACTATGTGTAAAATGATAAATATTGTTATGTCTGTCAATGGATAAGTGTTAGTAAGTGATTTAAAATGAGAATCATTGCTATATGATTGATTGTCTAAAAAGTATATTGTTATTTGTTATGTTCTATTATGCCTCTGTAAGATTGTGTGATTGTTTGATTTTTCAAAAGGCTAGTAAGTTCTCTCCGTTGTACTACCAAAATTTTGTAAAATGAATCGTAATTTAGCTCGTTATAAATCAACGAGTTAAAGATATTAAATTGTATTGAAATAGTTTGGCAGTGAATGAATTTTGAAAAAAAAAATTACCATTTATCATTTATTTGTGTATCAAAAAGAACTGTTCCGTTAAGCGCATTACAAAACCACTTGGCTGAGTGGCCAATCCACTCGACTTAGTGATGGTCCTTGGCCCTGAGTGCCCAAAATCAGCCATCCATCTCCTTTTCAAGATCCTCAAGCATGCTTATAACAACTTATTTCCTAGAATTAATCCTTAAATATCTGAATATTATCTATCATTAAACATCTTTAATTCAATCTTAAATTACAATCCATTAAGTCTCACTTATTTCATGAATTTTAAATGAAATTCAACTACAAGCAATATATTAAGTCCACCATCACAATAATAGCTTCATAAGCTAATAGCAACTCTTACATGCTATTAAAGATATGCTAATGATTCTCATAACTCTTGACAATTAATTCAATCAAGCCTTGTAACAAAACTAAGAAAGGAAGATGCCATCACAATCCCATATATGCCATTCAATTTTAAACCTAGTTTTCCATACCTGATATTCAAGCCTCAAATCCTCCTTCAAAACCCTTATTCTAGCTCATTAACCTTTAGTTGCTTCATTCCCTTAAACACGATAGATAACAAGTATAATCTTCTTAAATCCCTAATTCCAGGAATCAAACCCAAAAGAAGTAAAGTATGATTGCAAGAGAGGAGGAACATCATTACCTTTAAAAGATTACTCATCAACCTCAAGCTAGGCACCCTTTTCCATTCGAAACTAGAAGAGAGAGAGAGAGAGAGAGAGAGAGAGAGAGAAGGAAGAGATTGGATCTACCTTTCCCCTTGTGTCGATCTCCACTTCTCAAATCACAATAATTTCCTTCTTCTATAAAAGGAAGTTAGTAGGTAAATATCTCCTTAGATGAATTTTCAAAATTATCCTTATTCAATTTAACCCCATTGACTCATATTTCTGTAAACTTTAACCCCAAAACTTCTAATTTAATTTAATTACATCCCTAACTATAAGTACTTAATTTAACTGTACCTATGTTACACACATGTATAATTATCAAAATACCTCTCAGGAAACTGTCTTTATTACTGCAAATTAATCTTATTTCATATGATTTAACCATAATTCTCTTTAATTATCTATAATTCAATTAGGGCCAAAGTTGGAGACTCACATTATGCTTCTCATCTTTTTTCATATTTTATTCGAATTTTATTTTTATTTATAACAGGTTTAAAATTATAAAGATCCATTATATAAAATAGTTAAAATATAGGAATCAAAATAAGAGTTTTTCCGGTCTATTACAAATAAAGATAAATTTAGTATCCAGATCGAGCCAGATCTGGCAAGGTTTCAATCCGACCCTAACCCAAAAATCACACAATTTTACCATGCCATTCGATCCAAATAATTATAGTAACCTTATACGAATTCAAATTTAGGGCCGTCGCATAGGTTCGGGTTTCGCACGGCCCTGGCAGCCGCATCTTTTTGATGTCTGCGTTTCCCGCTGTGCCCTAAATCCAGTCTCGCTGCTTGTCCCTGCCTTCAACTGCGTTGTTTGCGACCCCCTCTCAAGTAAAAATGTCAGCGAAATGGCGGGCGCTGCAGCACCGACACCGTTACACGTACAGCGCAGTCATGTTCCCATCCTCTTTTACGGACTCGTTATCTCAATCTTCCTTAGCCATAAACCCAAAATCTCTACCTTTCTTCACCGAACTCAATAACCTTATCTCTTTAACTTCAATTTACTCCCAAGCGACCCATGCCAAAAACCTCGCTTCATCTTTCACCCAATTGTTATCATCTTCCATTAATGGAGGCGGCGATGATATATCACTGTTAAAAACCGCTTCGCGGTTTTATGTACAAGTTTTGTTCCTGGAAAATTCTCTGCCTCTGCATCGAACTTTGGTTTCTGCTTTATGTAAGGTTAACAGAAAAGATTTCCAGTCTTTGATTGTTAACTGTTTTAAGGAGCTTTGTGACGAGTTTGGTAGTATAGAAAGGAAAGGGAGTGAGAGCAAGCGGTTCTGTTTATCGCGGGTGGCTTTATCTGTTCTAGGCATGCCAAAGTTGAGGTTTTTGATGGATATAATTGAAGATTGTGCAATTTTGGTTGCTTGGAATGCCATTTATGGGTTGGAGAGTGTAGTTTCGGAAGTTCTGGAGTGGGCTAGGCCGTCTCCTATTGTTATGGAGCAATGCCAAGAGGCTTTGTCTTGTTTGTATTACTTGCTTCAGCGGTTTCCGGCCAAGTTTAAGGTGTATTGCTACGGTTTTGAGAGTGAAGAGTTGAATATTATGGAAAGGGTTTTAGGGGTTCTAGTAAGCATATTGAAATCAATGGATTTTTCCAGAGATTGCATTGTAGCTGCTGGGGTAAGCTTATGTGCTGCTTTCCAAGTCTGTCTTAGTGCTCAGGAGCTTGGCTTGATTATTATTGAAGGTATATTTAACCAAACTACTTGTGTTATTCATGGCAATAATTATGATGGTGAGCTAAGTAATGCTATTTCTAAGGTGCCTTTCAAAGGGGACTTCAGGTCTGAAATATGTAGCTTTTCTGTTTTAAGTAGACTCTGCTTAATTAGAGGTATTCTTACTTCAGTTTCTAGGGAAGCGTTAAATTCACATTTTGTTGTATCAAATAGTATTTTGAATGGCCATGAGCAAAATGGGATTTTTGCTGGTTCTGTTAAAACCATTTTGTATGATGGGATTTTGCCTGAGCTGTGTAACTATTGTGAGACCCCTATTGACGGCCATTTTAATTTTCATGCCTTGACGGTTATGCAAATATGCTTGCAACAGATGAAGGCCTCAATGCTGGCTAATCTAACTGACCTATCAGATAATTATGATCCTATCCCGGAGGAAATGGGGACCCGCATATTGAGGATCATATGGAATAATTTGGAAGACCCTTTAAGTCAAACGGTGAAACAAGTTCATCAAGTTTTTGATCTTTTTTTAGACATTCAATCAACTCTTCACTCTGGAGAGGGTAGTCAGAGAATAAAATCATTTCTACAAAGTATTGCTTTGGATCTTATGCGACTAGGCGCAAGTTGTAAAGGGAGATATGTTCCTCTGTCTTTGTTGACAAAGAGATTGGGGCCGAAAAGTATGCTGGAAATGAGTCCTGACTTGCTGTTTGAAACTATACAAGCATATGTGGATGATGATGTGTGCTGTGCTGCCACTACATTCTTGAAATGTTTCCTTGAGTGCTTGCGTGATGAATGTTGGGCAAACAATGGTGTTGACAAAGGTTTCGTAGTTTTCAGAGGGTATTGCTTGCGCCCTTTTCTCTATGGGCTTGCTTCTGGGGTTTCAAAGCTTCGCTCAAATTTGAACATTTATGCACTGCCAGTTTTGCTAGAGGTTGATGGGGATAGCATATTTCCTATGCTTGCCTTTGTCTCTGTTGCACTTAGCGAGGAGGAGAATAGACTGTCATTTCCTGAGCTAAGTGCCACAAACATAGAACTGGGAATTGAACAGCAAGTGGCTGTTTTAGTCTCGTTGCTTAAGGTATGCCGTTCACTTGCTTTGGTTGAAGGTGATATTAATTTATGCGATACTGCAGCTGCCATGGAGGCAGAGAATGGGCTGGAAACAGATATAACTAATCTATATGCCATTCTCCGCATAAAAGCGATAGATGTTAAAGTCCTGGTTGGATGGCTAGCCTTGGCATTGAATCATGCTGATGAATTGCTTCGTGTAGATGCTGCAGAGTTCCTCTTTCTAAACCCTAAAACATCCAGCCTGCCATCCAATTTAGAATTAACTCTTTTGAAAAAATCTGTGCCATTAAACATGAGAAGTTGCTCTACAAGTTTCCAGATGAAGTGGACTAGTTTGTTCAGGAAGTTCTTTTCTCGAGTTCGGACAGCCTTGGAGAGACAATTCAAGCATAGGAGCTGGCAACCCCTTATGACTTACTGTTGTAATGGATCTCACTCGACTAAGGGAACTGAAGGAGATGTAGTTAAAAGGGCAGGAGATCTCTTTAATTTCATGCAGTGGCTGTCCTCCTTTCTATTTTTTTCATGTTATCCCTCTGCTCCGTATAAAAGAAAAATAATGTCCATGGAGCTCATACTTATAATGCTTAATGTTTGGTCTATAGTATCTCATTCTCAAGATAAGTGTGGTTCCATCTCTCCTGAAAGCTATCCTTGCCCATACAGCAATGGAGTAACTTCCCCTGATTCAACTTTTTTGTTAGTTGGATCAATCGTTGACAGTTGGGACAGGCTGCGAGAAAATTCTTTTAGAATATTGCTATCCTTTCCTACTCCCCTTCCTGGCATTTCAAGTGAACACATGATCCAGAAAGTGGTTGCATGGGCTAAGAACCTAGTTTGCAGTCCGCGTGTGAGAGAAAGTGATGCTGGGGCCTTGGCTTTAAGGCTTATATTCAGGAAGTATGTCTTGGAGTTAGGATGGGTTGTGAGAGCTTCTGGCAATGTGGTATGTTTTCAACATCAATATGAAATATTCAATGGAGATAGTCAGGTTGTTGGGTCTAAGCCTCCTGTATTAGAATATATAATATCACTAATGGATTGGTTAAATGTTGCTGTCGATGATGGTGAGAGGGATCTTTCTGAAGCTTGCAAAAATAGTTTTGTTCATGGTGTTTTACTTGCACTACGATATACTTTTGATGAATTGAATTGGAATTCCGATGCTGTCATTTCTAGCATTTCAGAGATGAGACTAGCATTGCGGAAACTTTTGGGATTGGTTATGCGAATTACTTCATTAGCACTTCGGGTGGTTTCTGCAGATGCTTGGTATTTGCCTGACATGGATGAAATCCCTGATGATGATACTTTCTTGATGGATGAAGCAGAGTTGGTCAGGTCATCAGAACCTGGGGATGTTGATTCAAACCATGGGAAAGATAGCAGACCATCAGATCAGATTGTCATGGTTGGTTGTTGGTTGGCTATGAAAGAGGTACTTTCTATTTGTACATTTTTATTGAAAGTATGAAATGATGTAGGGAATTTCTTAATGTATAACTTGCATTTCTTGTTGTCATCTCATCTCAAAATTGATAGGAAATTTTGTCCTTTTGGTTTTCAGGTGAGTCTTCTTCTCGGAACCATCATAAGAAAAATTCCTTTACCAAGTAATAGTTGCTCCAATTCACTGGAGACCTGTGTTTCTGATGGTGATGGTCCTCCTACACTGCCAATAACCAATGCGGTTCTTGATTTGCAACAACTTAAAGAGATTGGAAACCATTTCCTGGAAGTTCTTTTAAAGATGAAGCATAATGGAGCGATTGATAAGACAAGGGCTGGATTCACAGCACTTTGCAACCGATTACTTTGCTCAAATGACCCAAGGTATGTTCTTTGTTGGCCTTCCCCTCATCATGCCCCCCCAACTGGTCAGTATCCACCCTTTCTTCTTTGGATTGAGTTGCATTTGTAATAATGGGAGTAAAAAGTTTTGAAAAAATAAAAGAACTGATAAAAGTAGAGGCGCTACAGGAAATGACAGAAAGGAATAAAAGATTCAGTGTGCCTTGTAGAAAGTTAGACAGTGAGACTAGGTTAAAACCAACTACTTGTAGTTTTAATATCAAGACTTAAAACACATCAGGTTGAATAGTTCTTCATAGAAGATTGATAGACTAATTGTTTCCAATTGTGATAGTTATCCCAAAATGCAAGAAGTTCTGGCGTACATCAAATTGGAAAAGATGAGAATGGCTGTTCTTAGAGAGAAAAGGGGAGAAGGCAGTGTTCTCGGCATATTATATCCATTTGCATTTTCTCTAGTTCGTATATCTTTCACAAAATTCACCGTTGGTCTTTCTCTTTTCAGACTTTGTAGGTTGACAGAATCTTGGATGGAGCAACTTATGGAAAGAACTGTGTCCAAAGGACAAACTGTTGATGATTTGTTAAGGAGAAGTGCAGGTATTCCTGCAGCATTTATTGCTCTGTTTCTCTCTGAACCGGAAGGGGTACCAAAGAAGCTTCTTCCACGGGCTTTACGCTGGCTAATAGATGTAGCTAGTAGCGCTTTGCTGGGTATACTTTATGCCAAGCAGAGAAATGTTAGCTCATGCAAGCTTTCAGTGACAGAGTCAAACCTGGAACTTGATCCTGCAAAGCAATATGAGAAACATTTGATTGAAAAGGCATCAAAATTTCGACACGAGGGTGTGATTCCAACTGTACATGCATTTAATGTTCTCAGAGCAGCTTTTAATGACACAAACCTTGCTACTGATACATCTGGTTTTGCTGCTGAAGCTTTGATTGTTTCAATCCTCTCCTTCTCTTCTGCATATTGGGAGATCCGCAATAGTGCATGTCTGGCGTACACTGCCTTGGTACGACGCATGATTGGATTCCTAAATGTTCAAAAACGAGAATCTGCTCGACACACGTTAACTGGGCTTGAATTTTTTCACAGGTATGGATTCGTTGACTGGAAAGTTCTTGTAGTTATTACTCTTTCATTTTGACATATTTTGATATGTGGCTTTTGTGATGTCATTAACTTTAAATAATTCCTTGCATGAGCATCAAATTTTAAAACCTACTGCTCTAACTCACCCAGAAAAATGGCTTGTCAAGCTTTAACAGTTTAGAATAATTTCTGCCCTTTCTAACAGAATGAAGTTAATTACTAGTTTAGTTGAATTTTCACTTATTTTCTGTTGACTATGCTGTTACTCTCAGGGACAAGAATTGTAACAATCCTATATAGTCCAGCATTTTTATTCTTGTGCCGTGTCGTGTGTGTTCCTTTTTACAGTAAGGGCAAAACAATGGGTAATGAGGACTCTAGATTTCGTTTTCCAGCCATAATGACATGCCCTTCTATGCATTTACCAAAAATAAGAATTATATGCATTTTAGCCTTATGCATCAGTTACCTCTGCATAGCACCACTAAGAAGATGATATGATATGATCATATCTTTGATCATCAGGAATCTTGTGTTGCTTGTGGTCTAATCCTTTTACAAACTCTTAAACAGAAAGAACAGTGGAAAGGGTCGGTATGTTAAGGCTGTTTGATTCTAGGGCTGTCCGATGAAGAAGATCAAGTGAACTACTGTTGAAAATTTAAAGAAGACTGATATTTTTCCTTCTTGAAGAAATTTAAAAAATGCCTATGTTATATTCTAATTGGGACTGATGTTGTTGGAATTACATATAATATAAACTACAAAGGGGACAGTAGAGTTAATACTCCATAGTGAGACAAGTCTGGGGGCTACTATTTCCACTGGAGGTTGCTTACCCCTTCATGATGCCTTTTTAATGTCTCTAATTTTAGTGCTTGCAAAAAACTTCCATGTTGCCACTAACTGAATTCTGGTGACTCTAGAATGGAATTTCAGCAGGGCCAATTTTGTAAATCTTATATTTTGTGAGAGTTGTGAGGACAATACAGAAATAATACATATTTATATTGAAATTTAGTGTGACAATTGGGTAATAAATATAATTTTAAAGACATAAATTGTGCATATTTTACATTGTATTAGAGTAGTGGGAGTAAAATTTTATTTTTGAGTGGGGGCAAGGGCAAAAACAAAGATTAATTTAATGACTTGCCCCTACCCTCGATTTGTCCATGATTCTTAAGCTTAAGAAAACATACCAATTGAAAATGGTTTTGGATGGGGGTTTCATTTTATAGCTCCTTATTTTCTTGATTTTCCTGCTTGTTAATATTGAAAGCAATATTATTTATAACTCAAGCAACAGCTAAGAATTTATTTATTATTTTTTGTAAAGGTATCCTTTGTTACATCCATTCTTTTACAATGAATTGAAAGATGCAACTGATTTGCTTATGGATGCAACCTCTGGCCATTCAGAATTCAATCTTGCAAAGGCAGTCCATCCAAGTTTGTGCCCTATGTTGATTCTTTTATCCAGGCTCAAGCCTTTAACAATTGCAAGTGAGACTGGAGATGATATGGACCCTTTCGTATTTATGCCATTCATCAGGAGATGCTCAACCCAGAGCAACCTGCGAGTTCGTGTTCTTGCATCTAAAGCTTTAGCTGGCCTGGTGTCCAATGAGAAGCTTCCAACCATCCTCCTGAATATTGCTTCTGAATTGCCTCGATTGGATGATCAAGTGACAACTACTCCTGATTCCTCAATCTTTGTAAACAGTGGAGCATACCGTGCTTCTTTCAATTCAATACATGGAATGCTATTGCAACTAAGTTCTCTTCTGGATGCAAATTGCAGAAACCTGTCTGATTTTACAAAGAAAGAAAAGATTCTTGGGGATTTGATACAAATTCTTGCCACACGGTCATGGATTGCTAGCCCAAAATGTTGCCCTTGTCCTATCCTAAATGCCTCATTTTTGAGAGTGCTTGATCACATGCTTCGCATTGCAAGAACAGGCGATATGGGTGTGAAGTTCTACAGCATTCGTGATCTCCTGTTGGAGCTATCTACAGGATGCTTAGATGTAGAAGATTCTTATGGACTTTCACATTATGATCCAACTATAGCAGAACTTCGTGAGCAGGCAGCCATCTCCTATTTCAGTTGTGTGCTGCAGGTATCCAAGGAAGATGAAGTAGGGAACGTTCAGAGTAGATATATGTGCCCTTCACCTGATTCTAAGGGGTTGCACTTAGCTGGGGGAAACAGCTTTACAGGACTCCAGGAAAGGTTGATTTGTTCCTTGTCCGATTCATCATATGAGGTTCGACTTGCAACATTGAAGTGGCTGCTGAAGTTTCTCAAGTCAGCTGAATCTATCAGTAAAGTTCATCATATGTCCAGCAGTGAGGTCAGAATTATTCAGCACTGGACTTGTTCAAACCTCCAGGCAACAATGGTGAAACTCTTGGACACTGAGAAAAATCACAGATGTAGGAATTACATTTTGAGGATTATTTTCTTTTGGAACTTGCTGCAGTTTAAGAAACTTGAAAATGAAAAATGTTCCAACAGTAGTTTTATCGGTACACTGGATTTTGATTCTATGTTTCAGCTATGGGGTAAACTTACATCATTGTACAAATTCACAACACATACAAAGACCCGAGAGACACTAATCTGTTGCATGGCTGTATGTGTGAAACGTTATGCAAGTTTGTTAACCGGCAATGTTCTTACCTATATGAAGGGGGGCTCTGCTAGATGTAACAGATCAGAAGAACTGGAAAGATCAGCTGACTTCTATGAATGCATTGCCTTTTATGTTAATGTGATTAAAGAGCATAGTTCTGCGTCTGAGCCTGTAAACATGCGCAATGCAGCTTCTGAATCTATAATTGCATCTGGCCTGCTGGAACAAGCTGAATTAATCAGTTCTATATGCCATCATGAGGTCCCTTCTGAACAGTCAGCTTTCTGTATTGAATCTAAAGAATCTGTTAATATGTATGCTATTCAGATACTGGACATATGGTTTCTATGTCTTGCATTGCTGGAGGATGAAGATGATGGCGTTAGGAAAAGGCTTGCCTTGGATGTGCAGAAATGCTTTTCCTCAAAAAGATTAAGATGTAGCACTCATGCTGCCGAGGTTCCAACCCAAGTTGATAAAGTAATTGAATTGAGTTTTGATCACCTGTCTTCTATCTTTGGTCACTGGATTCATTACATGGATCATCTCTTGCGATGGGTACTCAAATCTGCAATCCAGGTGGTATCAGAGGGAGATCTTGTAAGGCGAGTGTTTGACAAGGAAATAGATAATCATCATGAAGAGAAGCTGTTGATCTGTCAGCTTTGTTGCTCCCATTTAGAAAAGCTTCCACTTTTAAAATTGTGGTCCAGTAATATGCCTGTAACACAAGAGCTGAAAGATTATTTATGCAGCTGGAGAAAAAGTTTTTGTTCTCAGTTGATGTCATTTGCCAAGGACCATGCAGAGAAACTAGGTGTCAATTGGATAGGTGGTGTGGGTAACCACAAAGATACGTTTCTTCCTCTATATGGAAATTTGCTCGCCTTTTATGCTCTCACAAACTGCATTTTCAAAGGAAAAATTGAGGATGATGATGCTGGGGCTTTACTAACTGATGTTGTGGAACTTGGTAAAGCTATCAATCCATTTTTAAGGAATCCTATGATATCTAATCTTTATTTGTTAATTGTTAGATTACATGAGAAAAGGGTTGGTGAAAATTGTGACCAGCTGATTCATAAACTCATCGATGTTTCTGTTTGGGATGGCTTTGATCCTTATTTTCTCCTTCGGTAAATTACTAGGTGTAAAATAGCTGCATAATTTGTATTTATAGTGATCCAAAAGGTACTAACTGTTGCAGTGCGCCTGGCACACTGCATTATTATTCTGGTCTTGGCTTGTCGGAGCATACATATCTAAGGTTTTGTCCGTTTTAACATAAATTCTTTGGTATAATTTCGTTTCTCTTTTTTGATGTATGTGCTTATATATCATCCTGGCAGAGTAATCTGATAGCAAACCTCAATGTGATGTTTGCTTCTTAGGTTGCAATGGATTGAGCACAAATTTATTTGTACCCTTTTCAACTGATCTGTTAACAGACGGTTATGTTATGGATATAAATTTTGAAAACCAATATTCGAACTGAACCATTGGTTTTGGTTCGAAACAAATATTTACATATGCATATATTGTCCTGTCATATCAACTATGGCCCATATGTCAGAGTTGAAAGGTTAATAAATATCAAATGATATATGAAAATGATTCATCACTTAAAAAATGATCCATTTCACTTTTTTATTATATATGAAAATGATTCATTTCACTTAAAAAATGATCCATTTCACTTTTTATTGTAATTGTTCATAAATTCTTCAAGTTAAAATCTCCAATTAATTAGTTAGAACTTCCATTTTATTAATAGTTTATAACTCAACAATTTATTTGTTATTCATGTAACTTATATTTATAAGTCTATGAATATATGAAAATTTTTTTCCTTGTAATACATGCTGACTGGTGTTTAGCAAGTATACTAGATCGGCTAATAATATAAAAAAATATAAGTTAAAATTCCAAATATCGTATTTAAGGGAACATAGATTGCTAAGCCAAATGTCGTTAAGTGAGTTAAATTAATTTGAGATTATTCTACAAGTTTTTGATTTTAAAGACAAGGACTAAACTTAAACGTACTAACAATAAAATAAAATAAAAACTAAAATTAAACTAACATTAATTAAAGATAATAACTAAAATACTTTTACTAAATGACTTTTCACCTCAATTTATTATGCATATAACTTAGTTAAAGATAATGCAGTTGATTATGAAAAACTGGCAATACATTTAGATAACTTTTCATAATATATTTCTAAACATCAAAATTTCTTACTCAGAACAATTCAATGCTCGGCATAAAAATTTAATTTATGAACTCCTAAATATCTGTCAGATCATTTCTCAAGAAAATCTCACTTAAATTTATTATTAATTCACCTCTTCATAACCTTAATTCACCTAAAGTCAATACACAGTTATCACATTTTTCATAAAATAACCATGTATCAAATTAAATGAGTTAAACTATGAACATGCATACCGTAAGTCAATATTACATTTATCATTAACCATTTCTCAACAAATCAACAATCAAAGTAAATGTAACTCAAGATAAGGATTTTGCTCAGGAATTAAAAAATAACCAACTGATATTTAATTAAAGAACAAACTAAGTCATTACATAGAGAAAAATGAGGGTTCAAGTTTTCCTCAGCAAAAGAAAATGAACTACTCACTTATTGTCGTAAAACTTAAGTAAAAATAAGATAAAGAAATGATACACATAAATGTTAGTGGTTGTGCCCTAGGCCAAACATTAGGGCCTTTATGTAATGTTAAATTTCATTTTATAAAATTGGGTTTTCTTTATGTTATTGTATTGTAGGCATGTTACATTATAATAATATTTGTAAATAACAATTTAATGTTATTTTGACTATCCCTAGTTATTTATTGTTAAATGATTGATGATAAATAAAGACTAGTATAAGTTTAATTGATGATCATGGGATGATTATATATGATGATATGAATTAATCTTATAAGTACTTGTTAGGGAACAAAGTACTAGATAGACCCGCAATGAGACACTACATGGGTCAATGTCATTAGTGATCTCACAATAGTTATGTTATTAATCCTTAGACCTGAGATTATCATAGTATCCTACATGACGAACATTATGTTTTGACACAATCAAACATTATCTTTAATCGGATAATTATAAAGATTATGATTGGACATAATGAGAATCATGTAGAGGATAGTGAATAATCAAGAAGGAATTTGTCCCTCTCTTATGAGAGAGATATCTGTCGGGCCCCTCGATAAGTAGGACTGAGAAATGCATGGCCGTGCTCAAATGAATTGATGGAGTGATCAATATCATTTGATATTATCAGTCTACTTAGTGATCGGGAAATTATATATTTGGACTATATAAGTTTGACATGGACCATGACTTATGTTCAAACAAGATATCGTGTGACAAAGGAATTATAACATGTTCTATTAGGTTAAAATCGAATTATCGATATTCATATTATTTGGGTAGTCATAATGTCTTGCTAGAGGCCACTTATGACTTGTGGGCCCGTGATGGGATTGAGACCCACTGCCAATATAATATGAACCTATTGGGTCGCACACATAGAATGTAATGAATAGACTAAGGGTTAATTCGGGCATTTCGAATTTTATTTTGTGAAAAATTAAAATTCGAAATAAACAAAAAAAAAATGATGATAATGATAATATTTAAGATAAATATTATCATTACATTATTATTTTTTAAGATAAGAAATAAGGTATTTCTTATTTTAAAATGGAATGATGATAATAATAATATTTAAGATAAATATTATTATTATTATTATAATTATCGTTTTAGGTAAGAAATAAGTTTTTTCTTATTTTAAAATAAGCCCTACGTTTTCTCTCTCTTAATTAGGGTTAGGTTAGTTGTACATATATATATGGTATGTATATATAAAACCTGAATTAAGCAAAAGGGCTAAGCCGCCACTTAAGAGAAAAGCAAAAAGAAAATCGTTTTCTTGTGTGATTCTAGAGAGAGAATAACAAAAACCCTAGCCGCCAGGAAGGGAGCTAGCACCCCGGGCGATTCTGTTCGTTGCTTTCGCGTGTGGATACTGGTAGAGGGTGTCATTTCGCGTGAGATCGCACCTACAATTCGATTTATCTGCGTTACAAGAGGTTGGTAATCGTTACACTTCTCCTTTTATTGAATCAATTGGATCGCTTGGATCCGTGGTGGGTTTCCATTGTTCCGCTGCGATATTTTATTTACTATTTCGAAACCCAACAATAAAATCCTTTAGCTATTCTTAAAGTTTTCTTAGAACTCTGCAATCTTAGCCTTCAAATTCTAAGTGAAAAACTAAACTAAAAGATTATGAATTACGTAAAGAAAATAAAAAGCTCTGAAATCTAAGTTTGAAATGGTTGAGTCAAGCTAAGATGAATTGCCTTGCTCGGTAGAGTGATTTTTCATGCTACCGATTACTTTGTTCCATAAGTCACTCCACTGAGTGACTACCCTCTAGACTTAATGATTAAAGCTCTTCTCTTGTAAAACCTTCCCAAAGCCAAAGTTTCAATTATGTCATTCAAAATTTCTTCTTTTTTTCTTCAATTAGATCCCTAAAAACACCAAAATACTTAATTAAACTATTAAAATACCAATTAAAGAAATTAACCAATAAAATAACTAAATTAACATAAAAACAACCTAAAAACATATTAAAAACACATTAATAACATAGTTAAATTCACACTTATCACATGCAAGTGAAGAAAATAAAAATATACCTACTTCATTTGCATCTCTCTAGAGTCTCCCTATTTTTTTGTCCTTATTATTATATTTTATTCTTATAATATTTCATATATACGTTTTTATTTTATAACACATTATTGGCACGTCTTTGCTCCACAGTTTGTAGTCAAATATTTTATTTTTTATTCTCTTTTAACTTGTATTATATCAAATATTATAAAATTTGAGTTCGAGACCTTTGATATAACTGGCAAAAACTATTTGCTATGGATTTTTGATATTGACATCCATTTTGATGCTAAAGGACTTGAGAATTCAATTTTACCTGGAAATGAAGCATCCAACCAATATAAAAGTAAGAGAGTGATATTTTTTCATCACCATTTACATGAAGGGTGAAAAGTTAAATATCTAATAGTAAATGCACTTGAATTGTGGAATAATTTAAAAGAATGATGTGACCACCAACAAACAATAATATTACCTAAAATTCATTGTGATTGCATGCACTTACAATTTCAAGATTCTAAAATTGTAAGTGAATATCATTCTATTGTTTTTAAAATTAGTACTTAATTGAAGTTATCTGGTGAAAAGATTATTGATGAAGGCTTATTAGAGAAAACCTTTTCAACTTTTCATGCTTGAAATGTACTCTTGCAATAGCAATATTGAGAAAAGAGTTTTAAAATGTACTCCAAATTGATCTCATTCTTACTTGTAGCTAAACAAAATAATGACTTGTTAATGAAAAATTATGAGATTTTTCCTATTGGATATTCTCTATAAAGTGAATGTAATAATACATGATTTTATTTGTGGTCGCGAGCATAGTAGCAACCGTGACACAAAACGGGGATGAAATAATTATCGTTATTATAAAGGCAACGATAATAATTCTTCCTACCATTAAAAGTATAACAATAATGGAGAAACTCCATGTTACACCTGGGTCATTCACGGGTGATTAGGGAGTGCAAAGAATTCAACAAAAACACATTTTTAACAATATCAATACCTATGAAAAGAGAAAATGGAAAAGTGCTTAAAAAGAATATTTTTATTTATAAAAAGCATCATCTATCCATTACATATGGGCTATGTATTTTTTCCAAATTAAATACACAAAATAAGAAAATATACATGACACGAAAAAATATTATAACCATTTTTTATATGAAATAACAGTCATGGGACAATCTCACATGTAAACTATGCCATAAAAATGTTAAAAAGATAAGAAATACTCTACCATGCATGGCTATGACATTTAATATTGTTTTCTCATCATTTAAAATCCATATATTACAGAAATACACATGAAATCATAAAACCATATCTTAGTGAAGAAAGTGCAAATGTAGAAAAACTAGTGGGTGAAAATTAAAGAAGGCTATATCAAAATGTTCCTAGGTTAAAGATGAACAAATATACTGGAAGAAAACGTGAAAAAAGTGAAGAAAAAGGTGTAAAATAGCATAAAAATTGAGAATTGGATGTCATATGAAAAGGAGAAGAAAAAAATAAGGAAAGAGGAAAAAGAAAGAGCCATCTTTTATAAGAAAAGTTGAGTCACAACAGTGACTCAACAAGTGACACTTGTGACTTGATTTTCAAATTGAAAAGCGACGCTTCGAGAGCCATAGGCATGACTTTTGAGAAATGCTATGTCACACTCTTTTGTAATAATTATCACAAAGTAATATAAATGTTAGTCTAGTATAATACTCATACAAAATCCAATCCTACACACACACACACACACACACACACACACGCACATATATATATATATATATGTCACATATAAAACACAAAAGTTTTCCCTTTATTTTACAACTTCATTTGTGTTTAGTGCCTGTCCCTTCAAATTCCTGTCTACAATTTTCAAATACCTACATACAGTAAACAACTATGTGCTAAGTATAAAATGGATAGTGGTAGATACCCAACTAATAAATTTCACTTATAAGCATACATTGCTAATTAAATTTTAATTTTTAACTAATTAGTTTCACTTCGACTATCTAAAGTTCTTATCGTCAAATTAATTTCTTTCTTTATTTTTATACCATTACCAGCTTTGATCAATCTTCCACTTTCAAGCTAGATGTTCAATTATTGTATTAACTCTTATCTACATTTTAGTGTCTTACTTATTTTTATTTATTGTATACCAATTATTTCTTACATTTATTTAACTTGATTTCCATATTCTTTCATTTTGGTTGTGCATTGTTCACTTGTAATATTAGTTTGTTAATCTTATTTCACTTTCTTAAAATAGACTATTGGTTTATTCCTAATACATGCATATAGTCTGTAACACCCTTAACCTATACTCACCTTTATCACTCTTTCTTATACAATTAAACATGCTTTTCAACATGATTATGCCATAACAATATTATACAGAGATCTTAATATAAAAATTAATCCAATATAAGTACTATACTATTTAAAATTTTACTATATACGTGAAGAGTCTCTTTACATAGTATAAAATACAGCTGTTAGGCCACTTTATATACACAACTTTCAATGCTAAATGAAACTTTTAACCAAAAGAATCCAAATAAAAGTCTATACTTTTAGTCTTTATCTCTCTGACTTGTGTTAGCCGTCTTGCTGTAGATATTATCCCTAAGAAGGAAATCCTTTCTTGCAACCTATACGGATAAAGCACTTGTGCTAAGCTATAAAGTTTAGTAGGGATCATAAAACATGTAGACAATCTCTTTAAAAAGTCGTCAAAATGTATTCACACAATACATATCTTTGAACATAGAAATCTAATCATTGGATATAATAATTTTCAAATCATAACCTTTTGAAATTATTTACACTCAAATTA